>JAHHUM010002890.1:0-1248196 GCA_036173005.1 Crenichthys baileyi | reverse complement strand
TGTTTTTTATTTTGAATCTTAACGGGGTGGGAACTTGAAACATTAGATTCGGTATTTTTAAAAGGGGGTTTTAACGTTGGACCCCACAGTTTTATGGGGGGCCCCTAAAAAAAAACCTTCCCCCCTATCATCCTCAGCACAGCAACCTCGCTTTACTCACCCCATTTTTTAAAATTTGTCCCAAATTACATCTAACACAATGCACATTATAGTTGATGACTGGAAAGAAATGACTATCAAGGCTAAAACTGCCACAATTGTCCTGCATGATGTTTTTACTCCTTTCAAGTTCTTTTTATGAGACTCTAAAGAAAATGCAGCAGTGATCACAGTTTTTTTCTCTGGCTGTATGAAAAACAGAGTTATACATCACTTTTCCTTCCCCAAGCTGTTGCTGCTCTCTGCTGGTCAGCTGGCTGAAAGAGTTCTACTGCGTTTTTCTTATTCTTGCAGAAAAGACATGATTAGCTGTTTGAAAATACTTTAGGGTGTAAACTACAGCAGTGCTGCCCAAAGCATACTGGGCTGCCAGGTCCAGAATAAACAATAAAAACAAATGCCACCCTATTAATCAAGATACTGATGAACCAGCAGGAAACTTAAGCAACTTTCTTCTGATGACGTTGTCAGTATCAGTCATTGTTGCATTCTGCATTATATTATTTCTGTGAGCCTTTGTCTGTAGGTCCCACCAGAGATCTACAGTCACACTGAGGTCTGAAATGAAAAGAACAGGTGGGTTAACATTTCACTGTAGGACACTTGTGCATACGGAGGAGTCCTTAATGACTGCAGGATACACAGATTCTGACTACAAAATGAGTCCAAATCATCACCCCTCCACCACCATGCTCTACAGTTGATATTAGGTATTTATGCTGATGTTTGTTTTTACCCAGTTGTGGTGCTGCACATCATGGCCGACATCTCCACTTTGTTCTCATCTGTCTACAAGAGGTTGTTCCAGATGATTGGTGGTTAGTTTAGATGCAACTTCCTGAACCTAATTGGTGCTGCTATGTTCCTGTAGAAGAAAAGAGACATTTGTTTAGTCTGTTTTGGTTGTACTGTTACTGTTTGGTTACTGTTCTGGAGTATTTGACATGCTAACTGAGACACAATGTGACTTTGGAGTGAACTTGTGTGTACCTAGCTGTCTTGTACTTTTTTTACTTGTAACTAAAAGTCTTTCTCACTGTAGAATAATTGACTTTAAATAGTTTAGAAAGTACCTTATAATCCTTCCCAAATTAATTCACAGCGACAGTTCCTGCTCTAAGGTCATTGCTGATGTCTTTCCATCTTGACATTGTGTGAACTAACTACCAGAACTCCTGCTTTTATAAAGGTGGTCACACTTCCTGATGATTAGTTGTTAAATCCAATAGAAATAGTATGGATGTCCTTGGTATTAAACACACTGCTTTAGAAATGTGGCGTATTTGTTATTCAATGAATACCACTGTATTACTATAGTACAAAGACGTGGTGTTTATTTGAGGTTGTGTACGTATGCAATCTTAGCGCCTTATAGTGGGTTTATTGTGTTTTCATTCTGATACTTATAATGTGAAGGCGTGCTTACTTTTTGAAATAACTGTGTACATAGCACATAGTGTTAGAGTTGAGTGTTGTTTGTCTGTACTTTCCTGAGGAAGGTTAAATGGCTCATCTAATTACACTTTCACCATCCATCTACTCACGCTTAGTCATATATATAGTCATCCAGTTCTCTTTCTGTTGCCTTTTATCACATTTTTCTACCCATGGATGCCTTGGTGCACCATGTTTCCTGATGCTTGCTTCCCGTTCTCAACTAGCATCCCTCATTACCCTACACTTACCTATCCTGAGCTACATTGGTCCTCCTCCTCCTCCTTCTCTATGGGCATGTCTCACCTATGCTCCTCCACCTCCTTTCCCAGGACTGTTCCTGCATATCCCATGCTCAGGTCCAGCCCATGGACAGTGAGGAACGCTATGAAGACACCAGCCACCAGTTTCTGGTCAGTAGCCGAGATGCTGTCAGCTTGGGCCTAGAATAGGACACTCATCCTTGCGGCCACATCTCGGCATTCATCATCTGATTAGACATGGTTGTTACACTCACCCTGCAGCTCTTGAAATGCTCAAAGCTGGAGAATGTCTGGACACAATTATTTACAGAGCTTTGCAAAAGTATTCATACGCCTTGAACATTTTCCTCACGTTTTCACATAACAGCCGCAAACTTCAAGGGCTATAAATACTTTTTCGAGGTACTGTGTTATTTGACATCACTGTAACATCCGGCTGAAAGCACACCCTCCCCTTAACATTAAGCTCTACATTCCTAATGCAGAAGTTCATGATCAATATTTATTATTAACTACTTAATAATAATTAGTCATGTACTGCTAAGGCCATGTTCCTTAGGTAGTGTAATGCAGAGGGAATGTGCACACTGAAACATTTAACAAGTTTCTCTTTGAAACCGATGCCCCACATTAACCCTGACCCTGTGCCTGCATCACCAAAAACTGCAAGCATCCCCCTGCCTGGTTTCACACTGCTCCTTCTTGTGTTACAGCACCACCTGCTGGCAGCATCACGCAGGAGCAGGGCAAGGATATAAGAGTAAACCACATCCAATTGTCCAAGTGACCTCGGTGTCAACAAATATCTCCTTAAGAGAAGCAGAATTAAAGAAAAACAACACTAGCTGCAAGTGTAGCTGTTTAATCTTTTATCCTGTTTGTCCTTCATTTGTGGTTTAACTTGCTGGATGGAGATATACAGTTCCTTCTTAAATGAATAAGCCAGTCAGTGATTTATTGTACAAATAAATATGTTTGTACTTGTAAACCATGCGTATAATTTTAAGAGACTTTTACTCTTCCATTCGTGGTTAGCTCAGTTTTTGTGTTTGATGCCCCGCAGAGCTGTGACGGTTCTGAATACACCCTGCAAGGCCCAGCCGGTGGCGATGACATCACGGGGCTGTCACCTGATCCGGCTCATTACCAGCTGCTGTCCAAGCTGGGTGAGACTACCCAAAATAAACAAAAAATGGAAGTCTTTATATGTGATACAAAGGTTTCAGAATGGCAGTGAGATTTTACTTTGTATCGCAGGCAAGGGATTCGATAACTTGAGCCAGGTGAGCATGGCGTGCCACATCCCTACCGGTCAGCTGGTGGCCGTCAAGCAAACCAACCTGGATGAGTGCACAGAGGAGGAATTGCTGCAGCTCATGGTAAACTGACATTTGGGCTTTTTATTTATTTATTTTTATTTGATGGCCCCTTTTTCATACGCTTAAAGAGTATGTGATCTCGTTTAAATATGTGTAACAGTCTTTGTAGATGTAAAACAGGGTTATAGTATAGTTATAGTTCTCACATATAATCCCTGTAAATTGAGCTGTTTCTTTGCATCTGATAATGGTCCAATGGTTCTGTCAAGCATAATTCCCTGCAGATTAAGACCACACTACGGTTTCCATAAGACCAAATCTCTGAAACCTGGAGTTGATTGTTAGGAGTCATGCTTGGACTATTGTAAAGTTATATTGATTAAAACAATGAGCTGTTTGATGTTCCTTTTTCCTCCTCCTCCATTTTCTGAAATACAATGCCAGCACCACTCTCTGACAGTTTGACAAATACATACTGCATTTGATCAGCAGCATGAAGAACTCAGAGGTCGGGTGCAGCGCTGGTGGTCTAGGGGTTAAGCGCGCGACCATGTGCAGAGGCTATAGTCCTCGATGCGGCTGTCCCGGGTTCGAGTCTTGGACCCGGGGACCTTTGCCGAATGTCTCCCCCACTCTTTGTCCTCTTTCCTGTCTACCTACTGTTGAAAAATGAAAAATAAAAGGCCTCTAGTGCCGAAAAAAAACAAAACTAAAACATGCACAATTTGGAGGTGTGGATGCTCTCAGCCACGGACCCCTATTCCACAAAAAAAGCAATTTGAGACCCAAAGGTAAACTTACACATTCTGACTGACTTTTTTTGTCTCCTAGTGTGGTCTTACTCCAGTATGAAGAGAGAATTTAGAAGAAAATACAATATTTTACTATTAGTACTATTTTTTTTCTTTCATTTTTTTTTTTTTGCTTTTTTCAGCTAGACCTGATTATTGCCACATTGTAGAATTAATAGATTGCCTAAATAGAACCTGTTTCACAACAGGAAGTAGGCTAAATGGTCTTGAAAATTGATCTAGAGAAATTTTAAAATCAGATGAAAGGCAAAATAATTAGCATCTATCCGTCTGGAGGGGGTATGATGCCATTTCTAGCAAGCCAGACCGAGAGCTATTCAAGCCAGACCGAGAGCTATTATATTCAAACAGAGATAACACATAGGCCCATAAGAAATATGTTTTGGTATTATAAGATGACCCCCAAATTGTAGCCTGACCTCAAACAATGTCAGGCTTGAACTTGACAGCAGTTGACAGCTTTTTTTTTTCCTCTCTTTAAAATGAAATAATTTCTTATATACTGTTTTTTGTATTCACTCAGGTTATCTTTTCTGGCATTAGAATGTGTTTGACTGTTTGAAACATTTAGGTCTTACAAAAAGCAAAAAAAGAATAAAATCTGTAAAGCAGCAGTATTGTTTTACAGCACTACCAGCCCCACGTCTTACCCAAATTAAAAAGTGTTTAAAAACTGACAAGAATGCATTTCCATTTCAATTCATGTATCCAACCCCAGAATGAGGTTCTTCTTTCCCGGCTCTTCCGTCATCCAAATCTGCTGACGTCTCGCCTGGTCTTCTGCTCGTCCTGCCAGCTGTGGGTACTGACACCACTCATGGCCTATGGTTAGCCACAACTCTCTCACTTTCACTATGTGATGATTTCATCTCCCAAAAAAGCTCCATGCATGCCTAACGACCAGAAGCTGTTTTAATAATTTAAGATTTTAAATCAGAAGGAGTTCATAAATGATTCCCTTGCCTCTCCATTTTCCCTGCAGGCTCTGCAGACACCTTACTTAGAACATATTTCCCTGATGGAATGAGTGAATCCCTAATAGCCTATTTGCTGTACGGTGTCCTTAAAGCATTGGAGTATCTGCATCGGATGGGCTACGTTCACCGGTCAGTGGATAGAAGGTACTTCTTATTAAAAGCATCGGTAAACATGTATGTAAATCTCTCCATGTTTTGCCACCTCATGTCCTCCTATCAGGGGGGTGAAGGCCAGTCATATCCTGCTTTCAGAGGAGGGGCGAGTCTACCTTTCAGGCCTTCACAGTATTTACAGTATGATGCGTGATGGAAAGAGAATGAGGGCGGTGTTCGACATGCCCCACCACAGTCCGGCGCTGCTGCCGTGGCTCAGCCCAGAGCTGCTGCGACAGGTCAGGATTTAGTTCTTTTATGGTCTACTTCTTCCTGTAAATTGATGTTCTGTGCTGTGTAAAAGTATTCACACAATGTTTCAATGTTTTTACATTTTTCAATGGTACAACCACAAATTCCTGCACATGTTGTTGGGATTTTAAGGGGTAGTCTGCCATAGATTCTTAATTGAATTTAGGTCTGGACTTGGACTAGATTATTCTAACCCTTAAATAGGCTTTGGTTTAAGCCACAGGTGTCAAACTCCAGTCATTGACTTTTAGTCGTATCCCTGCTTAACACACACAAATCAAATAATAATGTCATAACCAGGACTTCACGGGACCCGATGATATGCGTAGGAGGCAATTCATCCATTTGAGTCAGGTGTGTTGGACCAGGAACACATCTAAAACATATGGGCCACTTTCCATAAAGGTCTGGAGTCTAAATCTTCCCAATGTAGCTTTGTATTTGGGGTCATTTTTCTGCTGAAGGGTGAACCAGCGCCTCATTCTGCAGTCTTTTGCAGCCTCCAACAGGTTTTCTTCAAGAATTGCATTGCATTAAGCTCCACCGCATGGCTGCACTTCTGACGCGGAAAAACATCTTGCTGAGCTAATTACAGACGTGGAGAAAAAACACCCTGACTCTTTCATCATAATACTTGGAGATTTTAACAGCGCAGATCTCTCTAATGAGCTCCCAAAATACAGACAGCATATTAAGTGTCCCACCAGAGACAAAAACACACTGGACCACTGTTACACAGCTTTAAAGCACTCATATCATGCTGTTACCAGGGCTGCTCTGGGACTTTCGGATCATTCTCTTATCCACCTCATCCCAACCTACAGACAGAAACTAAGAGCTTCCAAACCCGCGGTTCACACTGTTAAAAAGTGGACTGAGGAATCGAAACAGATGCTACAGGCCTGCTTTGAATGCACAGACTGGACTGTTTTTGAAACTTCAGCCACTGATTTAAACGAACTAACTGATGTGGTGACATCATACATCAGTTTATGTGAGGACATGTGTGTGCAGACCAAGACCTTCTGCACCTTTGGGAACAACAAGCCATGGTTTACTCCACACCTCAGGAACCTGCGCAGGGTCATGGAAGAAGCTCACAGCAGTAGAGATTGGGGGCGGTACAGGCAGGCCAGGAACAGACTAACAAAGGAGATCAAAGCAGCCAAGAGAAGCTACAGTGAGAAGCTGAAAAACAGCCTTTCTACTGGTGACACTTCGGCTGTATGGACTGGTCTGAGAAACCTGACTGCCTACAGAAGCCCCACCACCCTTCCTGAACAAAGTCCTCGCCTGGCTAACCGTCTAAATGGCTTCTACTGCAGATATGACAAGAAGCCATTCACACCTCAAACCAACTCCTCCACATCCCATTCAGGAACAGGTTCGACCAGTAAAGCAACCAACCCCCTACCTTCAGATCCTCTGCCTGCACTAAAGATCTCTGAGGTAGATGTAAATAGGCTTTTTCAGCGCATGAAAACAAAGAAAGCTGGAGGACCTGATAACGTCTCCCCATCATGCCTGAAAGCCTGTGCACATCAACTCGCTCCGATCTTCACCCGGATCTTCAACAAGTCACTGGAGAAGTGTGAGGTCCCCTCCTGCTTCAAACGATCCACCATCATCCCAGTGCCCAAGAAACCCACCATCCTAGGATTAAATGACTACAGGCCTGCAGCCCTGACGTCTGTGGTCATGAAATCCTTTGAGCGGCTGGTGTTGAAGCACCTGAAAGACATCACAGGCCCTCTACTGGACGCCCTGCAGTTTGCTTACCGAGCAAACAGGTCGGCAGATGATGCTGTTAACTTAGGTCTACACTTCATCCTGCAACACCTCGACCGCCCAGGGACCTACGCCAGGATCCTGTTTGTAGACTTCAGCTCGGCCTTCAACACCATCATACCAGACATCCTCCACCAGAAGCTCAACGTCCCAGCCTCCACCTGTCAGTGGATCAACAGCTTCCTGACGGACCGACAGCAGCAGGTGAGACTGGAGAGCCTCTTCTCCCGAACCAGATCAATAAGTACTGGTGCCCCCCAGGGGTGTGTTCTATCCCCACTCCTCTTCTCCCTGTACACAAATGACTGCACCTCAGCAGACTCGTCCATGAAACTCCTGAAGTTTGCAGATGACACCACTGTCATTGGACTGATCCAGGACAGTGATGAGTCTGCATACAGACAGGAGGTGGATCTTCTGGTACACTGGTGTAGTCAGAACTACCTGGAACTAAACCCACTCAAGACTGTGGAGATGGTGGTGGACTTTTGGAAAACACCACCTCCATACACCCCCCTCACCATCCTCAACAACACCGTGTCGGCTGTGGACCACTTCAGGTTCTTAGGAACCACCATCTCTGAGGACCTGAGATGGTCTTCACACATAGGCACTGTTCGAAAGAAGGCCCAGCAGAGATTGTACTTCCTGAGGCAACTCAAGAAGTTCAACCTTCCACAGGAGCTGCTGGTCATCTTCTACACTGCCATCATTCAGTCTGTACTGTCTTCATCCATCTCAGTGTGGTTTGGATCATCCACAAAACAGGACAGGTCCAGACTGCAACGAATAATCAGGACTGCAGAGAGAATCATCAGGCTGACCTTCCCTCCATCCAGGACTTATACAGGTCAAGGGTCAGGAAAAGAGCTGCTAAAATCTCTGCAGACCCCACACACCCTGCACACAAACTGTTTAGAGTTTTACCTTCAGGCCGACGCTACAGAGCGCTGTTCACTAAAACCAGCCGCCACAGAGACAGTTTCTTCGCCCAGGCTGTTTCTCTGTTGAACATTCAATAGAGTACAAAACAACAGCATACAGATGTTGCAAATACACCTTTTTATTTATATATGTGTATATTTGTACATTGTAAATATGTATATTCTGTAATGCAAAAACAAAAACCAAAGAGCAAAGTGTACCGGAGTCAAATTCCTTGTTTGTATGTACAATCTTGGCAATAAAGCTGATTCTGATTCTGATACATCTTCCCATTAACTCTGACCAGCTGATCTTTCGTTGCTAAAGAAAAGCTGCGGTTCAGGATGATGATGCTACCACCATCTCTTACTGTCTTATGGCTTTCTTAAAACAATGACAGTTCCAAAAAGACCAGATTTGTGGAATGCAGACCTAAAAGGTTCTTTTGTAAACAGATTATCCCATCTAAGCTGTGAATGTATGTAGCTCCTCCAGAGTTTCCATGGGTTTTTCGGCAAAGTCGCCTTTACTGGACAGCCATGTCTTTGTAGGCTTGCAGTTGTCCCATACTCCTTTAGTTTGCAGATGATGGATTGAACCGTACTCTGTTACACATTCAAAGGTTTACTTATTGTTTTATAGCTTAACTCTGCTTTTAACTTCTATATAACTTTCTCTGGGACTGTGTTCCTTGGCCTTTATGATGCTGTTTTTCTTCACTAATGCTCTCTAACAAACCTCGAAGGCCATCATTAAAGACCTAAGTTTAATTGGAAATTAACTTGCGCACAGGTGGACTCTGTTTACTTTATAAGACTTGAAGGAAACTGGTTGATGTGGATTTTATTTAGGAATGCCAGAATAAATAGGACTGAATACATATGCAATTCACTTTTAAGGGGTTTATAAAAAGCATACTCTTTCTAAATCTTCAGTGATAAAAGTTCCTACACTGTGAATGTAAAATCATTAGCTGGTGAACTCCTTACCAGTCTGACTCTGCTAAAGGTGATTTATTTATTTATTTGTTTTTTTTTTTAGCGCTCAGAATTTTTGTCTGAGTGCCAAGAAAAAGCCCAACAGATTCACTTTCACAAGTGGAGCATTACAGCTAATGCTTTAAAGCTCTGCTTGATATTTATAAAATAAACTTTATTAGAAACTGTTATGGGATTATTTCACTTGTTACGGAGACAGAAACAAAAAAAAAAAAAAGAAGCACGAAAGAGAGAGGTGGGGCGAAAAGGGGAAAGAAGGCGAAAACAATGAGGGAGAGAGAGAAGGATGAAGAGATTGCAAGATAACACCCTGCTTGCTTTTAAACCAGCAGAAACATTCATATTAACAGTTTTTTTTTACCAAAAAGTGCACGGTACTTATGAATGCAAGATGTATTTAGTAGTAAATACAGCTCAATATAGAACATTTGTGTATCCGTTAACACCTGAATCTAAACACCTGTGGGTCTGAATGTGAGCACGCTTGTGGATACAAGGTTTCTCCATTAAAAATATGCAATAGTGAGTGTGAGGAGCCACAGACCTGCCCCCCTGGACCTGGGACAGATATGGAGATCTGAACCATAGACATCCAAAGGCCCCCGAGAGCACAGGAACCCCAGGAGAACCATCGCCGGGACTACCGCAACCCCCCCAGGGAAGAGTCCCAGGGGAATCACCCAGCAACCACAGTGCAGAAGCCCCAGGAAGCTGCAGCGACAAGCCCGCCGGCAGCTGTCTATGCCCGAGCAGATCCATGGACCCAGAGACCCGAGACCCCAGGACATATCATTCCCCAAGCAGGGGTTCCCCAGGGGTCCAGGCCCTGGCAAGCAGCCACCAGGAGTGAGCCGACACACGCCAAAGCACCCAGCCACGGACACCGAGAACCACAAGAACACTGGCGGGCAGAGACCCCAACCACCGGCAGGTATTGTGGTGGGTAGGAAATAGGCCCCACATTTGATCGGGGGTTTAAACTGATCCAGGAGAGGGAGCAGTCCAAGACCTAACCTGACAAAAAAGACAGGCACACACAGTCACAATCACACATTCCCACCCTCATCCGTACACATAAAAACACTGGCCCCCACACACCCAACGTAAAGACAAACAACAATGGACGTTGTACACTCACTCATACTCCCCATACATACTTTATACTCCCAGGTCCAGGTGCTGATACCCCATAGGGGCAACCAGCTCCTGGAACCAGGAGGTAGTCCCCTTCCCTCTGGGGATGGAGACAGGCAGACCACCCCAGCACCATCCCAGACACCTATGCCGGCACCGCCCAAACCCGAATGACCCCGGCCCGTAATCTGACCCCCTGCCCCGACCCCAGTCCCTAACAACCCCCTTCCTCATCCGGAGAGGGGACAATGTACAAAAGAGGGGTCTACGTGGTCCAAACTAGCCCGCCAACTAGAGCTGCCATAGGATGAAACTGTCCCATGAAATCTGATCTCAACCCTATGAGCCACCCAACCCCCATGAACCCCAACATGAATTTCCCCACAGGGCCACCCCCAACCAAGACACAGATATCGAACACATGCCCCTGAACCCAAATGCCATGAATCCCCTCCTCACAGGGGCACACCCTCACAGGTGAGCTCCATCCCTGAAAAGCCAACAAAGCCACACCCACACAGCGCAAGCTCCACACACAGCCCCACTCCAAGCACCCGCGCCGCATCCTGCCCCCCACCACACAGCATGCCGCTACAGCAAGACAAGGGCCCAGCGCAACGCCACCCCAGCCTCCGCCCACAGACGCAACAGGGCAGACATCACTGAAGACCGTGCCCACAACGGAACCCCTGACCCCACACCAAGATGGGACAAATTCACCTGGCAAGAGGTCCCCAACCAGCGGCAAGCACCCAGAGCCGGCGTCCCCCACCACGCCCCCCCCCAACCACAAAAACACACTACATTACCGCCACTACGATAGCCCAGGGAGAAACATTATCTAGCTTAGTTCTACCATCGCCGTTCAGCCGATTCAACTGCCGCTAAAGGCGATTTAGAGCAGTGAGGGAGAAGATTGTCACCTTAATAGAGGAAAAACTGCCAGCTGGAGGAGATTTTACGTTAAATCAGGGAATACCTCTGAATTTTATTGTGCCATATTTGTGTTTTTGTAATTATGTCCTGTCCACTGTTACTTGAATGAGATATGGCTTGGTGGGAGGAACATCTCACTTTTGCCTTTTTGTAGAGCAAAACTGACCTAACACTACATTGCAACCAGGCCTACTCTAATATTTGACTAAGCTGCCAACAAATGATATAAAAAAGATTCAAAAAATCTTCCATTGACAACTTAAATGTCCATCAGAAAACCGTTAAATATCAGCTTTTTAATACACAGGCTAGAATTAATTACATCTAGTATATTTAAATAGTTTTATTTACTGCAATAATATTGGATTTAGTTTTTTTTGGCGTCGAAACAACTCTATGTTGGTATCAATCATATGGTCAAGTTAAACTAACATGTCTCTAGGATTGGTGGGTAAAGTCAACTTATTTGGGGTGCTGTTGATGCTAGCGTATAAATGATGCAAACCCAATGCTTGCTCTGTTTTTTTTTTACTTTAAACTAACTGGATAATCTTCCTTTATTGGTCTTCTGAGCGGTACTCAGGCCACAAGTTATGTATTATTCCTTGGTCACATCTGTTCTATGTTCAGCAGTAGTGTTATACTTCACATTTCTGCTCTCCTTATGGTTTTGTCCTCAGTAGGACCTGCATGGTTATGGTGTGAAGTCAGACATCTACAGTTTGGGTATCGTAGCCTGTGAGTTGGTCAATGGCAGGGTGCCCTTCCAGGACATGCCACCCACTCAGGTAATCACTTTCATCCACACAGCTACATTTGAATGTGCACTTATATTTAAGCCTACTGTTGTCATTAGTGTATCGTCTCAATCAGATGCTGCTTCAGAAGCTACGCGGCTCCCACTGCTGCCTACTGGATGTGGCTCCTTTCCCGCTGGGAGAGCTGGGCGGCTTGAAAGTGTCTCGCTCTGGGGTTGACTCTGGCATCGGGGAGAGCGTGGCCACTGGGAGCATGACACACAGCGCCACCGTTCCCCTCACCGACCGACCTCAGAGCCCCGGACCCAAAAACCACTCGGCTACCCTGCATAACCTGGTTCAGCTCTGTCTGCAGCAGCAGCCAGAGCACAGGTCCTTACAGAGGCAAAGCAAAACTTACTTAAATACAAACAAATTGATTTTTAACACTTTTTCTGTTATTTTCCTCCATAGACCGTCTGCTTCTGAACTGTTGAGCCATGCCTTCTTCAAGCAGGTATGGTTTCATAATTGCAAAGCTTCCCTGAATCTTGGAAAGTTTTGTGAATTTTGACTGTGGTTTTCTTTTTGACTGTTACTAAGCTTATGATAGTCCTTTTTATGGCTTAAAAAACCCAGAAAATAAAGGGATGTAAAATATCTGTCTAATACTGACTTTCACAATGCATTTAAGAGCTGAATCATGGTGTAAGCGTGGGACTTTTCTTAAGCTTATGAAGTTCAGCTCCAATATGTGAATCCAAACCAGATGTCTTCTTTGCTAGATTCACGAGGAGAGGAACGATAGAAGACCGAAGGTGTTTTGTGAAGACAAAGTAGAAACTATGGATAACTTCTAGGCAACTAAGATGACCTTTTGTCTAATTAAAATGCTCAAGGAGTGGTTACTTTTAAGTGCCGTTGTGTATGAGTCTGTGTGTGTGGTTCTGTCCTGTGTGTCTCTGTGTTGCCCTATGATGGACTGGCCACTTGTCCAGGGTGAACCCCGCCTCTTGTCCAATGGCCGCTAGAGATCGAGCACCACCCCCTCTACAACCCTGCAAGGATCAGCGAGTATAGACGATAAATGGATAGTTGTTAGTCAGCAATACTGATATTCCCTGGTCTCTAGTTTTTCTGTGTATTGAACAGGGAAGGCATACTGTATTTGGAAAACTATGACCCATTTAACTTGGCCTTAATATAATAACTTTTTTCTATAATTAAAGGATGATGATTGGTTATTATTGATCAGAGTAAAGATTTCAATCAAGCATTAGAACCATTTTCTGCTTCGGAAGCATAGTGGTGGTGGTATCATGATTGAGTGATTTACCAAAATAAATCTTATTAGGAATAAGAACATTTTCTATTAATAAAATATTGTAGAGTTTTCCTCAAGCATAACAGCTCTTTCTACCAGTAAAACGTGTCGGTGGCGAAATCATGGTTGGTGATTTTTGACTAATGGATCTTTTTTCTGGTGGTGTTAGTATTATGATGCTAGTGGATTTGGCATTAGTACAGTCTTTTCTCAGGATATATAGTAACAGTGGCTGGAAATATTAGGATGCTGTTATGGATGCGAAGGAGGACAACAGAAGACCCTAAAAGCAGATTAACCTAAACCATCAACATAAGAACATTTAAGACAATTTTTTCTGCATTTTTCCAGGTGAAGAGGCATACGAGAGACTCTTTCCTCAGTCTGATGTACCCAGCAGTGCCCCTCACAAGCCCTGAGGACCAGCCAGTATCCAACCCCCCAGGCCCCTTATGTCACACTCCATCAGCAACCGGCGACACTACAGAGGCTGCGTGGGACTTTTCTGACTAGCAGTCCAAATATAAGACAATCAAAGAAAAGCGAGGCCATGCTCTACTGTGCTTTTAATTTTTTTAATTGTATTATTAATATTAATCCAAAAGTCTGAGCCTTTTTATATAATTTTATAGTTTTTTTTTATCCATTTGCCTGATGGGTAGAAGATTTTGGGATGAGCCAACTGTGAAAGTGCTGGATTAAAGAAGCTGCTCGTATATACAGATGACTTCTGTAACCTGTCAACATACCAACAACTATGACACAGTTTAAAGAAAAACACCACTGTTTCTTTAATGTGGATATATGTGTTCCAGCTGTGAATCTTAAGTGATGAGGTACATTTTCAACACCATGAGAGCCAGCCGTGTAAACCTCTTTCTGCTGTATGTTTGAAGATGTATACAAGCTGTTCCTGTGGGGTAACTTTACAACACGTCATTGTGCACATGAGCAATAAATGTGCTGGATCTAGTGCTAATCTAGTGCACCAGATAGGAATCATTAGTCTTTCCTGTCCTGATTTACTTAGTGTTCCTACTGTGCTCTTCAACCACTTATCCAGCAATGCCTTTTTTTCAATAGAATCTGGTGAATTCTTTGTAACTGTGATTAAGTGTACTGTGGAGGAGAACTGTGAGTTACAGTACATATCAAACATGGTAGCTGTATAAGCCTTATTTGTATTATTAATGCTACAATATCTGTCTATATATATATATATATATGTTTTTATTCCCATGTTTGCTGTTAGCGTTGAGTGTGTCTTTTTCAGCCGGCTGCACATCAGTGAACAGAAATGGGGGGGGACATTCAAGTTTTTTTCTGTTTCCGTTGTAATTTATTATTCTTTCAAAAACCTATTGGAATATATTTTTTAATTAGGGAGCAAGATTCTTTGTTTTTACTCTCTGACATTCTACTACTCACCCTTTGCACTTAAAACAAAAAAAGGTCTTGCTTCCTTAAAAATATCCTCTGTTCCTCCCCAAAAATATGTTTCTGGAGTCAGATTTATTGCCTCAACCCCAAATATCTCCACCCGCTTTAATTTTTCTCCTGGCGCTCAAATTTCTTCTGCTCTTTGGTAAAAAGCTGCCCACTCAACTTTGTTCTTATCCACAACAGACATGCCCCAAGGAAGGCAGGGATGATTTCTTTTTAATGGAGGGTGGAGTTTTGAGTGAGAGTTATGCAGTATATGAGAGTGAAAATAGATCATCCTGCTCTAAAATGATCAACTTTATGCTTTTATTTTTCAATTCAGCTTTAAATTTTCTGTTTGCTACTCTTTTCGCAGGATTGGATAAACATACAAAATATACAACTCAACTGGGAATAAGCTGCCATGATGATGCCACTTGGCATTAACCAAGTGTGATTGAGCTTAATGATGGCCCAACATTCTTGTTCAGGATTTTTTGATGGAGATCAGAAGTCATGGTTCCATCAGTTATGGCAAGTCGTCCAGGTCTTGAAGGAATAAAAAGCCAAAGCAGACTATTACACTACCACCACCATGTTTGACTGTCGGTATAATCTTCATCATCCACATTTCTGCCCAGTCTGATGACCTCAGCTGAGGCAAGTGATGCCTGTAGTGTTTTAGATGTTTTGGGTTATTTTGTGACCTCTTGGATTAGTTGTCAGTGCACTCTTGCAGTAATTTTGGTAGACCAGTCTCTCTTGGGTTTCTTTATCTGTGGACATAGGGCTCAGTGTGTTTCGCTGGAGTCCCAAAGCCTTAGAAATGGCTTTGTATTGCTTCCTAGACTGAAATATGACAATTAAATTGTTTATTGGTTTTAATTAAGTGGTTTCTAGATTCCAAAGCTCTGGTAGTAATCAGTCCAAGTGTGGCTGGTAAAATTAACCTCAGCTTTTGAAAAAAATTGTATTGATCATAGATTATTCTTGATTTAGGCCAGGGGGATGATTACTTTCTCACATAGGTCCAACTGGTTTGAAAATCGTTTTATTCTTGATAAATGAAATCATCATTTGAAAACAGGCAGGGAAGATGCCAGATGCCTCCTGGGTGCTTCCCCCCCTTTGGAGAGCACGTCTCATTGCGAGGATAATAAGGGACTATACGTATGTGTCTTCTGGTCTGGAATCTTTTTAATGTCCCCCAAAACAAGCTGGAGAGTGTTGCTGGGGAGATGTTTTTTTTATTTTATGTTACCTTTATGACCTGATCTTGAATGAATAGAGGAAGATGGATTGGAGAATGTGCCTTATTTTCCTCTCTTAGCTTGATAACATATGGAACAAAAGTTATTCTGTTTTATCAAAGTATGTTAAGAGAGGTTTTCACAGGACATAAACTATTAAATGGTCAAAAACTCTTAAAGAGAATACCACAAAAAACCCTGAACTGTGCCTTTAAAAGACAGCTGCACAACCTCCAAACTAAGCAGTACTTCTCGATTCCTCAGGATGGCGACAAAGATTCACAGAAAATCCTTTTCTTAGCAACCACGTAGATCCACATCGACAACGTAAAGGAGAAGCATGTGTCGCAAACAGGACACTGAAAACTAACACTGCGCCGTTATTCAGCAGACATGTTCACTTATAAGCTTTGTACCTTTTTTGTAGAAAATACAGTTTAAACCCAAGCCCGGTGCACTCGAATAGCTGTACAATTGATATAAGTGGGACATTTATCGATCAGAGTAGCCTCATCCGGTTTACCAAAATAAAATTAAAATTATGATCCAGAGGATGTACTCAAAGATTTACTGGTAAATATATGTTTTTGTTTTGTTTTGAAGATCAAAAGTGCCACTATCCAATGAAATTATACTTTGGTTTAAAAATATATTGGTATTATTTTAACTTAGAAGTAACTGTAACTGTGCAGGTTGACGTTTTATACTATTTTAAGGAATAAAGTGACCGTATAACACCCTCACACAGTTCCCTTGTCGTCTCCCTCTTTTATTTCATGTTTAAAGCTGCAAAAAGAACATATAGGGAAACAACCTAATCTTAGATATGTTCTGTGAAAATTGTATTGCAATAGCACTGCATTTATTTGCAATAAAAATATACAGTGATTAAAAAAAACACAATTTTGAACATTTTACAGACATTTGAATGTATATATTTTAGGCTAACTGGGAGACTTGCGCTCTCCCATTCTATTAGAGATTAGCGTCTTTTATTTTGAAAAGAATCCAAACATCCTCTGACAGGAAGCGTCCCGCAGCAACAACAGCCCTAGAGACGGCGGCGGCGGAGGTGACAGTCGGGTTTTTAGCTACTCAGGTAAGTGGGCTTTAAGTTGGCGACGAATTTGTTGTTCAAATGTTTTTATTTGACGTTCGCTCTTATTTTATGGGTCGTGTTATAGTCGGACGGGCTGGGGCGGACGAGGCGTTTCTGTCACATGAAGAGGAGGAGGAGGAAGGTGGGGGGGGCTTAAAAAATAGAAGCAGATTGTTTTATGACAGATAGGTTTTTAGCTAGCTTTATCAGGTGAGGTCGGATTCATATGACAGCGTTCCTCAGGAACCGAAGGTCGGTTATACGTGCATAAGTACAGAGTGAAGTATTATTGTTGTGTGTCTTGTCATAACCACCATAGTCTGTGATCTTAAAGTGTATTTATTGGAGTACTTCCACCCTGTCACGATACTGTGTAGTCATCTGTGTTGTCCTCCATAGCACAACCGCTGCTGGAAACATCCCCAAGAAGAAGAAGAAGAAGAAGAGGAGGAGCAGAGTAGTAGGAGTACAGATAGTGGAGCTACACGTCCTCACTCCAGGAATTGCACAGGTCTGATCCGCTATGGAATAGTTCTGGATTTTCCCGGCCAGTCATTGATGCCTTCGGATCATGACTGAAAGCCATGGCTCGACCAAGGAAGTGACCTCTGTGGGCACCGCTGCCTGAGGGGGTGCCTCTCACTGTGGCACTATGGCATCCAACGAAAGACTGTACGAGGTGTGGATGCTCTACTGCACCAAGGTGAGGTGTTCCACTGAACCCGTGTTCTTCCCGTTTTTATCATCCTGTGGGATATCCAGCCAGAAGTCACAGCGTGAAGTAATGGGAAAGTGTAACTGTATTTTCCTTGATGCTAAACAGGATTTGGAAGTCCAGATCCATACAGGCTGTAGTGTGTAAGTGGAAAAGTTTGTGCTGAAGGTTCATGGCAATGGGCAGAGTTAAAACACAGGCTGTGGAGTACGGAAGATTTTAATCTTTTGGTAGCGATTCAATGAGAACCAGGGTTTATACACAGTCTGGAAAAGTCGGGAATTTGATTTAAGTATTTTTAAGATCTAGATATGTATGGAAAAAGAAAATGATTTTTTTTTAAATATGTCTTTGTGGACCTTATTTCTAACCCCTTTATCTGTTGCATCCGTCCATCTCCCCTTCCCTCTTTTACTCCATCCGTGTTTGTCTGTTACCAAACTTTGTTCATTTCTCTTTGCATCTGTCTGTCTCAACTGTCCCTCTATCCATGTTTTATCCATACATCCATCCCTCCCTACATCCATCTGTCTGTCTGTCTTGCTCATCCATCCTTTCTTCTTCCCTTTTGTTAACACTTCTATATATAAAGCTTGGCCACTGGACGAATATCTGCCATAGCGTCAAAGTCAACATTTGTATTTATACTGGAAAACAGACTGAAAATTGTCGTTGGCCAGCAATTTGCAGAGATATAGGCATTACAGACCAGCAGAGCGGGCATTCCTTGAGTCAACTGTTGGATAGATTTAATTCACTCTGCAATAAAGCACGCGCACATCCTGCCGTCCAATCAAAACAGCCTGCCTAAGCTGCTCTTCACGTGAGCCTGGCTGCAGCCACTTACTTGCTTCCCCCAGTAATCCTTTACTATTACACACAGCCACACACACACTATGCACAATCCTCTACACATGAAGCCAGTGCTGTTATTCTTACATGTAGCATATGACATCAAATAATCCCCCTGCTGAGAAGTTAAGAATGTGAACGCTGATGTAGACAGGGCATCTTCTACCTGCGCTGCAGGGGTTTTTGACAGAAGCATAAGGTGGTGTGTTGGTTGCACACGATTGTCACAGTCACTTGTGAAAATGCCAGCCCTGTCTGGAAGCATTTGTTCTAGTTAGACTGTGTATTTGCATTGACTAAGACAGGATCGTTTTACTTCACCCTGGCTCTGAGCCAGGGTCCACAGGGCTAGCCTTTATCTGCATGAGGAAAAAAGAGTTGTAGAGAGAGAAGCGGTTCAATAAATGTAGGCCTGACTTTAGCTTTGAGCAGCTAAAAATTACAGTATCATGTAAAAGTATTCATACCCTTTGAACTCTAGCACTTTTTGTCCTGCTACAGCCACAAACTTTAACACAGTTTATGAGATAAACCAACACAAAGGAGTGCATGAAGCTGAAATGTAAGACAAATTGCACATTTTAAACTACAAAAAAAAAATGCTGTCCCTGCTGAAGAAAAGCATCCCCACAACATGATGCTGCCACCACCATGTTTCACCATGTGGATGGTGTGTTCAGGGTAATGTGAAGTGTTATTTTCCTGCCACACGTAGCATTTTAAATGTAGGCCGAGTTTAATTTTGTGCGAATGCTTTGAACCCTATCCCGCTTTAAACTTCTCCACAGCGTTGTAGTAGAGGAGGCTGAATGGAAATGCACGCCACATTTCTTAGATTTATATCTCTAAGAAAATTTGACAATCACGTAATGTTTTTCTTCCATTTCACAGTTGTGGTCTACCTTGTATTGGTTTGTCACATAAAATCTCAATAAATAGATTGAAGTTGGTGTTTGTGACAAACCTTTGCAAGGGACTGTAGATATGAAGTATGGGATGTCCCTCAGCTATATGTATAGATACGTGTGTGTGTGGGTTGCCCGGATATGTTGTCTGTAAGAGGAGCCTTGCAGTCATGTGGGCTAAATAAGACAAGGAATGTTTGTGTGAAAGGCCAGGCCCCCTGTGCAGCACTCCAGCCTCTTCTTCTCTCTATCCACCTCAAACCTGCAAAGAAATACCAAAAAAGTGTCAGTTTATGTATTTTTAAGTACAATATCTCAACATTTTGCTCCTGATTTAAAATTTGTAGTAATTGAACTCGCATAACTCCACACTGGATGATAGTAATATTACTGTAGATACTATTTAAGCTTTCAACTACCATCAAGAACAAATTATAGCTAAATAAGTTAGATTGTGTGATCTTGAAAGTGGTCTATGGTTGTTTCCATCCTGTTGGAGATCCTTTATCACCTCTCGTGTTAAATGCTTACCAGCACTAAAAGAAAAAAAACATTATTGGAAAGAGGTCTTAAAAGTTCAAACCCATTATGGAGTTTCTCAATTTGACCTGGTTTTGTTCAGTCGAAACTAAATCACAATTACAGTAGAAGGGATCGATTTCCATAAAAAATTTACAGTTTATATTTAGACTGGAAATATCCCAGTCTAAAATAGCAGCCAGTTTCTCCTTGATGAGCTCTGGTCCGTGATCCGCAAGTCAAATAGTTTAAAATCAGATACATCAATTTAATTAATGAACAAATGAATCAACATTTTTGACTCTAAAAGACAGCAACCAACAATATGTAGTGTGATGCACTTTTTTCAGTTTACGCAAAAGTAGATAAATGTTAGGGACGTGCGCCTTGGTGCATGAATAGGCATAATCCTGCAATGTGTCCATTTTCTACACTACTACCTAAAAAAAAAAAACTATAAGCACATTTTCATCTGTTCATGTGTAGTTTGTAGAAAAAAAGTCACAACTGTCCAATATCTGAATTGGCAGGTCAGACCTCAAAGAAAACTGAAAATCAGGCCGGTAAAAGCCTGGTCAGTGTGGGGTCCTGATCACAGGATGTTTTTGAATATAAGTACAGAAACCCTCAATAACCTCCTGATATCCATCATTGGAGTTATTATTATATCAGCTTCACCCCTGCTTCAGGGGACGGATATAAAAATGATGCCTGATTTCATTTGTGTAGCTTTCAAACCTGTATTATAAGCCAGCTAAATTATTCAATTGATTTAACAAATCTGTTTGTGTTTTTTGCCCTTTTACTAGGAGGTTCACAATAAAAGACTATATTGGCTGCTGCAGTTTCCTCTCTGTCTGTCATGTGACCTGCTCTTCTCGCTGTGCTGTCTTTTTAGAAGATCCGAGGATGTCATGAAACTCGTCTGTAAGATTCACAACATTTATAGAAAGCTCTAAATTCATATAGTAGCACAACAACAACTTTTTCTCTATGCTTTTGTCTGCATTTAATTAACTGGAGCCACGCTAAAATATATATTAATCGAGCTATTAAGTCATATCAAAACAACATAAACATGCTACCGTTAGTCCAGAAAACTGCTCTGTATGAAAACATTGTTAGCAGGAGCAAGACATGAGTTTATCAAAGACTGTAGCCGATTGGGTCGAGGCAGATGCGTGTTTCTCATGCAAAAACACCTATTGGGACAAAACAGGGTCGCTGTCAGGAAACAAATGGATCCTGCTGCCTCCAGAACATCATTAAGGAGTGAGTTAAAACTGATAACTGTACAGTATTTCACTGAGCTCTAAAACTACTGAGTTTGTAAGCACATACATGACATTGATTTCAATGAACCTCTTATACTGGGTTGCCTTTTCTTAATTGATATTGATCAGTATTGGGGACTAAAAATCCTCATTGGGAAAAGGGAGGACGTCCAGACCTTTTGCAAAACCTAAATAAATTAAATATTTTTAAGGTTTTTAAGTAACTGACCTGTCTGCGACTTTCAACACCCTAATATACACTCTCATATAGAATAGAGATTAATATAACCTCCATAATATAGAGGTTAATAGGTTAGAGGTATGTTAGCTGGATGAGTGTAACAATAAAAGCTTTTACAACCTTTTGCTGCTTTGGGAAAACTGGTTCATCTGGTTCAGTCAGGTAGACGGTCAGCTGCCTCTTTGTTTCCCTGACAGCCACTAAAGTTCCTGGTACTAAAAGGAGGAAGGGGCTTGGTTTCTGTTTGCTCTTTAAGCTCGTGATCTAGAGGAAATGTGGAAGATGTGAAACATTTTTCCATCTCTGGTTTTCAACCAGCAGTGGCAGCCGGCGGAGTGGCAGCATTTTTAGAGATGAGGTCAGAAATTGTTGGCGGGG
Organism: Crenichthys baileyi; assembly: GCA_036173005.1. NCBI lineage: Eukaryota > Metazoa > Chordata > Actinopteri > Cyprinodontiformes > Goodeidae > Crenichthys > Crenichthys baileyi. Next base: position 1,226,331 of record JAHHUM010002890.1, on the reverse strand, counting down.
CAGCTGTGAAATTAGTGTCAGTGATGGGAAGTATGAAAAGCTCGCTGTTGTCAGAAAATTGTGTTGTATTCACATAGCTTCAACTAAGAACTAGAATGGCTTTTAGTTTTTCCTGTGTAAAAACACATTTGCTTTTTCAGTACACTTTAATGAAAGCGGTTTATAGGATTAACTTGTGGTTACAACATCCAAAAACCCCAAAAATCCCTGCAGGTTTATTGGTACGTCAGCTTGATGTGGTGCTTTGCAAAGGTAGTTGGATCGATGCATGTTAATGTGTTACAATGGCCCAGTCATGGTCTTCGCTTGAATAAGGTTGAGAATCTGTTGCAAGAATTAAAGATTGCCTGCGCTTTCCATCCAAGAATATCCAGACATTTCAGCTACGAGATGTGCAAAGCTTCCATCTATAAATGCAGCCAAATGTGGTCCTACATAATGTTGAAAACAAATGCACCCCACGTGTATTCTCAGGGTTTTTTTTGCAAAACAATTTGAAAGCAATGTGTCCTTTTCCTTCCGCTTCATGCGTATGCCCTACGTTGTGTTGGCCTGTAACAAAATCCATCGGGATTCGCGGTTTCACTGCAGCAAAATGTGCAAAAGTACCGTGGACATGAAAGGTTTTGAGAGTGTTTCAACTTTGATGTAAATCTGTTGGAAGTGACTCCAACTTGTTTGTGGTGAGTTGCAGAGGGCTCAGAGAGAGGTCAACGACGACTAAGACTGTTAGATAACCCACGATCCTCTTAGCTGTCTTTCATTGGTTCATGCCAGTGTTGTCCCTGACAGCCATGGCTTGCCGGTAGCGGATCAGAAACAAAAACAATGCTGCGTTACCTTTCCTCCTGCAGCAGGATATCAGCCGTAAGAGCTTGCCGAAGAAAGTTCGGGATTTAGCAGGATTTTTGAATAATGTCGGTTATGCTCTTAAAGCTTTTGTTTGCCGTAGTAAATCCTTCTAAATTCCCAGTCACGGGGGAACAAGCCCGGAGGATCATTTTATCCTTCAGTTTCTTAACTCCAGAGGAGAATTGCTTGCTCATTCTTGGCTGTCTACAAATCACGGATTTCCGGTGAAGATCACAGAACTGTGGTCCGCTCTGATGTCACCCCACCCTGCCCTGCTGCGAGTTGCTTTTTAAATCGAGTGGAGGAAAAGCGGTAGTGATTTGCATAAACCTCTGTACTCCTGGGAGATGGGAGAAAGCTGTTGGATGAGTGGAAAGAGAAAATAAAGCTGAAAGAACGATGTAGGGGGGGGGAAGTGTTAAGGTTTCACATATTTATTCACTTGATTGTCTCCAAAATGCTGCATTGTTGCAGCCACACACAAGCTTGTGCTCTATCATTACCTCACTCCTAATCCCATATTCAAAACTTGTTCCTGCTTGCGTTTCTCCCTTTTTATTATGATTATCCCTGGAATACCAGTGATGTCATCCCTCAAGTGGTTTTAACTCCTCCCACCAGCCTCTATAAATACACATGTAGGAGTGATGTCATGGTCAGAGGAGTTATCGCAGACAGGAAGTGATTTTGACCCAAGAACGAGCAGAACTAGAAACAGACCACGGCCGTTTTTTAAACCTTCAGGGTGGAGACGGTTAAACATCGTGGTCACACCAGCCCCACCAAGCCGGGTCACATGTTTCCACACAAACCCGACCAGCCTGGTCGACCACACCTGTCTGCATTTAAACTTTACTGACTCCTACTGATTTATCATCGTTTTTTTATTACATTCATATCTGTTTAGTCTTACAATTGATTTAGTTTTGGTTGCCATTAAATGTATTTTCACTGTAGAAAACTCAATTTTTATCCTGAAGGATCCAAGGCCAAAACAGATCATCCAATTTTAAATTTACCCCAGGAAACAGCCCTGGTAAGGAGGTGGTGGGAGGCTCCTAAGCATTTTGGATTGGATCTACAAAGGGTTAATTGATGTTTGCAAACACATCATTTGTGCAGAATTTTGGGGAAATTTGGGGAATTTTACAGGATAGAGACATAAGGTTTGCAGCTATAGTTCCAGCAAAAGGTGGTTCCACAATGCATTGACTTGGGGGCTCAATATAAATACACAGTGTACTTATTTTTTAGAGTCCTTTCTTTGACTCTTCAAATTTCCATCCCAGAAACAAGGTTCCATCAAGGAATTGTTGGGATCCTTTTACTGGAACATTTTTGGTTGGTTTCTCCTTATTGTTTTCATGGTTCTGCCTCAGTTGCCTCCATTTGTATCCCCACAGTAGCTCGTAGAATTTAACATTAAGTTCTGCCACTGAAATATTTGCTAGATACATTTAAAACCAGGCATTCATGCAGCTTCACTCTTTAGCTGACCCTGGCTGAAGTCCATTAACCCTCAGTAGAACTGTAAAAAACTTGGAGGAAGTTGAGCTTCTAGCTGTGGGGAAAAAACCCATATGGTACTAATGCACTGGGTTCTTTTTGTCAAAAAGCAAGATTTACACATAATAAATCAGCTCTGGTAAGGCTTTTGCCATGTTTGGTGCACTTTAGCCAGTTGATTCTAATTTTTTAAAGTTTATCCTCACTTCATTGACAATTTATGACGGAGGTTCCTCGTCATTGATCGGCATTTTACTCTCCATTGTAACAACTGCACCAACAACCTGATCAATATGAAATCTCATTTTAAAACTTGAGAACATTGATCAGTTCTGGCAGCCGGGTTTTATGGAGGTCAGCGTAAACAGATCTTTAGAAATGTTGTTCAGTCGCTCGGCAGAGATCCTACTGTAGTTTTTGTAATAATAAGCCTCGAGATCTGGACAGTTGTCTGTACACGGACACAGTGTCATCGTGGGAGGTGAAACAAGGTCACTGGGTTTGGGATTGCTGCTTGTAAGTGCAGATCGTTTCGTGTTTGCCCAGCTCCTGATGACAGATGAGGATAAACAGAGCCACGCAGAGCCAGGGTGTGTCCCCGTCAGCCACAGTCCAAACCCTCAATGGGCATCTGTGCTCCTGAGCTGGTGTCTAAAAGAGGACATTCTTTCAGACACACACACACACACACCGCAAAGTCATTCAGTCACTGTTTCCTGCAGACACAGTCTCTTGAGAGTAAAGCTGCTGTCTTAAATTATCGTCTTTAAGTGATCTGGCACCAAAATGTACATCAGGACAATAGGATATTTATTGCTTCAGTAAAAACCGACTTTAGCAGTAGCCAATTAAAAATGCTTTTCTCCCACTGTTGACATTGATTTATGCAGCAGTAGGAGGGCCCTCATTCTTTTCTCCTTTTGGCTTTTGCTTTTCCATTAAGATGTCTGCTAGCCTCTTTTTCCCCTTCATTTCTGTCTTTCCTGGTCTCTCTCTCTCTCTCTTTCACTCACACACACACACACACACACACAGGCAGCAGCCAACGTTGCAGGATTGTTCTGATGACTTCACTTGGACTTGTGCAGATTCACCCAGGCTGTTTGCTTCGTTTTGGCTGATTCCCTCTCTGACACGCAGACAGAGCCCGTCAGCCTTTCTACCTCTCTCCCACTCTTTCTCCAGACAGCAGTGCTGCTCTGTGGAAATAACCCTTCTACAGTCATATCTTTTGTTTTTCTGTTTTAAAATGGGCAGGGGTCGCAATGAGATCCTCACAGTATTACCTTTAGCAGGGAGTCTAAGGGCCATAATCTGTTTGCTGTGTACTTTGACTGTGAGGAATGATGGATAAAAGGCCTGCCAGCGAAGGCAGTTGATGCAGATTAGGGCTGCACGATATCAAGAAAACATGTAATTGCGATACTATTGCTGAATATTGCAGTGACTATATCAGTAGTGATGAAGTCACTTTTTCCTGCCTCCATTTTCTGCCTCCCACCACGTTAAGCTTTAGCATCACAGCCACTAAAAGCCCACCCAATAGGCCAGATATAATATCAGCAGGCACATACATAGCACTTCTTCCAAATACTGCATCCAATGTGTCCTTTGCAGTTGAAATATTGCAAAGATTGATACTATGATGTAGACTGAAATTCAATACACTATAAGGCTCTGATGCAGATTAACACCTTTTTCATTTTATGGCAACCAACTAAAGAAAGAGTGACCCACATTGTTTTTGTTGCAGAAAATTGACTGAAATGTTGTAGACGGACTAAATAGAAAAACATGGACCCAAATAATTTTTGAGAACTGTGCTTTAACAAGGCAAATGTGCAATAATTGAATTATTGGAGGGACCAACAATAACCATTAAATCCGTGTTTCACAAAAATCTGTTTTACTTTGTAGTTTAGGTTAAGAAAAAAATAAATAAACATTTTGTGGCCTTTGAGTACTTTCAACTTAATAGTTTTGGCCCACATGGTAAATAATTTGGATACCACTAACCTAGAGTCCAAATACCACAGTTACGTGGTATTTACAAAAAATTTAAATTAACAATGCAAAAAAATGATGTAATTGCTTCTGTTTAGAGCAGAAAAGGGACCATTTTTCCTACAGTTGCTAAAACAAATTTGTTATTACACTTATAATGGTATTTATGCCATATATTAAAAATAGCTGTATATTTTGACAGCTGTAATTGAGCCATATCGGTTTTAAACATTGCTTTGAAAATCCCTCATGACTTATGTTTGGCTCTGTTCTCCCACTTCCCACCAGTCTTGGCTTTATGAACTATTTTGGGAGTGTGATCAGGGCAATGCAGCCCCCAAGAATAACAAAGGAACAAATGAGAGTAGCGTTGACACAAAAGAGCCAAGTCACAAAATGCTTAATCGATGGCGAGTATGTTCTCATTAATGTTTCCTAAAATCACTAGTAATCAGACTAACTGTCCCAAGTGCACAATAAGCCAACAAGTTGTATATTAAACCTTCTGACCTCCTCCTCAGCACACCAGGGCTTAAATCTCTCACTCAGACCTTCCAGGTGGCTGAGGATTGGCTGGTGAGATTGTAAGAGGTGATCCGTTCAGGACTAACTGATGATGATTGTTTAGTCTTCATTCATTCATTGTAGGTTTCTGACAGAACAATGTGAAGTTGTGTGTTGCTGTCAGGCACCTATTTTAGATGTCCCGAGGGACGATGGTTTGACAAGAAAATTGAGGGTTTAATGATTGGAGCTTTGAGCTAAAATGTGTATTTTTACCCACCTCTGGTACTAATACAGCCCGAAAGTTTTCTTTCTTCTTTTTATAGGGCTATGTTTCTTTCTTGGTTTTAGTTTGACGGGGCTTTCACTGGGACCAGTGTTGCAGCCCCATCCTTCCACTTGGCATTGTTCAAGGAATTTAGCAAATGTTGATATCCTAGTTGCTAGAAACCCAGCCTCGGAATGCGGCCCGGCCCGTTTTCCTCTCTGGCAGGTGCTTGCTTCACTTACCACACTCAAGGAAGATAAGATCCAATAAGATTACCACCCTTAGACATTCCTTTTCCAGTGGTCTAACAGCTGGAACTTTCTGTTTTTCTGAGTCTTGTCTCACAGGTTCTAAAATGATTACCTCAGGGTGTAAAGTTCAACAGTATGCTGTTAAACCAGTAGAACAGTTCCTGAGGGAATTACGAAGCCATTGTTTAACTATCACTCTCATTCACATATAGACTGGGAGTGAAACTCTTAGGTTCTACTCGTGTACAGCAAGCACCCTCCAGGAGTCTTGGCACCTCTTGTAATAAAATCCTTTGAATAAACTAATTGCAGTCAGATTTTCTCACACTAGAAAAATCCAAATTTTTATTTGAGTTAATTTTTTCAGAGGAGAAAAAAAATCCACTTTGAGAAATAATGTTTTTTTTACAACATTCTCAACACTTATTGGCATCTCTGGTGTTAATAGTGTGCACAGCCCTCATTCTTATTTGCAAAATCTCAAGACCTTTCCCCTCATCCAAAGGGCTTCTTCAGTTCTGAACATTTGGGTGTATTACGCTTATAAACTGTAGTGAGAAGAATCCCCTTACAGGGCTGTTAAAGTCATGAGTCGCTGACCCAACCTACCATCCTGTCCATTGTTTGAGTCGTTGTGACTCGTGAAATGCTTCCTAGCGATGCCAACATGCGAGTTGTTTTGGTAACATGTCTCAAGGTGTGAATGGCTATGAAACCGCACGGGGAGACGAGTCAAGGCTGCACTGTAGGTGTTAGAAAGATGGCTCTTGAGGCCACCTCCTCTGTTTAGTGTCAGTTTCTCATGCTTTCACTCATCTCTCCAAAATGTGCACATGGATATCTCCAAATGAATGTCCCTTGTTCTTAAGATGTAGATGAACTGCTGAGTCTTGATCTGTGTGAGGCCATCTTTTTATATACCGTAACTGCTGTTTGTTTTCCGCCTGGGTGTTTCATCCTTTAAAAATCTAAGCAGAGTTTAGTGAGATCCTCACTTTCACATTTGCGATCGTTTGGCATGTAGATACATTCTAATGGTTGTTATGGAGACTTCCTCACAAATATCTCAGTCCCGTCCAGCCTTGTTTGTCCGGTTCACGTTTAGGCATGAAATTATTTTCTTGCAGTTATTATATCACCACATATCTGCCTTACTTGTTGCAAGTTTTCTTGTTTTTCCCATTTTGAAAGATGTGTCTCTGTGTCTCATATTTAAACCTCAGGGAAACAGAAAGTCTATTTTTTAGCTTATTTTACTCAGACTGAAGGTTTCTTTTTTCTTTCTTTTTAAGGCTTTTTACGCATCTTTACCCATTGAATGTGGAAGGTATACTTTAAACAAATATAACTGACCGTTTTATCCTCTCCTCTTCATCCTTCTGTCCACTCCCTGGTTTTCCCTGTTCCCTTCCCTAATTTCAGAGAGATCCAGACTACTTCAAGATATGGCTGGAGATTTTCATCAGCTCGTATGAGCAGTGTCTCGATGTGGACTTTGAAAAGCCCCCTTCGAGGTAAGTGCTGTCTAATTGGGGACACCTTAAAATGTGCTACAGTACCCTCCCTCCTACCAGACTAATCGGGTTTCATTTAACAAAAGATCAATAGTCATTGGCACAAGCTTTTCTTTGATGTTTGTTATCACTGCTTAAGCTCAAATACTGCAAAACTAAATAATGCACAGCCATGACACATGATTTCGTGTGGAGCAGTCACATTTTGTCGCAGGTACGATGTGATTTCTTGGCTTAGCTGTGCTGCCAGTTGTGGTTCCATGCATATCAGATGAAATTCATTTAGCTGAGGCATGGGAGACAGCGAAGTCACTCTTTTTCCTGCTAATTTAAACTTCCAATAGAGATAGTTTCTGTCTTTCTTCATTGTTGGTCTCCTTCTGTGTTTTCAGACCAGAGGAGGTTCCACCTGTGTTGACGCTGCTACCCGACAACATCCTGCAGGTTTTGCGCCACCAGCTGCTGCAGTGCGTCCAGAAAGCATCAGATGGCTTAGAGCCTGAGCAGCAAAACCTGGCACTGCTGCTGCTAAAGTTCCTCATCATTATCTGCAGGTCAGCTTTGCAATAGTATTCACACCTCTTGAACTTTTTCACATCTTTTGCTGTTACAACCACAAACTTCAATTTGTTGTGTTGAAATTTTACGTGATAGATCAACACAGTGTAGTATTATTGTGAAATGAAAGAAAAATATTTTTTTTAATCCTTTTTACAAAAAACATCTTTACATGCAATGCACTCTTTCGTATAAAGCTAGCATTGCGCATCAGCCTGAGCACTACATCCCCACAGTGACACATGGTGGTGGCAGCGTCATGCTGTGGGAATGCATTTATTCGACGAGGAAAGGGAAGATGGATGTAGCTCAATTCAAGAACATCCTATTAATAAACTTGTTAGAGGCCGCAAAATACTTGAGACTGGGGTGGACAACAAGCCTAAACATCAGAGTTGCAATGAAATGGGTTTAGATCAAAACATATTCATGTGTTGGAATGGCCCAGTCAAAGTCCAGACCTAAATCCGATTGGGAATCTCTAATTCGACTTTAAAATTTAGGTTCACAAATGCTTTCCATCCAATCTGACTGAGCTCAAGCTAATTTGCAAAGAATAGGTCAACGTCTCAGTCTATAGATGTGAAAAGACTTGCAGCTGTAACTGCTTTGAAAAGTGTTTCTGCAGAGTGATTACTCAGGGGTGAGCTGTACAAATGCATGCCACACCTTTCAGATTTTTATTTGTAAAAAATTAGTAGAAAATCCTGTATCACTTTCCGTCCACTTCGCAACTATGTGCTAATTTGTTTAATGCTTTGAATCCCGTTTTTGAAGTGTGGCAAATTGTTCTGCAAGTTACTGTTGCCTAAACCACAGAAAACCAACAGAGAATAAAAATTAAACTTGCTCATCTTCTATATGTGCATGTTTGTTTCTCAAAGGAACTTGTCCAATGTTGAGGAGATCGGCACATGCTCCTACATCAATCACATCATCACCATGACAACACTATATATTCAACAGGTTTGACTCAACCCTCTCTCTCTCGTAGAAATAATCATACTGTGACAGATGAGTGCGGGTGTAATGGTGTTTTTGTTTATATCTTTGCAGCTAAAGAGTAGGACCAAGGAGAAGGAGATGATGGACCACAGTCAGGCGGAGGACTTTGTCCGTCATTCACTGGCCTTCTGCGAGAGCCTCTATGACCCGTACCGCAACTGGAGACATCGGACAAGCAGGTAACAACTTAGCCTCTCTTGGTGATAACATAAAAAACAGCTCATATTATATTTTCCTAATACATAACTGTTTTTCAGAAATAGACAGTATGCTATTGGGTTTTAATGTTGTTTAAAATATTAGCAAGAAACTACATGGCTCCCACAAAACTGGTGGCTGGGTGGATTTTGCTTTTGGAAATCTTCAGTTCTCACTGACCAGTTGAGTCACATCATTTAATGCTACTCTCATATAGAGTCTACAGGTTTGATATTTTAGAGTGTTCGTTTAGATTAGCAACATTGTTTAAAAACAGAAAATGAAAAAAAATTACTCTGGTGCTGACCGGTTTGGATTCAAGCAGCACGGCTCACCATCCAGGATGGCATCCTTTCGAGGCCAGCATGAGGATGTTGGGAAAATAGGATTAAAAAGGTTTGTCAGTTGCACCTCAGAATAGTTTATGACTAGTTATTTCTATGTTCAGTCCATGGGGAATGGTTAATGATGCTGAAGTTGGTATCTTACTGAAAGCTTCCTTTTTGGACTATTTCATCTCTGATTATGATATCTAAAATATTTAAATTATTCAAACTGGAAAATTCTACTTGATTCTACTTGGGCCACAATTTCTCCACAACCATGTAAAAGACTCACTGAGGGTAGCACAAATGCTAGGTGGCAGTTGTTCCTGCCACGGGTGATTTATTTGAACAAGACAAGCCTCTAAACTCAGTACATGATTAGTTTGGTTTTTGGCTAAATAGATTCAAGCGTCGTCAGCATAACGATGAAAACTGACTGTGTCCTTTTTCTCCTCTTTTTTTTTTTATCTCCCCAGGGAGCAGCGGGGCACCATAGAGAGGGGAAGGCAGAAGTACAAGGCAGCTCCGCTCACTGTTGAATTTGTTCCCTTCTTTTACCGTAAGTCTTTGTTGGATATTAAAAAGTCCACCAGATGAGCTCATTCCCAACAAAATGTGACATAATTTGATGACCAACCTGTCGGTGGTTATAATCTTATGAGTACGAGTACGTTTCTGTCCTCTTCTCCTCTCTCATTTCTCCAATTTCCTCCATTCATCCTACTGAGTCCACTCTCTGTGCCTCTGGTCTGTTTGCCAGGCGCTGAGATGACCAGATAGGGAATGGTGTCTGTCAAGGTACTTCAGTGACGCTGGCAGCCATGTTAACAAAGAGTCCCTATGCATGGCTGGCTGCTGTGGTTTAGCACTAAAGATAACGCTTGGGGCCCAACCAATTAGACTGCTTTCCCTATTTTATGCTTGTCTGTTTCGTTGGACTTCTCTATGATGACTTCTGCTTGGTAACTAGTGAAGTTACATGTCTCTGATTAGTTAACGGAAGTAGACATCCAGGAGCCACAATGTCAGATTTCTTTCCCCAGTTGGATGTGTTGACAGATGAGTTAATAGATAACCAGAGCCACTATGACCCTAAGGTTAATGGCAGGGACTGCCTGTGTATTTGTGCACTGTGTATGATAATGGAGGTCCTCTCTTATCTGGGTTACAGATTCCATTGACTTTTCATGCTTGACTGTGTGTCACATAAACACATCGTTTTATTTGGAGAAAAACACAAGAACCTCAACAATTATCTGTATTTACATAGTTTGGATCATGTTTAAAGATCAAATGAAAGCGCTTACGTGTTGATGTGTTTCTGCCCTTGCTGTAGAGTGCTTCCAGGAGAGCGAGCATCTAAAAGAGAGCCTGAAATGCTGCCTGCTGCACCTGTTTGGAGCCATAGTAGCAGGGGATCAGGTGAGCCTTGCATTGGGCCCAGAGGTCAGAGGGTGCTTAAAGTGACAGGCTGTAAACAAAATCCTCTATATCTGCTGTGGTCTGTTCAGGGCACAAATGATTTCTAAGACAAAACTGTGTTTTAATTAGATCTAAAGTGCCTGTAAGATTTATTACAACCACATTTTTCTTCCACTTCACAATTATGCAATCTTTTATGTTGGTATCTAACATATCATCCCAATAAACATACATGCTTTTACGTTTATGGTCATAACATACGGAAATGTGGGGAAGTTCCAGAGTAATAAAGGCGTTGGGAATGCATGGCATCTCTTCATCCTCATGTCGTTTTTCTGCCTTGATCTTTCTGTCCATCCAGAGGAACGCTCTGCTCGCCATCTCTCCAGCCACCATGGAGGTGTTGATGCGGGTTCTGGCCGACAGCTATATGGGGAGCTGTTCATCAGACGAGGCCGAGGACTGGGAGAGCGAAGCCGTCAGCCGGATGTCCTTGCTAACATTGGGCTGCCTCAGGGTGGTGGTGCAGTGCCTCCTGGCCTCCAGCTCCGACCAGCGGCAGGTGGAAATCGCCTCTGTTTTGGAAAACTACTTCAAGCTGCTGAACTCAGACCCAGCGGCTGTGGTCGCTGCCAAACAGCAGCAGCAGCAGCCAGCCAAGGGTCGGGTTCCCACACTGGGCCGACAATGGGAGATTCGATTTGTTGCGCTGCAAGTGCAAATGCTAGGTAGTGGCTTTATGCATAAGTAAACAATTAAGCAATAATAATTTCATTTTTATGTTTCTGTGTGTTTATTCTTCCAATTTTTGCATTTCAGACACCATCAGGGACATGTTCCTGTGTTCAGATAGGCCTGTTCTACAAGCCATCTTCCTCAACAGTAACTGTTTTGAGCATCTGATACGACTGCTGCAGAACAGCAAGGTAAGACCTGGAAATGCGGCTTAGTTTGGTCTGATGTAACAATTATTCAGAACTGGGAAAAATCTAATCGGATGTATTTACTCTATGATGAGATAAGAAAAGCAGTGCAGTGATTTTCAGAACATCTTATACAACCGTGTTGTATTTTAGATTTTGTGGTGCAAACATCAACTTCTTGTAATAATATAGTTATTAAAAGTTGTGCATTTACTGCATATATGAGTAAAAATTGAAAAACAAAGTATCAACTGGATCTAAACTGCCTTGCAAAAAGAGTTGTACCTGTTGCACTGTGTTACATTTTGTCACTTCAACCACAAACTCCAGTGTATGGTTGTGGTTGTAATATGATAAAATGTGTGCTATGAATGTTTTTGCGTTTTCCTTTGCTCTCTAAAAGGCTTTTTCTGCTAACAGTTTTTTTGGTACAATTTCTCACTGTGATTTCTAGATCATTTGAATTGAAAATAGAAGATCTTTTTTTCGGGTGTGATCTCGCTCTTGTTTACAACTGTTAGAGGGAGCACTTTGCAACAACTTGCATGTTTATTTTCTCACAAGGCTGGATCACCGACACCCTCCAGAAGTTCACTGCTTCTAACCTCTCACCTTCTCCTCCAGTCACCTCTTTCTTCCCTGCACCACCTCCTTTTATTGTCTCCTCCTTCTCTTTGACCCTTCCCTCACACTAAGTTGACATGTTGCCTGTTGTGTGTCAGCTGGTTAATGCTAGGTGCACGGCGGCAGACAAGGACCAGAAAGATATAACCAACAACAGGTTACAAACAGGAGAAAGGGACACTCAGGTACCGCCGAGAAAGTCCCATCCCACCTACCTGCCCTGCTCTTTTCCTCATCTGCTGCTGCCAAATCCCACCCCAACTGAACCACATGCCACTCTACAGCAAGACCATTTAACTGCCATGCATCTCATTAATATTTCTAATTGGACCAGAAGATGGGGAAAAAATACCCAGCTGTTTGAGGGGTTTTAAGGTCGGACAACTAGATTTTTTTCTGTTTAAAAGAAGTAACATTTTTTTCCATGAACAAAGCACAGAAATGTACTTTGTCAGGGATCCCACAGTTTTGCCACCGTGAAAAAGTATTTAATTTCCTTTAAATGTTTCCAAGAGATGGATAATTATAGGAAAAAAGGGAAACAATAATGTGGAAAAGATATTATACTTTAATGTAGACTCTTATTCATGCTCTATTTTGTAAAGGATTAAAAAGCTTTCCACATTTTGTCTTGTTGCTACCTCAAATCTCAATGTATATTATTGGGATTTTATGTGATGGGTTAACACAAAGCGGTGCATAATAAGGAGATTGTGTCTTGAAAAGTATTTGTCTGAAAAAAAATATTTGAGTTTCCAGACTGGTTTGCTTATTTCATGATCTAAAAAATAAAAATAATAATTTCTAATGAGTAAAAGTGTTTTTACCTTGATCTGTATTTAGGTGACTCCCACTGTTTTTAATTAGTTGCATCAAAATGTAAGTTTTTACGTTACTGACAAGAGAATCCAAACAACTTCAAAGGAAAACTTCAAAAACCAAAGAAAATGGAATGTTTCATTTATCGTAGGACAACTCGGTCCCGATTTTACAAGGCACAGCATTCTAGATAGTAAACAGAGCTGATCGTAGAGGGTCATCCTACCAAAACAAAAAGACAGCAAAATAGTCCTCTGCAGTGCCGAATCAGAAATACAGTTCTCTGTTTTATAGAAGATATTTGACCTCAAATATGCAGAATGTTTAAAAAGTATAGAAATTTGACCATGAACATTTGTAGAAACCATGGATTTAGCTCTGGCTGATTGTTTAGGGTCGTCCTGCTGGAAGGTGAACCTCCACCCCAGGCTCAGGTCTTCTGCAGCCTCTAACAGGTTTTCATCCAGGATTTACCTGTTTTTAGCTCCATCTATCTTCCCAACAACTTTCACCAGCTTCTCTGTCCCTGTTGGGACTTTGTGTTGATCTATCACGTAAAATCCCAATAAAGTACATTCATGTTTGTAGTTGTGCCTTGACAAAATGCAGAACAGTTAAATAAGGTTCCAATTAAACCCGACTTTTAGTCTTTAATCAACAGTTTCTTGGCTTTTGAAAGCACAATATAAGGTTTGTACGTTTTAAAAGTTATCTGGATCAATGTGGAGGAAAACAAAGATTTAGATGAACAGTATCTAAACGTTTGTCTTATAATCCCTCCAATTATCTAAATGAGTTGTTTCCATTTGTGAAAACATGCACAGAGACACGCTGTGCTGCACGGCAGCAGTAACCTAACTCAGGGGCAGATGTTCCAACTTGTTTGTCGGGTATAAAGCATCAGGTGTTTGCACGGGTCCGGTGTCAGAAGCAGAAATTCTACAGCACCTGGTTCCTATAGTGAAAAAAGAGCAGCAGAGTCTTAGCTCTAAGTAGCATTGCATTTCTGGTACCTTGCTGTGGAATGACTTGTTTGCCTTTTTCACATCTACCATCAGTTTCCTCACACATCTCAGGCCTTCTTCGTTCCCCTCCCCTTTCACGTTGTCTTGGTATTCTGCGGTACACTTTGGGTTCACCCGGAGTTCTATCACAATGGGCTTGCGTGCACTCTTCCAAAGTTTCTTGGTTTGTGGTGATCAGAACTGTGTGATCATGACCTATATGTTACATTTGTTTTGCCACACTCCCTGTCCAGCTGGTCCAGCTCTCCCGCTCTCAGGGCAACCACCACTCCACAGCTGATTTGTATGTTTGATAAACATGAACAGGGCCGAGCTGGATGAGGGATGTGTTTGCGTCCTGGTTTGGCTTAGTTTTATGGGCTGCATGCTGAGTGTGTACATGTTTCAGTGTGGCCGTGTTGTTGGGGAGGTACTTCTTCTTTGTGGTTGGCATTAGCTTCCTGCTCCAGTCACACCTTTGTGTTTTTCACCTGGAGCAGAAAGACATCATCTATTTTCTTATCAGTACAGGCACCTGCAGTAGGAGTTTTGATGCCAGCTCCTCCTGCAGCGACAAATGTCGGTTAAAAACCTTTATAAATGATTGTACTCACTCCTTTCACATCCACTGACTGAATCAAACTCAAAGGCATCTCCTTACCTGTCTATTTTAAATTAGGGCCTTAATAAATGGATTGTTTCAATTACTGCAGCACATTTGGTGCTTTTAATTCTCTGCATGCTTATTGTCCATCCATAATGTCTATCATATATAAAGGTTTAACAATCCATCTGTTTGTAATGAAAAATAACTTCACTACCTTCTCTTTTTATATTAAAAGACTGCAGTGAATGACTGATATGTTTGCTTTTTTTCCAGGTGATTCAAGGACGCCTCGACTCATTAGCTGTCGCCACCATCAAAGCCCTGACGACAGTGATGCATAAATCACCAGCTGCTAAGGTTGCTGTCTAACTTAGAAGAAATATTCTGCTTTCCATGTTTATTACCACTCCATAGCATGATGCTGCCACCATCATCAAGATGTGGAAAAGCCTTAAAATATCAGGACCTTTTATTGCAGTAGCATAACCCCACAGTCAGATATTTAAAAAAAAAAAACAACCTTTAAGTTCCTTTTTATAAATCTTAATTCCTGTTCAGATAAATGGAACTGATAAATATAATTTGTAATTTTACTTTTTAGCTTGATAATGGAACTTTTAATTGCTAATCCATTATTTCCTGTTTGTTAGTGGACCAGGTATTATGAGACACAGAGGTCCAGTTCTTTTAGATAATGGGTCCTCACTTAAACATGTTTATAGCTACAGTCAGAGCAATAGTTAAAAGGTTTAAAACAACTAGACCTGAAGGCCATTTTCTTTGGGTTACCCAGTCCTTAGCATGTAATTCAGACAGTGGCTAAAATATCTCTAGGAGACACGGGGCATTCCTTTAAGCTGCTGATAAATCATCAATACTCTCTGCATCTAATGCCTACTATTAAAATACGGTGGCGGATCTGTCATGTTCTGGGTTTATTTCTCTTCCAAAGCCCCTTGGAACCTTGCTGGAGTGAAAAGCTTGGAAATACGTGGACATAACTGAAATAAGTAAATAAAAGTCTATATAATAAAAGGACTCTGCCAGTTCACTGAGGGTTGTGACATTCTGGAGGATAATGATGTTAAACACTTGGCCAAATCATCACAGAAATGGTTCAACAGACACTGAAATTATACGGATGATCTAAACTGTATGTATGGTGAAAATCCCTCTCTGTGTGTTCCAAGTTTGTTAAATGTTACAGGAGAACGCTAAAAACAATGCTTAGCATGGGATTTTTTCCCCTACTGTTTAAATGTTCTCTAATTAAGGTCTGAGTTTTTATTTAAAATACTTCAGTGTGAGATTTAGCTTCTGCAATAACAGGTACTTTTATTTTAGGGTTTTTTGCTCATCTTTACCAGAGGTGCCAATAAATATGGAGGGTGCTGTTAATGTATATCATTTAACAAAAAGACCTTGTTTTAATTGGGTTGGTTCATCAATGGTTGCTCTGTTGCTACTGTAGGAGGTTTTTAAGGAAAGGATTGGCTACAATCACCTGTATGAAGTTCTGACCTCATTGGGACAGCCGTCTCGACATCTGCTCAAGGAGCTGATGAACATGGTAAATTATCTATTTGCTTCGAAATATTCTCTCAATAGTCTGTAAACTGCTTCATTTGTCTGAACTCTCCATCTTTATTTATCTGTGTGCTCATCCAGTCGGTGGAGGGGGAGCACACCTCTGTGGGCCTCCTTGGGATTAGCAACGTGGAGCCATTACTGCTGCTGGTCGAGTGGCTCCCAGAGCTGGACTCACCCGAATTGCAGCTCTTCACAGCCGACTGGCTGCGACGCCTAAGCTGCCTCAACTGCCAGACCCGTGCCACCTGCGTCAACGCCGCCATGGTCATGCGAGCTTTAGCTGCTCTGGAGCACCATGAGCGCCTGCATAGAGCATGCTCAGAAAGCCTATTCGGATTAATAGGCTCACTGGGCTCACAGTCTTTGAGTGGCAAGGAACTGCTGGGACTCTTGCGCCTCCTTAGGACTACAGAGTCCAGCCAAGCTCATCCATATGTAGGTCCAGCCCTGAGGGCCCTCCTGACTATGGTTCGCAAGCAGGGACTTGAGAATGCCATGCAGTACTTTGATCTGTCGCCCAGCATGGCAGGGATTGCTGTTCCGACAGTGCAGCGCTGGCCAGGATCTGCCTTCAGCTTCCATGCCTGGTTGTCACTGGACCAGGACCAACTGGGTCCCCTTAGCAAAGACAAAAGGAAGCAGCTCTACAGGTGAGAAAAAGACATCAAGGATAACTAACCAGCAATGCTTGTTAACAGTGAATTCAGTCTTCAAGATATCCATTTGAAAAGGTTAAAGTCATTTTTGGGCTACTTTCTTTTAAATAGAATGAACCGTTTCTATTTTTCTGCCATTAAGTTGTTTAGCCACAGTGACTCGTTTTCTCAGTCATTATGAACACACAAATAAGTAAAAGCTGTTCTGTTACTTGATTAAAAAAACAATTGGGTGAAGCAGAAAAACATCAGCTCTAAATTCTGAAATCTATGCTGGAACTAGGGATACATTTGAATTTATTATAGATTAACAAGAGGTCATATTTATTCATACAGGCTCAAGTAAACTGCACTGTGACACCTTTTTATCAGAACCAGCATTAACTTCTACAGCAATCTGAGCTACACGAACAGGTCAGTTAGATCGGACCACATTGGCATGCCTTAGTTCCCTCAGTGACCCTTCGCTACCCATGACCCTGTCGCCAGTTCACCATTGTTCCATCCTTGGATTACTTCTGATACCTACCAGTGCAGAATGGGAACACTCCCCGAGAGCTGCAGTTTTGGAAATACTTGACTCGTCAGTGGTCATAATGTTACGGCAGATTGGTGTATATACAAAGGCTATCCAAAAGTTACATTTTAGCTAACTATTCATTCCAAAACCAGTTTTGATGTTTGTTTGGCACGGTTCTCCTGTTGGAGCACCTAGCCGGGTCCAAATATCCACCAGCACCTGAAGACAGCAAAACCAGCCCCACAGCATGAGGCTGCCACCACCATGCCTAACATTTAGTGCAGTGGTGAAATAAATAAATTATTCTGTCTAAAAGCCATTTTCATGGTATTGTTAAACCTTTATGTGTCAGACATGTGTATGTTAGCAGCCATTCTTAAATGTTTGATATTTCTGTCCGTTTAGCTTTTTCACTCCTGGAGGTACTGGGTTTGAGGCCTTCATCAGCTCAGTGGGAGTGATGGTGGTGGCGGTTTGTACAAAGAAGGAGTACGTCACAGTAATGCTGCCAGACTACTGCTTCTGTGACTCCCTCTGGGTAAGTTTGCTGAAAATTAACTCTTTTAGTTTATCTTGCTGCAAAGTAGCAAGTAGAAGTAGTACAGCAGTATTTTATCAAGTTAAAGAGTGCTTTGATTTCTGTTTTCCAGCACAGCATCGGTGTGGTCCATGTACCTGGAAAGAGGCCGTTTGGACAGAGTCTCGTCTACATTTATGTGGATGGGCAGCAGAAACTGTCCGCCCCCCTCAAGTACCCCATCATGACAGAGGTGAGCTCTAAAGCTTCAGCTTCAGACCAGGCACTAGTTTACTTTGACCTAAAAAGTTGTTTTGTTCTCCATCTGCAGCCGTTTATCTCCTGCTGCATCGGCTCCGCAGGCCAACGCACCACCACTCCACCTCCCTCGCAAATCCCCGACCCACCCTTCTCCTCCGCCACCACACCCTCCGCTCGATCCTCGCTGGGCGGTATCCTGTTGCCGCAGACCTGGAGCGGCTTGCTGGCGGGAAAACCTGAGTCCGTCACCAAGCTGATCTCAGCCGGGACCCAGGACAGTGAGTGGGGAAGCCCGACGTCCCTGCAAGGCCAGCTCGGAAGTGTCATGGTGTTTCATGAGCCCCTGCAACCCAGTCACATAAAAGCCATCTGTAGCGCTGGTAAGCAGGGAGAGATGATTGGAGGCAGGGTTCCTATGCAGTCTGGAAAAGCATGAAAACTGTTAGCTTTTATTTCAGTACTTTCCAGGTTTTTGTAAAGTATGGAAAAAGAAAATAAGAGTTTGAAAAAGTTTTCGTATTTGCAGTTATTATTCCCAATTACATTGTGTCAATCTTCTGTGCTTCCTTCCTTGTGTCCTTTCTTTCTTTTTCTCGTATACTTCCTTTTGTTAATTCGTCCCTCTCCTTCCCTAATGTCCTTTCTTCCTTGCTTGTGTTGTACCCTCATTACTTCCTTGTGTCCTTCCTTCCTTTCTTGTCTTTCCATCTTTCCTCCTATGTGCCTTTCCTTTCTGTCAACCTTTCTTGTGTCCTTGCTTTCTTCCTTCCCTCTTTCGTCATTGCCCTACCAACTTTCCTTTCTTCTGTCCCTTCTTCCTTCCTTGTGTCATCCTTCCTTTTTTCCTAGTGTCATTTCTTTGTTCTTTTCGTACCCTTTTTCCATCCTTATTTCCCTCCCTCCATTCTTCCTTTCTTCCTTGTGTCCTCCTTCCTACCCTCATTCATTGCATCCTTCCTTCCTGAATTCCTTGTGTCATTTCCTTTTTTATTCAGTTTTGTTTTTCATGAAAAATGTGTAAGAATCCTGCAGTGAAAAGGGGTAGGGACTGCCAATTGGAAAACAGCTGTAAACAAAAGCATAAGAGGATTTTTGTCTCTTTCTCTTTTTTTATCCTTTTAGGTCCCAACTGCGTCTCTCCATTTAAGGTCCAGGAATCAGAACTCGGTGACATTTCTGCCAAACTGCTGTTGCATTACTCACCCAAGGTGATTCGACCACTTTTTCCCTCTCAAATCTTCAAATAATCTTGTTGCTTTTTGCAAATCCTGCAATTACATTAATTTGTGTAGATTTATCATGTTCTGGATTTGCTTCTTAGGAGAGGGGAAGTCGGTGAATGAACATGAAAATCACACAACTTTTCATTTTGTTTTTATAATTAAACAAGGCACCAAGTATGAACTGAACCTTCCCTTTCTGTTGACAGGCCTGTAGAAATCCCATCTGTCTCGACCTTTCTCCAAACATGCTGCACGGACGTCTGACTGGGAACAAAGTTGTCAACTGGGATATAAAGGTCGGTGCAGGAAATTATTATGTTAACAGAGGAATTTTTAAAAGATTTACAAAAGTTTTTTTAAATCCATCTTTTTCTGGGACAGGATATGATCAACTGTGTTGGTGGCCTGCCGGTGCTTTTCCCAGTGCTAGAGCAGTTGGCCTCTGTGACCCCTGATCAGCAGAGCCGCGATCCTGCAGCTGCTTCAGACTTCATCACACCAGATGTGAGCACACCAGCTGATGGAGACTGGGTCATTCTTCCCTCGAACAGAGCTTCAGGTCTGTTCTGCAATAATCTGTTTTATCAGGTCAGCGTGTTGAAACCTGTTGAGAAAACCCATTTCTTCTCTATGCCAGAGGCGCGTCTGGAGAAGAATCTGGTGGCCACTTTCCTTTTGATGCTGAAGCATTTTCTGCAGAGACACCCAATCAACCAAGAGAATCTCCTACACTCCCACAGTGTGGGAACACTGGGAGTCCTGCTGCAAAAGGTCCCTGCATAAGAATTGTTTTTCACATTAGGAACATTGCCACAGTGTGAAAGTGAAATTATGCTCGTTGTGTATAAACAGACTTTGGAAGCTTGTCTAAACATAAAAATCATGCTGTCTTCTACAGTTAAACTGATTTTAAATTCAGTTTATTAAGCACCAATTCACAGCAAATAGCTCAGTGGGTCTGTCCAGGAAAGAAACACAGCTAAACACAGATGCTCTGGGTAAGGACTACTTTCTATGTTTTGTAAGTAATGAAACACTGCCCTGCTGTAGTCTAACTAAAAAGTTTACAATTCAGACAGTTTATCAACTTAAAGGGTTTTTTCTCCAAGTGCAGGAAGAATGACCTGCCAGTTTTTCCATAGTGGACTTTTATCAAAGAGAGTGCATCAATCTGTGTAGAGTAGAGTCAGTTCAAATTGGATCAGTGTAAGTTTTTGACTGCTTTACAGTCCAGGAATTAGGTCTGAATTAGAGGTCAAGTACCTTTTATACCCTCATGCTGTAGGGGACAGAAAGGGTGGAGCCATTTTGATAATTGCCCGTGCTCCTTCAGAATTACAGAGATTTTGTCCATATCCTTCTCTCGGTCTAATCTCACTCTCCCTGATCTTTTCTGTGGTTTGTCTGATATAATTGCCTCTGTATTTATCTGCTCAGTGTGGGGATGTAAGCATGTCTCTGTAGCTATTGTCGCTGTGGGAAAATAAAAGCCTTCTCAAAGACTTAGATACAATTACAATGTCTTAGATGTGGTGAAGGTTATTCTCAGCAAAGTGACCACACCCGCTAACTGGTAAAGATCCAGATAAAACACTGATGTGTTTTCCTTCTCCTGCACGCTCCTTATGGGTTTGTGGAGTCAGAGCTCTGGGTTTCACATTGCCTTATACAGCACTTGCTTGATAACTTGCCTTGTGTTTTATGTGCTCCTCATTTTCTTATCATCTTTGCAATATGCTGTACGCTGAGCCATCAGTGTGCTTGTGTGCCAGTGAGGAAGTGTGTGTAGATTCAAACTAATGTTCCTGAAGTTGTATTTGTTTGGTCTCAGCTTCCAGCAGCTCATGTGGACGTCAGCGTGCTGGTCGCTGTGCAGCTGCTGATTGAGCAGGTGACCTACGAGAAGAACCAGGCCCTGCTGCAGCAGATCCACGCACATCTGCTGTTCAATTTCAACATCTGGAACAAAGGAGACTTCCCAATGCGCATTGGTGAGGCCTGGATCTCAGTGTGTTTTACCTGCTCTGGGGGGAGGAGGTGTTCCTGATTTAGATTTTTTTGCCATTGTTTTTCCCTAAGGTCATATCCAGTACATGTCTACAGTCATCAAGGATGACAGGAAGCAGTTCAGGAAGAAATATGGAGTTCAGTTTCTGTTGGACACCATGCGCCTCTATTACGGGTAGGATGCAAAGGTTTATACCTCTCCGCTTTCAGTCCAGATAACATCATTGTCGTCTGCTTTGTACTTCAGGAAGAACGCTAACAAGGAGAATGACCTGAGTGAGGACGACATTCGGACCATACGAGCATCTCTCTGTGGCCTCGTCAAGTATTACATCAGCAAGGGCATGTCACAGGAAGAGATGCACAGCATTCTGGGATACATCGCTGCCATTGGAGATGAAGACCAGGTGAGCTTACAGCACTGAGGAAATAATGGCCTGGAACTCCCAATTTATTCACACTTCTAAGACTGTTTCTAACTCTTGAGGAGAACTTCAACACATTAGTCATTACTATTTCAGTTCATTCAGGTCCTAAATTTAAATCATACTCCTAAAAGGGTCCTCAAAATCTTAAATAGCTCTTACTGACCCTGTACGTTTATAAAATATAACCCAGTTCATTAAACATTACTTAATTCAGCCATGGTTCTGTTGATTGCAGCTATGTGGCCTGCTGGAAATGTTACTCAGCCTGCTTCAGAGCAGCCCGGCCAAAGACCAGCTCTTCCTGCTCCTCTTTGAGCCCACTGCAGCCGATTCCTGCTACACCCTTCTTCTCAACAACAAACACTCTGATAGACTGAGGGAGCTCGTCTTCAAGGTGAGGGCCTGCCAACTGCACCCAGAAGGGTGGGAGCTACTTTTTAAAAAGATTTTTAAGAATGAATTTGCCTTGTCCTCTGTGCAGCTGTTTGAGCGGATGCTGCGCAGCGACCGGGTTTATGAAAGGAATAAGCAGCGCTTACGCCTGAGGGAGGCTGGTTACTCCGGGCTGTCTCTCGTTTTTTCTGAGCTCCACATCACTCCCACTCTGATCCGCTGTCTCCTCAATCAGATTCTCCATACAGGTCAGTGTTCATTTCATTGACTTCAGCTCATTTGAAGATGTTCTGTTTAATTGGGCAGACATGTCTGCATGCAGCTGCAGAACCATAAAAGCTTCTCTGTTGAAATAAACTCTGCAGATCAAGTTGTGAACTACAAGGACCTGATGGCTCTGGTGCAGCTCACACACCGGGCCGGACCTAGTGTACGCGTGATTGTCTGCAAGAGGGTATGAAATTAAACAAATGCAGTTTGTTGGTGGTGTAGTGATGTGTGTGCACTGCCCTCACATGAGTAGTTAAACTTCTGATTTGCTTTTCCTTTTCATGCTGCATGACTCACCTCTCCTGTGGTTACTGTTGAGGTTTAACCCCTGACCTCCCCTGTCTTCAGGTGTACCAGCTGCTTCAGTCCCAACAGGATGCTGCCAGCCAGATCTCAAAGCAGCAGTGTTGGCAGGACACCCTCATGCGGCTGTATCTACGAGGCGAGGGGTCCCTAACACTGCGCAACTCCGATACCGTCAGCACCTGCAGCATGGACATAAACCGGAACGGCTGCAGCAGCAATAACCGCCTGGAGCTGCCGCTGGAGAGGAGGCTACAAGCAGGCAGCGCCGGCCGCGTGGATCGGCTGGAGGACGACCGGCTCAGCGTGGGAGACGCTCGCTCCGTGGACAGCCTCGAGAACGCCGATGTCATCTCATTGTTGGACACGCCGTCTTCCTCTGCCTCCACTGAGCCGCAGCTCCCAGTCAAGCCGTGGGTGCTGGGTAAATCGGGTTGCTTGACATTAGATCTTTCGCACCTTCAGACCTATGAGGGCGGCGACAGCGGCAGCCAAACACCTGGGAGTATGCCCAGCACACCTTCTCCATTGGAGACAGCAAAGCCTCTCCCTGGGAACTCTGGGGATAAAGATGCAACATCTTCTTTAACTGAAGACAGCTTCCTCTTTAGTGACAATATCTCTTTGGGGGAGTCATTCAGCAATGCTGAGGTGAGATCAGACAGACGTTTTAAACTTTAAAATCAATCCCAGGTTATTTTAGTTTCTGTTTTGATCTTTGAAAAAACACGCTTTATCTTTAGATTGGTGTGTAGTAATTTCTTCTTAGTTAATATCTTATAGAGCCTCCTTTAATTGCAGTTACAGCTGCAAGTCCATTAGGGTACGTCTTTGCCAGCTTTTCACATCTTGTCATTTTGGTCCAGTCTTCTTAACAATATAACTAAAAAGAGGCAGCCTGGATGGAGGGTCTGGCTGAAACTTTTTAAATTCACCACAGATACTCACTTGGAATTAGGTTTGAGCTTTGACTGGACCATTCTAACTGAACCGTGCTCTGTGAGATGTTTAAACCATGAGATATTGTTTTATAACTTCTCTAAAAACTTCACACTTGCGTCTGCTCTGTTCCTTGGTCTTCATGATGCTGTTTGCTAGTGTTCTCAAAGAAACATTTGAGGCCTTTACAAAATGTAAAAGCACACCACATTTTTCAGATTAATTGAAAAACGTTTTTCTAATTCGGTATCGTTTTCCTTCAACTTTGCTATTCTGTTCTGTCTCTGTAATGGAACATGTGAATATGTTCAAGGAGTGTAACTACTTCTGAAACGCACTGTGTTAAACAGCAGGAGCTTCCATCACAGTGAAGGAAATGTCACTTCTTCCTCTAGGAGCCCACTGTTGACTTTCATCGGTGCCCTTTGGGGATTTCAGTAGCATTCCCTCAGCAGGATCCTGTCCTTTGCAGCTTTCAATGTTATTTTCTGCTGTGGCTGTATGATATTTACAGGATAGGAAGGAAAAAGGAAGCTTCCCTTACAAATGGAGTGAACAATATCTGTTTTTCTGATGTTGCCGTCTAGAGGGCAGAGGAGGAGCTTTGCTGCATGCTGCTGGAGATCGTCCTGTCTGTTATGTGGCGAGGAGTTGAGGGTTCTGATGATTCGGCGTGGCTGGAGCGAGGCCAGGTCTTCTCAGCTCTTACCAAACTAGGGACTGCCAATGAGCTGTTGCTTCCTGTCGACCAGATCAAGCTCAGGTCAGCATCTTGTCTGGTTAATCATGTAGATTTTTCTTAATGGAAAATCTCCCTGACTGTTGCTGTTTCTTGTTTTCTAGTCTCTTGGAGCGGATGTTGGAGTGGGCTGTGACTGATAACCGGGAAGCCTCGGCTGCCTCGTTACCACAGCACACAGAGAACGCAGTTCGGCTGCTTCACATTGTGCAGGACTTCCTTCAGGCAGAGGGGTTGGTCAACCCAGTGATGTGGACAGACAAGGTGCTAGAAGAGACTGTG
This sequence comes from Crenichthys baileyi, assembly GCA_036173005.1. Lineage (NCBI taxonomy): Eukaryota > Metazoa > Chordata > Actinopteri > Cyprinodontiformes > Goodeidae > Crenichthys > Crenichthys baileyi. The sequence goes on along the minus strand of JAHHUM010002890.1, from coordinate 1,201,818 downwards.
ACACTAATGGATTGCCTCATGGTGTGGTACTCTGCTGGAACTCAGTGGTTTCAGCTCTCCCAAGTAGGACTGAGACTTCTGCTGGGCTTCATGGCTCAGGAAGACACTGAGGTGAATTTTTTCCTTATATTTTGTATTTTTGTAAGCCGGTTTTCCAAACAGCAATCCCATGTATGCAACATAATGACGTAAATCTTTCCCAGGTGTGTGCTATGGCCTCAGCCAAGCTTAACGGCATCCTGCAAACCAAAGAAGTGTCAAGCCAGGATGAGGCCTGCTACTTGCTGGGAAAGTTGGAGGGAATTCTGAGGCGCTCCATCCAGGAGCAGACTGACGAGACCTATTCTTTCCTTGTTCCGGTGCTCCGGACGCTGCTCTCCAAAGTCCACCGCCTCCTCTACATGGAGTTGCACCTGCCTCAGCTGCCCGACACTAATGGAAGTCCGTCTTTCTTCGAGGACTTTAAGCTGTACTGCTCCTCGCCCGAGTGGCGCGTCTACCTCGACAAATATGTACGAGATTCAGATTCTCTGTTGCTAATGAATTTATGAAGCAAAAATAAAAATGGTTCCTCATTTTCAATGATTGCAGATTATTCCGTACATGAAGCAGTATGAAATCGAGATGTTCAGTCAGGGTCATGAGACCATGGCTCTGTACTGGAAGGAGTGCTATGACGCCTTCATGGTCAGCTTGCACAAGAGGGAAAGAGAGAGGGGCGAGAGCAAGATCCGCTTCCAGGTGAGCCGACTGTCGAACAACACAGTGATAACTATACAGTCCCTCTCAGAAACTCAGGGAATTTCCTTCCTCCAACCAGGAACAATTTGTGGAGCCATTCTCACGCCGCAGCCGCCAAGAAAACCTACGTTATAACAACATGTTGAAGCAACAACACAGCCAAAACAGCGCCACCCTCAGGCAGTGGAAGGCAGCACGACGTAGTCTGGTGTGTGAAAGGGGTCCATGGGCTGACAGGTATATTAACTCCTGATGTTCTCTGCATTTTCCTCCTTTCCTATTACTTTGATTTGTGTACTTCTGAGAAGTAGCTCATATAACAGAGTTTTTGACCAGTTTCTCATCTCTGGTTTTCGTAAAGCTTTGACCTGGGAATTTATTGGCTGATTCCGATTTCCGTTTAGGTGATATCATTGAACAATTTTTTGTACTTTTCCTGCCTTGATCAACCTCGATTACTTATTTATATTAGCAAAATCAAGGCAAAACCGCATGGCTAATGTGAGAAAGCAGTTCACTAATATTTAAAAACAAATACTAATTGTAGACTGATTAACCTGTCTCAAACATCTGGACCATATGTTAGTGATTAGTATAAGCAAAATAGCATTTATTAGCGTTAAACATGGCATATATTGGCATACAGTTCCATCATTATCCCGCCAAAATAAGCCACAAACGAGCTGCTTCAAGCCATTTATAAATCACAAGTGGAGATGGAGTGAGTTCAAAAATAAGGCCGGCAGAGCGGGATGACAGGAGGTGTGGTGCAGCATTGATGTCTGCAGTATTTATAAAATCTGTGTTGGAACTCTCCCATATCGTTATTTTCAACCCAGTGTAGCGACGACGTTCCTGGCAGAGCGAATGGTTCAAATTTAAATTATAATAATTGCCTTCTTACTCTTGGTTACGCTTTGAAATCCTTTAACTGATTGGTCACATAAACCATACATCATCACTGCATCACTCCTTTAACTCATGAAGTCAGATATCTGCGATTTTGCATGTATTAGCTATTAGCGCAGGTAACGTAGCTAGCATTTGTAAACGTCTCTGTATGTGTATTCTAGAGATTCTCTTGACTGAGATTTCTAAAAGGCTGCAGGTATATCCAACTCCAGCATGTTCTGTCTAGCCTTCCTGGTATCTGCTGAAAGTCTACCTCTCTCTCTCTGCCTTAACAAACTTCACGCTTGTCTGGATATGGTTTATCAATGCAATTTAAAAACTTAAATCCACAAACTAAAGCATTTCTGTGGTTGCCAAAGCTTTTAGCTATACCTGCAAATTAGATATTGATTTCTGGACTATTATGAGTGCATTTCTGAACTATTTCCAACAGACAACAAGGTGAGATGCATTGGAGAGTGTCCAGCGCAGAGAACTTCTCTAGAATGAGGCTGAAGCTGGTGCGCAATTACAACTTTGACCCTCACAGAGAGGCCAGTGCTCTGAGAGACAACCTTGGTAAGACGACTTGTGCCTTATTTACTCTAAAATGAACAAATTAGGGAATCTTTAATTTGCTTTTGCACGTAAACTGTCTATTTTTAGTCTTTTGTTCTCATGGTTGTCATGTTACATTTCGTTAGCCTCATAGCCTAATTGTGTAAGGCTAACGATTTGTCTCTGCACCCTTTCTGGATGCACCCCTCAGGTTATATCCCTTCTTTTCTCTCAGGTGTCCACCAACAACGTGTGAATCCAGAGTCTCTGTTGCTAGAGGCTGTGAAGCAAGTTAAAGTCAGCGACTTGGAAGACGACATCTTGGAGCTGCCAGAGGACGACCCAGCTGTCGCTAGCAACCAGTCAGATAAATAACCAAACAACTTTATTAATAACAACATTTTATATGACCTCTGACAGTCTCCTATTCTTCCACTGTGTCCTGTAGGGCTGAAGCTGAGGAGGTGGGTCAAAAGGAGAAAATGGTGCTGTGGGAGGACTGTGAGCTGGTGACTGTGGTGGACGTTGTCCCAGGCCGCCTTGAGCTCACCACTCAACACATCTACTTCTATGACAGCAGCCAGGAGAAGGAGGAGGGTGAGCAGACGCTGGGGGAGACTACCTGTGAAAAAACTAAATTACCTTCTTGCTTTAATCAACTTCTTTTTGTTTTTCTTTTCTTTAAAGGAGTTGGCCATGACTTCAAATGGCCACTTTCCCAGATCCGGGAGGTCCACCTCCGACGATATAACCTGCGACGCTCAGCTCTTGAAATCTTCCTCATTGACCAGACCAATTATTTCCTTAACTTTAAAAAAGAGGTAATAAACTACCTTAGTTTTAATAGTAAGAGTAGATAAGTCATCGCTTTCCTTTTTAAACTAGAAACCTTTTGAAGTTTTTAAATGTTTTTTTTATTAACAGGCGAGGAACAAAGTGTACAGCCGCATGCTGCTGCTGCGATCACTCAGCCTTTATGGGACCCGTTCACCCCAGGAGCTCCTGAAGGCCTCTGGACTCACACAGGTCAGAAGACGGTTCATTTCACACCAACGCTTTTAATTTATATTATGACATAAACAGATTTACTTCTTATCTCATAGCAAATTCAGTTTAGATCTGCCCATAAATATAATACAGTCTAAACAGGAAGCTCAGCTGATTGCATGAAGCCATTGACTTTGAAATCCATCTTCATTAGCACGAATGTGCCAACAGTGGAGAGGAATCACTCTCTTGCAACAACAAGAAGCCTGTAGCAGAAACATGTTTAATATGAGCGGCCATCTTCTGGAGATGGGAGTTGAGAGGACAGGAAAGAGTCACAGAAGAAAACACATAATCGCCAGGAGTACTGACTTTGTTCAGAAAAACTGAGAGTACACAAAGTTAAAGGCAGCAATAACTCTGTCAGTGACTCTATACAGGAAACACATAAAGGTACACACTGCTGGGCCAGGAATACTTTCGATGCAATAAAGACCAAGAGTGCACAAATATAATGATGGCATTAATTCAGTAAATGCCTGGTTTGAAGAAAGAGATGCAGCTAAACGGAGAAGCTCCAATCAGGTAATGAGAGAATAATCAACTTGTAACACATTTATTGGCTACAAAACATATAAGGCAAACGAAATCAAGAAAACGATCATGTTGAATAGTAAGGAATTAATGACTCATGTATGTGCTCTAATAAATAAACATGTACCAGTAAGTAAGTTGATATTAGAAAATCTTGTGATGGCAACATTAGTTGCCATATATGCCTATTTTCGTCTTTCCTCTCTTTCTTATCTGTGCCTCCTGCACTCATTTCGGGCAATGATGATTTGGCCGGTGTCAGCATCTGCTGCCGTAAGACTCTGTCTAACTGGCTAAATTTACATTAGCATAAAAAAAAGAACACTGATAATGCGGTGATGACATTCATGATACGTTGTGCAGCCCTACCACATAAACCACACAAAACACTTTGCAAGATTATTCTTTATTAATTGTTTATTTTTATTTTGTTGCAGAAATGGGTGAACCGAGAGATTTCCAACTTCGACTACTTAATGCAGCTCAACACGATTGCCGGCAGGACGTACAACGACCTCTCTCAGTACCCAGTGGTATGTTCGATACTGAATACGTCACAGTACAGTCGTTGATATATGAGTATCTGAGGGGCTTTTTTGTGTTTCTCCAGTTTCCCTGGATTCTAGCTGACTACAGTTCAGAAGAGCTGGATCTCTCTGATCCACGGGTATTCAGGGACCTGTCCAAGCCCGTAGCAGTGCAGAACGAACGCAACGCTAAAGCAGTTAGAGAGAAGTAGTCATCAGTTTTCTACTGGGTTAACAGCCTCAAAACCTTTTAGATGGCAGAGCCGTAAAGTTCAACCCTTCATTGTGTATTTCCTAGGTATGAAAGTTTTGAGGACCCAACAGGCACTATAGACCGATTCCATTACGGCACCCACTACTCTAATGCTGCTGGAGTGATGCACTACATGATCCGAGTGGAGCCCTTCACCTCCCTGCACATCCAGCTGCAGAGTGGACGGTGACTACGGTTTATTTCTCCTTCATCCTTTTTCCTGCTAATGGTTCAGCACAGTAACAGCCCCATGTTGACTCCTCCCAGGTTTGACTGTGCCGACCGTCAGTTTCATTCCATCCCAGCGACATGGCAGACTCTCATGGACAACCCCAACGATGTCAAGGAGCTCATCCCAGAGTTCTTCTACTTCCCTGAATTTCTGGAGAACCAAAATGGTGAGGGATTATGCTGAATATTTTCTAAATTCCTCCCGTTATATTCTTGATTTATCTGCTTTTTCCTCTATTTTTCATCACCAGGTTTCGATCTGGGCTGCCTACAGATCTCCAAGGAGAGGGTGAATAATGTAGTTCTGCCTAAATGGGCCAAATCCCCTGAGGACTTTATCTACAAGCACCGCAAAGCTCTGGTGAGGCCCAGTTCAGCTCTCACTGTTGTAGTCTAACTGCAGACAGAGGTTCATGTGTGTTTTCTGTATCAGGAGTCGGAGTACGTCTCGGCTCACCTCCACAAGTGGATCGATCTGATCTTTGGTTACAAACAGAGGGGTCCTGCAGCTGTGGAGGCTCTCAACGTATTTTACTATTGCACTTATGAAGGTGAAGTATCAACAGAGTAACTATAGAGTTAAATCCACGGATCCTACTTTTCCTGGAAACGCCTTAAAACAGTTTTTCTGATCTGGATAAATAAGGACAAATAGTTGTATTTCCAGTTTATGTTCAGAGGTCCATTTTTTAAATGCTACCACATTTATCTGCATTCCATTCATTTATTTATCCAACCTTTCATCCATCCTGTCAGTTAGGTTTTTAATAACTTGTATATAAAGCCTGCCCTCAAAAGAAATATCTGCAGTTTATTTTTATATAATCTTTATTTTTAAAGGTTGTCTTATCTGGATTGAGTGCTTTTCAAATTCAGTATGAAAAAGTGTTGAATTTGGAAAAAGGTTTAGAAGCCATTTAAATAGTTTTTCTCCAGATTTACACACAGTTAGATCGTTGGTGTTGGAGCTTAGATGTGATCTTATTTTAAGCCTGCTGTGCTTTCAGGGGCTGTCGACCTGGATGCAATTACTGATGAAAAGGAGCGTAAGGCTGTCGAAGGCATGATCAGCAACTTTGGTCAGACCCCCTGCCAACTACTTAAGGTGAAGACCCTCTCCTGGTGCATAATATCTAAAAAACATTTAAATAAATCTCCCTTGACACAATGCAGTGACTCTCCGTTTGCATGTTTGGACTTTAGGAGCCCCATCCGGTTCGTCTGTCACAGGAGGAAGTGGAGAAGAGGAAGGCTCTGCAGGACTCAAGTCCTCTTAACATGTTCGAACACCTCAGTGACCTCAAGTCCTTCTTTGTTGAGGTATTTCAAATCCTTTCACTTCATCAAAACGATTAACAAAAGGCTTCTTCTCATTCATAAACGTCTCGCCCCACATGCTGCAGGGGATCAGTGACAACGTGCCGCTGGTTAAAGCCGTTGTGCCAAAGAATCAGTCCCATTCATTTATCACCCAGGGAAGCCCTGACACAATGGTGAGCCCAGATACTTTGTAGGGATTTAAAAAAATTTGCCTCTTTTCCTTTCACTTCACATCTTTGTACTACTTTATGTTTGTCTATCACATAAAAAACCTCAAAAATATATTGAATGTGAAGAAGGTGATGAGGTGTAAATGTTTTTGTCTTGCCTCTAATAATGTCTTAGTTATCTGACAATAAGCAGTGATGCGTTTGGATTTTATGGCGCCTCCAGGTGACTGTGAGTCAGAACTGCCTGGTGGGGACCCATGGGTGGCTGCCTTACAATAAGAACATCTCCAACTACTTCACGTTCATTAAGGACCCCACAGTGTCCAATACCAAGTGAGAATGCGGCTCCTATTTCATGTAGAGCTGTCTCTTACCGTAAAAAAAAATCATGCTAAGTTGTGGTCTTTTTCTTTTCTTTTTTTATCTTCCTCTAGAACCCAGCGCTTCCTGTCAGGACCCTTTGCCCCCGGCATGGACCTAGTAGCAGGTCTATTTGTTATCTCCCACGATGGAAAGCTGCTCTTCAGTGGTGGACACTGGGACAACAGTATTAGAGTCACCTCACTGGTCAAGGGCAAGACTGTGGGACAGCACATCCGACACATGGGTAAAGAAATAGTTTGAAATGATCGATTGTTTCTCTTTTCCTTGAATGTCTTTTAATGTTTGGTGTTGTTCTGTTTTTTTACTCTTCAGATGTTGTGACCTGCTTATCGACAGACCACTGTGGCATCCACCTGATCTCTGGCTCCAGGGACACAACCTGCATGGTGTGGCAGGTTCTGCAGCAGGTTGGAGCAGCCAAGGGTCTTCTTGCATGCAAAAATAAATCAAAAATATGGTTCATGTCATGAAGGTGGGGTCATATTTTCTTCTCTGTAATTCTTTGTAAAAGGGTGGAGCTCCTGCGGGTCTGTCTTCCAAACCTATCCAGGTGCTTTATGGGCACACGGATGAGGTGGTCAGCGTGGCCATCAGCACGGAGCTGGATATGGCTGTTTCTGGATCAAGAGTAAGACAGAAGACCATTATATCTAATTCTTTATTACTTTTCTAATGGTGTGATGGTCTATCTGATTCAGCAAATATACTATGTTACTGGTATGCATCTGAGTGTCATGACTTGTTCCAACATGATTAATCTGTGTTAAAGTATTTTAAGGTTATAAACCAGTCAGCCTCATAATTAATAAAAAAAATTAATTATAATTGTAGGCCCACCTCTAATAAAGCCTGCCTGGAACTACTGTGAATCATCTCACTGGTTATATCATGTTGTTTTATATTATAAAAAAATAATTAGCACATGGGATATAGTGCTCATTTATAAATAAACTAGCCATGTTTTGAACATTAGTTTCCATAGAAATTCAATAAGACTTTCCATAAAGATCAGAAAGTGACACTTTGTTGCTTCCTTAAGTAATTAGTTATTTCAAGCAGTTTCTGACACACGTTTCCATCATTTGTCTTCCTTTCTAAAGTTAAGTTTAAGAGAAAGTGGATTAAGTTAAGAATTTAATGTCTGTGGACAGTTTTGCATACATCTCAGGAGGAGATTTGGTCCACTACTCTTCACAGAAACTCTCTAAATGATTTGGGATTCTCATCTGCGAATGAAAACTCGAAGCTTGAGCTCCCTCTGCCGATTCTCTGTAACATCTAACACCATCCTACTGGGTCCATCTAACACCATCTTCAGGGTTTAGGTTAAGGGAAGAAGAACAAGGTTCTCATCCAAGATTTTAGAGAAAACTGCCTCGGTCGTTGACTTCTTCATGCAATGACTCCACCCTGTACCATTAGCAGAAAAAACACCCCAAAGCATAATGCTTCCACCTTCGTGCTTGACTGTGGGGATGTTGTTCTTTGCTCATATTCAGCATTTCTCCTCATCCAAATATGGAGGATTGAGTTGATGCCAAAGTGCCCTCATCAGACCATTAACAAGCTCCTCCTGTGAAGTTAAAGGCTGTTCCTTCACCTTCCTCTTCATCATACTCACCCACTGAGGGAAGATTTTGCATGGAGCTCCAAACTGTCGGTGACTGGTGGTCATTTAATATTTATTCCATTTCTGAATACCCACAAAAAGAGTTGTCTCCTCCCACCAAGGTTCTTACTTACGGTCTTGTAACCCATTTCACCTTTGTGCAGGTATACTATCACCTGTATTGACCGCTTATTGCTCAGAATTCTGGCTGGGATCAAATGAATATTTCACACAGAGACCTGCATATCAATTTTTATTGTTCATATAATGCATATTTTCTAGATTTGTGGTTCATTTATGATCGACTGCAAATTTCTCTGTAAGAAACTTTATCAAATACTAGCTGCCCCGCTGTGTGCACAAAAATGCTCATGAGCTGTGTCACTTATTTTGCCTTCAGGACGGCACGGTGATCATCCACACCGTCCGTCGAGGTCAGTACATGCGCTGCCTGCGGCCCCCGTACGATAGCTCCCTGCCGCTGTCGATCCTCCACTTGGCTGTGTCTTGGGAGGGTCACCTGCTGGTCCACACATGCCTGGAGGGCAAAGCCACAGTCAAAGTAAATGCCCCAGCATTCATATTCACATACATATAAAGCTCAGTTTTAGAGCTGAAGACTCAAGATAAACTATGCTGTGATGCGCGTTTGTGCTGCTTGTTTTCCAGGATAAAAACACTCTACATCTTTACTCTGTAAATGGGAAGCACCTCTGCAGTGAACGGCTGAAGGAGCAGGTGACAGATATGTGTGTTTCAGGGGAATATGTGATCATTGGAAGCGAGCAGGGAAACCTGTCCATCCGGGATCTCTACAGGTAAGCAACCCAGCTCCTCAATTCAACTAAGACGTCTGTCAAATGATACATGATGTTCTATATCTTTCTGGAATACAAATCTGAAAGGTGTGGTGCACATTTGTACTGAACCCATATTTACTATGAAGACCCCTGCATAAAATCCAGTGCAACCACTTGCCTTCAGTAGTCACCTAATTAGTACAAAGAGTGTGTATTTTAACCTCTGTATAAATCCAGTTGTCTGTAAAAGCATCAGAGCTTTGTTAGAGAACAAAAAGCATCATAAAGAACAAGGAACACAGCAGACAGGTCAGGAATGAAGTTGTGGAGAGGCTGAAAGCAGGTTTGGGTTCTAAAACAATGTCTCAAAATTTGACCTTATAGAGCATTATTTTTCATCTGAAAATGAGAGAATGGCACAGCATTAAACCTACCAAGACATGACTGTCCACCAAAAGCAACAGGCCAGGTAAGAAGAGCATTAGTCAGAGAAGCAGCCAAGAGACCCAGGTTAACTTTTGGGGAGCTGCAGAGCTCAGGTACACTGCATAAAGTGGCAATTGGAAACCCATTGTTGGAAAGCGGATGTAAAAAACCCTGTTTGCCGTTTGCTGCAAGGCTTGTAGGGAACACAGCAAGTAGCAGAAGGCGCTAAAATACTATACAGTTTGTGGTTGTAAAGAATACACTGTGTGTACACCAAACTGAATGTTTATATGCAGTTTAACTTAACCTGTTATGCTTCCTTTGTTTCTCGTGCGCAGCCTGTCTCTCTGTTCCGAGCCCATGGCCATGCGGGTGCCCGTACGCAGCGTCTCCGTCACCAAGGAACAGAGCCATGTCCTGGTGGGCCTGGACGACGGCAAGCTGATCATCGTCGGCGTGGGCAAGCCAGCGGAGGTAAAGAACTCTTTGCGGAACTACATCGCTCAGAGCCTCGAGGGGTCACCACTCATGGCCTCCCCGTTACTGGCCCCACTCCGGGCTCGCTCACCGACGCGCCTGCTCCACCAACGGGACCAGTTGGTGTTCAGCCCCACTTCCAGCCCACAGAGACCCTAGCATGTTGCAGCCTGTTTTCTTTTTCCCTGTTATTGCTGTAGATAAGACACACGCACTCGGTCCACCGTCTGAAACCTCCTCCACATACTCACCTCTCCTCCTCAGGGACGGTTGTCACCCGCTGTTGCAAAATCACTGCAAACACATCTGAGCTTATCTGAGCCACACAGATCAAGTCAAAACAACTTTTGGTGCATTCAGTTTTTCTAGTGTTTGTTTAAGTCAAGTTGGACATTCACTTTTGAACCATAACAAATATACTGTGAAACTCCTGCAAACTAAAGCCATAAGAACAGAACAAAGCTAATATTGATCTTGTGCCAAAATACTACAAACGTGGAAGCTTAGTTTCAATCATTGCACCTTCTCGCTTTCCCTCATTTTTTGTTTAGATGGACTCACTGAAGTGAATCAAGCTCCAATCATGAATCATATCCCCCCTTTCCCCCCTTTCCCTCCTTCTTTTGTTTCTTTTGACTTCACACTTTTCTCCCCACACTCTCCTCCCAACTTTCTCCAACATCTTCCTCCTTCTCCTCCTCCTCTTCCTTCACTATTCCCAGATGCGATCGAGCCAGATCACACGAAAGCTGTGGGGCTCCAGCAAGAGGCTTACTCAGATCTCGACGGAGGCAGAATACAACACCCAACAGGAGAACAACTGATCCCAGACCAGTTCCCCACTCCTGTTACGCTTCACCTCCGGTTGTTCTTCATCTTCATAGACTACCTTAAGTTCCTCCATGTTTTCCCCAAGTTAAACAGGTGATTGGCAGCAATTTGGTGTCACAAATCCTTCATGCCCCTCTTTTGTTGGTGTGTTCCTGCTTGGGATTGGCCATCAAAGCGCTGGCGCTGTGGCTCCTTTGCAGAAGATCTCACCACTACTCCCAAACACTACATACTCCCTCTTCATTCCACATCATTTTAAACAATCAAACAAGTGTGTATGCGTGTGTGCATGAGAAGCATATTGCCATTATTTTAAAATCTAGTTTCAAGTGACCTTTATTTTGAGTTAGACAGGTGGGTCTGTTTATGCTGGCTGAGAGTCTTCTCGGTTGCGTCGAAGCTGCCACCGCGCAGCTTTATGCAGTAAGATAGCTCCGCCACTCACAAAAATAAACTCTATGCCTTTTTCTATGTGTTTGTATACAGACATGGACAAATTTGTCGGCAGGCCTGTGAAGATGTATGCAAAAACCTTTAAAATCATCATTTATTCCAGTAACAAATTCCCACAATGAAAAACCTGAAAAATCCAAATCCAGTTATTCAGTGGTAAGTTGGCCCTATGTTGTTGATTGAGACCCGATTATCAGTTTTCTGGTCCACCACATTTTCCTCAGAATGTTCTGGTATTTGAAAAACATAATAATGCCATGCAGTCTAATCGTTCCCAGGGCTTTTTGTTTTGGAGAAACTGGCCCCTCTATTGGTCTATAGGTTGAAGGAACTGAAGCATTCTTTTAATTTAGGTTACTTTTTTAAGTTGATCAGAGTTTCTAGGAACTTCTAATTAGTGATCGACTACTTTCCGTTTACTGGGGATAAACAATCTCGTGACTGACAATTTCTCTTAGCCTCTAAAAATGAGAAAGACAAGAAAACATACCATAAAATGAAGAGTTCATGATGCTATGAGATCTTAAGAGGCTCTTTAGGCCCTTTTGGAAAAGAAATAAGCCCACAGCATTACACATCCTACATTATACTTAATAGAGCATGAAGTGGTTTTTCACATATGTACCCTTCAACTGACACCGAGTTTTGTTTTTTTTAAACCTCCCTTATGATCCTCCGTACTGGACATAGTAGATAAATAAATTGGGCCCTCATCCAGTCTTGTTTGTTACCGTAAGCTTGGGTGAAACTCAAGCTGCCAATAATTGTACGGTGATTCTATTAAAAACATTTTTCCTAGCTGAAATTTACTGAATAAATATACTTAAACACTCCAAGTGGTCCTGTTGTGACAATAAGGATGAATATGGTGAAAAGCATCTCATGTTCAGTTTGCGAAGGAGGATCTGCGATGCCGTGGCGCTGCTTTTCTTACAAAGGCCCGGGAAGAATCACAGTGCAGGCATTCACTGAACATATCACCAGATAAACACTGAATAAATTTACTTAAATTTAAGGTTGGATCATACACTGAGAATATGCTGCAGCAATAAAAAAATAAGTAGTTTGGAGGCTTTTTACACATCTTAACCAGGGATGCCGGTAAATGTGGTCAGCACTGTAAACATATACAAACACAATCGTATAGTTTTTTCAAACTGTATGTTTAGGTGTTGAGCTTTCTGATAAATTGATGCATCTAGGCATACTTTAGTTAACAATGAGAATAATCAGCGGTGGTTTTATGTTTTGTATATGTCACTAAACACTACATTATCGAACAGCAGGCTTCTACCTGAAGATTTAACACAGAAAAGAAAGCGCCTGAATGTTTTTGAGTTACTTGAATTTGTGTTTATTTATGAGTAGCATTCTTTTATATTGCATTTATTCTCCTGAAGGCTCCAGTATGGCATATCTTGAAATTCCTCTGACTGTTTGCACACTTGTGAAAGAGAAGAAATCTGCAAGGGCTTTATGAGATGTCAGTGTTAGCAGCAATACAGCTCCTTCGTCGTGTGCCTGTTAATACTTCCTCTCTGATTCCAGTCTTCCTTCTGCTCTAACTGGGACAGTGTCTCACTAATTTGACCCACTGAATCTTCCATCATCGCCCAGAGAGTCTTTATCTTTATTTCTCTTCATCATGACTGATATCTGTGAAGTTTTCTTTTTGCAGAGCAACAAGGATGGTTTGCATGCCTTGATAAAGTGAGAGATTTTTTTGTATGTGTGAGTTATTTACTCTGCAGTATGAAGCAGCTCTGGATGTGATTGCTATTTTTGCACCATATTTTTGCCTCTGTCCCTTTTTCTTCTCCTGCAATGACTTTGTATTTAGTTTTTATTTAAATGTCACAGCTTGGGGGAGTGCAAAGACCAAACTGCAACTTTCGTGAGATTTCTGTGAAAGGTGCTTAAATTGTTTTCTGAATACATAACTTTAAAAAAACACAGGTTTATCATTCAGACCACTGTTTGAGCTGCTCCATGACTTCAACAAACGGAGTGCCTTTATGCCAGTAGTGTCAACAATATAGCTAGATCCGTCATTACTGAAGCCATTCGTCCCCAGAACCGATTACGCAGCATTCCACATGTCCAACCTCAACAGTCTCAATGGGAACCAATGATATCGGACTTAAATAATAATCAAAAATACTATTTTGTGTCTTAGCTGCATCCTCTAAGTGTCACCTAAATGGATATGTGTAAATCTGTGATTATTTATGAATACAGTATATATATAATGTACAGCATGGTTTTTATTTCAGTGTCTTTTAATGTCCTTTTTGCACTTTTTAGGTACTAAAAATTGTAAGATTGTTTTAACTTGGCTCCCTGATCTGTACAAACTGCTTTGTATACACACATGGGAAATGATCATTAAAGTCTTGTCTAAATTAAAAGAGAAATTGTTTTCATTGTACAACAGCAACAAATTTTTATATTGGACAATAAATATAAAATGCGCTTTTCAAATGATTTCATGTATTACGGGGAAATGCTATCCAAACCAGCCTGACTCTGTGAAAAAACAAAATGGTTTTCCATGTTTAATCATGACTTTAATGTGATTACCTACAAATTTCACTAACCACACCCAGGTCTAATTACTACCAGACCTGTACAATGAAGAAATTACTGAAGCTGTACTTGTCTGACTACATGAAGTAGGCTAAAAGATCGTAAAAAGCAACACATCTTGCCCCAGTATAAAGAAATTCAAAAACAGATGAGCGACAACGCTGTTGACATCTATCAGTCAGCATTCCAGCAAACCAGAGAGAACCATTATCCATAAATAGAGAAAGCATGGAACAGGGGTGAAACATTCTGGAGTGATCTGCCTACTAACATTACTCCAGGAGTACCTTGATGTCTTATCCAGATGTTCACAAAACCCACGATAATTCGGTGTTCATGATTCAACAATAGGAAAGAAACTGGGTAAAAAAAGTTGTAAGACCAAAACATCTACTGACCAAAAATAGCTCAAAAGCCTGTCTTAAATGGACCAAAAACATCTTGATGATCCACAAAACATTTGGGAAAATATTCTGTGGACTAACGAGACAAAATTTGAACTTTTCAGAAGGTGCGCTTCTTACCACACCTAACATAAAACCAAAGCAGCATATGAGTTAAAGATCATCATTGTGGCATGGGCTGCTTTGCCGTTTCAGGACCTGGATGACCTATTGTGATTGATTGAACCATAAATTCTGCTCTCTAACAGAAAATCCTGAAGGAGACTCTCCAACCATCAACTCGTGACCTTAAGCACAACATCAATGATCCAAAACACAGCAGCAACTTCACCTTTATATGGCTTAAAAGGGGGGAAAGGATTTGAAGTGGCCTAATCAAAGTCCTTAAAAAAACTGTTCATGCTTGAAAACAATCCGCTGAGACTGAATTCAAACAATCCTGGAAAGAAGCGTGAGCCACAGTTCCTCCCCAGCGACGTAAGAACCATGTAAGTTTTAAAACGCTTGGTGGTAGTTAACGCCGCCAACTACTTTTTGTATTTACTCAGGTAATCTTTGCCTGATACTAACATTGGATGATCTGAAACATTTATTTGTGACAAAAGAGCAAAAACAAGAAATCTGTGGGGGTAAATGTATTATTACAGCGCTGCAGATGAAAAGAAACAAACACCTTTGTTGTATGCTTGGTTTTATTTAAGGAGATACAATCATGTGATGCAGTGAGTAGCTCAAACTGATTACTACAGCATATTTAGAGATACTTTTTGCTGTAGGAGATACATCTGAAACATTTAGTGTTCCCTTGCTTTATAGGTAGTGACTGGGTAGGAGCAGATGGACGCTCTCTTTAGCTGACAGTCGGCGACGGTCCACCAGCTCTCATCTGAAAAAGTAAGAACAGATGTGTGTAAAATATGTTGAGGAGACAAGTTTATTTTGTATTTTCCCATCATTCACCTGAGTTTTCATAATTGAGAAACCTTGAATTAACTTACTTGTTACTCATGGTTCTCAGACTGTATTTATACAATGTTATTCAGGCAAAATATAGTGAGGAAATGAAAGTAAACCTTTATGAGTGTGTGTTTTTTAAAATGATGATGTATTCAGTTTAATGAGTGTGTACATGTCTGCTGAAGACGTGTAGTGAGTGCACTTCATACCTATCTGGAACATCTCAACGCAGACTGGTTTGTCGGTGTGAGTGTTGGGTTGTCCCGGCATCCAGTCGGAGTATTCCCAATCCGACCCGTCAATCCATGAGGGCTGCTGGTTCTGAGGTGTGCAACATACATTCAGTGTTTTCATATATGAGATTTAACACCAAAATCCAATTAATGTTTGCAGTCAAAGGTTTACATACACTCTTAGATAAATATTGTTCATTTAGCACTTTTAATGATTGATTTAAACTGCTCTTCTGCTATGGTGAAATACACATGTACTGATTTTTAAAAACAACTGGGTGAACAAGTTTACATTTATTGCCTCTTGGCAGCTGTAGTTGAGATTACTCAGCTTGGTTGGTTTCCTAGCATGGATCTAGCTTCTAGGAATGTTTCCAAAAGAGTTGAAGTCATGGCTTTGGGAAGGCCACTCCAGATGTTAGTGTTAGCCTGCTTTATCAATCCAAAACCAGTTTCTATGTGTGATTGGGATCATTGTTCTGTTAGAACACTCAATAATCCCCACATTTTGATCGTTACCTGTTAATGTGAGGGGAGGTTTAACAAGTTAGAAGTGGTTCTCCTGCATTATTCTGTCTATCATGCAGAATGCACCAAGGTCACAGCATGATGCTAGCAGTCCGATGAGTGCTGTCAAATAAATTCCTTGTCCAGGCAAAGACAAACTACTAACTGTTCAGTTTTGGATTGGAGAAATTCCACAATAAAGCCAAACTCGTGCACCCAATTAATGTTTTACAAATCATAAACATCCACCTGGAAAAAGATGTTTAAATCCAAAAAGATTAAAATTATACATTGATGCCTGTGATGAGGGTATGCAAACTTCTGACCACAACTGTAAGTTTGACCTTACACCCTTTTTTTCTTTTTGATCTTACTTTCCAAGTGTGTAAAACCATTTATCCATTAATTATTTTTCTACATGTTGGCCTCTCCTTGCAACAGGAAAGTGTGCAACTATTCCAAACAAAGGTTCAAGGGTCAATGTTTCACCAAGGCAAGAATAACAGTATCTGTCCTGTTGATAACATATCTGATGACTTGGCCTCCTTTGGTGCCATAGTACATGGCCAATGTGCTTGCATCATCAGAGTCATTAAGCCCTCTATATTTGATACACATCTAGAGAAGTTTAAAATGCTACATCAATTGCTTCCTTTGTGTGAATTTCCAGAAATGCTCTCCTCCTCTTCTAAATATGAGTGTGAAAATAACTTGCCTTGACTGTGGCTCCCAACCAGGTCAACACAGGGTTTCTCTCGCCACCGCTGGTAACCAGGGAAACCAGTCGGGACTGGATATCACTGCTTGTTACAGAGGCGAGCTCAGCATTTGGGGCAAGACCTCTGCAAAAGGCCTGTACAGTGGAAAGATTGGGATTTTTAAAATATTTGATAAAACAGATGCAGGAAAACATAACTTCAAGCAGGATTTAAAAAAAAGGATTCCTGTAAAGGGTTAGGCAGAATTTAGTTATGTTTTGCTTCTGCTTTTTTCTCACACTTAAATGTCCAAATGCTGATTTCTATTCAAAACTATCCAAAGCAAACTGGTCCTATGTAAAAAATAATTGCCCTCCTTATTTAATCATGACTTGTACGTGATTAACCCATATTTTTTGTTTGACTACTGCTAGCAACACAAAGTTCTGATCTCTGCAAGACTTGTACAGTCAATGAATCTTTCAAATAGAGCCTGTCTGACAGCACGAAGTAGGCTAACTGATTTCATAAAGCAGCACATCATGTCCTAATCTAAAGACATTCAAGGCTGCGGGACTACAGTTAACCGCCATTATCCATAGATGAAGAAAATATGGAACAGTGGTCAACCTTCCTAGGAGTGGCTGGCCTACCAAAATTACTCCAAGAGCCTATTAACAGCTCATCTAGGAGGCCGCAAAAATACCTAAAACGACGTGGCAAAAATGGCATCCAAGAGAGAGTAGTAGACCAAAACCACTATGGACCAAAAATAACACAAAGGCCTGTCTCACATTTGCCAAAAAAAGAGTCATGAATTCTGCTCAAAGACTCAAAAAACCCAATAAAGTTTTTGGAGTAGCCTAGTCTGGACCTATATCTGATTGAGATGCTGTGACATGACCTTACACAGTCCATTCAAAGTGCTAAACAGTGATGTAAAAGACTCATTTGTCAGATATGGAAAATGCCTGATGTCTATTGTTACCCCCAAGGGCGGCAGGTTTAGGGGGTAATTACTTTCTCACATAGGACCATGTTGGTTTGGATAGCTTTTTTCCCTAAAAACTTAAATAATCATTTGAAAACTGCTGTTTGTATTTAATCCAGTTATCTTTCTCTGATGTTAAAATTTGTTTGATGATCTGATGCATTTAAGTCTGATAAAAAAGCAGAAACAGAGGGAATATGGAAGGGGGGGCAAATACCTTTCCACAGACCTGTAAAGAGGATTACCTGGGCATCTTTAAAGGCCAGCGACTTGGGGTTGAACTCGTAGCATTTGTTGTTAATGAGCTCCCCCTTACATCCACTCCCTCTGGGTCTGCTTGGTTCCGTTCCCTGTCTGAAAGCAAGCGGGATTTTCATCCTCGGCTCAGTTCCCTGTCTGAAAGCTAGTGGGATTTTCATCTCCGGCTCAGTTCCCTGTCTGAAAGCTAGCGGGATTTTCATCTCCGGCTCAGTTCCCTGTCTGAAAGCTAGCGGGATTTTCATCTCCGGCTCAGTTCCCTGTCTGAAAGCTAGCGGGATTTTCATCTCCGGCTCAGTTCCCTGTCTGAAAGCTAGCGGGATTTTCATCTCCGGCTCAGTTCCCTGTCTGAAAGCTAGCGGGATTTTCATCTCCGGCTCAGTTCCCTGTCTGAAAGCTAGTGGGATTTTCATCTCCAGCTCAGTTCCCTGTCTGAAAGCAAGTGGGACTTTCATCTCCGGCTCAGTTTCCTGTCTGAAAGCTAGTGGGATTAACATCTTTGGCTCAGTTCCCTGTCTGAAAGCCAGTGGGATTAACATCTTCGGCTCAGTTCCCTGTCTGTAAACAGCTGGGATCAACATTCCGGGTTCAGTATCCTGTCTAAAAGCTTCAGGAACAGTTGAGGGTTTCTCCATTCGAACCCAGCCTGCCCCTTTCCTCTGAGCTGGAATATCGACAGAGCCTGAAAAACAGCAGCCATTGGCGATAAAATTAGTCAAGTAATGCTCAGCACATTATACACTCTAGAAGACTTGCAGCACTCATGTTTTAACAAGCTTTAAGGGAACCAGCTTTAGGAATCTACTTTACAATCCACTGATGGATTTAATAGCTTGCATTTCGTTTAAATGTCTGTTATTTTTCCTTTTCAACGAGCAGATAAATTATAAAAATTCACAAGTATAGGTTTCTAGTAGGGCTCGATACTTACTCACTCTCCTGTCCATCTCACTGATGTGTTCCTTGACAAGTCCGGTGTTCAGGTCAACAAGGAATTTCCTGGAGGGCTCTGTTCCTTGTCTGAATCCATCAGGAACAGGCCCACGGATGTCAGAGTATTCAACGCCCCGTTTAAAGCCATCTGGGAGATGATAAGTCGAAGATGTTCGCTGTCTAGGGTCTGCGATTGGAAGAGCTTGGAGACCTATGGTGGGTTGTACACAAATATTTAGATCAATGCCTGTTTTTTTTTTTTTTTTTACAAAATCCCCTTCACAGTTATTGGCAACATTGGTAAAAATGAATCTGTTATTGGAGTGTTAGTCATAGTCCCGGTTGTTTGTCAATGTTTTATCCTGTCTCTAAATGTAAATGTGGGCATAAATGTAAGCCAGTAAGTGTTTTCCTGTAGCCATTTCCTGGCACGTAAAGGGCAACGCAAATCTGCCTGACTTGAATGATATTTTCCCTTTTTACCATCTGAAGAGGGAAATTAGCCTCTGTGCCACGTCAAATTCATACCCCAAGGAAACAGGACATTACAGATTAGTGATTTAAAATTCCTAGACACTGAATAACACAGAAACACAAAACAGAAATTCAAAATGCTTCAGTTGCTCTTACTTTAATTTTTTGGTTAAAAAAGATTCGGAGTGAGTTTTCACCCACCATATAAATGCACTCTAATTAAAGGTTGAATTTGTCTACATTTTTCTGTTAAAATTTTTTACAGTGCAATAAAAGATTTGATTTGGGGAGGGCGTTTTATGTGTCTTTATTACTTCAGAACCATCTCTGCTTTAATTTGAGGTTAAACTTAGACCTTTGCCATCTGCAACACCTGCAATAAGATGTTTTATCAGTAAACAGCAGCTGTATCAGGTATAAAGGTATCATTTTTGTCATCTGTAATAAACCAGTAATGGTCAAAGTTGAGTTTCTGTTCGGCCGTTGCAAAGATCCATTCTTTGCCACAGCCAACAGTCGTGTCGCCATGGCAATAAACCACAATACTGAGATCAATTGGTAAAAAAAATCTCGCATTTAACAAAATGACTGCCTCTTATGAGAAATGAGACTTCACTTTTCACAACTAATCTAGAATCTATGCTAGAATATTAATTGGTAAACCAACTATGACGCACTATGTTAAATTAACGTACAGTAAAATGGTGTCATTTTTAAAACATTTTCAATCATCTTTAAAGTGAGCCACCCAGTGAGTAGGGAGTGGATACTTCAAGCCATAACACTTAATTAAATCCATCAAATGAAAACAGTTACAATGATGTAGCTTAGATCTTACCTGACAGTGTCAGGAACAGCAACACAAACTTGAACATCCTGTAGGAGAAAAACACCAACTTTCAACAGCAGGTTTAAGGGCTGTTTTTCTCTCATCTCATCTCTTTATGCCTGACAAACACATCTTTATCACCCATTGTCAGCAGGGTGGTCATGTTTGTAGCACTTCTTGTTCTCTGTAAACATTATCTGCTTACCTGAGGCTGCAGTGATGAACTGTGAGCAGGTAGCAACAGAAAAGGCTGGCCTTTATAAGGTATCCATAGTCATAAATTTCTCTAATATTATAGTCCATAAGATTACTGATTAATCTGAACCTCTTATTTGTTGAAACGTACTGATATTTGATGGACTTTGCTTTCAGCCTCATAACCTGATAAAGGTGTAATTGTACAGTAAATAGAGCCAAGACTGACACCATCAGTTACTGATCCCTGACCATAAATTATATGAAAATTTCCCTTTCAGCTTTGTCATGCTGTAAACAAGATATTTTCGATTCTTTGAAAGATGGGGAAAGTGTAACAGCACACAGGTTAATGGAGGTATGTGGAAATTACAAAACAAAACAGCAGCAAATAGGGTTCCAGGGTACAGTAAATGTTATTTTGGTTTAACAGACCTACTTTATTCTCCATTTAAATATAAGACCAGTTAAAATAATAATAGATATTTAACAATAACAATAATTTATTGATATTGATCTAAATTTAAAATTAAAGTACAGTTTTGCACCCCCTCTTATTCTGATATCCCTATATAAAATACAATACAACAAATTCAGAAGTTATCTTGTCTGAAATTGTATCTCAGTCTAAATCTGCTGCTCTAGTTTTACAAGTCATGTCAGAGATAAAATTAGGTTCAAAGCAGGGTTAAATTATAAAACAATATCCCATCCAGATAACCTGACATGCCATTCAAGGAAAGCATTAAGTCTGTGGTAACTCTGTAAGAGCTGCAGAGATCCAAAGCTAAGGTGGAAGAATCAATTGTAAGCACAGCTATTGGCTGTGCACTCCATGTACAGTATATGGCCTGAAATAACGTTTGACCTATAAGCAAAACACCGTGTATAGGGGTAAACTAACAAGGCACATCACACTAAACACAGCATTCCATAGGAAACCATGTTGGTTGCAGCATCATGTTGTGGGAATGAAGTCCAGAGCTAAATCTGCTTGAGAATGTGTGGAACAGACATACCACATGTGTACTTTTTCTTTAAGGGCCTTTTAGCCAGGTAAATGAGAACTGGTTCTTAAACATTTTACATAGTAAAATGAAGCTTAAATTTAAAACAAAATACCTAAAAGACTTGTCAAGTCTGGATTTAAACCAACTTAGCGTTTCAGCGCTTTTACAGTTTTCTGGGAGTTTATTCCAGATTAGTGGAGCATAAGAACTAAAAGCTGCTTCTCCATGTTTGGTTCTGGTTCTGGGTATGCAGAGTAGATTTGAGCCAGAAGACCTGAGAGGTCTGGGTGGTTGATCCACTGACAACAAGTCTGTAATGTATTTTGGTGCTAAGCGATTCAGTGATTTATAGACTAACAGAAGTATTTTAAAGTCTATTCTCTGAGCTACAGGGAGCCAGTGGAAGGACTTTAGAACCGGGCTGATGTGCTCCACTTTCTTAGTTCTAGTGAGGACGCGGGCAGCAGCGTTCTGGATCAACTGCAGCCGTCTGATCGACTTTTTTAGGCAGACCTGTGAAGACACCGTTGTAGATGTAATAGGTGCAAAAGATGGTTCAATAAAGTATTGACACATGGGGCTGAAAACAAATGCATGCCACACTTTTCTGATTTAAATTTTTAGGTGTATTTATTTATATGAGAGCACTAGTTGTTCAATAATAAAAACTAAGCCTCAAAAATACACTTGGACTAATAATTGTGCAAACAGTGTAAATTGTTTTGGTTTATTATATAAAATACAAACAACATACATTAGAGTCTGGGGTTGTAACATGGCAAAATGTGAAAAAGTTCAAGGGGTATGAATACTCTGCACTGCACTGCATTATCATTAAAATTATGCTTACAGTATTATATCTGAGGCTCTGTCTGCTGTGTCTACATTAAGTTAAATTCTATAGACGAAAGTGTTAAATTATGATTTTATTCAGTAGGAAGTAGTTATTCATAAAGTCACTAACATGTAACTCACTCCTAGTAGTTGTATATGCAATAAACCGTTTTCAAACAGTTCAAAGGTTCAAGGTTAACAGTAAGATGTGACGCCTGTTTTTGTGGGGCCGTTACGTAGATAGTTTGGTTGTCTCTGATGATGCTTTAACTTTCTCGGGTTTAAAGACGTGTTAACCTGGCAGGATGCTTGCGTTCAGTGATGAAAAATAGCAGCCCCTGCTGACGCGTTGGTTCGTGACTTGCGTAAATGTTATCTAAACCCCGGATTGCAAAACTTATGCAAACGAGTGAATGGGCTTTCTGTTAGCAGCAAAAAGTTGGCAAACATTAGCAGGAAGCGGGTCGCGCTTGCTTTCAAAATTAAAAGTGAATGAAAAGGGAATTTGTAAATAAAACTACTTTATACTTGTATTTGCTATTTTGCCCCAGTAAGAAAACATAAATTGTAACATTTAGGGTGTTTTTCAAATAGAATGAGGCCGCCGCATTTGGTGTTAAAGCGTTTATTTTACGAAAATCCATATTTGGTAAATTGTGTTAAACAAAGACACGGAAAAATCTGGATTCGTTAATCCGCCATATTGTGAGTGGCAAATTCCCCTTTGGCACTAATGCAGCTATGCTTGTGATCTTGGTTTGCCTAATAAAAGAACTAAAAGCTACATTTAACCTATTTTAAATACATGTCATTCATAATATATGTTCCTTTTCGTTTTAGTAATGATAATTTTAGAGGACAAAATCAGTTTATAAGAACAAAGTTCTTTCTCAATGTCTGACATTACATCAGACTGTGTTTCATGTTTTAGGTCTTGTTGGTATTACAAAAACAGCAGAATAGTGACTTTTTCAGATTTTGTTTAAATACATTTTTTAGGGATTTAGACACTAACATATCTATGCTGTTAAATTGTGAAAGCCTAGATGATGATGTCATTGTTTTGTGCGAACTTGATTGTGTTTTTTATTGCATTTGCATTAAACGTGTGTGTATTTTAAGGTAACACTCAAACACATTGCTTCCTGGCGTGACAACATAGGAAGAAGAATACGAGGATCTCCACAAGTCTGGCTTCTTGGGTACAATTTCCAGATAGCTAAAGGTGCCATGATCATCTGTTCAAACAATTATATGCAAGTATAAACAACATGAGAAAGTCCAGCCATCATTCTATTCAATGAAATGGGTTCACGCTCCTAGAGTTGAACAAGTTTTTGTCAACCCTGGAAAAGCAGCAAAGACCTGGTTCTGACAGAAGCTGTTAAGAGAGTGTCATTATTTATAATAAACTGAGTCCTTCATAGGTTAAAGGCCACTCAGAAAGGAAGGGGCCACTACTCCAAAGGCAGCATAAAATAGATTATGGATTATAATTGCACTCAGAGAGTTAACCTTTTTAATTTTTTAGATCACATTCCTTGTGTCATTATGTCCATTATTACATTTGAAGGAAAAATGCCTTGCAAGCCTGTTAATACCAACACAGCAAAGAAGTATTGAAGTGGCAACCTCAGCTCGTTTTTTGGATAACGACTCCAAAAATACTGCCAAATTAGTTACAGTAGCCTGTGGACAATAAAGTCACTATTCGATATGACAAAACTTTTATATTAGCCATTGAAAAATGGTGGGGGCAGAACTAAAACGGTATATTGTTAGATCATTTATAACAATTCAACTTAACTTATCTGGACAGCACTTCACCCGTATTTCCAAAAAAATAGTGCCACTCGCAATATGGCGGCAACGGTGACTGAATCAGACGGTCATGCAGCGTCTACACTTGTCTCTTTTTTGAAGGGGAAATAGCTGTGGAAACATTTAGCCGCTGCAGATTGACAGCATAATGGTGGAAGCCGTGTGATTACAGTAGATAGCGTTTGATTACTTAGAGCTTTTACAGTTGACCCAGTCACTACTGGCCGACAGGTTAATATCGGCTAATTGATCTGGGGCCCGATAGAGCGGCGGCCATATGTTACACGTTACGCAATGAAGAAGACCGTGACAGAGTGACTTCCCGCAGCTAAAACTAGCTTGCCCCGCTGCTAGCATAGCCTCGTCCACACCAAACTTCCAGGTCTCATTCCGTCGTCGGTCACCAGAGAGCTGACTCCCAACTTGCCGCCTCACATCCCAGCTGTTGGCATATTTAACACTTTCGCTTCGTAGCTCATTGTCTCCTCTTCCAATGGCTTTAGTAACGGCGATGAGGCGGCTCGCTCAGGTTAGTTTACGGGAATTTTCGCGGAGAAGCACGGCGGTGTCGTGGGGAGCCTTTCTCACGGCGGAGCGCAGCTTCACCACAGGAGCACAGCCACTCAGGTGAGTAATTCTCTCAAATATGAACTAACGGGAACAACGTGAGCTGTTTAAAATGACATGTATTATGAGCAAAACAGAGGAGATGTTCCTCGTGTATCTGCATCTTTGCGGGTCTCGGGTCGGTTAGGTGTTGGTAGACTCATATTTAACTTGCACGACTGAAGTTGGCATATAATTGGGAGGTTCAGTAAAGGGCTATTTCACCTATTTCTAAGGACTAGAATCAGCTTTTAAAATCATTCCTACACTGACTGTTGAAACCTGGACTGAATTAACTGGTCAAATAATCCTACAAACTCACCTTGGGACGTGTGAAACATTTTTAAAATATGTGTTATCTTAAGCAGAGGCGATTTCAGTGGCTTAAATGGTGCAGTTATGAACACATTCTTTTATAGGCTTGTCAGAAAGTACTGAGTTTTTTTTTTTGTTATTAATTGTGGGCCTTTTACTTGTAAGGTTTGAAAAAGTCGCCTTCTGAAAACCACTGACATTTTCCATAATACTGTTCCTGTGGTTTTAAGTCCTTTTTAACAACATGCCAGAGATTCAGTGACCGTGTAAATCATAGAGTAGTGCATACTTGAGAGGAGCAACCCCACAGCATGATTCTGCCACCACTGTGTCTCAAGTTGGAGACGGTGTTTTCAGGATGAAGTGGTTGTGTTAGATGGCATTTCAGGCCCTGGAAACTAATCCCATCATAATTGGTTTTGTTTTCTAACCCCATCATTACTAATAGCACTTCTTTAAACCTACAGTTGACAAATGGCATCTCAAATGCAGGGTAGCTAACGCAGCAGATAGCCTCACTAACCACCTGACACTAGTGTTAAAGTAGCAGGATGACAAAAATGTATAACAATTTGGCCAATAGGAGTTGAAACCTGCTGGTAAATTAAAAATGTAGTCTATATTGTAAATCAAAATATCAAACAGTTGTTCAAGATACCAATTATTATAACTACAGATGCATCAGTTGATCAATTTTTAGTGATCAGCACAGCAAGTAAAACACTGAAGTACAACCAACAGCATGTACTTTGAGTAGAAAGTACGTGCAATTAGATGTATGCTTTGATGTATAATTAGTGATAATCTTCTAATCCTTTTAGCTTTGGTTTGAGTAAAAGCTACTTTCCTACTTTTATCAAGGAGCCTGTTATGTATTACCCTCTTTGTGTTATAGTCTCTATCCAAAAAGAAGAAAAGTTTAGGACTTGGGAGAAAAGACTACAAACAAGGTCGGTGTTGTAATAACCTAGATTTTTGAATATTTTTGTTAGAATTAAGAATAATAATTTAAAATTTTTTTTAAATAAAAGCAGTTGGATTATGTTGAGCCTTTTCTTTAACTTTGTGTCAGTGCAGTCAAACTATGTTATCTTTACTCAAGGTTGACACACTGTAGGAGCCTCATCTCATCTGTTCCACAATGTTTTGCAAATCATTCACTGTGTTTTTAAGAATGTGTAACAAAGTAAAATAAGCTAGTCGTTCAGATTTCCAAAAAGCAGTGAAATAGCCCTAAAACAGATGCTTACTTCAGCGTCCTAAAGGCTGCAGTGTAGGAAAAACGTGAGCTGTACACTAAAAAGTACTTATTTTATTGATAATTTAAGATGAATGTGACTGAACAAAAGGAAACAGCTTCCCTAAGAAAAGCAAATAGTTTCTGACTTTATTTGATTTGAAATGTACTTAGAAGGCCTCCTACCCACAAGGCTATGCTTATCCAGGGCACTGCTCAGGTGCAAGGCTGTGTCCACGGCTGAACTCCTCAGGGACAAACATTTTGTTTAATTGTATAATGAGTGACGAGAAGCAGCTCAGGCTGAAGGTTTGACTCTCCCGAGCTGACTGCTCTGACACACGTCAGATCAAAATGTTCGTCGAGGAACACATGTGGCTGTCCAAAGTTGAACATTTCACTTGGCTGCACGTGTTTGGCTCACGCAGTGCAGGACAAGGCAGGCCGCAAACTAACAAGTCAGTTAGTTTTAGTGTTAAGACGATTAGTTGGGGTTCTCCCTGCTCCCTTAGACTTCCAGGAAGTCATTGAGTTTAAAGTTTCAGACAGGAGGTGCAGCAGGTCCTCGGAGGACATCAGTCATTTACAAATGGGATCACTTAACAGGGATAGGGTGTTCTTGCTGGATTTTGTAATTCACTTTACTAAAAGGATTGGGGAAGAAAATAGTCTTTGGGTTCTTATCATGAAGAACCAAGGGATAAAAACTAGTTTTAAATCTCACATTTATATATATACATATAATATATATATATATATATATATATATATATATATATATAAAAGCTTTTTGTTTCGGTCATCATCATCCTAACATCCAGAGGTGGGAGATGCAATGTGAGAAGTTGACACATACTCAGTGTTTATTACATTAATTTAGGACTTCAAAACATGCATTTGGACCGATGTAGCAGTATATACATCTTCTCTGCCAGTGTATACGTTGCACAGATGTAATTCTTTGGAAAGTCCATTTATTTCCCCTTGCATAGTGCCACATTTGTATGGAAGATGCATCGGTGGGTTAGGCAGCAGAGTTGAGAATGTGGGTGGATTCGATGCAAACTTTCTAAATCTTCTCTGCCAGTGCCAAACTATGTTGACAGTAAAGTTTGGTAAAACGTTCCTTATCAAGCTGCAGAGACACGCTGCTTCTGTTTTATCCCTCAACAAGCTTCTGACTGAGTTCTGGCTGGTTGATATTCTGTCACTTTCCAGCCTTTTAAAGCATAATCCACACATTTTCAGTATGGTTGAGATCTGGGATCTGAAATGGACCCTTTCATGGGCAGCAAACTGCCTGTCAGCATGATGCTCCCTCTGCCATGCTGGACAGTACATCCAATGTTCTTAAGTTTGGAGCATGACCTTGACTTGCCCTAACATGCATCTAGTCATTGTAGTTGAATAGCTCAGTATTTGTGTCATCAGAGTATAAAAAATGTCCGGAAAGCATTCGTCTTGTCACCATGGGCAGCTGCAAATGTCAGCGAAGAGTCCAATTTGGACCACAGGCTTCATTTTAGGTCAGAACCCTCTCAGTTCTTATTGATGTTAAACCTGGTGCTTCCTGGCTGTTGTTTTTGTCTAGAGGCAGACAGTTTAGGTTGGATGGCTGATATTTGGACACGGATGGGTGTTCCAACAGGACTACGATCTCACACACAGATCACAACTGGTTTTTGAATGAGTTAATCAGGCTTCTAGAATGGTCTTCTCAAAGCCCAACCCTGTAGTCTCATTGGAAATGTATAGACTTTACAAACCCGTTTAAGTCAACTCTACCGATTCTGTTTAGAAGAGCCGTCAAATACCGCGCTAGAATAATGGCAGAAGCTTGTTGGCTAAAATATTTGGTTTCATTGCAACAGGATATTTAGCTAAATGCAGGTGGTTGTTTATGTTTATACAGTATCTCACAAAAGTGAGTACACCCCTCATATTTTTGTACATATTTGATCTTTTCAAGGCAACAACATTGAAGATATGACACAGTAGTCAGTATACAGCTTGTATTACATTTTAAATTAGCTGTCCCCTCATAATAACTTAACACACAGCCATGTCTAAACTGCTGGCAACAGAAGTAAGTACATCCCTAAGTGAAAATGTCCAAATGGTGCCCAAAGTGTCAGTGTTTTATGTTGTCACCATTATTTTCCAGCACTGCGGTGCCAGTTCTCTAGAGACCTTGTACTCCTCCACCTTCCGTTTGAGGGTAGGTCTGCAGACATGGTTGGCCAGTGCGGCACCTTTACCTTTAGTTTCTTTAGCAAGGCAGGGGTCGTCTTGGAGGTCTGTTTTTGGTTGTTATGTTGGAATACTGCCCTGCAGCTCAGCTTCCCAAGGGAGGGGATCATGCCCTGCATGGTACAGTAGTTGGACAATGAAACTGAAACACCTGTCATTTTAGTGTGGGAGGTTTCATGGCTAAATTGGACCAGCCTGGTAGCCAGTCTTCATTGATTGCACATTGCACCAGTAAGAGCAGAGTGTGAAGGTTCAATTAGCAGGGTTAAGAGCACAGTTTGCTCAAAATATTGAAATGCACACAACATTATGGGTGACATACCAGAGTTCAAAGGAGGACAAATTGTTGGTGCACGTCTTGCTGGCGCATCTGTGACCAAGACAGCAAGTCTTTGTGATGTATCAAGAGACACGGTATCCAGGGTAATGTCAGCATACCACCAAGAAGGAAGAACCACATCCAACAGGATTAACTGTGGACGTAAGAGGAAGCTGTCTGAAAGGGATGTTCGGGTGCTAACCCGGATTATATCCAAAAAACATAAAACCACGCTGCCCAAATCACGGCAGAATTAAATGTGCACCTCAACTCTCCTGTTTCCACCAGAACTGTCCGTCGGGAGCTCCACAGGGTCAATATACACGGCCGGGCTGCTATAGCCAAACCTTTGGTCACTCATGCCAATGCCAAACGTCGGTTTCAATGGTGCGAGGAGCGCAAATCTTGGGCTGTGGACAATGTGAAACATGTATTGTTCTCTGATGAGTCCACCTTTACTGTTTTCCCCACATCCGGGAGAGTTACGGTGTGGAGAAGCCCCAAAGAAGCGTACCACCCAAAACTGTTGCATGCCCAGAGTGAAGCATGGGGGTGGATCAGTGATGGTTTGGGCTGCCATATCATGGCATTCCCTTGGCCCAATACTTGTGCTAGATGGGCGCGTCACTGCCAAGGACTACCGAACCATTCTTGAGGACCATGTGCATCCAATGGTTCAAACATTGTATCCTGAAGGCGGTGCCGTGTATCAGGATGACAATGCACCAATACACACAGCAAGACTGGTGAAAGATTGGTTTTAATGAACATGAAAGTGAAGTTGAACATCTCCCATGGCCTGCACAGTCACCAGATCTAAATATTATTGAGCCACTTTGGGGTGTTTTGGAGGAGCGAGTCAGGAAACGTTTTCCTCCACCAGTATCATGTAGTGACCTGGCTACTATCCTGCAAGAAGAATGGATTAAAATCCCTCTGACCACTGTGCAGGACTTGTATACGTCATTCCCAAGATGAATTGACGCTGTATTGGCCGCAAAAGGAGGCCCTACACCATACTAATAAATTATTGTGGTCTAAAACCAGGTGTTTCAGTTTCATTGTCCAACCCCTGTATGCCACAGTTCATGTTGGCATTTATGGTTCCCTCAATGAACTGTAGCTCCCCACAGCCAGCAACACTCATGCAACCCTAAACCATGACACTTCCACCGCCATGCTTGACTCTCTTGCCACTCTTGTTTTTGTGCTCCTTACCTGGTTGCTGCACACGCCATCTGAACCTATAAGTCTGTCTTCTTCTCATCTATTGATACAATCAATATTTAAAAAAATAATTATATAAAGATACTAATTTGTGTCAAAATCCATATTAACTGACTCATTCTCATTTGCCCATGTTGTCGCCCTTCTTCTGGCAGCAGCGCTGCAATAACAGAGACACTCAGTCCTGCCCCTCCCTGAGTTGCTGCTGGAAGTTTTAGATTATGCTAACATGGCGGTGAGTACAGCCAGAAAAAAACAGAGCAAATGCTAACCTCTTTAGCCGACAAGGCAAACACAAAAGTGTTGTTCAGAAGAACGAAATGCTGAAGAATACCACATGCTAGCGGCGCTAACGCTATGGCATTGACAATTGAGAGCAGCTTAAAAAGGTCAGTAAAGTTTCTGTATCTGCAACAGTGAAGTAGTAAACCTCCCAGAGGACATAAGCTAACGCTATCTGTTTAAATATTTGCTTCACGGACCGCCCAATGACGGAGTTCTGTCAATCTGAGCTCCGTCAAGAAGCGCTTCCCAGGTGTGCACGGAGCACTTTGACCTTTTTTTTCTTCCAAACTTTATTAAGAACAACAAAACGGAACATGGTGCACATCAAATTAACAAGAACACAGAAAGGAGTATGAAGGAAATAAATGAAAAGGGTTCAACCTAAGTGTATCGTAAAGTAAAAACAGCAGGGGTTTCAGATGGTAACGCAAAATTAAAGAAGTATATTAAAACGTTTAACAAGATTTAGTGTTTTTAAGGCTTTTTAAAATTCTTTCTGGTAGCAAAAGTAGCAGGTTAATAAGTGAGACTTGAGTTTACTGTTAGTGCCTGTGTAACGAAACAAGACATTCTGTATCAGCTTCACAGCAAGTACAGTTTACATTAATATCACCTTTAAGACTCTGAACATAGTGGTTAGTTGGATAGAACCTATGAAGCATTTTAAAAGAAACTTCCTTAATTTATTGGTCAAAAATAACTTTTGTAATAAAAGCCAGACTTCATCCCAGCAGATATTTTTCACAGAGCTGGACCAACGCTGCATTCTGCTGCAGTATGAATCAGAGGAGGAAAATGTTAATCAGCTGACGGCTCAGTCGGATGCTAAATAGCGAAGCAACGAAACAAACCAGTGTCCCCCTCAATTACTTGGAGGCTTTGTAGCTAATAACAGGTTGTAGTGGAGCAAGACTGACGATTGGAGGAGAAAAAGTAGAAACCCGTAGCAACCTAACCTGCTGCTGTAGCTCATCATGAAGGAAGGTATTCTGCATAATTACCAGAAAGACAGAAATTGTACAGAGCTACTGCTGGATACATTTGCATGGACCAGATCCGTGTTTACACTGTAAAAAACCCATGTTTGTTTTGAAAGATAATTCAAACATAATTTATTTGTATCACCTAACACACCTGCTTCCTATTGACACCTGAGACCTTGTAAAACTAACGAGCCACATGACAACAGGGAGGGAAAATGGATAATTGGGCACAATTTGGAGATTTTGTTTTAGGGGTGTACTCACTTTGTTGCCAGTGGTTTAGACATTAGTGACTGTGTGTCGAGTTATTTTTAGGGGACAGCAAATGTCCACCGTTATACCAGCTGTATGCTGACTACTTTTTATCAAAGTGTTCTATCTTCAGTGTTGTCCCATTAAAAGATATAATAAAGTCTTTATAAAATGTAAGGGGTGTACTCACTGAGATACTGTATTTGAGTCTGCAGGTATAATATGGACCCTAACAGGCTTAGTAAAATCCAGAATAAATTCAAACTTGTGTCGCCAGTTCTTGTTTGAAATCCATTGAAGTTTTTTGTTGCATATTGGTTCCAACCTGAAAAAGGCTGGTTCAAATGGATCATTTTAGGGTGTATTATAAACATTCATGCCGATAAAGAGGGTACGTGCCTTTCTCAGCAGCCCAAATGTGTTACAAACCAGGCCGAATAGCTCTGGAGAGCTCTGTGCCTGTTTCTGACCTGCTGTTCTCTTTGTGGACGATCCATACATCCGCGTGTCCCTCAGAGACTATGGTGACCCTGCAGCTTACTTGTTTTAATGCAGTTATACTCAGTCAGCCTCTGATTCAGGTGCCATTTTGCAGCGATGCTTCTCCTTGCAGCGATTTGATGGAAGTCAGCTGCATGCTAGGGTTGGCTCCTGTCCTTGTTCTTTTTATTGACCTGATAACACCCTCCATCAAAGCTCAAGGGAAACGTTGGCACAGTTATTTGATTGCAGCCCTCTGCTGGTCACAAAAGAAAATACATGCTTGATGGACCACACTACTTCATGAACGCCCTTCTCCGGCCTGTGAACCTGTGGCCTGCTTCCCTTATCAGACCTAGATGCTTCGTTCAAGTCTATGTTTGAAGGTATTCTTGTTGTGAAGATGGTGTCAGATGATTGTGTCGAAAGTTTTGGTAGTTTACTTTACAACGTTAATGTAAACGAAGCAAGCGGAAGAAAAGCTGTGAACTTGTCTCTTCCTTACAGTGTGGTAATACTATGAGCACTGTTGCTGGTGCTGCTTTTAAAGCTGCAGTAGGTAACTTTTTAAAAGATGTATTCTTTGCTTATTTGTTAAAACTGGCGCCATGCCCAGACAGTCGAGTATGAGACGGATGATCTGTGAAAAAAATCATGCTCCTCTGGCTCCTCCAAGTGGTTCTGCTGACATTTGCAGAAATCCACCGGTCCCGGTCAGAAACGATGAACCAGAGCCAGGAAGAATGTCTTAGCAGTGTCAACCCTTCTGTCTGGGAGCGGTGTATTTCTGCAACTGGTAGTAGCCGCTTAAAGGAACCAGAAGAGCTTAATTATTATTTTTTTTCACAGATTATCTGTTTCATATTTTACTGTCTGGCCAGTTTTAATAAATATGTAAAAAATACATTTTTTTAAAAAGTTGCCTACTAACATGTCTACATAGCAATACGCTCCTCCTCCATCTTTCCTCTCCCTGCTAAAAAACTACAAAAATCCCCACAGCATGATGCTGCCACCCCCATGTTTGACTGTCTGGATTGTGTGTTCAGACTAATTTGTGTTCGTTTTCGGCACATAGCGTTTTTGGATAAAGACCAACGTTAGTTTTTCTAATCAGGTGACTTCTGAATCAACAGATTGTTAATGGATGTTTTAGGGGCATCAAAAATGAAGGGAGTTAAGCCCAAGGGCACCCTCCTACATCCCACTGATATCACTGAAGTTTGACAGAAGATGCATAAATACTTTTGCAGGGCATTATATTAGTTTGCGTTTGAAACGCAGCATAATAAATGAATCAAAGGTACACGTGGCTCAATGAGTTGTTTTTTATAGCATCAATGTAAATCTGTTCTATTACAGTGTAAGCAGAAAAACTCTAAAATCACAAGGGCTGAAATGTATATTTAACAAACTATAGTTCAATTTGGAAGCAATTTTGAAATGAAAAATAAGGCTGGTACAATGTAATTTCATGACAGAGGTCAAGTTAGCAAACTCCAGTCCTCAAGAGCTGGTGTCCTGCGTGTTTTCCATGATTCCCTTGTCCAACAAGCCTGAATCAAATGAATGGTTCATTAGCAGGCTTGTGCAGAGCCCACTGATTGGTTCTTGAGAACTGGAGTTGGGTCATTCCTCACATTGGCCACCCGTTCTTTAATCTGACCTCTTTATGTTTTTACACAATGTGGTCATGTTTGGGTTTGGTTATCAGCTTTCAGCAGAGGATGATACTGCGACATCCAGCTCAACAGTGTTTGGCACCAGCCAGAAAACATTTTGATACAACTGTTTGTGTGAAGTTTTACAAAATTTTGCATAATTTAAGAAATTGTCAAATATTTGGGTTTTAAAAAAGTCTTCTACCAACTGGTGTTACTGTAATGATCAGTGAGCTTTAATGGTTATTTGTAGGTAAAGCAGATTGGTAAATTTATTAGGAGTTGTTTATCCATCCATCAAATGTCCCAGTTAAAGTAATATTTATCAGTAAAGCTTTGAAATGTGATTCAAAGTTGTTTTGTGTGTCACAGGTCAGACAACAAGGTTACGGTCCACTTCATTAACCGAGATGGGGAGAAGATCACAGTGAAGGCCTCGCCTGGTGACTCTCTGCTAGATGTTGTCATCAACGAAGACCTGGACTTTGATGGTTTTGGTATGAAAACACCGCTGGCCAAGATTGGCAATGTGAGTGACACTGAGCAGGAAGAGCCCTAAAGGAGCCTGTGTGTGTCTGTGTGCTGCAGGAGCATGTGAGGGAACCCTGGCGTGCTCCACGTGTCATCTGATCTTCGATGAGGAGATGTACAAGAAGCTGGGGCCGGTCACAGACGAGGAGATGGACATGTTGGACTTAGCTTATGGCCTGACCGAGACGTAAGGAAGAACACAGAGACCAGCATCCAGTATTGGGATTTTTTTATTCATCACATTAGAAAGATCTAAACACACTTATATGAGAAATACCCGTCTGGTGGGGCTAAATTAGGGGATTGACTCCACCTTTAGTAGTTCAGGAAACTGATGCAGTAACCTGAACTAAGATTATAAAACAGTGTTCTTGAGATGCAGAGCTGTGAGAAAGTATTTTCCTCCCTTGCACATTTCTTCAGTTTATTTCATCATACTTAAAGTTTTGATATCAAACATGTTTTAACATCAATGTGAGCAAATACAGAAAGCAGTTGAAAAAAATGATCCAAATCAACCTGACCTACAGTATGAGAGTAACTCAGTAAATCATGAATTAACCAGCCACGCCTAGTG
Organism: Crenichthys baileyi; assembly: GCA_036173005.1. Classification (NCBI taxonomy): domain Eukaryota; kingdom Metazoa; phylum Chordata; class Actinopteri; order Cyprinodontiformes; family Goodeidae; genus Crenichthys; species Crenichthys baileyi. Next base: position 1,167,113 of record JAHHUM010002890.1, on the reverse strand, counting down.
CTGAAGAATGCGATACAACATGAAGTAGGCAAAATCTAAAGAGAAACGGATTAGAAGTGTGTGGAAGGTGTCCACTGTGACCTTTACCTCAAGAGCACTTGAGTTATGCAGCATGACGACGATCTAAAAAACATCAGCAACTCAGCCCCTGAAAATGAAGGTTATGGTGTGGCCTAGTCCAAGTTCAGATTAAAATCTGTTTGAGATGCAGTGGTATAACATTAAACAGTGTGGCTGAATTAAAACTACTCTGCAGGGAAGAATAGACCAAACTCCTCCACAGTTAAGACTTTTATCATTTATCAAAACTGCTTTTTGTCTGTGCTCAGATAAGAACTAGATAATTTACTTTATGTTCTACATTAACAATTTCAAAATATGAACATCTGATTAGTAAACTAAAAACCTTAACCCAAAGTTCCCTGGAGGTTTTGAAAAGAGCAACAACTTAATAGCACTTAGTTAGTTGGGTTACATTGATTTGTATTTAGATGATGCTTTGCCACAACGCTCCTTGACTTGAACATTTTATCTATCAGCATTTGGGTTTTTGTCTTACTGACTGAATCACACAGTCACAATCAGGCTAAACTGTCTGTTTAATAAGCCAAACATGGTAATAAAACTGTTTGTTTTGGATTTATTTCACAAACAAATTAAAGGTACCAAGACTGCTTTATTAGAAATGCATTTATTACAGGCTATTAAAGGTGTAATAAAATGCAGGAAATGGCTGCAACAGCCCCTATAAGTTTGTTGTTTTGTTATATGTGGGAACTACAGATAAAACTACTAGTCTAGCAGTTTACATTCTGTACTCAATCGTTGATGTTTTAAGAATCTCTAGAAGAAGAAAAAAGTTTCCAGTCTGTATAAATGTGAAATTTAGAAATCAATGTGTAGGAACCATGTTAATCCGGCTTTATTTTCTGCTCCAGATCTCGTCTGGGTTGCCAGATCTGCCTGACGAAGTCTCTGGAGGGCATGGTGGCCAGAGTTCCAGAGAGCGTCGCAGACATCCGGCAAACCAAAGACGGCTCTGCTTAAACTGGGATGCTGCAAGTCAGGAACATCCACAGAAGAGAGGATACAGCATGAATGCACAATGGTGGGTGGAAATCAGTGATGCTGTGGGCTGCCACTGAACTGCCGTCCAGTTTTTTTTATAGAACCATTTTTCTAGAGTAAAAAGCGAACTGTATCCAGCGGTTTTTACAGAAACGTGTCTCTAGTATAAAATCAAACGTATTTATGAGTTATAAACTGCTGTCTAGATGAGTTAAATGTCATAATCTGGTCTCCTAATTTGAACATTAGGTCTAAGAAATGCTCTTTATGTCATCATTGCTAATGTGACTAAACTTAGTCATGTCAACATGCAGTCTTCAAATACTGTAAACAATGTATCGCCTTAATAATAATTAAGTCCTAGGACACACCGGTGTATAAAAAGAGAAATAAAAAAAAATCATCTTTCTAACAAATGGTTTCTGAATCAGACTCATCATTTTAAAACTTATTTATATTAGCTAATTTAACATTTGAACTCAGTGCTTATTTCATTTTTACAGTTTAAGGAAGTTAAAAACCAGGGATTTCTTTTAAGAACTTGAATCTGCCTAAAATACAATGCAAGCGATTAAAAGTGGATCAGGCCCAGATGAAAACTGCAGTGTTGGCAACATGGACCAAAAGAGGATGGATTGAAAACGACTAACTCTAAAGCAACGTGTCGGTCCTTTAAATGTAAAAATAACTTGAGTGGCCATCGCTTACAGGAAGGATTTCATGAGCAACAAGCTAGATCAGGATACGTTTCTATGCAGAGCAGCTTTTTTACACTATTAAAACAGTTTATGTAAACTTTGAAGGATTTCCTGTATGTGGCCCACAGATGCTCTGTCTGTACTGTCACCATACAGCACACACTGCCCTGTAAAGTGTTAACATCAAAAAGCTGAAGAAGGTACATATTTCTAATACATTTTATATGATGGAGCAACAAGAAGTAGTACTTTAAGGTGGAAGTAAAGTTTTTCACAAACAAATCTGAGAACTGTGGCATACATCTGTATTAGCTCCTTTCCACTTCACAATTAGATGTATATATAATTATATGTAAAGCTAAAGAGGTCCGAATATTTGCCTGCTGAAATCATGAGTCTAGTTTACAGTCCAATGACAACCATTAATGGTAAAAGAAGGCAACACCAGGTACTTTTAAAGTTGGCGTTTTTTTTGTCACGACACCTATATGTAAACAACTAATAGAAAACTGCCAACTATTATATGCGTACTACAATCTTTAGTGAGCTAAAAATGAACCTCTTTTCATTAAAGGCACTAAGCAACCTGCAAGTGAAACTTTCCATGTCTTCCTTGTGCTACAGGAGCAGATAAGTGTTGGAAATTTATTTTAATGATTCTAAAGTAGTATTTTCTTTATTATAAGCGAGTTAAAGGGCATAGTGTGACGATAGCTACAGTATGGGTAGATGCTGAGTTGTGTATGTGTGCTCTTATTTCCCTACAATCAGACATAGGACTCTTCAGCAAACAGAAGCTGCTCTGAATCTGGCTCCACTGTGGGATCACTGCATCTCTTTAACCACTCCCCCCTTTGACCCTCCACCAGGGCGAGCGACACCTGCTGGGTGCTCTGAGGATTGCTGCGAGGGTGGGAAGAGAAAAAGTCCCCCACTGCTTTTGTGGCGCAGGGGGAGAGGCAGAAACGACCCTGCTGATCCGCATCGGACAGCTTCAGTCCTGGGTCGCTGGGCAGCCTCACCTGTCTGAAGGTGGAGGCTCGATCAGCGACCTGTCGCTCTGGTTCAGAACCTCGTCGCTGGTACAGCCGGCTGTTCAAGTCTTCCACCGTGGGAGCCTTTTGTCGTCTGAACAGGGACAGAGACGGCCCGCTGTGCTTGTAAAATAATGGCTGCTGCTTTATTTCAGGTGCTTCGCACCTCTTTATGGTGATGTCACCACCAGGGTTGGTGTTCATGTCGCTGATCTGGACGGTCAGAGCTGGTTCTGTGGACTGGAGCCTGGTGGGTTTGGAGAAGCGGAGGCTCCCTGCAGCCCTTTGGAGCAATGAAGGGCTGGAGGGTTCTTGTTTAGGGTGTCGGATGTTCCCTTTTTCTCCTGTGTCCTTTGAGCCTCTGCGGGATGTTTTGGCTTTAGGTTGGTTGTTGGAGATCAGTTTTGTTGATCCTTTCTCAGCAGCTCCACCCTGAAAGCAGATTTATTCATCACTAACATCTGTTAAGAGAATTTTAAATGTTTTCAAGACGTTTGAATAGCCTTAGAAATAATTAATCTTTTATTATTCATCTAACGCTGAAAAAATTGAGTGCATTTATTTAGTGGAGGGGAAGAGTAATTTTTAACTAATTTAAAAGAATTGATCAGTGTCTTGTAACTTTGAATTAGTAATCAGTGACTTTTTGTTTCCCTCGGTTATAAATATCACACAGAGCCCCATTTCTCTTAGGTGTTATTCAAAACAGGTAAGACAAGAGGACATGCCATTTATGAAGGCAACATAATGTGTCTCTGAGAGATCATCTCTGAGGGACTGTTGCCTTGGGGCAAAAAGATTCTGGGTTTCTTCCAGCCTAGGCTCTTTCTGCATGCTCGCCCCGTTAAGGGTCAAAGTTCGGTTGTCTCTGTGTTGCCCTAATGGCCTGGTGACCTGTGCAGGGGAAATCCTATACCAAACTTGGGCGGGTATAGACAACGGGGCTGTCTTAATCTGGCCATTTTTTGGATTATATTCCTGGTGACAGACCCAATGACGACCCACTTTTGGTTTAAAACCTGTTATTACAGAGATGCCATGATAAACAGGCCCACAGCATCACAAATCCTCCACCATACCTAACATAAAGGCATTAGGTGCTATTTCACATATTCATCTTTTGTATGACACCAGACTGAAGTGTTTGTTCCTGAGACACTCAACCTTAGACTCATCTGACCAAGGCACAGTGTTTTAAACTTATTGATCATCTGATTATAGAAACAAGTAGCTACTTTCGTTTAGCCTCCTCCTTCTGATCAACAAACATCTGGCTAACTTGAATGGCATGTTCTCTTGTCCCTTATTTTTTAGAGTAAATTGGCCTCTGTGTCAGGTTTTATACCTCATGGATTATTAATTAGAAGTTCCAAGAAATTCTGATAAACTTACGAAAAAGTTTATTAATGTGGGATTTTTTCCCCGCTTAATAAATGGTCTCAGATAGCAGGTTGAATTTGTCTATATGTTAAGCCACATGGGGGCAGTGTTATTTAATGGCTACATGTTATACAGGGTATCTGGATGGTATTTACAGTGCTCCACGTTTAGTTATGTTACAGCATTTTTTCAAATGGTAGCAAATAAATCACTTTTCTAAAGATTCCTCATGATTCTATGGGGATGTTTTTAGCAGCAGGAGCTGTCAGACTAGTTAGGATAGAAGGAAAGGTGAATGCAACAATGTACAGAGACATCCTGGAGCGGCCGTCTATTTTTCAGCAGGTCAACCAAGGTCTCAAAGGAGTGGCCAAGCCAGAGTCCAGACTTGAAAATGACTGAAGACGTCTCCCAGCCAACCTGATGGAGCTTGATGGGTGAGAATACTTTCTAGATGCACTGTAAAACCATGTAGCCACCTTAGCTTAAAGGATGAACTAGATGGGCTTAAACAAATAGAACCTATAGACAGAAGAGGACTCTGTTGTCTGAAACTAACTGCACATTTAATTAGAGTGAGGAAGAAATGGTTTCCCACTGACCTGCGTCTTGTCGTCTTCTTCCTTCTCCAAGCTCTCTAGCTGAGTTAGTGACAGCCTCCGGTCTTTCTTCAGCCAGGAGTTTGGGTGCAGACCCATGCAGCCTTTCACTGCCCCCCTGTGGAGAGGGTCTTTGGAATAAATGCTCGGGGCCGGAGCAGGGAGGACAGAGCTGGATGGTGGATGTGTTGGTTTGGTTGGGTTTGTGCTGAGTGAGTCCAGAGAGTCCAAGGAGGAGCGAGTGTGCGCTGGAGAGCTGAGAGTAGATGACAAACTTGATGAGGTTGTCCCCAAAGCAGCTCCACTCCTCATGGTCCGACCTCTGGACTTATAGCTGCTCGGCCTTTTGGCGAGTACTTCTTCCTCCTCACCACTGAGTTCATCTGTACTGCCAGACATGTATGGGCAGAACTTGGCAGCGTACACTATAGCCGGCTCTGAGCTCCGCCTCTGGGAATGCCGAGCTTCCAGGGACAGAGAGTCCAGGGAGGGTGAGATCTCCACAGCTGGAATATCCTTCCTCTTGTGTCTCTCTGCTGAGTGCAGCCTGACACCTAGCAGGGCTTCAGCCTTGCTGAGAGGCACCTCTGGCTCAGTGTCTTGGTCGTAGTCGCTGAATGTTAGGATGGAGTCCAGGCTGCTCTGCAGAGGTTTGGGTCGAAGGAGTCTTCTCCTGCAGAAACCTGGTGAGCCCCCGCTGCTGTCGTCCAACTCGTTCTCCAAACTGTCGTAGGACGAATCGGTCAGAGGGTAAACCCAGGACTCTAATGGTCAAAGAGGACAAAATGATTATTATAAAGTACTAAAATATTTTAATGAAACATTTTCTCTCTTCTAAGTTCCTTTGTCTCCTTCATGGAGGGAACAAGGGAATAAACATCAGAAACTACGGACATGAATCTCAGAGTAATTTTGTTTTCAGGTTGGTGTGATTCTACAGCTATTTCAAAAACAACAATTCATTGTGAAATTTCCTAATTTGATTAAATGTCCCCTAGTAGACTTCTGACAAAAACACCAAATTGTGTCCAGGTTTCAAACGGTCACGCCCTGATGGTAGGGAATTGGTTCAAATCATCAGCAACCACCAGGGAGCTTATGAACTGGAGGATGTTGGAAACCCAGTGCCTCTGTCTACAGTGAAGATAGATAAACAGTCTGGACTGAGCAGGAAAGAAGTGCTGGCCCAAAACATGGCACCATTTGGTCACAATGAAAATATGAATGTTTGGAGGAATCAATGTGAGCGTTTTAAACTGAAAAACTCTGTGCCCACTATCAGGACAGTGGTGGCAGCATCATGCTGTGAGGCTGTTTCGCTTCCAGAGGTACTGGTGCATTGTACAAAGTGGACTTTCTCCACATTCTTCAACTTCCATGTAATTCAGCAACTAGATGTTTAAACTTGGTTCAACAGGACAACAATCCTGGAAACATCCAAGTAGCTTTTGGGATGACCCCGACCTCATGCTTAAAGGCACAGTCTGTGGTTTAAAGCTCATTGCATCTGGGAAGAAAAACTGTTCAAATTGTTCATTAAAAATGCTAACTTAATGATGACGTTCCTACCCATGAGTGTATGTAAACTTCTGACCAGAACTGTACATGTTCTCACTATTTTAAAGAAAAAGGAGAACTTTGCAACCTGCAGTGAGTGTTCACATCTTAGTCACATTGTTTACCTGATCCGCTCTCCTCACTGTTGCGTCTCTGTGGAGGCCCCCCGAACAGGGAGGAGGGGTCCTCCCCCAGGATCTGCGCGCAGTGTTCAATCATGAACTTCACCAGCTCACAAACCTGCAGCACAAGAAGCACCAAAGACAGGTGTGGACATTCAATCAGTAAGAAAAAAACAAAAAACAAAACAATAAAAACCTTTGTATTTTTTCAAGCCAAAAGAAAAGTCATTTTCTGTGTCATTGTTAAGCAGCTATTTGACATCAAGAGGATTAATACATTCTGAAACACTTTCTATGCTTAACCTACATTTGAAAAAGTCAGACTTCTAAATATAAACCCTTTAGCCTCGTTAAAAACCTGACATTCCAATAAAAAATAGCTTAATGTGGTTTAAAGGTTTTGCAGTGAGTTGATGTTTCAGAATGTTTTGTAACTTAATGTACAGTTTGGTTTTTAACTTGCAGAGCACACAAAACACAGTTACTCTAATCCCAGGTCAGAAGATTACAGCTCCACAAACAAAACTAGCTGTATTGTTTTCATGTTGCTCCTGTAACTGTGCTGATCCGATTTACTTAATGATGTTGCTCCATCCCGAATATAAAAAAACACCTGTGAGACAGACTACCCTGACTGTGCAGGAACTCTGAACTTTAGCGCAAGCCACATAGGGAACACAACAAACATGTGGAACCAGGAGCTCTGATCAGATTGGACCAACATGAAACATGCTGTGGGGACAGAGCTATAATATAGCTAGCTATAACAGCACAAGGTGGTAATACAAAGTATCAACATGTATTTGTACTCGGGCTGCTATTTTCCATCCACTTCACAAGTATGCACTCCTTTGTTTGTTGCTGAAACGTGACATGTAAAAAATAAAACTAAAATATTAGTTTCACCTTTTTAGTTCCTTCTCCCTCCAACTCAGGACTACAGGGCGCTCCAGGAGGCCACAGCAAACTGGGAGCAATGCACACTGACAGATTAAAACTCGTCATCTGGTTCTCCTGAGCGTTGGCCTGGACGGCGTGCAGCATGGCCAACAGGTAGCGGAGCAGCAGCGCGTTCTCTTTTGATATTCGACGAATCATCCTGCAGAGAGTATGGAAAAAACCCCTCAAACTGTGTTTTTGAGTGATGTTCAACTGTGGAGAACCTGTTACCTCTTTATGTCTTGGACCTGTTCTTCCTCTTCCTCGTCCTCCTCCAGCACATCCAACCATTCCTCATACACTTCACAGCCCAATAAACTGCCAGGGATTCTGCGCAGGAAGTCCTGGAGACATGCAGCAACAGAAAGTACGCACTATTATCTTCACGTGTGATACCACGGGACACCTTCAGGGGTCGCTGTGGAGCTGCGTAATGGAAGGACCTGAGTGCAAGAAAGAGATTTCAAGACAGACAAGTACAGCAGACAAATGAGGAGCCTCTAATGCTGCTGTGTGGAGACATGACAGTTTATTCTCTCGTGCAGAGACTGTTATCTGTCCAGATGCTAAGAGATGATAATCCAGATTATATTAAGACTATCCAGGCTCCTCTGCTGTGAACAGCTTGTCCTGCTAAAACTTCACTGCAGAGAGACTCCCACTGAGGCTGAGCAGAAATTAAAGCTGATTAATTTGCTTACAGATGTGGGTCAATAAAACCACAAACAAGTAGAGCAAGCAAGGCGTGAGACGGGTTATTTCCCGCTTCCAAGACTTCAGGTACTACAGTCTTGCTATAGTATTAGTACAATATTTTATGTAAAGTGGAAAGAAAATGATATATTGTTTTCAACATTTTTTAAAATAAAATCTGAAAAGTTAAATAAAAGCAAGTGAAACGATGATTTGTCAGTTGCTTTTTAAAAACTGCTGTGAAGGCCCTTTGGTTATCAGCCTGGTTTGTGGCACAATCAGCAGGCCTTGGTCACATGCCCTTAGGGACCTGCTAGCGAGGTAGAGATGTAGGATGGTGCAAAGCCCTACAAGTCAGAACCAAGGTCTAGAAGTGTACTCTGGAGAGGATGGAGCCAGTGAAACTAGAGGAGTAGCAGTGTGGTGTCAGAAAACCTCTGAAAACACCATCATGTTGCTGGGAAGCTTTTCCTCAGAGGTGATGAGAAGATGGATGGAGCTAAATAAACGACAACCCTAGAAGAAAGCCTGTTATACAAGCTGTAGAAGACTGAAGCAGAGCTTCACCTTCCAGCAGGACAACAACCCTAAACAAACAGCTACAGTGGGGTGGTGAGGATCCACACACCACACTTTTCAAATTGTAATTGCAAAAAATTAACAATAAAATCATGTAATTTTTCTGCCACTTCAAAATAACACACTACTTTGTGTTGATATACCATCCATTAAAATACATAAATGGTTGTAGTTGTAAGGTGATGAAATTTGAAGGGGTTTGAATACTGAGGAGTTCTGTACCTTAAAGACTCCAGCGATGATGAAGACGTGGTCCCGCGTGAGAGGAAGCTGAAACTGTCCAGCATCCAGAGATTCCCTTAGCTCTTTAACAGCCCGAGCTCCCGCCGACCTGCGGAAGATCCCCCGCGTCCACGACCCCTCGTGGTACAGAAACACGAGCATGTCCTGAGGAGGAAGTGGTGAAAGGTTCGTGACAATCAAGGCTGGATGAGAACAACCCTCTCTGGCCTACATCACAAACACAGGTAGAGTTTATTCAGATTTGCTGGGACTTTAACTAGAATTGGGAGCTTAGACATTCTAGGTGGGTCTGGTGTGAAACAGGAGGAAAATGAAAAGCACCTGATGCCCACTGTTAAATACAGTTGAGGATGTGTGATGCTGTGGACCTGTTAACAATGGTTAAAATGAACTAACCTTAAAGGTTGGATTTCTTTACATTTTTCAGTTTGACATTATGTAAGGCGTCTACACGTTTACCAGGTGTACCAGTAGTATTGAAGGCATTGTATGTGTTCATCAGAGGTGCCACTAACCATGACAGGCTTGGGCAGGGCGTCCTCCACACAGATGGAGCTGAGCGGCTGACCAAACAAGCAGCCTCGAGCAGCTCCGGCCAGCGACATCTCATTAAGATGAGATGAGGAGCCTCTCCAGAAGGCCCAGGTGATGAGCGAATGCCTCCTTTTGAATGACTTCTGGGAGAAATCTGCAGCGAGGGCATGAGGAACGTTTTCTTTATTTCTACAAACAACCCAGAGGAAGTAGAAAACCACACTTTACCTGCTGGTAGGTGCTGCTGAGGTGGTTCCACAGGGCGAGGCTTTAGGATGAACTGACACTGCTTGTACACCTGCATCTGCTCCATCTGCATGGCCATCTGTCTGTCCGCAGGTGGCGCTGCAACGTCCCGGCCTCCTCCCTGAACCGCCGAGTTTCTCACATGATTCATCTGGATACTGAAGGGATACTCGTGACCTGAGACGAGGAGGAGATGGCAGAACTCTTTCAGTAAACATATAATATAAAACATCAACAGTCCTCTTCTCTCCCCTGAAGCTCAGTCACACTATTTACTGTGAATGAATGGGACTAGTATGGGCTCCTCTGTTAAGGCTTGATACAGAAAGAGATGGAGGTCAAATGATGCAGAGCCTTGCAAGAGTATCAATAGGTACATGTTACAACCGCATACTGCTATGTATTTCATTGGGCTTTTCAGAGTAAAGGGACTAAATGATGTATCCCAGTAATGGGACATTTTCCATAAAAGTCATACTATTCAATTCAATTCACTAGTATACATGTTATTTGGGAAAAAATAAACTTCCAGGCATGAGCAGAAACCACTAGCACAGTATGTAGCTCACCAATGAGGGGATAAGGTGTATTGTCTCTCTTGGAGATGACCCACAGCTGGAAGTCTTTGACATTTCCCTGAGAAAAACAGATATTTTAGGAGGCTAAGGTGCAACAAATAATCACATTCTGTCTGCTCACAAATGGGTTGCCAGACTGATACGTGACTACAGGGCTTGTGAGAGAAACATGCTTTCTGTGATGTCTTTAGCCTGAACTGCATCTGTAAATATGAACAAACCAACTACAATGTTCCTCCAGGATGTGGAGGAGGATTCTCCTGGTTTACTCACTATAATGCTGAACTGCTGCAGGGCCAGACGGATCACTTCATTGGTTGAATCCCAGTTGCTGACAGGAAGGGTCTTGGTCTGATCAGAGAGGTCAGCAGACAGGATACTAAGACAGAGGATCAATGAGGCGTAACGTTCTGGTGCTAACATCTTGAATCAAACTCACAACAGCAAAAGTATTCAGTCCCTTCCCGTACACTCTCAGAGGGATGGTTTTAGGCTCTTCCTTCTCTTTCTCTTCCTTTATCCGACTGCAGAGACATAAATAAACAGGCTGGATGCTGAAAAATGACAACAATTTGTGTTGGTCTATGACATAAAAATCTAAGAAAATATACTGTTGGAAAATGTCAAGGGATGTCAAGGGTAGTTTACCTCTTCAGGAGGGAGCGCCACCTCTCCTTCTGTTCAGCTGAGCTGGAAGGAAGCATGAAGAGTGGTGAACATAACAGTGACTATTTAGACATATCAGCAGGTTTACACAGATACAAGTTAGATAAATGAAGCAGGGTTTGTTTTCAAGTTCTTGTTCTTTAGTTTCTCTGAGAATCTGAGGAAGAACTCATCCATATTAGTTTGTTTGCTTTTGCAGCTTCCTGTGCTCACTTTCATTAGCATCACTGTGCAACAGCAGCCTGATCACACAGAGAGCTGGTGTTGCTCTGCAATAAAAGTACTATGGTTGGTACCTCAAAATGCAGAATGACTAAAATAGTTCAACTATTTATGACCAACTCACTAATGAAGTTCATTAGATGCCCCAGTATTTGTGCTTGGAGCCGTTTTACCTTCCTGACTCCATTACCGTATTGATAATACTGATTACAACCCAATACCTTTCCAGTCTTGTTACAGTTCTGGTCATATTTCATGCAGGCACCATGGGAGGTATAACTTTTGGTCCTTTAATGATTTAATTAAATTATTCCCTCTTCAGAGTGAAATCACTCTACAAGAAAGAACTTCCGTGGTTTTAAATATTAGAATTGGGTGCACAAATTTAGTCAAAATGATACCTAGAGGCTCAAATATATATATCTAAACCCCACCAATACTTGGGTAAATTTCCACCTTCAAATGAAGCGCTAAAAGCCTGACAGCAGGGCATAATTTGGCGTTAAAGCCAGACAATGCTCTTAAACATCAAAACAGCAGACGATCATTAACCTCAACCCCAATTGAAAATGTATAGATTGTCCTTAAAAGAAAGAAACTCAGCTAATTCAGACAGAGCTAAGCTGAGAGTTCCTCTGTTTGTGATCCTCCATGTAATCTGTGTTGACACAATAAACGTGTGGATTTTTGGTAAATGTGTGTTACCTAAACATAGCGACACAGTTCCAGGTGGGCCAGCCCATGACGAAGCTCTGCTCCGGGTTTGTGCTTCCCTCACACACCTCATCCATACTCCCTGCCGTCCACATCTCACACACACACACCCGGGCTTTCTGCTTGAAGTTGTTGGCTGACCTGGAGACAGAGTTGTCAAACACACACACACTGACTGATACAACAAAACACACACAGAGACAAAAATGCACACTAGCTGTTGGTGCTTACTTGGCTTTGGCAATCACTAGAACGTCACTGAACAGGAAGAGGTGCCTGTCCTGGGTCTGCATGCCTGTCTTCAACTGGGCGTGTCCGTAGAGGAGGAAGAACCGCTCGGAGCCGGTCAGAAAGGACTGGACTAACGGACAGGTTTCTGGAAAAGCAGGAACCAGGAAACTTTCTCTGGAATTGAAACAAACATAAACAGATGATCCAATCCCCCTCAGGGATGACACTTGGACTCTGTATAAAGTGTAAAAAGAGGAGCTTCTTCCTCTAAACTATAAAACTGCCCTTCAGGTTTCCTCATATAAAACCCTCCACTGAAGAAGTCTTAACACTGCAGGTAACACATTTAACTATTACTGTGACGTGAAACAGGTAGATATATGCAACTGAAGTCAAAAGGACAAAGGCTGGGGCTGCGCTAAAGGTTAGGACTTATGTGCAAACGACATTAAGAAGGTAACTCCTAAAGTAGGTTATTCATAATCGGCGTCCTGTGGTTAAACCCATGTAACCACAGACTCTCAGATTGGATCTCTCCAGTTCTGGAAGCAACATGACTGCCGCGTAATGCTGTGCAGCAGCTTACTCACTGCTTTCATTTACAGCCATGGTAAAAAGAAAGTACATATAATATATATATATATATATATTATAAAATATAATATATATATATATATATATATATAGTTTTTGACAGAGCACATTATGGACAAACATCTCTACTGTGGTGTAATTTGTCTGAACGTTTGTAATTTCAGAACATTTGTCTCAGCCATGTTCTGCCGCTTATTCCATAGTGGAATAAGCGGTAGAAATTGTTACAGAAGTGTGGGCATCATTCAGATGCAAGTTTACAAACCCGAGTCGTGCTGTCAAATTAGTTAAAAAAAAAGTCTTTCTCTGTTAATCCTTCCAAACAAGACATACTTTTTCATACATTTAACACACTAAATGAGGCCTGCAGGATCTGACATGGAGCTCTTGGATTTTTGTAATCTCTCTGGGCATTGCCTGACCTTTTGGTACATTTACTGGGGTGTCTAAACCCAGAGTGGGTGAAAGATTTGCTTTCCTAGAAATTTCATTCCAAGCTGTAAGGAGAGACCATGAGTAACCAACTACATGTTCACACTAATGTGTTTTGGTTTGTGGCCTTCATTGGGGTAATTTGGTATTTAGGCCCATATCTTTCTGGGCTTGGTTAAGACAATAATTGGCCAACCTTGAAGAGCCATTAAAAGATGTTCACGGATGTCCAGTGTTTGAGGTGATCTATTTCATCCAGCCTCAATGAGGGAAATAAATTGGCCTGATGCTGATGAAATATCAGGAGTTTTAAATATGACAAAGCAGTGAGTCTTCATCAGATGTCTTCCAAACATGAGGACCTTGTTTCACTTGAATGGACCCTTTTTTTCCAATAAGTAGTAAAGGGCCGGTTACAGCCTGGTGCTGCACGCTGCTGGTAAGGTGGCTTTAAGAAAGCCGCTACACTTTTCCAGTTTCTCTCAAAAACTGACAAATTTAGGTGTTTAGAAATATTTCTGGTTGTGAAACCAACAAAGCACCACCCCTCGCTCCTGTCAAAGCAAGGCACTTGCTGTTGGTTAGGTAGCCATCTGCAGGCTGGTTGCTCGAACACATTGCCTGACTAATGAACCAACTAAGCTTGTTAAAAAGAAACAAAAGCGGAACTATTCTACAAAACAGACATGTTTACTACTAAATTTAGCAGGTTTTTATTTTTGCTTAAAGTGCCTGTGACATCAAATTTTCATGATAAATCCAATTATATTTAAAGCCAGCTTTCATCAGATAGCACCAGTGCTGCGGAGTGCAGACGGAGCACGGCTGGAGTCAATATGCAAGAATCAAACCGCACCCCCAGGAAACAGAACCAGCACAACATTATTATTTCAAAATAATTCACTAAAGACAGACTAAATCTGACTGTATCAATAAATACACATATATTTATACATACACGTGTATATATTAGCAGTTATTTACATTAGATCAATTAGATCAGTTACTGGGTTAACTAAGGTATTATAAACTGAGCAATTAAACATTAAATGTACCAAATGAAGCAAACAATTTTAGCTTCGCTGCACTCATTGCAGCACCCATTGCATAACAAAACGCATGAAAATATCTGGATGCATAAAACAAAAGATGAATCAGTTTAACTGGTTTAACGTCCGCAGAATGGGTTGTTTTGGACTTGCTACCGCATTTATCACTGGCTTTTATTGATCTGCGTATGGTTCTTGGAGCTCCTCCGGGCTTCGCGGCGGACCAGACTGGACCAGAGCAGATGCAGTGTAAATCCAGGGTTATACAGTGAATACGGCACTGAGCGACATAACCGGAGGCGAAGCTGAGCAGCATGAAGCAGCAGCAGCAGACACAAGAGATGATTTAAGGTCTGAAGACACTACCTGGTGTCATTGTTTTTAACTTAATATTGGAATCTTTAGGTAAACATTTATTTAAATATATGGTATGCGCATGTAATTTATCTTATTTTATTAATAATAAATTCGGAATATTATTAATAATAAAATTAAAATGTCAGATTATTAACAATAACTGATGATATCTAAATGTACTTTTGCAACAAGGAAGTGTTTTACCTGCTGAGCCTTGATCCGTTTAGCAACAGCAGCAACAAACTTTTCTTTGGCGATCTTTTCCCTTCAGATGCTGCAAACAGCGTGGCTATAGCATCTGCTGCAACACTCTCCTTCGTCTGTAAAATATCCTGACCTCTGACATAGTTTCTCATGTGAATTCAGAAATTTCTTGTTCGAAGCAGTTTGCCGAAAAGTCCTCCGATCAAAACTGGCTGTGCTAGCTGGGACCAGCCCATCTGTCCCTCCTCAGTTTTCCAGCACTGATCCAGGCAGCTCTGATCCTCTTCACTTCAGGAAAGTAGTGAAGACTAACAGCTGCTGTCGTAGTACTGCTGCCTTCCCCAGCAATGCACTGTTTCACACTATTAACACTGTTTTTAATGCAACTTGGCTTCTACCTGAACCATTTATGATTGATGTTCACACAATGAATGACCGAAGACCTCCCCTTTGACATAATTTCCGGACGACTTTGGACTTGCATAATATGCTTATTTTGTGTCACAATTTTCTTTTATCACATCGTTAATCCAAATATAAGATCAATTACTGCCCAATTCCTACAATATTAAGAGGTTTTCTTCAATTTCTGCATTTGTGGCAAAAGCGTGTCACAGCCACTTTAAGTCTAGGAGCTGACAACACTCTTTGGTGTGAAAGTTGTTTTTAAGTGACTCAAAGTTTGGTATTCTTCTGTAACAGTAAAGGAGCAAAGAAGTTATTTAAAAGGAAACGATATTGTCTATGACATATTGAGGTTCATTCAGGCTGTGAGAGAGAGAGCAAGATTTTCAGCAGATAACAAGGTTTTACCCTCTATCTCTCATGGAATGTGCTGGATATGGAAATGATGGCAGCTTTTTGGAAATATCTGCATTAAAGTGAGGATCTACATTTTCTATGGAATAAATAGTATATTAGCCAATATCTAACATGATGCTAAACAAGTAAAGCTAAAAAAACAGATATCGGAAATCAGAAAACAAATCTGATTGGTGCATCTCTAAATAAAAACCAGCCCATGTCTAGTGTAGTCTCTGTTAAATTAAAATAGGTAATGGGGTTTAAGCATTTAGACTAATGCTTAGCAATGACAAATATTAATAAACTCATTTGCATAACAAATCAGTAGAATCAGCTGACATTCACTGAAGAGATTTAACCCAACATCTCTGGTCTTTAGTTGGTTAATGTTATTCAGAAGTGTGTGCCTCTCCCCCAACAGGAGCTTTTTAATTAGGTTACTTATTCTTCACTTTCCCAGTCCATATGTCCAAAGGCACACTATTAATAGGCGCCTGATCCTTGGATAAGTTTGTCAACAGCAGGATTATCAATTAGAGTGGATCTAACACTTAGAGGTGTGGCACAGTCATTTCAAACTCTGCACGTTTGTGAGAGTCTTAATTAAAGTAGTATGAACATGTAATACTATGTAAACAGTTCAGTTCTGAAAGTGGCCTTATCTGTAGGAAAGCAAGCCAGATGTCTGGAGATATCATCATCCCCTAGTGTAAGATGGTCCACAATTCAGTTCATCAACAGCTCTGATCTAAACCAGAAGACTGGTGTGCAGATTGGAGTTTGGCTTATGAGCTACTGCTGGCCCTAGACGTGAGATGTAAAGACCGGTTTTCTTTCTTCCTTCACATAAACTTTATGTACCAACTACAGGAGTGAAGCACACTAGATGATTCTGACAGTACCTGGACAGAGTTTTGGACCTGGTGAGAGCCTTGGTGATGACCAGCGACGGGGCGGACTGACGGCGGTAACTCTGAAACTTCATTCGCTAAAACAAACAACCAAACAAACAAAAAGGTGTCAAACAAAGATGAATGGCTGGCAGATACAAAATAGTGTTCACCTTGTTAGACATATTTTCTAACTCCTAAGCAATCAGGAAGTTCTATGCATCATTTTTCTTACCATAGAAGGTATGCCTGCCCCAATGCTTCTGTGTTTGGCTGTTTCTCCTGTAGCTACTCCTCCCATCAACTCTGAACTCTTTATTTTGAATAGAAAGTATTCCAGCCCAACTTTTTCATCCTACAGCTTTATTTGTCTCTTAGAGCTAATAGTCCCATCAACTTTGTATCCTCTCTTTTTTAGTGTATTTTTATAGAAAGTACTCTAGGCCCAGTCCTTTTGTGTTTAGCTTTTTTAACCCTTTTCTCTCCTGAAGTTTTTGCTGCCATCAGCTTTGTTTACGTTTCTCTTTCGCTGTTAGAAAGTACTTCTTGACCAGTGCTTCATTGTTCAGCAGTGTTCCTCTTCTGGATTACTGATGCTGTGAACGGTTCTTTGTTTTCCATAGAGGGTACTCCTTGAACTGTTTTGGTGTTGTCTCTAGTTCGGTTTCCAACCTCTCAACTACAATCCAATGCAGCTGTATATAAAAACACCGGTTCTGCTAGAGGTTTCCCCGCGTTAAAATGAAGTGGTTCCTCTCCACTGTCACTCCAGGAGTAAGGACTGCTGCTTCATCTCGGCTTCCTTAAGTAACATTTTAGCCATTTGGCATTATATATGATGAACTGAATTTGACTGTTCTGTATTGTTAGCAATAAATTAGACTTTAGATAAAAGTAAATCTGACAACATGATTGGATTGTACTGGGATGAATGGAAATGATTACATTCAAAATGGACCTAGTTTGGCCCCATATAATTTAATAATAATTTAACCTGTTTGCTTTGTTAAGTGCTTCGACATTATTTGTAGACTGTGGCTATAAATAAACCCTTTTTTATTTTTAATTTTTTTTTTTTAGAGAAGCATGAATTAAAAAGAGATAGTTATTTTTGCAGCAACAGGTTAGAAAAATTTTACATTGGTGCAATAAATGTAATGTTTTTCATTTTACAAAAAGCTAAAAAACAATAAAATCTGATTTAACTTTCATCATTTATATATTTCCAAATCATTGCTGTGCTGAAGCCCAGCTGCTGTTGCTTGCAGTTATATTGGTATCCTATTATCTTCATGCCCCCACAGGGATCAATAAGTTTCATTTAATCTAATTGTGAAAGGATTTGTGAGACTAAAGCAGGGGAACAAACAGCCATTACATAACATAGACTTTTTCATTGTATGTCAGATTAACCCACTTGGTGGCGATCACCTGATGCAGGACTGATTCACAGTGCCTTGGAAAAGTATTCACCCCCCTCTTCACCATTTCCATGTTTTCGCCGCATTACAACCACGAACTTCAAATAGTTTTATTTGGATTTTATTTCACAGATTAACACAACGTAGTGCCTAACTGTTTAGTGAAAGGAAAATGATACATGGTTTTCACCATTTTATACAAATAAAAGTCTGAAAAGTGTGGCAAGCTTTGGGATCCAGCCTCCTTTACTGTGCTACTTCTAAATAAAACCCAATGCAACCAACTGCCTTCTGAAGTCACCAAATATGTAATTCGAGTTTAAGAATAGATGTTCTGCGAAGTCCTCAGAGGTTTGTTAGAGAACATGAGTGACCAAACAGCATCATGAAGACCAAGGAACACAGTGAACAGATCAGAAAGAAAGTTGTTCAGAGATCTGTTCAATACATCCTCTGAAAATGGGAATACAACAGGGATGCATAACACGACATTGCGATCCACCTAAACTAGGCAAACAGAGCCGGGCAAGCAGAGCAAAAATCAGAGAAGCAGCCAAAAGGGAGTTGGTAACTTGGGGGGGAGCTGCAGAGATCCACATCTCAGGTGGAAAAATCTATTGATAGGACAACCATTAGTTGTGACTTTCTTGGAAGAGAGGCTGGAAGAGAGCCGTAAAATGTCCAGTTTAAGACAGGCCACGTAGAAGACACTGATACCAAGGTCCAATTTTTCAGCCTACATACAAAACACGATGTGTACCAGAAAACAAGTATGGCACATCAACCTACATGTCATCCCTACAGTGAAACATAATGTTGGCAGCATCATGCTGTGGAGTTGCTTCTTTTCAACAGGGAACTTGGTCCGAGTTGAGGGGAAGATGAGTTTTTCTCAACCCTGGTTCTCAGGACCAGATGCCCTGCATGTTTTAGGTGTTTCCCTGCTGCCGCACGCCTAACTTAAATAAATGGATGATTAACTTCTGCAGCACTTGATGGCATGCTGAAGAGGTAATGTAATCATTTGAATCAGGTGTGCTAAAACAGACAGATCAAATCATATTTGTGCTTTAGTGGCCCAGTCAAAGTCCATACCTCAATCCCATTGAGAATCTGTGGTAAGACTTTTAAATTTGTGTTCACAATCGCTCTCTATCCAATCTGAATGAGCTTGAGCTATTACACAAAGAAGAACGTACAAAAATGTTTCTCTAGATGGCAAAGCTGGTAGAGTCATACCCCAAAAGAGATGCAGATGGAACTGGAATTAGTGGGAAGTCTACGAAGTATTGACTCAGAAATATGTGCCCCAGATTTCAGATTTGATTTTTTTATTCAAAAGCCATGTATTATTTTCTTTCCAATTTCCATTGGCCTAACACATAAAATCCCAATAAAATAAATACAAGTTTGTGGTCTTAATGTGACAATATGTGGAAAAGATCAAAGGATGTACATACTTTTGCAAGGCGGTGACATTTTAGAGCACCCATGACGATGACCGTTTTGGATTGTGATAGTGGAGAAAAATCTGGGTCTAGACCGGATGCACAGCACAGATTACAACATATTTGGGTCAGACTCTTATTATTCGTTCATATGATAGCTGAACCTGGAAGGTTTAAGAAGTTTAACTGTGAAGGTTTCTTGCTTTAACTGAGTATCATTAGTTTATTTAAGCGTTCTAGCAGCTCTAAACACCAACTCTACCCTGTATATAAGCAGCCAACTCTGCATGTGTACATTCAGTTAAGTGTTTCAATGAGCACAATTAAAAGCCAGGTGAAAGGAATGACTGTCCAACTGCAGAGGAAAAGACAGAAATTTGTGAACTCAGAGCCAGCTACGTGGTAGCAGACTTATCTGCCAGCAGTTAGTTCTTGATCTCGCAACTACAAAAAGACTCTGGAGATAAAACGTCCACCATCAGAGGACATACAGGGTCAATGGTAGATCATCCGTCTTCCTCAGTCCAAATACCAACATTTACATCCACACATTTCTGTCGTTTCAGTGTAACATCACTGATTTCACTTAGTCACAGACTGGTGAAACATTCCTAATGTTCCAGCCACAGCATCACAATGTTAGCTTTCAGAACTAAAAATACACCAAAAATCTTTCAGGGAGACGGTGATGCTCTGCTGCAGAGCTATTAACCAATTCTAGATCAACTAGAAGTTCATCTCGATTGATTTTTAGAGGTTAATAAACAGAGGGACACATCCACCTACAGTGCCAGCCACGTTTATTGGCACCCTGTACAAAAAGCATTAAAATAAATGTATATATTATATATATTCATCTGAAAATTTACCTGAATAGTTTGGAAAAATCCAACCTTTACCTAAAGTTACTATGTTTTTTAGATTGATCAGATTGTCAATTTTTAATCAGTAATCCACAACTGTGTCACATGACACAGAAGCCCATTAATCTAAGCCACTCCTCAAAATGGGAAAGACAAGAAAACATGTGATTCAAGTGAGGCAGACGTGTTGATCTTCATGAGTCAGGAAGGGGGTACAAGAACTGAACTTTAAATTTACAACCAGAGCAATAATATAATTGTTTAAAGTAACTGAACGTGTGACAAGCAAGGGTGGAAGAGGATGCATATTTATCCTGCCACCATGTGCAGTGAGGAGTGTGTGAGTGTCATCTAGGGGTCACCATGTGTCGTTAACAACCAAGAGACATTATCTGCAAGCCAACTGAATGTTTGGGGTGATGCCAGAATAAAGCCCTTTCTAACCAACCATTACAAACATAAACATGTGGAGTTTGCTAAACTCTACTGGGAATTTAACTGGAATCGTGAGCTCTGCCCAGATGAGACTTTAGCTGCACACATTCCAGTTGGATTCGGGGTGAAGCAAGGGATGAATGTTTAAAAGCAGCTCAAGGACAGGAGAGGATCTCCGATACTGTGGGCCTGGATGTCTAACAAATGCCTTGAGAATGGTGCTAGAGTATACGTTATAATGAACTCTTTGAAATATTTGGATTTTTAAATAAAATCCGGTGGCCTCTGCCAGTAAAATGAAATGGCTCTTCACTGGGTCTCTCAATGGGGTTATGACCCAGAACATGTGGCCAAGTGAAAACAGAAATGGTTCAAAAGACATAAAGACAACCTCCATCAATGGCCTTCTTAGCATCCAGACTAGAATCTTATAGAAAACGTGTGTGGTGAGCTGAGGTGAAGGGAGCATAAGAGAAGACCTGCTTGATTATGTGTTGGTCATATATTATGATGCTCTGAGGAATGAAAATATCCTCAGAGGATAAGTGGATCCTATCAGTGTTTGCTATCCAAACGCAACGCTGGTCATGGAAGTAAAATCAATGCAAAGTAAAAAAATGAAAAAGAAAAACAACCTAACGTTATGTTCGCAATAGCATAGATTAAAGTTTGTGGGAAAAAGAAAAAGGGGAAGCTGTTTAAATTATAAACTAAGAGTTTTAAGTCATCTGGCCAGCCCTGACACAGTTTCCTAAAGGCCCCCTGGCGTATCCGTGTTGAGGCTCACCAGAGCCAGGAATGCAGGCAGATGTGAGAACATTCATTCATGGCTGTGCGTCTGGAGCCAAGTGGCGCCACAAACAAAAATATAAAACACAACATTTCAGATCTTAAGGTCTGGAAGATGAAAAACGGATGAAATCTCACCCGTTTGTTTTCCGGCTGCCCGCCCCGGGTGAGGCTGTCCTGCTGCTGCTGTGGAGACATGTTATCCATTCAGTCCCGACGTCTCAGTGTCCAGCTGTCCTTAGGTGACGCAGCGGAGAGAGAAATCCCATTAATAACCTCCGTGTCGGGAACGCGCAAGACATTTCAGCAGAAACCAAACAAAAACAAAACACACGTGGTGTGTGAGGAGCGAATCTGATGAACTCTATAAAGTTATTGGCAGAACCAGCTCTGTGTCCCAAAACCAGCCATCAATGAAAGGCTGGGCTGTGACCACAAGCAGCTCCTGTTTGGATTATCAGCCGCTGTGCCAGTTCTTAATGCGTCTTTTCGCGCAAAGCGGAGGCGGCGCCATCGCGCTGCAAAAAATAGCTCTTCACTATTTTTACCTAAACCGGCCCATTCAGACAGCCGATAATCAGCTTGGAGCTACTAGATCTGGACATCTTTGGAGGAAACGCTATTCTTTTGCAGTCAAACCTAATCAAACGCGACAATTTTAATGACAAAAAGGCGAACATACTGTTAAGCCTACAATGCATTTCAAACATTACAACACTAAACTTCATTGTTTAGTTGGATTGTATTTGAGGGACCAACAAAAAAATAGTGAACATTCATGTGAAATGGCATTTATGCGTGTTTTCAGTTTTTTACAAAAACAAAACCTGAAAAGTTTGGTTTAAATACAACCCCTTTGACTCTGGTACTCCTAAACAAAATCCAGTCCAACAATAGCCTTATTAGTTAATAGAGTCCCCTGTGTGTAATTTAGTCTGAGTGTATGGTTTGTTAGAGAGCATTAATGAACAAACAGCAGACAAACGGGGAGAAATGTTATAAAACAATACCCCAAGCTTCCACCATCTTACGAAACATTGTTCAATCATCAAAACGGAGAATATACAACTGCAATCCTACCAAGACATGGCTGTCCACCTAAAGTCAAGAGAAGCAGCCAGGAGACCATTAGGGACTCTAGGAGATGGAGAGATTCACAGCTCAGGTGGGAAAATCTGTTGACAGGGTAACTATTAATCATCTACCCCACAAATGTGGTGTTTTTTGTGACAAGTGGCAAGAAGAAAGCCATACTCTCCTGATCACACCTGCTTGAAGTCTAGTTGTGGAATGGCTTAGATCAGAGCAAATTTACGCTAGAATGGCCCAGTCAAAGTCAAGATCTAAATTGAATGTAGAATTGGTGGCATGTCACCAATATAAAAGAAAAGTAGATAATTAAACAAAGAAAATGAAGAAGCTCCTTATTAAACATCAGTGCAAATGAGAACTTTGTAGAGGAAGTCATGCCAAAATATTCAGGTAGGTCTATCATTTACTAATTATTTATAAAGTTCTGTATATATAGCATGTAATATCTGATCAGAGCACCCAGGCTACACGCTTGGGAAATTATGGCTTGATTTCAAACAATGTTGTTTTTCTTACTATTACATAAAGCCCAAATTTGTAGAATGCATGACTTAATATTGTCCTGTCCACAGATATATAGCACCTCCAGAGATACCACGGGCCTCTCTCAGTTGCTTCTCTGATAAACGCTCTCCTTGGCTGACCTGCCATTTTAGGTGGACGTCCATATCTCAGTAGACTTGCCATAGCTTTTCCATGTTCAAATGATGAAATGAACAGTGCTCTGTGAGATGTTCAAGGTTTGGGACATTGTTTTCTCACATAACGCTGTTTTGAACTTACTTCCCCACCTCTCTGCTGTGTTTCTTTGTCTTCATGATGCTTTTGGTTCTCCAATGTTCTCTAACAAACCTCTAAGGCCATAAACAGAGCAGCTGAACAAATGTCTATATTTACTAATTAATTGTATTCTGTGTTTTATTTAGGGGTATTAGAGTAAAGGAGGCCAGTCTTAGTCATAAACCTTACAAAAAAGAAAACACGCATGCTTTTCTTTTCACTTTACAACTCTTCACAACTTTGTTTCGGTCAATCACATAAAAAAATGGGAAAAAAATTCAACAGGCATGAATACTTTCGGACGTCGCTGTAATTTCCATTATTAAATTAATAATACATTTTCTGATATGTGATCAGGCAGCATTCTAACCATGGAAACGGAGCAAATTTATTTTTAATTGTGCCTTATAGCAGTGGTTTGACACAGAAACGGTACACACATCAGAGACTCTCCTGGAGTGGGAGATGGATTAAATATGACAAAATGTGGTAAAATCTTATAATGTAGGCCATAAAAATATTTTTATCTTTGATACATTTTAAAATAATATATGGACAAAGCTGTTTTGAACTTAAGTTGGACAACAGAAAACTTGTTATTGACCCCAAAATTGATCGTCTTTCATAAACAGAAGTGGGCCACAAAGTGGGCTAAAGAAGAATAAGGCCACAAAGTGATGAACAGTGAAGTATTCATTCCCCAATTTGGTTGCAATCAGCCGTGTTGAAACTGGATCACTTCAATGATTACCTCCCCTTTTGTTGATAATGAACAGCCTTGGGCATGGCGAAGAAAAGTAACATGTCCCCCTTCTCCCAACATTCCTCTCAATAACACATTTTTTTCCTTCTCGTTTGACACATCAACTTGACCCAAGAGGTACTTTAAAGGTCAGAGGCAAATGTGATGTTTCACATTTCGCTGCTACTTCATAAGGTGAATTAGCTCATTGTGTTAACCCAAAGGTCAGCTAGGAAGTGATTAAATATAAGGAATAAGAAAAACAAAATAACACAGAGCCCAGATTTTAATAAAAAAAGGTCATAAGATCAGCTGCAGACAAAAAAAGAGGCTTAAGAAAATGTGTGTTTTATCAATTTATTGACCACAGAAACAATACATTTAAACAAATGATTCTAATAATTCATGAAACCATACCAGTGATTTAGATCAAAATAAACCTAACACACCTCAACATCGATTTCCAAAATCCTGCTTGGTCCTGATTGCTTTCTGATGTCAAATAAAACTAGTAAAGGAATCCACGTACCACTCTTACCTGCTTTGGAGAGCGGTGAAAAAGTATTTGCCCCCAACTGATTTATTCTGTCATTGCTGTTCTGTCCCTTTATTGAGTTTTGGCTGAATAAAGAACAGGTCAAAATCCCTCCACGGAGAGTAAGGGACTCAAGGCCACATTTTGCAAGTATAGCAGCCGTTGCCACCAGTGCTGGCACAACCAGTTATAAGGTTTAGGTAGAAATTACACTTTCATATAGGGTCAGGTTGGCTTGGATGGTTTTTAAGTGGACTACTACTTGGGTTACCTTAGCCTGATATTAAAATTTAATTGATATTTGAAACATTTCAGTGTGACAAAAACACGTACAATCTATTAGGGATAAATACATTTAAAAAAAAAGCAGCGTATAGTTAGCCGATGTAACTTACTGGTGGAAAAATCATGTATGTTGTTTATTTAACACCTATGTTTCCTAAGAAAATCTTCACGATTTTCAGTGTTAAAACTAACAGACAATAATGCTTCAGCGCAACAGAAGTTAAATAGCGTAACTTGTATAGTCCGAGGACCCCAAAGCACTTTACACTACAATCAGTCATCCACCCGTTCACTCACCGACAGTGGTAGACTACGTTGTAGCCACAGCCGCTCTGGGGCAGACTGACAGAAGTGAGGCTGCCAAAAAATTGGAGCCACTGAGCCTTCTGACCACAGGCAAGGCGGGTGAAGTGTCTTGCCTTGGGGATTTGAACTGGCAACCCACCGGTTACAGAACGAACCCTTACCATCTGAGCCACTGTTGTCCTGATGTTCTGCTACCTGTATGACCCCCTCTCTTTTCCAATGGTATGGTCAATCTGACAGAGAGAGGTATCCCAATCATTGTGGTTTTTAGCATAACAATGGCCATCAGTGGGCTCTAGATGGACAAACTGTCTACTTTTAAGACTAGGCTAAAAACTTTCCTTTTTGATAAAGCTTATAGTTAGAGTGGCTTAGGTTATCCTGAGCTATCTCTGTAGTTATGCTGCTATAGGCTTAGGCTGCTGGACGACATAATGACCACTTTCACCCTCTTCGCTACATTCTCACACTACTCTTCAATTTTGTATTATTTGCTGTTATTTCAGCTTTTAACTTTGTTCTCTCTCTTTTCTCTTCCTAGAAGCTACACCTGGCCTGACTCTGTGTCTACCTGTAACACCTTTCTGGAGAGGGGAATCCTCCAAGCTTCTGCTGGCAACAACTTAATGCTCACCCTCTACCGATGATCCACATGGCCCTGTCTTTCAGTGTTTAACCCTTTCTCTCTCCTAGACATAGCTACTGACTGAGCTTTTACTGTAACTAACTCTATGTGCTCTCTTTCAGACTCTAACCTTGAAAACATGCTCACAGTTTATCTGTTCTTTCTTTCTAGGTGAAACGACTAAAGGAGCTACATCCATTAACATTTACCTTTTCCTTCCCATAGAAAGTACTCCTGGATCAGTGCTTCTGTATTCTTTTTGTGTCTCTGCTCTGTTTTCTCTAACCCCCAGTCGGTCGTGGAAGATGGCCGCTCACACTGAGCCTGGTTCTGCTGGAGGTTTCTTCCTGTTAAAAGGGAGTTTTTCCTCTCCACTGTCGCTACATGCATGCTCAGTATGAGGGATTGCTGCAAAGTCAACGCCAGTGACTGTCCACTGTCTCTACATGCTCATCCAGGAGGAGTGAATGCTGCAAGTCACTGACTGGATGCAATCTGCTGGGTTTCCTTACATAGAAAAACTTTTTATCCAATTTGAATAAATAACTGAATCTAACTGCACTGTTCAATGATTCGGATTAATTGTAATGTATGTACCTGACTTTTGTGAAGTGCCTTGAGACGACATGTGTTGTGAATTGGCGCTATATAAATAAACTGAATTGAATTGAATGTAAGTAGCATTAAACCTCTTGAAAAAGCTCACTTACCTGCTGTATTTCAACTTTATGGCCATGACATTTAGAAGTTAGACACTTCAACATTAGGATTCTGTGCTAGTAAAATAAAAATTTTTTAAAAAGTACGTGTGTGTGCAAAGATTTACCGGTTCCATGGCTGCAGCACTACTGGCATCTGGCACACAGGACCTGTAGCAGACAAGAAATATGACAACTTATTGCATATCTATCATCACTTTAATAAAGTACTGGTATATTTGTCCAAGTAGAGGTGAAAAAAAAAACCTCTAGAAAGCAAAA
This sequence comes from Crenichthys baileyi, assembly GCA_036173005.1. Taxonomy (NCBI): domain Eukaryota; kingdom Metazoa; phylum Chordata; class Actinopteri; order Cyprinodontiformes; family Goodeidae; genus Crenichthys; species Crenichthys baileyi. Next base: position 1,140,379 of record JAHHUM010002890.1, on the reverse strand, counting down.
TCTCACTCGATCAAGGATCACAGGGGGCAGAATCAACATGTTCAACTTTTTTACATTGGAAACATTAAAATAATTAATATCGTCAGTCACCAAGTCGGTCAAAAACAAAAAAAATGTTTCAAAAAGTTCGGGGTCACCTGATATTACTGTTTATGTACTGAAACAGCTTGACTGCATGCCACAATTGACACATTTGAAAGGAAGATACTTTTATAAAAACATAATTAGCTGTTTTTCTTGGAAAGTAGCTTTTAATTTGTTCAGTAATTGACACATTTCAACTGAACAAGTCCAAAAAAGACAATACACGTTTAAAGTATGAATAAAACTGTTCACACACAAAAATCTCATTTGCTCTGCCAAACCATCCTCATTGTAAAGCAGTTAATAAAAAAGGTGTTTTTATATAGTTATATATCTGATTTCAACTGTATAAACGAGTATATGGTATTTTACTACAGGATCACATTTAGGACACTGAGTGGTGAGCACTGTAAACATAACAGCTCAAAGGTAAATGGTATTCAGTACTTTGAAGGCAGAACATTTTAAAGGGGACATTACAAGGCTACAAATGAAAGCAAAAAATATGTCTTACAACATAATCTGATGAAGCAGGAGTGTAAAACAACGACCCAAAACACACAGTTGAAGCGTTTTTTGAGAGTAGGAGAGAGGGAGCCAGCCAAGTCAGTCACCAGATGTTCAAATAAATTTAATCCAGAGAAACAAAATGAGTATCAGACATTAAAGAGCTAAATCCGCACCGCAGTCTGGATGTTAATACACTAAAAACCACAGTAGAGAGTCCACCAACATTCATTTTTCAGTCTAAACATAGCTTCATGTCCTGATGAGCAGGTAAAATAACACCAAGGACTTTAAATTGTTGGGTCTCCACTGATTTCAATATTATTTTTAGACAGTCATGGAGAAAAGCTCTCCACATTGACACAAATGTAGAGTTTTGTAAGTTCAACATCTATACCTCTTATACTGAGAAAAATACAATATTTCATTCAGTTTGAAATATTTTTGTTAGCAGTACATACATAGGATATGAAAACATCTACGTTCTGGGCTTCATTTTTTTCATCTGAGATGTTAGCAAACAAATGTTGACGGATGCCTCTGCATCCTGCTTCACAGTTTGTATCAAACTTCAGTCTTGAACCACCTACCATCAAGATAATGATCAGACTGAAAATTTTCTCAGGGGTGGAGTTAACCAAATATTTTCAATTTTTGACCGTTTTTCTTAAACGGTGATGGAAAATGACAGATGGCCTTTAATTCACACCCCAGTGATTCACACCCCTGACCACTTAGTGGCGAGTTAAAATATTAATTAGCTGTTTGCTACCGTGGGGGCGCTGAAGCATAGTGCTTGCCGGATCAGGAAACCCCTCATTTGGAGAGTCTTGCAACCCTCTGATCAGTTCAATTGGAAAAATTTTCCCGGATTTCAAAACGTTGGCTGAAGCAGCGCATGTAATCTCACCAGTCTCTAATGTGGCGACAAACATGGATTCAGCCTCCAGAACAACATCAAAACAGCCACGAGAAGGCGTCTGTCCGAGGCAAAAGTCCAAAACCTCATAATAATAGCCTCTGCAGCAGTCCCACTTCAGACATTAGATTTACACACATACCAGTGTGCACTCAGGTCCATGCAGACCAGCAGGAAAGTGTTGAGACTGTACGTTCAGGTCACAGCAGCTGATCTGTTCATATTTAAGTGCAGTCATTTAATTTTATTGTTTATAAGTTGTTTCTGGGTCCACAGTCAGTGTTTTTTGTCACTGCAGAGAAAACGTTAAATGGTTGATGTGGATCCTCTGTTCAGCTTGTTTGGACTGAATATTAATTAAAATGAATGAAAATAAATGTTATTGATTGTAAAATTATTATCACTCTAAAAAAATAACGTGACGGGTAAAAATAAATCTTGACCGGATTTCTTTTTTTACCCTGACCAATAACAAAAAAGACTAGCGCCACCTCAGCCTTTTCCTGAAGCCCACCATCATGTCTTTATTTTTGTCATGTGGAGCTGAAAGTAAAGACACCACCTGGTAAAGTCCCAATCCTAACTCATGGTGACCCATTCATGTCTGACACGTTCTTGGAGTAGACCAGCTTGTTCGGGTGGTTTATCTACCTGCTTATTGGGGGGTGACAATAGGTTCTCAATAAGGAAACTGCCTAGATATAAACTCCAATATATGGGGCGTTTCCGTGATGCAGTTCCAGAATTTAAATTTTTGATCTTTGGGCCACTTCTTCACTTGTCCTAAAACCGCTGCCCCGTCATGTTAGAAAATACACAGATCTTCACCAAATAAGATCAGTTAAAAGAAGTTGCATTTGTTTATTGGTAGCAAGTATCAGTGTATTGCATTGAGATGCTTGGCAGTATTTTTTTCCCTCTGATCAAATTATTTTCTAGGTGTTCCAAAAAAAAAAAAAATCAGGATACAAAGAAACTAGTTCTGTAACAGTCCTTCAGGATTTAAGTCTTCTTGTTTTTCTTAGCTTAAGGGTCTTTTTTTGCTGGTGTTTTAAATCGCAAGCCCTCAGGGTCTTCAACGCATGCGCATGCAGATACACTCTAAACAATTTCTTAAGCTAATAAAGCCTTGTTCTTTTTTAGAGCAATTTGAAATCCACTGTATTACTTTGCAAAGTACCGTAGACAGAAATCACTCAGATGGCAGCACCAAACCTGGGGCTGTAAAACTTCTGCCTCACTTTTGTGTTAAAACGTTTGGCTAGTTTACGATGCACAGAGAGCATTTTACAAAACAAAGATAGGAAAGAGAGGAGAGTATTTACCTGTTGTCAAACTATTTGTAAACCTCAGCGACACCTTATCAGTCCCAGATCCAGTGAAATCAAGAGCTTGAATGTGCAACCACAGACTAAAGCACAAATGATTGATTACTGTATGTATTCAGCTGAATAACACAAACACACACAATGCTGTGCAAATTCATTATAATACTTACACAAACCAAGGTGAAAATGCATGATGCTGTTATCAAAGATTTATCCAAAGCGGGATACACTGTGGTTCTGAAAGGAAGGATATGGTCAGCAACAAAAATGTCATGTTTTCCGATCCCACACGATTACACCACCAACACCAGGCTGAACTGGTTAAACAAGGTAGAATGGGTACATGCTTTTGGATTGCACCAATTCCTGACACCACCATCTGAATATTTAAATTTAAATTGAGTCTTATTGTACAAGGCAGCATTTTTCCAACCCGTCATTGTCCAATTTTAGCGAGAGATTGTGAATTGTAGCCTACATTTCCTGTTCTAACCTGACAGGAGTGGCACCTGGTGTGCCCATCTGCTTTGAGGTCCAAAATGTGCATTCAGAGATGGTATTTCACATACGTTGGTCGTAATGAGGATATTTTCTCTTTTTCAGGCCATTCCCAACATGTGAAATCTCTTAAAACCCATTTCTTCCTCATTCTGATGCTCAGTTTGAACTTTAGAAAGTCATCTTCGCCACGCCAGATCCAATGTAATTGCCATGTAATTGGAGTTGTCTGTTGAACAGGTGTAGCAGTCAGTGAGTTTACAAAGGCCTGGGGTTTTAATTTTGATCAGGTATGGATTAGGAAGAAATTCACAAATTCAAAGTTGTCCCTCTTATTCTTGTTTAAACAATCTTAAAAGCAGCGAATTTTATAAAGCCTTCTTTCCTGAAAAATGGTTCAAAAGAAACATTTAAAATCCCAAATGATAAATATGATCCTAGTCTTGATGAGTATGTACAGTACATCTCTCAGTAGTTATAGTAATTTAAAAGCAATATATTTGAGGTATTTTACCAATTGTGTCCTGTGGTGTATAAAGTTCCAAACAATCAGATAAAGGTGGATGTAACTGGAGGGTATTTATTTTCCATCGGGTTTGAAAATGAAAAATACAAAATACAGTTTGTTCAAACAAAAAACATTCTCTATTTTTTTTTCACTTGACCTTTAAATATAAGATGCGCAAAAGTTACAGAAACATTTACTTCCTATTATTCTCAGCAAAAGAAGCAATGTAAAAAGGGGAAATTAAATCCCAACTACAAAGAAAAGGAAGATTTCACATACTTATGGAAAATGATCAGGATGTCACCAACATAGATACTTAGCTACCAAAACATTGAAAAAAAGGAAGGAAAAACTATGACTGCTTTTGAATCTTTTAATTGCAAGATTTTTAACCCACAGGATAAACTCTGAGAAGGTCAAGAGATGGGAAGCATTGCATTGAATATTTGCAATCACTTTAGGTAACTAAAGCCTGTGACTTCTCAGTGACTGTACATGTGGCTTCTTTCATTCATAATGCAAATATTCTGTTATTTTTGAAATTGTCGACTTGTACAATCTCCATGATAATATCACAATACACAATATTTCTGGGACAAGTGATATTACTATCAACAGTTAAAAGTAATCCCTTATTTTAAAAGATCTATACAAGCCAACAGCAGCCCGTGTAAAGTTGATCAATAAAAGAAACTTGCACACTCCACATTCAGAACACAAACAAAAAGCACCAAGGCCCCAACTATTCACACTGGTTTCTAAAAACATTTTATCCAGTTTAGAAAATGTTGCTGTCCAAAAACTGGTAAGACATTTTCACAAAATTGCTCAAATACCCATGCTGCCCAAGTCGGTGGCGGTAAACACTACAACATACAGAATATTCTAAACACTGCTAGTGATTCTGACGGTTCCAGGTCAATTGACCTCTTTGCCAGTTCATACTCCCATTTTATACCTAGGTGTTGCTAATTCATCCCCATCTCCCTCCATTTCGCATAGGGGTAGCTGGTGATTTCTCTTTGCAGGTGTTTTTGATCAAATCTGAAACCAAATAATGCTAAAATCCTCAAGTTTTAATTTGAATTAAGTTATTTTTTTAACCGTTATAAATTATGCATTAAACTTTCATTGTTAGCAAGCTAAAAATATATTTGGCATATCTGTCACGGTAAGGGCTTCTTGGATAATATTAGTCATATCAATCTGAGAATGTGCAACAAATTAGCAAAAAACTCACCACCACATGAGTGAGAAGTTTATCTCCCAACAACAAATCTTCATGAAAATTTGTAACAAAATTCAAGGCAAACATTAATGTGGACTTACCAACATGCTAATAAAAGTCTAAAGTGGGCATGGCCAATAAGAACGACTAAATGTGACCACTGAACTTTAACAGGATCACTAAAGATCCCTTAACTAAAATGTTCCAGGACATATTCTTTGACAACCCAAAACCTATGGTCCTTCTTGAAGTTATTCATTCTTCTTTTGTAATAATTTTTTTTTAAATATTATCAATACATGTAATCAGCATTTCTGTATTTGAAAGTCCAGACATAGCTGGGAAAGTGTGCAGGGACGGACTTGTTCAAAGGGGCTTGGAACCCTATGGAAACTGCTTACAATTACATTTGTATGCCTTTTTTATTACACCCCTAATCAATTGATTAAGGTTCTGATCCCTGTTCAGGCAAGTTGACAATAAACATTATGATCCACCAAAATAACTTGGATGACATTTATTGAACTCATAAAACCAGTAGATTGTGGAAAATTACTGGTATTCGAAGCATGTATGGAACACCCCTAACTCCACTATGAATCAACATATGGTCGCTACGAAACTCCCAATGGCAGTCTGCTCTTTTTGTACAACAAAAAAAATTGTGTCCAAAATGATGAAAACTGCAAAAGAATAAAATGGCAAAGGGGTGAAATGACCAGCACCCGATTCTTTTGACTTGCCTTTTTTTGACCTTGTCTGGAGTTTCCTGTGTAATCACATGGTCAAAGTTTTCTAGCCGCCAGTTCAAGACAAGCATTGGGGGCGAAAAATAGTGAGCATGCCTGAACCAAGCACCTATGTTGTTGTTTCGCAAACCTCTATTTGACAGGTGTAGAATGATAAATCAGAACATTTGAACTTTTAATAGTATCTCTTTTGGAAAGCATTTCTCACTAAAAACTATTTGCATATTCACAAAATATCAAAAAGCAATAAACATTTTATTTTTCAATATGCCATGTGTTCATACTGATAAAGTTGAAGAGTTTTATTCAGATCAGAAAAAAGAGAAATATACTGCTAAAAACAGGTACAATAAACAACAAACACAGTTGTTCCATTAATCGAAAAGTAAGTCAACTAAAGGACAAAAGACATGCGACTCTGTTGTCCAGCAAATTGGAGTCATGAAGGTGATGGGTAAACATGGGGTTTTATGTAACACAATAAGAAAAATTGCACTGGTTGCTGATACATGAGAACCTTTAGTATCTGCGGCGCTTGCTATTTGGGCCTTCAAAGACACCCGGAACTGGACTGCCTCTGCCATATCCCGGAGCTGGTCCACCTTGGGGTCCCAATAGCTGCTGTTGTTGCTTTGGGGACTCTACCTCTGATCGACCACCCATTGATCCACCCTGAGGGTACCGATCATTACGCTGAGGTCAACATTGAGTTCCAGAGGAACAGTTGTAAGTAGGCACAAGAGGTAATGTTGGACATCATTCATGAATCCAGTTGATCCAAAATAGTGGTGAGGGTGGTGGGGGGATTTAGGAAAGCGAGTTTAAAGTTCAGTCAAGGTTGAGTTTGATCCAATTGTCACCATCCAAGCGTAAAAGAAGAAAAAAAAAAAAGGTAAACCCGCAGAGAAGGGAGAAAAGAAAAATACGACCATTAGTGAATGAGACTTATATGCTTCAAAAATTTGAATTCAGTAAAATTGCTTCTACTTTTAAGTCAACAGTGCCTTGCAGCAGTATCAATACCTCAGACATTTTCATGTTACCACCACAAACTTTAGTGTAGGTTTTATCTGTTGTGTTCGATGTAGTGTACAATTGGGAAGGGAAAGGCTGTAAATGCAGCAGAACCTTAATTTTCTTTTGCCCATTTTAAATGTGAAAGTATGCCGTGCATTTATATTCAGTACTCCAGTACTAAAGTGATAAAAGTGCTATCTGGTTCAATTATTGTGTGAACAGGTGCAAAAAAATGTGTTCACAATTTGTGAATCAGGGAAAAATCAAAGGAAACACATCTCATATCCATTCATTGGAGTTGTAATACTGGTGTTTGACCACGGTGACCTCAGAGTCGCACCAAATGCTGCTCTTAGATCAGTGCTAGTGGTAGAGCGGAGGCGACCGTTTTCTGTGGAGCTTTAGCCATGTCAGACCATAGAAACAGTGAAATTTCTGGGTCCTCTTTTGCCCCTTTTCCACTGGCTCGATTTGGACTTACTCAACTTTTTTGTTCCCTGCTCCTGAGCAGGTACGACCAGGGCTGAGTAGGGACTACATGTGACGTGAACAGACTGCTGTTCACTGTGGGACCAGGAGAAATCAGAAGGTTTTCACTGAGGTAGTACAGGAAAACGTTAATAAAACTCAAAAGTGACTACAATAATATTAAGGACCACATTTGCCAGAGCAGGTCAAATATAAATATAATTTTACTATTTATAAATCATCAACCATGCCTGAAGGCTGAAAGAAAAGAAAAAGGACACCATGACAGCTTTCTGAATTACATGCAGGTAGGGTGTGCTGTATTGAACATCCTAAACCAGCTGATCACATAAAATCAGCTGTTCAGAGGCACAAACATTTCCCCCAAAACACACAAAACAGCGTGTTTGGTTCAGATAATTATTGCAGCTCTTAAGAGAACCAGCGTGTTCAGGAGGAGGGAGCAGCAGACTACTTTCATCGGATCAAACGGGAGGAGCCTGCTGAATCCACATAGAACGAATGTCTAATATCCAACCTTCAACTAACTTCACCGCAGTCAGAAGTCTAGGGTTTTGCACTTTAAAGTCCTTGTTCTTCTTATCGCCATGGCTGAGACAAAAGCTTCCTCAGCCCAAACTTGTAACTTCTTCATGCAAACTTTGGAGCTTCACCATCCAGACAGCTGTGTCTCTCCTCTCTGCTTCTGCTGCCACCCCCCTCACATCCCTGAGCTTTATTTTATATGTTCTGGCTGGGCTGTGGTCCAGCTAATTCTCCCAGTGGATCATTTTAGACATGAAAAAAACATATATAACTTTATTGACTTTATTGCATATACAATAATACAAACAATAAAAGTATTTAGTTTATGTTATTTAGTTTTTTTCGTTTAACGCAGATTACTTTTAACACAACTGGTACCGTAAACGAGTAGAGCGAAACTGAGTGGAGCGGAGCCGCACCGCCTAAATCGAGCCAGTTGAAAAAGGGCATATGTGGCTCTTGGCAGCAGCTTTGTGCTGCTTACACTTCAAATGGCTCTCTACAGCCTTAACCCCCGTAGTGCAAAGCTTAAAAGGTTTCCTCCACAGAATGCACCTATCAAAAAAGCTTGCTGGCAAGGCTAATTCAGCAGCTAGTTATCTGCAGCCTCAAGCGCCTCGAGTCTTTTTTTCACCTAACTAAATATTTTATTTATTTAAAATTGCATGGCGGGCCAGACTAAATGGTTCCAAGGGCAGTATATGGCCCGGAGGCCGTCGGCTCTCCACTTCCGATCTAGAGATTGAAGTCTTTGCACAGTCTCTTTGCAAAACAGCTCAGACTCAGTAAGAGTCTGAGCAGGTATCAGAATATCAATTCAACTCTTTCCAAAGATAACCCAACTAGATTTGAGTCTGTTTTTGACTTTGAGTCATTCCAACAAAAACATGCTTTGATCTAAACCTTTCCATTGTAGCTCTATCAGTTTAGGCATACAGTCTTGGTGGGTTTGCAGTTGTGTCATACTCTTTACATCTCTTTAGTACAGCGACAAAATGTCAAACAATTTAAGAGCTCTAAACACTTTTGCAAGGCACTGTATAGTTTCTAATACAAAGTCTGTGTTTCTTTACAAGTGGAGTTTTGGAAAACATACCTGACCAAATGTTTGAGAACTTAACTCAATGCAGAGCTTTTGCGAAAGATTCCCCAACACAATGCAGGGAAATGCTATGCTGTTTTTTGGACCTGATCGTAGTAAGGAACAGAGAAGCGTAAGTCAAGGTTTTAAGATACGTTACCATGGCTCCATTCTCAGACATCAAAGGTGTCCCCATATTTGATGCTCCCTCTGGGGTAATGGCTCCTCCCCTTCCACTCACGCCCATCATTTGACCCTGGTTACCACCGGGCCCTGCAGAAGCCTGGTTAAACCCATCTACACGCAGAACAATGGATTATTGGGTCATCAGTCTGTTTTGTTTGAAACTACTTCATGTATATTTGCAAATTAAAACTAGTATCTGTTACAAATTTATCGTGGAACTGAAAGGTTTTGTACAGTGTAAAATTGTGAAATCGATTGTAGGTATTAATTTAGCACTCAAGACATCTTGACCCTATATGTCAAAATTAGTATGAAAGAAAACATCTTTATTTTATAGCGTACACTATCGTTTTGGTAATTTTTACAGGATTATAATCATTCTTTACACTTCAACTACATTATGAAACAGTTCCCCAGTTTAAAGTTCATTTCATTTAATTTTGTTCTCTAAGATAACAATAATATTGTAACCATAATTAGTTTAGACATTTTAGACTTATGTTAGGAAAAAAGCTGGGAAAGGTAAAAAAGAATATAAAAAAGGGAAGAGCAGAAGAGTAAATGTTTCTTTAAAACACCACTTGAGGCGATGTGCTGTTGAGCACATGCATACTACATTTAACCTCTGGATTGCACATCACTTTAACCATAAGGAATACAGAAAAGGACAGTTGAAAAGGTTTTACTGCGCAATAATGGGATGGGGCATTGAAAAGATGATTGAATTGTAAATATGAAGGCAGTTTTGACATTGGAGAAGCAGAAAATGTGCGTTTGTGAAGGGAAGGTTGATGGTTCAATTATGAATTAATCCCAACAACCTGATTTCTTACTGTAGAATGAGATTCTGAACCATAAAACAACAACTGACTAATAATTAAAAGCAAAGCGCACTAAACTAGTAACTGCAATCTGTAAAGCTGGGGCAAGGTTAATACAACAAGATGAGTAACATCCAAAGAGGATTCTGGACAAATGTAGTAACATGATTGGAATATAAAGTATCATACATCTAACCAACACCTAGGTTCAACTGAGAAGAAATAACATATGTAGTATAATCCCTCTACTGCATTAGAGTAATGTCAACACATGCAAGTGGTCCCATCAATGAGCTTTCACCAGATGTTCTCAAATCCACTTTATTTTGTTTTGACAATGCCAACTTTCTTTTGTCTTGCACCAATTAGGACCTTTCTTCTTCAACTCCAGTTTGTGACGTAATAAAATAATACCCCTTTAAACTTCAACAAACCTGACTTATTAACCACCTTAAAATTTGTTTCCTACTCTACTCAGTCCAATGCAAAATTATCTCTTCCATGTAGTGCAATTCCAGGTCATTATGTCCAGCGACCCGACATGGGAAGATCGTTTCAGCCATTTCGACCCAGGATGGATATCCCATGGCCAAAGGTAAGGGACATTTAGAGACAAGATTGATTGCTTTGCTTTTTAGCTCAGATCTTGCTTCAACATGACAGACCAAAGCAGCACCTGCATGCCTCCAGATAAAGCTCCTATCTGTCAATACATTTCCTAATGGCAAGAAGATTTGAACTCCTTCACTTAAGACAGATACTGTGACCCTGAGGAAGCAGTCCACCTTTTTCTAGTTAAGAACCATCGCCTCAGACATTAGAGGAAAAGAGGAAACCCAGAGGTTCCCGAACCAGAGACCCTTCTGTCCATGATTACATACCGAGTTCCTGTTAACAAACAGCCCAACTAGAATAGGGGACACACTGCTGTGCTAGCAGAGTCCATCAAGCACCGGGAACAACCTCAACTTTGAGCAGAGAACTGGGACAGTTAAATATTAGAACCACCACCCAGATGTGTCAGATTTATGTCAGGATCATACAACATCTCATCCACTCTTGGCGCCCTGCTACCGGAGAACCCTTTAACTACTTTGGCATGCTCTACAACAGAGTCCTCAGACTGCTTTCTCTCACTTGTTAGGAGATCCTCAAAGTGCTCCTTCCAGGCTCAGAACAGGCCCTGCGCCACATGTCTGGGTAGTCAGACAGTTTGCCAACTATAAGTCTTTCTCCACAGTCTCACTGAATTCATCTCCCGTTTGAGTTTTAGCTTCTGCATTGCCAGTAGTTGCATTTCTGCTGGGCCAGTTACTTGTCTGCTGCTTTAGGAGTCTCAAAGGACAACCTTTGAGACTCCCTACGAACGCCTTTCATTTCAAGGTGTATTTTCTTTCAAAGTCCTCTTTTGTTTAGCTTGAGGGCTTCCATAACACTTGTGTCTACTAAAGGGTCCCTCTGGGGGCCACCACCACCAGCATGAATGATCTTTAGGCCACAGCTGCATATGCAATGGCATTCCTGAACTGGGCCCACTTGGATTGCACATTTCCAACCTTTCCCAGAACATGACCATGAGCTCCCCTTTGACATCCCCAGTTTATCCACAAAATATATTTGGGTTGATCAGGTCTGTCCGTCAGCCTCCACTGCCACCAGAACCAATTCACCACCAGGTGCAGATCGGTTTACAGGTTTGACCCTCTTTTCTCCTGAGAGTCCGAGACGTAACGCCACAGCCCTGATGAAACGAGGTTTCTCCTTATACAGAAGTCCACACAGCAGAGAGAATTTTCCTCTCAAGACCTTTTCTTTTGTAAGTACAAATGGCAAAAAATTTTTAATAAAATATAAATTTTAGACCATCAAAGAGTTAGCATCATTTTACCAGTTTCACGGGCCAGAACTGACACTTCATATGTTAAACCACAGCATGTTTCTGCACCCAGTCCTAATGGGTCAATTAAAGAGGCAGCTAAACTCTTAAATGTACAAACATCAATACTATTGTATTTAAACAAGGCAGCTTATTTTTCTACATTGTGCCTTCGCAGGTGTGATAGCTTGACACAACCACAGAGTACCACAAGAAATCCACATGAATGAGACAGATATGTTTATAAGAGTGATGTGCAATCCTGGGTTATGTTCTTTTTCTGACCAATCACGGTTCATTTCAATTTGTCCTATTTAAATATATCCCCAGTCCTTCATTCTCCACTTAGCAGTATGGCATACTATTTGTTATTGTACACCTAATTACTCTAAGGCATAACTTAAAAAATTAAAAACTGTAATCTTTCCCTACGAACGCCTTACATTTCAAGGTGTATTTTCTTTTAAATGCAATGACGTCTTATTAGGCTTTTACTTTACCAGTTATAAATACCCCCAATTCTGCTACTAACTTCTAAAACAGAAATTATGTTAGAGGAAGAGTGATCTGCCAGCAGCTGAGAATGAAAGCTCGGGGACCACGAGGTTCTTAAACTGCATTTTCCACCCCACAAACAAGTTATTATCAGTATATTGTGATATTTGCTTCTTATAATCCACATGTCAAGTAAGTTGCCTTGTCATCTTTTGCACTTCCTTAGGTAGTTTCATTAAATAAAAAACAGGATGCTAAATAGCAATATTAATGCAACAAATGCAGATAGATTACATTCATGTTGAATCAACAGCTCCTACTGTGGATCTAAGAAAAACTGAAATATGAAAATATTTTAGCTACACAATCATGCCCGTACCTCCCATATTACCAGCTCCACGAGGGCCCAGCTCACCCACTCTCATTTCCTGTTCCCTCTGAAAGAAGTGAAGAAGAGCCTTGAGAATAAAACTACTAAAATACAAAGCATTATTGGACAGACTACTGCAAATCAATCTTGGATGTAGTATCTCTTTATGCATAACTGACAACAAATATGTGAAGTACCTTAAAAGCCTTGAATAATCAAAGGGGTAAAATAAATGCAGAAACTTGAAGGGTTGGCAACTGTTGTTGGCAACCACAGTGGCAAGATGTTACTTGCAGCTGGTTAGCAGGTTAGTCAACTTCTAAGGAGGGATTTTACTTTGTTCCTTGGCTGCTGCGTTCTTTGTAACTCAATTTTCAGCTCCCTCCACAGGTTTTCTAAATGACTCAGGTCTGGAGCCAGACCAGGTCACTTAATGACTTAATTCTGCTGCTTGTTTATTCCCCTTTCAGCAGAAAAACAGAACTAAAGTATAATTCCTCTACCTCTGTGCTAGACTTTGGAGATGGTGCTCTTCAGGTCATACTCAACATTTCTCCTCATTCAAACACAGCAGGTCAAGTTGATGCACTTTCTCCCAAGCCTTTCCTGTTCACATTTAGACGGTCCTGCCATTAGGACTGCTGGAGCAGGGGGCAAAACCTTGTGTGAAGCTCCAAACAGAGGACATTTGGTGGCCATTTATGGTTTCTAAATATTCGCTTTAACACTTGTCACCTTCTCATCAAAATGATGTTCTTGTAGGCGTTTTCAGCCTTGTGCAGATCTACCATCTTGTTCCTGACAGCATCTGATAGCTCTTTGGTTCTGCCCATGGTGCCGCTGAAAGAAATGGGTTCTGTCGACAGATGTTCTTTATACACCTAGCCAGCTCAAGTCAGCAGAACCTGGGAGCCATAATTCTGACTGGGTTTATTTTACCAAATTGTCTAAATCAAATTTTAACTCTATATCATGTATGTTTCAGGATTTTGATACATACTCTGTCTCTGTACAATCAAATTAAACTAATATGACAGCTAGAGAGTGTTTATTTTTCACACATTATGAAACTTAGCAAATTAAAATACTTTAAGGAAGCATTTAATTGAAAAAACATATATAACACGAACAGAAATGCTTCATAATAGTCAAGTTGAAAGAAAGTTAAATGTTAACATGTTTATTACAACTTGAGAATGTCTTTTTTATACTTACCTTACCTAATGCAGTTAACAGTGACCATATACAGGGGTTGGACAATGAAACTGAAACACCTGGTTTTAGACCACAATAATTTGTTAGTATGGTGTAGGGCCTCCTTTTGCGGCCAATACAGCGTCAATTCGTCTTGGGAATGACATATACAAGTCCTGCACAGTGGTCAGAGGGACTTTAAGCCATTCTTCTTGCAGGATAGTGGCCAGGTCACTACGTGATACTGGTGGAGGAAAACGTTTCCTGACTCGCTCCTCCAAAACACCCAAAGTGGCTCAATAATATTTAGATCTGGTGACTGTGCAGGTCATGGGAGATGTTCAACTTCACTTTCATGTTCATCAACCAATCTTTCACCAGTCTTGCTGTGTGTTTTGGGTGCATTGTCATCCTGATACACGGCACAGCCTTCAGGATACAATGTTTGAACCATTGGATGCACATGGTCCTCAAGAATGGTTCAGTAGTCCTTGGCAGTGACGCGCCCCATCTAGCACAAGTTTGGGGCCAAGGGAATGCCATGATATGGCAGCCCAACCATCACTGATCCACCCCCATGCTTCACTCTGGGCATGCAACAGTCTGGGTGGTACGCTTCTTTGGGGCTTCTCCACACCGTAACTCTCCCGGATGTGGGGAAAACAGTAAAGGTCGACTCATCAGAGAACAATGCATGTTTCACATTGTCCACAGCCCAAGATTTGCGCTCCTTGCACCATTGAAAACGACGTTTGGCATTGGCATGAGTGACCAAAGGTTTGGCTATAGCAGCCTGGCCGTGTATATTGACCCTGTGGAGCTTCCCGCGGACAGTTTTCTGGTGGAAACAGGAGAGTTGAGGTGCACATTTAATTCTGCCGTGATTTGGGCAGCCGTGGTTTTATGATTTTTGGATACAATCCGGGTTAGCACCCGAACATCCCTTTCAGACAGCTTCCTCTTGCATCCACAGTTAATCCTGTTGGATGTGGTTCGTCCTTCTTGGTGGTATGCTGACATTACCCTGGATACCGTGGCTCTTGATACATCACAAAGACTTGCTGTCTTGGTCACAGATGCGCCAGCAAGACGTGCACCAACAATTTGTCCTCTTTTGACTCTGGTATGTCACCCATGATGTTGTGTGCATTTCAATATTTTGAACAAAACTGTGCCTCTTTCCTGCTAATTGAACCTTCACACTCTGCTCTTACTGGTGCAATGTGCAATCAATGAAGACTGGCTACCAGGCTGGTCCAATTTAGCCATGAAACCTCCCACACTAAAATGACAGGTGTTTCAGTTTCATTGTCCAACCCCTGTATATGCAGCAATAGATGGCAGCAACACCAAAATACACTTTCTGATTCCAATATTTAAATACTGGCATCAGAAAGTTGGCCATTTATAAGACCACAAAGTATCCACCAGTTTAAATCATCCTTGCAAAGGACCAGTACTAGATATTTCAAATTATGACAAACACACTTACTTATTACAGTGACCTAATATTGATTAATCTACACACATACTTGTATTCTACACCTTCAAGTATACAATAGTTGTATTGTTAATGTACTTCAACATAAAGAGAGAAAAGCTGTAGTTAGAGGTAAATAAATGAAGTTAAATCGCCAAGTGTAAATAAAATGCACAGAATAACAAATTTACAAACACATCAATAATATTTTGAGTTGGAAGAACAACTTTGTTATAATAAAACAAAAAAAAACAATCTAGTGGAGATAACATCAATTAGATAAGAAGGATTCATAATGTTTATTTATGGAGTTTCAGATGCCAACTGCTACAAAACCTAATGTTAGGAATCAGGAGATATGAGCAGATTATTGTTTGCATATATTTGCCTTGTAAAAATGTCAATAGACAAAAAGCATGAAAAGTTTTCTGGTCAATCATCTGGTCACCACGTTTGCCCCCTAGTGGTTGTTCTAGACATGACAGCTGATTGCAAATGAAACATTTAGATCCCCATCACTGCTCTGCATGTCTACCAAATTAGGTCCTACTTGTACTTCAAGTTTGCAACAAACACCACAAAGAAAAGAGTGACTTAAAAGTGCTCTAAAGATAAAGGGAAGGAAGGAAGAAAAGAAGGGAGGAAGATTAAAGGTGTACTGAATTCATCCATCAGAGCTTTACTTGGACATACCCAGAGCAAACACACACAACAAGAACTGGACAGTAGCTCCACTGAAATAATACCTGGTATTTGAGTACTAGTATACTATACTAGTAGTATATCTTTGTCATTATCACTTATTTTTGTTTTAACAGCTCAATGTAAGTGTGTTTTTCCCTCCACCGTTTCCATTGCAAATAAGCAGGGTAGAAATCTACCCCAGAAAACCATCCTGGTAAAGAAGCAGATTTTTTTTTAGATGGACTCAGAAATACAGGGAGGACATTTCTGATACTACTGGTTGAGTATTACCATTTTGTTTTAGTCGTCTCCCAGTTCACTGGTCCTCTTTGACAAGTTATATTTTCTGGTAAATTTAGATTATACAACAGTGTAATTTGTGTTTTTGTTTGTAAACACGTTGAAGCTAGGCGTCTCATTTTCTACATTCAAATAAACAAAAATCAGCTAACCTCAGGGAAAAAATTAAAAGGAAATAAATGAAGCATGGACGTCCACTTTCAGCATCTGCGGAGGCTGAGGGAGTAAGGCTATTGGGTCGTTACAATATTTCATTCGCAGTAACAGAACAATCCGTTTTAGATTTTTAAATGAAAATCATAACTTTTATTTTTATGAGTAGAACTCCTTTTCTCTGTCCCACACACCTAGGAACTGGGATCACTGTATTTATTTTAAAATCAGTTCTAGTTACACATTTCCACATAGCTTGGAACAATAAATAGCACCTTTCTAATCGTTACGCAGGCAGCACATGAAAGATGGTTACATATGTATTATTATCATCATCATAACAAAAACAATGTTTTACCAGACCTGAGATCAGTAAGGTTGCCTGAAAACATTCATCTTGGCCACTGATTAGTTTTGATGTCGATTATTCAAAAACTCTCCAGAAGCAGACAGTAAGGAGTTGCTGCATTTATGAGTAAACAAACAGTTATAACAGTCACAGCCTTCAAAGGTGCTGTAATAAACATTCATTCTAGAAAAAAGGAGTCAAGCAGTTAATTACTCCAAATTATAATTAGTGTTAATGCACTATTTTGTATTTTAGCCAGATGCTGTACAACCACAACACCTACAATACTATAAAATGCTACAGTACAGAAAGCGCTTTGAGATTACCGTTTGTGCTTCCTGTGCAATTTCAATAAACCACAGAAAGGGATAATATTGATGTTTCTCTGCAGTACACATTTGTTGAAAGGAACTGACTTGAAGTAAAAAAAATCTTAGACAAACTGAATAGGAAATAAACTCTTCTTGATATCTACAGTCAGGACAACAAGTATTTGATACAGTGGTAATTTTGCAGGTTTTCCCACTTGCAAAGCATGTAGAAGTCTTTAATTATTATCATAGCTACTCTTCAGCTGTGAGGGACGGAATCTCAAACAAAAATCCAGAAAATCACATTGTGTGATTTCTAAGAAATGAATTTGCATTTTATGGCATGACATAAGTATTTGATACATCAGAAAAACAAAGCTTAATATTTGGTACAGAAACTTTTGTTTGTAATTACAGATATCAGATGATTCCTGTAGTTCTTGATGAGGTTTGCACACTGCAGCAGGGATTTTGGACCACTCCTCCATACAGATCTTCTCCAGATCCTTCAGGTTTCTGGGCTGTCGCTGTGCAACATGGACTTTTAGCTCCCCCCAAAGATTTTTGATTGGGTTCAGGTCTGAGACTAGCTTGTCCACTCCAGAACCTTCAGGTGCTTCTTACGGAGCCACTCCTTAGTTGTCCTGGCTGTGTGCTTCGGCTGTGTGCTACTGAGGGAAGGAGGTTGTTGGCTAAGATCTCCAGATACATTCTCCCCTCAATAGGGTGCAGTCGTCCTGTCCTCTTTGCAGAAAAGCATCCCCAAAGAATGATGTTTCCACCTTCATGCTTCACAGTAGGGATGGTGTTTTTGGGGTTGTACTCATCCTTCTTCTTCCTCCAAACACAGCGAGTGGAGTTTAGACCAAAAAGCTTTATTTTTGTCTCATCAGACCACATGACCTTCAACCCATTCCTCCACTGGATCATCCAGATGGTCGTTGGCAAACTTCAGACGGGCCTGGACATGTGCTGGCTTGAGCAGGGGGACTTTGCATGTGCTGCAGGATTTGAATCCATGGCAGCATAGAGTGTTACTAAAGCTCTTCTTTGAGACTGTGGTCCCAACTCTCTTCAGGTCATTGACCAGGTCATGCTGTGTAGTTCTGGGCTTATCCCTCAGCTTCCTCATGATCATTGATGCCCCACAAGGTGAAATCTTGCATGGAGCCCCATCTTGAACTTCTTCCAATTTTCTTATAATTGCTCCAACAGTTGTTGCCTTCTTATCAAGCTGCTTGGCTGTTTTCCTGTAGCCCATCTCAGCCTTGTGCAGGTCTACTATTTTATCCCTGATGCTCTTACACAGCTCTCTGGTCCTGGCCATTGTGGAGAGGTTGGAGTTAGTTTGATTGAGTGTGTGGACAGGTGTCTTTTGTATGGCGTGATTTTTGTGCCACCAGGTTGAGCGCGCAGTGGGCACAGATCTTGCTGAAGGAACAATTATTCTAAGCGTGTGCGTATAAATCTCACACGCTCGCTCATAAGCGCTCGGACACGCGCTCAACTCTGAAAAACTGCTCCCTCGCACGGCTCATTCTGCTCGCGCTCAGCTCTGTCTCTCTGCTCGCTCGAGGCTCAGTGTCTGTCATTTGTATGTAAATGAGCAACGCCACCAGCCAATCACAGACTGGCCTTTTTCCTCCAATCAAAGCATGCCTTGCAAATAAGAGGCGGAAGTTTCAAAACGTAAAGAGTAATGAAAGACAAGAGAAGATAAGAAGGTAAATTTTCGCATTTTATAGCTTAAGAATATTTATTTCAGTATACGAATGTATGTTATTACTTACTGTGATTACTTATTGTCATTTTATTTTAGGCTATATTTTTACACGATCAACACTGACTTCTTTTTCTTGTATTTTTGAGGGCAGTTGGCAAACAATTTTAGGTGCAATACCGCCACCTTCTAGATTGGAATATGGATCAGACGCTACAATGCCATTACGTTCTTTTCAAATACCTATTCTTTTAAAGAAACTAGAAATGTCAACAGTAAATCTAATAATAATCTTAGTATCTAATTTAACTATACTTTTAACCTCAGTTTTACCTATTTTCACATTTAAATCCACAATGTTTTGTTTTGGGTTTTTTTTTGGCAGCACTTTTAGCAAAACTGTCAATCAACACTGACTCAACTATCTCAACTATAAGTCGAAACCCACCATCACTCCAGCTATTTCGTCTGCATCACGGGCACATGTACGTTTTTTTTACATATATTTTTATAGCTTTTACAAATTTGTTTTTCTCCTCAGGTAATGTATTCTTTACTGAAGGCTGCTATTATTTTCTGGCCTTAAGTTGTTAATGTAACAACAGTTTGTTAAAGATCAATCATAAGATCTATGATTTGTTGGTTTTGATATCATTCGTAGCTATTAAAATTCTGTTTGTCAAGAGTTCGTCTTCTTTGCCAATATCAGTTCTTTCTCTTACTACCAGGATATACTGAGACGACAGCTTATGGAGGGACTTCTTGCAAGACTGCAATCAGCATTAAGTCAACAGCCACTAAATTTAGATTATTTGGTATTTGGATTATTCTCTGCCTCTTATTTGCAAGGCGTGCTTTGATTGGATGAAAAAGGCCAGTCTGTGATTGGTTGGTGGCGTTGCTCATTTACATACAAATGACAGACACTGAGCCTCGAGCGAGCAGAATGAGCCGTGCGAGGGAGCAGTTTTTCAGAGCTGAGCGAGTGTCCGAGCACCTATGAGCGAGCGTGTGTGAGATTTATACGCACACGGTTAGAATAATTGTTCCTTCAGCAAGATCTGTGCCCTCAAATCAGTGTCACTGCACGCTCAACCTGGTGGCACAAAAATCACGCCATTATACAGATAAAGAGTTCAAACAGGTGCAGTTAATACAGGTAATGAGTGGAGAACAGGAGGGCTTCTTAAACAAGAAATAAAACGCCTGTGAGAGCTGGGATTCTTACTGGTTGTTAGGTGATCAATGTGATTTTCTGGATTTTTGTTTTAGATTCTCTCACTCACATTTGAAGATTACCACTAATAAAAATTAAAGACTTCTACATACTTTGCAAATGGGAAAACCTGCAAAATCAGCAGTGTATAAAATACTTGTTCTCCCCACTGTATATCAAAGACGTAACCTGGCAGGTAGGTGCGGCTTTGCTACATTTGATGTAAAACACCAACATGCTATGTATGTTTAAAAAACTATAAGTTACCAGACGTTACACAACATTTCTGGTTGATGCTAATGACAGAAGGTGGGTCACAAAGTTGCAAAATCTTTCATCAACGGTATTAGTGAAAAGTCTTATTTTCAAAAACGCTATTAAAATGTTCAGTTCTTCATTGTTTTTGAATTTGCATAGTTTACAAAATGTACACTTAAATAATGCAGGCTGGAGTGTCAACAACAAACATAGGTAAGTGAAGTAACTCTTTACTAAGCTTCCTCTGCCATATGAAATTATAAAGAATAGGCGGATGTACATTCATACAGTTGGTTGATTTTTTTGCTTCTTGCCATGCACGTCATTATAAACAAACATGGACAGCCCCCCCACCCAGCAGTTTAGATGTGTAGAAGAGCCTGGAGCTCCTCTGTGACGTTGTACAAAGCTTAAGTAAGGCACACGAATGTACTCAGTACAATAAACACTTGAAAACTACACAGTTTGATATGCTGAAAAAACAAAATTATTAACAATGACTTGAAAATACAAACTTGTTTATTTTCAAAAGGCAAGGTGTAAATACTGTGATGATGTGGGATGTACTTTTAAAGTTATCATAGTGTCAGAATCTCCTATCAGCCCCTACCTATTATACAACAGTTTCACCAAAAGCAAATGAACCAATTAAAAAGGCTGTTTTATTATGTGGTTAAAATATAAAGAGTATACTGACATTACGCTTCGATCATAGTGTTTACATGGAGCGGCCAAATGGAAAAGTACAACTCAAAGGTGTATACCAGCACAGATCATAAAGTAATTAAAAAGAGTGTATCTGGGGTATGTTAAAGTACTACATTGGCCTTTTGTCTATAGTGGTCTTGGTTTCATATTTGCACAACTAATGAGAAGCAAACGAAAAACAGTGCAGTAAAACATCTGTACTCACATTTTCATGGTAGTTTGGTATGAACCCATCTGGCTGGCGTCTCAGGTCGTCCTGCTCCCTGTGTCTCATCATCTCCTCCTCTCTCCTCCTTCGCTCCTCCTCATGCCTAATGACACAAAGCATTCAGACTAGAAGCTAATTCGATAAAAACGACAGACCTCAGTAAAAAGAGACATGAGAATCCCACCACAGACTGATTCTAATCAGGTTCATTTTCCTTATAAAGCCTCACATCACTAACTGATCTGAGACATTACTAATGAAAAGACTTTCCTTCAACATTAGCTTTGTGCTTTATATTAAATTAAATAATATAATTCTCTCATAGTAACCGATGGTAATTCCTTTCTCAAGGCCCTTCTTATGGTCTCCTGGTGGTGGTTTGTTCACAGAGGGGACACACACCTCATCTCTATCTGCTTTCGTCTCTGCAGCTCCTGGTTGCGAAGCTCCTCCAGTCTCCTTAGTTCCTCCTGACGTCTCATTAGATCTGAGGAGAAGGAGGGATATTTTATGAAGTAACATGGCAGAGAGACAGAACAATAGCCACTCATCTCTTACCTTGTCTCATCAACATGAGCTGATGTTCATTTTTAGCAGCCTCCAGCTCAGCCTCCAGTTTCTCTTTGGCCTCTTTAATGTTTCGATCGACCTGCTCTCGCTGCTGTTTCTCCATCTCATCCAGAGCTTTCCAGCGAGACGCGTATTCGAACTCGAACGTGCCAGGCTGGGCGAAACGGGGTGGCTGTTCCCGCTCCCTGTCAGAGTAAAAGTGACATAACTGCCGACAACGCTACATGAAGGAATAGAATACAAAATAAAGTTTGCTTACTTGTAGTACTTTGGAGATTTTTGCAGGATCTTTTCCGGGAGACCCTCTTCTTCATCTAAGTGCTGCATGGGCTCAACAATGGCAGGGCATGGAGTCCTGAGAAAACATAAAACAATAAATCCATGGTTGACGTGGTGTTGTTTAGCTTCACAGGTACATCAAAAAAAGTTAGAATATTGTGAAAAAGTTCAATTTTTTTGTCATTTCAGAAAGTGAAATATGGGAAATGGGGAAGACTGCTGACTCGACAGATGTCCAGAAGACAGTCATTGACACCTTCCACAAGGAGGATAAGCCTAACGAATCCTACATGAGGCACTAATGTATTGTTCCTTGTATCTAGCCAGCCCTGAACCAGAGACAATGTCAGAAGCATCTTACTTGGGCTGAGGAGAAAACAAAACGGACTGCTGCTCACTGGTCCAAAGTCCTCTTTTTAGATGAAAGTTAGAGCAGTTCGTGCTTCATTCTGTTGACAAACTTTATGGAGATGCTGATTTCATTTTCCAGCAGGACTTGGTACCTGCCCACCACCGGTACCATAAGCCGCTTCAATGACCATGGTGTTACTGGGCTTGTTTGACCAGCAGACTGGCCTGACCTGAACCCCACAGAGAATCTATGGAGTGTAGTCAAGAGGAAGATGAGATACCAGACCCAACAATGAAGATGACCTGAAGGCTGATATCAAAGCAACCTGGGCTTCCAATACCTCAGCAGAACCACAGCCTGATTGACTCCATGTCACGCTGCATTGATGCAGTCATTCATGCAAAAGGAGCCCCAACCAAGCATTGAGTGGATAGAAGTGAACATACTTTTTGAAGCTGACATTTCTGTTTAAAATATATTTTTTTATTGATCTGATGTAATCTTCTAATTTTCTGTGACACTGAATTTTGGATTTTCATTACCTGTAGGTCATAATCATCAAAATTACAAGAGATAAAAGGCATGAAAAATGTTTTCAGTAAGGCACAAAAACATGAAACACATGCTCTTCCTCCCTGCCCCCAGCATCTTCACGCAGCAGGTACATGGAGCTCTAACATGTTCATATTGTAAATATTTGTGCATATGTGGTCCAGCAGTTGGCAAAGGCAGCGCTAAGTAGGAAGTTAAACTAAATATCTCATTTGTACAGCATTGCTTTTCAAATAGATTGTGATAAATTAACTATTGAAGCAGCCTACAAGCTCTACATCAACATTTATTAATACTGTATATGGGACACAAATAATGTAGTGTAGGGCTTAGTCTAGAGCACTAAAAATATACAGAATTATGCAAATAAACAATTAGTAAAAAGGCAGATGACACATGCAGCATGATACAGCCATGTTCATGATTACATTCAGTTCTCTGATATTCTACAAGTTCTGTTGCCATTCTAGTGATATCACCGAAATGGGTGTATGAAAATACAGCGCAGCACAGGGGTGATACTAAGGCCCAAGCGCAGATGAGGTAGAGCAGGAGGTACAGTTTGGATTTCTCCCCTCTTCAGACAGTCCTGTTAAACTGGACTATATTGAAGAGTAAACGAAAGATTATTTAGTCTGTTAAACAACATCACACACTCCTTACGTAGTCAGCAGCATTGCTCCTTCGCCGCATCGCTCCAGGGCTTTACGAGCAGCCGCTTTGTTCGCAAACTCAACGATACCTCTCCCAGTGGAACGGCCACGGTCATCTGTCACAACAACAGCCCGTTCCAAATCTCCAAACTCAGAAAATGCCTGAGAATACACAGAGGTTGTGTTTTTTTCTTATTAATTAATGTTGCACAAAAATCCCCATTTGAAGTGCTCTGTTTCACCTCCAACTTACCCGTTCCAGGAGTTCATTAGTCACCACTGGCAACAGATTGCGGACTGTGAGTGCAGCTCCATGTGTTGCAAAGCGGACCTTTAGTGGTCTGTTGTTCAAAACTGTGCCGTCCACCTCGACTTTAGCGATCTCTGCCAGTGTTCGGGTTTCCTGCAAAATAAAGGTTGACTAACGTTTTGGGCATCTGGAAGGAAATCCCCAAAAGAGGTCCAGCAAACTAAACATTTTCACCATTGGCCTCATACAACCAAGCCTTTAAATCAACATTTCTAAAGCTGCAATCAGCTATTTCTAACAGGCTTTTACAGCTCAAAACAAAATATAGTCTATAGAAGTTTTGGGGATTTTTTTAACAAGCAACGAGTTTCTGCTGTCATCAGTAACTTCACTTTGATTGGTGTAGTGCAGGGATGTCAAACTCCAGTCCTCAGGGGCTGGTGTCCTCAAACTTTTAGATGTGTCCCTGGTCCAACACATCTGAATCTATGGTCGAATTACCTCCTCAGTATGCAGTCAAGTTCTCCAGAATCCTGCTAATGATCTAATCATTAGATTTAGGTGTGATGAAGCAGAGGCACATCTAAAGGATGCAGGACACTGGCCCTCGAGGACTGGAGTTTGACACCTGTGGTGTAGTGTAGTGGTACATGGTTTTACCATTTTCTTTACAAATAACATTCAAAGTAGTGTCACGTGCAAACTTATATTGAGGCCTCTCTCTCTCTCTCAATACTGTGATGAATCACTTTGCACTGCAATTACAGATGCAAGTCTTTAGCTTTGCACATTTAGAGATTGAAGTTTCTGCTTATTCTTCTTTGCAAAATAGAACAAACTCAGTCAGGTAGAAAGGAGAATCCCTGTGAAAATCAATTTTCAAGTCATGCCACAGATTCTGAATTGGATTATGGTGTACGCTATTCTAACACGTAAATATGGTTTCATGTAAAGCATCCCATTGTACCTCTGACTGTATATTTTGGGTTGTTGTGCTGCTGGAAGCTGAAGCTCTGTCTCAAGTCTTTTGCAACCTCTTGGAGGTTTTCTTCCAGGATTGCCCTGTATATAGTCTATCTATCTCCCCTTCAAGCCTGTCCTGCTTGCCTGACGTTTCCCCACAGCATGATTATGCCACCACCATGTTTCACCATAAGGATGATGCGTTTAGGTTGATTAGCAGTGTCTCACTTTTCGATATGTCTTCTGTGTCCCCGAGATCGTTTGTGGAAAACTGAAAACAGGACTTCTTGTGGTTTCCTTTCTCCATGACCTGTATCCTGTGTCCAATGGTCTTCATAATGCCGTTAGTTTAATATTCCCTATCAAACCCCCGAGGCAGGCTCTTAATTACTAACTGGGTGGCTTCTGAAGGCAACTGGTTGTATTTAGGGTTATCAAGGTGTTGTGAATCAGTGCTAGATAAACAAACTCAAAAAGCTTGAGTTGAAACAAAGTAGATTCAAATGCCTGCAAAACTTTACAGATTTTAATATGAAAAAAGAAAACCATACAACATTTTTCTTACATATTTCAGGGGTTTCAAAGTGAGTTGTTTTTAAAATAATGTGTCCTGATTTATTGCTTTTATAAATCTTGAATTAACCCTGGCTTTTATAAGTCTCCACCCCTTGAATGGAAACCATTTATCACGATTATATTATTCCATATTAGATGGTATAATATACGGATAGTATATTACTATCAGACTCTACTAACCCTGGCACGGGATGCTAAAAACCCATGTGAAATATCATTTAAACTAAATAAAATCAAAGGAAAATTGAAACAGCCAGGTGCAGTTATGAACATACCAAACGAACGAATCCAAACCCCCGCTCCCTGTTGATGAACACCTCGCTGATGTTTCCATATTTAGCGAACAGGTTTCTGAACTCCTCCTCTGTGACTTCCAGCGGCAGGCTGCCAACAAAGAGACGAGAGCGCTGGGTGAAGGTCTTCTCTCCGGGCTTCCGAAAACTCGCGATGTCCAGAGTCATTTTTGACGAGCCTTCCCCCGTTTCCTCCGCGGCTCCTTCACTTTGGTCAGCCGCGGGGGACCGCTGCTGCTGCGGTGGGGCCGGACTGCCTTTGTCCGCCGATGTCGGCTCCGACGAGGCCGGGGAGTCCGTCCCTCGCCTCACCGGTTGAGGAGAGTCAGCACCTAGCATTCTCGCTTGGTGCATATTTCGGTTGGCCATGCAGCTTTTTTTTGTGTTATGTAAATTAAACCAAACTTAATTCAAATATTGCGCTGCAACAACCCTCCTGCGAATTTCAAAGATGGCGACCCTCCTTTTTGTTCTTTGGAGATTTACGGTAGATGGTGCGCAGTAAACGGGTGCTGCTGCCCCCTACAGACCGTGTGTTGAATTCAACATAGAATCACGATTAGACAAGTTCTAATTAATGAATGTTAGAAATGTCTAATTACATTTTCAGGGGACTTTCATGTTGTTTACTCAGAAAGGCATAACTTTAAGACCCCTTACCCGTGTCAATTATGAAATTTAAACTAATAATTCTGATTTCCACTGTCATAATTATGAAGTATAAAGTCATAAACATAAACTGAAAATATTCAGACTTAATTTGAGTCATTTTGACTTTCAAAGAGATAATTATTGTAACATTGCATCTTATAATTGTGAGATATTTAGTCATAATTATGATTTTTTAATGAATACACTTTACCTATGATTTCTCTAATTATGAGATTCTAATTCATAATTTTAATTATGAATTTCAAACTCAGACATTTGACCTTCACAGTCATAATTCTGAATGTCAAAGTCATTTATGAGATTCAGGGCAAAGGTTTTGACTTGTAAAATCATAAATGTTAGATACAAGGACATCAACGTAACACCCAGACTTAGAATTTTTATTTCAAATTCATAATTTTGACTTTCAAGGCCTATGCCCCTATATCTTAAATTTATAACATCAAAACATAATTATGACATATCTAAAAATTGTGTTGAAGGATTAGTATCAGCCCTATTTACTCTGATACCTCTAAATTAAATCCAGTGAAATCAATTGCATTCAGAAATCACCTCATTAATATATTTGTGTCAATGTGTGTGTAATCTAATCCCTGTATAAATAAAGCTGTTCTATGAAAGCTTCAGACGTTTGGTAGAGAACATTAGAGAACATTAGAGAACAAGCATCATGAAGACCAAGAAGATCATTAGACAAGTCAGAGATGAAATAACCCCAAACGTACAACCAGAGCTACAGTAGAATGGTTTCAAATAAAGCATATTCATGAGTTAAAATCATCTGGTCCAATCATGGTGGTGGCAGAATCATGCTGTGGGGATTCTTTTCTTCTGTAGTTTCTATAATTGCAGCAAAGGATGGTTTGACAGAGTACTGGTTCAAGTGAGGTGAACACAAATGTACATCACGTTTTTCAGAATTTTATTTGGAAAAAAACCCAAAATTTATTATTTTCTTTCTTTTTAACAGTTCTTAATTAGTTTGTGTTGGTCTATCACATAAAATCCCAATAAAATATGTTGAAGTTTGGGGTTGTAATGTGACAAAATATATTTTTTTAAAAGTACAAAGTACAAAAAATTTGGCTGCGTGTGTCCTCTTAGCTCACACACATATAATTATTTAGCGGAGGTTGCAGTACGATTATATATTTCCAGCTTTCATGACTGAAATCTTCTCTGAGTAGAAAATGTTTGTTAGTATACCATGCCTTCAGTATAAATGAAGTATTTCTAGCCAGGACAGACCATCTGTCCGCATATTAATGCACATCTGTGTGGTCATACCACCGAAATTCCTCTGACTGACACGACTCTGAGGAGCTTGCTGTCTTCTTCCTTGCCTTTAATGTGAGGGATCGCATATCCCGCAGGGTCAGAGGGCTGCAGCCTGTCACTGATGAGTTCGTGTTGGGCCCCTTTCAGACATGCACTCCTTCACATTTATCTGATGGGAACTGAACATGATGGCCTGGCTTCATGTCTTTTACCCAAGGAATGTGAATGAGCAAGCAGCACAGGGTGTGTCTTCTTCTAATTTGCTTTAACAGATAATGGGAATCTTTATTTTGAAACAGACAAACACTTGTCTGAGGTTGAAACACATCTTAGATATGTTTTCAGATCATAAACCTTTGCAATTTTTTGTAAAATAACTTTATTTAAGAAGAATAGAGTAGGAGGGCACTGAAAAAATCGTGTTATTTGCTTTCTTTTAAACATGGGTTTGAGACAATAAAACTGATACATATAATGTAAAAGTGTCGTAAAAACAATGTTTTGTTTTTTAACCCTTTAAAGCCTGACTATAACGCTTAACTGGATATTTTTGACAAAATAAAATATTGTTTTGATATTGCAACAGCATTCCTCTCTATTTGTATTAGTATTATTTAATACATTAGGTTTTTTTTTTGTCTGACCGATTATTTTCAGCTGTATGCTTAAATATTTAAACAATAGATGCAGAAATCTGCTAAAATTAACTGATGGTTGAAAAATACCTAAATACTTAAGTGTCACACTTTACACATTCTTTTTATTAATAATGTTTTAAAATATTACGACAGACTTTTTTGTACATAAGAATTTCTCTACATTTTATTTCTTATAAAAAATTTTTGTTGTTCAAAGTAGTAGGTGAAGGTCTGTTCATATGTCATTATGGGCCCCTCTTTAACATGCGCCCCGGGTCGCAGTCGGCTTTTTCCGTCTATGCAAATAAAAATGTTTGCTGCATTTCCGACAAAATTACAGCTTTTTTCTCTATTCATTGGAAGATGCAACGAAAAATTAGACAAAGCATTACGTCCCTCTTACGGAGGGGAGTTATGTTACGTGTCCGTGACGCAGCAGCCCTCCACCCCTCTCCCACCACTAAAACCCTCTAACATCCACCCACAGAGCAGCAGTTTCTCACCTTCATCTCCTTCCCGTGGAGTCTGCTGTAGGTTCACAGGGGGACTGAAGCTGGTAAGTTTCATCTTGTGCTCCTCTCCTAAACTCTGGGGTCGTTCTTTTAAACTAAGCTACACGTAAACCCAATCTGCGATAATTTAAGACGCATATTTACGTGCGATTTAAAATGATCGCTCCTGCCGTTAAATGTAGCGCATTTGCTTTGGATATCCACAATCCGCATTTGTTTAATGTTTTCCTGTAAATTAACTAATGAGAGCAAGTTAGATCCAAGTACGCATGGGAAACATGGACTTGTTAAATTAAAAAAAATAATGAGAAAACACTTTTCTCTGGCCAATTTGTCAGCTTTTTTTTCAAATGTAGTAAAAAGTGTTAGTAATTGTGGATTTGTTTAAAGTTTTCATGAATTCAAACGTGCAAAAGTATTTACACCCCTGGAATTTTCACATATGACCAAAACAATGTATTTTATTGAGATTTTATGTGATTGACCACTACAAAGCAGGGCATAACTGTGAAGTGGATGGTAAATGATACATGGCTTACAACATCCTACATATGCAATTGCTAAAAGGTAGACATGTATTTATATTCAGACCCCATTGATACCAATAAATAAAACCTTCAGACATCAACTACTAAGTAATTAGAGTCCAAGGACCATCACACTTGAGTCACCACACCCACGGTTATACATGGTGGTGGTAGCATCATGCTGTGGAGATGGTTTTCTTTAACAGGGACAGGGAAGCATCTCAGACTGATATAACTAAATTGAGGGTGATCCTATAGGAAAACCTTTTAGAGGGTGAAAAGCATAGACACTTGCACAGAGGTTTACCTTCCAGCAGGACAATCATCCCATGTGACCACAGACATTCCCAGCATGTGTTAGAGCCAGACTTTTCCAGGAGCTTTTGTTCCTGTCCTAATAACTCTTCAGCTGAGGATACCTTACAGTTTACTGATCCAGCTTCAGCAGGATATGATTCATCCAGTGGTGTGCTGTTCAGGCACTAAACCATTTTGTTAAGATGTGAAACATTTTATGAGACCCCTACTAAGGATCTCATAAAGGTTTTACAGTCATGAAATGACTCAGTAAAGTCCATGTGAAGCAGCCTGTGAAGCAAATCTTGTATTTGTGTGTTTTGCATGTAAAGGCACAAGACTTAGCTAGACAGTGCATACTTTTTTTTCTAGATGCGGCAAACGCTGAGCTGAGATCGAAAAGAAAACAAAAGCAGCAGTATGACCAGTGTTAAGCCCATGCCATGTGTGTCTGGTCTGCAAAGCCAAGCTGCTGAGCATCAAAGCCAGTCCTGGTGGTCAAAGGTTTGATGGGTTTCTGACACAAATGACCAATGCATAACATTTAGCCTTCATCTAAGTAATTTGTTCACTCCTATTTGACACATGAGTCTGTGTCAACGTTGATGATCGAGGATGTTACTGGAATTGGCTGCATTGGCTCAGTGAAGCAGGAAAACATGCTGTCTGTGCATTATGGGAAAAGATAAACAAGTTATTTTTTATTAGTAAGAAAAAACTATTCTATTTTAGAATAACCAATGAAAATTTTGATTTTCCAACCATTTTTATTCCAACAATTAAACGTCACAAATGAAGACCAGAAAAAAATGAAAATGTGTTTCTTGATGGATGCTGTAGTTTTAAATCCCAGAGAAATAAGGAATTACACGATTTTTATTTTGTATGCCCCTAACTTATATCTTCATCTTACTAGACTCAAAACAAACTGCAACAAAGAACATGTCATTTGATGATGCATTTAAAGACCAAAAGAAATGGGAGTTTTCATCTTTTTACTTTCTGACTGAACCTTGATTGATATAAAACATCCTTCCCTTCATCCCTCTCCAGCTGTAATGAGAACTATTGTACCATGCGTCGGTTCTTCTGCTCTGTCCACTTCAACTTAAACAAGATTTCCCCACAGGCGAGCCCTGGCACCAACCATGGCTCTTAAAGCTGGATACCTAATCAAGTTGTCCTTTCAGCAGTGAAGCATCTCATTATGAGCTCTACAGTAACACTGTGGCCCGAGGAGCTTGATGAATGAGTGAAAGAACTTAGACCAGGAGACCTCGGAGGCCTTTCTAATAATTATTTAAATAATCCTGGCTTTAAGAGCTGAACTTTTATAACAGAATGGCGAACAGTAGAGCAACACTGTAGCATAGAAGATTTGAGCTTCAGATATTTTTGTGTGCATGCTAATTAGTTTTTACATGTGGAAAAGCATAAGTGTTGATTTTAGGGTGTGATAATAAAAATAAAACAGTCTGAGCCTTCTGAAATATTACTAAGAAAAAGCAGTTTAATTGTATATGTGTTGTCCTGGAAGCTTAGGAAAGCAGTAAGATGGGTCTGGTTGCTTTACAGTGTCAGATTTAAAAAAATACAGCAACTACAAGGCTTCATGAAATAATAACCAGATGTGCGTATAAATCTTGCTCTATAAGTCCCTAATGCACAAGTTTCTGACCTCGTACTCGTACTCGTCGTCTTCCGCTTTATACGGGACCGGGTCGCGGTGGCAGCAGGAACGTAGACCGACCAGTAAATCGAGAGCTTCGCCTTTCGGCTTTCGCTTTTCTCTCTACACCACAATGGACCGGCACAGCGCCCCCATTACTGCGGCAGCCGCACCGATCCGTCTGTCGATCTCCCGCTCTATTCTTCCCTCACTCGTGAACAAGACCCCTAGATACTTAAACTCCTCCACTTGAGGCAGGAACTCCTCTCCAACCTGAAGAGGACAAGCCACCCTTTTCTGGTCAAGAACCATGGCCTCGGACTTTGAGGAGGTGATCTTCATCCCAGCCGCTTCACACTCGACTGCCAACCACCCCAGCGCATGCTGTAGGTCTTGGCTAGAGGGGGCCAGCAGGACCACGTCATCTGCAAAAAGAAAAGATGAAATCCACTGGTCTCCAAACCAAACCACCTCCGGCCCTTGGCTGCGCCTAGAAATCCTGTCTATAAAAGTTATGAACAGGACCGGTGACAGGGCAGCCCTGCTGGAGTCCAACATGCACCGGGAACAGGTCCGACTTAGTTCCAGAAATGCGGACCAAACACCTGCTGTGCTTGCACAGAGACCGGATGGCCCCTAATAAAGGGTCCCCGATTCCATACTCCTGGAGCACCCCCCACAGGGCACCACGATGGACACAGTCGAATGCCTTCTCCAGGTCCACAAAACACATGTGAACCGGTTGGGCAAACTCCCATGAACCCTCGAGTACCCTGTAGAGGGTATAGAGCTGGTCCAGTGGCCGGGACAAAAACCACACTGCTCCTCCTGAAGCCGAGGTTCGACTATCGGCCGGACTCTCCTCTCCAATACCCTGGCGTAGGCCTTACCAGGGAGGCTGAGGAGTGTGATCCCCCTGTAGTTAGAACACACCCTCCGGTCACCCTTCCTATGAAGGGGGACCACC
Organism: Crenichthys baileyi; assembly: GCA_036173005.1. Lineage (NCBI taxonomy): Eukaryota > Metazoa > Chordata > Actinopteri > Cyprinodontiformes > Goodeidae > Crenichthys > Crenichthys baileyi. The sequence goes on along the minus strand of JAHHUM010002890.1, from coordinate 1,108,066 downwards.
ACCTCAGTCTGCCAGTTCAGAGGCACTGTACCCGACCGCCACGCAATGTTGAAGAGGCGTGTCAACCATGACAGCCCTACAACATCCAGAGACTTGGCCTCACGGTACCTGTCAAGCCGCCTCAGGAGTACCACGAGCCATCCACAGCCGATAGGACTCCTTCTTCAGCTTGACAGTAAGGGTGGTGGACACCCTTACTGCCGGTGTCCACCACAAGGTTTGGGGATTGCCGCCGCGACAGGCACCGCAGACCTTACGGCCACAGCTACCGGCAGCAGCATCGACAATAGATGCGGAGAACATGGTCCACTCGACAAAACAACAAAAAATGAATTTATGCAATAAACAAACTTGCATTGACTTATTTCTGTTTATTTTCAGATCCAGTTGTGTTGCCTTTTACTAATGGGGTATTTAGATGTTTTATGATGTAATTATTCTGATTTAATTATTCTTGCAATATTATTATTTGTTTAATACTAATAATATTTATTATTATTATTAATAAACATCTTTGCAGCATAGTTTTTTAGTTTTTTTTTTATTTAAAATGTGCATATATGAGCTTACGGTGGGTCAGATAAGAATAAATGTATGGTCTAGTTGCAGTATAGAACAGTATTCAGCTAAAAAATGGATCAGTTTTACTGGAGCATGTATAATGTAAAGAAAACAAGCATTTATAACCACAGCCTGGCACAAGGCCTGGGGATAAAGTACAAAGTGGAGTCAGAGGCATCTGAGCTCAGAGCTGATCTTACACAAATCTGCTAATCTGAGTAAAAGGGGGTAAAACCAGGTCATCTGGTGTTTAATTCAGTGACTGACATCTCAGAGTATCCTTTGAGGCCATTTGTTGGAGAGTGCTCTGCTTTGGCTCTATCCGAAAGAAGAGACTAATTCTTTGAGATGTCGTGGAAAATAAAGATTTACATGTTTACTGATCAGATTTTTTTCTAAACATACTGTAGAGGTCCTGCATGTGAATATGAAATAATTACCAACAGCATTTTTGGTCTTTTTGCCAAGATTGCCAAATACCTTTATTAGTTTTTTAATCATGTGCTCAGTCAGTGCACTGGAAAATTTTTCATGGTGGTGAGAACAATAAGAGGATCTCCTGCTGGGAAGCGCATTTATGAACTGCAGCAATAGAAAACACCTGGACCTTATTATCCTATCCTTATTTGTGAAAACAGCTTTGGAGAAGAGTTTTTGAATTAAATAAAGTGGTAGCTGTTAGCAATTTCAGCACCTATATCAAAGTGAGAACTCTTTCAGCTAAAACTTTTTAATAGGGATAAAAACTACAAAATGTGTGTTTGTTCCGTATCTTTCCTCAGCTCTGTGTATCAAAGTCAAAATAACAAATACATGTTAAAAAGAACCTTAATATCACTATAATAATTAATGTTATAATATAGTAACAGTAGAACCATCTGTTAAAGGTAAATAAAAGCAATTAGTTTGTTTCCTATCAGATTTTGCAATAAATCTCTAAAAACTAAGAGATAAAGGTTGGAACTAACTCACATGGCTTTTATTGAATAATTCCTTCTATTATTAGCCTCACAAAGCCTCTTGTTTTGGATCAGTGCAGATCTGATAATGTTTTAATTTTGCATTTTATCAAAGCCTAAAACATAACAAAGCAAGCACTTGGTCACAAGCTTAGCAGAAAATAAATTTAGCAACCAAGGCAAGTTAAATTGTGATTGACTGTTTGATCTCCTGTTCATGTTACTAATATGCAAATATTTCTCTTTCAGTGTTTGACAAGGCCCATAGGGTTGATGAAGACCTATGATGGAGGCCTGGCCAGCCATGGCCTGGATCCTGATGCTCATGTCAGTTTCTGAGTTGATGAAAACCGCACAGTCACGGGATTTCACCATGAAAGACATCATCCACCTGCACCCTTCAAGTAGGACCATAGTGCCGTTGTTGTCTAATAATGCTGATCGACTGCCTTTCTCTGTACTTGTATTACCTGTTCAAGCTTGTTATTTAGTCAGAGATGTGTAATGCATAATGATGACTTTCCCAGATGAATCTGGACGATGGATCCTGCTTGACGAGTGAAACTAGGGGGATATTTGATAGGATGTTTCAGGGTGGTTTTTTTCAGTGGGGTTGTGTAAAATACCTGTGAAGAGTCACTGTTTTACCTATTGCCACACACCATTGTACTTTTTCTGGTTAAAGTAAAAATTAAAATTACATGTAAAAAGTTACAAATTAAGAACAGAGCAGGGGATATGTGTAAAATGGTCCAATTACTAGCTGAGTCCTTACAAATAAACCTGTGGCAAGGTTTACGACTGATTTTTGGCTAATGTTTTAACCAAGCTGGACATTCATGCTGTAGCTCCACTTTCATGTACGCTTACCATAGAAGGTCCTACTCGCTTATTTTCTGTGTCTCTTTCCTTGATGCAGTCACTGATAAAAATATTGCTTCCATTAACATTTAGGGTCCTCCAGACAAAAAGACATATAAATCAGTGCATCATCTGCATAACAATAAAATTTATGTATATTGTGTACTTTCTTCCTACAGAAAATACATCTGGCCAAGTGCTTCTGTTTTTCTTTGTCTCGTTCCAGTCTTCTCAACCCTCAGGGCCACTGGAAAACCAAACAGTAGTTTAGTAGTTGGATAATAATTTGATCTGAGTTTCTGTCCCAACAACAGATCACTTGTTCACGAACTTGACAGCAGTAAGCAGTTACAAGTTAATCCTAGAATTGTATCCGAACCATGGTTACTGTTCATCTTTGTTAACTGCTTAGTAACCTGTAACCTGAAGTATGATATGGTTACGCAACTACAGATGCAAAATGGTTGTATGGTTGTGTACTTTAACACTCTGCATAGTCCTGCCTGGGGCCTCATGTTCAAATTAGTAGCAGGAATGTTACAGAAACCACAGAACTGCAGGCTAGGAGCAGAACTGTGTATATAAACTCTGACTTTACAAAAGGATTTGTACAAACTGAACTTTTTCACATTTTGTTACATTAGAAACACAACTTTGTACATTTCATTGGGATTTTTTTGTGATGGACCAAAATAAAGTAGCACTTATTTGTGATGTTCCAAGAAACGAGTCAATGATTTCAAACTATTTTAACAAAAAAATATGAAAAGCATGGCCTGCATTTCTTTTCAGTTCCTTTTATTATGGTACCAATAATAAAAATCCAATTTAACCGTTTTCAGAGGTCGCATTACTGGTAAACAGACGTGTGTTTGATGAATCTCAGTATAAATCCAGCTGTTCTGTGAAGGCCTCAAAGGCTGAAGAGCACATTTAAGATATGTTTTTTAAAATTTGAAAACCATTTGTGGTTCTTCTATGCTTCTCAACTATGCACTAGTTTGTGCTGGTCTGTCACATAAAAAGCCAATAAAATGCATTGAAGTTTGTGGTTCTCAAGAGTTCAAGGGAGCTTCAGCAAAGCACTGTGCATTACAAATTTCTATTGATTTATAGTATTCAATAAGTACTTTACATGTATGAACATTTACAAGAAAATGAATAAACTTGCTCAGTTTATTTTGTTTACTAGAGGTTTTTGGCTTTATGTTCGATATATTTTCCTAAGTACATACAAAGCAGAGATTTAGCTCAAGACATGTAAACATGATTCAGTTACGTGTCTGCTGTCCTCCCCAGCCACACCTCACCCCGGTGGTTTCAAGTGTTTTACATGTCAAGACGCTGCAGATAACTACGAGTGCAACCGCTGGGCCCCAGATGTTTACTGTCCGAAGGGTAGGTCGGATTTTTTTTTGTTATGAGTCTACTGAGGCTTAGCGGAGATAAACTAAGCTAACATAGGTATACACAACAGAAAATAAAACGTGAAACTGGCAGGCTAAATTAATGGTTTATTTTACATCTGGGCCTTTACTGAAGGTCTTTATGAACACATTGCTGATAATCAGAAGTGTTTCCTTCCAGATACCAGATATTGCTACACACTCCACATGATGAATAACCATGGAGACAGTGTTTCTGTGACCAAGCGTTGCGCCACCGTAGAGAACTGCCGCTTCACCGGCTGTGTCAACATCACCCATAACGACTTCCAGGTATATGAGGAACAGATTCAGCAGCTTTCACGGTTACACCTTTGCAGATGATCCCCTCTCCCCCCATAGGTGTGCACGTCCTGCTGTGAGGGAAACATCTGCAACGTGCTGGTGCCGAGAAACGACAGCAGCGCGGTGTTCTCCTCCACCGCTCCTCTGGTCAGCTCAGGCAGGAGGCTGCATCCTGCTGCACAGCGTTACTTCATCCTCATCATTGTCAGTAGCTGCTGGACGCGTTTAAGGAGTCAAATGATTTAATTCCTACAGTGATGTTATTGCAAATATCCTTTAAATAACACTTTCATCAAGCTTGCAGATAATTCTGTAGCTTGTTTCTTGCTCATTTATGTCAAATATTTAAAAATGTAAGACATTATTTTCTATACAGGTTTTTATAAAATAAACTGTTAATGTGACTTGGATGGTGTTTTACCAAACAGCCCAGTGGAGTACGTCAACACGAGTTTCATTGTAAAACCATAAGAGTGGTGTGCATATCTATTTGTCCCATCAACTCTGACCAGCCTACTATAATTTTTATAGTAGTTTAACTTTGTCTCTTAGAGCAATTATTGAAAAATGAAAATACAGATAAAATCTGCATCTCCAAGCAAGATCTTACTTCATGGTTTGAGGACGATCATGAGAACAAGGGATCAGTCCAGTTATTAACGATCTGATCTGAAGGACAACCGTCACCAAGAACACAAAAATACAACAGAGAGGGCTGATATCTTGCAGCCCCCATCTATAGAAGGTTCTTAACTTCATCAAATGATTCAGAGGTTTGGGAGAAAGTGTTGTAGTCAGATGAAACCAAAAGGAAGCTCACTGGCATCAATAAAATGATGATCATGCAGACCATTCCTATGTAAATTTAAAATCTGAACATAAAAAAGCTAAATCAACTCAAAAACATATTAATTCAAATTATGGTTGTGTTTTTCAGATGTGGCAAGTGGGTCCTTTCTTCTACTATAAAAACTTTAACATCTTTAAAACAGTAGAGTTTAACCTACTTAAAAGATTTTAGCCAAGAGCTAAAATTGGTATTTTCCTGAGCTGGACCTTCTTAGAAATAAGACTGATGCGATTTTAATCAACTAAAACATCTTTATAGGACATTTTATAGAAATTTGTAGAAATTTTTGTAGGAATTTTCAAATGTCATGCAGTTAAAAAAGAAGCCAAATTTAAGACATAACTTAATGCAATTTAAGACCTGTGATGGAAAATTGGACATAATTTGGACTTTTTCATGCCTAAAATTGAGATGACAAAATTTTAGACTATTTACGACCCTGCAGGAAGAAAACTATCCCCACAGTCAAGCATAGAAGTGGAAGCATTATGCTTTGGAAAATCCATAGGGGATTAAATTGTTATTTCCCTGCCTTACTGAGTAATGCTTGGGTGAATGACAACAAAGGAAATACAAGTTGAGTCAAGCATGAAAGGAAAACATTTTATTTGCAGTGTGGTACGTCAATGGAAACTGTTTCTGTTGTTTCCTCAGACTGGGTGCAACAGAATAGTCCACGTTGTTGTAAAAGGTGATCTGAAACCTTTCTAGCTGACATGTTATGGTCGTTTTGAACCTTGCACTGTTCCTGCGAGGTATATTCACCTGGAAAATATTGTTTCATAAATACAAATATTCTCTAAAAATATTACACTTTCTACAGATTGAGCATATGGCAAAGTTGACGCTTTGCCGAGTGTGGTTCACCCTGGATGTAGTGAAGGACAAAACAAAGGTCTGTGGTAGAGTCATTAAGAGCACTGGGATGTCCTTACAGTGTTCCAGTTAGACAGGGTTTTTATACACAACCTGGCCAAATCGCACATCTCCGACACCACAATTAGAGGCATTCTGTGCAGATCTCCTGGTGGAGAATATTAAAAATAAGCCTATTCTTCATCATCAAATCCATTCGATAGTCCTTGTAATCTCGTAATAGCAGCACTGTTAGGAGGTGCATTGGTGAAAACAGTCCCAACGAATAAAGGCGTTCCCCTGAGGATGTGGCGAATGACGGTGCAGGAGCCCGACACTTCGATGTGAAAGCCCAGATGTCTGAGCTGCTCCTCTGCTCTCAGTGCAGTCACACTTGATGGGGACGCAAAAAACTGTTGGAGAATGTATTGATATCATTATAGCTCTAAAAGAGACGGGCTTTAATTTCCCTTTTGCAGAGGTACAGTGTCTACGCTGACATCAGTTATTTCTATTTCTCAACATTTCTAAGTCTGAACTTCACACTTTTCCAGAGGGTTCAGTAATTCATTTCCCAGATTTTTTAGGTAACACAAAAGTTCATTATCAAATCACTGCACTTATATTTTTTTACACAGGTCAGGCTTTAATAATTGAATCTAGAAACTGAAAGTTTCTAGAAGCAAAAGTTTCAGAGCTTTTGTTTCGCCTAACTATTATAGGTTATGTGCAGTGTGCTGCAATAAAAAAATAACTTACAGCTTCTCCTGTTGTTGGGTCAATAAAGTCTGCCCAGTATCCCGCTGTCCACAGGGCGAAACACATCTCCTTAGCACCGCTCAAAAACTGCAGCGGGAACATATTCTTAGTCTACAGTCGCATACTTCTTTATTTCCCCAAATGCAAACAAAAAGCGAAACAAACACTGACTTTATGAAGCAGTTGGTCTTGGTCCGGCTCTGCCGCTCCGTCGTCTCTCCGACTGGTCCTCTGTGTCACTGTCACGACTGTGATGGAGGCCGTTGGTGCCGAGGGGAACAACAGCTCGAGTTCTGAGACAGACACATTAGTTATTGAAAGGCAGCTGAAGTTGTATAATGAGGAAGCTTCATAATGTTCTCTTACCTTTTCTTAAAAGTTCAGGGCAGGAACTTATAGAACAGTCTGTGTCTGGCTGGTTAAAGTACTGCTCAGCTTTGTGGAGTCTTGTAGATAAAGGGCCCAATTTTCCCTGTCAAACAAATTGTGCAAAACATCATAGCTAAAAAAAAGCACCAATGGCATTAATGTGTCCTAAGTTACAGCGCCTTGCAAAAGTATTCATACCCCTAAAATGTTTTAATGTTAAAACCAAAGACTTGACTTTATTTTACATAGATTTTATATCTCACACAAAGAGGATATATTATTGAAGTAGAAGTAAAATGACATTTTTTCACAAATAAAGATCTGAAAAATGTAGCTTCCAATTGTATACAGATCCCCTGAGTCAATTCTTTCTAGAACCACCTTTCCTTTTGGGGCATTTACCACCAAATTACTTACATGAAACTCGTTGACAAACTGGGCCAGTATAAACTGGTGTCTCTCTGTGCTGCATGGAGTCGTCAGTACATCAGGCACAGTCCTGTGAACTGGAACCTTCTTTTGGTTCCCCATGCCTTCCAGGTGGCAGTCAAACCCTACGTTACCCGGCAACTGGAAGCGCTGGTCCTGAGGTCCAAATGGTCCCATGCTCTCATCTGGCCACACAGTCCTGGGACCTGCAGAAAAATAAACATAGCTTAAGGCTTATTGAGCCTAAAAATCAACTCCTGGAGTAACATCCACTCCTTGTCTGACAGCACATTCGACTCCATATGCACAGTGGATATTAAAAAGTATTATGATGTAGAACCTCTGAAAGCATTGTGATCTGATAAAAAACAGAACTGAACTGTTGGGCCACAATTCCAGTAGCTATTTTTGGAAGAAAGAGCATCACCAGAAGACAGCCATACCTGCAGAGAAACACGACAGTGGCAGCATCATGCTGTGGGCTTACATTTCTTAATCTGGGTTTGACTTCTGTTTGCTGTGTCAAGGTGGATGGAATTAGTTAGTCCAGATTTAAATCTGTCAAAAAACATGTGAGGTCACCTGGAAAGAGCTGTGGATAGATTATTAAGGCACAGTGGGCTAATATTGCCAAGTCAAGATGTGACATGATGACTCCCACAAAAAAAAGACTAAATGCTGAAATTGAACAAAAAAGGTGCCCCCTTTTTAGTTTAATGCTCTGCACATTTGTGCAACCAGGTTATGGCACCTATTATTTTTTACGGATCTTTACTTTACTGTTACTGTTAACTCATTTGTTACATCACAAAATCCTTACAGGAGTGTGTTCAGGCCTACACCACGCTCAAGACAATCCAGTCTCTTTTCATATGTCGTTCCTGTGGAACAGCCTACCAAGCACTACCAGAACAGGCCATTCCTGTCTATCATCGAGACTCTTGCAGACCCAGCTCTTCAGAAAGCATCTTGCACCCTAGGACCTACCCAGTACTTCCCTCTATGCCTGCACTCTGTTTCTACACTGTCACCTCTGACAGAACCTGACTAGTGGACTTCCTTCTAAGTAGCTTATTATTAGCTTAGATATTAACTGCATTGTTATATGCACAGCTGTATGTCGATTTGGATAAAATTGTCTGCCAAATGCATAAACATAAACACAAAGAAAATAAATATACATCTTTAAAAGGCCCTTTCAGATCAAAGTGTTGACTGAGTCCTTTACTTCATGTCTCACCCGAGTCTGCGGGTGACATAGCAACATATGGCTCGTCAGAGCTTGCAGCTGAGAACGTTCTACTTCTTTCAACCCTGAGTGATGTCCAAGCTTGTCGGCCAGCAGTCTGAGGCAGGACCAACCTGCTTCGACCACACAGCACCTACAGAGGAATGATGAGCAGTTTAAAGCATGCAACAGGAAACTAATGTACAAATACCATAGATGTCTCCCTGTAGCCTCAATCCCTGCTGTATGGTTTATGAATAAAACAAGTAAATGCTGCCTCTGTCCTTATTTGAGACTCCATATATTATTTCTGACTTTGGAGCTTATGGAATTATGTAGCAAATGAGAAATTGTAAAAGATCTTTAAATATGTTTTATATTTTAGATTCCTTAAAGTAGCCGCCCTTTGCTGTAATGACTGAAATATTAACCTATGGTCGTCTCTCATTGAACTTCTTGGAAGTTCTTTCAAGACTCTTTGGAAAACCATTTCAGGTGACCACCTCATGAAGCTCGTGGGAGAACGCTAGGGGAGCAAAGCCGTCATCAAAGCAAAGGGTGGCTATTTTGAAAAATCTAAAATATAAAAATGTATAGAGTTAGTGTACCGGTAGTGTACAATTAAATGATTTTAATATTTTGTTCATGTTTTCAAATAACTATAAACAATAAAAAGCAAGTGATCTGATTTGAAAAGCAAGCTTTTCTAACTAGAGTACATGAGGTTTTATGTTGTTTGTACCTCCAAAACACACTGTTTTTGAAGACATTTAAATCTAACTGTTAACCCCCTCACCCTGCTAGATGGAAGCAAAAGTGTGTGTGTAGATTATGCATCAACCAGCATTACTGTGATTTATGCAGTGGGGAGAACATGTATTTGATACTCTGCTAATTTTGCAGGTTTTCCCACTTGCAAAGCATGTGGAAGTCTTTAATTATTATCATAGGTACTCTTCAACTGTGAGGGACGGAAACTAAAACAAAAATCAAGAAAACCACATTGTGTGATTTTTAAGTAATTAATTTGCATTTTATTGTATGGCATAAGTATCTGATAGTAAAAGGTACTTAATAGGAGATGAACTTTTTTCTGATAACTTTTTTCCTGTGACCTGAGGATGTCCTAAAATGTACAAGGTAATTCCAACCACTGCCATGGGAGACTGTCAACACAGAATCCTTCACAATCCAATACTGTGACTTTGCCCTCCCCTACTCTAAGGATTGCTTTGGAAAATGATTTTAGCAGGATGTCTTCTACTTTTTTTAATGCCAAAACGTGCTTTGTGGGCATCATGAAAGGTGATTTTCTACGGCAACAAACTTGACCTCTTGGCTGATTAGGGACTCCAAAAAGTCAATCAAGTGCTTAAGCCAACCACCAAAAAAGCTAAACATTTATTAAATACTATTTGCTGTAAGTCAAAGGATAATATCTGAAAACGGAGAAATTATGCTAATTTAGTTTGAGGTCATAAAGTTTCATGTTTAAATTGAAGGACATAAATTCTCCTAACATATCGGATTTAAAAATAAACTTAACCTTCTTACGTAATTTCGGAAATGTCTGTAATGCTTATTCTAATTAACATAATACACAAGTGAATTCGGTCATTTGCACAGTTGAAATATTTAGGACATAATAAGGTGGAAATAAGTTACTTACACTGCTTGACATTGTCGCTCGCCGCCTTCACCTTTAAACCTGTGGTACAGATTAACAAAATATATATTTAACGATTTATTCCAATGACAGAGGTTCACACGGAATGAGACTGTCATCACCTTCATCGTGCTAACAGGGCTAACTAGCAACCGTATCGAGGCATGATGCAATAACATCAGACAAAATTCAATTTAGGAGCAAACGGAATGTCACTACTAAATTTAACTTTTATCAAAAGGTATTTAAAATAGTCATAATCTTTCAATATGGGTCATGCTTTGAAAGAAAGCAGCTAAGAAAAGTAGCTAAGATAAACACTGCTAGCTATGTAGCTGTTAGCTTCGGTCAGCCGATAAGCAGCTGTGTTTTGGCACTTTCCTGCTTTAATGTTAAAAGCGTCATAGCACCTAAACAACACATATTTCTTAATATTATGTATGCAAAGTCGGTTTTTGAAACGTGTTTAAATGATTAGATACGTTCTCGTTGTTCTTACTCGTCAACCTGCCCGACTGCCTTCTCTAAACAACGACGGAACCTGCCGAGGGTCAAAATCAGTTTATGTTTGCGTAACCAAAACACAAGAGCGCATTACTGGTTCGTACGTCAACGTTGCCGCCATATTGAGAGTGGCACTCGAATACTCTACCAATTTATTTTTGGAAAATGGTATGAAGAAATGCGAATCCTTCATAAAATTAAAATTTATTTTGTTAAAGAAATTATAAAGAAACTGAGTTTTCGGAAATATTTTTGTTTTGCATAGAGTTCCAACTTTATAGATAAGTCCAGCTCCCCCTGTTTTGAGCATAGTTTTTCACTGAACTCGAAAACCTTTTTTACTTCCCCCCAATGTTTGCGTTCGAAGTTGAGTTTTGAAATGCAGATAGTTTAAACTCTTAAAGGCAAGCTAAGTTTACACTGTATAATAAAGCAGTTGCCTTTGTTGTACTTATAAATAAACTACGAAGCTGAACTTGGCTGCCCTTTAACAGCTTCCCATTCGGGAAACAATTAAAGGGCAATTCCACCTGATTTTTCATTACCTCGAGCATCTTTAATCTGCTCTAACTCAAAAACTACACTTCAAACCGGGACTACATTATTCTACACTAATAGCATCTTTCAAACCGAGTTGGGGATTTGTGAAACCTTTGTATGATTTATGAAAGTTAAAAAAAGGCCATACTTTAAACCCTAGTTTGGAAGTTTTGAAACTTTTAAATATAATAAAGGATAAATATATGTGTTCAGAAAATGAACATAATGTGTGCAGAACTGTTCTCTTTACATACAGCGATGCTCTGATGTGTCTGTGTTTCTTGGCACAGTCCACTGATGATCTGCATCTATTGCTACGTTTACACCATTCACGCAAGTAAAAGTTGACAGGATTCCCACATCCCTTTAAACGGAAAAGCCAAAGGGCACAGAAGAAAGTGGCAGAATTAGGCCCCTGCGTATAGAATGATGGAAACATGCTTTATGTTTCCTTTCTCTGAGCCAGAAATTTGGTGTTTGAAATATTTTAAATATTTAAAGAAGTTTAAATTTCCCCTCATCCGCTTTTAACCGTAACAAAGAAAAACATCTCTAGTTTCTGATGGAAAATCCAATTACCAAAATATGCATGGACCAATGTCTGATTAAAAGCTGGTAATCTATTGAAATATCTGCAGCAAATTTATTGTAGACTTTTGTATATATTCTTTACAAAAGGGGCACAAATAGCAAAAGTTCGGGTTAAATTGTAAAGGAGCAGATTTTATTAGGAAAATACAAGGTCACAAACTTACTAAATCAATTACATAAACAACTCTATATTATTTTATCCTGTTATCCAAAATATCCTCGGATGAATTAAGACTAAAACTGTCACTAATTTTGTTTTACTACAAACTGATGCTTTCTATAATCCTTGCATAGCAGACTAGTCAGAAAATCACAAAAAATAAAATGAATATACAACAGAAAATCTAAATGATACAAACTGAAATAAATATAAATGTTAAATACAAACGAAAAAACAAATATTTCAGTTCACTATTTATGCAGCGTTATATTTGCGTCTTTATTCCTTGAGTTCAAACTAACTCATGTTTTTCAACCTCTGATTACAAATGGTATTGATTCTAAATAAAGTCAATCTCAAAACTCGCCACAAGATGGCAGTAAGTTATTTAATAGTAATGAGGGTTACATTTGATCATGAGCTTGTCCTTATCTCATCTTTTTATAGTTTAACAAGAAACCAGAAAGTATTTCCTCCCCCTTTTACTCAGGTGGACTTACACTCAATGGATGAACAAAAAGCAGGTCATGATCATTTTAACAAAAAATATACTGAATATGCCCTGCAATAATAAAAGACTTACCATGACAAACAAAACGAAAACAGACCTCCTCTTTACTGTCTGGGTAGATGAAGGACAGTTGAAGCTAGTTAGTTGCTGGCGTAGATACATCCTTTTAGATGACTTGGACAGGAAGATTGACACATAGTCTCAGCTGACAGGAAATGCATTTGGAGTTCACCCTGAGCCAGAACGCTTCACTCACTGTGGGCAGCTGCAACAATAGCAAACTCTGAGTGTGTGTGTGTGTGTGTGTGTGTGTGTGTGTGTGTGTTTGTGTGTTGCAGTGAGACATGTTTTAACTGTGCAGAGAATTTGGCTGTCAAATGACTCCCACAGGATCATTTCTTTAAGCTTCCACCCTGGATGGAGCCCCGTGGGACGTACATGACACACATACATGCATACACACAGGAATGCATGTGTGCCAACAGCCATAAGGAGCAGGAAAACCATTTCTTTATCTCAGGCAGTGGTCTAATTTGAAGGGAAAGCTGACTGAAGACCAGTCAGATTGACTATCCATTAAGAGTTTAAGGTGATATTTAACAAGTTAGTTTTGGCATAAAATTCCCATCACCAAGCCACAACCACATAGATCAGCCATGTGAACTCTGTGGAACAATAGCAGTGTTGATGTCTAGTATTATGGCGCACCTTTCTGGGGAACAGTCATATTGAAGATTCTTTGTTATAAAACAGAGGTTATACTTACTAGGTCATTAAGGTGGAGAGAGGGTGTGAGGAGGCATAAGTGGAAATCATATAGTTTAAGCCATGGATCCTGAACAGCCAGACTTTGAGAAAAAATCTTTTTGAGGCAGATTGGCTTTTCTGGTGGGGGTAAAATACCTTTACCACAAACAATGTATTTTATTGAGATTTCATGAGTTAGACAAACAAGGAAATGTATAATTTTGAAGTGGAAGGAAGTTGTTTTTACAAATGGGAAACTGTGCTCTGCCTTTGTTCTCAGCTGTTAAAATAAAGCCATAAGAAGCCCTGTTTGCAGTTGATCACAAACTGTGACAACCATTTAGAAGAAGGCGCTCTGGTGAGATGAAATCAAAACATCCGAACAATGAAACATGGCGGTGGCAACATTATGCTGAGGGATGGGTTCTCTCCAGAAGGTGAGAGGGAAGCTGGTCAGAATTGATGGAGCTAAATATGGGGCTATTCTAGAAGACAACCTGTTAAAAACTGCAAAACACTCAAAACGGAGGCAGATTAGTAGGTTCACCTTCCAGCAGGATAAACCCTCAACCTACAGCCAGAGCTACAATGGAAAGGCTAAGATCACAGCATATTAATGTGTTTGAATGACCAAGTCCAAGTCCAGGCCTAAAGCCGATTAAGAATCTGAGGCAAGGGTTGATTCTTGATGTTTACAGATACTCCAATCTGATGTGCAAAGTTGTTACACACTTACCCCCATAAAACTGCAAGTCATTCACGTCCAAACCCAATAATACAGTGAAGTTTGTGGTTGTAATTTGACAAAATGCTAAAAATTCAAAGGATATGAAAACATTTTAAAAGGTACTGCGAAAGCTGTACTTATTGAATACTACAAATACTAATTTCACTCTCCTTTTTAGTCTTTGTGTGTTCAACTAAAAAACTCTTTCATATCAGCCTGGACTTAACAGAAGTCTGGTGTAAATTAATGACCCACTATTAAGCTCTGTTTCTTCCATATTCCATGGACAGCAGCGTTTGGCTTTGTGCAAGGAATTCCTGTTTGCTGAAAAGCCTTGAGAGCTCCAGACAAAGCCATGAGTCAGTTGAGATCTTTTTATTGCTGCCCTGTCAGGCTGTACAGGCTCTTGACTGGAATCAGCAATTTTCTTTTGCCATTTTAACCTCTGTCAGAAAAACCAACCTCACATCTCACACTTTCTGAACCGCAAGCGCACCGTTAACGGCACTCAATTCCCTACTAATGACAATCTGAAGGCTATTAAGGGTTTGCTTCCCATCCAGTCAGCTTGTGTGGAGATTTTACTCACATAACACTACATTCACCTTTACTGTTTTCCAAGAGCCCATCGCTGGATTTAAAAACCTTACAATGGCTGTACACGGGGCTATGCATCCTCTCAACCCAGGACAACGTCATTGTCATTGAGGTCAGCCTATGTTCTCTTGTTTTTCTCAAAACACTGATATTAAAATCTCTGACCCCGCTTTGTATCTCTATTATCTGAACAGCAAGACAATTACAATGCTAAAAAGTAATATTCTTCCGCTTTCATTTACGCAACAGACCACCTAACATTCAAATTTTCATCTGCGTGGTTTTCAGGCAGTTATATTTCAACTGACTCATAAGACAGCATATGTCGTTATTCTGTCAAGGACATTTAAACCACATCATGTGCATTAGTCAAGACCCAATCCACAACCCCATGAAGCTAAAGTTACAGATTTACTATTAGTTGAACATGAAATCAACAGTAGTCCCAGGAAGGGTCAGAAACTAGAACCACAGTAGGTGATTGCACCCGATGTTCATTTGTTGATGTCTTCTCCAAAACGCTTCGAGCACTGTTGGTGCTGCTGAGTTGTGCAATTAGGCCTTTCCCCATTCGCCAGCCTCAGGGCTGCAGACTCTAATGAGGTAGCAGGCGATGTGTGTGTGAGGGGGTGTGCTGATGCGCTGAGCGCATCAAATTCTGAAGAGAGTGCCTCGGGAAAAGTGCTGCAGCACCAACCAATGCTCTACCGGCGATCGGTGGTTAAGTCTAATATCTGGTCTCTATTTGATCAGTTAGACCAATGTCAATGCTGGAAAACTGCCACTTTATGCAGTGCATTAAAATTCAGGAGAGCTGTAATTATGAGGCAGATAATTACCACATTGTTAAAATATGAGAACACTCAAACGTGGAGTCCCTATTATTTATACCTTTTACCACATCCCGAGAGCTTGCTCATGTACACTACAGGGCTAGCAATGTGCTCTAATAGCATTGTACTTTTGAAATTATTCCCAGCTCTTTGTCCTGGAACATCAACTATAAATAAACATATAACTTCATACAATACCAGCAAGGGATAAAAAAAATCAGCATGCTTTCTGGGTTGAGCACTTTTTCTTTCCTCTTTTAATTGCCTGTTTGGCAAACCTAATCCAAAAGTCTTTATACCACAGAAGAAAACTGAGACCACTGAGACAAATGGATTCTTGCTATTAATCGATGGAAAAAGTTTAAACACAAAAGAGGAGCAGCTACATTTGTTTAATCATTTTAATCTATCTGTTTTTATTATTATTTGCAATCAAATTACTATTGTAAAGTTGAACGTGGTTTGAAGCACCTCTGAATATAATGCCTTTGAAATCGATCAAATCCGTTGTATTTCACTGTATGTAACTTGTATTTTACTGTATGTAACTTGTATTTCGCTGTATGTAACTTGTATTTTACTGTATGTAACTTGTATTTTACTGTATGTAACTTGTATTTTACTGTATGTAACTTGTATTTTATTGGGCTTTTATTTGCTAAACCAACATAGTTGCGAACAATTCTGAAGGAGGAGGAAAGCAAAACATAGTTTTCCAATTTATTTGCAAATAAAAGTCTTAAAAGGACATTTATTTGTATTTAGCCCCCCCCCCCCAATATTTAGGCCCGCTTTACAGAACCACCTTTTGCTCCAATTACACCTGAAAGTCTCTACACATTTTCCACACTTAGTGACAAACTATTTCACATTCTTTTCATAGTGTGGGGGTTAGCAGTCTAATTCAATGGAGAGCATCAGGGAACACATCAGTTTTCAAGTCTTGCCACAGTTTGTCATTTGGATTCAAGTCTGAACTTTGACTACACTATTTTAACCTGAATATGCTTTGATCTAATTCATTCCATTGTGTCTGTACTTACTGCTGGAGGGTGAAACTCTGCCCCAGTCTCCAGATGAACAGGATAGCCCTGTATGTTTTGTCCATCTATTTTCCCATCAACTCTGGCCAGCTTTCCAGTTCAAGGCGAAGAAAAGCATTTCCCACAGCATGTTTTCACCACCACCACGATGTTTTACTTTCAGGATGATGTGATCAGGGTGATGTGTAGTTTTTCTCCATACATAGTGTATAGTTATTGGCCAAGAAGCTCATATTTGGTCTCATCAGACCAAAGCATCTTCTTTCACATGTTTACTTTGTCCTCTGCATGGTTTGTGGCAAACTTTAGACAGGACTTTTGTTGGCTTTCTCTCATCAAAGGCTACTCCTTCCATTCATTCATAAAGGCCAGTTTTGTTAAATGAACTAATAGTTCTCTTGTCAACAGGTTCATCCAAATGAGCTGTGGATCTCTGCAGCTGCTCAAGAGTAACAACAGGGACCCTTGGCTGCTTCTTTGATTAATGCTCTCCCTGTCTGGGCCAGCTATATGAGATCATTAAAGCTTGGGATATTGTTTTTTAACCTAACTCTGCTTTACACGTCTCCCCACCTTTATGCCTGGCCTGTCTGCATGGTGGTTATAATGCATTCCTCTCCACATTGTGTGAAATGGGTCGTTTCAGACATTGTTCAGAAGGTAAAAGCTTGATTGAGGAGTGTAAAACAAATAATGCGGTCAGAAAATAAAAGGCCCTTCCTACCTAGCTACCTACCTACCTACTTGCCCACCTACGTACGAGTCATAGCAGGGTGTAAGGTACTGGTAGGAAGGGAATATATGTAGCCGATATATTGTACAGAAACATCTGTACGTAATATGAATTGGAGATCCCTACGCCAAAGTGGGGGACAATAACCGAGCTAAGATCCTGTGGGACTTCCAGATACAAACCGACAAAATAGTAATGGCCAACCCACTGGACATTGTGATCATTGATAGGCAGCAGGGGACAGCCATTGTGATCAATGTTGCCATTTCTATTTATGGAAATATCAGGAAAAAGAAAAATGAGAAAGTTGATAAATACCAAGGGCTCAGGGAAGAGCTAGGGAACATGGCAGGTGAGGGCAATAGTAGTGCCTGGGGTCATTTGAGCACCTGGGGCAGCTGGTCTCACACTGGAGAAGTAGCTCCAACAGATAACTAGGAAGAAACATCAGAGATCTCAGTCCAGAAGACCTCAGTCCTAGAGATTGTAGCAAGAAGATCAATGACATAAAAAAAAGCAATTAGGCATGTTAGTAGCCCAACATGGAAACAGACTAATTTCACATGCTTGGGCATAGAAAAATAAGACATGAATTAAACTGCCAGCAAAAGCTGACATCATAACTGAAGTCAAAAAATTTAAATTTGCTTTATTTGTAGCCACAGAAAACTTTGAAAATCAGCCAAGCAAAGACGGAGGTTCATTTATAGCTACTTTTGCACTGTACGGGAACATTTTCCTTTTCCAGGCTTAGGTTTTAACATTTAAATACTCAGCTCAACATTCAGCTCAACCTGTAAGATTACTTCAGCAAACTATAAATATTGGCACCTTTAAAATTTTTGCAGAGTTGTACATTCACATGGCAGTCCTGGAAGGACATTTGTGTGTATGAGTCAGCATTCATCATTTTTGAGGCACCAGAGGCAAGTTAGGGTGACATTTCTGAAGGAATGTTTGATAATAGCTGCAGCATGTGTAGTTTAGTCAAGGACAGCTCTCTAAAAGCCTAGATCTTACAAATTTCTGCTGTTTTTGCTTCAGTTGAATGTTTCAGATAATGAAATACATTTTAATATAGATGATAATCTGAATAAATACAAAATGCAGTTTTTAAACTATTATTATTTATTAGGGAAAAAACCTATCCAAACCTGCCTGGCACTATGTGAAAAGCAAATTTCCCCAGAATTAAATCATGAATTAACCATGCCATTTTTTGCAAAGCTGAATTAGATTTTACCAGCCTCACTATGTTAGATTATTACCAGACCTACAGAATAAAAAAATATCTTAAACGGAACTTATCTGACAACAGGAAGTAGGCTAAACAATCTTACAAGATCTGATCTCAATAAATCCATGAAAAGTTGAAAAACAAAGTCCCTGACATCCATTAGTCTGGAAAGGTTACAAACGTATCTCTGTCGGAGAGACAGTTTTGATTCTTCTCAACATTACTAACGTTATTAAGGTCAGTGTTCATGATTCAGAAATAAGAAAGAGACTGGGCAAAATGACAATAATGAGAGAGTCCGCAGGCCAAAACCACTGTTGATCAACAACAAAAATACCTGTCCCAAATTTCTTCAAAACATCTTGATGACTTTTGGTAACCTGCCACATCTGGTGTAAAAATTAACGGCATTTCAGAAAAGCAACATCATGCCAACAGTCAAAAATGCTGGTAGTATGTGAAGGTCTGGGGCTGATTAGCTGCTTCAGGACTTGGATGAGCTGCTGTAATTGATGGAACCATACATTCTGCTCTTTATCAGACAACTCCGTAGGAAGATGTCCAGTTATCAGTTTGTGGCATTAATATGCAGAAGACTATTCAGCTTTTGAATGGCTCAAAAAAAAAGACCTAAAGATTTGGCAGAGACCTAGTCAAAGTGTGGACTTTAATGCAATTGAGATGCTGTGGCATAAACTTAAACAGATTGTCCATGCTCGAAACCCCATCAAACGTATAATAATGCAAAAAAAAAAAATAGGCCAAAATTACTCCACAGTGAAAATTAAAAGACTCTTTACTAGTTATTGCAAACAATGTATGGCAGCTGTCACTGCCAACGATGGTACAACAACTTATTCAGTTTTAATGGCAATCACTTTTTCACATAGAGCTAGGCTGGTTAATAAATAGCTTCATTTAAAAACTAGATTTTGTATTTAATCAGGTTTACAAGTTACTGAAAGTTGTTTGAGTAACAGAAGCGTATGATAAAACCTAAAAACAGAAATAAATCTTTAAAAAAGGTGAAAAATCTCTTCCACAACACTGTACGTTTTGTCATGTTTGGGGCACAGAGAGGAAAACAGGTCAATGAGCATCATCTTAGATTAAACTTAATATGAATACAGGTGCAAAACAGCTTGAATACTAAGGAAGTGATTATCCTCAGTATGACACTTATCTAAATGCAGCTTAAGCTGCAAAAGCACACCTTTTGGATTAGCAACAGGCAAAAAATAAAACTTGCCTTACATAACATGAAAACATAGGTCCTAAAATGTTATTTGATACCCTATTTTTGAAATGCTACAAAATGATGGGTTACAAACTCATAACAAGGTGTGTCCAAAGTAATTAATAACATTTTCTTTTTAAACTTCAGATTTTGTTTTTAAATGTCTAAAATCTCTAAACAGACATAAAGCCTGTTTGAAATGCTACAGCATTAGTGTTGAAAAATTTAAAAATTATAAGAGGCTGGTTTTACTTTCTAAGTAGTTCAAAATGTTACTAAAATTAAAGAATTAGGTTCTTTGAGATTAAAATTCAAAACATTTAAGATAAAAAGAAATGCAGCATGCGCTCCCATTAAGGCGTAAGATATTTATTTGTAGTGCCGCCTACTACTGCAGAAGAAATTCTTTGTCTAATTGAGTTAACAAACTTAATCCTTGTCCATCTTTGTTATACTGCGAATAAAAACTCTATTGCATCAAATTGTATTAACTAGTAAGATGTCTATGTTGTGTTCGCGGCTCTGCAGTGATGCAGGTCTAACAGATACATGCTGGAACTGCCGAAAACACAGTAGATAACCTGAACAATATACAAAAGGGTGACAAACCTAATTACAATATATTTGCATAATAACGTGTCAGGGAATAAAGGAATGGAATTATTAGAAATCTGCAGCCTTCCCTGAGAAAATAAAGAACGACGTCTGAAAACATGGACACAGTAAAGGGTCTGTGAAAAGGAGAATGTGCACCATTGTTTGAGCCAGATGCAACAAGATCATCTCCTCCCAGTTTCCCACACCCCCAGGCTGAATGACACGGCGCAGCATTGTGACAGCTGTGTGGTGCACCATGATTGTAGTGCCACAGCTCATAATGCCCTGCTAACCTGTGCATTCATTTTTCATTATTCCGCTGAAAAACAAAAGAAAATTATAGAGTGTGTCAGATATAAGAGTTTTTTACACGCAGTGCCCAAAGGTAATGTGTTAGCTAATCTCAGTGGACAATGCCACTGTGGAATGAAACATGAATCTATGTTAAAGTTTTCCAATAAAAACAATTTTCTCGAGAAAACTGCAACAAAAGCAATAGGGAGCTCAGGGCAAGTTTAATGTATGAAGCCTAACTTGTATTGATTTGTTCATGAAGCTGCCTCTTTTGCTTTGAGACCTACTTTGACAATCAGTGGATGCGTGCGAGACATCTACAGTATCTTGCTAAAGTATTCACACCCCTTGAACTTTTTTACATTCTACCACATTATAAATACAAAGTTCAATGTATTTTAAATTAACTTTACATGATGGGCTAACACAAACTAGCACATGCCTGTGAAGTGAAGTGAAGTGAAAAAGGTGAATGGTTTTCAACTTTTGTTAAAGAATAAATGAAAAACGGCAGCGTGCTTTTGTATTCAGCCCACCTTTGGCTGCAGTCACAGCTGCAAGTCTTTTTCTTGTATCATGCTCCCAGTTTTGCACATTTAGACACTGAAATCTTTTATTTGAAAGCTCAGTTAGATTGGATGGAGAGCTTCCACCAACAGCAGTTTTTAGCTCTTGCCACAGATCATCAACTGAATTCAGTTCTGTACTTTAACTAGGCCGTTCTAACACATTAATAGGCTTTGATCTAAACCATTTCATTATTGCTCTAACTGAACCTTCAGGATTGCTATCCTGCTGGAAGGGTTAGGGTTAGGGTTCCTGCTGGAAGGTGAACCACTGCCAGAGTCTCACGTCTTTTGCAGCTTCTAGCTTCTAGTTCTCTGCCCTGATTGTCCTGAATTTAGGTTAATCCAATAGCCCACCAAGAAAGCATGACCACAGCATGAAGTTGCCACCATCACATCACACATAAAAGTTTGGTCACACCAGCACATTGTGTTACTTGTTTGCCAGGTCCTCTATATTTTTTCCAATAATGGCTTTCTTCTTGTCCCTCTTCTATAAAGGCCAGAGTGCACAACTAATAGTTGTCCTTTCAAGAGATCCCCCCACAAGAGTTATACATCTCTGTAGCCCCTCCAGAGTTACCAAGAGCCGCTTGGCTGCTTCTCTGATTATTGTTCTCCTTGTCCAGCCTGTCAGCCATGTCTTGGTAAGTTTCCATCAATGCCATATCTTTTCATTTTCAGATGAAAAGTGCTCTATGCGATGTTCAAAGCTTAGGACAGTGTATTAATAAAATAATCCTGTTTCAAACTTCTCCACAACTTTATTCCTGATTGCTCTGCTGTGTTCTTTGGTCCTCATGTTTGTTCACCAATGTTCTCTAACAAACCTTGGAGGCCTTCACAGAACAGCTGAATTTATACTGTGATAAAATTCGTGGAGTATTTACTACTTAGTGGAATTCTGAAGGATGCGCTATATATCCAGATTTTATTAATGTATCTCATCTCTAAGGCCTCTCCACTCATGAAACCTAAGACAAATATACACTCACAGCAACCCAATGGTGTTAAAACTATTAATTTTTTGGAGAACCCTTAGAAAAAATGCCCACAATCATTAAACAGGAAAGCCGATTATAAAAGCAGACATGTGGAGGTGTTTCAGTGACTTCCCCACACATCAGGCAGCCCAGGGCGGATTTAGCTCATTGTGGCTGACTTACACACACCACCAAAATACCGCACCAAAGGGCAATGCACCTTTGAAAAAAAAATTTTTCAAAGGGCAAGGGTGCAACTTTGGAATCATCTTTGCCATTTCAGGACAAAGGAAAGATTTAATGGACTGCAAGCATGCATATATTATTTAATTTCACCCTCAAAACACTTCCGAAAAGTTCAAATTTCTGGAAGGTCTGAATTCAGATCTGGGAATGACGAGATCCCAGATCTGACTAAAGATGATGCAGCTCAGGAAACTGCTAATGTTCTTGCTCTTTAATGAGGCTAACTGCTATTGGCAAAATAAGTCCTTGGAAATGTATTGGTTTTCTCAGCATTTTAAACACCAAACACTAAATAGGTGTGTTCAAAAATGTAAGTGTTATGGAAAATATTGCCTTGCTTTCTTTTATACTAGATACTCTGCAGGATCTGATAAAAATATTCAAACCCTTCTGTGTTATTCTCTTCTGCCTCCAGGGTTAGGACAGGTGGTTCTGTTTAGTCTTACAGAGACGGTTTTTCAGCCTTCTCCTATTCACTTGTATGAGATAACATGTATGCCACACTGTGTAAGGTTCCATTTCCACTGTCAACATGTCTAGGACAACAGGTTTCACCTCGTCTCTCTGGGTCTCATGAGAGTTACCTTTAAAACTGTTGTAGCTTATAAGGAGAACCTTTGCTTTGTCTAGTCAGAATGATTTGGCAGCACTACTGAGCGCATCTCCAATGCTATAAAAATCCTTCTCTCTTGCAAGATTATAAAAAAGCTGATTCTGAGTGACAATCATCGGTCTCTGTCTTGGTAAAAACAAATTTTTCTACAATATAAGTTATGTAGTTCTACGTGTGTAACTGATTTTATAAGACAAACCTTTAGCAGTGTAAATAATTTGATGCAGCAGTAGGAATAATTGCAACTTTTCTGTTTTAAATAAAAGCAATAAGGTCACAGTATATGTGACATATGTAAGAACCTCTCACCATCCCATGCCTATTTGCGAAGGGATCATTTTGTGTAATCATTCATAGTTTTTATTACAAATATTTCAAACATTCCTTAAATGTTTTAAAGGTTTTATAGCAGTATACTTTGACAAAATGTTTAATCTCCAGAATGATTAAATAAAGGCAGTAGCTTGAAACATACCAAAGTCTAATCACGTTTTTACTTGTGTGATGACTTACTCTATAAACCAAAATGTGGCCTCACTTCACTGAGTTTGGCTTTTTCCACGATATGGGCAAAACCTGCAGCACTTCCCCTCTGGTGTTGCCAGATTTTGTTTCCTGGCTGATTGCCTTGTACTGAACAGAATTGCTTGGACACCGTTTGTGCCAAACAAGGTGAGAGCGCTGGCCTCTTTCAATCAGACATGGGGGATGATCCGACCACGATGACCTAATTTGGTAGGGTATCTCTGATCTGGTCACGTTACTGTCAGCAACCCATGCTTCCGTTTATTATCCCTGCAGGTGTTAGCCATGCAGAGGTAAGGAGAAATTACAGTATGTTGGTCTACATTTTGGCTATCGATTGCATATGTTTTTTTATATATATTCAGTAAAGTAAATGTGACTATGAAAAGAAGCTTTATGTTTACAGGTAATTTAGGCGATTTACTGGCGAGCCCACAAAAACTAATGAAGACACTTTTCCTAGCATCATGAATATGAAAGGAGATGCACTATTTCCTTTAACACATTAATTCACCCACCATTGCGAAGGTCAGAATAATCCATAGGTACAACAAAATAAAGGTGTATTGTTATTTCCTGGGTAAAAGAAACCTCTGCAAGAACTCCTTAATATTTAATCCTATCTTATTTTACAGTTGGAAAACCTATAATTCTTGCACGTACAAAACAAATATATCACAGTTGTGTTTAAAAGCAGATAAGGGGCTTCAACATGTTAGACCCACACTCTTTTTAAATAGAAACCGACAACAAAACTGTATATAGATGACAACAAGGCGTATGTAATAGCAAGTAGAAAACAAACAATTTTCTTCACAACAAGCACATTTCTAACTGAAATATGTCAAATGGATGTTTAGTAGCTTAATGGCAACACAGAATAAGGATGATGAGAACATGCTTACTCCACCAAGATCCTCTGTGCAGTAAAAGTAAGTGAGATTTGTGGAATTAAATAGCTGAAGGAAAGGATTTCGCTTCACAAATTAAAAACAGTCTAACAATTTAGAGCGCTGCTTTCCCCAGGGTTATGACACAATCATGAAACTTGGTTTCAAGGGAATGAACCACCCAAAATTGAGGGATGAGGACACAACACAGTTTAAGTCATGGCTGCAACAGTGAGTCAACAGCCAGACCATCCAGCCCCCTAGTAATATAGGTGTCCTGGTGACACAGTTGTTTGGATAAAAAGGAGATCTCATGTCTCTGCTCCTTGAAGTAACAATAGAGCAACAATTAGAATTTAAATATTTTATATCTTTTCTGGATTAAAGCTATTGACCCACTGATCAATCGGCATGTAGGTCAAAATTTGGCTGTTTGCTTAATCAATTGCCACTTTACTGCTGCCTATCTGCCAATCAATACATGCTTTAATCTTTCCTCAACAATCTCTTCCATCCTCAGTCAAGAACTGCTTTCTCCCGAGCTGCAAAAATCTCATAGATGAGCCTAAATTGGACTGGGACTCCTGAGGAGCAAGATCAAAATCATTACTATCTGAAAAGGCGCAAGCTGATCATAATCTCAAGGTGGCTGCAGTCATTGCCTTGATAAAATCTATTTTAACATAAAAGAGCAGAAAAGTGCTGATGCAAAAAAAAACAAACTGATCATTAGTTTTGATACATAACCAATTACTTAAACACAAGCAGAGGCCTTTATTGTTTCACATCTGTAGTAACTGGAGCAAACAGTTGAATAAAGACAAGATCCAGAGTATTGAGCCACAGTGACCTCCAGGTTTGTTAGGCTTTTGTGGCTCCCCAAGGGAAGCAGAAATCCTTGGAGGGTGAGGAAGGTAACAACCTATTTCCTCTAAGAGCTGTTAACTTATAAATTAATCCATATAAATACTGGGTCAATGCAAGAGCAGTTTTAATAGAATTGATTTAAAGGTGTATTTTTTTCCTGCTGGGTCTGGAAACATGATTATTCAACAACAGTTAAAAATAGGTTTTAAACCGATGAAATATGATCTAAAACCTAAGACAAATTACATGGTTTCAATTCTTTAGGTCCTCTAAACATTCAGGTGACTCATTAATATTGAAATATTAAACCAACTACCTTAAAACTCTAAAGCTGGCAGCATAAAGTACTTTCCAATGCATTCATTTAAATGCATTTTAACTGGGATTTCAATGAATGAATAAGATGATAGAGGGAGATAAATACAGGGCCATCCTGGAGGAAAGAAAACTTGTGAAAAAGACTTCCAGCAGAACAACAACCTTCAACATACAACTAGATCTATAAGACAATGTTTTAAATATTGTTGTTAGGAGACAATCCCATCCAACATGAGTGAGTCTGAGCAATTTTAAAAAGACGAATTGGCAAAAACCTGGTGGAGACAGTTTAAAGCACTTCCAGCTGCAGTTAAAAGGCTGTTGGGGGTCTAAATACAAATGTACGTGACACTTCTGGTTTTTATTTTTAATCAGTTTGAAAATCATGTCTCATTTTCCTTCTTCCCTTCTGTTTCAGTGATGTGCTACTTACTGCACGTTGGTCTATCACATAAAATCCCTGTAAAGTACATTGAAGTTTGTGTCTGCAATGTGAGAAAATAGGAAAAACTTTACTTACAATACGCAAGTTGCTGTAAGTATTCAGATTTAAAGATATATTTGCCTTGTTTTTAAAGAAACCGTGACACATTTTTGCACAGCAGGGTTATAAACTTTTTGTAGTTTTCTTCTAACAAATTCAAGTTTTACGCCTCATGTTTGTGTGTTATCTCTTCGAACAAAAGCTGAGATTAAATATCCATCTGTTTATTCAATAATATGTTCCACAGAGTGCCTTTCTTTTGTACCCCGGGTCCTTTTGTTGCCATTGGGAACACAGACCTTTTTGGTAGCATAAAGGAAGTTGGTCAAAGGTTAACCTCCAGAGTCACTTTTTAAATTTTTTGAGAGGATTGTGATGTAGATTTGGATACAGACTGCAACCGATGTTTTCCATAAACTGACAAAAACATATCAAAATCATAAAGACATCACTTCTGAAATATATGCATATCAAAAAGGCAGTTTGACCCAAGCCTCTTTTAACCTTTATTTAACCAGGTTAATCCCATTGAGCTAAAAATTGTATGAGAGATCTGGCTAAGAAGGCAGCAGCACAGTTAAATGAATGAAAAACAATGAATGAAAAACAATAATACAATTTACTGACTTTAAATTACATTTAAATAAATCTTTTACACTATGCTTATCTCATGGATATTTTCACCTGCATCTTTAAAGAGGTTTTACTTCCCTCTCATTTATGGAAAAAGGACAGTTTACATTCTAAAAAAGTATTGAAAGCTAATTTATTAAAAAGAATGCTTCCGGATCTTGGTACCATAAAAACCAAACGAAGGAACAAAGGATTTGGTACAGTTTAATAATATTTAAGACAAAGCCCAATTCAAAACGAAGGATAAAAGAATCAACTTGAACAGCACCAGCCTTTATGCTGGTAGGTTTGGTGCTGCAGGAGTTGGGGGCATCTTGACAGAGATGAATAGGTTCTGACAGCACATTACAAAGCCTTTAGGCTGGGCTGGGAACCGTGTGTTGTAGGGTGGAGAGGGTGAAGGACAAAAACGCACACAGACATACACACACACACAGGCCTTCAGGTTTATTTTATTATCCACATGTGAAGCGTAGCTGTCTGCAAGGCAGCTGGAATTGCAAACTGTTAAAATAGAAAATATTAAGGGAAATGCATTTGTACCCTTAGACACCAAAGAGTGATATGGAAAAAGGATTTAGCCTCTTCTGCTTCTCTTTTTGCTTTTTTGTCAAATGTTTTGGAACATTTAACCATTTTATTATTAGACAAAGATAACCAAAGAAAAATATAAAGAGCAGTTTTCAAATGATTTTATTTATTAAGAAAAAAAAGCTTTCCAAACCTGAGTACAAAAATTTAATTGCCCCACTTGTTAAATCACAAATCAGCCATATTTGTCTAGCAACATGAAGCAGGATAAAAGAATTCAAGTCTTAGACTCTATCAGTGTGGAAAGGGTTACAAAGCCATTTCTAAGGTGTTGGGACTCCAGTGAACCACATGGAGAGCTACTAAACTCACCGACCACTTTATTAGGTACACCTGTCCAACTGCTCGTTAACGCAAATTTCTAATCAGCCAATCTCATGCAGCAACTCAATGCATTTAGGCATTTAGACATGGTCAAGACGATCTGCTGCAGTTCAAACCGAGCATCAAAATGGGGAAGAAAGGTGATTTACGTGACATTGAACGTGGCATGGTTGTTGGTGCCAGACGGGCTGGTCTGAGTATTTCAGAAACTGCTGATCTACTGGGATTTTCACTCACTACCATCTCTAGGGTTTACTGAAAATGGTCCCAAAAAGAGAAAATATCCAGTGAGCGGCAGTTCTGTGGGCGCAAATGCCTTGTTGATGCCAGAGGTCAGAGGAGAATGGCCAGACTGGTTCTAGCTGATAGAAAGGCAACAGTAACTCAAATAACCAGTCGTTACAACCGAGGCATGCAGAAGAACATCTCTGAACGCACAACATGTCAAACCTTGACGCGGATGGGCTGCAGCAGCAGAAGACCACACTAGGTGCCACTCCTGTCAGCTAAGAACAGGAAACTGAGGCTACAATTCGCACAGGCTCACCAAAACTGGACATTAGAAGATTGGAAAAACGTTGCCTGGTCTGATGAGTCTCTATTTCTGCTGCGACATTTGGATGGTAGGGTCAGAATTTGGCGTCAACAACATGAAAGTATGGATCCATCCTGCCTTGTATCAACGGTTCAGGCTGGTGGTGGTGGTGTAATGGTGTGGGGGATATTTTCTTGGCACACTTTGGGCCCCTTAGTACCAATTGAGCATCGTGTCAACGCCACAGCCTACCTGAGTATTGTTGCTGACCATGTCCATCCGTTTATGACCACAGAGTACCCATCTTCTGATTGTTACATCCAGCAGGATAACGCGCCATGTCATAAAGCACGAATCATCTCAGACTGGTTTCTTGAACATGACAATGAGTTCACTGGACTCAAATGGGCTCCACAGTCACCAGATCTCAATCCAATAGAGCACCTTTGGGATGTGGTGGAACGGGAGATTCTCATCATGGATGTTCAGCTGACAAATCTGCAGCATCTGTGATGCTATCATGTCAATATGGACAAACTCTCTGAGGAATGTTTCTAGTACCTTGTTGAATCTATGCCTCGAACGATTAAGGCAGTTCTGAAGGCAAAAGGGGGTCCAACCCGGTACTAGCAGGGTGTACCTAATAAAGTGGCCGGTGGGTGTATGTGCAAATTGAGAAAACATGGAACGGTGGTGAACCTTCCCAGGAGTGGGCGGCCTGGCAAAATTACTCAGAGCACCAAAAGTTAAAATATTGAACTTTTTGGAATGTGTCCCTTTATGTCTGATTTAAAATTAAAAGTCAGTCAGTCAGTCATTTTCTACCGCTTATTCCATAGTGGGTCGCTGCCCGTAGACTGCTATCTCCAGCAGTCTACGGGCGAGAGGTGGGGTACACCCTGGACAGGTAAAATGAAATTTTAAAATGTATATATCATCATGTTTTACTTAGACAGACATGGTGGTGGTAGTGTAATGATCCTGGGCTGATTGGGTGCTTTAAAACCAGGACGACTGGCTGTAATCCATGAATTCTGTTCTCTACCAAAGAAACCTAAAGGAGAACTTCTGGCCATCAGTTGTTGACCTTAAGGCCAAGCACATGTCGGTCAATAAGCAGACCAATGATCCAAAGCACATTAGTATGTCCAACTCAAGGTTGTTAAATAAGTAAAACGTAAAGGTTCTAGATTGACCTAGTCAAAGTCTGGACTTTAAAGCAGCTGTTGCATGACCTTAAAAAATGAAGTGATTAAATTGAATTAAAAAGAGATTGGTATCATCTTTTCCTCTCAGTTAAAATAATTATTAAGTGAATGCCAGCTTTTTATTTTTCAAAATACAGATAAGAAATCTCTCTAGCTTTTGGCTTTTCTTTTCTCTGGAGACATTTTCTTTGTTGAGATGACACTAAATACTACCCTCCGCAGAAGAAAGCAACCCAAGCGTCTGGATGTGGAGGAATGTGTGGAATCTAAGCAATTATCTGAAAAACCTTCAATGATTGTTGCCACAAATGTAACAATTCACTCCGCTGCTTCCCAGCCAACCAGAACTCAGCTGCTTTCTTCCAGAGCTCAGTAAAACTAGAAAAAAAAACAGACTCTAACATTTACTCTAAAAGCACAAAGTCACCCCCAGTAACTTGTTTACATGCGTACACACACACACACATCTGCAGCAAAAAATGAGGGTCAAGGACATGTGCGACAAAGAGAGACAGTGTCCAGAGCCGATGGGTTCTTGAAAACAAACCCAGCGCCTGTGATGTGCAGAAACAGAAATGAAAGAAAGCTATCAGAAGAAGCAGCTGGATTGGCTGTGACAAGGCACTGATGGAATTGAAAGGCTCCACCAGTGTAGAAAGGCCTACCATCAGCAGTTCTGTGCCTTCAGGTAACGAGCAAATAACGTGAATTCATTTTCCTGCAGATGCACTTAGTGCACCAGCGAGGCACTGTGATTCCTGCGAGAGTGCTTTCCTTTGTAGCCTGGCAGGGCAACAAGGGTAAGTGAAAGAAGCAGCAGCATCTGGTCGCACCATTCCTCGCAGCAGATAACTTCCATTTATGTCAGCCGCTGTCGGTGTACATGTTTTTGCTAAGGCACCCGAAATAAAGTGGGGGGGTGCTCTGTTTCCTGCTAACTAAACCCAGCACAGACATAAAATAGCTCTGAGTCACCATCCCCCTCGACAGATGGAGGTGACGCTCCTTTTCCGATTCGCTGCCAACTGATGGGCTTCACTCAATTATCCAGTGGCATTTTTGTGACCTTGCACAAGACAGTAATGACCTCTCCATCCTGCTGAGCTCCTATTTTTTACTTTTTCTTCTCCTTTTCTAAAGGGTATCACAAGCTTATATCATAGCATAAGCTGATTGATGCCTTGGGTAAATGACCTCATCTGAACTACAAGGATGGCAAATCCATGTTTAATCCTCCATTTCAACACCTTCTGGTTTAGCATGTCAAGGTAGACCTGTTGTTGTTGTTATTCATATCATTTTTGTACCTGATTTCAAATTTCTTCACATATTTAATCGACTTCATGAAACCCCAAAACTGTTTTGAAACTGGAAACAGATGTTACCAATCAGAGGCATAAAGGCCTGAAAGCTTGCTTGGCAAATCATGGCAATTGCTGTGTCCTTTGGGTGAAATCACTTAACTATGCAAAGTATATAATCATTTTGATTATAGGCTACCTATTATTACCCTGCATGCTGTTACTCGAAGTTTGTTATTGAGGAAACATGACCTTAAACCTTGTGGTTTTCTTACCCTGTGAAACATGTTTGTTTACAACTGTTTACAACACTGTCGTGCAATACAAGCAGTAAAATAAACTCCCACTTATTAATAGGTAAGCGCGTTTCCTCATCTATTATTCATCCATTTCTCCCTATTATCTAAGACTTAGTCTTGGGGGTAAGAGGCCTAGTAGGGACACGACAACCGTGGCTCTCCAACTCATTTAGGGGATTCAATGACATTAAAAGACCTAAAAGAATATAGAGTTTACATCACAGATGATGCTTGGACAAAGTCTGGTCTATCGAATAAAGAGCATTGCTCTCTGGATCCACTCTTTCTTCACGACAAACAGGAGCAGTGCCTGTATTACTGCAGATGAAGCCATCACTATTGAACAAAATATTTGAACATTTTATTCAAGTCCTGACCAGGAGGCTTGTTGAGTGTAGGATCAGACTTAGAGTAGCTGATTCTCATCCTGGCCCCTGTAGATATTGATGCAGACACTCAAGTGCACGCTGAAGAGAACACAACCTACAGAACCACATCATCTATAAAAAGGATAATTGAGTCCCTAAGGTTCCCAAACCAGACACTTTCATGGAGATTAAGCAGATACAGCTCTTGCTTGGACTATACACGCACAAGACAGGGCTGACAAGCATCCCTGACACCCTGTTTCCTCACAGCATTCCCCACATTATGCCTCAGGGGATATTGTCCTAATTCCTCTCCAGATCCACAAAACACATTGGACAACCACACTCCAGTCGCACCCTCAGCAGTCCCATGAGGGTAAATATCTGGTCCTCTGTTTTATAGCCAGGATAGAAGCCAGTCTACTCCTAAATTCACATTATTATTATTATTATTCTCCATGCAAAACTGGGCAGGCACATCCAACACAAACAAACTCACTACCTCCAGAGCTTTCAGCACCTAGGGACAAAACAGTCCACTCTTAAGGGTCTCCTGAACAGGTTCCCTCACAGATGTTCCCAGTTCACCCTCACCGTTCATTTTGCTGGACCAAAATCTGGCAGCCTCTCAGCCAACTGATTAGTTGACAGCTCTGCCCCTCTCTTCACCCGAGTGTCCAAGATATACCCCCACAGGTCTGATGAAACGATTTCAAAATTGATCAACCTTTGGAGGTAATTCAGCCTTGTGTTGGAGCAGGGATGCATTCAAAAGTTGCAGGACAGTAGCATTCAAGAACTGGAGTTGTAGAGAGACTAGGGACTCCAAGGATAGCTAATTTAAATGTATGTTCAGTGCATAACAGCCAGAGCCTTCCTTCTTGAAATTCAAAGCTGGAAAGAAGGGACTCTCACTTAACGAGGAAAACTCTGAGATGTTAATCTGGTGACTGTGATTATCCCCATTCCCATTGGTTGCCTCTCTCTCTCTCTGCATTTGCATCTTATTCAACAAAACTGTTTCTTTTCTTTCTGAAAATGATGTTCCTACAACTTTGATGATTACAGTTCATTATCACTTGCCAAATGAGTTTTCTCAGTCAGACCTCATTAGCGCTGTGCATTCCTCCTTGGCCTCTACCTCATATTGCAGTGCCTCAAATAGCTCCAGGCAACACTGACATTAAACTATAATGCCTTGATTAGTGGCGACAGCGACCAGAGACTGTCATAATTAAACACACATGCTTGACGCACTCCTACAGAAAACGCTGACTGTAAGTGGTATGAACACTGGATGTCATTGCTATAAACTACCCAATTAGGCAGACTGGCTCAATATTTAATGTGTCGGCTCTGTGTTTGTCATTCTAACACTGAAGTTTTGAGATACTCCTTGATACATTAGCTGTAGCTATTTTGTTGACAGGGCTACGGTGACACCCTGAGGCCTTTGTGTAACTCCTCCTGTATAGAGTGACGACGGAACCGCTAAAACATGCAAAATGCACCTCACCAAAATAAATGAAAAACCATTAATTAATTTATAAACCAATAACATAGAACGCTTTAGATTCTTGTGGTGCAATAAAACAGCATGTTCCCCTAAATTCAATCTGAGCTGATTATATTAATTTAAAGAGAGAAAAAGTGGCCCCATCAAGGTTTTACAGAGTCTGCAGAACGGCTCAGTAAGATATCATTTTCAGCATCCTGGGGGAATATGCCACTGTTCATTTAATCTCTGACTCCCTGCGACTTTTCTCCTTAAAGGGGCGGAAACAAAGGAGGCTGGGAGAAAGAGAAATGCAACTCATGTTTCATTAAATCAGTGGGAAGCCAAAAAGCAATCAATCGCTCAAGGCGACTTCGCCATTTTCTTATCCACAGACATAGAAATCGAAGAAGACATGGTAAATTAAAAGCATTATATTACATTTGAGTGAAAGCCACTGTCATTTTTTAATTTTCAATTCAATTCAGTTTATTTATATAGTGCCAATTCACAACACATGTCGTCTCAAGGCACTTCATAAAAGTCAGGTACATGCATTACAATTAATCTTAATCAATGAACAGTGCAGTTAGATTCAGTTATTTATTCAAATTGGATAAAAAGTTTTTCTATCTAAGGAAACCCAGCAGATTGCATCCAGTCAGTGACTTGCAGCATTCACTCCTCCCGGATGAGCATGTAGAAACAGTGGACAGTCACTGGCGTTGACTTTGCAGCAATCCCTCATACTGAGCATGCATGTAGCGACAGTGGAGAGGAAAAACTCCCTTTTAACAGGAAGAAACCTCCAGCAGAACCAGGCTCAGTGTGAGCGGCCATCTGCCACGACTGACTGGGGTTTGAGAGAACAGAGCAGAGACACAAAGAGAACAAAGAAGCACTGATCCAGGAGTACTTTCTATGGGAAGGAAAAGGTAAATGTTAATGGATGTAGCTCCTTTAGTCGTTTCACCTAGAAAGAAGGAACAGATTAAACTCTGAGCCAGTTTTCAAGTTTAGAGTCTGAAGAGAGCACAGAGAGTTAGTTTACAGTAAAAGCTCAGTCAATCACCATGTCTAGGAGAGAAAAAGGGGTTAAACACTGAAAGACAGGGCCAAGTGGATCATCGGTAGAGGGTGAGCATTAAGTTGTTGGCCAGCAGAATCTTGGAGGATTCCCTCTCCAGAAGGTGTTACAGGTAGACACAGAGTCAGGCCAGGTGTAGCTTTCTAGGAAGAGAAAAGAGAGAGAACAAAGTTAAAAGCTGAAATAACAGCAAATAATCAAAATTGAAGAGTAGTGTGAGAATGTAGCGAAGAGGGTGAAAGTGGTCATTATGTCCTCCAGCAGCCTAAGCCTATAGCAGCATAACTACAGAGATACTTCAGGATAACCTAAGCCACTCTAACTATAAGCTTTATCAAAAAGGAAAGTTTTAAGCCTAGCCTTAAAAGTAGACAGGGTGTCCGCCTCACGGACTAAAACTGGGAGCTGGTTCCACGGGAGAGGAGCCTGATAACTAAAGGATCTGCCTCCCATTCTACTTCTAGAGACTCTAGGAACCACCAGTAAACCTGCAGTCTGAGAACGAAGTGCTCTGTAGGAACGTATGGAACAATCAGATCTCTGATGTATGATGGAGCTAAATCATTAAGGAGTTTATATGTGAGGAGGAGAATTTTAAATTCTATTCTGAATTTAACAGGGAGCCAATGAAGAGAAGATAAAGTAGGGGAAATATGATCTCTCTTTTTAATTTTCATCAGAACTCTTGCTGCAGCATTTTGAATCAGCTGAAGGCTTTTCACACAATGCAAGTATGAATCCATTCATAGTGATGAATATTCTGGATCATTTTGCAAACATTCAGTCTTATTGCTTAAAAGATGCACTGGGGTAAAAAGCAGCTCCCAGTAAATATTGCTGTAATTATCTGAACGGAACTGGATAGTAGATAGAACAGCAGCAGTCTGAGTGTTTCTTTAAGCAATTACATTAAGGCTTAGGGGTAGGGATAAGAATTTGCAGTAATGTAAAAGCCTAAATTGATAATTTAAATAAAAAAAGACAAAAAAAACATGACTTTTGTTTTTTTGTATTTCTGGACATTTTTCTTCCTAAATACAGTGCCTTGTAAAAAACTGTTCACATCCCTTTGTGTGGCCTAAATTTGCATTGAGCCCCCTTTAATTTCACAGCCATAAATAAAATAGTGCAACGAGTTGCCTTCAGAAGTGTGTCTAACTTTAATACTTTGGAAATCTCACAGAGTACTATTAACAAATCTGGCCTTTTGGAAAAGCAGTCAAAGAAACCCTATTTGCAGTTTGCCACAAGCTGTATAGGGGACACAACAAAGATGTGGCGAAAAGACTTGGGTCAGATGATACGAAAATTTTAGTTTTTTTGCCTAGATGGAAAACTATGTGTGTCACCCTGAACACAGTAATCCCCATGATTAAACATGATGGCAGCATAATGCTGCACAGAGAAGCTGGTGAGAGTTGATTTCCAGATTGACCGAGCTGCATGCAGAGCATGGTTTAGCTTAAAGCATATTCATGTGATAGAATGGTGCAAAGTCCAGACATAAATTTAATTCAAAATCTGAATCAACAATTGAAGATTTACATCCATCTAATCCGACTGATCTTGAGCTACTTTCCAACAGAAAACAGGCAAAATGTCAGCTTTTAGATGTAAAAACTGCCAGGGTCATCCTCAAAAGACCCAAACGTTGATAAATATGCTTTCTGAGGTTACTTTCTACATGTGACTCTTGTCAATGCTTATACAGGGTTTTAATTTTGGAGCATATGTTAAAAATCAAGTAAATCAAGTCAAGTTTTTTTTATATAGCGCTTTTCAGCAACAAGGGACTCAAGGGGCTGTACATAAAAGGAAAAAAATTTTCAAGATCAGAAATCAAAAGGGTTTTTTAAAAAAATAAAAATAAAATAAAGAGAATAGAATGATGGATAAGAAAATGAAAGGAAAATTGGACTGAAAACGTAACTAATAATGTTTAGATGGCACAGTCAAAAGGCCACTCTAAACACATAAGTGGCTACAAATGCACACAACACTTTTCTGACTTGTTTTTGCAAAAAATATGAAAACCATGCATACGTTTTCCTCCATTTCACAATTCTCCACTATTTTGTGTTTGTGTTGCACTGTCCGAGAAATTCTGTTTTTTAAATGTGGAAAATTACAAGGGGCATAAATACTTCTAAAAGGTACTGTAAGCAATAAAGAATCATTGTGTAAAACTAACTTTGCACTTTGTACTGGGTGGAAAAAATGCTGTGTATGTTGTTTTCACAATATCTCAAAGAGATCTCTGCTGTGCAGCATGAGTGTCACAGGGTTTGACAGCAGGCTGTGGAGACCACAGTGCCTGGCAGTGACACACTGTCCACTTGCATCAACAGTATCGGCCCCTACCAGGGCCTGTCACTAGGCTGCCTTCAACCACCTGCTCGGGGGAAATAAAACAGCCATGGCAACACCTGTCCACATCTGGCACCTCTGCAACTACTCAGTCACTGTTTTATACAGTTTTATGGGTCACAGGATGGTGGATGCTTCTTTTCTGATGGTTGCATTCAAATAGCTCAAATGCTACTGGTGGAGGTGAATATTGTTTTGCAAAAGTGAAAACCAAAGGTGTTGAACAATTTTAACGCAAGCTGTTCAATAGTATCTGGAAAGACAAGCGGAGGGAAATAAATGCTGTATTTCACATATGAAAAGGTGAGCTTTTTATATTATGTGAAATGTTTCATCTAAAGCTAGATTTCATATAATGTCTGTTTTTAAATGCATCAAAACAAATGCTCAGAAATTCTAAAAAAAAAAACGTTTGATTGTGGTATTATTGTCAAAATAAATAAAGATAATTTTTTATTGCATATAAGCATAAATCCTATTACAGATCCAGCAAATATTCTGCTAGTAAGGCAAAATAGACTAGGCTAAGACAAGCTAAGCTAACCTGCTAACTGTTGCATCAAATTTGGCAATTTCCTACATCCCTGGACCAAAATAGATCCATCTATCCCTCTCTAAGGAAAGTTGAGGCCTGTTTGTTTGCTTTAGCTGTTGAGGAGACATTGGTTTGTTTGATTAAGATTTTGCTGGTGAATGTCAGCTGTTTCCAGCATCATTTAAAAGGGAAAATGAAAAGATCAATCGATCGAGCGATTAATCCATCGGTCGGCCTATCTGTACATTTGTCAATCAGATCAAACAGCTGATATGATATATATTCCATCATGCTCAGTGAACCCTGACTGCTTCTTGTTTACATGCAAGAGCTGCCCAATGTGATGTCGATTAAATTAGAGCAATTACAATAATCTCTATTGCAGTCATGGTGGATTTGCAGTCATCACAAAATTAAAGAAAATGATTGAACTGTACAGTCTCTGTTAGACACTGAGGAATAGGAAGATGGGGATTAAAGGGAGAAGATCCTGACTTTTTAATGAACTCACAGTTGAATCAGTCAAAGCAGTCTGTGTATTTGAAGTAACAGTTTAAAAATGTAAATATCTGAAAAAAACAACTTAAAATAATGCAGTAGGGATGTGTTTTTCATTAGTGGACATGGTATCAAAATGTTAAGTTGCAGAAGTGTCATAGAAAATAGACATAAAAATGACCAAATCTACCTTCTTCCTTACACATGCTTCTCACTGCAGCACAGCTGCAGCACTAGCTGCAGATAGTCAGAAAGGTTGTTTAAAACTCCTCTTAAACAGGGCTTTATATTTGAGAAAAATAATTAGGTTTTTTTCCTGCATAATTAGGGTATTCATGTGGGTAGTTAAATTTTTTGTTGCGGGGGGAAAAGGAAAGTTTTTTTTTAAATATATATACACACATATATTTACCCTTTATTAAAAAATATATATTTATATATTACACACATATATATATTACACACATGCATATATATATATAATTTCATGTAGATAGTTTTTTTGGGTTGCGGGCAAAGGGCCTTTTTTTTATATAATATATAACACATAAAAGGGGTATATATATCCCCAAAATTATAATATACACACAAAATAATAACACATATGCTTTAATATTTTATATATTTTAATATATATATATATATATATTATTATATAAATTTATAATATTTTTATTTTATATATATATACACACACCCATATATATATTATAAGTATTTTTTATATTAGTTAGTAAAGGTTCTTTGTGCTTTTTTCTGCAAAGGGGTTGGTGGATAAAGCATTTTTTTAAAAATACAAGAGTGATTACTACTAAGGATTGAGTATGCATTCATTCTCAAACTCAGACACATGAAAAAAGAACCGCTTTCAGCCCACCCTGGAAAAGTTGTGCTACGGCATGCTAGATAAAACAAAGATCACTTTCTTTAAAATACTAAAAACTGTGCTATTACCGAGGAGACTATCCTGTGGCTGCTTCTATTGTTTTTTATTTTATTTTGTTTGAAGATAAACGAAAGCAAGTGGAGGAATAATAACCAGTGAAGCACACTTCTATTGGACATTTACCTTAACACCAACTGTGTTTTCAGAGATGAGCAAACAGAACAAGAGCTAAAAGCCAAAATATTCTCACTGCAGTGGATCACAACAAAGGTTTTTAAATTATATGAAAATCTTGGGTTTGTGCTTGGACCTCCAGAATATGTAGGCTAAATACTGTAAATGACAAATATTTCTGCACCTGCTCAACTTCTGTCAGGTTTGCAAAAAAAAAAAAATGTTTGCATACCTTTTATCCATTTAATCTTTTTCAATCACCTTTTTCCCCCACAGTTAATTTAAAAGTGTATGCACCTGTTTTATAATATATCATCACAAATGGTCTCGTCTGTCCAGTGCTGATTAGAACTCTTCAGATATCTGCTGACATGGGCAGTAAGTAAATCAGGGAATTAAATAAATGAATTACGATGCAGTCTGTCACTGGCCATGTAGGGGACACAACAAACATGTCCCCTTTTGTTGTAGGGGACACAACAAACGTGTGGAAATAGGTGGTGCGGTATAATACAATCAAAATTGGGCTTTTTGGCCTACATGCTAAATGCTTGATGTGGCAAAAGACTACCAGCATACCCAGCAAGTTCTTTGGTGGTGGCAGCTTCATGCTGTGGGACTGCTTTTCCTCAGCAGAGAAAGGTTATCTGGTCAGAGTTAAAGTAAAGATGGATTGCAAGGCAATATCGGAAGAAAATCTGTTAGAAGCTGCAGAAGGACAATGGTCCAGTCAAAGTCCAGAACTAAATACAATTCAAAAAAGAGCATCTGTTGTAAAACTGGGAAACTGCTCCACTCTCCATTCAATCTGATTGTGCTTGAGGTATTTTGCGAGGAGAAATGGGCAAAACATTTAATCTCTAGACATGCAAAGCTGCAATACACATAACCCAAAAGTCTTGTAGGAGTAACTGCTGGAAAAGGTGGGTCCTTGATTTTATTTTTTTTTGTAAAATAAAAAAAAAACTGAAAACCGTTTTTATTCGGCTTTATTTTATGTTGGTCTATCACATAAAATCCAAATAAAATATATATACGTTTGTGTTATGATCCTTAGGTGTTTGAGTTTTGGTTTTCTTGTCGTTTATGTCCTTTAGATCTTGCCATTTTCAATTCATTTTCATGGGTTCGTTATTGTTAGTAAGGTGTTTCCATATTAGCTCATTCCTTTGAGTTCAGGTTCTTAGTTTATTATTGTGTCCTGTTCTTTGTGCATTTGGATTTATTTCTCTCAGTTCACTGTCTTTTTTCCTTAGTATTATGTTTCTTTGTGTCTTAGCTCTGCCCCCTCTGTGTTAATTAGTCTCCCTCTCTCAGTCTCTCTGTGTTCCTTCTGTCTCAGATACTCCATTGTACCCTAATAAACTCACTTGCCATCGATGTTATTCTCCAAACTTCCCTCAGTATTTAAGTTCACTGGTTTTCACAGTTCATTGCTGGATTCTGTTGCTCCATTAGACTGCCTGTTACTCTGTTACTCCATTTCTCTGTCTGTTCTCTATGTCCTGTTCTCATTGTGCCTGGGTGTAAGCTTTGTATTTTTTCATTGTTAAATCCTTTAGTTCACCATGCTGCTCCAGAGTTTATGTCTGCAATTTAGTCCTGTTACAACCTCACAACCCATGACAATTTGTGGTTGTAATGAGACAAAATGTTAAAGTTCAAAAACTGTGAAAACGTTTGCAAGCCCCTGTAGATGAAGGCAATTAAAAGAGCCGATTTGTACTGACTTGATGTGTTTACATAATACAGCAGTTATATTAAAGACCTGCAGATGTCTAAACTCTGGAAGTAAAAGCCGGCTGAACATGTTAATGTGTAAGATGATACATTCCTTCACAGCACCTGTTCTGTCAGTGACTCAGCCAATATGCTGGCTTAGAGTATGTCAGCCGGTGTAGCTATGTCAAGATTGGTAAAGGTGCTTATGGCTGACTTACAAACACACGCTAACACACAGTCTGAAGTGAACCGTGCTCTGTGATATAATCCTGACAATTCTGAAAATGAGAGATATGCAGCTTGCAGATTAGCCACTACTTTGCCTGGAAAAAGAAAAGCTGATTTCCTTTTTGACTGCCTGAAACTACACATATAAACCAACAAGCCACAAAGAGCCAGAAGCATCAGTCTGGACGTTTTTATCATAAAAAGAAAAGAACTGAAGGCAAGCAGGATCATGTTCAATTCAGATATTATTTTAAATGACAGCACTGAAAAAGTACAAAGAAGGTTTCTTTGTCTTCAGTTCTTCATTAAAATATTACATAAGATCAATAAAAAAGGAGATTTTACACAGAAATGTTGGGCTTTTGAAAAGTATGTTCATTTACGGTACTTTATAGGACTTGTGGGCTGCCCAGAAACTCTGTGGTCAGCACTGTTGCCTTGCAGCATGCAGGTCCACAGTTTAAATCTTGACTTGGGTCTTCGTGCATGTAGTTTAAATGTTCTTCCCATGCATTCATGGGCTCTCTTAGGGTACCCCTGCTTCCTCCCACAGTCTAACTGTTAGGTGGATCCTCTAAAGTGCCCTTAGGTATAACTGTGTGTGCATGGTTGTCTGTCCTGTGTGTCTCTGTGTTGCCCTGTGATAGACTGACATTTTCTTTTATGTGCGATTTTTTGTCCTTAACTAAAAGGTTGGATTGTTTTAGGATTTGTAGTGTGTGGTGTTTCTGCAATTTTATGTCTGAATAACAAGCTTTTTCACACTCAGATTAGTGCCGTTCTTGCTTACCTTCTGGCCCAAATTAAACGTGTAAATCCTCACTATGAAATTACGGCAGATAGTTCTTCAAAGTTCAGACATTAGGTAAAAAATGTCCAACAGCCTATGATTTCAATTCTTGAAAATCTAAGTCAAGTCATGAATCTTTAGAGTCTGAGTGTCCAACTCCAGTCCTCAAGGGCCAGCGTCTTGTAGGTTTGGGTTGTGTCCCCATTTCAAAACAATTGATTCAAATGTTTAAATTGCCTCCTCTTGTGATCAAACTCTGCAGAGGCCAGGTAATGAATTATCTTTTGAGCCAGTTTATGTTAAACCAGGGAAAGGTCAAAAGCATGCATGACACCAGCCCTTGAGCACTGCGTTAGAGGGGGGACCAAGTCAAGTCTTTGTTTTTAGGATTAAGTCCAATGTACGCATGATTCTGAGTCTAATTTGGAGACTCATGACGACAACTCTGGTGCATATTGCACTGAACATCTTTTTTTTTTTTTAAGTGGATGGAGTGAGAAAAAAAAATTAATGGTCTATTCCTTTTTCCACATTTGCTTTTATGTGACCTTTTTTAAATATTTTGCTCTACTTCAGCAATGAAATCATAACATCAAATTTCTAATCCTAAAGTCTAAAAATGGCCCTAACATCCTGCCCTGTTTATTCAAACAAATATAAATGCATTAGATTATGCAGTTGTAAACATTTTTTTCACTGTCATCAAGTGTCACAAAAGGAAAACAGTTCATCTTCTCACACACACAAACACGTACACAAACACCTCAGGTCCTTCCAGTGACATTGCCTGCAACAACCAGAGGGCAAAGTGTGCATGTGTGTGTATCCACGTGTGCACAGTGCAAACAAGACTGCGTGTGCATCCGTGTCTCTGTTCATGGAGAGGAGCACGTCATGTTTACACAATATGACAAGCAAATCTATAGTGTAGTGGAAGAAAAAAAACGCCCAGCCACTGAAGTCTTCAGCTTCAGAATTTGAAAAGATAAGTCGTCTATAAACCCCATCTCAGATGTGACATTTCTGGGTCTCTACCAGCATGGAAAAAATGTCTAAGATTTGTAAAAGTGAAGTCAAGCAACTCACAGTGATTTCGGTGTTTTATGAAACTGTCAGTGAGTCACTTGTGTTAAGGATTTCAAGTTTAAATGAGCCAATTTGTTCCAGTTGTATGGGACGCTTCCTTTAAATACACATTGTGACTATTTGTAGACCTTAATTGTTGCCATACATAATATAATTCCTCCTGCAGTAAACAGAAATCCTGGCAAAGTGCCACTGACACTACTGCAACACACCCTGTGTGTGCATGTGGAGCACACCTGTGCACAAGGATTGAAAGTAAAAATTATGACATATTTAGGTTGTTTGGCCATTAATGGAGCTTAAAACCAAAGCAGGAGATGTGAATTAGAGTCCAGTTTTAACCTCTTCGGGATTGGGCAAGTGATGCTAGCAAAAATAAAGGATTTAGTTCTTTAACCAAGTGTCTAAAAGGAAAACAGAACATTTTTCCAACAAACAGACCCATATTGGACAGTTTTATGTTTCGGTCTGAAGACAATACCCTATATAATTCAACACATTATCAGACAACATAAATATTTCTATTGAGATGACACTGTACAGTACAATTTAAGGTACATTATCATATTCCTAGGAAAACAAACTTTGGACTCAGTACAGTATCTGTAGCTGCTGCTTACAGCTAATTAAAACACAACCTTTAAGATTAGAATATTACATCAGACCAATAGAAAAACATTGTTAATCCAGAAATTACATACATTCCTATTTATTCTTGATTATGAAAAAGAAAGTCAAGTTAAGGTTATTATTCCAGTTCTGTTTATTATGAATTCCACTACAAAAAAAAAATCTGTAAATGACAACTATCTAAATCACTGCACACCAAAGCAGTGCAAGAATGGCTGCATAATTATGACGTATAAGACCTTGAAGGTCCAGGCATGCTCTTAAGCAATTTTAACTGTGTTTGATCATCTGCAGTTCAAATAGATTTGCCAAAGCTAAACTCGACAGTGCTACATTGAATAGTCCTTAAAACATATTTTGAGATGTATCAAAAGTTTATAAAATTTTTGAAAACACAGGATGAATGTTTTCCATCCTTTTTCTTAATTGGGACCCTCCTGTGGGGTGAAGCAAAAAAACAAAACTGTAGGTAGTGCTTAGAAAAATCTATCTTTGTCTGAACTGATTTATTGCTCATTCTTAAAAAGTCTGATTTGGGATATAATCACTCAGTTTTTGAATTTTAACACATGAGAACTTCCTAGTTTTCTCCAAAATAGTCCACATCTGGTCTTTTTCTTACACTTCAAAACTATATGATTGCCATTTCTTGTAAGCGAACTGAATAACATATTACACTCCTAAAAAGTATATATGCTAATAACAAACAAGACAGTATAACCATCTTATATGAAATGTTTTTTGTCCTTATGTAAAGCACTTTGAATTGCCTTGCTGCTTAAATGTGCTATAACAAATAAACTTGCCTTTACAAAAAAGTATCACAGAAGAAGAGATGTTAAGAACTCAGCATCCTGAATAAAAGCAGCTGTACTATACTGAATACATACTTTAATGGCTTGTGCAACCAAAGTGTGAAGTAAGCAGCTGTTTAAAGTGCATGTGATATTAACATTGATTTTCTTTCATGGTTATGAGAACAGAGTATAATATCTTTTGCGCTGAGTAAGAACAATACTGGTCAGTGGTCCAAAGTAGTTTCCAGCTTATCGCATCGCTTCAAAACCGCTGATTCCATTAGAACGACTTCTAGCAGGCAACAATAAACCAGGGGTGTCATTTTTGAACAGTAATAATAGTACTGGATTATTCTGAACCCAGTATATAACCTATAAATGCTGAAGGAGGTATCTTGCTGGATATGACCCTGTCATAGTAAATTCTGATGCAAAGGAAAAACTGAAAAAACAAGCAGCCTCACGATTTATATAGTTGAGTCAGTAATGAATGACTCCCCAGTACTTAAACACATAAAACTTGCTCCGTATTAACACCAGATTATAATGTGTCAAAGGCAGCAATACTTGTGACGTTTTGCTTATTCAACTCTGCT
The DNA here is from genome assembly GCA_036173005.1 of Crenichthys baileyi. Lineage (NCBI taxonomy): Eukaryota > Metazoa > Chordata > Actinopteri > Cyprinodontiformes > Goodeidae > Crenichthys > Crenichthys baileyi. The sequence continues at coordinate 1,063,806 of JAHHUM010002890.1, read as the reverse complement.
GCAGCACACTTTTCCAACATGTCAGCAGGTTTTCCTGCTGCCATTCCAATGGGAATCACTTGAAAGAAGCATCCGACTGCCACTGTGCTGTAAGCCTCTAAATATACTCCTGATGCCGTCCCCTGGCTTTCATAGTGTGTAGGGAGCCAGCAGAAATGACACAGAAGAGATAATAACTAACATATCATGCTGGACTGATATCAAAGCAACCAATCTGACATGGAACCTCCTAATCAACAGAACAGCATAAGAAAGGGAGAGCTGAATTAAAATGCTCTATAAAGCAGTCACCATCTCATCAAGACAATACACAGCTCTAAATGTTCACAATGAAATGCTAGTCTTGGACCTAGCCCGATAACCTTAAAGGCATATTTATTTTTAAAAAAAGGCATTCTTCAACATTTTGTATGCTGGTAACATTATATGGTAAAATTGTTCATTTCACACTTTTTATGTCCCATAAATATAACCTGAGTAAATGCGAAAGGGTGTTATAAATCATAATTTCACTAATTGAGAGTGGAAAAAAGCAGCCAAACCTGCCTGGCTCTATGTGAAACTTTAACTGCCACCCGTGTTGAATTCTGGATTAACTGTGATTAACCACATTCTTTTGCAAAGCTGAGTTTTAGCAGATATCTGTAATCCGATTACTCAGGAACTTTAATGCCAGGTGTGAATTGTTGTGGTAAGACAAGTCTACTTGTATTTTATTCAGCCATGATGTCTGTTGACACCAGGTCTAAACAGCTTGTTGATTGTCAGATTCGATTGCAAATGAGTCACTCCTTCAGTCCCTGATCATTGGTTGAAATAGTCCAGCAAAGTGTTTAAAAAAGCAGATAGATCACCTCGGACCTTGCTTCTTTGTGTCACTCCCAGTTGTCCACTGCTTGCTTTCCAGTGTCAATCCATACAACCCTCTGAGATATCAGTGACCAGGACGTTCAATAGAGGCAAAGTTTGGCTATACTAGCATGCTTTAATACAACTATTTTGTTAATTATCCTGCCATTGTTTTAGGTATTATATTAATTGTACTGTAGCTGAAAGGGAAATGCAGTTCTGGCTGTTAACCTTCTAACCAATGCTTCAGTTCTCACTCTTAAAGGTTGAAATAAAAAGATGAAATGGAGAGAGGTGAGGCTGATGAAATGAAAAGCAAATATTGATCAGGGTTCTGCCAGTCAAATTTAAGAGTGTAGCATTATTATTTTATCTTTGGAGTCAACTTACCTGATCAATACTCAATGATCCGACTGTGATATATACTGTGGGTTTTTTTTATTTGTTCTTCAATTAAATTAAATTAATAAAGGGATATGTCTTTTAACCAGTAATAAAATGTTTAATTTTACACCACTACTTCTATCATATTTCTGGTAATAAGTAGGCGATTGTTTAAATCAGCCTCAGTGAGGAAATATTTTAAAACATCCCAAGGGGTATCCATATCATGAAATCTGAGTTTGCGAGGCAGATGTCATTAACTGAATCCTAAAAGGAAGCTGGCTTCCAGGATGTTTAGAAAGCTCAGCCCTCCTTCTGCTCCCAGTATCACTCGTATTTCCTTACCTCTTCCTTTGCTTCTCTTTTGAACCCCACCAGAGTCACACAGGGCTGAGAGGAAAGACGTAAGGAAAGAGGAGCAGAATAGGAGCGACAGTGGGGGGTGCTCTTCCTGCACTTCCTACATCCAGCTGTTAAAGATCTGAAACAGCTCAGTTCATATACACAGGCACATCCACAAGCCTTCTGCAGCACAATTTGATAAAATCTATTAACATTTGCAGCATACATTTGGAGAATGTCTTGGTAGGATGGTGTTCATTTAAAAGACAAACTGACCGTAAAAAAGATTTTATTTATGTGCGTATAAGGAAAAGCTCTTCCCATAAAATAAATGTCATGGTTTATTATTTTCTATTAGCAATTATGGATCATACCCCACATTTAATCCACCAGGATGTGGTCAAAGTGCTGTCATCTAATATGGGAGAAGCTGAGAGATTTGATCAGAGAAAGTAACCACAATGGTTCCTGTAATCTCCATTCAGTTCTCTGAAGAGACCAGAGTAGAATTCTGCAGGTCTCTCAAGGATATTCCCTGAAAGCAACATCGAATAACTTTCTACCCAATCAATGAGTTCAGAAATGCTTAAGATAATTCTGAAATTAATTAAGATAAAAGCTTTTTTTCCATTGCAGAGCAGTTGCAGGAACAGCCTAAGCATGGATTTTTTATTAATTTATTTTTTTTAATGGTGCATGCTGGTGCAAGGTAGCCTCTATACATCTTTTGCAGTTTTTTTTCGCCCATTAAAATTTGAAAAAAATTTTTGTTTTGGAAAAAGGAAATTGTTTACTTGACAGGGATAGCTATATGTTGGAGCGATCTTTTCAGATTTAGAGGGCCTTTGATACCTAATTTTATATGAAGTAATAATTATTTGCATATATTTGTAATTACCAAACAAAAAAAATGTTTCAATTAGATCAGTTTCTTGACACTTGGAAACTGACAGGGCTCTATTCTTGGACTACTTGGTTACACAAGAATTTGCACATAGACATAAGCCTAAATGTTATTGTCAAAATGTATGTGGCTGACAAAGTAATTATTGCTGTTAAAAAATAGTTAAGCACCTGCTTTAACACAGGTAGAGTTCCTAAAGGCTCTATTCCTGAGCCACTTTTATTCAATATCTACAAGCATTTCTTGTCCATGATAATAGTTACTGGCTGGGCATATACAGTACAGACCAAAAGTTTGGACACACCTTCTCATTCAAAGAGTTGTCTTTATTTTCATGACTATGAATATTGTAGCTTCACACCGAAGGCATCATAACTATGAATTAACACATGTGGAATTATATACTGAACAAAAAGTGTGAAACAACTGAAAGTATGTCATATTCTAGGTTCTTCAAAGTAGCCACCTTTTGATTTGATTACTGCTATGCACACTCTTGGCATTCTGTTGATGAGCTTCAAGAGGTAGTCACCTGAAATGGTTTTCACTTCACAGGTGTGCCCTGTCAGGTTTAATAAGTGGGATTTCAAGCCTTATAAATGGGGTTGGGACCATCAGTTGTGTTGTGCAGTAGGTGGATACAGTACACAGCTGATAGTCCTACTGAACAGACTGTTAGAATTTGTATTATGGCAAGAAAAAAGCAGCTAAGTAAAGAAAAACGAGTGGCCATCATTATTTTAAGAAATGAAGGTCAGTCAGTCCAAACAATTGGAAAAACTTTGAAAGTGTCCCCAAGTGCAGTCGCAAAAACCATCAAGCGCTACAAAGAAACTGGCTCACATGAGGACCGCCCCAGGAAAGGAAGACCAAGAGTCACCTCTGCTGCGGACGATAAGTTCATCCGAGTCACCAGCCTCAGAAATCGCAGGTTAACAGCAGCTCAGATTAGAGAATAGGTCAATGCCACACAGAGTTCTAGCAGCAGACACATCTCTAGAACAACTGTTAAGAGGAGACTGTGTGAATCAGGCCTTCATGGTAAAATAGCTGCTAGGAAACCACTGCTGAGGACAGGCAACCAGCAGAAGAGACTTGTTTTGGCTAAATAACACAAGGAATGGACATTAGACCAGTGGAAATCTGTGCTTTGGTCTCATGAGTCTAAGTTTGAGATCTTTTGTTCCAACCACCGTGTCTTTGTGCGGCGCAGAAGAGGTGAACGGATGGACTCTACATGCCTGGTTCCCACCATGAAGCATGGAGGAGGAGGTGTGATGGTGTGGGGGTGCTTTGCTGGTGACACTGTTGGGGATTGATTCAAAATTGAAGGCATACTGAACCAGCATGGCTACCACAGCATCTTGCAGCGGCATGCTATTCCATCCGGTTTGCGTTTAGTTGGACCATAATTTATTTTTCAACAGGACAATGACCCCAAACACACCTCCAGGCTGTGTAAGGGCTATTTGACCAAGAAGGAGAGTGATGGGGTGCTGCGCCAGATGACCTGGCCTCCACAGTCACCGGACCTGAACCCAATCGAGATGGTTTGGGGTGAGCTGGACCGCAGAGTGAAGGCAAAAGGGCCAACAAGTGCTAAGCATCTCTGGGAACTCCTTCAAGACTGTTGGAAAACCATTTCAGGTGACTACCTCTTGAAGCTCATCAACAGAATGCCAAGAGTGTGCGTAGCAATAATCAAAGCAAAAGGTGGCTACTTTGAAGAACCTAGAATATAAGACATATTTTCAGTTGTTTCACACTTTTTTGTTCAGTATATAATTCCACATGTGTTAATTCATAGTTTTGATGCCTTCAGTGTGAAGCTACAATATTCATAGTCATGAAAATAAAGACAACTCTTTGAATGAGAAGGTGTGTCCAAACTTTTGGTCTGTACTGTATGTCCTCCAGCTTATTGCAGAAAACATTGATAAACATTTGTTTTTAGTTGAAATATATTACAGCAATCCTTAAATCACTATACTGACTACCTTCTTGTTAAATATTTGACTCCTTTATATCATAAAGAAAATAATGTTTATTCCAGATATATTGTAAAGGTGCATGCCTGTTTTATCAATGTATCAGTTCATTTTTCCAGTTTCTAGTTGATATGTTTTTTTCATGCAATACCTGAATTTGAATGTCTTATATTTCACTGTAATCTTTCTGTTAATGCAAGCTTGCTTTTTGTAATAATGGCTCCTAAACTAAAAAAAAAAAAAGCCTGCCAATGTGACTTTGTGTTTTTGACATGAATCAATTACAGCTGAAATGTAACCGTTAAAATCCATTAATCCCGGTCCACCACAACAGGGTAAACAGCTAAAAAAGATTTCATTTTGTTTGATCAAAACCTCAAGGTCATAAATCAGTGCTGCTCTTATACACAATCCCAGCAGGGATCAATGTAGAGGCAACATGGATGACTTTCGGGTTACACGGTACTCTTTGATCTATTATTAATCAGCCTGAGGTGCAGCTTTTTGGTGTGTTTCATCTGTGTGCAAAGAAATGCAGCTGGACCCATCATAAAGGTGTTCTCTGCACAAAGCATAGTGAGGCAAAACAAATCAGTCCTTGGCTGACCTCTTGGGAAAATATTTATTTTAAATCTGTCATCTTGAATGTCATTGTAATAGTCCTTGTCATTAAGTCCTCATTACTTATTAGTTGTTAATCTGTCACCGATGTGGACAATAAGGAAAAGGCTCTGATTGTTCTTCCTCGTGACTGAAGTACGTAAATACAAACCAGTGGATCAATCCTTTCAGTAAACAATACCCAAGGTATTGCTCTCTGTCTACAGATGCCTGAACCAACCTTTTGTGTTGCCTGGATACAAGTAAAGAAGGTGTCAATGTTCTTATTGCTTATGTTCGGAAGGAATATAATAAACGTGTGAGCAAACAAAAGCAACAACCAGTTTCTCAGATGATGTTGGTAAATTGTTGCTGATAAAATACATTCATTAGCTATAGAGGAACACTGAAAGTCCAGACAAAATGTGAAATTGTTTTCATGGGATATCAAGGCTATGACCCATATAGTTCGGTAAAATACAAGAATACTTCTCTTAGCCCTGTTATAAATGTGTGTAGAAGTTGAAGTACAGCATCTTGCATTAAAAGCCATAGAGTCTCACTCTGTACACTGCCATCTACTGGTCAGTCAGTGTAAATTCATGAAAAAGTACTTCATGTCCAGTCTAGTAGCTAATGCAGTCAGCAGTGTTGGGTAGCTTATTTTAAAATGTTAACTGATTACAATTACGAGTTACTACATTTAAAACGTATTATTGTTACATTTTCAGCTCAACTAATTATTTTAAGATATTTTGATTACTTTTCAGTGCATTTGGATCCATCATATGTAGATGGCGCTGTAAATTCAAGTTGCCACCTGATGCGTGGCTACAACTTAAACTTAAATAGTCAGAAAGTAGCTTATGTTTGCTCCAGTACTGTATTTACGTTATGGCCTCCCATTACACTTCACTCATATGGTTATTTGCTAATAAAACTAGGTTACTTTATGTTTATGCATTTCCACTATACTATAAGTAAGACTAAGGAGTTCTGCAGGGGCTGTTTTATTGTGCGACAGTATAACACGATTAAAAAGCTGGCAGCCTCAAATGGAACAGAGAAATAACTACTTAAATTTTAATGAGTCCAGTCACAAGAAATGCACGAATTTTAAAAGATTCTGTGTACAGGATGATACCATTGAGACTTTCTTACAAGTGATAATTTCCCCGGATAGAGAACTTACCTCCCAAATATTCTTGGCTCAAACACCAACTATGCATCAGGGGCTTCATTGCCCTAAAATCTGGAAAATTTAAGATTAATTGCCCAAATTTATTCTATCAGGCTTGAGGGGCAAGAAATACACTTTCGTGTTTCTGTTTCAGAAAAACCTCATTCAATGATGTAGACTGATGCATTTTAAAAATGTTCCAGATGGTTGGGGAAATCCCAAGAGGTTGGTAGTGGAGGTACGGTACCCCCTCCTTTAATTTTGTTTTACTTTTTGGGCCCCCACCTCGTGGGGACTTTGAGTTGTTCGTAACCTCATTGAGATTTAATTGCTTTTGGCTGTGGAGCACTTTAGGGAGAAAACTGGCAGCTGTGTAGGGTTCCTGTGTTATGTTGGATGCATGGATGTGTGTCAGACTCACTTTTACACAGCTTATGAACTTTGTTCCTTCATAAATAAAAATGGAAGTTTCTAAGCAAAGTATGTTTTCAGTGTGTTGCAGTGCTAAAATCTCATGTACATTTCTTCCATTTAATGACAAGGATTCCTGTTCATAAAATGACTTATAATTTAAAAGCTTTAAAGGTGTTTGAGTGGCTTTCAAGTAAAGAAATCTTTTCTCACAAATTCCCTCTTCACTGCTCTCGAGCTTGTGCTTTAAAAAGAAGCTGCTTCGCTCCTTTGTGTCTCTGCTTAAAAGAAGAACCTTGTTTCTTTCCCCTCAGTGGCTTTTACACTTTTGTCTCTGTACCAATTGCATCGACCGAGGTGTATACTCGCACTAAGAAAGGCATTCTTGTGATTTCACCTTGAAATGAATAAATCCTTTCACAGCAGACTGATTTTATCGGGTCTGGGGGAAGCTAAGGTAAAACATGCACTCTGAACTCAGCATGCTGCTGGCTGCTCTCTAGTGAATGTTTTCAAGCAGGTTTCTAATAGTGCTGCCGTGACTTCTTCCATCTGTGATCCGTCCTCGATCTGTGGTATTGCTCTAAGATGACTGATAGGTGAAGAGCAAGCAGGCTGCATGCAGCTGATAAGACAGGTCTGCACAATCTTATGGACCTAACTCATCTTTACACTCTGGTTAAATTCAAAAGGGTTTTCCAATATTTTTGTATGCAGCTTCCCACCAACAAAGACTTTTCTTTATTTTATTTTTAACTTTAACTTGTTTTCTTTTTATTTATTTTTATTTAGGAAACTGCCTCCAGATGCTTTTGCATTTTCTATGGTTGGGAGTAGTCATTTTCTTCTTTTTGAAATCTCCATTTCGTGTCAAATAAAGCGAAATCCCAGTGTCCCCCTTAACCCCATCAACATAAGCAACTCACGTGAAGTTGATGTCTTTCCATATTAAATTAGCAGTGAACGTGAACACTACTGGGCTCCTCCCCCAGTGCCTATTCTCTGTCTCACTCAGATACCAACAGAGGAGTTTCATTAATTAAAAATCTTTTGTTGAGCAAATACGGATATAAACAGGTGGGAACATTCACTACTATGGTTTCAGAGGAATAATACACTGCTCAAAAAATAAAGGGAAAACTCAAATAACACATCCTAGATCTGAATGAATGAAATATTCTCATTGAATACTTTGTTCTGTACAAAGTTGAATGTGCTGACAACAAAATCACACAAAAAAAACTTCAAAGGGGAATAAATTTTTTAACCAATGGGGGCCTGGATTTTATCCACCTACAGGCTGATCCAACTTTGATGTAATGTCCTTAAAACAAACAAAAAAGAGGCTCAGTATTTTGTGTGGCCTCCCACCGTAGTCCCCCCCAAAACGCCTGGGCATGCCCTGATGAGACGATGGATGGTCTCCTGAGGATCTCCTCCCAAAACCTGGACTAAAGCATCCCCCAAACCCTGGATAATCAGTGGTGCAACGTGACGTTGGGGGGATGGAGCGAGACATGATGTCCAAGATGTGCTCAATCGGATTCAGGGTTGGGGGAACGGGGGGAGTCCATAGCTTCAATGTCTTCATCTTGCAGGAACTGCTGACCACAATCCAGCACATGGGGCTAGCATTGTCCGCATTTGGAGGAACCCCGGGCCCAAACCCCACCAGCTGGTCTAAAGGGGCCCCAAAAGGGTCGGTACCTAATGGCAGTCAGGCTACCTCTGGCGAGCACATGGAGGGCCATGCGGCCCTCCCAAAAAAATGCCCCCCCCACCCCTTACTGACCCACTGCCAAACCGGTCATGCTGAAGGATGTTGCAAGCAGCAGATCGCTCTTCACGGTGTCTCCAGACTCTGTCACTTCTGTCACATGTGCTCAGTGTAAACCTGCTTTTATCTGTGAAGAGCACAGGGCGCCAGTGGCGAATTTGCCAATCCTGGTGTTCTCTGGCAAATGCCAGGCGTCCTGCACGGTGTTGGGCTGTGAGCACAACCCCCATTTGTGGACGTCGGGCCCTCATACCATCCTCATGGAGTCGGTTTCTAACCGTTTGCACATTTGTGGCTTGCTGGAGGTCATTTTGCAGGGCTCTGGCAGTGCTCCTCCTGTTCCTTCTTGCACAAAGGCGGAGGTAGCGGTCCTGGTGCTGGGTTGTTGCCCTCCTACGACCTCCTCCATGTCTCCTGGTGTACTGGCCTGTCTCCTGGTAGCGCCTCCAGGCTCTGGACACTACGCTGACAGACACAGCAAACCTTCTTGCCACAGCTCGCATTGATGTGCCATCCTGGATGAGCTGCACTACCTGAGCCGCTTGTGTGGGTTGTAGAGTCCGTCTCATGCTACCACGAGTCTGAAAGCACCACCAACATTCAAAAGTGACCAAAACATCAGCCAGAAAGCATAGGTACTGAGAAGTGGTCTGTGGTCCCCACCTGCAGAACCACTCCTTTATTGAGTGTGTCTTGCTAATCGCCAAAGATTTCCCCCTGTTGTCTTTTCCATTTGCACAACAGCATGTGAAATTGATTGTCAATCAGTGTTGCTTCCTAAGTGGACAGTTTGATTTCACAGAAGTTTGATTTACTTGGAGTTATATTGTGTTGTTTAAGTGTTCCCTTTATTTTTTTGAGCAGTGTATAATCATAGACGGTCCATCTTTCCAAACACTAGCAGGATGATCTGAAGAAATGGCGTCTGATTACATATACTAACATATTTAGAGGAGCTCTGAACAACCTGACACAAAATTATAATTACTAACAGGGTTGTCTGAGTAAAGCAGATGTGTTACTTTAACTACACCAATGGGTTTGGGTTCTGCTGTTGTCAGGAGATATATCGGCAGTGTTGTGGGTACAGGTTAATCTTGCAGCATCAGAGCTTCAGTGCTATTAAGATAAAAACTGTTCAATTTCATGACTTTTTCTAAGAATTTAAATCTGCTGGGAGGAAAATGTTGCATTTGATTATTAAAGTCTCAATTATCTGTGACAGGTTGAGAATGGATTCTGGCATGAAAATAACTATGTCATAGACCAAGTTATTATCCATTATAAAAAAGAGCTCTCTATATTAGTCATTATTTTTTTGCTCCTAAAATCATACCTAATTGTCTCTCAGCACTGCTGTTAATCCTATTTAGTAGCAGACATTTCTTCTCAGGTGGTTGCTCACCAAAGAAAAGGTTCAAGATTTTACTTCCTGGGCAAACGTACAGGATCTTCTGCGGTGGCTTTGAATTTAGATTCTTCAATCACTTTCATCTTGATTCCTCATCTGATTGTAACCAATGTAAAACTAAACCACTAATCACAGCAAAAAGGCAGTTTCACTTTGGGGCGTGTTCACCACATTTGGTAAAGCCACCAGTTACCCATTGTGTCATTATAAATCAGTCATTTTCAAACTGTCCTTGTTCTTTAATCAGGTTGCCTCTTATTGTTGTTGTATTGAAAAGGTATACAGTAAATAAATGTCTCATTGTAGCGAGTAATACTGTGATGCTATTAGGTTTCATCTGATTCATCTTTTTTTGCTAAAATTAGCACACAAAACTTTATTACTGTTCTACAATATGTGATTGCAAATTGTCTGGTATTTGTATGTGTTTTGAAGATTAATAACTATAATTGTTATCTTCTTCAATAAAATTACATTTTTGATCTATTTTGTTGAAGTTTTGTTGGGATGGGGTGCCTGAAAATTTGTCGTTCTTCTAAGTGGGGCACACCAGAGGTTTAAGAACCACTGTCATAGGTGCCACTGCAAACCATGTAAAAAGTCATGTGTGTCTTAGGGATACATCTGTAAGATCATTCAAATGGAAAGAAATTTACATTAACTCATTTTCTTTTTCAATATTCTGAAAATCCCCCACCTCCCTCCCTTTGATTTGAAAGCGGCCGTCCTCTTCAGGACTTTAAATGCCAGCAGGCAGTTCTGACCCAGACCTATTGTAAACAATTAATATCTTGAAGTTTTTTCTTTAACAGATGACTGACCGTATCAGGAGGTTGATCACCATCCAAGAATGTTATGGTAATGATGTCATGTAGCCACCCTCTCCGTCATCACCTCATAAAGCACCTCAATGAGTTCTCACTGAGGATTAGAAACATGTGCAGGTTTATTAGTAATCAACCTGTGACATTATACTGATGTGTTTTTCTGAGTATGTTGAGTTTGGACTGAGCAAGATTTATCCTTCACTTTTGCTGCTTCTCCTTTGTTCCTCTATCCTCACACACAACCTTTGGAAGACTCTCTGCTGAACTCATGTTTCTGAATACATCACAGTCCATTAACAAACAGATACTGCGGGAATGTAATTGTGGTTTAACAGCCTGAAACAGGAGAGGTACCAAATGGAAGTTTAATTTAAGTGGGGATCATTAAGTGTGGGAGATTTTTAAAAGGTGCATTTACAAGACGTTGCTTTGACGTTTATCATTACCTCAAACTTATTAGTTTTTTTCCCAGCATAACTAGCAAAAACATGCTCTGAAAGCCAGACAGCAAAGCAGCAAAAACTGAAGTAAATGACAGTCGGGGTTTATACACAATTTTTATGTCAAAACATATGCTGCCACAGTGATTGTTTCCAGTTATTACAGCTATTATTTGCACACTTTAAATTAATTAAAGTTTTTTATGTAGTTACTTCAGGTATTTTTACAGAAGTCAGGCTTTAATATGAAATCTGCAAAAATGGATGGATGAATAAGTAGAAGATAGATGGATGGATGGTTAATACATTTATGGAAGAATAAAACAGATGTATGAATAAATGGTAAATAATTAGATGAATAAATAGAAAAACAAATGGATGAATGGATGGATGGATAAATGATATTAAAAAAAGACAAATCGATGGTTGAATAAATGGAGGGATGGATCAATAGAAAAATATATCAATGGGTGGAAAAAAAACTAATGGATGGATGGGTGAAAAATTATTAATGTATCAATGGATGATGAAGGAATAAATGGAAAAAACAAATGGATAGATGAACAGAGATAAGGAAGCTGCATAGATTGCTTAATAAATAGATGGATGGAAAAGTGATCATGCGAGAATTGATGGATATCCATGCATCAATGCTCGCTTTATTACTTTTCCATTCCAGGCTTTAGAAATAGGACAAGGAATAGAATCAAGAAATAAAAATATGGTTCCATGTTTTTTGTTTATTTTCCAGTCCAGACCTGGAAAATACTTAAATTCCTTATTTTTCAATGCTGCAAAGAAACCAGATTTTCCTGCATTCTGAGGTGGAAAAAGCAACTCCTTAGAGGACAACAATGTACATGTTACAAAGTACTATCTTTTATTTATTTTCTATGCAAATTAAGTTATGGTTTGGCAAAACAAACGCATCACTACAGCTGGTAACTGATAAGCATCTTTGGCTCATCAATGCCACAGTGGGGTTAGTGGGAGGGGTGTCAGACTCATCCAAAGCTGATTCATGCTAATCAGGGCAGGTGGGAGTCCTGGGTGCTTTTTATTGTTGGTGAAGTAAACACACTCAGCAGGGGGGAGAGTCGCTCATTGTGTCTCCTTCACACACATACACACACACATAAATGATGTTTGTGGTGCTCTAGTTTCTCTCATGTTTAGCATTCAGTTTATGGAGCTGCTGCAAGTTCACTAACCAATAAAACTACACTGTGCTGATTTCACTGAGATTGGATGGAATTTGGATTAGCCGTGACCCAAGTGTGAGTGCCAGAGCCAAGTCTGGGGCTGGTTTGACAGGAAGCAGTGATGACTGAGGTTAATGACGGTAAAGCCTGGAGGAGAAACTGCTGTTAAAAGACGGCCAGATGAGGGGAAAGAGCAGGCGAGTCATGCAACACAATTTGCTCCTGCAGTGCCAAATTTGGATTCTTTAATATCTTCATCTGACCATTTACAGGAGCTCACCACTGCTTCGTGTTAGTTAATGGTTGAAAAAAAAAAGTTGAACCACAGGTTTTGTTTGGTGCAGCCTTTAAAAAGACATTAAAATCGTCTGGTCCTCAAAGAAACTTAAAAATAGTTTAATACAATCACAGATGAAAGGGATAATTAATAACTAGGGGTATACTGATCCATCCAACTGGTGTGATAGATTCACAAGAATGAGAAGAGACATGATTTCTACATTGTTCTGGGGTAAAATAAGAACCCCTTTTTTCTTTTAGAAAGAGTAAAATTTCATGGTTTCTGCAAATCAGTGTAGAATATTCTAGTCCAGGTTTATCTAGAGCAGGCGTCTGCAACTCTAGTGCCGCATGTGGCTCTCAGGCCCCTTCACAATGATGTCTACGACCACAACTGATATAGAAACCAGTAATGTTTTTAAAGACAGATGCAATAGGATGGCTGGTTTTAACAGTTCTCTGTTTTTATGCAATCTCCCCTTAGAATTTCTAAAAGAGATTGAAAGTAGTGGCGTATGGATCATTTTTTTCTCTAGGCGCTTTTAATAGGCTGCAAGTTATGCATTCTCTTTGGGTGGTACCAGAATTCCTTCATTTTTCAAAATATGGAAATGACTCACTTGGCTTAAAAAAATATATATATTTTTATCTAATTTTACAAGATTGAAGCTTTTGTTTGTACTAAAACACAAACATAAAACAAAAAAATGTTATAATTAATAAAAGAAACAATTTTATATATTAAATGTTGTTCAACTACTAGGCTTCCTGTGAGTGCTTTAGGATAATGCACCCACTGCTCATTGAGAAGAGTGGACAAAATGAGCTTTCTCATTAATAATCGGCAATTATAGCAGCTACCTAACTAAACATGGCAACAGAGTTGCTAAGCTAGCAAAATTGGCCCACACTTCAAAACATATTTCATTTAGTGCCCTTGGGAAGCTCTTAAGCAGAGACAAAATGTAGCACAGTTAGCAGCTATTGGTTAATTAATTGTATCTCGTCACCATCACTTTTTTTCTACACAATACCCCAAAAGCTGACAGACTATCGAAACGTTTTAGAGGCTTTTGTTATGTTTTAGCTTACAACAAGGGAACTCAGGAATTACTTTCATTCATACTTTAAGCTACCACTCTCAGACATGTAGATACAACATTGTGAAATGTGAATTGCTCACCTTCTCCTTCCAGGGTTGTTCATAGAGAAAACTCTTTTCCGGATGAAGTCACACGTCGAGAGGAAAACGCCAGTCCACACAGACTTCACCGTAATGAGAAATAGTACTGGGTTTTAATTTCACAAGATCTATTACCCCAAGTAATGACATTTTATTTGGAGTGCTAGTTTACTTGAATCTAAACCTTTTGCAGTAGTTCTGTTCGGCTTGACCAGTTTCTTACATGGTTGTAAAGAATTCAGCTGTTTCTGGTGATATTGCTTCAGTTCATTCAGTTTTTGGGGGGATACTCATGCATTTGTTACACTGGATTCCACTCCAGCATTAATTTATTATAAACCTTCGACTTTGGGCCATTTTGACTCATTGCATCTTATTCGAGGTCTTGTTATATTTGCTGCTGTGTTCAGGATAATTGCCCTGTTTAAGACCCGGTTTGGACACATCACCTCAAATTTGTCTCAGGAATGCTTCAATTGCTTTGTTCACAAAATATTTCTGGTGTGAGACAAAAAAAGACACCCTTCCCAATTTAAGCTGCCTCTGACCATTTATTGATTATAAATCAATATGGTCACATCCATTTACAGGCATAAGAGAAAAAAAAAAGAGGTGGTACAGCATTATTGGGGAGCACTATTTCCTTTTTAAACATATGAGTGTAGTCATATTCATGCTTCTGATGTTACCTTGTATTTTATTCTCCGTATAAGAAAACTGAGCATTTAATCATTGTTTTCCTGGCTGGCGGAAATTACCAAACTGGAAACAGTGGCCGCTGGGACTGGTTTGGCAAGCAAACGAAAACAATGCTATAGTTCAATCAAGGTTGAAGTATTCTTCAGCATAGCAGTAGCTTCTTGGCCTGGTCGCCCCAAACAGCTCCATTCAGTGCCCCACTGGGCTGTGAGCTCATCCTGAGGTTATCAATTCTGTTTCAATAAAAAGGTGTGTATTCCTCAAATAGTTTTCTTCCAAAAACCTCTGTGTGTCCTGTCCATGGCATTCCTCTCAACTCTCTGTGCTTTTCTGCAGCCACTCACTGGCTCCACAGGTGGAGCTCATCAGCCTAATCAAGGCAGCACCTGGACCTTACCAGATGGTGCATTCACTGCTTCAGGACATTTGAGTACCAATAGACCACAGCTACACCACTTGTTTCTCAGCCAACAACAGTAAAAAATGTAGGGGAAATTATATTCTTAAAAGAGGCGAACTGACCTGGAGCCAACTATGCTTATTTCATAAATCCTATCTAGTTGTCTATTTTATTTTGTTTTTTTTAATGGCCCAATCCATACAGTGTGTCAAGGTGATGCACCACCATGTCTAAAAGTAGACGTGAGGTATTTGTGCTCTTTTCTTGTTTCGAAATTTGGCTAAATATCTCTATTTTGGGAGAGCTTAGCCGCTTTTAATAAACAACAATCACAACTCTTATTTCAAGTCCTTTCTGTGTGGATTCTGCAGCTCCAACTGGAGCTCTCACTCTTCACTTTGAAAATGCAAAGTTTAAACATTGCATCAGATTTATACTTTGCAGACTAAAAGGCAACTTTAGAAATCTCATACTCTTAATTTAAAAGTATACTCAAAATATATATTTGAACAAAGAAAATCGTGAAAAATCTTCACACAGTTATGGACTTTTTGTATGTCAAATCGTTTTTTTGGTGTATCTTCTTATGTGTCCACATCAGCCTAACAGATATTATGCATTTTGCTTTGGCTCAGTGCGTAAGTTAAACACAAGTCGAAGTATTCGATTTATGCAGAACCAACAAGTATAAATAAACTCTTTTTGGTTCTGACCACATCTGTTCTAGGATAACTGACAAGCTTATTTAGCATTGACAGACCATACAAATGAACTCATCCATGTTTCCCGGAGTTCATTACGCAATGTGCTCGCTATTAAGCAGATGTTTTCAGAGCTCAAGCAGGCGACTGGGACTCTCCTGACATGTAAAAACATATGGTAAATCAGTCAACATTAGGCCCCAAACCAACAAGAGCAAGTTAGAGAGGAAATATGCTGGAGGTCAGGGGTCTAGATGTGTCCTGTAGTGAGGAATGGCCATATGGCAAGCCAAACAGAAAGGAAAAAAAAGGTGAAAATAATGGAAAAACTAAAGTAATCTAGTTTCCCGAAAGCACAGAAATGTGAATAAAATAGATAGTTAAAAGGAATGTGAAAATAAAGTTGATGTCTGAGGTTTAAGCTCCTTTCTTGCCAGAGTAAAGATCTGGCACTGTTCATGTTGTTGGCTAACTCTGCACTTATTAAAACGAGTTATGAACGTTCACCACAGAAACATTCCACCAAGGAGCACAATGAAACGATCTTTTTTCTGGTCTCACAGTCCTGCTCCAAACAAAATACCCAATGGAGTGAGGCACTGAACCAACAGGTTTATGGTTTTGTTGAAATTTGAGCTGACTGGTGGATTGCATGAACACTGCAGTGAAAGGCACCAAGTACATAGTAAATTATCAAAAAAACATTTATATTAACACATAGTTTTGTCCTGTATAGAAATAAATGTGAGACGTTTAGCATTACTATGAAAAAAATCTCATTGATATTCAGATTCCAGCTTCTTTCAGCAGTAGTGCTCTTAGAAGTTTTAATAACCGCTAGATGGAGGAAGAAAAAGGAGGACCGCCTGCCTGGAAAGTCCCAAATCTCTGTCAAAAGTTTCCACTTTTAGGATAATTTCTCATGTTTTGAGGGTTCTTTGCAGGACCAAAGTGAAACAAGAGCTCAGGAGCTGCATGATAAGTTAAAGGATTAAATAATAACAAAGAAAAACGTACAGACAGTAATATGAGCAGAACTGGAGGACATGGAGGTATAACGGAGATACCAGCGCTGAGAGATGAAAACCAGAGCTCACACACAGGGGGAAACAAGAAGAAAGGCATGGTAAGCAGATGAGAGCAATCAGGTGGGAATGAGACCAATGAAAGCTGAGAGCTGAGAGAGAATAAAAGACACGAAAGCTGAAAAGAGATACACAGAAAGACTGGGAAGAATCTAACAGGGGATCCTAAATGTACAAGAACACAAGAATGAACTAGGAAACAAATGGAATGAACTATAATGGCAACACTAAAAAGAATATAAATAACGGAAATTAAGAAGGAAAGATATATAAAGAAAAGCACAACTCAAACACCTAACATCTGAGGACCATACCATAATTACTTTTAGACGACATCATGTTCTCACTAGGTGGTATCAACTGCCTTACATGCAACTGCTTTATCTATTGAAAAACCAGCCTTAATATGTTTTGGAGTCCTTTTGGAGCATCTGGTTGACTCCAAGTTTCAATCATCCCATTGTTGTTTGAGAGTAATTAGAAGAATCTGCAGGCAGTCTTCCATTTTATTATTTCACCCATCTTGCGTTGAACCAGTACCAAAGGAAAGCAAAACATTGGTACAGGTCCAACGTACCACCATGCTTCAAGGTTGGTTCAGTGTTCTTAGGGTTGAAAGCCTAACAACACATTTCTTTGTAGTCTCTGCCAACAACAGCAAAAAAATATTTGTTTGCAGCAAAACTGTTACACTGTATTTAAAACCATGCATCATTTTGTTTCATCCCCACAGCATGACGCCCCAACAACAATGTGTCTGTTTTCTAACACCCTTTCAGATTTTTATTGAAATACAATTTTAAAATCCATGTATGCTTCCCCAATTATGCACTACTTTGTGTCTCATAAAATCCCAATAAAACACACTGAAAACACACCATAAAAATCAATCAACAATCAATCAATCAGAACAGTCCTTTGACTTCTAATATATGTACAGCTGTAAAATAAGTACACTAAGATCTTACTGCTCTTGAATAAATATTTTGAATATTTTAACTGACAATCAATTTGCAAATATGCTTTACTATAGAAATAAATGCCAATAAAGTCAAAATAGTTATTAGAAAAATAAGGGGTGAAAAATGATGGCAAATAAAGAGAAGAAGTGGGCCCCATGCCTGCCCTGGTCCCCAATATGAATACATCTGCCACTGCCTTAAACGCAATCCATATTAGCCTGCCCTACATTTGCAGTTAATAAGGTTTTATTCCACACATTTGTGGGGCTTAGTCAGCTGATCCTGCATGTAAACACCTCCCCTGTCACCATATTAAGTCATTGTGAAAGATGTACGAGGAGAACTCACTTATCTTGGCATCTAAAGCAGTGTCGAAACGTCTTACAAAGATGAGTTTTGATTAAAAGTAATCCTGTAGAAAATCCTAAAAGATGTGCCAATAACAAGGTAAGTGCATGACTAAAGCTTTTGCCAGTAGCCTTGAGAATCAGGCTTTTAAATCCAGTCTTGCTCATGATTTTGAAAGCTTATAAGAACTACAGTAATTGTATTTTAGTCTCATTTTAAGTTACGTTCTCGGCCTTGCTGCCAGGGCGAGCCCCTCCTTCTGATGTCCCACACACAACCAAACACAAGCCACTCCCCCAACGAAGGTACTTCTACTAAAATATAAAAAGAAACTGCTGACAGAAAACATGGAATCAACCCTAATCAGCGTAAGATACTCCTGACCTGCTTTGACCACTTTACATATTGTGCTTTTATGCTTGTCTCGAGTTGAACTGGCTCCTTTTTGTTTTTTCGCAAATATAATAAAGGCTTTATGAATTTTAAACTGTCTTTTGAGGAATTTTTGTTCAGTATAGAATTATCAGTCTAAATATTTTTGGATTTTTTGCCTTGCGTTGCCCCCTAGGCCATGCAACCTTGGGCAGAACGCCATATCTCCCATATCAAAAATGATCCTGGTAAGCCTACAGTCTTATTCTTTACACTGTTTCTTTTCTGTGCTTTGTCAGCATTTTTAGATCAAGCCTCTTTTGCACTAGTATATACAAAATGAACTAAAAGCTTGTCATTAAGTCCAAGCCGTCTGCAGGTCTCAGAGCCACAGGGAACACGTTCTTCTCTTCATCCTCTTTTCTCAAGACCTCCAGCCTCAGTCCAATACCGTTCTTTTTTCCAAAGAGGAAAAAAATCCCCTATTGTTTAACATTGAGTCTGTCTGTATATTGCAGCTGAGCATGACCGATTGTGTGAGGCAGGAGGATAGAGGAGGAAACAATGAACCACCAGCTTAGATCTATTGATCTCACACTCCCAGTGTATGTCCGTCCCAGCTGGTCATGCAGGAAGAGTGGGGGAAGGAAGGAAGGAAGGAATGGGGGTTCACCAGATTTAGGCTCAGCTCCCTAAAAAAATGTTGTGTGAGAATCTTCTGATTCATTGAGCTGAACTCACTTCCACCTCAACCTCAGCTTCACCCGGTTTAATGTTGAAGAGTGGATTACACACATAAAAAGCAATATGGTGTTGATAGATTGTCATTCAAGCAACATGAAGTTGCTGGGTCTGCCTAACGGTTCATCTAAAAAAATTTAATTTCTTAAACAAGATGAAAAAGGAGACTTTGTGGCCCTGGAACGATGGTGATGGATAATGCTTTCCCTCTCTAAGCCTGTTACTGCTGACAGATTAGGAAATGTATTCTGTTTTGCAGTGGAGAGTGGTGAAAGAGTCTTTGGCTTAATATTAAAACTATTTATCAAAACTGTATTCGTGGGATATGGTTTAAAATACTGTTTGGGTAACTCGGTTCACAATTAAATAAGCCTTCAAAATGACTAAAACTTGTGATTTTAGCATCTTTAAAGTAAAAAGTTAATAACCTTCCAGCCACACTCTAAAGCATATAGCTTGTTACTTGTCAGATTACAGGGAGGCAGGTGAAAACAAAAGAATATGATGACTAGATTCCCTTCAAATCATTTCTGCATTATGGGGATGAGCTGCCAAAGGCTACAGTGCAATGAAACCCAACCTTTTCACAAGTCCCAGATGGGAGTGGCTTCTTGTCACATTTCTCACACATAAATGTCACCATTGCGTACGTGTCTGAGTCATGACTGTATCGCCCTATTTCGCACTAGGAGTTTAAATTAAACAACACCAAAGCTGCGCAAGCCATTCTAGCAGCTATCTGACGCTATGTTAAATTTATCTAGCAGATGATTGCTGTGCCAGAAGAAACAAAGTGCTGCACAAGAGTGAAGAAAAGTATGACAGAACTGCAATCCTACCAAGATTTGGCTTCCCACCTCAGGAAGACCATGCAGGGGCGACATTAATCGTAGAACCAGTCAAGAACAACCAGACAAGAAGCCCATGCGAACTCTGGAGGAGCTGCAAAGATCCACAGAGATTTATCTTCTAAACATTTTCAATATTGTAAAGTCTACTACAAGGTGATTGTGCAGTTTCTTGAAGAAATATATATTATTTCATTTAAAGGTGGTTGCATTGAGTATGTCTGAGCAGTCAATGCTGGCAGAAGTCAAAGTCAAACCTCAGTTTGGAGAATCTCAGGGGAAGAGAGAGGTGTAGAGTCAAGGCAAAAGGACCATAAAAGAGCAAGTTTTAGTCATTTAGTCAGCTCCAACTGAACTTGGCAAATCATTTTGTGGTACACTTTACAAGATGTTTTAACAGTTGTTTATGTTATTGCTACTTTGAAAAATGTCCATTTTGTAAGGCATAATTAAGTTTGTAGATAGAGAGCAGAGAGAGCATCTTTTCAATTTGACAGCTCTGGCACTAGTTAGTTAAGTACTACATAAAGCCCCACTTAAATAAAATTAAGAAATAAAAATATATATCCGCTTAAAAGCAGATGTGTTAACCCCATGTTCCAAATGATGCTGTGATCATAGATGTGTAAATGTTTTTCTACCTCAGTAACCATTGATAATTTTTAGCTAAAGAAGGAAGTATCTCTTCGTAGTAGGGGGGTGTCAGCTTATCTAATCTAAATAATATAAGCATAGTTACACCTGGATCTCAAAGATTTGGAAGATGACCTCAAGAAATGGCTTCTGATTACATAAGTTCCACTGCTTTAGATGAAGAGGTAAAAATATAATTTAATTCTGTACTGATCTGGTGTTTTCTAGGCTTTAAATTTGATAAGAGCTGATTAGTTGTGTATTTAACTTTTTTTACAATGCAAGCTGACAGTGAGGTCAGTGATAGAAAAACCAGGATGTCAAGAATTAATGAAATATTACCAATCAAAAAAAGATATAACTACATTACTTATCATTTATATACCTAAAACCATATCTAATCTGCTCTCTGCAGTTCAATAAATCTTCTCAGAAGCCAATGTTTCTTTTCAGGTGGACGGTCTCAGCTCAAGCACAAGTAGGGTAAAGATTCTTCTTCTCTATGGGCTTTTTGTTGATGAAATAAAACCTGCAGGGCTTGTTCACTTTAAATTTAGGTTTGTTGTATGTTGGAAACAGATGGGCAATACTGCCATGAATATGGTGGATAAAAAACAGTTCCAAGTGTTAGTTTTAAAAATTAAAACAACTATAAATAGTTTAAAAGTAAATCCCAGGCTTCTGACTCTAGATGTGAGCTAATTAGGTTTTGGAGGTCAAAGGTTAATGAGACCTGTTCTTTTTTGAAGGTTGTCAGCAATGAGGGAGGACTTAATTACGCCTTGTGTAAATGTCTGTTAGGACTAAAGGAGGAATTGCTTTCACAACTTTTTAACTTTTGTAAAAATGATCCTGATAACCAACCCATGCCAACTATATAACAAAAAACGTACATATTCTATCTCCAGAACAAGGATTTGTGATCGTTCTTTAAAGCAAAAACTTAGATCTAATATGTACATTGCTTCTAGAAAGGTGTGCAGAATGGCAAAGCAGCAATTTTAGCTAAATATTTCTTTACCAGAGGCGGTTTATCTTCCAACACTCTCATCCAAAAAGCCTTGCTACATCCACTGCTGAAAAAACACACCAAACACCTGCAATGCATTAAAGGACAGCCTTAGGAGAACAGTTGAAATTACCCACAGCACATCTGCAGACTGAGGATTAGCTCATTGCACCCGCTCTCATATGTATACGAAATGTCTGCGCAGAATAAGGAGTTATGGGATCTGTACAAAATAGGACAGGGTGGACTGCAGAGTTGATATATACTGGTTTTCTGCCAGCCCGGTCCACCCATGGGGAGTTTGTGGGATTAGAGTTGTGTTCAGGCACTGTGCTTTAGGAGCATTCCTTACTTGTTACAGGATCTGGATCAGGTTAAAGACTAATAAAATCAGAGCAAGACTAAATACTTTTTTTGCTGAATGGCAATTCTTTCGCAAGAGTCACAAAAACAAAGAAGTTTATGTACAAATGTATAGGATAAACACAATTTTTAGGACAGAAAGGAAAACAAATTGGCATGTTATATATTTGGAATCAAAGCCTCTCCACAAAAGTGCATAAACCACTTGGTTTCATCTTGTTTACACCAACAGGCTCGTACACTTGAGGCAGAGACTGAGGCGTGACCTGGTCAACCTTTCTCCAGTTTAGAATCATAACTTCAATCTTTTAGAGGTTCACTCCATCCCTCCAACTTTACACTTGGCTGCGAACCACTTCAGACCACAATGAAGGTCATAGATAACTTCATCTAAAAAAAGCAAAGATGATACACTCTTCTCCATTAATTGCCTTGAGATCCATGAATACCACAAGGGCAACCCAGGCAGAGTCCAACACACACTGGAAACAACCCTAAATATTTGCAGAGAATTCAGATTCATCTTTTGGTTAGACAAAAACTGGATCCTTGCAAGAACCTCAGAACCCCATACTCCTGCTGTACCCCCTACAAAATACTTCAGGGGACACAGGGGGGACCTTCTCCACTTGCACAAAACACACGTAGCTTGGATAACCAAATTTCCATGATCCACTCTGCACTTCCGCAGCCACACTGCTCCTCTGAATTAAGCTTCAACAATCAGTTTGAGTCTCTTTTCCAACACCCTGGAGGGAGCTTTACCAGGGAGGCTGAGATGTGTGAACCTCAAATAGCTAGACACACTCTGAGCTCCCCAGGTAGTAGTCCATAGGTGTTTTCCTAGTCCTCCATGTGACACAATGCTCAGAGCCCGAGCGTTCCAGATGAAGCCTGTCCACTTCTCACTCTTTGCCACTGGGTAGCTTAGTAAGTACCTCAGCAACCTCTGCCATGGTAATGGAAACCTCTTCCCCAGGGTACTCAGATTTTCCCTCCTTCACAGAGAATATGGAGCACCTTAAGGAAACCCACAAGGTGTTCCTTCCACCGCCTGGCAATGTCCTCAGTGTAGGTCTGTAGTCCCTCCCATATAGACTTCGTGTCCCCAACATCCCTCGGTACATGAGGCAACTTCTCCTGGAGGTGTGAGTTGAAGATCCCTCAAGTGGGGCCCTCCGCCAGATGTTTCTAGTTCACCCTCACCCACGCTTTAGTGTTGAAAAGTTTACTTTATTACCTATCAACAGATCTAAGCTAATAGACCTCTTTTCAGTAGTTTCTCTTTTCAAAAATTATCAAGGGGTTTTACTTTGGAAGCAAAATATTTAAGCATATTTCCCACAATGATAAACTTTCCTTTAATTTGTTCCAAGGCCAGTTCAGTGCATTGGCGTCACTTCAAAAAGTACCTAACTTCCAGAACTTTGCCAACCTTACTTGAATTTCAATCTAGTGCACATTACTTTGAAAAATCTTTCATACATGCAGACATAAGGTGAACAGTTGTGTGTCTTTTATCACTGGCATTTATTTTTCACCTGACAGACCAGTTTTCCTGCCACTGACAAGCTCATACATCTCAGTCCTTATGCATGTGATGAAGTCACAGAGTGATTTATAGGATTGCTGTGTGGGGAAAGCAGTTTCGGTGCTGGTTAGCCCCAGGGAATTTACCAAGGCCCATACAAAGCCATTCTGCTTCTAGTGATACTTCAAAAACCTATAAGTGGACAAGACTATTCAGTCTGACTCACAGAGAGCATTTTGTTCAAAGGAGCTGCAACCAAACCTGCTTTTCCCTGCAATGTCTCAACAGTAAAGGACTCAAGTTCAGCTTGTTTTTCTGAAGTTGTCAGTCTGAAGAGGTTACTCTGATGAGTAAAATACAACATTGTTTAAACCAATTTAAGTACTTGCTTCACATTTGTTATCATATGATGTGCAGTCCATCTAAGTTTGTCATAGATTTAAGTAAATCCCAGCTTTGCCTTTTTTTTTCTTTAAGCTTGCAATACTTGGGATTTTTTTAATAACTCATTTTGTTTTAAATTAGCTGAAATAAATACCACAGTCAAAAGAAATAAGCTAGTCCCCCTTAGCAGTCAATGTCCAGACCTAAATCTAATGGAGAATCTGTAAAAACATCTGAATGTTGATGTTCAAACATCTTTTGAACATGTTATTGTAGAAAGAATGGACAAAGGTTAAAACATACCCCAGAAGACATGGAGCTGTAATTGCACCAAAACAATGTTTTACCAAGCCATGACTCAGGGAGGCTGAATACAAATGCACTTTATGCTTCCTTGTTTTTTTTTTCCTTCTTCAGAAAGTGAAAACCATTCATCCTTTCCCATTCACCATTTTCTGATAGTCTATCATGCACTGAAAAAATATGATGACCCCTCCTCCAAACTCCCCAGAGACCATTGTGATGGAGCTTCCACATACCAAACCCAATGCATGAGGGCCCCACACCCGAGCCAGCATCATCCAGCTACTGCCACAACCCCTACACTAGACACCATGAGACCACGAAGGATACCCAACAGCTCCATTTTGGCAGCATGATGGGAAGCTGTACAGTGAGACTGGAGATGAAAGATGCTTCTAAAACTAAACAGAACAATGAGTTGGATGATAATTAATCCTGCATTAATGATATGCATTTCATATTTGAAGGGAGTTGTTACATAGGAAGCATGGAAAATAACCCCAAACTCCCAAACCTTTAGTAAGGAATAGACTTTCTCTTGGGATCAAATTAATTTTACCCATTCTCCAAAAATAAGCACCAGGTCATTTACCATTAAGCTATACCTCCAAATAAACACAACACATATCATGTTCGTTCATTTTTATTTATTCTGAAGGGAAAAATATATAACTCAATAAATATCGTAGCAACAACATTGGCAAAGACATTTTGAAGGTGACAACATTCAAGAAAACTTGAGCGTACACAGACAGGACAGATTAGAAAATGAGGATAAGAGTTTGGGCAAAGTGCTGCCAAATTTGACAGCACTGTGATGTGAAAAAGCCAACTTGTACACCATTATGTCCTATTAAAAGTGCATCAATGACTTTAACAATGACTGATATTCAAAAACAGCACAGTTGCATCATTGTCTGAGCCATACCCACAAATTCTTTTCCCCCCCACGTCATTCCCAGGAAAAACAGTTTTTCCCCAAACATCAGCAACCAAATATTTCAGACCATCCAGACAAAAAGAAAATTACAAATAATCCAAATTATTTGAGTCATGTTCAAGTAGAAAATAATGCTGCTAAATAAATGAAGAGATGGCTAAGAAATGATTTACTTCGGGTGCTAACATCCCGACAGATTTGGCTGTCAGATGCAGTAGCCATTATTTTGCGTTATGCCTTTTAAGGTGGTCCACTCTGGCAAATCAGTACACTTACAATGGAAAATTGCTAAAATAGACTCCTGGCTAATGATTGAGTTAACTAGCTCATTAGTTTAAAGGCCAACAGATTTTTAATGTGTGGAAACAGTCTAGCCTCCCTAACTTTGCTACACAAAATGCATTTATCTTATTTGAATCATGATCAAGTGAAAAATTATATTTTAAAATTTATTTGAAAAAATAAAAATAAAAAAGGCGAGGGCAAATTGACACTACAAAAGACTTGGCAGTTATAGACTGTAACCATTACATCATTTTAAGGAATCCCTCTGGCAAATTTAAACATTGTTGAAATTGAAGCTAATAAGTTACCTACCAAGCTAATTAGCGGAGTGGTTAACATGCCAATGGATTTTTACTGTAACCACTACAGTGTTGTAGGGGGTCCATTTGTATATTTTTGGGTTAAGATGGTTCAACAGATCAAATTGGCTACAACTCCCTCCTCCATTTTGGCTTGTAGTTGCTTGCTCTGCCTGAATGTGAGGTAAAGAGTAAAATCCAATGTGCAATACTATTGGAATGAAGCAGCTCTAGGTTCAAATATACAGACCAGAAAAATTATAATTTTGATTATCTGAGTGATGGTCAAGTAGACACTGAAAAAATTATTTGAAATGAGATGTGAAGGCTAACTGATGAAATGCTGCACATGCTAGCGCTAGCATTTGCAGCATGCCAACCCCCACAACAAACTCAGGTGCTAGGTGCAGTGGTCATTACTTTTCACTACGTCATTTAAACGGCTCAGTCTGGCTTACATATACACTGAAGATAGAGAATTGTTCAAATTAACTTGCGATTGAGTGAGTTAAAGCATATGAGCTTAATGGCTTATGGGCTAACATTTTTACTGTCTGAATACAGTTTCCAGTTTTCTTGGGCAGTTTAGCCTCATCTTTGGGGTCAAGTTTGGATGGTTCAGAACATGGCCACAACCTCTACCTCTATTCTGGCCCCATTTTACACAGCTTTGATGTTTCTTTGAATTTGAGCCTAGAATAAAACCCACTAAAGCAATTCCTTTTTAGATGCTGGTTACGATACTTTTAAATCCATTAGCAATATTTAGCATCAAGTAACTAAAAAGTCAAGCCCATATAAAACAACCTCCACTCTCCCTCTACAGTGATATGTAGGCTAAGCTAATTTCTAGAAAGTTGTAATTACTTCTCTGGCTACATAGTGGTCAACCTATGGGTCAAATATTTAAAATATAGGTTTGAAATCTTCAACCTTTCTTCAGAAACCGTTGCGTGAAGCAACGGAATACAACTAATGGTACAGTAAGGATGAAACCAACAGAATCAGAGTAAAACAAAGATGCAGTTGCACACCAACAACTTCACATTTTACCAACAACATTATCAGAAACAGGGGACTCCTCTGCACACACACACTGACAGTAACGGGAGCAGAGGTAAAAGTGAATCAGTTCCAAACCACAGTGATGAGTTTGTTGTGAAAGCCCTCTGAACAATAAGTCTTTGAGTCTGCACAAACATCCTTTTTTTTTTTTTACCTCCATAGGCAACAGCCCCCCTGTCATAACTGGATTTGGTTCTCATTCAAAGGATTGCATGTTCTAAAATCCTTTACATTTGACCATCTCTTAATGACATCACTCCTCCTGCTCATTTCCTGTTGGTGAGGAAACCCTTGACTGCATCCGTTTTGTCCTCAGAGGAAGCTGGTCTCCTCCCAGAACTGATAGACTGATAGCCAGCTGACTGATAGCTTCCTCCACTGGTGGGACTGGTGGGTGTATGGGGGGGGCACATCAACCAGGACGGAATTACTAAACTAGTTTTCATTGGTGCAGAAATTTCCAGTAACACTTACATAAATTGAACCTTATAAAAACCCCTTTCCAGCCATATAAGGGTTTTTTTTAGCATGCAGGAAAGGGCTTTGCCCTCAAGTTCCCTGCTCACACTATGCGACGTCCTTGTTCTCTTTAGTCTGATACCCCCCCTCAGTCTAACAAGTCACATGACTGAGCAACTTTTGGCTTTGTCCTTCCGGAGATCCGTGGAGACAGCTGCCAGGTCAGGCCGGCTTGGCATGTGTGAAATCCTCTTGTTGGCACGTGCAGCCTTGCTTCGTTTAACATTTTTGCTGTTTTTGTTGATGCAGGCCAGCGTGGCTACGTGGAAAATGTCCCTGACACTGTTTTCCGATTGCTGAGCTGAGCACTCAATGTAAGGCGCTGAGATCTGCTTGGCCATGTTGGAACCCTGGGAAGGAAAAAGGTTTAAACATGATCACTCCTAGAAAATAAAAGCTTAGGTCAGGTTCACAGGAGACCAATACAAGTTACACACTACTAATGCTAATTGTTTATAAAAGGTGCTAAAGATCAATTATGAAATCCTAATTGTCTTCCTTTTAAAGTAGTAAAATTCTGTTTAACTGGTGGACTGTGTAATACAGACCGCCATCTTGCTCTCACACTCTGGTCCTAATATTATTAACGACCAAATACAACAGAAAGGCTGCTTTAAGCTCCTGTAAAGTTACACTAAATTAATTAAAAGTCAAAAACAAAGTTTTTTTTTTCTCTTGAATATTAAGTTGGACACAGCTGTTATTTATTGTGAATAGATCTTGCAGAAAAAATGTCTTATGGGAAAACCAATAATTCTTCTTAATTGGGCTAGAAATAATAAATGTCTGTCCCATAGCATGGATGATTATTTTTTTAATCTTTTCTATTTTTCTAGACAAACTGAGACTAGAACTGGGTTAAAAATTAGACATTTGTTGCAAAGAAAAAAAATAAAAGAGTTTCTCAGCTCCTGAAAGCGGCTTCAATTGTCATGGATACAGGCTATAAAAAAAATCAGTGCTTATAGTGTGATTTAATTTAATAAAAAAAATGTCATTCATATACAGAGTATGGTCTTTTTTATATAAAAACAAAAAAGGCTGAATACCTGGTCATAGGAAACTGGGGTTTGCCGATGGTTGGACAGCTCTACAAGGGTGTTCAGATCGGTGCGCAGGTCTGACTTGCAGCCGACTAACAGCATCTTCGTGTTGGGACAAAACTCTTGGATCTCCCCTTTCCACTGTGGAAGACAAATACTCTAAGATCACCGAGTCTTTTAGTAATTACCCCCACATCATTTGACCCAGTTTTTCTGTAGAAACCACACAAAGCATTAAGTTTAAAATTGTGATTCAACTGTGACGGCGGTCAATTAAAGTGTAAAATGCCTTTGCTTAAGTAGGCCAGAACGCCCTGAGGAGAAATCTCACGAGTTCCGGCCCCACAATCAGCTGGTCTTTTGGTACAGAGGTTAAAGTTGGCACTTCCTGGAGCCCCACATGTTTTAAACCCTAAATGGAACCACAAACAATCCCCACGCTTCCTCCTAGACAATAAATGCTCTGTGATCAATGGCATTTTACTTGGGGCTGTAATCTGCGACTAATGTGGCTCAGGGTCAACTGACCAGCAGGTCAGGGGATCAAGTTCATTAACACATGAAGAGGAAGTGATTTTGCACAATGTGTTTAGACAAACTTACATTGACTAAATGTTTGTTAAAAACTAATCTTTTGGTTTTACAGAATTTACTGAAGTACAGCCTTTGACAAACATGTCCCATAAAATCCCTACGTAATCTGCTTATTTACAATGCTTATAAAAAGAGAAAATCTTCTTCTATGTTAACATAATATATTTTAGGCTGCATATTTAGACCTCCACCATCACTGCCCTAAAGTAGCACTGAGAACTGAGGTTTTGCATTTCGGTTTTCACCCCCTCCGGGGGGGAGGGGATTACATTCCACATTCTTACTTTAAGCCAAATAAACAAGACGTGGAACACTGGCGGACCTTGACGCGTGACCTCAATTATTCAAAATGAGCTTGCAGTCAGTGGAATCACACAGATGACTGGGAAGCATCAAGCAGGGTCTCAATTTTGTCATGTGATGTTAACAGTTTTAGAAAAATGTGACTGGCTTTGTGCCAGAGCAGAACGGACAAAGTTACTTTCCAAAAGATCATCCTGTTGGGAGTTCGGACAAAACCGATCCGACACCCAGACGACTGGTTCTGTCCACATTTGGACACACGTTAGTAAGCTGGCACAACAAGAGCAGTCAGATGTTGACCACTAATCAATATCATGCGAGTTGTTGGTGTTTTAGCAATACTTCAGGATCTCTAGATCCAGCCATCCTAGGGACTTAGTCTGCACTTCACATCATGAGATCTGATGCGGCTACAAAAAAATAAAATATATGTCTTGAATGTAGACTTTTGGTTTTAGACCTGTAACGGGCTTTTTCAGCAACATTTGTCAGACTAAATCAATAGATCTTCATAATAAAACACTGTAATCGATGGATTTTCTTCCCTTTGTAGTGGAATAACTCAAAATACAGGGGTTGGACAATGAAACTGAAACACCTGGTTTTAGACCACAATAATTTATTAGTATGGTGTAGGGCCTCCTTTTGCGGCCAATACAGCATCAATTCGTCTTGGGAATGACATATACAAGTCCTGCACAGTAGTCAGAGGGATTTTAAGCCATTCTTCTTGCAGGATAGTGGCCAGGTCACTACGCGATACTGGTGGAGGAAAACGTTTCCTGACTCGCTCCTCCTAAACACCCCAAAGTGGCTCAATAATATTTAGATCTGGTGACTGTGCAGGCCATGGGAGATGTTCAACTTCACTTTCATGTTCATCAAACCAATCTTTCACCAGTCTTGCTGTGTGTATTGGTGCATTGTCATCCTGATACACGTCACCACCTTCAGGATACAATGTTTGAACCATTGGATGCACATGGTCCTCAAGAATGGTTCGGTAGTCCTTGGCAGTGACGCGCCCATCTAGCACAAGTATTGGGCCAAGGGAATGCCATGATATGGCAGCCCAAACCATCACTGATCCACCCCCATGCTTCACTCTGCGCATGCAACAGTCTGGGTGGTACGCTTCTTTGGGGCTTCTCCACACCGTAACTCTCCCGGATGTGGGGAAAACATTAAAGGTGCACTCATCAGAGAACAATACATGTATCACATTGTCCACAGCCCAAGATTTGCGCTCCTTGCACCATTGAAAACGACGTTTGGCATTGGCATGAGTGACCAAAGGTTTGGCTATAGCAGCCCGGCCGTGTATATTGACCCTGTGGAGCTCCAGACGGACAGTTCTGGTGGAAACAGGAGAGTTGAGGTGCACATTTAATTCTGCCGTGATTTGGGCAGCCGTGGTTTTATGTTTTTTGGATACAATCCGGGTTAGCACCCAACATCCCTTTCAGACAGCTTCCTCTTGCGTCCACAGTTAATCCTGTTGGATGTGGTTCATCCTTCTTGGTGGTTGCTGACATTACCCTGGATACCGTGGCTCTTGATACATCACAAAGACTTGCTGTCTTGGTCACAGATGCGCCAGCAAGACGTGCACCAACAATTTGTCCTCTTTTGAACTCTGGTATGTCACCCATAATGTTGGGTGCATTTCAATATTTTGAGCAAAACTGTGCTCTTATCCTGCTAATTGAACCTTCACACTCTGCTCTTACTGGTGCAATGTGCAATCAATGAAGACTGGCTACCAGGCTGGTCCAATTTAGCCATGAAACCTCCCACACTACAATGACAGGTGTTTCAGTTTCATTGTCCAACCCCTGTAGCTCTGAGTGAAACTTTTAACAGATATGGTGACGTTAAAGTTAGACTAGGTGTGGGTCAGTAAATAAGTAATTAAAATGAAAGCTTTTGAAAATGCTTTATTTTACCATCATACTATTTAGATGGTTTGAAGTCATTTTTATTGAGATACCAGACAATGCAGTTGCCCGACAGGAGTTTTCCCAAGCTTAATGATAATACAGTAAAACAGCCCACCCTTCCTCCACTTGTTGCTGCACTGCCTGTCAGACGTCAATCGCCTAAGAGAACGAAAAAGTCTGCTGTGTGGGGCTTGGAAACTTAAACGGTTATAATAATAACTGAATGACATTAAGGTGTGTCATTTTCTGGCTATCACAGCAGATAGCCCAACTAACTAACTGACCAGATAAGATTAGCTTGTTAAACTTCTATTGTTGCTTTATAAGGAACCGAACAACAAAAAGTGGATAATGTTTTGCACAACAACCCACTAAAACCTAGAATAAAACAAAAACTAGAATTAAAAAGAAAATCTACTACATTTTGTGGTCATTTTACACCCATAATAAAAGTATTCAGTTTTTGATTGTTGAATTTAGCAAGCAGCCCCATACCTTTTTCAATACGCTGTCGAGGGTTTCGGGACGGCTGATGTCGAAACAGATGAGGACAGCATCCGAGTCTGGGTAGGACAGGGGCCTCACATTGTCGTAGTATGGAGATCCTGAAACAAAGGACATCATAAAACTTGATTATTCTGTGCCTTCCGACACAATTTTAATCTCTGTAGACTGACATTCCTGGAAGATTTTCTTAAACTGGGAGAACAATAGTTCAGATGCTGCGGTCTCCGAACATTTAAAGGCTTTACCAAATCCACAGAAAGACCTCAGTAAGGTTTAATGAGTGCAAAAGAGGGCCAAATCTCTGCTTAAAACCTTGATACTCTCCTGTGTCATAACTTCAGTCCAGCCATAATCCATGGCAACAAGGAAAAAAACAAATAATAGTGTATTAGTAGAAAAATGTGCTGAGTACAGGATAACTCCCAGAAAAAAAAGAGGTAGAGAAACTGAGAACTTTGGAGTGAGGAAATGTCTTTCTTAAATTAAGACCATGTGTAGGGAGAGGCCCATCTCGAAGCTAGACTGAAATGTCTCTGGAGAGGAAGAGTAAGGAGGGGAGGGGTGGGTGGCGTGAAGCTTAGGTGGGTCAAGATCACACAACAAACAAGAGATAACCACAGGCAGCAAGCATCCAAGAATCCATGGAATTTTGTTTTCAGTAACTGAAGATTCCCCTGGGATGTCCTCCCTGAACAATTGCTGTGAGGAAAAGGCAGGAATGCTCCATTGCATACACAAAAACAAACTTCTACATACTCTGAGTGCTATGGTTCCTAATCTAAACACTGGGATAAGGGATGACACAATTTCAAACAACGCTTCCAGGCCTGGGCCTTACAAATAAAGCATCCCACAGGCTGATGTGAGCAAACATCTCATATTGCTGCTTACACTTGTTTTTAAACCAAGATGATTTCAGATCAAGTCTCAGTAGTAATACAATAAAAACAGAGATAAAGAATCATCATCAATACTCCAGTTCTTATTGAGCATTTACCAATATGTTTAATGTTAGCTCATTTGACAACAGTTTGCATGCTACAATCTAACTGGAAATGTAATGTTTTGATGGCAGAAAGCAGGAGGCAACAAGCACAAAACACCAGGATAGATGGGTTATTCTCTGCCAATCTATACATTATTACTTCAGTTCCTAGAGTATTTGACTAAATTAAGATGACCACCAATTTTAAACTGACCAATTCAGGTTTAACAATTATTACAAAACAGGAGCTTATGAGGCTCTTATTTTCCACTTTTCTCCATGAGTATCCTTTGGAAACCTGAATTTTGCCTAGCTAGAAAGTCCCATCTTTAGCAGCCATCACTGACATTAGAAACAATCATAACCACACTGCCTTGCTTGAATCATTTTTCTCCTCTCTCAGTCTTGAACAAATCAGTGGAAAGATAAAGACCTTCTAACCAAAGGGTAAGCTGTGGAGTCGGCTGAAGCTTTGAATATTTTTCATCAGGCTACCAAAAAGCACTTGCATACCGAAGCAGTTGGGTGCAGAGCGTGAGGTCTTGATATGTCTGCATGCATTTTTGTGAATGCACCAGGATTTTAGACCCCAAATGCATAATTAGTGCTTTTTAAGCCCAGCACAACATAAGCAGGAAGTGAAAAGAAAAAGTAAGCAGTGCTGCATCACAGACTGGTTTGAGGTCATCTTTCCGCCAGCCAGAAAGATAAGAGGCAATCCCACTGCAGACATGCACTGCAACATGGTGACCTTTGCGTAATTAGCTCCTGTCATTGTTCTCCCACAGGATCTCCTAATCTGGAATAGTGACGAGGACCCTGTCCTCCCCCCACTCTGTCCTTTTCCACAATCTCCTAAACAGATTCTCCCAGCAAAGCGATCCTGTTGTGCATGACCGCACAACAGAAACCAGATGCTAGGTGACCAAACTTCCACTGTGGTCCTCATTAGGAGTCGATGGTTTTCCATGACTGTTTTCCACAGTGGGTGGGACAAGAGGCTCCACCTGATGCAAGGAATTTAAATGAAAAGTTAAAAACACAAATTACAGTCTATTGTATCCATGTAAATTTCAAACTTAGAAGATTTTTAACATCTAAAAATCTTCTGAAGCGGCTTTGAGTTTTTTCCCCCCATACTTTTAGATTACAAAAGCACATTCAGATGTGAAATAAGCCAGATGCATCTGACAGTCTGGAAGTCTGGCAGCAGATCTGCAGGCCTGCTGTTTTAGCACATAGCTAACATAGCTTTGCAGAACTGATGGGTGGCGATTGGAAAAGGCAACAAGCCCTGCGGGACACCTGTGGAAACAAGAAACAGCCACAGACTCGTATAGCTGCAGTAAAGCACGGGGGTTCAAACACGTAGCTCCTCGCTAACAACCACAACCAAGGACAAGAAGCTAATTAAACTGGAGTAACCTCAGCCAATACCTTTTGTGGTTGCTGTGGTTACAGGAAGTATCTGAAACCACTGTTGCCGTATATGCAGCCTTTGAGGTGTTCAGTGCATGAACAGGTATGGTTCTAAAACATGATGTGATTTTATATATTGTCAGAGTTCAATGTTACAACAAGGAAAGGCGCCTGAAAGCAAGGTTTGGGGATGTTAATGCAGCATCTTTTCAGAGAACATCTATGCAGCTTTCAGTAAGTTTAACCACCACTACATTTCATTACATACCATGCCTTGTAAAAGTGTTTATGCCCCATCTTACACCAAACATTGATCCGTTTCTATTTTTTCCTCAGTCGTTTGCAACCTTCAACAGGTTTTCTTCCGGGATTGCTCCGTATTTAGCTCCCTCCATGTTCCCACAAACTCCTGTCCCTGTTGAACAAAAGCGTCCCCACAGTATGATGCTGCCACCACCATGCATTACCATAGAGAGACACGTAGACCAAGTTTAATCCGTCTCTTTTGACCTGAGCACCTACTTTCACTGTGTCCCCTACACGTATCCCAGCAAACCTGCAAATCGGATTCCTTACAAGATTTCTTGGAGTGTTCCAAAAACACATTTTGCTGCACCTAAACAATCTTCTACTTGCATTACACCAAATTGATGAATGTGAATGTTCCACAGAGTGCGACTAGTGCATTCAAGAAAGAAGCAGAAGGAAGGCACGCAAGGATGCAAGGCCATCCTGTGTTTCTTATTACTGTACTGGCAGGATACATACACACAGAGCCAAGAATCCAAAGTTCTCAGCATGAAGACCAGACACAGATTTTAATGTCAGGTATAACATCACACAGAGAATCTTTCCATGACATTAGCAGACAGGAAGTGTAATAATCTCTCCCAGGATCTCCATGTTTGAGCTGACACACTATCCCCATCAGCCAGATTCCACCATGATTCAATTTAACCCCCCCCCCTGGAAATGAGGTGGGGCTTTAGTGGTCCTTGGCACTTCTTTCACTGGCTGAGGATCAGAGCCTGGTGGGTATAATAGGGGTCTTTGTAGAAGAGGAAGTAGATACCTTTAGTTTGAGGAATGCCAGACATGCGGCTCAAATTCGTGGAGTCCAGAATTGCGAGCCGAGAGGAATGGAGGTGGCAGTGTGCACGAGAAGTTGAGGAGCTTAACAAGGGCAAGAAAGAGTCCCGCACTAGGCTCTCCATACTCTAGAAGCCTCTGCATTCTATTCATGAAACAGACCCATTTTGGTTGACTGTCTCCTCAGTAAAGTACCCAAGTGTTGACATTGTTGTTTTTATCCGATGCCTTTTTAAGTTGAAAACCTACTTTTTAGCTGTGAAAAACCTACTTCAAATAGGGATAAACCCCTATATGATTTCCACCCCCCCCACACACATGCAAAATCCAAGTCATTTCCTGTGTTTGTCGCCAACATAAGCATATTATAAATATTCAAATTTGTAAAAAGAAAAAAAAAAAAGGGCTTAGGCAATTCAGATTAAAAAGGTCTTGTAGGGAGAGATTTGCACTGAAACAATTTGGTAATTGACAGTATTAAATACGACAAAGCTGCTTTCCTCAATATTTGCAGATAAATAATAGGTCACATTGCATCTGGCTTATTTCACATCTGTATGTGAGAGAAA
The DNA here is from genome assembly GCA_036173005.1 of Crenichthys baileyi. Taxonomy (NCBI): domain Eukaryota; kingdom Metazoa; phylum Chordata; class Actinopteri; order Cyprinodontiformes; family Goodeidae; genus Crenichthys; species Crenichthys baileyi. The sequence goes on along the minus strand of JAHHUM010002890.1, from coordinate 1,028,093 downwards.
GTAATGATTCCCTGCTCTTTGCTTTAATTCACAGGCAGAGGTGGCTTTAGAGAGGGAACAAATGGACAGATGCCCAGGGCGGCATTGAGAAAGGGGGAACACAAGCACTAGATAAGGAAATATTAAACTAACTTTTTTTGTCAGTTTGTGCATATGCAGTCAATGGGTAAAACTGGCATTCCACAGCTTCCACTATATTTTATCCCACCCTAGAATCTTATTTTTTGATTTCCCACAAGACACAATTTACGCAGGAACCACCACTGTTTACAAATAACCACGTATGGTTACAAATTCACAGAACATTTACCCAAGTCCTTACACCTCAGCTGTAGTGACGGTGTAAACACCTGTTAAAGCTGGTTCGTCGGGTTTAAAAGTAAACGCTCCGATTACACTCAGAAAATGGGACAGCAGGCCAAGCTACTGACTAGCTGGTTAACACAACTCCAAGGAAACAAGCAATATGCATGTTCATTGAGCACAAGTCGCCATCACAACGTTAGCGTATATCTCAAGAATTTCAAACAAAAATGATTAGCCATAATAACTAAATATGCATCAATCTAGCTCCTGAGCCAGATAGTAATCGCCAATTTTCTTTGCCGTCATAGCCGATACCATGTTTAACTGGGATTTTCTCTCCAAGTATCCAAAGCAATTTGTCTATAGGTTTTATTATTTATTTTACAATTGAACAACAAACATTAACAATTGACCAGGTTCATCATTTATGCATCAAAGCATAAATCAATAACCTAGAGATCAGAGCTGCAATATATTACACAGAATCATTGCAAAATGAATGAATGCAATATTGCAACTGCCTGGATGCAGTATTTGGTTGCATATCATATTTCAAGAACCATCCATGCACACACCGTATACCAAAGAGTAGTCCTTAATGCACACCATATAAATATTATTAGTGGCTGCAACACTAAAGCTCACAGAAAGTGGTGGGGAAATTGTAATGATGAAAACAAGAAAAAAGTTGGGAAAAAAATTGTAATAAACATTGTCCATGTTTTCCTAATATTGTGCATGTTTTACATAATACTGTCCCTTTATCTTGCAGTTGTTAAAGACAAATCTGTACAGGCAGCTCAAAGCTTTACAAAAAGCTAAGATTAGTGGACCATTCTGATTGGTGCTCTCTACACTAACCTTTGTTACTTTCACCAAACTCTAAACAAAACACTGAGTCGGTGGACAGCAAGTAAAATATTTTGCTCAATAGCCGTTTGACTGGTGTATCACCAACTGTAATTGTAGCCACCTGCAGCTTTTCAGATTCTCAAATTGTTCCAAGGTGTGTCACATTGTCTTTCAGAAATATTCTAAACCAAACACTGAGCAGTTAAGGTCAACTTCCAAGCTGTGTGGGAGTTCTTCCATGTTCTGAGATGCTACCTTTGATCATTTTAATGTCATAAACTAAAGTCAGGCCTCAGGCATGCAGGTGTTGGGCCTCCGAGGTTCCCACGTTTACCTCAACTGTTTGTTTCATCCTCTTTGACTCTCACACACCTTTGCTGCTCATTCAGACACACCGGCAGGCAGACAGACAATGTAAACTGCTTCCTCTGCCGCTGAAAGAAATGAGAAGCATCAAAGCCTCCACTGAAGGCCCAGGAGACCTCACGTTGGGAATGGAAAGCAAAAGCTAGCTCAGACAAGCTGGGTGGGTGTGTGTTGAGGAGGAGGAGGAGGTTGGGGAGCAAATGGAAAGCTGAGCAACTGGCAGGAATTTACCTTAATGACCCAAATTACACCCATCACCCTCCCTTTTTAAACACTTACACTAAAACACACTCCAGGCAGCTCATTAGGCCACTCAACACAGAACAAAGACCTCCTTCCCATGTGGAGGTGTGTTTATATGACTTTGTTCTCGTGTCTGCATGCTGGTCTTTGTCCGAGAGTGTGATCAGGAGCCTGCACAGAACCAACCCACCCCCATCCTTCCTTTTCAGCACACCTCAGGAGATAAGAGGTCGATTGGATTGGCTGTGGCCGATGGGTTACTCCACAAAGGGACCAGTCAAGCTGAAAGCTCCATCAATCGGTCACTGGAAGAGTGGGGTGGGGTTTAGGGCTGAATGTAAGAGGCAGGGTGGGGGTCTCTGCTCCATCTAAAATCCACTGATCTAATGGGAAACATACCCCCCTTCCTCCTTCTTCACTCCTTTCTGTGTTATGAAGCAGAGAGAAAAAGAGAAATGGCCCAGGGCAGCCAGCCAACACTGTAATATAACAAAACTCTCTCTCTGGACATTTCTCGTTTATTCACCTTTTTACTTCAACTGAGCTCACACACACACGCTTGATTTGCTTGTTTCTGGTTCAAAATGAAAGCCTGACTGCTGCTCTTTTACTCTTGACTCTAAGAAATGAATGAACAAATCAGAGAGACAAGAAAATCTACTTAAAGATGCAGCTTTTACTTCTCAGATCCACAGTTCAGAGTCTGCAGCCAGAGTTCTTCTCGGCTTTGCCTCTTTCCAGGAAAAATGTTTCAAGCTGGATTCACAAAAAGTTATTCAGACATCGCTTTGGAATTTCAGGCCTGGAGACCCGCAACAGCTGGCTGTCTGCTTGTCCCCGCCCATCACTCCCACACAGACCAAATGCTTGCACGCTTTCAACATACGCCCTCTATCACACCTCCCTGCTTTGCCCATTCTCTCTGCTCGGGCATTGATGGATGCAAAGAGCGTTTTGTTTGCACGCTTGAAGCCCACAAAGTTGGGACACAGCCACTGGTTTTTGGACACCAAACAAAGTTCAACTATACATGTGAACAAAGTGAAGGGATAGAGTGGGGGGAGGGGGTTGTTGTGCAACTTTCCTGAAAAAAAAGAAAAAAGACAAAAAAACGGAAGTGTGGGAGGAATTTCCAAAGTGTGTTCACCAGATGTAGAAATTTGAAGCCTGATCAGTTTTTGTTTTTAGTTCATGATTTAGCTTGGCTCAGCTGGAAATCTTCCAGAAATGTCCTCTGGAATAAACAGTCACAGAAGTTTCCATGTAGGTAGAAGGTGAGGCTGGTATAAAAAGGTTCTACTCAGACACTCCTCACCAGGCATCGAGCAGTTTCTGGCATCAAGGTGCTGAGGTTTCCAAAAGCCCCTAAAATATTTTGTAGTCATGCCACTTCCAAGTCAGTCAGCTTAAACATGGCTACTGCACTTTTAGTTTGAGCACAAGAAGGACCAATGTAGCCATTTGGGCATATTTCCGATCACAAAAAAACACAAGCAGTCAAGATACCACTGAAGGACCAAACTTCATTCTTTTAAAACTACAGCTGCTAAACTGCCAATGTCATATCTGTTAGGAAGAAAACTGCATCATTTTGGTTTCACATTTTTGTGTAAACACCCTAATACTATGTTGATGTTTTTTACTCGAGGTTATATAAAGTTGAAAGTCCTTTTCCCAAAGAAAAGTATTGGAATAGCCCCATTTTTCCTCTGACTGCATGGAGCACATAGTTGGGGAGTAGGCTGAACCAAAGGCTTTTCCTTGGCTTAAAAAAACAAAATGAAAATTTAGATGTTTAAAAATATTTATGGTCAGAAACAACATGGGTAGTTATAGTATGGAAACTGAAAGGAGCAGCATGCATCATTGTTATGAAGGTCATGATTTTTTTCAAAACTAAATGTGGCATTTCTGTTCAGCAACTGTATGCAGGCTAGCTACCAGTGCAGATTACCAGGCTCCTTACCTTGCCAATCTCAGCTATGCATATTATATTATCAGCAGTAAGAAATTTGCTGCTCATCTTAGATAAAGCAACATTTTTTAAAGTTAATTTTATTTTTTTATATAAAGAAAGCATATTTTTACTTAAGGATGCCATTTAATAAGAACCTTGCACCTATCCATGAATATTAAGGACTATTCAATTCAAAACTATTAACCCAGACTCTTAGATCGCATGATAGACATTTCAAGCATAATGTTTGTGCTTTACAATGTAAAATTAATCTAAAAATGGATAATTGATTTACTAGCTGGTAAAAAAATGTCCATTGAATAATAATCTCAAAAATGTATAAAGTGATCCAATTCCTTTCATTTAAAAACAAAAAAGCAACAATATTACAGCTGCTAAAATATCATTCATTATTACAGTTTATTTTGATTTTCATATGTAGATTTAAGTGAAAGCATAAAACAATTAAATTAATTGGTAGTTTTTTTTTTTTGCTTATGGTTGAGAATATTTCCCCTTTTTGCTGTTCTGCTCATGTTTCACTGAAAGTCCAACAAGCTGATGTTAGCAGGTTATTTAGCCAGGCATCTGCTCAGTAGGACACAAACGCCACATGCAACATTACCTTAAGAGGTGATGGGTGGCGGCTCCTTTTGTTTCCACACTTTTCCTGGCCACAAATATTAATAAGCCTCCGAATTCTGTACCAGAATTCTTTCAGGCAGCTGAAGAGCAGTGTGCAGCAAGAGGTATGAGAGGGCCTCACTCTGGCTTCATTGAGCAGAAGACTCTAGCTCAACAGAAAGATTTTTAAAACGCTAAAAACCATTAACCGCCTAAACACAACTATAACAAGATGATTTTGTTTAGTTTAGCCAAACAACAGACATATTACCACATGTAGTGTTGAAATAGAGTTAATTAGTTTAATTTAATTTCCAAGCCTCGAATGATGTAGCATGGGCCGTATTGGCAGTTGCCCAGGGGAGCATTAGAAAGGGAGTGCCACAGAATTAAATATTAACCATCTCTCAATTATGCAAAGTCGTCCCATGCTTTTATGCATGTACTTTGAGGCAAATGAAATTTGTAGTAGCCTTCCTTAAGCCCGCTGACCAGCAGTGGACAGCAACAGGTGGGGGAGAAGTGTTGTTTCTTTACTCCATCGAGAAGAAAAAAATCATAAGTTACCCCAGCACTGCTCCTAACATTTTATTGACTAACTAAAAAATGTGTTTGAAACTGAGAATTATTAAAATCTGGGTATACCTTGATACCAGTAACCAGTCCATGCTCCTGGAAATAAACTAGCTTCCCAATATTCCAAGCAGCAGTTTTGATTGAATACAGAACAGGGTTTGTCCAAGTCCCCCTGCATGTTGGGACATGTCCTCAGAGACAAAACAGAGAGCAGAATGTGGCCGATGTTGATTACCTGAGGTGTCCCACAAGCTCAGCTCGATCCTCTGCGTGTCGATTTCAAAACTGGCCGTGTAGTTTTCAAACACAGTGGGGACATAGCTCTAGAGAGTGGGAGGAGAAAAACGCAGAGTGGATGTTTGAGAGGAAGCCTGCTGGGCTTTAAACTTCAAAGAATACGAGTCATCCACCAAAATGCATGTTTTTAGGTCGAACTAACAAAGCAAATGCATGCAACACACAACGTCATCGTGTCTAACATAGCCGTGTAGGTAGGGAGAACTACGTTTTGCTTTAACGCGGTGTTAAATGGGGGTCATGCATGCTGCTGGGTGCCTCACCTCGGGAAAGCAGTCCTTGGCGAACACGTGAAGCAGCGCGGTCTTCCCGCACTGGCTGTCCCCCACCACCACTATCTTACACTTCACACTCTGACTGGGATCCATGCTGGATTTCAGAGAGGACTTCTGACACGGCCGTCTCTCCTTCATTGATCGACCAGTACAAAAAACGAGTCCAGTTCTGACTGATGAGACGTAGTACCCGTGACTCCCAGTTTGCGGGCCTGTCTCCGTCCCTGTGTCCTGATCGTCTGCTGTCTCCGCCTGCTCTGTGCCGGTAAATACCATTTGGCTGCATTTATAAGGTGGTAGGAGCCAATGGCAGCGGCTCTCCTCCTCCTCCTGCCGGTTGCCTCCACACTGCAGTCCGCTGGGAGGGCGCCCCCACTTGGATCACACAAGTCCCACAACTTAACTAATAAACACGTCCTAATAATATACTATAATGTACTATATACTCTATAATATGATAGAAAAGTTAATTTATTTTACTTATCCCATCAAAAATGAAAACTCATCTATTATATAGATACAATATTTCTGTTTATTTCTGCTCATTGTTATGATTATGACTTACTCCTGATGAAAACAACAACAAAACAGTCTAAGATATTTCACACAAGATTGCGGCCTTACGTATGAGCGAACTTTGCGGCTGCTAAGTGCCCCTGCAGGCCTGGGGGACCCCATTAGATGACAATTTACACACTTTAATGTTACTGATCATTCAATAAATTTTAATATAAGGCACAGATGACCTGCAATAGCTGCAGTCTTTTAAAATGAAGATTTAATTTATTAGGCGAAAAAGGCTATCCAAACAAACCTGGTCCTATGTCAATATATATTTACCTCCCTGTTCAATCATGACTCAACTGTGATTTAGCACGTTTTTGGTTTAATTTCACGCTCAGGCTTGATTACTGCCTGACTAGTAGAAATCACTTAAATAGAACTCAAACCGTACTCAAACCAGGGACGGCTGCGTCGGGGACTACGGCCTTCTTACATGGGTCACATGCTTAACCCCCTACACCACCAGCGTTGCACCAGCAACTTCACAATCTGTCCCACCCTTATTTTTCCAACTTTGAAATCTCAACTTCAGAGTAAAAATGGAACATAGTGTAAAGCAACCTTCAACCAATCAAGCAGTGCCAATGGACACATTTTATTCCCTTTTCAGGACCGAACACAGCAAACAAAAAAAATTGCAAGGTTTTACTGCACTACTGACACAGATGCCCATTTCTGTTACCCACTCTTCAAAATGCCCGAACAAGACAAAAACATGCAATTTAAAAAAGGCAGATGATGGTGCATTTTTAGAAGTCGGGAAAGGCTACAAGGTAATAGCTTTGGTAAGAGCAATAATTATAAAGTTTAAACAACTGGAACTGTGAAAACAAGACTTTATTATGACAAGAGAAAAAAATATCCAAATGTTAACAACAGTAAAATCTCTCCAAACTGTAAACCAAAAAGACAACCAAAAATATATCTCCTTTTGCCTTGGATCTGACCTGTTGTTTTCTTTATCAGCTGTGTTTGCCACTGGCCTTTGAATTGTAGTTTTAGTTTTAGGAGAGCCCTAGTGGACTTTTAAAGCTTTATAAGGCTTTTAGCCTTACATTAATTTAGCATTGCAATAGATAAGTGGATGTACATTTCTGACTAAAATATGTTTGAATGGGAGAAATCCTACCTTCATTCATTCTTGTGTTTATACGAAAACAGTGTCTTTTGCACAATATAAAATTTATTTCATGCAATTTACCAGAAAGAAAACAGTTTAGTTGCTCTCTGCCAGAAACATACAACAAACCCAGTGAATCTACTGTAGGTGTTACTCAAGCTCCACAGGGCGTCACATTTCTATAGATTTCCCTCATTATCTGTGAGTAATACATGTACTCATCATGGCAAAGCCAGGGAGACGACTTAGTTAAAAAAAAAAACTGATTTTCAAATGAGATCTCATGCACCAGGTTCACATTTCATTGTCTTTTCCCAAGTGTGAACAGGAACCCTGCTGATCTCACTGCCTTCAGGCTATTGTTTCCTAAACACAAAATCGTCACTAATTTCCACTGAAATGGGAAAACAGCAGCGTTCTGCATCGGCACTCCCCTCTGCGACAGTGATTTGACTCTCCGTGTTGCTGGCAGCAGTTTTTGCAGTGAGACAGCTCCACCCTGCAGGCTGTGAAGTGGGAGTCCCGTCTGTTGTGTGGGAGCTTTTGCCTCCAGGCCACAACACTGCCAGGAGAGAAGGGACAAGGGAAGGGGAGAGGAGGGGGGATTTTACACACTGTGCCTGTGCTTCTTGGCTGCAGTCGCCATACCATATGCATTTGACCTCATTAAAATTCTGCCAGAATCAGATGATTGCAGAGATTTTACCTGCCTGGGTTGGAAACTAGTAGTTTTTACCATTTCAAAAACAGTTGTATGTGTGTTCATCATGCACTGATTGAAAAGTCAATCATCAGAGTTCAACAGAAAAATATACTCAACCTCCTTGGCTTGATTATTTTCAAACATTTTTATTTTACTTCATGCAAATGGCACCAAACGTGATGCTTGACAGTAGAAGACAACTGCAAAATGCAAAGCAAAGGATGTGGAGTCGAACAAACTAGGTCCCTCTGTTAATGGAGTTGGCTGACACAGACGCTTGTCCAAATACTGTACTCCCAAAATAGAAATGAGGGTACCACCTGTTTCTAGTCACATGCGCCTGTCAATGTCCAGCAGATTTATTCAATTTCCATGAGGGTAACACAGACCTTTACCTTTTTGGCCGTTTCTATAGGAACTGGCCAATTTAAATGAATATCACATATAGTGTTGAAAGAGTATCAAAATCCTTTCTCCTGATATCTATCTATCCACTCTCTTCGCTGCCTGACAGATACAGCGCCCTGCAAAAGTATTCAGACCCCCTGAAAACATTTTGTCACATAGCAGCTTCAAAAGTCAATGTATTAACTGGGATTATTTTTAATAGACAAAGTAAGAGATAGCTGAGGAAGGAGAGTGATACATGCTTTTCTACACTGAGCACTGTTCAATCTATTATCTTAAAATGGAAAGATCATGGCACAGCTCCAAACCTACCAAGAAATGATCATCTACATAAACTAAAAGGCTGGGCAGGTAAATACTAATAAATATTGATGTAGTGCATATTTTTAATTAGCACACACATCTATAAAATCTAACAAACAAAGGATTGTAGATTAACAGTTGGAGCTGTTCTATTTCATAATGTTTTACTGCACAAAGCTGTCAAGACAAGTCAACATGCAGTACTTTGCTAAGCTTATCTCTTGTTGCCATAGTTTATACTAACAATAGTTGCAGGCAATAAATGAGCACAATATCTTTTTACCTGCTATAAATCATCTGGGTTATTCATTCTGTAGATATCTGAGGGAAGCAAATCTGTAGTTTCCATTTAATAAACGCCAGCTGGCATCTAATTCTATTTGATTCCAAGAGCATTCCAGGTTTGGCTCATGAACCGGTGAACATCGCTCCAATAGGTTGTGAAAGGTTCTCGGTAGTCTCATTGGGAGGGATTTACCATCCTGTTGCAATAATTTCCAGAAATGTTTGGGAGTCATTCTAACTGTTAGCCAAATTATGATTTAACACAGGTCCCACAAAGGGTAACGAGTGAGCAACAAGGAAGATGATTTGACCCAGGTTTGAGGTGAGTTTGGTTGTCGCCAACAGGCCAGCAGTGCTGGTGGTGTGCATTGGGTGTAGGTCGGGCCAATCTCTACCCCTGCCACAGCGCTGGCCCACAGTTATCTCATGTCTGCATGCATCCAATCAGTGGAGCGTTGACATTTACTACTGGGGCAAACACAGCACAAGTTCTGTTGTTTTGGTTTAACATGGGATTCCTCCATGTTTAGTCACCACAATTGGGAAATTAGGGCAAATCATGTAATTTAGCAACCATGATTCTAGTATTCATAAATATGGTAGTCAGAGGGTAAATATGTGGAAAAATGTTGACAGCATCCCTAAATCTCCAATTCAGACACTTTCACAGCTCTGCCTTTTGCTTACAGACAATCTGTAATATCTGTGCAAAATAACATTTCCTCAGATTTTTGACCTCGCTCAGTAATCTTAGCTCTCAGCATTGAGCTGTGATCTCCGGCTGACAGCAGCATGGGGTCTCTGTCTGAAAGTGTTCCAGGTTTAGGACAAGGAGATGTTATTTCACACCAGCTGAGCTGTGACTGACCTTTAATGACATACGAGTGCGAGTGTTGATGAGCTCGTGTGAAAAATCATCTACATTTTCACAACAGAATTCCTTATGCTGTGTAAACTACCGAATCTTCAACTGAAATTTATTCCCTGTAATCACAAGAAATAAATCCAAATCGTTGAGCCAGTTGGATTCTCGCTCCTCATTTGGTGCTGCGTAAATCTATCTGTTTTTTCCAGTCCAGGGGAGGCACCCAGACAATGTTGATAAAAATTATACCAAAGTACATTTGATAACAATATTCATTCATGTGGCGCCTATACAGGCTACCCATGATTTACTATGATACTTTAGCGGTTACTTACATGGTACCTAGAGGGTATTTTAAGGTGACTTATTTCAGACTTTTTAATACCTGTACTTGTATACTATTGGGGTTGTAAAACACCAATAGTATACTTTATAATTACACAGTTATGAATTAAAAGATATATTTTCCTTTTATGATGAATAACTATTAAATTTCATATGCCTCCAATGCATCTAAATACTGTATTAGATAAGCAAAGCCTGATGTTTACACTGTTTTGAACATTTTAAACACTTGATTTCACTTAACATGACACTGAACTATAAAAAAATAACAATGCAAAAATGTATATTTAAAATCTACAGGATTATGAAAAAACTACAATTAGCATTTTAACTCCTGAAAACTACATGTAAGTTCTACTACAGACTGCTAACTAAGTGTCCCCTAGGTACTCTGAAAGTACCCCAGTAAGTTTCCCAAATATACCCTATAATTCTCACTGTAGGTATCCAATGGATACCACATACATACCCTGTAAGTAACCCATACATACCCCTAAGGTATTCTGTAATTACATCGTAGGTATCCCACAAGTAACCCATTTAAGTACCCCATTGTACCCTGTAAGTACATCTGTAGGTATCCAATGAAAATCCAATAAGTACCTTTGTAAGTTCCCAATAAGTACACTGTAAGTGACTTACAGTTATACCATAACTCCCCTGCCAATTACCCATTACTTTCTTTTCTTAGGAACCCAGGCCCCCGTAAGGGATCCTGGACGCACCCCTGTAAGTATTCCATAAGTAACCTGTAAGTCCCCCAGTAGGTACCATGTATGTGCCCCAATATGTAACTTATAGATATAATTAATGTAATTACAACTGTTAGCATCGTGTAAGTACTCCATTAAGTAATATCCAATTAACTCATAAAAGCCGTGTATGCATCCCGAATGTACCCTTGTAAGTACCTTATAGGTATCACATAGGTTTTCTGTAAGTATCCAGAAATTACACTATAATAACTACAGTTTAAGTAGCCCATAAGTATCCTACAATATCCTGTAAGTATTCCCATAATAGCCCAGTAAGAACCCTATAGGTACCCTGACAGGACCCCTTTACATATAGTAAAATAATACTTTAACTGCCTCAACTAAACTCGTTTGGTTCTGGTGTAACTTGAGTTTATTGTCTTTTAGTTCTCCTGTAACATTTATAACACAATTGAATCTTTTGCAGGAGTTCAAATTTGGGCCAAAGGCTGTGAGTCATCACACATAATATTAAATCATGTAAAGAAAGAATGGAGTACTGGAGCCACAGGTAGATGGCTCACTGGACTTTCCTGTTCTCCTACTAAAGTTCTCAGAAGAATAAAAAGAGTCATTGCCTCTGACTGGAATTTCTCTTGTATGAAGCTGTGGCAACTGGATGGAACTTCTGAACAAATCCTAGCAAGCTACCTATCCTCCCCCATTTTTGGCTTACTAACACATGACATCTTCTTTTAATAAGCAATTAGCTTAATATCCTCTGCTGAGTGTGGTGAAGGGCAGCCAGGGCACATCTCACACACACATCCACACAGAGAGTACAGGAAATCTGTCAAGTGTCTCCCTTCAGTCATTATGTCGGATCAGGTATGGATACACACACTGATGTAATGAGGCAGTGAATTTGTTCACTCAGTCCTTTCTTGTGTGTGTGTGTGTGTGTGTGTGTGTGTGTGTGTGTGTGTGTGGTGTGTGTGTGTGTGTGTCTTACAGTTTGGAAGATGAATCATTCCAGGGATGACCTGTTCCTTCAGGGAAGGTGGAGTTCTGTGTGTGGTTTTGTGTTCAAGTTCACGGGTTAATGGTGCATGAAATTATGTCTATATTAGCATAAAGTACTTGACGGGAAAATAATTATATCTGTCAGATGCATGACACAATGAGTTTATGAAATTATTCAGCTGAAATAAATAATTTTGTTCACTTTAACCATTCTTATTAAAATAGACACACACATATGTGTGTGTGTGTTCGTTAGCTTGTAGCCATGGAGCAAAAATAATTAGCTTACTTTTGAATCCACATTAGAGCACTGATCTGCCATTTTGTTCCATATTGACCTAGTCTACAGGATTTGCAGCTACTCCATAGGCCAATCACTACATATCATGTTAAATATTAAATCTTACTATATGAAATTGCTTTGTGTGATGCAAACTGTTCAAACAGAAAACATCTGGCCCAGTACTCGCCACTTTTCACACTACTGATTGAATGGTTGGAGTGGAGCTCCAAGGATCCAATCAAGCGTTAAATCTAGAAGGTTTAAAGGTCGTAACAAGCCCCCCGCCCCCAAGCAAGGTTTTGTGGAAAACCTTGCTTGGGGGAAAAGTGCAAACTGAAGTAGCAATGCACAAATATGTCCCAGGATATCTAGTGTTTTGAGTGAAGGCTCTGCAGGTGAACTTTTGAGAAGGATAAAAGGATAACCAGTCATCTAGTCCTACTGTTTGCCCTTGACTGGCCTTGCACTCGGGTTCTCTGTGGTCACCTCTGGTTCAAGTTGAGCATCTTTGCTGTAATGTCTTCTAGGCATCAACCACTGTTCTTACCTGGGGCTTCTATCGTCCAAGTTAAACCCTAGCCTAGGCCTTGCTACCCAATGGACAAATGTAGATGCATCTTTCAAAAAGCTTCCAATCAAAAAGCTCTCTGTCCCAGGAGACTGGACTGAGGGCCTTAAGGGGTTTGCTCTTATTGCCTGTCAGTCATAAGCAGCTTACTATTCCACAGAAGGAAGAACTGTACAGAGGTTTTTTTTTTTTTTTACCATCAACCAAAGTTTTGAAATCACAGCAATGTCTGACATCACAGTTTTAGCTCTGGGTTCTAATCTGATTGAATTGTATTACTGAGAAACACAAAGTGTGAAATGCTATGTTAAGTGAATTTCCTTCATAATGAATGTGGCAACCAGACACCTATGGCTTCATGTGGATATCCAGAACAAATTCTTCCTTTCTCAGCGGCAGCTACATATTCTGCAAACTTAAATTAGTAGTAAAGTACTCAATACAAACTAATACATAGTCTCTTTTACATTTTTACTCATTTGTGCCACTTTTAACACTTTAAATCACCTTCTTTGAGAAGATATAGGTAACTAATCATTTTAGCTATTTCTGTTTAAATGAATCCCCGAAATGTAGCTTGCTGCCATCTTGTCTTCAAACAAACCAGCATTTTCTTCGTTTCTCATGAGCCTCGGAAATGTGCAAGGATGTGGCTTTTTTTAATTGTGCAAGACCTACCACAGCCATTCCCATGACTTGAATCGCGTGATGGAGCCATCCAGAGATGAGCCGGCATGTGTGAGGCAGAGATGAAGGTGACAGCTAGGAAACAGCAACTAATGTTGTCAAACTGTATCCCTGTAATGAGAGATTAGAGACTATATGTGTGACAGAGGCAGATATTTCCCCCTAGATCTAAAATACAAAATAAAAAGATAAAGCAGCATCAATATCAGTCTCATTACAAGGCATTAAATGTTAATTACCATTTAGAGATGGCAATGTTGACATGACTGTGAAGTTCAGATGGGATTTTACACAGCTATAAGATGACATGATGTGCCCCAGGGCTGCTCTATTGAAAGTCCTCAGCTGTTAATCACAGAACGCTGCTAATTTTATTACTAAATGCATAAAGGGTTGTGTGTGTGTCCAATTTCCTTGAGGGAGTTTCACTGTAAATTCCATTATGAGCTAAGACAATTACTCAAGAAAGAATATTAATAATATTGATTATGGAAAGACGTACCTGAAAAGTTTTAATCTGTTCAGTTTTAATTTGTGTAAAAGAAACAGCAATTATACATAGTTTAGAAGCAGATCTAGGAGAACCAATTACATCTGCTGTAATATTAAAGCTAGAGAGTGTTAATATAACAAAGAAGTTGGCACATTTAGATAAAAAAAACATTTGAGAGGCACTCCAAAAAAGATTTCCAGCTATATATAGTCAGCATCCAGGCCATATCTCTGGCCCATATATGTGTTCACTTTGTAGCGGGCCTATATGTAAGTGGCAGATGACAGCCAGAAGCACAGTGGTGTGTTACTATTAAAGCCTCTGCTCTAGACAGACTTCATCAACTTAGCTCAAGCATGCAGTGCCTTCCACATTTATTGGGACCCCTGGTAAATAAGTTAGCAAAATCCTTAAAGGGATAGATCATAACATTTTGAATCGGGTTGATGAATATTAAGCTAATTGGCTAAAGTTGATAAATATGTAAAAATGCATCATGGAAAAAAGTAAGCACAAGGCAACCAAGAATGCGGTTAAAAGTTTAAAAATTCTGATGCCGTTACAACCGGGAACACCAAACTCAGGAGCAAAACATAACAAAATGACCACCCAAGACAAAAGTAGTGAAAGCAAAGTCCGCAACTAACTTTTGAGTTCTTAAAATGAAGTTTTAAATGTTGGTTTATCCAGTGAGGAGCAGGAAGTCAGGAGAAATATTGTCTGAGAGGCAGCCTAGAGACTTAACAAACCGGTAACCTAGCAATGGAATTATAAGCTCTCTGTGTTGACCCCAGTCTGCCCTTAATTCACAACAGTGGGGAATGACCACTTAGGACAAAAACTGTAATTTGCTAACACTAATGTTCTGACAGCATTCAGAAAAATATAAGCCCAAGGGTTTTAGCTCTCCCACTCTAAACAATGGTGTCAATACAATAATTTAGAGAGCCATGCATTCATTGTGCAAGTCTCACTTTTCTTCACATTGTGTTTTACTAATTAACTGCGGGACAGTAATTGTTATTCTAAGGATACTATCTGTCTCAACACTCAAAACAAAATGCAGTTTAGCCATTACAAGTCACTTTAAGGCAATGATGAACATGTATTGTTTGAAATTTAAGTTTGATTATTAATTTACTTCAGACAGAATGAGAAAAACAAAGCTGCCATAGCCAGTTGTTGGTAAAAGAAAGACAATTTTTTGGTGCTAAACTTTATGCGTGGACACCAGCTGTGATTGGGGTTCTGCCTATTTACTCCCTGCTTGAGCTATCAGTTTTAGATGATAAACTTTACATGTTTCATTCTAAGTAAGGCTTTCACACAGGAAGGTCACTGATGGCCAAGGTTCAACTATCGGCCGGACTCCAATACCCTGGCATAGGCCTTAACGGGGAGGCTGAGGAGTGTGATCCCCCTATAGTTGGAACACACCCTCCGGTCACCCTTCTTATGAAGAGGGACCACCACCCCGGTCTGCCAGTCCCGAGGCAGTGTCCCTGACCGCCACGCAATGTTGAAAAGGCATGTCAACCATGACAGCCCCTCAACATCCAGAGACTTGAGGTACTCAGGGCAGATCTCATCCACCCCCAAAAAGTAAGAAAGAGTCCAGCCCCGAGTTCCTATCCTCTGCTTCCACCAGGGAATGTGTGACGGCGATCCTCAAAGTACTCCTTCCACCGCCCGATAATGTCCCCAGTTGAGGTCAGCAGCTCCCCACCCCCACTGTAAACAGTGTCGGTGAAGCACTGCTTCCCCCTCTTGAGGCACCAGATGGTTTGCCAGAATCGCTTCGAGGCCAATTGGTAGTCCTCCTCCATGGCCTCACCGAACTCCTCCCAGGCCCGAGTTTTTGCCTCTGCCACAGCCCGGGCCCTGGCACGCTTGACCTCACGGTGCCCATCAGCTGAAATGAAAACAAAGAAACAAAAACAAAGTACAGGCGGGCAACCGGGAGGTCGTCCCCAGCAGGCACAGAGTTCAGGTGGGCGACCGGGAGGTCGTCCCCAGCAGGCACAGAGTTCAGGCGGGCGACCGGGAGGTCATCCCCAGCAGGCACAAAGTTCAGGCGGGCGACCGGGAGGTCGTCCCCAGCAGGCACAGAGTTCAGGCGGGCGCCAGTGAGCCAGGGCCTCATAGACAGGCTGTGAGCCAGGAGAACCCTCGGAGCCTGAAGCAGAGCCTGGCGAACCTTCAGAGGCCGAAGCGGCGCCTGGTGAACCCTCGTCTCTGGGCTCAGAGGCCAGAACGAGGACAAACTGTTCCTTGAACCCTTCAGGAACAGGGTCCGACGGCGCTTCCTCCTTGAACCCTTCGTCTCTGGGTTCAGACGCCAGAACGAGGACAAACTGTTCCTTGAACCCTTCAGGAACCGGGTCCGACGGCGCTTCCTCCTCGAACCCTTCGTCTCTGGGTTCAGAGGCCAGAACGAGAACAAACTGTTCCTTGAACCTTTCAGGAACAGGGTCCGACGGCGTTCCTCCTCGACCCTCAGTGGCGTGCGCAGGAGCTGAGGCGTCGCAGAGGCCCTCAGTGGCGTGTGCAGGAGCTGAGGCTTCGCAGAGACCCTCAGTGGCGTGAACAGGAGCTGAGGCATCACAGAGACCCTCAATGACGAGACCAGGGGCTGAGGCGCCCCACTTACGACGTCCTCTGCGGCGTGTGGAGGAGGTTGAGGCTGACTTAGGGTCAGGCCTGGAGTCAGGCTGTGGTGTGTCAGGCCTGGAGTCAGGCTGTGGTGTGTCAGGCCTGGAGTCAAGCTGTGGTGTGTCAGGCCTGGAGTCAGACCTTGTGTCTGGCTGTGGTGTGTCAGGCCCTGTGTCTGGCTGTGGTGTGTCAGGCCCTGTGTCCGGCTGTGGTGTGTCAGGCCCTGTGTCTGGCTGTGGTGTGTCAGACCCTGTGTCTGGCTGTGGTGTGTCAGGCCCTGTGTCTGGCTGTGGTGTGTCAGGCCCTGTGTCTGGCTGTGGGTTGTCAGGCTGTGGAGTGTCAGAACCTGGCAGAGACAGGCTGTGGAGTGTTGGGCTGGGGAGTGTCAGACCTGGCAGAGACAGGCTGTGGAGTGTCTGGCTGTGGAGTGTCATGTAGTGTGTCAGGCTTGAGTTCCATGAGCACCCCCCAGAGAAAACTGAGAAGGTGCTCAGGACCTGGAAGTGGAGGGAGCCCGCCCTCGGGCCCCTCAGGAAGCTCTACAGCAGGCTGTAGACCTGGCGTGGGCTGCTCTGCAGCAGCAGCAGCAGCTCCCTGGAGTCCTGGCGTGGGCTGCTCTGCAGCATCAGCAGCAGCTCCCTGGAGTCCTGACGTGGAAGGTGGACGGCAGTAAAACTGCCTTACTGCAGTCTCATAATCCCCCTCCATCTGCCTGATCCTCTCCATCAGCTCCGGAGAGGAATACATCAGACTGGTCCTCCTAAAGCTCTTGATCTGGCGAGCAAAAAACCTTAACCGCTACTCCAGCTCGTCAGGTGTTGCCTCAGAACACCAAGCTGGAGTGAGCGAAGACGGCATGGGCGGAGCTGCAGCGAGCCTGGGAGACAGTGCTGTAGCAGACGAAGATGCGAGCAAGGGAGTTACCGCTCCAAGCGTGGCAGCAGCAGCCGTGGGAGACTCCTCCTCGCTGGCTGAAACACAGGACGGTGCTCCACGACGGCGTTTCTTACGGCGGGAGGAGGATGAGGGCTTTACTGCCGTATGAAGGGGAGGAGAAGAACGACGACGAAGGGGACCTGTCCCCGGACATGGAATCGCCAACCTTGATCCATCATAAGCCGACTGCGGCACTGACAGCCCTGCAGAACGGCGCAGCGTCTTCTCCGCCTCCCGAGACAGGAAAGTAAAGAGGTCCATTGAGCTAGCCTGATGATCATCCGCGAGGTCCATTGTTGGTGGAAACATTCTGTTAGGCTCTGTGCAACGGAGGAACCCCAGAATGCAGACGAGCAGGTAAGTGGTAAGTGCGAAAACGATTTAATAAAAAACAAAAACTCACTCTCAGACGAAGCAGGAACAAAACAATAAACGGGCAGGCAAGACAGGCATGGCATGAACTACAAGACAAGAGCATGATTTGGAAAAATGTTTCCGTGCCGAATAACTGAACAGGTGTGTATATACAGAGTGTGAAACAGGTGGAGCTAGGAGACAGATTAGTTTGGAGCAGGTGAACCGGATAAAGATAATTAACAGACAGAACAGAACGTGGCTGGAGTAAGAACAGAGACTCTTGAATACAAACAAAGACTAAAGCATGACCAAAACCAAACTTGACAAAACATGAACAAAACTAAAACATGATCAGAAAAATAATAAACAGAAGCATGATTCAAAAACTGAGACAGAAATATAAGAAAAAGCCAGAATCCAAAAACCAAACAACCCCAAATCATAACACAATCCGTGACTAGCACAGAAGTCCAAAAATGAAACACCACTTGGATTTAGATTGGGGAGGCCATTCCTCCCAATCACGCCTCTCCAGGTGTCACTGTCGTTTCCCACGTGGGTGTTAAAGTCCCCCAGCAGAATAACGAAGTCCCCGGGAGGGGCACTATGCAGCACACCCGACAGGGACACCAAGAAGCCTGGGTACTCCGCACTACCGCTCGGCCCATAGGCCAAAATGGCAGTCAGAGACCTGTCCCCGATCCGAACGTGCAGGGATGCGACCCTCTATGCACAGGAGGAGCAGTGTGGTTTTGTCCCGGCCGTGGAACACTGGACCAGCTCTACACCTTCTGCAGGGTACTCGAGGGTTCAAGGGAGTTTGCCCGACCAGTCCACATGTGTTTTGTGGACCTGGAGAAAGCATTCGACTGTGTCCCTCGTGGTCTCCTGTGGGGGGTGCTTGAGGAGTACGGAGTTGGGGGCCCTTTATTAGGGGACATCGGTCTCTGTACAAGCGGAGCAGGAGTTTGGTCCACATTTCTGGAACTAAGTCGGACCTGTTCCCGGTGTATGTTGGACTCCGGCAAGACTGCCCTTTGTCACCAGTACTATTCATAACTTTTATGGACAGGACTTCTAGGCGCAGCCAAGGGCCGGAGAGGGTCTAGTTTGGGGACCAGTGGATTTCGTCTCTTCTTTTTGCAGATGACGTGGTCCTGATGGCCCCCTCTAGCCAAGACCTACAGCATGCACTGGGGTGGTTCACAGCCGAGTGTGAAGCGGCTGGGATGAAGATCAGCTCCTTCAAGTCCGAGGCTATGGTTCTGGACCGGAAAAGGGTGGCTTGTCCTCTTCAGGTTGGAGGGGCGTTCCTGCCTCAAGTGGAGGAGTTCAAGTATCTTGGGGTCTTGTTTACGAGTGAGGGAAGAATGGAGTGAAATGTCGACAGAAGGATCGGTGCGGCTGCCGCAGTAATGGGGACGCTGTGCCGGTCCGTTGTGGTGAAGAGAGAGCTGAATTGAAAAGCAAAGCTCTTTATTTAACATACGGTTTACCTCCTGGACGCCTCCCTCCAGAGGTGTTCCAGGCACGTCCCACCGGGAAGAGGCCCAGGGGACAGCCAGGACACGCTGGAGGGACTGTATCTCTCGCCTGGCCTGGGAACGCCTTGGGCTGCCCCCAGAGGAGCTGGAGGAGGTGTCTGGGGAGAGGGAAGTCCAGGTGTCTCTACTAAGTCTGCTGACCCCACGACCTGGTCCCGGATGAAGCGGAAGACGACGAGTACGAGTACGAGGACGAGTACAAGTATGAGTACGAGTACGGGTCATTGATGGCACACTGTCTCCTGGCTTAATGTCCTATGCAAATAATTTTCCGCTTCTGTGCAAATAACCACCCAATGCCAATATGACGTTAGTTTCAAGATTTATAAAACAGTGTTGGCATTAACTACTTTTTTAGAGATTGCTTTTTGTTTTAGGAATCTCCTTTGGTCTTGACCCTTGGACAAGAGAGGGGTCAATCCACCTGGAAAAACTATTTGATTTATACCAAATGAAAATGCTAACAGAAGTCAGTTAATGATCATAATCTTCTAACAGAAACCCACTTTAAAAATTCCTGAACTTTCCCTAAATGCTTGCCTCTACAGTGTTTGCAGCCAACATAAAGCTTCTTTGACATTACATTAGGGGCATATGATGTTATTGCACAATTGGAAATGACATTTACTTTTGTAATACTTACATGCAAGTTAACCAACGGGGGAGTAAGCCCTCCACCATTTCTGCAATAGTGGTACAAGTAGGGTTTCCATTGTCATGTAACTGCTCAGTGTGCTAATTGCAGCTTAGTGATTATATGTCTGGGGGACTGACTGTCACAAGAACCATTTTTTCTCAGTAGGTGTACGATTATATACAAATTAAAGTCGGGCATCTTTCATGCAAGGAATAGATGTTGAACACATAAGCCATTATATAGCCACATGTTCCCTTTATTCTCGACTCATACAGATCTACAGCTATTTCAACCATCCAGGCATTACTTTAGAATACAACTCAGCTCATACCACCTCCACAGATTCCCCAGGCATCTACATAAGGTAGGGTTATGGGTGTTCAGACGAGGCTGTCAAATGTCCATCTTTTGAAAGATCTTATAGGTTAACTAAAAATAAATTAATCGAATTAATAAAGCCAACTTGCCTTTGATTACCAGTTTTTTCTTTGCTATCAATACAAAATATAATACAGACTACATTCATAATAATATTATCATCTGGCAGAAAATAAATTATCATAAAATCTCCTGGTCATGCGTGTTGTTCCCCCTTTGTGGTAGCCATAACCAAAAATGTGTATCAAGGAACACATGTCAGTCATGGATAGCCAAATGAATTCTCACCCATACTGTCCAGAAAGCAACATGTAATTTGTCATTTTAGATATCAAAACTATCCAATGAAAGGGGATTGTTTTGGTTTTGTCCAGAGGATGTAAATTAAGTAATGGCTTCCTTAAAATGCAGAGGGTCAAACACCACCATTCTATACTAAGCAGCAGGTGAACCTGTCAAAGAAATGAATTTGACTACTGGGCCAGCAATACCTGTACACCAGCGGGCAATTAGTTTACATGGCAACAAACTCTTGAAATGGGTAATGGGTGGTTGCAGTCTTAGAAATTCACCACAGGATCAGGATATACGGGTTTTGCAACAGATCCCTAGCTTTGTCATATGGATGGAGAGATGTTAGTTGTCAGCACCGCTTGTAAGTCTAGGTGGATTTAGGGATGTTGCTATGGACACGGGCAAAAACAAGAACAGAGTGCAAGCTGTATACTTGCAGCTGTAAATGATACATCCTGTCCTCTGAAAGCGGAACCTCAGCTAGAAAAAGCAGTGGTCAAAGGGCCTGTTGCCCACTTAATTTAGGTTTGGTTAGGACGGTGAGCTGGCTGCCTCCTCAGCTGTTGGTCAAGCAGCTTCTCTTTCATAACATGCAATCTATTATCCTCCATACATCATCAAATGTAGCCGAACCCACCCCTGCATTTTAGTGCATGGAGCCAAAAATAAATGTGCTTTTCCTAGAGCAAGAGATGAGCATGCGCGTGTCACAATATGCTATCACTGCAACTGACAGGTCTGGGAAACAATGCAATGCAAAGCATCAGAACTTGACCAATAGGATATGATGAATAATCTTTTTTCCACCGTATATACAATAAAATCTTTGAGCATATCCAATCTGTAGAAGGTGTAACCCAGGATGCTCAGTGGAAAGAAGATAGGTCTACAGGGTTAGTTAGATGCCTAACCATTATTCATTCATTTGACTTTCCATTTCAATAAAACTGTATTGCTTGATGGAAGCAGCCTTTTTATAGCTGCATCACTAAAATGATCAAACAAAGGCTTGACGAACATAAGTATGGTGTTTTGACTTATATTTATTTAAGCATCTGTTTGGGGGGCGGCGCTGGTGGTGCCGGGGTTAAACGTGCGACCCATGTATAGAGGCTACAGTCCTCGAAGTGGCCGTCCCAGGTTCAAGTCCCGGACCCGGAGACCTTTGCTGAATGTCTTCTCCCTATCTACTGTTGGAAAAATTGAAAAAATAAAGGCCTCTAGTGCTGCTGCTGCTGCAAAAAAAAAAAAAATATATATATATATATCTCTTGCATGTGCTGAACATACAAGCCCAATTCATGGAGGTCCTTTCAAGCAATTTCAACAACCCTTAAGGATTTCATAAAGGTTAGTGTCATACAGAAGCAGACCTTTAAAGGTCTGCTGGAGGTTTAGAGTCCCTAAATGGGTAAGTGCTGTCATAATGTTAAAACCAGTCAATGTGAAGCTTTATTTTAGCTCAGAACCCCTGCTTTTTCTTATTACTACGGTGACACTACGTAGATATCTGGGGCTTATCCACTGCTCAGTCTCCTTCCTATGATGTCAAAGCCTCTTTGCTGTTGGCTGGAAAACAGCAGCAGACATTGTCAGGGTCAAGTGAGGACTGTCAAATTGTGAGGCTGTCCAAAAAAGGATAATACGGATGCTGAGGAGGAGGTTGGGTGAAAAAGGGAGGCGTTATTTTGTCGACATCTGTGAGGGTGATTGTATATCTATGAATATGGAAACTCCCCAAAGAGAATTTTGAGATGCTATTAATGTTGAGAGGGACATTCAAGATGAGAATAAGCACCGCATGTTGTGCAACCCATCGCATGAAAGCCCTTCTAAAGCTTCCTAGCTGTTTAAAAAGGATGTGTTGTGGGTTTACTTTGAGGCAAAAGGATGTTGTGGGTGGGATTTAGAGGTTTTCTCGAGGCAGGGGTTCAGGCCAACATTTCTTTGATCTACTGAGGCGCCCCAAGGACCATGCAGCCTGCTGTGAACGGAGCGGGTGAAGGAGTTGTATTCAAAACATGAAACCAAGGTTAGACATGAAGACATGGCACTGAGTAGCATTACATCATTTTAATGAGGATGTGTCAGGTGAGATCAATATGATGGACAGTTTGGTTTGTCAAACACTTTGGTACACTGATACACAACAGTGTAGCTGGAAGATTATTTTAGACAAAAAATAGTGCGAGAAAAACATTATTCTTTTTGATCATAAGTCATATCACTATTTTCATTTCATAAATTTATATTTCAATGTTTGCATCATTATGTAGCTTTTTGTGTATTTGAAATAATGACTTTAAACTTTTCTATACCCTGCTTCAGGGAAATTCTGTTGAGTTTTCTTTGCTTTCAAGGCTGGAGAAGCGTCTGGCATGAACTGGCCGTTTTCAGCTGCGGGCACTTCAATTCCGCATTAAGGTCTGCACTCTCACTAAGTCAGTGACGGATGTGGATCGTCTTTTTTCCACCTCTATTCTTTAGTTGTTTCTGCTAGAATGCTTCAGGTCATTATTTTGTTGCGTGACCCATTTTTGGTCCAGCACGATTGATGGCATAATGTGCCATTTAGGAATGCACTGATAAGCCTCAACATTCATGGCTCCTCTGAACCCAGTGGTCTGCAGCTGTATGGGGGTTTGAGTCTTATGTGGATGTTTCTGCCTGATTATTTGGTAACTCAACCACTCCCAAAATCAAATTTATCATTACTGGAATAAATATTTTATTTCCTGTGATTTTTAGAAGTACTAGTGAAGGGGAGCGAGGTAATGTCACATTTTATTCTTACCCTGTATACTTCTCCATCATTTGTCACATTGCAGGTTCAATTTTCAATGTATTTTGAGGGTTTTCATGTAAAAGGTCAATACAGAGTAGTAAATACATGTAAATTTAAAAGAAAATAACACATGATTTTCACAAAGTAAAAAAATAACTAAAAATGCAGCATACACTTGTATGTACACAACTTAGGTGTCCCCTACACAGACGAAAAACCAAACATGTAATTTAAGATGAGGGGTGGAAGTCAAAACAAACAGGACTCCCTTGCATAAGGGGGTGATATCATAAAGAGCACATCCGATGCATATTTGCAAATGCAGCCGAGAGTTGGTGGGCTCCGGGTGGAGCTGTAAGCGGAAATGTCACTTGTCTCTGCTGTTTTCAGTCTGTCTTCACTTATAACAGCCCCACAAAACTATTAATGTTGTGCAGATGTAGACGTTTTAGCCATGAGCCAATAATATGGAGGGTGCGGTATTCTGAGAATGTCTTTGATGTAGGCTTTATAAAGTAGAAGGATGCTTTGATGATTTTGCTGACATTTCCAGAAGACTTTAAAGACTGGAGTAGGCCTAATCAAATCAGTGTGCTTTCTCTCTGTTTAAGGTTAGGTAGCATGAATGCGGTCTGCCTCTTGGGAGTTTGGGTTTTTTAATGGTTTTGAGATGAGGAGACATTTTGTCTAAGTAGTTTTTGAATAAAAGGCAAGATGCTTAGATTTTCTGCACAGATGGGACAAAGTAAATACACATTTTAATTTATATGCATATGCTAAAAAATGTGTTGTACATTTTAACAGTGTGAAAATACAGATATTTTTTGTTAAGTCTGTAACATACCATAATACTGATAATAGCTTGTTGCATTTTAACCTTTAATCCTACATAGATTTGATAATTAGATTACACTAAGCTGCTTGTAATTAATTTAATAAGATGTCCACATTAATATTTCATTTGTTTTGGAGGAGGGGATATGGGTTTAAAAATACTGATGTGCTTTAAAAATCCTAAGTTAAGACTTGTGTATACAAATTACATCCGTTCCAGCTTACCTGCAGCCAGCCCCTGCAGCCAGCCCCTTTTTTAGCTGATCTATGGTAGATAGGAAGCTTATTTACAACTCCTGCATATGCGCAAAATGTTGCCAGAAGGTACATTTCACGGTTTGGGACTAAATGGTGAGAAAAGGAAGGTAATAAGCAGTAGATTTTCCTGCAGTTCACAATTTGCACCAGTAGATGTCACGCCATCCTGCACTGCAGCCCTAAGTTTACCAATTTAAACCCACTGTATTATATGACAAGATGCTGATTCTATTCCATTTAGGTATAAATTAAACCTTTGCTGGAAGACTTACGAGGTATTCTGCATCTAGAACAGAATGCAAACTGAAGGATGACAGGGACCACAAAGAACTGAACTTGAAAGAACTTGATTTTGGTGTTGCAAAAGTTGCTATTCCTGGCTTTTCCTTATGGCTGTTGATCCAGAAAATCATAAAGCATTGGCAGTCAGGCATCTCACCATAGCATTAACTAAAACTACATTTAAAAGTCGTTAAACTTTAAAGCGTTTTTTTTTTTTTTTTTTTTTTTTTCCTTTGTGGATGTGTAATCTTTAAAATAAGATTTTAATATGCGACAAAAGTGACCTGACATTACAAAATGCAACTTTTAAATAATGAAATCTCATTTATGTCACGGTGTGGTTTTGGATCCGACCAAAGTGCAGACAAAAGCTTGGCAGGATCATCTTTATAATTCATAGGTTTATTTATGAAGTCAAAACGTAGCAAAAACACTGCAGGAACGAACCAGAATCCAAATACAAAAAACGTACAAAAATCACTGCAGGTACTCCAAGGCAAAGTGTAGCATAAGATTTCCAAGGTAAAGCAAAACAAAGCATAATTATGGTCAAGAACGAGGTGTGACGAACACAAGGAACCAGCAACAAACAGAGACACCAAACCAACTAAGTAGACCAAAAGGTCTCAAAAAGCAACACATCATGCCTGAAATTCAAGAAATTCAAGAGCAGATGAGAAACTAAATCATTGACATCTATGAGTCTGGAAGAGTTACAATTTCTAAGGATTTGGGACTCCAGGGAACCATCGTGAGGGCAATTATCCACAAACTGATTAAAGCATGTAACAGTGATGAACTTCCCAGACGTGGCCGCTTTCTAAAATTAAGAGGACAACCATGACTCATCCAGAAAGTTACAAACGAACCCAGAACAACATCTAAAGTACAGCAGTCCTTCAAGTCGGGACTTAGATACTTTGGCAGGTATGCTCAAAAAACCTTCATGTGGCTAAATTAAAACAATTGTGCAACAAAGAGTGGACCACAATTCATTCACAGCCATGTTAAAGACTCACTACTAGATATTGCGAACATCAAAACAATAACTGGTTGTGCCACCCTTGGCACAACCAGTTATTGTTTTCGTACAAATCATAAATAGGAATGGGCAGAAAGCCTTCTCAAAACAGTTACTCTCCAGCTTCTAAGAATCATGTCTTAAAGGTTAAAACAAATTGGAAATGCATATCTGTGTATTAAGATGAAATTGTCTACTGCTTTATTGTTATATGACCTTTTTAAATGCCCTGTGGTGGACTGTTGGCCTGTCCAAGGTGAACCCCACCTCTCAACCAATGACAGCTGGAGACAGGCACCAGTTCCCCTGCAAGAATAAATGAGTATAGGTTATGGATGGATAAACTTCGTTAAATACATTTCTGAGGAAGATTTTAATTTTTATACTTGTCCCATTTTACAAAGCTTTTAGTCATGTCCATATACAAACATGCTACGCCTTCTTTTTTGGCTCAGTGGGTCGAGGTAGAGGTTCTGTTTCTCACTTCCATCTGTCCCTTCTCCTTTTACAATTTGACATCAGCTAACCTGAAAATGTTAGATAAGACTGTGTGGATGGCAGAAGCAGAGGAATTCACGATAATGAATTATACAGGGATCCATTTATGTAATCTCCACACTGGATAGTTATGTAAATCTTTTAATTATAAAAGGAGTTTTCCCGGATGCTTATTTTTGCTGTTAATGGAAAAAGTTCTCGTCTTTAGAGCTTAATTCATTGCATCTTTTAATGCATTATAATTTGATTCACCGTCACAATTTCATGCTGTGACCCTTTATAATGTCACATTTTTTATAACCACCCCCAGGGCCTATCATGTTCAGTGCAGCATGAGTGATAGACATAATAGAAGATGGAGCCACTGGTGCCAGTCCTGTGGTGGCTTCAATTTTAAAAATGTCATGACCATTAAATCATACAGGTGCTTTCACATAAATCTGAATTATCTGGTCTATTTGGGGACTCTTTGGACCTCCTGGACACATCCATATACGCTTTAAAATAAGGTGTGAGTGCCTTCAACAATCTAACAACCCACAAATCATACGATGCCCTGCAGTCCCACCTGGAAAATGTGACTTTCTTGGACATCAGATATTTTTTATCAGAAAATAGACCTGGGAGATGCGAAGCGTTTACACAACCAGCACAGAATATTCTGAAACACATCAAGACAACTGATAGCAAACAAGTTCGCTTTTCAGTCGGGGTCATTTTCAGGTCAGGTTGGCTTAAATTTTTGATGTTAGCTTGCAAGCGAACATGAAAGTCTGAACACTACCATGGTAGCTAAAGTAATGATCAAACGTTATTAGACTGAAAGTATGGTTTGGCTTTTTTAAATTGTGGTTCTGAGGAGAATTCATTAGCAATCAATATCTTGCCTGCAGTAGATACAATGCTGTGAAAAAGTATGTTTCAGATCAGACAATTGTTAAAGCCAGACAAAGACACATGAGTAAATATAAAGTTCAGCTTAGAAATGACATCATATAAATATCCAAAAGCCTCTGTGCTCTCCTAAAAAATTATTTTATTTACATGTCATTGTCTAAAACACCAATAAAAATCTAACAGATTTCAGCATAAGCCTTCCTCAGATAGTCAAACAGATTGAACCATCAGTCCAGTCCATTAGCATGAATACTCCTTCTGTAGCCAATCCTCCATCAACAGGACTCCTCCCCCAAACATTAAACACCTGAGTACCTTGTTAACAAAGAACAGAAGGCTCTACAAATGACGAAAATATAGAATACTGGTGAACCTTTTTTCTACATAGTTACTCCATCAGTGACCCATCCAGGAAGTCATAAAAGAAACCAGAACAACATCTAAAGCACTACATGCCTCACTTGCCACAGGTAAGGTCAGAGCTCATGATTCAACAATAAGAGACTGGGCTAAAAGAGTTCCAATTCCAGAACCACTGATGACCAAAAAGTACATAAAGACCTGTTTCACAATTACCCAAGAACATCTTGAGACCGATCCAGACCAGTACGTCCACGTCTGAATGGCTCAAATAAACAACATTACGGTTTTGGATTGGCCTAGTCAAAGTTTGGACTTCAATTTGATTAAAATGTTGTGGCATGTTCTTAAACAGGCTGTTATTGCTTGAAAACCCTCCAGTGTGGCGGAATTAAAACAGTAATGCAAAACAAGTGGGCCATTACTCCACAGCGATGTCAAAGAGTCAGCATTTCCATCACACGTGCTTCACAGCAGCAAGCAGTCATTCGTTCTTGGAGGCAATTACTTTTAATCTAGACTCAGGATGTTATGATTGAATTTATTGGTAGTTTTGAAACCGTAACTTTTTAACTGTAAACCTGCTGGTTAGCAGGCCATGCTTAGCTCCAACCCTAGCTTTGTTTTAAAATCTATTAGGAGGTCAAATGAAAATTAACCATAGAGATGTACAATGTTTTTTCTGACTGTAAACTAGCTGTTTTAACAGTTTTTTAATGCACCTACCTAAACTGAGAACACATCGCATGCTGAAGTGGGTGGAAGGATTTTCGGGATGTAAGAAATAATTACTTGTCTTTGTCAAGGTGGAGTAAATAACGAATAGCTCCAATTACTAGTCAGCTTTCGCCCAAAACCTTCCATTTTCCACCAGAAAGCTGAGAATGAAGAGGGATTTTTATTTTTCAGCATCACAGTAAATCTAAACATACATCACATAAACAAAAACAATCATGCCATGAGAGGAAAGTTTAATTTTTAGAATGGCTGAGCCAGAGTCTAGAACAAAACTTAACAGAAAATCTGAGTCACATGAAAAAGACTGCGGACAAGACGTCCTCCTAACAGACACAATTGGAAAACTTTTCACAGTAGAGTGGGCAAATATGAAGTCAAGATGTAGGGGGCTGAAACACAAATGAAGACTGAATGCTAAAATTCTTCAACAATGTATTAGTTTACAATGAATTTATTGCATCTTTTCAGTTTGCTTTGAATTAACGTGTCCAGGACTAACCTCACAATAAACGTGGATAAAGTTCAACTGTATTCCATGAACAACAATCCATCTCAGATTAGGAGACTAAAGCCAGGACTGGAGTTAGAAAAGTGAAACTAGTATGTACGCATGTTTAGGACTTTAAATAAACTACAGCATACATTATTTTGGACATTCAAACACCAATCACCTAATTCTCATAAGACAATAGATCCAAAGTGCTAGGATTTCATGAAGCACTGTCAGAAAAACTACTGCTTTTGCTTTTCTTCCGAAATTAATTTGATTTAATTAAAACATGTAAACAAATTACTAGTTGGCTGTCTGAGATCAATAGAGGTCAAAGGTCAAATGTATGTGAAGAAGCTATATCAGCTGACTATCAGGAACTGGAAACTTGTTGACTTACATTAAATAAATGTTAAAACACTTGATAATTTATTTCTTCATAAAAAACATGCAAATCCACATTGTCTTAGTTTCTCCCCATGAAACTCCAAAGTTTTTATTTAATGACTATAGCCAGCTATACAAATGTGTGGCTACTGGTAAATGCAACTGTTACAAAGCATGTATTTATAAAAAAAAGTTTCAATCAGGTGACCTTAAAATATGTGACTGTTAAGTTTTGTTAAAACTGCAACTTTTTTAGCTATGACAGTTGTAAAAGCTACTGTTTACGTGTTTAGCTTAGCCTAGCCTCTAGATGTTAGCATGGGAAAGCTAGTTTGGCTTTGTTTACACCTATCCATGACCAAGTGACATAGCACTCAATATTTTGGTAATAGTGAGTAAACTAAAGAAATATATTTAAAAGTTTTGCGAGCTCTTTGAATCTTTTGATTTAATATTTCCACATGCAAGTTTAGCATTTTACTTTAGGGACTAGCAAAAATATCTGGCTAGTGGTAAATGCAGCTGTTACAGGGCGTCTTTTTATTAAAAAATAAACCCAAAACTTCAAAATAGAGAGGTAATTTCAATTAGGTAACCATAACATGTCTGAATGACAGTAAAAATCAACGTGACAGTTAAAAAGACTGCTACTGTATTTAGCTTAGCATTTATAGATGCTAGCTTGGGAAAACCAGTTTAAACATAGAAGATAAACAATACGAAATAGTTGCAACCAAAACTATTCATGCTAACCGTTACTACAGTTGGTTTCTCTACATTAAACGCAAAATTCCACTTTTATGACAACTGTGGACTCAAAATTATTTAACCCCATCATGACAACCATCTTCAGCTCTGTCAAGCACCTTTTGCTGTTATGAGCTCAATATTTTGGTTAAGTTTTTTGAAATTCAGGTTTTTGTGTGGAGACAGGAAAATTATATCTGTCTACTAGTAATTGTAGCTGTTATAAATATGACTGATATTTTTAGGTAACTAATTAGCTCTAACTTTAACATGGCCAAAAACACTGTTGGCTGCCCAAGAGTTTAGCTTCGCATTAACAAATGTTAGCCTCTAAATGGTAGGTTGGCTTTGTTTGCGCATTCGCCTTTTCACGAGATCCTATATATGTCCAAACAGATTTATTTTATTTGTACCAAAGGCCATTTTTTCCAAGCTTGTTACTGCAAATTTTAACAGTTCATGTTTTCGATAAAAATATTGATTTAACAGACAATTGCTATTTTTAAAAATGATAAAAAATATAATATCTCCCTTCAAGAACTATCAGCAGACGTGGCTAATGCTTTGGTTAAAAGCTTCAATAACATAACGAGTGTGATTCTTGGGTCATATATTGTGACAAATTAAAAATTATTCATCCTTTCTACCGCACACAAACCATTTTCTTGGTCTGTTGCCCTCAATTTCACCAAATCTGGTCTTCCATCAAAGCTCTCGAATACCCAAGGAAACATTTACGCAGAGCAGACCTGCATGGGGGGCTACAACATATTTCTTTCTATTTCCCTCCTCCCCGGCAGGGTGATGATCTGTAAAGAGAATCATTAAGACTTAATTTGTGACTGCAATGTGCATGCACACACTGCCTGCAGAAGGCTTTCCATCACTGGCAGCCTCATTCGTCACTGTGGGGAAGGGAGGATGCAGAGTGTTACCGCTTCCCTGTCTCACCTCTGACCTCCAAGATGTATGTGCCTGAACACAATACTGGTCGGATGGTAAGGGTATCAATCAGGTCACGATTGGCTAAGACCCACTAGATTGCTGTGTCCTTGTGTCTGTTTGCCCCCGCTGTAGTTTGTTTGTATTTTCTTTTTCTCTGCTTCCCTTCTGCTTTTATAATATAAAGGTTGTGAAAAAGCTATCCAAACCAACCTGGCCCTATGTAAAAAGGTAATTCCCCCTCCTTTTTAAAACATTAATTATTTGTGATTAACCACAAAAGCTGAGTTTAATTTAACAAGTCTTGCCCAGACCTGATTACTGCCAGGTCTGTAGAATCAAGAAGTCACAGAACCTATCTGACAGCAGAAAGTAGGTTGAAAGATGGTCTGGGCCTGCTTTGCTGTCTAAGGACCTAGATGTCTTGCTGTAACTGACGGAAATATGAATTCTGCTCTCTAGCAAACAGTCCTGAAGGAGAATGTCTCGAAATCAGTGACCTTAAGATCAAGAAGACTTTGGCTGTGCAGCAGGACAATGATCCGCAGCACACCAGCGGGACCACCTTTGGATACTTCATAAAAAACTAAATAATGGTTTTGGAGTGGCCTAGTCAAAGTCTGGAACTAAATCCAAATGATCTGCTGTACGCCTGACCTTAAACAGTCTGTTCATGCTGCAACAACCTTTAATAATTCTGCAAAGAACAATGGATGATCTGGCTTGAATTCAAGCTGCTCTTGGCATCTGCAATTACTTCTTCACTCAGGCCAGGTCTGTTTAGATAAATAAAATCATTATTTGAAAACTACTTTTTGTATTTACTCTAGTTATTTTTGTCTGATGCCAAGATGTGTTTGATGAACTGAAAAGACCTTATAAAAAAACCACAAATCTAACAATGTAATTTAAGTCCACTTTGCATGCATTTCCTCTAATAGGAAACGTTGACTGTAAAATCAAACAGCGTTAGACCCAGAGGTGCGAGGGTTCAGAAGTTCATCCACAGTCCAATTATAGGTTTTATTCCCAGGAGAACTCATCCTTGTTGAAAGGATCCTTGAGAATCCCTCGTACCTCCCTTTTTTTCTCTGATGGCGTTTTTGACCTCCATCATGAAAGTCGTGCATGCTAAATACATTCAAGAATTTTGCAAGCTAATTATACTGTGTGTATAATGAGGGGAGGGATAAAAGTGGGTGTGCTGGAAAAGCAAGTGTCAGGACATTTGAGGTGAAAAATACATGCTTCCTGCTTGTTGACCCTTCTTCTCACTCTGCCAAATAATAGGAAATGGTTCAAGACATGCTCCAAAAGGACGGCAGAGACGGTTGTGTGCTGAGAGACAGCTGCACTCCTCTACTCATCTTTGACGAAGGGTTCATCTCCTGGAGACGTAACTCCGCCGAGCTCCTATATGTTTCCATTGTGTTCGAGAGCTTCCCTTAACAACGTCCGACGCTACAGATCTGCAACGTCCCCTCTCAGGTTCCTATGGTAACCGGACAGAGTGAGTCTGTCTGGGGGATTGTGTTTGTGTATGTTCATTACAGCGACATGGCTTATTTTAACATAATGAATCAATTATCCCTGCTGCGGAGCGGACCTATCTGAATAATCGAATCCTAAAATAATGAAACCACCCTCAACACGACATCACTTTACTGAACGTCCCCTCTCATCAGAAAGGAGGCAGTGTGTCTGCATGTGTGCAAGCAGAGAAGGGGGTATAATAGGGCATCCATCTGACATCATTTGTCTTCCAATCTGCACCATGCTTGCCAAACCCAGCCTCCAAGAGCTGTTTTATTGGGTTGAGCAGTGGCACCCACAGAGATGGGGGTCTTTCACCATGTGGGCGGTGGGGGAGATGTTACACTGCCCCCTGCTGTTCAGTGATGATCAAGTTAAACTAATTTAACCTTGCTGTAAAAACTTAAGACTGGGGTAGAGGTTCACCTTCCAACAGGAAAACCACCCTAAACGTGTCGCCAGAGCTACAGTGGACTAGTTTACATCAGGTTCGATCATGTTGGAATGTCCCAGTCAAAGCCCAGACTTGAAAAGAAAGATTGAAAAACTGATGTTAACAGAAGCTCTGTGTCCATCACAAAAAATCCTGATAAAAGCATTTCTTTTTGTACTAATACGATAACACGAGTATAAATATTTAGTAAGCCACTGTACTTCCATCTTTATAATTTGGAGCAAGAAATACATTGTTAATTTTTAGCTTTGCATTTCTTAAAGTTCTGCTTTTAAAAACTGGCAGTTGTGAGAAATATAAGACAATTTATTGAAAGAAATGAGGTTACGCCCATGCAGATAAGTGATGTGATTACATCTGACAGGTTGGCATCTGTCACTTTTAAGTTTGTAATTAGAAGCCCGTCTTCTGTAGTAAAGAGGTAATTAAAATGTCTGCTGTGAGAACTGGATTTAATATAAAACAGTAATTTATGAAACACAAAAATAAGGATTTTAGCATTGAAAAAAAATTTAGCTAAAGTATTGAAAGTATATGATTATTTTTGTTTTGTCACCTTTGTCCTAAAATACAGCAGTGTACGTATCTTAGTGCAGGAAAAGGTGTTGTCAGGCACAACAGCTCCCCCTTGTGGTTCCCTTTGTGATTTCTACCTCCTGCTTTTACCCATCATGGGATTCACAGTACTGTATTTATCCATACAGTCCTTTAACTCCTTAAAGAACAGGTGGCTGTCTACTGAGGGCCCGATCACTTTAATGCAGGAATCCTCAAACACGTAAAGAACATTATCGAGCAGGGAGGACACGCCTTTGCAGATCTGAATCAGTTTCTGCTTATCAAACTTAGCTTTGTTGTAAAAGACCTCGTGAACTCTAAGATTAGACTGCCAGCGGTTCATCAAAGTCTCCAGGTTTTTTAAAGCATCTTTGAGGGTTCTTGAGGTTGCCCCAAAGGGTTGCTTCTCAGTCAGCAATATCCGAATAAGGCCAGTTTCTTCTATATCCTGGGTAGACATGTCAATGCCCTCCAACCACATGGTTAACTCCTGCTTGTAAAATCTTTCAATGTACCTAAATGTGTATAAGTCAACCCAAAATTCCTCGGAAGTCTCTGCATTGCTTACAGACAGAGCTGAGCCTTTTCTCGGGTGGTTCGCAGGGACGTTATTGTTCCTCATCGGGCTGCCGGGATCCTTCAAAACATTTGCGTGGCTTTGGGTTGCAGGGATCTTCTCCGACCGGCTGGGATTTTGTAAACAACTATTGTCTCTCTGCTGTTTGGTGAATGTCTTCTCCACAGGGAGCCGTTTGAGCTCTGATGAGGACACAGTCACTGTTCTAATTTCCTCCCCATCCGCTCGTCTCAAGCTCCCTCCAGCCAAACTCTCATTAGAACCTTTCTGCCTCAAGGAAGCGTTCGGAGAGATC
The DNA here is from genome assembly GCA_036173005.1 of Crenichthys baileyi. Taxonomy (NCBI): domain Eukaryota; kingdom Metazoa; phylum Chordata; class Actinopteri; order Cyprinodontiformes; family Goodeidae; genus Crenichthys; species Crenichthys baileyi. Next base: position 993,801 of record JAHHUM010002890.1, on the reverse strand, counting down.
CCGCTTTGGATTTCTCTTGCTTTACCTGTGCTCTGGAGTGATTTAGATAAACCTCTGGAAGTTGCTGCTTCCTGCTTAGCTTTAGTGCCCCTGCAGCTTGCTGGGTTATTCTCGGATCCTAGCCTCAGATTAGGAGGACTTTCTCTGGGTTTGACACCTGCAGTTTGTGATGAGGGTCTGAGACAGCTGGCCCTGCGGACGAGGTCCTCTTTCAGGGCCCGGACGGCAGAAAAGGGACCCTCTATGGAGGCCTTCTTCTCCAGGGGCAAAGCTTGGAAGCGGATCGATCTATGAGCTGACTGCAGACTCTTAATCAGAAAGGCCTGATTGCTACCGAAAACTGAGAGGTCCACCGTAGCTGTGGAAACGTACAGAAACACCTGCGGCAGAAGAACACATCTGAATCAGGACCGTATTGTGTTTGGAACCAAATGTAATTTGTAAAATCATGTTAAACCCTAAGATGCTTACATCCCTGCTGAAGGGAAACACAGTGAGCGAGTAGTCTTGAGTGAACTCTTCGTCCCTCATGGTGTGCTGCTCCTTTCTCACCACCTGCTCTGCATCTGCAAAGAGTTTTCACCGATCTGCTGAAATCTCCACCAAGGTTAAAAAATACGATGCTTGTCAACTGACCCCATTGGAACCACCCCCCCCCCCCCCCCCCCCCAACATACATAAACATACAACGAAGTGGTTATTTGGTTCCCATGGGGACTAACTGCAGCGCTAAACAGGAAACAAATCTGAAAACGACAGCATGTGTGGTGAGGCCTTTCATTTACCTTTGATTCCATCATATAAGCCATTCATGGTTAGCTCAGACTTCTTTCTACTTCTGTTATGTTTCTGCACACTGAAATCATACCTGTTCGCTCTCAGAAAAGGATCATAGCCTCACAGTCAGCTGAACAGTGTTCTGCACCAGCTGGAAAAAATATTTCAACCTTTTTAAATTTATCAAGTAAAACTCGTATGCATTTTCTTTCTGGTCAGTTTTGTTATTGAACATACGGAGTGTTGCGAAAGCAGTCATTCCCCATTGAGGTTTTTTAGACTTCATGACATTACAATTATAAATTATACAGCTTTTTTATTAGGATTTTGATGTATTATGATTTTATGAAATAGACCGACACAAGGAGGCATATTATTGTGAAGTGGAAGGAAATGATGCTCCTAAATAAAATCCAATGGGAAGGAAGATATAATAATCAAAAAGGCAGGCAAGAGTCCCATGGTAACTCTGGAGGATCTGCAGAGATTCATGGCTCAACTGCAAATCTGTTGGTAGGACAACTATTAGCCGTGCACTCCACAGATCTGCCACAAGCCATGTAAGAGACACAGCAAACATGAAAGAAGGTGCTCTGGTCAGAGAAGAACAAAACAGAACTTTATAGACTACATGCAAAACGCTTTGTGTTGTGGAAAATTAACATGCACAACACTCTGAGCACTCCATCCCCACAGTGAAACATGGTGGTGGAAGCATCATGTAGGGACAAGGAAGCTGGTCTGAGTTCATTTAAAGCTGGGTGGCGTTAAATACTGGGCAATCCTGGAAGAGCTTCACCTTCCAGTAGGACAAAGACCCTAAACAAACAGCCAGAGTTACAAAGGGATGGGTTATATCATAGCATGGCCTAGTCAAAGTCCAAGCTTAAATCCAATATAGAATCTGTGCCAAGGCTTCCACTTCACAATTAGGCTATTTTGCAGAGTTTATCATATTATATACGAGACTGTGGTTATACATATTAAAATAGAATAATATATTCTAGGTCTCACCTGTCTGGTTTATATATTGCAGTTTTCATACCCATCTTAGTCCAAGGTTATTTTTTGGAGTTTCTACAATCAGACTAAAGGTTTCCTGAATGTGTTTTAAGTCTCTGAATGATCCAGTTCTGGACAGACAACTGGAAGGGATGACATAAAAACATCGAATGCTCTCCGGCACACCCTTAAACCCTTTAGTGTTAATGATATATTTTTTCACTTATTCATTTACAGTAATATCAAAGAATAGCTTTGTACTGCTAATGCCACAGTATCACAACAGAGCTGGTCTGCACAGCTTTTGGAATATGGCGGCAACACTGACGTACATGCTTTATGTTTATGGAAAATAAGAAGCTTTTTATTTTATTTTTTCCACAAACAGTTCCGGGGTGAAAATGAAGACCCACTGTAATGATTCAACTCCTCTCGCTCCCTCAGCACATACAGGTGTTGGACAATGAAACTGAAACACCTGTCATTTTAGTGTGGGAGGTTTCATGGCTAAATTGGACCAGCCTGGTAGCCAGTCTTCATTGATTGCACATTGCACCAGTAAGAGCAGAGTGGAAGGTTCAATTAGCAGGGTGGAGTACAGTTTTTTGCTCAAAATTTAAAAGCACACAACATTATGGGTGACATACCAGAGCTCAAAGGACAAATTGTTGGTGCACGTCTTGCTGGCGCATCTGTGACCAAGACAGCAAGTCTTTGTGTTATCAAAAACCACGGTATCCGGGGTAATGTCAGCATACCACCAAGAAGGAAAACCACATCCAACAGGATTAACTGTGGACGCAAGGGGAAGCTGTCTGAAAAGGGATGTTCGGGTGCTAACCCGGGATTGTACCAAAAAACTAAAACCAGGGCTCCCCAAACCCCAGGAGAATTAATGTGCACCTCACTCTCCTGTTTCCCCAGAACTTCCGTCGGGAGCTCCACAGGGTCAATATACCGGCCGGGGGCTATAGCCAAACCTTTGGTCACTCATGCCAATGCCAAACGTCGGTTTCAATGGTGCAAAGGGGCACAAAACTTGGGTTTTTTGGACAATGTGAAAAATGTATTTTCTCTGATGAGTCCCCTTTTAATGTTTTTCCCCCCATCCGGGGGAGTTACGGTGTGGAGAAGCCCCCCAAAAAGGCGTACCACCCAACTGTTGCATGCCCAGAGTGAAGCATGGGGGGGGATCAGTGATGGTTTGGGCTGCCATATCATGGATTCCTTGGCCCCAATACTTTGCTAGATGGGCGCGTCACTGCCAAGGACTTACCGAAACCATTTTTGGGACCTGTGCATCCAATGGTTCAAACATTGTATCCTGAAGGCGGTGCCGTGTATCAGGATGACAATCCCATACACACAGCAAGACTGGTGAAAGATTGGTTTGATGAACATAAAGTGGAGTTGAACATCTCCCATGGCCTGCACAGTCCCAGATCTAAATATTATTTAGCCCCTTTGGGTGTTTTTGGGGGACGAGTCAGAAAAAGTTTTCCTCCACCATTAAACGTAGTGACCTGGCTACTATCCTCAAAAAGAAAGGCTAAAAACCTCTGACCACTGTGCAGGACTTTATATGTCATTCCCAATACGAATTGACGCTGTATTGGCCCAAAAGGAGGCCCTACACCATACTAATAAATTATTGTGGTCTAAAACCAGGTGTTTCAGTTTCATTGTCCAACCCCTGTATATATGTAGCATTTAGCTCCACAAACAGTAGCTAATTTACCTTCAACTCTGTCAAAAGTCACGAAGGCTACTCCCTTCATGTTCGTGGGGTATTTCACGACCTCCACGTCCCCTCCGTGACTTCTCCTGCGGCACTGAAAGTGAACAGTCAACTTGTCGACCATCCTGCTTAGCTGCAGCACTTCGGGCACTCCGGACACAACCACCGTCCTGCTGCTCTCCGCCATGGCTGTAGTCATGGAACCCAGCAAACATTGTAGTTCGCGGTTACCGCGTTTTCTCCAGCCACGCTTACCGCGCCTATCGTTGCTATAACCACTCAGTTACTTAAGATGTTTATTGCCGCTTCTTGTTTCATTTTCACTTCGGTAGGAAACAGTGGGGTGTTGTAGGAGTACCTTCTGTCCACTAGATGGCGCTGTTTACCCGACTAAGAGCGGGTAAACAGTAGGAGCACAGTTTGTCCACCAGGTGTCTCTGTTCGCCCAAATCTGAGCTGCGGATTTAAAGTGCATCAACAAAAAGGAGGCAGACGAACCTCAAGGAAACGTTTTTCTACATAAGTGTTTTATCTTTTCCCAAAAACAGGAAAACAAATGTAAAATAACCTTTATGTCAATATGTGTGGTGCAAACATTTATTAAAGTCAACAAACCATAAAAAATGTAAACCATGAAAAACTAAACCATAAACAGAAAAACTCTTGATTCAGAAATTAAGCCAAGAGGGACACACTCAATTTGCATTTTAATTGTGCATATAAACATTTTAACTTAACCATATAAAACAAATTGGCCTGGCGAGTGCAACAAACAGGTATGGGAGGGAGGGTCAAAAAAGAAAAGAAATCCAGGCTTGTCTGAAACGAATCAAATCTTTCACTTTGATTTCTTCAGTGCAAATGCAACATTCACTGTGTTTGACGGTTCTTTAAATAATTCAGGTAGTCTCTCAATTATTCAGTGTTTTCACATTGTACAGATGTTTATGGGGAGCCTTCTTGTGTATCCAACAGACAAAAGCTAGTTACAGTTCTATAAACTTTAACAAAATTGAATAATTTTATTTAAAAAAAAAGTGGGCAAAAACAAATAAGTTGTGTGTATGCTTTGCTCTATGTGGTGTCGTCACACTCCTATACCAGCTTTCACAAAAGACACGAACTGGTCTCTAAAAAAAAAAAAAAATAAAAGTTTTTTAGAACAGAAAGGTAGATTTGTTGAACTCTTTGCACAAATCTTTTGGCCAGGAATAAACAAAAAAAAAATCTAAAAAAACTACAACAAAAGTAAAAATGAATGTTCACAATTCAAACATCTGATACTTTGATTTGGACAGTATCTGGGAGACGGTCCAGACTGAGGCAGCAGAGGTTCATGTTGGCGCCTTAAAGGTGCACCGCGATCCTAGCAGCTATGAGCTGGCCTTGTCCGAGTCATGCCGCTCCCACCCTTTGAATCATGTTCTAGTTCCAAGTTTTTAGGGTGGCGTGTTTGGTGAAGATGGGGTGCAATGAGGCTTAGATGTCCACTGGGAGCGCCTCTGCTTGGGTTGAGATGTTCAGGCAGCCACTGGATCAATTCGCCACCCCCGCTTCATAGAGCTTCTGCCAGGAGCCGGTGGGAGTCTGTGCAGCTGATCCCCCGCCGGAGGACGTGTCATTTCCAGGGTCTGACTGCTCACTGCAAACACACACATCAGCACTGTGAGCAGTAGAGCCAGTAAATAAAACAACTGTCATGGGTGAGAAGAAGAATCAGAGTTGGACCATTGGGGAGGTTCAGATAAACTGCTGCGGTCAGCTTTCAGGCTTTGAGATGGACGGCCGGTTAACTTTTCTCAGAAAAAAACAGCCTCTTAGATTTTTGTTCACATTCTTTTTAAAAAAGGCGAAACTAAAAAGTAAATGTTTTGTTTCAAGAAAGGAAGTGTGTAATTTACAGGAGCACCTGAATAAAGAAGAAATCTCTGCAAAGTGCAAAAAAAAAAAAAATAAATAAATAAATAATGCAGTTCAATGATTGAAATCAGCACATTTCTGTCAGAAAAATAACGCTGGGGGTGCAGGTTCCACTGGCAGGTGTGATTTCTGCCTCGTCTGTAATTCATTCTGCTTACGTTCACCAACAGATTCTTTTCCACGACAACGGAGCACAGCAAGCATAATCTGACAAGAAAACTGACGCTACTTCGCTTAATATGCTAAATTGGCATTAAAGCAGCTGGTTTTTATCAGCCTGATGGCTCTTGTCAGAACTAATGCTGCTTGTTGGGATTTTTGTGCAAACCAGCTAAAAGATGCAGTAGGATATACAGCCCTGGGTACATTTATTGGCACCCTTAGAAACTATGCATAAAAGCCTTTAAAATAAATGAATCTTATTAAATGACAAAATATTCCAAGGTAAAGGAAATATAAATAACCACTGGTGGCACTATTGCTGGTACAACAATTCCAATAAAATAGATGTGAACGATGTTTTTCTTAATTTATATCTTACTATTAAGGTGATCAGAGTTTCTAGGAACGTCTAATTAGTAATCCATGACTTTTTGTTTGCTTGAGGTTTAACAATAACATGACCCAGAGGCTCACTCTTCAGAATGAAAAAGAGCCATTCAAGTTAAAGGGCTGAGACTTTGCCTGGTTTCATGCCCACTGTTCTGTACAGTGGAGGACTTGTGATGCTGTGGGTTTCTTGTCTAAAGGCCCTGTGTTTCCTTATGTTGTGGTTCATTATCTTGTTCAAAGACCAAGTCAGAATTTCAGTTTACTGGAGTAACACATATTCATCCCTGTCCAATTTGACCTCTCCTAACCTCCTTACTATGTGCAGTGGCAAGATAAACTAGGATCCTCGTCCAGCCTAGGAATGAATAAAGGAAACTGTCCTCTGTGTCACAGTATATTACATCCCAAGGAAATAAAGTCCAAAAAACTGAGCATGAAAAAAAAACAACGGTGTAGAAGAGGACTTTATTTCCACTTTTATGTATAATAGAAGATGTTTCTTTACCAAAGGTTCTAGGTAGATTGTTAAAGTGCATGGCACCATGAGCTCTTCGAATATAAGCTATTTTAAAGAAAAATCTAATGAACTCTGCCAGGAAACTGAAGGCGAGTCCCACTGGGTCTATCAACAAGATAATGATCCCAAACATGTGGCCAAATTAGCAAAGAACTGGTTAACAAGCCACATTATATTTTCCCACAGCCATCTCCTAGAACTAAATCTTACAGAAAACATCTTTCTGCTATAAAAGATGCATTTCGTTTAACACTTTTTACACATTATCAAGGTGCCATAACATATAGCTGGTACTGCATCTAAAAATCAAGCTGTTTTATCCGAAATCTCCTCTTAAAAGGCTCCACGTACACTGAGGTCTGAAGACAGAGGTTTTCTGCTGGACTTCCTTCCATGACCGCTACGCCAAACTCCCAGAGGACCCTGAGGAGGTGGAGAGCAACTGTTAGGCTTGTAGACGACGCTGGACACAAGGACTTTTACACCGTTAACAGATGCTTTTACCTGGTGTTTGGTCACCATTTGTGCAGTGTGCAGCAGTGGTGGTCTGATGGAAGGTTTGTACTGCAGAGGCTGACCCAGTAGAGAGTAATGTGCTTCACCTGGAAGTCAGAGCAACACAAAGACAATCCTACTTTGCTCTAATTCTGAACATGAACTGGACAAGTCGTTTAGAAATGAGTGATTCTGACCTTGTCCACTGTGGATGAAAGCTGTAGGGAGCTGCGGATGGTGGGACAGGACGGGGATTGGGGAGACGCCTGATGAGAGGCCCTTGATGCTGGGCGGCTGGCAGGGCGAGGGAGTGAGCGCCGGAGACGAAGGCAGGCTGCTCTACACACAACACGCCGGTGGTGCAGAGGGAGGAAGCAGAGAGAAACACAAACACTTTCATTAAAAAAAAAACAACAACAAAAAAAACTATTGCAACTACTTTTACAAAGTCATTGTGATGTTCAAGTGATTGCTTTAATGTACCATTTCATCCACATTAGTCCCACTAATGTACCATTACACCCCAACGCTAAGGACTATTTTCTCCTCATTTTCAGGTTTCGGCAGCGCCGGCTTCATTTGCGCAGCCTATTTACGGCGACATTTAACCTGCCCGCGACGGTGGGAGAGACCAAGACTGGCTCAAGGCGACAATTCTCAAATCACTGTCACACTCACGCACCCAAAATAAATTAGCTTTTAAATTGCTTTCTCGACACCGTCTTAACTTGACGACATATAGCATGTTGTCCTCAGCTGCACAAATTTACAATGGGGAATTGTTGGAAAATTGCAGCTGATGAACCAGAATCAGAGCCAATGAGCTAATTACATGTTGTCAAAACTTCAGGACAGCTTTTAAAAGGTAATACATGCTTCTTTCTACCTGATGGTTGCAGCCAGGCAGTGTTTGTACCTGGGTGTTATCAGGAGTCTGAGGGAGCTCAGCAGGCCTGCGGCCTCGCTGCTGCTCAGGGCCCGAGTGTTTGTGGCTGGGCTGCTTCCTCTGGCAGGGGGAGGGGGCCCGGGGCTGCTGGCAGGGGGGCGCAGCCATTTGCAGCATCACCATACCTCCACCGGGCGCTGGTGGTAACAAACCTGGATGCACATAGGTTGGTTGATGCCACGTTAGGAGGATCAGATCAACAGAAACCATACATCAGCTCATTATTCATGTATGAAAATGAATGAGTTTGGGCCTTGGAGATCCCTTACAGGGCTTCTGTTCAGCTACACACATGCTGAAAAATCTTCTTTGATTAAATAGCTCCAATTATCTAATTAGACATTAAAGCAGCCCATGAACTCAAACAATTGTATACATTATGATTTAATTAATGTCTGTTTACCTTCCGCTAACTCTGGGTGGAACTCATTTAGTAAACTTTGCCCATTATTGATTTATGAAATTATTCCTCACAACAGTAACAAGGACAATGGATATTTGGACATAATCTGCAGATTAAAACCAGCCCAGCCAATTAAAAGTGTTTACTGGTCACGCTGCAGGTGAGGCCGCAGCGAGACCTTCATCTGACCTCATTACTAACGGGCTAGAAAAGATGGCTCCCACCTCGGTGCTTCCATAATAATCAGACATGAATAATAAAAAGGTCATTAGTGAGGAGCCCAGGCCTCTGAACAGGAAAATGACTAGAAAATGCATTAAAACATCCAATATTAAAGCTAATTTTAAGATAAAGTATATTTTTTTGTAATGAAGTCTATTGTTTAAGCAATTTTCCAAAAAAGGGAATTACAAGAGTGACTAAAAGGCTGATCTGTGTCAACACAAGGTTTAGAGACACAGATTTTGCCATGTCACAAATTATCCACAAGGTGGCAGTAATGTGTTTTTAAAACAGGACAAAAAGCAAATAAAAAGAAATAAAATTTAATTTGAGCATTAAATCAATTTATTCACGTTTAAAATGCTGTAAAAATTAAAAAGTGCACAGTGTATTAGAATCTGGGCCAATGGCTTTTATCACTATTTTGATAAAGATTACGAAGGATATGTAGATACCTTATCATCTCTACATCGACTAATGTTTAAGTTTTTAAAAAGACAACATTTAAACGAACTGCAAACCATGTTTTCATGTGTTGTATGAAGTGACAAATAACCGCACTTTACACATGTTCGTGCACAGCGAAATATAAGACTAATGTCTCATTTTTTCAGTAACAGATCCACAATCTGTCCATCAAATTCTTGGTTTTATGACCCGTCTAATGACGGGGATAAATAAGGGGGGTGGTGATGCGGTTCAGATGACCTTCTTGGCTCTGGTCTTTTCTGAAGCAAAATGAGGCTCAAGAATAACCAGAACCAAGATTGTCAGATGACCCGAGACGTTCCCCCGATGGCCGAAATATGCAATGACAACCAGTTTGTGGAAACATTTTCTGCTGACTTGTTTCTGTAAATGTCTGTAATTATACGACTGAAACTGAATGTGCAGGCATCCATCAAAGATCTCGTTTGATTATAATGATGATTGCACTCTGGACAACATAATAATTACATATTTTTAATTAAAAGAATATGTTCCAAAAGTTTAATCTATATTCCGACAGGGCTACTTCTGAGGAGTCATTTATTCCTGACAGGAACAAATCCTTTCTGCAACTTCAATTAAAACTCAACCTTGGCAACAATATTTTATATATTATGTGTCTCAGTACAGCAATGCTAGCAACTTCCCCTCTGAGAAGTATTTTATTGCTTTAGCAGTTTTTCACTGCAGCAAACTGTATATTGACTGACTTGATGTCAGCAGAACATTTCCAGTGGGTGGCCGGTTCGGACATTTCCCCTCCGTCCAGTTCTGGAGGAAAAGGTCCACGTGCCATTTACTTTTCCTTACCACCCCTCTAGGGGACAGTCACTTCGCCACCTCTCTTTTAAATTTTAAAACGCCGGAGAGGAAATCTAACTATGTGTTGCTGCGCAAACAAAGCCAAAGTAAATCCAGGAAGGATTATTCCATTTCTGAATGCAGACTGGTGGCTGTGCAGGAATGCATTTTGCAAGAAAAGGGGAAAACAACGTGTGTTGGAGCGCTGGCAGTGATGGGGAATCTCCAGCGTGGCTCATGTCAGAAGATGAGAATATTCTCGCTTCACTTCAAGATCCTACTGTAAAATCGGTGAGAGTTTGGAGGCACAGCTACCTGCGTACTGTTGGCCTGGGTGTTGCTGGGAGACGCAGGGAGATGAGCTTTGAGGAAACTGGAGCGGCTCCATCATCGGGGCTGGAAGGAAACTCACTGTTGAACTGTGAAAGAAGACAGAAATAAACTTAAAAGCAATCCAAGGAGGTTTTCTTTGTAAATTACGTTGTTGTCTCTTTTTGCCTTCTGAGAATTAGTTACAAAAAATTTTGCTTACACCACTTTTGGTGGATAAATTCCTAAACATAAGGAACATCTCCAGGAGGTGTAAGATCTTAGTGCTGCTGCTGAGAATTACATCTGAAATGCAAGTCCATCTGGAAAATAGGCTCCCTGCTCTGCAAGAAACCAGCCTGGAGGGATTCGTCTCCAGCTGGTGAAGAAGCAGGCTGCAGGTGGACAGCCGGCCCTCGTGGGAAAACACCGAGCCGCTCCAATGCTGCTGCATAAATCATCTCCTTGCTGACTGGCCTACAAACGCAGCCTCGTTTCACAGCTGGGACAGCGAGAAAGAAAGTGACCTCTCTTCTCTGGCAAGTTTTCCCCCATTGTTCTTCTGCCGGTGAAGATTGCGAACCCAGCTGAGCTCGCGCGTTTGGCCAAGCAGTGCACCGCAGCTTGATTAGGAGCGTAGAGGTAGAAACTAATTGCCCCTCCACGATGGCAAAAAAAAAAAAAAAAAAACTACAGGAAGCAGCTAACTCTCCAAATCCATCAAGCTGCCCACAGACAGTTCTCCAGGAGGATTGTGGTAATAACGTCATTTTTCCCCCTCACCGTGAACAAAGATGACCTTAGCTCTGAAGCACTTTGGGGATTCACTCAGACTTGTTAGGTTAAAAAAAAAAAAAAGGTACTTTCACAAGTGTAAAACACCGTTCAGCACTTTTAAATTGGTTTTTGGGAGCAGAGAACATTAAAATGGAGGCAAATTGTTTGATCTATTCCTGATGAAAGCAACTTGAGCTACTAAATAAAAAAGGCACAAACATAAAATGCGAGTTCATTACTAATTTAAACTTAAATTTAAAGTACAACTAAATGACATTTAGAGTAACAGTCCTCAAACTGATACTGCTATGATGATCTATATTTGGACCCTTATTATACTGCAGACCACTCAGTCCTTTGTGAAATTGTCAATATATTTTAAGATATAGTGCATCCCCACATACAACACCTAATGCATTTGATAATTATTTTGTATTAAATCAGTAATAAAAGAATAACAAGGTGGAGGACTACCTCATGGTGGTGTGCTGGTTGGTGGGGAGCAAGCTGTAGCAGGGCTGCATGCCAGAGACAGCCACTGGCCCCTGTCCCGGCTGGCAGGACACAAACACTGGCTGCTGGTACGTCTGCTGCGGAACAGAAACCTGCTACAAAAAGCGAGAAAAACGAACAAAGACGTTTTTAAATCAAATCAGAGCTTTCCAATTTCCTCTGCTTGAAAGTCAACACTGCTGTTCTTCGTGAGCATGAAGTGCATGCTCTTGATTTAGAAAGAAGCCCTCAACATTTTTATATGCTGTGACATGAAAGGAAAAGAAAGCCAAAGAAGCATCTTTTGGGAGGAACAGCGGTGTGGAGCGAAGCCCATTTAATTTAAAACACGGATTTCATTTTTCAAAAATTAATCTGACGCTCACAGGGGAGTGCTCACAGAAGCGGTCCTTCATCAAAGTACCTGATAAGACTGCATTGGAGGGTACTGGACCATCATGCCTTGCATCTGGTTGGCCATATTGCTTTGCTGGTTGCCAGTGAGAGCGAGGCTGGGTGTTGGCTGCACGCCCACTACGGTCTGGTAGCTGGACGCTGGGTTTGGCATCATAGCTTGGTGGACTGGCAAAATGACAAAGACAATACTGTGACCCAAGTATAAAAACTAAAAACTGCTTGAGATTAACTGTAGCGCCGCCTTGTAGAAGTATTCCTTCCTCAGAAATTGTTTCACATTTCTAGGATATTTCATAGGAAAAAAGAATTTCATAAACATAAAAAAATAACAAAATCCCAAGTCTTTCTATAGATTTTTTAATTAGGCCAAGATCTGGACTTTGATTAGACCATTCTAACAAATATGCTATGATATAAACAGCTCCATTATAGCTGGGGCTGTCTTTTGCAGCCTTTAACAGGTTTCCTGTCCCTGCTAAAGAAAAGCATTCCCACAGCATGATGCTGCCACCACCATGTGAAGAGGGAGATGAGCCATGTTAGGTTTCCACCACAGTGTTTTGAATGCAAGCTATTGGTCTGAGCTGGGGATCTCTTTTCCGCTTCTTTGATTAATGCTCATCTATCTTTTTCCTTTAAGTTCGTGATTATTCACTTTTTATACATAATATCCCAATAAAATACATCAAAGCTTGTGGTGGTAACGTGACAAAATGTGAAAAGCCTCAAGGAGTATGAATACTTTTGTAAGACACTGCAACAAAATAGCCCCATTATGCCATTAACTGGAGTTAAAAGACAGATTAACATATAAAAACCCAACAAAGGACCATTAAGGTTACTGTAGAGTGAGAACAATAGAAGTGGAGCCATTTCTGCTAAACAGGTTTGCAGAAAGTCAATATATTTGATTTAGCCAGGGGTAGCTTGAGCCTGCAAAGTGAGTAATCGAGCCAATCCTCGACAGGGAATAAAAAAAGAAAACTCTTCACTTAAACTAGACATCTCATTTCAACAAAACTTATTTGGAGCGGGCCGAAGACAATGACACACAAAAGATGCTGCAAAGTCACACGCGTTGTCCAGAGGCTGAGGGTAAAAATGAGACACTTAAATGTCAAGGTGACAAAAAAATAAAAAAGACATTTAGCTGAACTACTTTCCCCCTGTGCCCCACATTCACGGTAATCCAGATGACAAAAGGAGAGGGCGTCCTTTTGTGAAGGTGTCTTTACGGCCCGGCGCTTTGGGAGAAAAGTACAACCAGACAATGAAAGAGCTCCACAAGGAACCGGGCAGCCAGGACTATTTTTATTCCCCCTCGTCTCCCACCTTCACTCCCCAAACCAAGCATGAAATGACCATCATATGAAATGCACCTTGCATTATTCCATTCCAGCAGGCAGCAGATTTCTGACTTTTTGAATTTTCATAAAACCGAGGTAATGAGCAGCTAAAACAGAGGCCTCCTTCTATCCTCAGCCAAAAAGAGCTTTGGCCCCAAGGCGATTATTATTATTGTTTTTTACTTGCGCTGGTCGTGTGGTGTTGACATGGTAACGAGTTGTTTCCTGGAAGTGAGCTGCGAGGGGCTGAAAAAGAGACCGGTTCACTGTGAGATTCATAGAGGCCTCTCAGACAGCGTCCCGGCCCCGCATCCCGCCTCCCAGATCTCCATGTGCCTTCCTCCTGGTGTCCCTGCCGCAACGCTTGTTGGAATTTCCGAAAGAAAAGCACCAACCATCTGCTCTTGTTTAAAGAATTAACAAAGTCATTAGTTTAAGGGAAGAACTTTTACTTTCACTGAACCAGCAGTGGTTTCAATTAGAGAACCCTAACCGTTAATAACCTGCCCTCTTACCTTAGAGGAAAGTCTAAAGAAGACGGATGTGCTGCAGGAAATGACCATGACAGAAGTCACAGAGCTGTGGAGGTAGTGACGGACTGATGCAATTAGGTGTAAACGGTAACAGGATCCTCGGCGGGCTTTGACCGAACCGACCGAGAATTTTCCATTGATGACTTATGTACCACATGTGCAACTTCCTGCTGCACTCACACCTTCACCCTTTATATGGTAATATATGTGTTTCTCTTTAATTAAGGCAAAAACAGGGCGGAAATGAGGCTCCTGTTTTTTTTTTTTTATCATTTCTTGGCCTCCCTGAAAAATAATTGCCGTTCTCCTCCTTTGTAGGTCAGCTTCATTTGTCCGATGCCTATTCCCCGGCTCCCCAGCAGGGAAGCCACATTTGCAGCCCTGCAGATGACAGAATAGTGCCGCAGCCACTTACAGAGACATATGTGCAGCAGCATGTGCACGTGTGCTTGCACAAATCCTATCCAGCTAAGCAACAGCGTGCATGTGTGTGTGTGTGTGGGCGCAGTGAGAGAAAGACAAAATGGGAGCTAACAATCCCAACTCCTGTGGTGAAGGAACAAAAAAAAAAACAGAAAGGGAATAAACTGGTGGCTAACTCCCAGCGATGCATCTGAAGCTGTAAAAAAAAAACAACAGAAGAAAAAGCGAGAAATGTTTGTCCTTCAGCAGAGCGGTCGGACAGCATCTCCAGAAGAAACGAAGAAAACGGCAGCGAGAGCACAGTGGACAGATAAGGCCTTCTAAGCGGCAAGGCTGAGCTTTTCTCTTAACAGCAGGCGCAAAAGAGACCGCAAATATTATTCATTAAAACCTGCTTTGATTTTTCTTCTGATCTGAGACACTAATTCAAAGCTTTATTTGAAAAATTTGTAGCTTTGGTCTCGTCCTGAAAACTGGGGGGACAGTTAGGAAACCTGGTGCTAAATCAAAGAGATCATCTTTACAAGTCTGTGCACCTTGGAGTGTTTCATGTCAGGACACTGCCAGGCTTCAAGAAACTAGTTGTACTAGTTAAACTTTTCCACATTACAACCACAAACTTAAACATATTGGCATTCTTTTTGACAGAAGAGCATAAAATAGTGTATATTTGTGAAGTGAAAGAAAAATAACGCATGGTAACTCTGGAGGAGCTGCAAACACTCACAGCTCAAGCTGACAGAGTCACCAGAAAAGTCACTTTTGGAACAACAGACCAACATGCAGTTTGACATTATCTATGTAGGAGATATGATGAGATCAGGCCAGAACTGGACCTTTGGGGCTGATGAGCAAAATGCTGTGTTGAGGCAAAAGAACACGCCATCCCCATGGTGACACATGGTGGTGGTAGCATCTGTGGATATGCTCTTCTTTAGCAGGGACAGGAAAGCTGATTGGAGCAAATGGGATGATGAATAGAGTAAAATACAGGCCGTTCCAAAAGGGAAACCTGTTAGAGACTGCAACAGACATTAGACTGGGATGGCCCAGTCAAAGTCCAGACCTAAATCTAATTAAAAATCTGTGGGAAGACTTGAAAATTGATGTCTACATATGAGTTTTATACTGGGACTGACTTATTTTTAAAGTAAGAATAGGCATAAATTTCAGTTTTCAAAAATGCAAACCCGGTAGAGAAACATACTAACATTGTTACACTTTGTACCAATGTTTTAACTTTAACTGCAGCTGTAATATGGCAAAATGTGAAAAACTACAGTAGGTATGAAAACCATGAAGACCATCTTCTCAAAGTGTAATGTTGCTCTTTTCTAGTATAGTTACCTTGCTGCTGGGGCAGGTTTTGGCTCTGAGGGCAGTTATAGGTCAGTTGGTTGAGAGGAGCTCGATACTGCTGCTGCTGGTTGGAGCACTGTGGATGGTGGGCTGATGAGCAGTAACACGTGGACATCTGCTGGAGACACAAAGGACTGCGTTAACTCATTTGGTTTCACTTCACAGCTAATGGACAGAAGAAGGATTAGTCAAAGCTTGGTTTCTAACACCTCACCATTAATCAGACAGACAGTCAGCCTGATTTCACATGCAGACTTAATCACGCTACCTGTTGCACCGGCTGCTGGATGTAGGTGTGCTGCTGGAGCAGGGGCGGATTTAGTGCAGAAAAAGCGGCGGGGCCTGCGTTCGAGCCAGGATATGTGTGGTTAGGGCCCGGCGCCGGGAGTGGGACGTGCTGACCCTGCAGCACCCCTGGGTGACCCCCTGATGGTCCTGCCACCATGTAGCCGGTGACCTGCGGTGGTGGAGCTCCCTGCAGCATCACAGGGGATGGGTGGTGGTTGTACGGGGAGGGGTAGTGACGGCCGTCTGGAGTCGACACTCCGCAGTCACTGGATGGCTGCTGCGACAGGGTCATGTGACTAAACTGGGCGCTGAGGACTTCAGGCTGCAGAGACAATGTTTTATCAGAAGAATGTGTGCAACACCAATCAACATGGCAACTTGCAAAGCAAGTCTGTAATTTGAGCAACATGGACAAACAGACAAATTAAACCTAGAAGATGAAATCTGTCCTCAAGTCAACTACTCATCCATATCACCAGAGCTAAACAGTCCAGGTCACTTCTGACATGTTGGAAAAGTCATGTTTTCAGTCATGGATTATTCAGTGCTAACATCTGGTGATGAATTAAATATTAATGGAACCTTCCGCAGGCATAATTAGCCACAGAGGCACGTCTTTCACTAAAACCAGGTCAGAAATGAGGTTAAGTGAATGCATGATCCACATATGTGGAGAAGGGATCCCGCAAGATACACCTCCCCACCTCAGTAGCACCCCTAGTAAAGATGTGCCTTGAAATACATTTAGCCTTTATTAACGCAGCATAATCACACACTGAAACATCCTTTAGTCTGGGAACTTGAATTTAAAACAAATCAGGTTATTTAAAAGCTTTCTAATAATTCTGATTTTTTGTTTCCCTGGGGCATAAAGACGCAAATTTCTCTTATCCACTCTTCAAAATGGGAAAGACAATAAAATGTCATTCAGGTAAGACAGATGTGTGTTGATCTTCATAAGTCATGACAATACGCGATGCTGTGGGCCTGTTTCTCTACTTTGAAATACAAGGACATTTCTTCCAGTAGGATGAAGTGAAAAGAGGGTAAAAAACGAAACTAGTTCAACAAACCAAAGAAAATAATTGACCTTCTTCCATGACCAACCAGATCTAAATTCAGTCGAAACCCATGAAGAAAAGAGAGCATATTACAGTACCCAGAAGTTTGCTCAACCTAAAGAAATTATGAAGAGTAATTGCCAAATAATCCCTCTCTCTGCATGCTCCATTAATCTGAGAAGATACTTGTAAGGTTCGACATTTCTAGATTGTCCAGCGTGAGATGATGCTGGTTCAACAAGAGGGATTCTTTTGTACACATCTTTATCAGAGGTATATAAATATGTTCGTAGCAACATGTGCAGAAGGTAATAACATACATAACTTAAGAGATGATGTATATGGTTCCTTTATTCTTTCAGTTTAAAAGCACAGAGATAAAGTATGAAGACCTGGGTCAAAGTAGAGCTCGAAGCACTTGTGCCCTTTTATGCATTATTGCTTTCATTTCATTAATATATAATGGAAGTGCTCAGAGTAAAACCAACTCTCAGTGATCCAGGTCTGACAGGAGATGGAGCAGGAAGAAAAATGTTTTAAATGGAAGAAAGAAGATCTGTACCAAAGTGTATTGTTGGTTAGGACAGACAGGCAGGAACTGAGAAGGAGGAAGAGGATAAGAAACCGTTGGGTTGTGGACAGGCTCAAAGGACGGCTGAAGAGGACAGATTGGCTGAGAGGGAAGAAGATGAACAGAGGGACAGGATGTCAAACTGGACAAAGGAGGCTGGTCAACAAAGAATAAGAGTTAATTGGATGGGTTTAGTGTTAAACAGTTAAACAAGTTAGAGTGAATAAGGAAAAGCAAGAAAAACACTATAATTGAGATTAATTTAATAAATTTTAGTTAAAAAGATGAAAAAGTAAACATATTCATGTCCACTGACCTGTGAGTGAATGTGATTGGCTGGCTGCTGCGACGCTGCAAGGATTGGCTGCGGCGTGGTTTTCCCTTGCTGTGGGACCCTGCCAGCAGCCGGGTTATAAACTACTGCGCTGCCATCAGGGTGCATGAAAGGCTTGCCTGTCAAAATGAATTCACAAGAGATGCGGGACCGTCGGCACATTAATAAATCAAAAAACAATGCAAACAATCGAGCTGCACACAAAAGAAGACGTGTGTGAATGCTGATCCCGGGTCCGGTCCGGTCAACCTAGGCTGCTTTTGATGATCGCTTTGCTCTGCCACCCACAAGTTCACAACTGTGCACTCGGGACCACGATGCATATTCAGAGATCTCGCCCATCTGCTCCTGCATCCTGATCAGAGTAAATTTTGTCCACCAATTTGACAGTCATGAATTTTCATCAGGAACACCGGAATTTACAAAACTGGAAATTTTACTTTGATCTAATGCTGCATGCTAAGGTTGGGCCAACGCTTGTTTGCTCTGTTGGTGACTCTTCCTCACGCCGAGCCTCACCTGTGTACGGGTTGATCAGAACGCTGCCGGGTGGAATCCCTGAGGTTTCTAGCGGCAGCATATAGTAGTTTGTCGCGTTGCTGGCGGATGGCAGCAGTTGGGAGGGGGTGCTTTTCACAGCCTCGGGGTTTCCAGGGCCTCTGGTGTCGACGGCACGGTGGAACAGGGGGGTGCTGGGGACGATGGAGCGCGAGGAGGCAGATACTGGGAGAGGCAGATGGGGGCGAGACAGAGAGCTGGACGAGGAGCCGACACTGCTGCAAGATTCAGAACCTAAGGAGGGGAAACAAAGGAAAATGATCATCTAATGACCAAACCTCTGAGGGTGATTAGCTTGTTGTTTCTGGCTGCTCAGTGGCTTAATGTGGGTGGTAATGAAGGACTGTTACTAATAAAGCATCCTCACTTTGGGCGACATCAGTCGGGCCTCTTAAGGCGACTGTTGATGATCCATGATGAATCTTCTCTTTTATAATTTAGTTTTTGTTTTAATTTCAAACATTTGTGCAGATGATTTAAGTTTGTTATCCTTTGAGCAGCTGGTTTTTTCATGGATTGTTGAGGACTTTACTAAAAAAAGGGAGACTTTAAACTGCCTTGCAGAAATATTCAGTCCACTTGAACTTTTTCAGTGAATATTAGGAATTTATGTGACAGACCACCACAAGGTGATGCATCATAACACTACTTTGTATTATTCTGTTGCACCAAACCCAATAAAATACACTGAAGATTCTGGATGTGAAAAACCTTGATCGTGAACAAATTCTTACTTTCTGATAAACCGTGAAAGCTGCGACTTTAAGCTTAGGTGACAGCTGCAGAGATCAGAACAGAGGCAAGATGCCGGTTTTCATTCACTCCCTGAATGTAAGCGAGTCCAGTTGCTTCGTAAACAATTTACAGCAGGTACCTTTCAGCAAAAAAAGCTTTTGGCAAAAATAAGAAAAAGTAAACATCAACAGAAATGATGTCAGGGAGAGCAGAGGCCGGCTTCGTGATAACTTAATAATCCCACGATGCAGAGCGTCTGCTCTAAGCCAATAAAGTTACAGATGGATCATACTGTTGGGGTAAGCACTTGCTGGTGAAGAATGGACTTAAATGTATCTCAGTAACATGCTTCCGCTTGTAAATAATGCAGTAAATGGTCACTGTTAAGCTTTTTATTCTGCTGCTCCAACACTTTTTCCAACCTCTTCCATTACCAGCTTGAAGCTGTAACTGGTTTTGTCAACAGCAGCAGAAAAACGTTTGTTCCGATATGATCTCTGCTAAATCTTTCCATTTTTTTACTCTTTAATGTTGTAACTTTGAAATCAAGACGTGGTAGTGTATTCATTCAGGTATTTTTAGTGATGTGCAGCCTGTGTATGCAATCTACAAAAACTTCCTTTGTTTGATTTAAGGATGTTCCAAGGACACCGTCTCTGCCTCAAACATCAATCAGCATCCAGACAGTGCACTGCAGGTGTTTTCCCACAGCTCTGCTCATCTGACACAATCACTCTTGCCTGTTTTCGAAAGCTTCCCGGTGCTCTTGCTGCTGGCCGTGCTGTCTCCTCGGATGAGGCCGGGGGAAATGCCGCTGAAGCTGCTGGCCTTAGTGATGGCAGGCCGCGGGGCGAGCCGGTTGGAGCTGTCCGAGCTGTCGGTGCTGCTCCACGGCCGAGGCTCGCCGTGCCGGGGCAGCGTGTCCGTCTCAGAGCTGCTCTGGCGGCTGGCGCCAGAATGGCCGGCTCTTAACCTGAGTGTGGAAAGTAGAAATAATATTGACGGACTGCACTGCGTTGCCCACATTTTGTCATGTTACTGCAACACATCTTTTGGGGAATTATGTGATAGATCGACACAAAATAGTGAATGATTACGAAGTGGAAGGAAAATAATTCATGATTTTCAAGCACTTTTATGGTGAGATTTGTATTCTGCCATGAATGATATCCAGTGGAACCAAATGACTTCAGAAGTCCCCTATTCTGTAAATGGAGCCAGCCCTGTGACCCAAGCAACCTTTTACTGCAGTTACAAATCAGATTGCATGGACAGTGTCTGTAAACATTGGCTTTCAAGCCTTGTCGCAGATTCTCAAGTAGATTAAGTCTAAACTTTGACTAGGCCATTCGAACGCATCAATATGCTTTGATGTAAACCATTCCATTGTAGCTCCGACTGTATGTTCAGGGTCGCTGTCCTGCTCTGCCTTAATCCCAGGTTATTTGCAGCTTCTACCAGAGTTTCTTCCAAGGTTTAGCTTATTTAGCTCCACCCATATTCCCATCAGCTCCGAGCAGCTTCCATGTCTCCACTGAAAAGAGCGTCCCCAGAGCATGATGCTGCCACTACCATTTTTCATGGGGAGGACGGTGTATTCAGGTTGATGGTCTGTGTTCGCTTTTTGCCACGAGTTTCTAGCATGGAAGCAAAAAAGTTCTCATCTGATCAGAGCTCCTTTTTCAACATGTTTGCTGTGTCCCCTGCATATCTTTGAGCAAACTAAACCGGATTTATCACAGCTTACTTCCATAAAGCCCAGATTTACAGAGTGCATGAATAGCAGTAGTCCTGTTAGCAGATTCTCTTGAAGATGGATGGCCATGTGCTGGTAGGTTTCTAGATGATGTTTGTGACCTAACCCTATGATCTCTCTAATAAACCTCAGAGGCTTTCATAGAACAGCTACATTTAGACTCAGATTCAATTACAAACAGTTGGACTAATTGTGTGATTTCTGAAAGTAGTTGCCTCCACTGGATTGTAATTAGGGGTATCAGAGTAAAGGGGGACTTTGAAAATCATTTCCCTTCCACTTCTCAATTATGAACTACTTTGTGTTAATCTTTCACATAAAATCCCATAAAATACTTCAAATATTCTGATTGTAATGTCTTAAATATGGAGGAAGATAAAATTAAAGTGTTATGAACATGTTTAATCGCCTATATATTATTAAACGTTATTAACAGATAAAAGCTACCATCATTGGGGAAATAACACTCTTTTACTTTAATTAAACTGGCCAGCTACTTGGTCTGAATGGGCCATCCCAGACGAGAGAGTCGGGCCGCCAACTGAAGCTTTCGAGAAAACAAATCCTCAGATCAGTGATCTTTCTCCTGAGTGAGATGATTAAGACAGGGGCTGTGCCTTTGGTTCCATCTCTAGAGGGAGGACAGACGATAAGAGACAGGGGGGTGGGGGGGTCGACCTACCTGAACATTTGCCGTCTCTGTTGAGTGCTCATGCATGCGTGTTCCTCCTGTGCACTGAAAGGAAGCGAGAGAACATATTCAAAGATGCCAGACCTGGCTCCAGTTCTTACAGATTGAGACAACTAGTCAAGATCATTTAAAGATGGAGAACATCAGTACCAGTTTAAGGGAGGAAACCAGCTCCGAGTAAACAAATAAGGTGAATTTCTGATTAATGTAATCTTACTACGTACCTTCTATCTAATAAGAAGTGTTCTCCCTGTGGGTGAGAGGAACATTTTAAGGATATATTAATGTAAAAATAAAAAGAAGTATATACAATCACAGTAATTGTTCAATTGCATCAGGTGCTTAGAGCCATAGAAAAGCTATAAATGTGGCTCCTGCACCAAGATGAGTCCAAATCAGAGCATCTCTGTGTATAAATTCATAAAGGCAGCATTGGTAATTGGTAGCAGAAATCCACTGAATTTGCACATGAATAGATATGACACAAAGATTTGTGAAACATGTCTCTCCCCCCTCTACCCCCAACACCCTCCCCATCCCAGTCCGCCTACACCAACAGCTCTCACATCATGTGCAAAAATCCTTTCTCTGGCTCGCTGGTACTCCTCCTCCCTCTCCTCCATCGATTTGCTCCTCTTGTCAGCTTTCAAACGCATTCGGATCTGGCAAGGACACACACACACACGGATTCTTCTTTAGCAGCTATGTGAGGGACGCCAGATTGTCCCACTCTTCCCAACATGTCAGAAATGAAAGTGACAGCTTGGTGAAGAAATTATATATATATGCATATTAACAAAAAAAAAAAAAAAAAAAAGCCTACCGTGCTGTCTTCGCGATCAAAGCTGGCGTTGTCTCGTTTGAGAATGTAGCGTTTCTGAAAATCGTCCGCCCTGTCATCCTTGATGTGCTCCGAGAATTTCTGATCGGGTCTGTTGGCGGGGGAATTCACAGGAGTTTTGGTGGCAGCTTAATTTATTACAGATACTGACAGCAACATATGTTAACCAAGCAGCGAAGTAAGAAACCAAGTTCTCCGCCGGCTGGTTGGGACCCGCCTATGGTTGCAGAAACCCCCCCAGCAATTAAAGAACAAAAGCACCACATGAAAAATGATGCAGTACAAGGGGCCCAGCAGTGATCTAACTAATGCAATGCCAAATAAAAGATATAAAAAGGCTTACATTCTAGTGTTGATGGTTTTGTTGATCACCACCGACTTTCCACTGGGGTCCACATTGTGGTCCATGCCAAAGTAGGCTGCTACGCGATGTAACAGCATCCTGTGGTAGGATGTCATGGGGGGGAACTTTCTCTTTTGGCTTCTACAAGCAGAAACAGGAAACACAGAAGGGTCATTTTTACTGCAACGCTGCCACTGGACGCTCATCTCCTTAGGAACCATTATGATTCATCATGGCTGCAACCGCAGAAAGATTAATTTAACTTTGACCCCTATGGATTTTTCTTTTAGACGCACCAATTGTAATTTTCTGGTCAGTTCTGGTAGATTCAGGTTGGAGGTTCAGAATTTCTCAAAGATTGACAACCTTCTTGTCATCATAGCAATGAAGTAGAAAATGGAACCACCCAACCATTTTGTATACTTATTTTTTATATAAACAATTATTTAAGAAAATATGCTTAACTTTTTTTTTCCCCAGACAAATTGCTGCATTGCATTTTCTGCTAGGCTTGAAGATATTCTGTAGTTATTTTATTCTGGGGGGATCAAGCCTGACACTTACTTAGGAAAGCATAAAAAAATAAATAATTAGGGGAAAAAAAATGTATTCCTGAGAGACGATCAAGTGGAAATTGGCTGATTCAAGCCACCATCTGATAAAGATGCACCAATCAATCAGTCAGAATTGGCTACATGATCCTTCCATGATCATCTTTTGTCAGGGGCCTGCGCTATATACAGAAACCAAATTGAATTAAGAACTCAATTTATAGTCTTAAAATGCATCAACAAAAAACTTGAACTGTTCTGAGTTTAATAAAAATCTGATTAAGGTCAAGGATGTATACTTTGATGGAGAAATGTAGAAGATGTGATTCCTTAATTTTCTGTAGGATTTAAAACCAGCAGCAGCTTATTTTTCTCTCTACTACGTTTTATAATCCTTAAGAAAAAAAAAACCACAAACTGTTGGAATCTGTCAAAATCGGAAGACCGAAACTGGGTCAGACCTTGGCCAAAGTGTCAGCCCGATCTGTGCACCCCCCCCCAGAAAAAGAAAAACCCTCACTCATTATTGCTGATGAAATCCAAGATGTCCTGTTCCAACTTTAGCAGCATGATTCGATCCCTAAGAGGCAGAGGAAAGGGACAAGAAACTTTGAAAAACTGGAACATTTCACATTTTGAAATCTGTCTTCTCGTAGCATTACAGGCATTCCTATATGACCAAAAATGAACAGCAAAGAAAACATTATATGCATATAATTATCCATGCAGGTAAGTCAAGGTTTCTGAACTGTGTGATTGTGTTATTTTATTTCACTTTAATCAAAATAAAGCCCAATTCAATAAAATTCTGTTCCAAGTCACTTAAATTCACTATATCACAATTATTTTAGTCCAGTTTTGTCATTTCCAATCTAATTACAGTGGAATGTATTATTTAACATTAAATGTCCTACAATTACAGTCCATTTCAATGTATGTGCTTTGCACAAATATCCATCGCTTCAACTTTTTTGCATTTTGTTCTATTTTTGTGGCATTTAATGTGACAGAATCATGGACATTTTCTTCCAACTAAAAAACACATGAGGTGTGAAGTGCACTTGAATTGAGCCCCTTTAACTGATAGCCCAACATAAAATTCAACCCAATTCAGTCTACAAAACTATAATTTAGTTCCTTACATTTAAATTAATTTATGACCCAATTAAAGGCACATTATACCAGTAAACTATTGCTTTATTCATGAAATGTTAAGCTGAGCTGGGAAGCTACAAAGTGTCCTTCAAAGTGAAAGCTACTTGGATTTAAAGCTCCCAGCATGCCTTGCTAAAAGTAAAAGGGGAACATTAAGTTATAGCCGAGGGAATTAACTCAATGCAGCAATTCCAGTGAAGTGAATTGACTTCATTGCAAACAATTAAGATTTTAAATGCTTCTGTGACTGGATCATTAGACACAACAGATGAACTCCTTAATGAGCAAGATGTTGCTGCACGAGTCGGGGTTCTTACCTGGGGTTGCTCTTCAGCGTGTTGACGAGGAACTCATGGAGGTCTATGCCAGTTGAATCAGTGTAGTCTTGACTTGAATCTAACCAGACAGGACAGAAGACCCGACCATTTACATCATTTCTCTAAATTATTTTCTAATAGCCCTCCGCAATGTTAACTTCCATGACTAATGAGACATCTTTGACTAAAAACGGGATTAGTGCAAAGCTTTGCTTGAGGGCAGAACTTTTCAGAAGAAAGATCACGCTGTTAGGTGGGTTATTAATGCAGGCAACAAAAAGAGGCTGCTCTACGGACCTGAACGCTGTCAGAACAGCCGGTTAGGAAACCAAGAATGGCGATGAGAGAACATGCCTCTGTGCACCGTCAGAAGGATTGTACCCATCGGAGGGAGTTAAGGAACACCAGAGCTCGTTCCCGTCTGTGGGTGTCTGCTTTCTATAATTGGAGGCCGCCTCATCAGCGGTGTTGCTCCACAGAGGGGAGCAGACACCTTTCTGCGCCTGTGGGACTCCATATAATTGCTTCGCACCTTGAGCTTTTGGCAATTAACTGAATCACGCCAATTATCAGCCCATAATGAGATATCATAGAAAATGGAGAAGAGCTTTTGGACAAACTGCAGGGACGGCATGCAAAAAAGAAATGTTTAGGACTGGGTGTCCCTGGTGACGTGGCTATGGATATAATTATTAGAAGGCTGTAATTTGCACAGTGACACAGATTGCGTGATCAGCATCATAAAAGCTCTCGGCTTCATTTCAATACATAGACACTAGTGTCACAGCTGACATAATCATCTTAGCGATATCAGCGATGTAGGTGTACATACGGTGTTTTATACATACATGGACAGGAAGAAAATGCACATGGAGATTTTTGGCTCCCCTTTTCCAAGTGAGCAATGTTTATCAATGAGGCCTCAGGTGGTCACGATGTAAAGAGATCAGAGGTGTTAATGGAAACATTTGCAGTGGCGCAACCGATTCCCCAACTTCAATCATGGCAGGTAACTCCCAGAGGACTGCCCTCAGCAGTCAGTTAAAAGCGAGTAATCCGGATACACACCAAAATTTACCTACATCTCTAAAGATGTGTAAATTAATATTTTTTTGCTGTCGGATAATCTCAATAAAAGGTTTGAGAACAATGTAAATATTAATAACAGGTTTATTAGGTATTTATTAGTCCTTAATAAACGCAATCTAATCAACAAAATTAAAAAAGGATCCTATAGTACACTTCTTTGCAGAAGATACCCTGTAGATTTGACAGCTGTTCTACATGTTGCATTAATAGCTTGCTGAAGCCTGATTAATAGCAGGTTTATTAACTATTTAATAGTCATTTATAGAAGGGTTTTGGTGTAAATGACTAAATTAAAATAATCCTGAAGTATACTTTTGTCACATTGACTTCAAGGTACTATCTAAACTTTCTGCATCGTACAATATATAGCTCGATTAATAATTGTAATTTATCATTTGTTAGTCCTTAATAAAAGTAGTTATTTACCAAATGATCCATATTAACTATACTTGCTTATCTGGTCATTGTACTATCTAGACATTCAGCAGATGTCAAGTAAATGTTAAAATCATCACTGGGAGAACTATTGCTGTGCCTAAAAATCCCTTCAAAATAACTGATAATAGAAAAAATTATTTGACTTTTTAAAGCTGATCAGGGCTTCTAGGAACTTGTTCATCTGTGGGCGAGTTAGGCATGAAACAAAGGATAAATGTGTGGAAAAGCACAACAGCTAAGTACAGTGAAGGATGTGTAATGCTGTGGGCCTGATTCTCTTCCAAAGGCCCGGGGAACATTGTGATGCTTGACACCACTATATCTTTGAAATTCTAGAAAATGTAAAAAACTGAAAGGGCAAGTAAACTGAAGAATCCTTAGTATTTCAACAGGATAATGAAAAAATATAATCAAATCAAAACAAATTGATCAATGAAGACAAAATCCACTTTCTTCTAGCCTCAAATCATGCAAAAAACCAGTATGCTGAGCTGAAGAGAAGAGAGCAGAGAGGAGCCAGGATTCAGCCTTGTAAAACGCAATTTTCTTATTTCGGGATTCTTCTCTTACCAACTTTTTAAGTTAGTAATGTGCTACTTCAATGAACAATTAATTTTATGGCTCATTTTTGCCAGAACTGTCCATAAATGTGGCAGACCTTTGTTAAAAATTTGTAATAAATCAGATTTCTGTTTAAAAAGTGTGAAGAAAATGTTTGTCAAGTTTCATTTAATTCTTCACCTCTTGAGAGCATTTTCCGTGGCGCCTTCTCTGGTTTGTCCACCTTGTCGCCGCCGCCTTCTTTCTCAGCTTGGTCCTTCGCGCCACGCTCCTCGTTTTCAAAGGGCGGGGGGAGGAATCCATCCTGTTTGAGGTGGGAAAAAGAAATTAAATTCGCAGTTGAAGTCCGTTTTACAAGGTCAGGTCTTTGGTTGTAAGCATGTGCGGCGATTTGGGTTGGATTTAAATATTCAGAAATACCTCCCACAGAAAGTGCAGCGGTGTTAACATTTCCAAGAGCGTCAAATGCAAAAGGTGACCCCGGGTCTGCTATGTATGACAGACACGGGACCTTAATTTGAGAAGGAGGCATTCAATAAGAGCGTGATCTTGCCTCCGGTTCTGGGTTAATTAGACAATATCATGTGCTACAGAAGCCTCAGCAAGACACTTAATAAACTCTCCTGGTTTATCACTGAAACAAGCGATAATGCGCCTGTGTCCATGAATTCCAAATTGCTATGGCAATTAATCTTCCAGATTAGCTTGTTTTTATTAAACCACCTGAATAATACATGAATCTGAGCCTAAAATTAAACAACGCTGCAGATTTCATTCCATAAAAATCCAACAGAATGAGGGGTTAGCTGTAATCCTCTGAGGAACTGCAAAAACCCAGAGAATCAGAGGAAAATCTTTTTTAAAAGATGGCCTTAGTTTGGCTCAAAAGATGGGCTCTTCTTCGCCTCGCACACTCATTTTCAACTTGGAGCTGTATCTGATTTGCTTTTCAGGCACTTTGACAAAAGCTGAAAGGGAGAGCGGAGGGGTTCCTGCTGCACTGTAAGTGGATTAAGCACAAGTCTGGAAAGTTAACATCAGAGAGTCTCTGAGAGCCTGTGTGTGTGGTGTGAAGAAAAAGTGAATGAAGGAGAGAAAAAAAGGAACGACCTAGTGGTGGGAGAGCAGATCATAACAGAGGGAGGAAAAAAAGGTCACGAGTCTGAACCCTGTAGCAGCTGCACAGCAAGATAATGAGATGCTGCAGTTGAAGTCGCTCAGAATGTATACGAAAATGTAATATGCAAATGAGAGATGTGACTGACTAATTGCCTGTGCGAGACTAGGAGAGCTTTGTAAGTGACAGCAAGTTTGTGCACGCTCGTCAAAGCAAAGGATTTTCTCTTTTTTTTCCCCCTCTCTCCGGGCAAGAAGCGCTGATGTTTGCTACTTAATGCCACCCTCCGCATCGCGTGGAAACTGCCAGGCTGATGTGCAGCTGTTGCGAGCTGCCTCGTTTGTTTCCTGACATCCATTTTACCTCGAGATAAAGGGAAAAACAGCGGGAAAATGATGGTCCTGTGAGTGTGTAATGAGCGTGCTGTCAGTCTGAAACAAAAAAGGTATGGCAAGCATTCAGAAGCTCCCCCGACTACGGTTCATGGATCGTAGCCGACAGCCAGGTTCTCAGGCGTTGACAACGATGGCTCGGACAGCCCTTTGTTAGGTCTTACTTGACAGAGGGGACGGCACTGTGAAGTGGTGAACAATGGAAAATGTTGAGATGTGAAGATCAGAGAAGATTGATAGAGAATCAGTGCACACAGAGCTGAATTTGTACTCCACTAATGTGTTTCTTTCTCCCCTTTTCCTTTATTGCGTTTCCTTGGCCCTCTAGGTTAGTTTCCTGCAGAAGGAGTTTCGACCAATAACAGGGGTGGAGGGGGGGGGGGGAAATAAGGAGTATTCAATTAAAGCGCTCCACAGCTCTCTGTAGCTGACGTGAGGAAATTGTAATTTCCCCGACATGATTGATGGCAGTAATACAGGACGTCGTGTGAGTGCAGACGAGGCGAGACTGTAGCGGGAATACGGTCTCGCCCTCTGGTCATGGGGCTTGGCGCTGACTGCTTTGAAATGCCTGGGACGGACTCACCTGTGTGAAAATGTGTGCGCGAGGAGTTGTGCAGAGTGGCGTGTAATGGGAGAAGTTTGATCGGCAGGGGGACGGACTTCCCCTGGAGAAACGGTGGAAAAGCAGCATCGATTTAGTGAAGAAACGGCCGGCCAGCGAGCTGCTGGAGCCCAACGCTCTTTGTTTTGACGATGCTGTGGTTTTATAAAGGAGCCGAAGACGGGTATTTAATCATAGCTGTCAGACAAACGCTGCTAATCAAGCATCAGAGGTTTATCTGGGCAGTTTTAATGAGAGGAAATGAATTTATGATCTGAGGTCAGCGTTTTTTTTACTTGGGCTGAGGGTTTGACTAACGCACTTACCTTAGATATAATGAAATGTCCACACGCGGTAAAATGCAAGGTATAAAAACATTCAAAAGCTGCAATAACTGGAAAAAATATGCACACCCTTAAAACTATTAATTGGATTTAGCACCTTTTGATTCAATTTTGGCATTTTAGTCTCCTTTGGTCGGGGTCGGCCAGCATCCCACCTCTTGACTTGGTAATATTTACCCACTATGCCTTCACACACTTCTCCAAATCTATCAGATTGTGAGGACATCTCTTGTCTACAGCCATCTTCAGCTGACCACAGGTAGTTTTTGTCTAATTTATCTCTACACTTTGACTAGGCCATTACAAAACCCTAATTTTTGTTACATAAAGGGATCCAGTAGACAACCGGAGGGTTTGGGTCAAAACGATTGGTATCCTGAAAACATCTGAAGAAAATTAACCCCAGAGCATGATGCTGCCACCACTATGCTTCACTACTTTGGTGATTGACAGTGCTGTTTCTTTTGTAGCCTAAAAGTTATAAGTTAGGTTTCATGAAACCATAACAACGTCCCACAAGTTTTTTCAGATTTTAGGCAGGCCTGATTGCTTTTCTTGGTCCTAAACGGTTTTTGTCTTGGATCATTACTTCTTAGTCAAGACATGTTGGGATTACAGTGGATTGTCGTCACATGTAAAACACAACCAGTGCTTGTTGGAAACTTCTGCAGCTCCTTCAGTGTGGCTTCTCCTGACTGATACCTTTGTACAATAACATCCAGTTGATCCTTTGTCTACAAACTGTGGCTTTAGCTAAAGGATGTGAATGAACAAATCTCAGGAAAATCCTTCTAGACTAGCTGAACTTTACACCAGCTTATCAGACTCATTACAGTTAGTTGATGGGAGGTTAAAAATAATGAAATGAAATCAAAAGGTGCGTCAATAAAGTATTAGTTTAAGGGTGTGCACACTTATGCAACCAGGTCATTAGAGCTTTAAATTTTGTATATTTTTCCCTCCAACATATTTGTTTTCAGTTTAATTATAGAAGATTTTTATCCCATTAAAAAGCTGGAAAAAGGAATTAATTTATCATGGTTTATGTTGACACCACAAAAACCTGGAGTTTAACATGGATGGTGGTCCACTGAATCCCATTTGAAGACTAGACGTAAAAGAAGATGGACCAACCATAAAATTTAATTAAAGAACATCCCTGAATAGGCCAAAAACACTATTTAGAAAAAGGTGAAACGTGGAGTTTTCCCCTTAGTCTCCGATGTGTTGTGTTTGGATCTTGTGCAGAACGTGGCTGTAATGAAGTTTAGTTTAAGTTGCATATTTAATTTATGCTGGTATAAAAGAAGCCAGCAATCTGAATTCAGGATAGGATTTACACAGGAACGCTGCTATTCGGAACATAAAGTTCATTTTTACCCACAGCTAATTAAAACAAAACATGTTTTTAGTGAAACTGAAGATTGAAGAAAATGACTTGTTGAACCCGTTGCATACATCTGCATCAAATTAAAGAACAAACATGGTAAGCTTTCTGAAATAACTAAAGTATTAAAATGTGTGATGCAAATAAAGGAATAAGAAAAATAAGGGTATTAATTGTCTGCACAACGCTGACTTGTTAATGTGCAGATCTTACAAGCGGCTGAACAACGCAGTTACGCTCTGTGAGGACCAGCTTCTGTCTAGTTTCTCCAGATCTTTCTTTTTCTCCTTCCCATTTAAACCTTTTGACCAAACGTTTTGACAAATAAAAAAAAAAACCTAACTGAACATCATCATATCGGCTCTTTCCCCACCTGTTGCTGCACACTGCAGTTCAGCTGGCTTGAAAATTTTATTCTTTCCCTCTGCTAGCAAGGAAGACAAACACGGAGGGTATACATCTTACTTGCTTATATCAGCTTGTTATTATACTTGCTTTACTTTAAAGAGCCTTACGACAAAAAGGGATAAGAACTCAAGACCTCAAATATGAATTACAGAATTTAGCTGGTGTTTTTCCACATTTTTGTTCATGTTAATAGTAATCGAGTAATAATCAAGTTAATAGTAATTAGTAACTGTAAAAGGTTTGTTATGCTTCTCAGATGTTGTTCAGGCAGGGATGCAACAACTTGCCAAAGCAAATGTTAGAGGAGTTATGGTATTCACATGACCTTTAAATATCTTAGAATTGAAATCTGAAAAACAAAAACCCTGGTAATGTAAATTCTCTTATTGACCCAAGTATGTAAATACAAGTTTACAAGATTTGAAATGCTCATTCTTAAAAATTCAAAGGGTAAGGGTAAAGCTAGCAAGTGAGGATACATTTTAACAATCCAAATAAAACATTTTGGTCCTATAAAATTCCTGCTCTTACATGCTGGATAGTGCTGCAAAAGCCAGAACTCAGAATTATGTTACATTTAGCATAACCAGCTGTAGCTGCAAGTCAAAAAAAACCAACTGGATTTGGTAAATTGTGAACTAAGTAACTAGGCTAACTACTGTAAGCATTACAAGCCAATAACAATATGCTTCTGCATTTCATGTAAAAATGTTCACAAACTGGAGATGTGTAATGGATACACTAACCACCGTAAAAAGAAATAAGCAGTTTATCACTGTAACCTTCACTATGTTCGATTCATACGGCAACCATATTGGACTTTAAGGTCCGGGTTTGTGAGGACACTTCCCAATTTGGACGTCTGGCTTCAGGAGGCATTCTAACTGATCCTATTTTAACTGCTTGCGGCCATATTGAACCGAATTTACTATAAAAGTTCCTACTTTTCAAGCTGGTAAAATAAAAACCAAATATTGATTAATAAACACTGATATCCATCTCAGGATACTTATATGTACTAGTAATACTAGTTCCACACTTGCAGCCTGGTTGTACTAATGGCTCCCAAACAAATTGCATAGCTCAGAACAACTAGTAGCACATTTCTAGCAAATACAAACTGAATTAATTCGGGGAAATTTTTTACCTGAGGTTCAGCTGAAGGTTCAGGAATAGGGAGAGGAAAGGTTTCTTCGCACACTGCCAGGCTCCGCACGAGCTTTAGCCTGGTACTGGACTAATGGGGAAGGGGACGGGGATGCAGGTAGGTGGGCACAGTTAGAAACCATGCACACACAAATGCATCAATATTGTGCATCAGTGACAAACGATGATCCACAATTGCAAGCAAAACTCACTTTTCAGCTAGCAAATATTGTGAGTGACTGACCTATGAACGGCCAAAAATGAAATGTGAAAATAAAAAAGAATCCCGTTGGTGTTTCAAATTTAAGCCGTTTCATTGCATTTATTTTTCAAAGAAAAATCAGTGTGACAAGCTGAAAGAAATGTCCAAACTAGTCTCCCTCTGCATCGCAACATATAGCTGTGCAAAGAGTTTCATGAGACATCTGCAGCAGCGCACACACAGACGTCTTGAGGGGAAACAGGTGTACGACTTCAAACTCGGTTCAAGAAATGAACGGCATCCAAATGCACATGAGACAGGCTGAAAGCATCCTACAACATGCAATTTCAAGCGAATCATACCTTGGAGTACTTCACAGGCTGTCCGTAGGTGAGAGAGGGGAACAAGTGCACAGAAAACACAAAATGAAATACAAAGCACACAAAGTTTGAGGGCAAAAGGAGGGCTGCTACTTTAAGAAGTGAAGGATATCTAAATTATACATGACTGCCCTAGATTTCTGCAAAAAGGCTTTGACAATTTAGGCAGTTAAAAAAAATAAGTAATGCTTCTTTTATGCCTCTGTCGGGAACAAAGACATTAGGAGTGCAAGGCAAAATTTTGTGACACTGATCTGTGAGATTAAAATTTTAATTCTGTTTGAAATATTGAACAATTCCCCCATGTTGTAGAGAAAATCTGCCCCAACATTTTAAAGCAACTAACATACGTGTCCCTGCTGAAGAAACGCATCCCTACTGCATGTTCCCACCACCACGTTCAACCATGAGGATCGGTGTGTTCAGGGTGATGTGCTGTGCTGGTTTTCTGCCACACCCAACATTTGTAAAAGTTCAATTGTTTAGGAAACAAATCGAAAAAAAGAAATGCCCCCATTTCTCTGGAGGATGAGTTCATATTTCCAACCAGATTAGTGGAACTGAAGAGCTCCTTTCTGACAGAGAAAAAAAAACAGATGTTTAGCTGGATCTGCTTTATGGATTCTCCCTAGCTCTATTTAGCTGTCATGTGAAACAAACACACAGGTTGAGGATGCACTGAGATGTGACACAGGCCACCCATCTTTGTGCAAGACAGCTTTATGCACTCGTGCCTGTCTGTGTGCGTCTATGAAAAAGCAGAAGGTCTCTCAGTGGAAGGTAGAGAGGCCAGTCCTCTGCTCCCTAATCCCAACATGGATCCTTACACACATCACATGAGCACACGCACACACCTCTGTTCTCCCACTTGTCCTCTAAAAATCAAAAGGACATCCCCTCCTCCTCTCCATCACTGAGCTCGAGGGGCAAATAACACCTATGAAAAACTGAAATGGGCTGCTATTCGCCCATCTCCAATGCCTGTGACCTACCGCACCCTGTTCTATATCAGGTGATATGGATGTAGGGGAGGGTGGGGGAGAGGGCTGGGACTGTGAGCGCACGGCTACACCGGCTAATTGAGCGGCGTGGGGCCGGAGGGGAATGAACAATGCCGGCAGGAGATAAAGGAACATGGAAAAGAGGAGGAGAGGGAAAGGGCTGAAGTCAGCAAAAGTGGGGCGCGCACCCAGCCACATGTCCTGCCGCAAAGGACGGAGCAGGAGAGCTCGAGGCAGATGGCAACAAAGCCATTCCGACGCACCTCGAATGCTTCTGTGCCTTCCTACAACCGCCTCCTTGTTTGAATTAACCCTGGTCTCCGTCTCCTAGATTTCTCCCACTATGAAAGCCTGAGGCATTTAACCGATGCAGCTGTACAAGGAACCAGAAACCGGTTCACCTCAAGCTGCTGAAAATTGTGGGCTGGGAGGTCGGATAAGTCCGTGGTGTTAGCATATCGTTTGAATTTTTTACATTTTCGTCACGTTACAACCACAAACCCGCAGAATTGTAAAGTGAAAGGAGAAGGATACATGGTTAAAAAAAAAAAAAAGACAAATAAAAGGGCCATAAAAAAGGGTCAATACTTTATGGAGTTCAAAATTGCTATATTACTATTAATATTATCATAATACAATAATTTGTGTTGGTCTATCACATAAAAACACATTCAGGTTTCTGGTTGTGCTGTTACAAAACGTTGGTTAGAAAAACAAATTCAAATGTATATGAATACTTTTGCAATGCACTGTGATTTGGCATTTGTTAGCTAGAAAATGACCAGCTAATATTGCCGCCTCTGCCTGCATCCTTCTGCACCATTACTACAACTCCAGCATTGCATTTTGCCTCAACCGTCAGAGATATTTTCCTGAACTTAATCAAGTTAACTGGAAAAAAAACTATTTCCCACTTTAACACCCTAGCTTTGTTCAGTTATAATACTACCAACGCCTATTGCCTTCCTCCTGTAATCCTCTCCTCTTTACAACCTCACCACCCATCTGCCTCCCCTCCACCGCCTGCTTCTTCTGCACCCTCTCCTGCTGCTCCCCCACATGCTGGTGTCATTCTGTTCCTCAGGGTTACAAAGAAGCAGGAAGTCGGTAGATAAGCCAGGATTTG
Source organism: Crenichthys baileyi (assembly GCA_036173005.1). NCBI lineage: Eukaryota > Metazoa > Chordata > Actinopteri > Cyprinodontiformes > Goodeidae > Crenichthys > Crenichthys baileyi. The sequence continues at coordinate 958,887 of JAHHUM010002890.1, read as the reverse complement.
ACTCCCGATTATCTGCCTGCCTGACTCCTGCGCTCTCCCTGCCTCCAACCACAAGGCCAGATTGGCCTGAATCCTATTTTTAGGCTGTAGCCAGAAAGACGATTGCTGTGTCTTTTCTGGATTTTGGTTCTCTAAAAACACTTTAGAGGTATTTTACAATTTTTGGAGAGATTTATTTTCTAATTCTCCTTGTGCATAATGCAGCCAGCACCGGTTTTAATTTGGGAAATCAAATTAACAAGTGCAAATTTCATGAAGTCCCAATGCACATTGTTCCAGTGACATACACCTAATTAATTAGCAGTTATACTGAAAGTGATCTCAGCTGTCCTGAATCCCCAATAGATCATTCCTGTAGTGTCTTCCACAGATTTGATCTTTTACCATTGATTCTCAGCAGGCACATTTCGTTGAATGTCGCCAACTGACCTTAGCAGTTAGGGGAGGCAGAGTCAAGGCTCTCATTATTATTTCAGATTGTGCAGACTACAATTTTCAGAAATAATTTCCTTTTTCCTCGCTGGAGCTAACGGGAAAAGCTTGAATGCCGCAGGTGACAGGAGATCCCCCAGGCAAGTTGTGTGTGTGTGTGTGGGATGGGGGTGTTTGACGTTGACAGCTCCTGAGTTTTCATGGAAATGAGTGCAGAGAAGGAGTCAAAATGTTTGCCGAGGCTGTCTAGTGTCCTCGGCTAACTCGGGGCCCAGGCGGGCTGCTGCTTGAGAGAGACACCTGCTTTCACCTAGTGCTCAATCATGTCATGTATGACGAGCTGGCCACCGGTGCCTTCGTGGTGGGAGGGCAAATCTCACTGGCTTCGGTGTAGCTCATTACCTGAATGTCCTTCTTATTGTTGCTGCCGTGTTCATCCTTGCTGCTCTGGCTCTGGTCACAGACCTCAGACTTCGTGGCGTTGTCTCTTGCAGGTGACACTGTGTCGCCGGTCTCAGAAACCTTCATCGTTTCAGTGTCCACGATATCGGACATTCTCATCGCAAAGTCTTACTGGGAGATGCTGGCAAATACAGGGAACCTGAAAGAAGAATAGGAACAGGCCCCGTTAGAGTGACCTTTCCAGAATCAGTGAGCTAATTGTTGATAGCTCAGAACACCACAGATACTAACCTAACGTTCAACCCTGTTTACCATAAATGTTTCTGTAGACTAAAACTGAACTGTATCCTTCCTGCATCCCTAATGCAGAAAGGATTTTATCTGTAACAGCTTATATTGTAAATCTTTAAAAAGTAGCAGTTGAGGCCAAAAGAAAAATGCAACCAAATACAGCGGTGAGATAATCAAAGTATAGAGAACTGATGTGTTGAACACTGAAAATAAGTCTGCAAGTGTGCTTATCAGAGAAAAGTAGGGACCTTTTTGGGACATGATTAAATTTTTAACTAAAAAAAAAAAAAAAAAAAAATCAACAAAAACAAATCACAGTAAATACTTTGATATATGTTGCTTTGTGTTCAGTGAAAATCAGATAAATGTATGAGACTTGATGCATAAATAGGGATTATTTTATAAATCCATCCATTTTCTACTAGACTGAAGACTAGCGTCTTTATTAAGAACCCTGCAGCCTATTTCTTCTGCTAAGGTCAAGGTTGTTCTTAACTTTACTCGTCAACTTGTTGCAGCATTAAACTCCCTAGATAGAAAACGTGTCAATTAGCTTGATGCTGTAACGACAGTCTATAAGGTGATAAATCAAACATATTCATATGAGATCCAATGGGGGTTTACTTTGTTGTTCTAATGGATTTAAATGTCTTAATCACAGAGCTATAGTTACTCTGGAGTAAATCACTCTGCTTTCTTTCATGACCTCCAGCTTGAGTTTTCATTGCCGGATTAACAAAAGTGTTACTTGCATTATTAATGGTTTTCTGTCTGAATGGAATTCAGCCAAAATTTATGACGCTCGCATTTGACAACCAAGAAAGTTTCTAACAACAAGGTCGACGCTGCAGAGGATGGAACAAAGGGGAGGGAGGCCGTTGATGTCACCAACACAGCCTGTGGTCATCAGTCACTACCTTTTCTTCACAGGCTCAGCATTGCAGCTGTTCAGCTGCAGACAATGGACATGACTGGACAACACGCAGCAGGAGGACGGTTTTCCTCAGAGAGAAAATCTGATTTAGATAATTGTGTTTAGTCGCAAGGCATTGGATGGGACACGGGAAATCAGCACTTTCAAAAGGTTCGTTTTTAGCATTAATCTTAGATGACCGCTGACAAGGCACACTGAGGTTTTAAAAAGTTATGGTCTCAAAATCGTTTTAACTTCTCCATCATACCGTTTCTACGCATCAAGGTCCTACTGAGGTGACCGAAAACGTAGCAAAGTGAGCGGACGTTTTTCTAGCTCGCACCTGCCTATCCTGTTGCTGCAGACTGCTGGTCAGCTGGCTGAAAGAAGGCTATCCATCCATCCATCCTATTCCAGCTGCTGAATAAATGTTGCCTGTTTCATTTCTTTACTTTATTTATTAATGTAAATAAAATAGATGAGTAAATAAATTCATAAACAGAAATGTATATAAAAGTCCATGCTACTGCCACTAGTATCGAAACGACTAATAAATAAAAAATTAGAATACAAAATCGGATAAAAAATATATTATAAATGTAACTTTAGAAGAATAAAATTAATGGATGAATAAAAGCTTATGCTGGTGCTATCATCACTGTCACTATCAATAAAATGTTTGTTTTAAAGTTTTGTGAACAGGCCATGAAACCGCTGTTTTCCTCAAGGTCATCATATCTTAAAAATGTTTTACTAGTAATGTCTACCGTCATCCCTGGTCTATCAGCGAAAATTAGGAATTACCTAAATAATATCAAACTTGAATCTGAAACTCTCATCTTACAAAAAAAAAAATCGGGAGAGATTATAAAAATAGTTGGAACCGGTCCAATACTTGATCAAGAGAAGATTGCACATTAAATGTAGAGCTCTGAATTTAGCAGGATATTTAAAAGAACGTCATGGCTGCTGATTAGACAGCAGAAGCTGCCTTGCACCGTTGCAGGGCTCGTATTGGACACGTCTTTGTAACACCACGACCTCCCTTTCCTTTGTTGCAGTCCTGGTGTGATTTCATCCTGCTGATCTGCTCTTTTAGTGCAGGCCCCATGCAAGGTAACATACACACAGATGCACAAAAGGGGAGGGCCGACATCTGGTACATGAGAGCTATGATTAATAGGTTAATTAGAAATGGTGCTCTTCAGAGTCACTTTGCACATTAGAAATGAATTCACACATGAAGGAGCTTACATTGCACTTTGATGTGTACGTGATCTGCGGAGTGTGTGTGTCATCTGGATGTCAACCAATCAGAAGGGCCCTTAACCCATTTGGGTGTCACTGATTAGAGTAATTTTCTTATCTGATGGCCGAGCCGCAAAGCAGCTGGCTAAGACTCGATTGTTTTATCTCTGCCCTCAAAAGAGCTGAGCCAGCGAGTGGGAGCCCTGGTCTTCACAGAGGTGGCATCCAATTCCTCCATGTCAGTGTAATTGACTTCCTGTGAGGGCTGAGGCTCTCTGGAGCTCCTCTGCCCTGCGTACGCAATGCTAACCCAGCGCCACGAGAGGCTAAGAGGTTAGCTAAAATTTGCCGGGGCGCTCCAGAGTCAGATGTTGAAATTCAATGACCTGTCAGAGGTTTGACAAAAGCAGCGGCCATGGTTGCTGCTTTACATTATTTTTACATTCTGAAGAAAAACAACTTAATACTCCAGAGTGTGGCGCGCACATCTCTGAATATTTAGAGTCTGTCGCTGACATTTTGATGACTGAAGTCTCTGGAGTTTCAGATTTGCAATACTGGACAGATATTTTAAAGAGCAGGGCTGGTGATGGATTGCCATTTTGTCCCTCATTGAATACTTCATTCCTCCAAACACCTTTTATCAGGGGAGTAGAGTATTACACTAAATTTGGCTTCAGGACTTTGATGTATTCGCCGTCTCGTCTCTCATGGCTGCGGTAATTGCAGTGTGAGCCTGTTTAGAATCCCTGATGTTCTGACTGCATAAGTAATACGGATCATTATCTGGTCCGCGGTGTTACATTAAGGAATTTAGCAAGCAGCAAGCGGATCTCTCATGAGTGAAGACTGAAAGGGGCTGTGCCATGACTTCTTTTAAACATGAAAGTATACACATTTATGGCTGCTGCAACTCTGTAATGATGTATTATGGATGATGAACATGCTGCCTGTGTAGATGGTACTTGAATTTGAGTCAGTCGTGAATATCAGAATACATGATCTTGATCAAGATCAAGCTCGTTCTGAAGTAATTTGATTCTTCTTACCTTAAAGACTTTATATAATCAATTGCGTTCTATATTTTATTTGTCCTTTAGAACGTGAAAAGTGCACTTAAGAGTTGCATAACTGTCTATTCTACTTTGCAAAAGACTTTCATTAATTTTTCTTTTAAACCTCTTTTAGGCACGCACTGTTTGTCCTAAATAAAATCTTAAACATATCTGAACGCGTTTCCGTAGCGAAGCTTTGCAGTCAAGAAGTGACTGGCTGGTTATCCGAAAATTGCAAAAAGTTAGTTTAAAACCGATCAAATTTCCCAACATGGTTTAAAGTTCTTTTCATAAACGGCCAGAGAAAGCGCCAGCGAAAGAAAGCTACACTAAATTGGCTGTTTAGTCATTTTTCTGGTCACATAAAACACGGAGAGTTAAGGTGCATAAACTAAAGTATCATCCCTTTCTCATGTTGTTGTAGCCTATTATTTCTGCAATGAAAACACCAACTGCTTTCATTGTTTTGACTGATCTGAGCAGCAGATCCTTTTCTAAACATGCTCACATTTGGCTTCACTTAATGAAGTGTGCTGGTTATACCAACCCCCCCCCCCCCCCCCCCCCCCCCCCCCATTTTTCTGCCATGTTAATGTGGAGAGTTGTGTTTCACCTCACTTGATGTACTGTTAAAGCTTACATGAAAGGTCTAAACTGCTGATGCAGAGAAGCATGCAGCATTATTACATATTTTTTTGATTAATGTAAACCACGTCTCAATAATTAAATGCCACCACTCAAACATAGTGAACAAGACACTGTGATTCATACTTCCTATGTAAGGGAGGCCTGTGATGTATTGCTTTTTCAGATCTGTTTGCCTACTTCATGTTGTCATACGAGTTCCATTTAAGTGTTTTTTTGATTCCATGGGGAAGGCAGAAAAAGCCTTAGGTGTGGCAACTCGAACTGAACCAAAAAAGTGGTTAATCTCAGTTAAATCATGACTTACCAAGCAGGGTGATTACTTTTAAAAAATGGTTTCGATAGATGTTCCCCCTGATAATAATACCCCTTAAAAATATTTAAGTCAAACATCACAATTTTTTTTTAGAAAAACATAAAATTATAGTTTGTTCTTTTGGCCTTGTAGTTTGAACGGGCCTCCCGTATAGCAGCTCACTGAGCGATTACTCTGCGATACATTATCAGGTGTAAAGTGCCGATTTAGCACCACCTGCTGTCACATTTAAGGAATGAAGGTGAGGCTCCCCCCCCCCCCCCCTTCAGCCAACCCTCACGTTAAAAAGTACTCTAGTTTTACAATCCGAGTCACACTGACTGACTTATAAAAGTGAAATAAGGAGCGCACCTACTTGTTGCGTAGCCAGTGATGGTTGCAGCTGTTGACGTCGACGAGGCTGAGCCTTCCGATGCCCTCCAAGACTTCTCTGCCCATGTCTGCTTCAGCTGCTCTGCACAGCAAGCGGGGCCTCCGACACCCTCATGACCCCTGCCGACCTGTAACCGAGAATGGCGAGGGGGGGGTGGGGGATTAGTGCTGAGGAGTTGAAGTCAGAGGTCAGCTGCGGTGCTGTCACAAAGTTCAGGCAGACTGACACTGGTCAGGATGTCAGCAGTTCTGGAGTATTCGCGTGTCGGAGGCAGTAGAAAAAGGGAAAAGTGGTGGTAAGTGTTTATTTCTGGGCCTGTGCGTGCCTTCGCACCATAAATAATGGATGAGCACAAAGGTTGGAGAGTGCTGCTGAGGCAACAGGAGAAGGCACCCTGCCAACCTTGGAAAAGCCAAGCATTTACACATTCAGAAAGCTTTGGGTAAAGGTAGCATTACTGCCATGGGGGGGGGCGGACATAAATTAAATTTTGTCTAGCAGAAAATATCTTTTCTCTTGCAAATTCCTTTTTAAATCAACAATACAGTGACACTGGTTGTGGGAGGATGGCATCTGAGACGAACAAAATGAGTAAAGATGCACCAATCAGGCTTTTCTGGATGATCCAGATTTGGGATTTTCTGATTCTACTTCCCCCCCCACGCTTTCCTACAAAACAATAGAAAACAAATCTGCAGGTCCTGTGAAAGACAGGAAGTTTTACATCCAATAGAAAATGAAGGGATTACAAAACTATTCTTATTTCTGTATTAAATGATAAGTCCCTAAACTTTACCTGATTTTAGTCAACTCCTCAAAGAAGGGCATCAATGTAAACGACGTTTGTGATGCATTGACATATATGAATGGCAGGAATTTATCATTTTAAATGTTAAATGGGGAAAACTGTGCAATTCCCATCTTTAGCCAGTTGTTGGAATTCGTATTTTGTTAACACTGCTCCACGTTTGCATTACAGAAATAGGAAGCTATTAGTAGCGTTCCAATCAATCACCAGAGATCGGAATCGGCTTGGCCCTGATCGCCGATCGGCAGGTAAATGCTTAAAAAAAAAAAAGCACTAAAAAACTGTTTCCTCCTCTATTGGTTAAATACATCAAAACCAACATCTCCCACCATTTGTAGTCTAAACACATAAACTTACATTAAGTTCAATGGAATTTCAATGAAAATTTCATCAACATAAGGGACATGTCCTTCGATGCATAGAGAGAATCTTGTCCCCCCCCCCCCGGTCATTAGCAGGTTGGTGGTAAATGTGTCACATAGGAGTGAAAACTAATCTACGAATAGAAGTCAGCTTGGGATAAATGTGTTTTATTTCAATATGCAGCTTGAACCCAAAATGTTTTCAGCTGACTGTGAGGTTCTCCTCAGTATGACCTACGTCTAGGCTTTCTCATGCATTTCTTGGCCTCTTATTGCCTTGGCTGATCTCAGCATGCTCATGATCTTTATGCAATACCCACCCCTCCTCCCAAAACTACTTCACAATCAAGAGACCCCCCCCGCCTTTTCTCACAACACCTCTGCCTGAAGCCAGTTTTATAAATTGATATGCTGAGGCATTTGGAAAGGAAAGTCAATCGTCGCCATTTGGTGTGTTTCCTTTGCTAACAAAACACCACAATACTAATTAAGGCCCCAGCTTATCACTGTATGTTAGTTTAAACGCAGACTCCCATCCGCTGTCAGGACCACCTTTAAGTTTTCTTTCTAGCTGTGTTTTTTTTCTGGAGGCTTTTGAAACCCACCCAGCACCTCTTAAACACGGCTAAGTGTGAAACCACCACTGTGTGCGTCGCACTCTTGCCTTGTAAGCTGAAGCGATGTCAGTTCTGTCTGAAATGAAAATATGGTAAATCTTTTCTGTTTGAACTCCGCGGTCCTGCAGCAATCACATCCATGCTTTTGCAGAGTGTTAAAGTCGCTCCAACAGCGGTGCGGCCAAGTCTGACCGCCGGCCCTCCAGGTTTTTCCGAGCAACGCTGCTGATCAGACGGTGCAGCCAAGGCTTAACCGGATGGCTGCAGGACTTCACGCTGAGCCTCTGGGAGATTGTCTCTGTGTGTGTGTGTGTGGTTAATAATGCCCCCCAATCCCCTTGTTAAAAATATCTGAAAAAAAAAAAAATTTGTTTTGACACACAAGACAAGGAAGCAGGGAAGCATCCCCCCGTTTGACAGGAGATCAACAGCTCCCAACAAGCTCTCGCGCTGCAAAAGCCTCCACACAATCTCACGCAGCGGTGAACTTGTAGAGGAGGCGCTCTGCCTGCCAAAGCACCGTCTGGCATTGTGCTGTGGCTGACAGGGAGTGGCTCATTGGTATTAAAATCACCGCAGAGTGCAGCACCCTTAAAGAGGCATCGTTCGGTGTCACACCAGCAGCCTCACACGCACAGAGATGCGTCAAAACTGCCCATTAACACACAATGCACATTCATGACTGGATTAAAATGCAAATATGCAAAGAGGCTTCACAATACAGCCAATTTTGAAAGGAATAATTACAATCTGAAATGAGAAAAATGTAACCTCATGTTTATCATGTTCTGGCTGCAGTTAGTATAGTGGGTCTGGCTGCCATACAGTGTCAAGGCAAATTTGCTCTCCAAAAGGAAGATATTGGAATTTTATTCCAATTATTTCTTGGGAAAACATCAATTGGCATGAGGCCAGCCATCAACAGAGCTAAATTAATTAAACACCGGGTTCTTCTTTTCTACAACAAACTAGTGATACATTTTTCCGTCACTCTGAGCTGCACAAGAGCCACTCGCACACTACAGTGTGCTTATTTTGTCTCCCCATCACACAGACCTGCCTGCCTCTATCTCACTTCTAAGAGATGACCTTTCCCTCCCACACCTTCGCTTCTCTCCGCTCTTTTCTGCTCAGCTATGCATGGATCGGAACCGATAACCAGCTCCCCTTGAGCTGGAGGACCCTCGATACCCTTCCTCTATCAGCCCTGGTTCTATTCTTGGCAGAGAGCGAAGAGGTGAGGTGAAGAAGAGAGAAAGGGAGGGCAGAAAGGAATGAGCCTGAACGTTTGTGGGCAAAACACTCTTGCTTGCTGAAAAATAACTAACAGGAGGAGCTTCATTCAGTGGATCGCTATGAGAAAAAAAAGGCAACCCCAATTTTTAATCTTTGACTTTTTAACAAACTTTACACTAAACCACCAGAAAAGAAACCAAAAAACATAGCGTTTTTCATTAATTGCCCATTTAAACTACAGATGCACTAATCCAGCTTTTCCTAGCCTATACTGATTTCAGGATTTCTTCTAGGTTTGATCTGTAGATTCTGATTACTTTTCTAAGGCGTACAACCTAAATAAATGTGCTGCAGCATCTATGATAGAGGCAGTAGTTAGAAAAAAATAAAACAGAAATCACAAGATCAAACCAATATATGTCCTTAACCTTTATCTGATTTCTATTAAACTCCAAAAGTACATAAAAGGGTTCTTAGTTTCTATGAATTTAATGAACAGGAAAAAAAAAGATCAAGGGAAAACTGTCCAGTTCTGATCTCGGGCTGCTTGTATAGGAAATATCTAAAACTACAAGAAAAATAAAAATTATTTTTATAGGAAAGTTTGGCTTCTGCAGATTGCGTGGCGTGGACCAAGACTAATAAAATCAGGAATCAAATAAACAGTTAATTATGTTCCTAATGCTGGTTTGCAGACATGGCGCTGCAATAAAATTGATTTCGCCGTTTTGCCTAACTGAGTAACTAATCTCCCGTTTTCCAACCATTTCTGCTAATTGCAAAGCAAAGAAAAGCACCAACTGGGGAGAAACGATTAGGGTAGAGCTTATGAAATTGTATCACTTTCATACACGCCTCAGTTTTAGGAAGACTTAGGCACTGTTGGTAAAAGGAACTGCTTATAATGGGGGGGAAAGGCGTAAACGGGCACAAATGAGCCTCTAATTGTGCTGCTCGCTCTGCTTTGAGGTTGCATCTCGCAGCAGAGGTGCAGGCAGGCCTAATAAATTAAATCCACAGCAGAGCATGTAGGTAATCCATTATCTATCCCATAAGACGGCTTCCAGGGAATATCAATCTAGGCAATTAGAGCAGAAACAATAAGCACAAAAAACTGACATGCAAGCCTAGCAGTTTTTATCCCATAGAGCTCTTAGGAAACGAGGAGAAAGAAAATCTGCGATTCATTAAAAAGTCAATTTGCAGACAACACCTGCAGAACAAACATGGGAAAATCAGTAGAGGCATGAGGATGAGCTTGGCTGGAGAACAATGCAGAATGAAGCCTCTTATTTGCTGATCTTGGTTAATTATCCTGCTAATGGAAAGCAGATGCACCACTTGCAAACTAGCCAGAAGATTTCACATGCCCTGGCTCAGCGCAAGAGTAACAATGCCAAAATGTCCCTCTTTTCACAAAGCTGTAACTTTATAGAGTTGATAAAATGCATTAAAATCTATTTTCTGCAAAAACTTTAAAGTTGCTCAAAAAGATACAAAATTGTTTTCAAATTTTATAAAGGTGAATATCAAGTCAAGCATGCAAGATCAATATTTGCTCACTATCTGAGTGACTGGAGGCTGCAGGACATACCTGCGTGCCCGGCAGCTCTGCCGTCCATCCCTTCTGCCGTGCAACCGTTTAGTTTCCATTGTACAGGAGGCACAATCTGCTGGAGAGGAGGCTGGAGTCGCCTCCCAGCTTGCTCCTCGGCAGCTGCCTGCTGCCTCCTGTACTCCTGCTCGACTGAGTGCGAGCGGAAGACGGAGGAGAGGAGAATGTAGTAGGAGAGGATGAGGGGAGGAGTGGGTGTCACAGAGAGAGAGAGCTGGAGAGAGAGTATGGGATGGATGGAGAGAGGGAGGAGGGGGGGGAAGAGCGCAAGTCTACCTGCCACAACCCATCAAGCCAGCTAGCCTTGGAGACAGAGCCAAATCAACAGCTGGCCCCTGTGTGATGTCAGCGCGCCAGCAGCCAGTCGCTGTAGCCGAGGGCCGGCCGACGATATGGAGCGCCGACTGAACCAAAGTCACTAGCTAAATGGGGCTCTTCATTAGCTTCTCTGCTTTAGGATGGGGGTGGGAGCTGGAAAACGAGGCGGAGGAGAGGCCAGCCAGGGACATGGGATGGATTGAAGGAGACTGAGAGGAGGAAGAGGGAAAAAACGCGAAGGCGGGAGGGAGAAAGGCAGGCAACAAGAAAGCAAAAAAAAGGAGGAGAGGAGACAAACAGGGTAGCGATGAATCTGAGGCCAGCTAGGTACTCAATGACCAGGTGGAGAGTCGATGGGGAGGCGTTGGCTGCTGTGTGGCCAAGCTGTTCGGTGGGCTACCTTCCCACTAAAGCTGGCACCCTGCTTTTCAACACCAGAACACGAGCAAATCCCACCAACTCCAAACAGCAAACACCTGAAATACCACTCCCCCACTTCATCTAAAATCTACATTTAAATATAGCAGAATGAAAAGAAAGCCAACGGGTTCTTATGTGCAAAACAATGTAAAGCATTCAGCCTCTTCCATGCATGCAGAAACGATGCACTAACATGCACAGCAGCAATGGCAGCTTTGTGGAAAGAACCCACTTCATGAAACGCTCTCATCAACAACTTACTGACAAGCTGTCAAAGACACGGCAAGTCACAAACAGACCCTGTGCAGCCCTAGTCCAGACTGCCATAATGTGATTGTTTTCGTCCTTTCAGCCGCTCCACTTTAACGGCAAACACAGTGGGTGGAAAAAGTTCCTGCTGTCACTTAGCAACCAACATCCAGGCTGCGACAAACGATCCGATCCAACCCTGCCGCGTAATTGTACCTTTCGTTATGCCAGGTCTCGGAAGAATTTATTATTGTGCTTTCTTAATCCTGTGAAAAGGTCAGCAATTGGACAAACAATTTACGGATAGGCGAATGAATTATTTAATAGACCCACCTCCCCACACAAACAAATATTAGAGATATGAGAGATCTCCCCCCTCCCTGGGAGGCGATGAATAATTTAGTCATCAGGGGCCACATCTTTGGTGAAAGCTATTACACGGCAACCTCAACCTCAATATGTGATAATGTCATCAGCGGTAGATTCGCTCTAACCTGCGGAATGAACGGTCAACTGGGCTGCGGCGGCAGCGGGTCGAGCTGCCGCAGGGCGAAACAGTTGGGACAAGCGATTGTTAGCATTTATTTTAAGCTTTCGGAGGGGGAGTTCTACAGATTGCACACAACCACAAGAGGCGATTTGAGCTATGATTTAGTACACTTTAATGTGCACTCAATGTGGGTGAAATGACACTTGCTTATATTGGTGCTATTTGTGGTAAAATCTCTGCAGCTTAATGTCGCATACAGAGCCTTCGAAAGTGCTCCTACCTTTTGATCTTTGTCACATTTTGTCACGCTACAACTAGAAACTCTCATGTACTTTATTGGGATGTTATGTGATTGACCACCGCAAAGCAGTGCATGGTTGAAAAGCAGGACACCGACATTAATTATGAACATTTTTAGCAACTAAAAATCAGAATAGTTTATCACTCATTTGTATTCAGTCCCCTAAGTAAACAGCTTTTTTTTTGTAATTACAGGTGCAAGTCTTTTGGGATATGCATCTACCAGCTTTGCACATCAAGAAATATAGTTCTTTGCTCGTTCTTCTTCACAAAACAGCCCAAGATCAGTCAGACTGGATAGAGTGTCTGAAAGGCAATTTACAAATCTTGCCAAAGACTCTCGATTGGATTTAAGTTCAGACTTTGACTGGGCCATTGTAATATGAATATGCTTTCAAATAACCTTCCCATTATATGTTATAAGTTGGTGATTGTAAAGTGAAGAAATTTGGAAAAGTGTTGAATACTTTTACAAGCATGGGATATGACACGTTTCTAGATCTGTAAACTAAACCTGTATCCAGTCTTCACCCACCAGTTTCCTCTGTTACCATAATAAAAATGATCCCATCATGATGTTTAGCCTCATTGGTGGCGAGTCTTAGGCTCTCACAGCCATCTCTGTCAATTTCTGCAAAGCCAATGAGGCAATAATTATCTAGGTTGGTCAGCTGCATGATAGCAGTTATGGCTAACTAATTAAGCAAGTATAAATTTGGATTATGGGATTTTTAATTTATGGCCCATGCGGAGGATAAAGATCCCTTTTAAGCCTCCTTTTACTGTCCAAATGATTCTGCAATGAAGCTGTACTAATGTGTCTCAAAGATAAAAATATATGAATAAACCCTGAGTGACTTTATAAAGTTCAAACCCCTATTACATCAACTAGCTTCTATAGGACTGTAGTTGCTAAGCTTTTCAGGCTCCCAAAATAATAACAGATAAGATGGTATTGTCCTTTATATCTTCTTATAAAAGCATACTTCTTAGAAGTATGCTTTTATAATTATTATTTTTCTTGTAATTAGGTTTCAGAAAAGAACCGCTGGTTTTAAAAAGTTTCAAATGCGCAGCATACTTTTTTTTAAAAGTATAAGTGTTTTTAATGATAAAAGCAGTGCTGTTGGTTGGCTGCATGGAGCAAGGACAAGGGCAGTGTTTTCCCTCCCCAATCTGTTACTTCACACTGCCAGGCAGATGGCTGAAAGCAGGCTTTTCCCTCACAAAGACGTATTTAGATGTTTAGAAATATTTTCAGTCGGAAAAGTAAACATGCGCCATGTTAGTTTGCAAACTAAAAGAGCATCCCCCATCACTTTCTTTAAAAGGTACAGCTGTTATAACATTTTAACAATCTACAAGCAGCATATCAGACTGATTGCGCAAGAAGCAAGCTGGACTCACAAACAAGCTAATATTGGCCCTCTGCAACTAAACAGCACAGTACACCGAAATCACTTGAAAACTACAGCTAAGTTTAGTGTTCATTCTGTAGTATTTCATATATTCATGCATCAAAAACCAAAGCAGCCGTCACTATTAGACTACTAGATATAATGCTTAACGTTGGATATAAATTTAAGCTCTTCTGTTTTGAATAAGGCAGTACAATCGTGTTATTCATTTTTATATTACATTTTATACACAAGATTGTCATACTGGCCTATACCTAGACCCCCTGTTCATTTGTGTTTAGGTTGTGTTTCTGGTACCTTCGTCTGTGCAAAAAAAACCAAGCTAATAGAAAAAATCTAATTAGGTTGAGTAGTCAATTACATAAAAAAAAAAATGGTACACTGACTACTGCCATGTCCCACAGAAAGGTTGGGGTAACAATCCCAATCTAATTCTAACTGCTGATCCAAAATACTTTTTCCTTATTACTAAACAGCAAGTCCGACACCGCCAACCTCCATTAAGATCATGAAAATTTAATTTTCATTGAATAAATAAAAAGGAAGCCAGATCTGTGAAGGATTTTCATTTCTTAAGTAGATGTGTCACCACATTTCGGGGAATATGGCTTCTGTCCAAGCAGCTAAGGTAGAAAACAGTCATTTCTGAAACGGACTGCAGCAACTAATGTGAGAGAGACAGAGTCGGAGCAGGCCTAAAAGTTGTTGAATTACCATATATTATTTCATAACCGCTATAAGGTTTTCTGGGAGGAATGACGATATAACTTAGCTATATTTTAGATTCGTGCGCAATTTTAGTTTCGACGTATGTACTTTCATAAACGGCGTGCTCCATTTTTAGCGTTGGTTTACGTCGGGGCTAAGCTAACGACCCTTACCTGGCACTGCGGCGTGCTAACGGCCAAACACCGGCGCCCTGAGCTGTCACACAGCACACAACAGACCTGCTTCTGTCCAACTAGCTCCGGTTCCAGGACTCAAACTATCGAGTTAGCATCATTTACCACTAATGTGTTCGGTAGGATGCAGTATGTATCTTTCAGTGTGTCCTTACCGCTTTGATTTACACTCGGTGAAGCAGCCGTTGTTCCCTACCGGGTGGTAAAGCAGCTACTGTTTGTGGCGGAGTCAAACGGGATCCAGCAAGCTGTCTGTGCGTCAGTTCCTCACGGCGCACACGCACGGTGTTCAAAATATGTCACGTCTTGTCGTAAAACTGCCCTTACCCCCCTCGCTTTATGGTAGCACGCGTGGACTGGACGTAGTTTGCAAATACCGTCACTTGTTTCGCATTTTTTTTTTTCAAAAAAGCTAATGGACGTTGCTTACTGGTTTTAGTTGCGTTGTGTCGTTAGAACAGACACTTTACGGCGGCAGTGACGTAGATGGCGTTTATATTGAAGTTGACGCGAAACTATTAGCTTCTTTTATATCCAACAAAGTTGTGTCTCAGCCTGGTGAGTTTGTTTGTGATCGAAAAGTTGCACGTAAACAACGACGTAGCAACAAGATGGAGCTCGGCTCGCCATGTAGAGTTAATTTTGATTTAAATAATATAAAAATGTGTGTTTATTCATGAAAACAATGTATTAAATTCGAAACTGTTAAAACAGATGTTTACATGTTCAGTTGGCTACTAAACTGGTATTTTATTTACTATGTATTTGATAACCTTAAACTATAGCTAATTTTTAAACTGTATTTGTGAAAAAGGATTTTTTTGAAGTCAGTTTCTCTAAGTTCCTGTAGTACAAAGATGTTCGTACCCCAGGTCTTGAAATAAAAATAATATGAATATTACTAAAAAATTGCATAGCTATAAATGGGTATGGCGTTGTTTGAGTGTATAAAATAGCCAGTATAAGCTAAAACTATGGGTGCATCTGACTATCTGTTAGCCTTCCACCATATAGGTGGTTTATTACCTTTTCGACAAACTCACCATACCAAAATTGTCTGTTATAAACAGGGAACTATTACTGACAGTAAACTAGATTTGATGCCTGCAAGACTTTAACTTTTAGATCATATATATATATAGCAACATTAGCCTTGAATTCAATGGACAATTTATACAGTGTTTAGAATTATTTTAAACCTAAAAATGCTAATTGAGTTTAGATACATTTGTCTCAGTTGATTGAAAGGATAAAAACACTTATCATAAATGTAAAAAAACAATGTCATAGATGAGACTGTGTTTTCACTATGACCCTCTAATTATCTTATTTTCAATGTTAGCATGATTCAACTACTAACAGCTAGAGCCACATGTCTCTGCTGGTGTTATGGTGCCTTCTGTTTGTACTCAGAAGTCAGATTTTTGCCATCCTTATCAGACAGACAACTTGAACACCCCCTGAAGTCTGAATTCTGACTGGGAAAGCCAGAGGTGGCTGGGCAGACCCAAGTTTAGGATTCAATATGGCTGCCATGCATATAAATTTAGTGAAAGACTTGCAATGAGAATGTACCTGACTTAGGTGTGCCGTCATTCCCAGATCTGGGCTGCGACCTCACAAATAAACTAAACACAACATTTAGTTGCGTTTAGCACCTAAACACAAGGTGGTTCAGCACCTAAACCATAGGTGCTGAGTGTAGGAACCATTTGCGTATGGTTCAGCAATTAAGTATGGACCAACCAAAATGTGGACAGCTGTTATTTCAAATCCAGACTTTTAGGGAGATTTTAAGTTTCTATCTTCTAACAAGTGAGCAGTGGAAAAATGCTTCATAACTGTAACTTGCAAAGATATTAAATAAATCTTTACCTAACAGTTATGGCTACATAAGCTTAAATATCAGAACACTAAGTTGGAAGCAGACAAAATGTGACAAAGAATGTAGTAATTGACTTATACTGTCGAAATCTTAAAAATAGTTGGTGTGACATCTATGGAGTGGTAATCTTTAAAGTCATGCCAAAGCATCACCATTTGATTTAAGTTCATACTTTAACTAGGCCACCGGATAACCTTTGTTTTTTGGAGCCATTCAGAGTTGGCCTTGTGTTCTTCAGATCATTGTCCTGCTGTTGAACCCAAATGCATTATAGCTTAAGGTCACAAACTGATGGCTGGACTCTCTTTCAAGATTTTCAGGTAGTGAGATTAAACTCAGATTTGATTTACAATATAACAAGGGATACATTTACCTTTCCACTTAAGGCTAGGTTGGTTTCGATGGCTTTTTGCTCCTTTAATAAATCAAATCATGATTTCAAAACTGCATTTTGTATTTATTTAGGTTATCTCTGTCTAATAATAAAATTAGTTTGCTGATCTGAAAGTTGCAAAAGCGAAAAAAAGAAATCTGAAGGTACTCTACACACGAGTTTTGTTTTAACAACATGCTTGTTTTTATTTTCTAGACTTTAAATCCCATCCTGCTGACTGATGCAGACCTACTACTAGTAATGGACCAACAGAGCTCTGACTGTAACACAAGATGGTCGCAGCAACTGTCAGGACTTCCTCCAAAGCTTCTGCAGCGCCTCATGCCTTTTCAAAGACAGGGAGTGGAGTTCGCTTTGTCTAAAAGTGGACGGTGAGCAACTTCGTCCTGCTGACACTTCTTTTATAATGAAGCATCGGCCAATAATATGAGATTTAGTTAAGCAACTGTACGTACTGGTTGGATGAGGTACCTTTAAGTGAGTCCCCACTTTGCAATTATAAATTGTATTTGCAAAATGCACAAGTTGGCATAATCTTAACCACAGGGTTAAGAGTCCAAGTTGTGTCTATGAATACGATTACTGTCAGTGGGAAGTTTCTCAGTGTTTTCCTGTGTTCAGCACAAACCTAACAGTCCAGGTCTTGTCCATTTCATCCTCCGCTCCAATTCTGCAGAGGGTCAACCTAGTGGGAGCAAATCTGAGGGATGCTGCTGGTGTTGAGCTGCCGTATTGATTTAGGAACACTGGAAGGCTGCGCTTTCTCGCATGGATGGGTCAAGGGGTCAATTTGCTCTCTCTGCACATCGCAGACAGCTACCTTGTTCGATTGGTATTTGTGCAAAAACATGAACAGTGCAGAGACATTGTATGTCTGGAGCAAACCGATATAGTCTTAGAAGACACAATGCTTCATGTAAACATAATTAATAATTAGAGATGCACAAAGAAGTCAGCTGGTGACCAGAATTGGCAAACTGATAAGCCCTGACTGATGACAGGCCACTTCTTTATAACACTGATGCACTAATTCATGCAGAAGGTGTCCTGACCAAGTATCAATAATATTACAGTACATGAATAAACTTGTAAGCAGGCAGATATTTCTCTATTAAAAATCATCTTTTTATTCAGATTTGTGGGGGTTTTCATTAAATGAAAGCCATAATCATAAAATTAATAGGAATAAATTATTGAAATATATCAGTCAAATGTATGTGTCACTTTTGAATTTAATTACTGAAATGAAATAAAATAACTTTCCCATGATATTATAATTTAAGCCTGCGCCTGTATACACGCACACACTGCAGAAACCCACTTCCTGCTCGCCAGGGGAAAAATCATTAATTAATTTCAGCATAAAGCAGCTAAAATCTGTTATAAAGCTCTCAGTTTGCACTAGCTGTTCACTTCTCAATAGAACAGTATTTAATGTCACCATAAGATTTGCTCAGTTCAAGTTCTACAGTTCTTGTTGTTCATGTTAACACGATCCTTGATCTTTTTTTGTACCATCACCAGGTTCTTGTTCCGATATGACCGCTTCTGGCTTTAAGGGACTAAAAGACAAAATGCTAAGCTCAACAAGACTTTAAAACTGTTGTACTATATTACAGCCGAATTTGACTGATTACAAGCTAAAATGACTGCAAATAAGTTAATAACACAAATATAAATGCTTCATTATATTTATACAGAGGCTAAAACTAAAACTGATGATCAGCAGAAATTTTTTACTGAAGGCAGCAAGAGCATATTTATACTGAACAGACAATTTAGTGGAGCTGTAAACTTGCTGGATTTTTAGGAAGGTAGTTATAAGATCTCATGAAAAAACTGGATATCACCACCTGAAATGAAGGTACAGTAGACAAGATGAGATGACAGCTGAGGAATAAATGGCAGCCTGTCATAAAATGGCTCCTGAAATGCGCTGCACATCATATACTGATGTAGGATATCTAGCAGCGTAGGAGGATCCGTGGGTGGATTATTCTCACAGCCATTGTGTCTCTCTCTACATCCAGAGAGCTTCAAGTGTACCGAACCAAAACATCAAATGTCGTTGCAATTCACATACTTATGAATCCTGTTGGATCAGCTTGTGTGGGAGGGTGAGTGAGTTTTATGGAGACAAACGGGGTAAAATGTGTAAAATATGTGGCTCAGCGCAACAATAAAAAGGATGTGGTTGATTGAATTGTTTAGGAAGTTGAACAGAAGTTTGCTTTTTAGTGTTGAGATCTTTAAGCCCTCAGCTCTTCTAGACCAGAAACATGCCCACCTTTGCAAGTGTGAGTGAGCCCACTTGGATACTAAAAAAATCCATTAAGATTTCATGTTTTTTACTTCTGACGAAGCTTAAAGTCAGGCATTTGATGGAGTATGTTTCTAAGCTGTTCTTCTGTTCAACAGTGTGTGCTTTGCTAATGTGATGGTAGATCAATACTCTGTATTTGTATCAAGTTTGTGGTTTTATATGAAATATTATTCCTAAGATACAGTCTACAGAGAGCTGCCTCTCAAAGTCCTTTAGGCTAAGACAACTCAGAGCAACAGATCTATGTTTAATACAAGTTGGTGATCACAACATAGATTTGAATATGGGGTGGTAACATTAAAGTGCATGTGACATTGAATTTTCACGATAAATCCAATTACATTTATGGGAAGGAAACCTTGATAAAATATTTCAAAATGTATATTCATGCCACTGAAATGAACAGTTGTTCAGATATATGGTCATAAATTTCACTAGAAAGGCATTTCCAGACTACTCCTTTGCACTCTTTTATGACTTCGGATGGAAACCCTGCACATAAACTGACTGCTGCCAAGGCTGCCAACACCGACAGCAGGGAAAATCTGATGTTTCTTTAGATATATTTCAGTCACTATCAGAGAGAGACGCAGCAGAGTCAGCAGAAGAAAGTCAGCTTTCATCAGATGGCAGAGCACAAGTGCTGCGGTGTGCAGACGGCCATCTAATTGGACCAGAGTCTATTTTTGCCGGAAGCCGAAGCAATGAAACCGCACCACCAGGAAAAAGAACGAGCACAACATCCGAATTTTCAAAATAATTCACTAAAGACAGACCAAATCTGACTGTATCAATAAATACACATATATTTATACATACACGTGTATATATTAGCAGTTATTTACATTAGATCAATTAGATCAGTTACTGGGTCAACTAAGGTATTATAAACTGAGCAATTAAACATTAAATGTACCAAATGAAGCAAACAAATATAGCTTCGCTGCACTCATTGTACTCACCCATTGGAGAACAAAACACATGAAAATATCTGGATACATAAAACAAAAAATGAATCAGTTTAACTGGTTTAACTTCCGCAGAATGGGTTGTTTTGGACTTGCTTCCGCATTTATTACTGGCTTTTATTGGGCTATCTGCGTATGGTTCTTGGAGGTACTCCGGGATTCGCAGCGGACCGGACCGGCGCAGATACAGTCTCAATCCAGGGTTACAGTATTGTCCACACTCCTCAATTCCTTCAATATTAAGATGTTTTCATTCAATTTCTGCATTTGTGGAAAAGCGTCTCACAGGCACTTTAATGTCTTCGTTTTTGTGGTTAAGCAACGACAACAAGATTATTCACACACTTTTCACTTTTTCTCTGGTATCTTTACCACCTCGTTGTGATGCCACGTTTGCATTTATCTGTAATCAGGGTTTGACATACAATTCTAACAGGTTTACCTACCCTGAAGGAATTTCAAATTTATTCAATTTATTTAGAAAATGTAAATGATAAAAGAAAATCTTTTTTTTTTGCTCATGGTGGTGGTATAAAGCTATTTATTTTATTTTCATCTACATGCAAATTGTGTTTTTAATTATTATTTTTTCCTCTCGGAGTAAACTTGTACAGACGTACCAATCCCTAAAATATTTCTATCCAGCAGGTTCCAATGGCAGGCAGACGTTTATAGCTCAAAAGGATAAAACAGAGCAACTTTGCTTTAACACATTTGAAACCTGTTTTCTGCTGAAAGTCTTGCTCTCTCTCGCTTTTTCACAGCTTGATTATAGGTCTGTGCAGTAGGGCTTAATTTCGATTTTGGCTCCAAACAATGACAAAAACCACAGAATCTTCAAAAACAACCAGTTTTTAATACCCCGCTGCAGTGTGATGAGTTCACAGATCGAGAAATATTCGGAATTTTGAGCTTCAGATTGGAAACGTAAGCCAAAAATTGTCCAATTCTGGTCATGAAATTACTTCTCAGTGCATCGTGGTTACGTACCAAGCAGATTTCTGGGGAAATACTTACATAGCAGCTTTATTTGCAACTTCAGAACATTCTTGCTCTATAACCACACCAACAACGGGGCATTGTTAGCTGTTTTTCTGGTGGTTCTAAGATTTTACTTTACACCATAGATGGCTTTCTCAAGGTTCTATGGACAGATATATCTCCAAACAAAAGGAAAAAGTTAAATTAAAGCAAAAACACATGGTATTGTAATAAAAGTATTTAAAGTAATACAGTGGATCTATCTGGTCCAAGATTAATTTAGGAAAAGGGAAAAATAGGTATAAAAAATAAATTTGGGGTAAGTTAAATTTTCTGAGGTCAAGCTCCTGAAACATTTCATCCTAGTTCTTCCATTGTCCTTTTTAAGAGTTTGTTTCATTTGTAGAACATCTTGGGTGTAATCTGGGTCATTTATCAACAGTAGTGGAGATGTTCATATATTGCACATAGTATAACATCCCTATTATATTTTCAACACTAAATTCCACTCCTTCCTAATAGGGCATGAAACTTATAATGGGGTTTTTATTATAATAGGATTTTTTGTGTTGTGTAGACAGCAGGAGATGGATTCTGTTAAACAACATGAAAAATTTCACTCACCATAAATTACCTGTAGCTTTAATAAGCAAACTAACAATATTTGGCCAGTATCCATCGAGGACATTAAAAAGAGGTTCATTTAGAAGCAAATGTGGACATCATAAATAAATTTTAGCGCATACTGAGCCCATATTGTGCATTAGAGGGAAGAATTATTTTGTTTAGATGCCTTTAATGCTTATTGCAAAAAGGGCTAGAAAAATATGCTCACTTGACATTTGTAGAAATATGTATTTTTCAAGTAAATGAATCTCTATAGGCCGTATTACTGGGACTTTAAGTTCTTTAATGTGCTGTGATAAAAACAAAAAAACAGGATATGTGATTAAATTTACATAATGCATTAAGACCATTATGTAACTGTATAGTTATGTCCTCAGCCATCTGTTATAAAGAGGGAGGTATTGCTTGGTGATAGTTTCTTAAAACTCAGTTTTATTTAAATGAATCGCAAAAACAGACCTCAAGTGAGTGTGAAAACTGAACATGTCCTTTTTGTTTTTTATTTCAATTTAATTGATGTAGCTAGATTCATTTACTCTGAATGTTGTACCGGTGATATTTCTGAAAATAACTTCATAATAAACATATTTATCAAATCAGCTTTCAGGTTTTTGTTTTTAGTGCTGCCTTCCCTGTATGGACAGTCAAACAGTGAAATATGACCGGTTATGACCCCTTATCCAACAAAAAGGCTGTAAGCACCCTCCTTCTGGTAGATATTATTTACTGGAATCTTATATCCACATTTCCCTACAATAGATTATGACTACAATGTAGAAAATTACTTAAATCAGTAGCAGTTATCATGGCTGCTAGACAGCACCATTGTTACCAGGTCACGACTGTTGTAATATAATTTCTTTTTAGCTGATTAAGATTTCTACTGCTTGATTCTGTTTTTTCTTTTCAAATGTTTTAAAACATATTCTAAAAATATAGTTTATGTAAATATCAAGCTGACGGGAAACCTTATTAAAGTTAAACAAACGGGGAATGAAATCCTTGAGCAAACGTTGCCTTAGAGTATGGAGAAAGGAAGGAGAAAAAATTCAGCTAACTTTTTTTTAATTATGTTTTAAGCTATTGGAAATAAAAGTTATATGTCCCATTTCATTTTATGTCATGACACACTACGTATTTTGTGTGTGTAGATCTTTGTGAATCCAAAACTCCACTCTGAACCCTTAAATGTGTTTGATATCCGAGTGGGTCCAAGCATGGCATGCCGCAGCACCCTTCGTCTCAGCCTTTTGTCGGCCATCCCACACTCAGCAGAGAGCACCGCAGGTCTGGTCCTCAGAAGAGAGCCTTTACTTTGGCTGGAAAATTGGGGTTAGACATGGGTCCACACAACACATCACCACGTAGAGGTCAGAGCCATCAAATCATCGCAGCCAGCTCGGGAGGCAGTGGAGCCCATTTCCTGACACTTCGGGGCTTGTGGGTTTCGGAGATAACATTAGAAAGATGCTGCAACGGGGAGCGTGCTGTCGTTAGGCAACAGCACCGCAGTGTGCTCGCAGTCTCAAACCGTCAAGACGACACTCAGGTTATTTAAAGGAGGATGATTAATGTGTTGAGAAATGGCAAGCACCTGCCCCAACCACACTCCCTCCTGGGGTTGTGTGTGGGCATGTGTGTGGGCGGGTGAGTGCATGTGCAGCCACATATATGTATGTGTTCTCTTGGAAGTGTTTGCATTAGTGTGTGTTTCCGCTTTATATTCTTGCATGCCTTTTGTATGCACTTTTTACACACAAACTGGACCGGTGTGTGTATGAGTTTGTGCATTGCGCTGACTGAGCCGGTGTGTTGGCAATTAGAAAAACCACCAGTGGCAAGGTGCACATTAATCATGTTCCTCAGCTGAAAAAGAGAAATGGGGCGGAGATGGGAGGAGGAGGACGACGAGAAAGAATAATGAGCGACTCTGTCTGAGGTATTCAGAGGTGCTCTGTTGAACTGTTACTTGTGACACAATGTTGGAAGCATTTATGAAAAACGGATGGTCATGACAATAGGCTCTGGCCCACTGGACAAAGACCTAGAGGTTTGATCTCGCTGCACTGTTTCCACAGGGATGACTTCAGCTGATGGCCATGTCGCACTTTCATTGTTCTTTATAGTGTTCTGCGTGGCAGTTTATTGGTTGCTCAAACATATTGTATCACAAGCATCCACTTTAACTTTAGGCCCTTGTTCAGAAGAAGAAAAGAGAACTGGCAGTAAACAAATGGGTGATTCCAAATTGAACAATATAAATTACAAGGTGAGGTGAATCTGTGAATTTTAAATTGTGACAGCATGAAACAATTTATGTGGTGCCTGTTTTAGATACTATTTGGTGTGATAATTTATGCATTAAATATTTACTGATATGGTTGCAACCACATTTTGCACCATTTTCACTCAGCAATAAATGCATTGCAATGCTTCAAATTATTTTATGAAATAGAGCAACACAGAGTACTCCATAGTTGTGAAACACACTGTTTCACAAAAATCTCAAACGTGGTGTGCGTGTACATAAGCTGGGGTTGTTTGAAATGTTATTTTCATTACTTGGTGAGTTTCTTGTGTTCTTACTGTGTTTTGATGACAAGTTGACTAAGATTAAATAATGACCCATGCAAGCTTGAGCCCACTGGTGCTGTTAGGTGCTTATTGTTCCACATATTATTACCGCTTATTTAAAAAGAATCATGAAAATGTCTCTGCCTATAATAGAACTGAATAAAGATCCTAGTACAAGAAGTTGATGATCTAAAATAAAGAAAGAAAAGAGGCTCTGCTGCTCCAAACACAGAATTATCCAGCTGAAGCAGTAGCATAAATATTGAATGGCACTATCAGCACTCAAGCTTAAGTAGAATAGCGGCACAGACCTAGATTACTAGTGACAGATTTGTGGTACATCCAAGAGCTGAGGCATATCTGCACCGACTTAGTGCACGTGCACCAAAAATGGCGTGAGATTCGACAGGAGGTCCTCTTGCATTGTGGAAGCCTCACGCTGGAGAGACTGTTCAGTCGTAAATGATTAAATCTGTGTTTTTGTACTGTAACATAAACCTCTGTGTTGTTCGGCTCGAAGCTCATCTAATTTAGCGTCTCTGCTTTCTTTGTTTTGCAGATGTATGATTGCTGATGAGGTAGGTAGACGATGCACTCTGGTCGGAAAATCTATTTCCCCCAAAAAATGAACCTGAGACTGTGCTGCAAGCCTTCCAAATTAATTTGTCAGCCCTGTGCTGCAGTCCCATGTGCCTAATCGCTTTTGACACTAGAATCATGGTGAGACCTTATTACTCCTGGGCCTCACATGAGCTCGGCCGTCATATGCAATTTGCCGCTGAGGGCCCCCTCTGGGATTGACCTGTTTTTCCTCACCCTTTGCCATGTGTTGATTTTGTCCCCCCCCCCAGATGGGTCTTGGGAAGACGGTCCAGGCCATCGCAGTGGCATGCGCTTACAGGCAGGAGTGGCCTCTCCTGGTGGTGGTCCCCTCCTCCCTCAAATATCCCTGGATCGAGGAGCTGGAGAGGTGGATCCCAGAGCTGCAGCCCAGAGACATCAATTTGGTGGAGAACAAGAGCCACACCATGTAGGTCATCCTACCACTCCCTCTTCATTCGCTTCTTTAAATCCCCTCTGCAGAAATACACAGGAGCAGTTTTCAGAAGGAACAATGGGAGGCAGCGGTGTCTGTTATGCATTAAGCAGCAACTTTAATTTAACTACAATTTGTGTCACAGGCCACCAGATGACTATTAGAGGTGTGAATGATTAATGAATGTTAATGATTCTATGCATCTGAAAGTGCATCTCAATGAATCTCAGTGCATTTCTTTGTCAAATTAACATAAACACGCACAGGAACTACTTCAGGAATATTAATACATGTATCTCAATCCTAGAGCTTCTTTTTCATTTAGTGCATGCTCCAAAAGTCAGACTGTCTGTCATGCAGAAAACATCTTCTGTATAGGAGTGACATGCAGGGGCAGTTTTGCATGAACCATTTCCTCTCTTTGGTGTCAATGTGGATTTTTTTACTCAATGTTGTTATACTTTAAGAACCTCCCCATGCCGAAATTAAAGATCTTCAACAACAGTGTTTTCTAAAAACAATACTGAAGTAAAGCCCAAGGCCACCCTACAGATTAGGAAACGTTCTTCCTGACAGCTAAAGGTAAAAGTTGACAGTACCTTGTGTTCCTGGAGTGAATTTTAATTACAGTGTACTCTGCAGTAAGCTGGCACCTTCTGTATTCTGCTGTGTCACTCAGTAGATCATTACAGCAGCAGTGTCACATTGAGGATACATGGTTTGAAATTGTTGTCCTCATATTGCTATTATTTCCGAAAAACCGTCAGTTAAACAAGCTGTAATTTTTTTGTAGATTTAAAACTCTTTATTCTGGTGTTTTCCTCTATCTCTATATTAAGATGTATTTTGGAATCTAAGACAACACTTCTTAGTAAATATTTTTTCCTTCACTGCTTTTTTTTTGTCTCTGCCATCTCTTGGAGTTAGAGCTCATTGATATCATAAATATAGTTTCATTAGGTGCTTTAAATAGAGTATTATTATGTTTAGCAGACTTAATGTTGATCAAGACTGACCAAACATCACTTTTCTGAAAGAGATGTTGATATTAACGTATTGATACAGCCTGTTCTAACAGGTTTTTAAATTTACAGTTCAAAAGAGATGTAGGCAAAAGCTAATTAAATTAATCTCAACCCCCATTTGTAGTCCATTTACTACCACAGGAGATTAACACTTAAAAATATGAACGATATATTTTTCTAATGGTTATTACTGGCTTTAATTAATTTAAAGAAGATTATCTGTGTTTTGTGAAAAACAGAAAGTTGTGAAGTGTCAGACTGGATGGAGAGCATCTGTCTTACCACAGATTCTCAATTAATTTTAAATCTGTACTTTGACTGGGCCATTCTGTGCTGCCAACACAGGGATTTACTGTGAGGATGGCAGGTTCAACATGCATTTTGCAGTCAGGAAGCTCAGTTTTGTTCTCCTATTGCCAAACTTTCATGAAGATTCTCAAACCTGAGCTGTGAATCTTTACAGCTCCTCTGGAGTTACCATGGGCCTCCTGGCTACTTCTCTGATTAATGCCCCTCTTGTCTGGCCATGTCTTATCTCTGTTGTGCCATACTCTTTCTTTTTTTGGATGATAGGTTTAAAAAAAACTCAGCTGGATGTTTAAAGCTTAGGCTATTGTTTTATACTGTAACCCTTCTTTAACCTTCTTCACAACTTTATCCCTGACCTGTCTCTCCTTGGACTTGAGGAATCTGTCTGTTCTGTAAGGATATTTTAAAAACCTCTGAGGGTTTCACAGAAGAGCTGTGTTTATACTTTTATTAAATTGCACAACGTGAGACTCTACTTAGTCGTAGCAACAGTTGGTTGCACTGGATTTTATTTAGGGATATCCGATTAAAAAGGGCTTAATACATGTGCACTCCACACTTTTTAGTTTTTTTAAATTGTTAATAATCTTGAAAAGCATGCCTATTTTACATGCACTGTTTTTTTAATCTGTCTCATAAAATACAGAGAAAATATACTGAAGTTTGTGGCTGTAAAATGTCTAAATGCAAAATGAAAGACACTCTACAGACCCATTCAGGGCAGCACTGTGCACAGTCTAAGTGTTTCAGATATTCCTTATGAAAGTGAAAGGTTACAGCCATTATTTGAGCTTAAGGGAATGTTGCCCTTATAACAGTCTGTCTGGCAGAGGCTGATATGTTCTTCTTCAACTCTTGCAAGCAGTAATAATTTACCCTAAAGAGATGTAATAAAATTTTTTTTTTAAATGTGAAAGCGCTTGGTCTCATAGTGGGAGGCCGAGGCAGGGTGATAGACAGTGGAGGTGGGGCCGATAAATTAATCTTGGAGTGTCCCTCAATGTCAGGAGCCAGAAGGGGCCATTGCTTGACAGCGCTGACAAACAAATCATGTCAAGGTGACATCTGCAATATTGAACAAGACCTGAAAGGTTCAGGGGAAAAATGCTGTCCTTGGGAAATGGGCCTAAATTCCATGACTTGTTTATTCAGGTTTGGAGTGCGTTTCTGCATTGTAAATTGATGTTTTCAAATAAAGCATGGAAACACCTGTTGTCACCTCAAGTTTCCCCCTTGTTCTTTCTGCTTTTTAAGTTTTGAATGACACAAAGTTTCTATATTTGTCACTTGGAGGGGTGGAGGTGGAGATGGGGGGGGGCTCCCCACCTCACATCACAGATGAGGTGCAAAGAGGTTGTGAACGCCTTCTAGGGAAAACGTGTCCTTGAACTGGATGTGATAATGACTGAACGTGGAGGCAAGAAGAAAATATTATGCATCTCCTAACTTGTGTTTTGACTGACTCCTGCTTTTGTAGAACATCAGTGGCACCTTCTTCCAGCGTTTCGGCTCAGAAACGTTCGCGTGTGGTGAAGGGAAAGAATTAAAGCCTTCCAGATGCATGGAGCCTTCATGATTTCTTTCAGATCCTCACTGATTTCCATGCTGCCGAAAGTCACCTGTGTGTTTGTTTGTTTATCTGAACCAGTACCTGTGTGCTTACGTTGCAGCTGCACATAGCATATGAGTTGGGAAGGAGGAAAGAAAAAGAAATTGCAATACAACATGTTTGAAGAGCTGAAGCAGGGATGTACAAAAAGTTTGCCGGAAGAAGTCTGTGCCTTAATACCATGTTACAGCTGTTTTTTTTTTTTGTTTTTTTTATAATCTCAGTTGCTTTTATGCCCTGTTGCCAAACCAATAAACCCTTAAGCATGAGAACAGATGTTCAGTCTGTATTTGATTGTAACTGTTGACAATGATTTTTCTGGTTTTTCAGGTTGCAGCCATTCTCACCAATAGCAATATTTTAATGAAACATAATGTAAAATGAAGAGATTTACGCTCTCTTTCAGTAATGCCAAAAGCAATATTCTGTTTAGTAATGTAGAATTCAGTTGTTCAAGAAATATGACTCTGTGGCTTGATAGCTTGATACAACCTTCAAATTACACTAAGGTAAAAGCCTCCTTGTAGCTAAATGCCAAGATTAAAGGAGAAAACTTCTAAAAATTATTCATAAAAACATATGCTTCTTGTTTTGCATTTAAATTTGTCATGAAGTTCTTTATAAATTACCCTCAATTTGAATATCAGTAATTTTAAAACCACCTTTATCTCTGGCAGTGACAACTGACTTTGCTAGCTGAGCTTACATTTTGTGTTTAGTTGGTATTCATTTTTGTGTGCCCCATAATGAAAGTTATCACTTTGTTTGTGTTTTATGAATATTTACTTTTTCATTACAATAATAAATTGAAGCTCATTTGTTTTACGTAGCTTAAATAAACTGTTTTAAAGACACCAAACTGTAGCAACGTAGCCATCTCAAGCCCCTAGCACTCCCCATCTAACTTGTATCAGAGTTTGGTTAAACCAAACAAAACTTTGCTAATTTCAGCAAATTAATTATAATTTTGATGTTGCTACAACGTCTAGTGTTTCTTTATAATTTTATTTAAAACATGTCATGCTATCATTCAAAAATTATTAGTTATTTCCCCAAAATAAGGTCAAACGAATCTGCTCGAGCTAGCTGCTAGCCTAACTAAGCTAGTTCTGTGTCATAGCCTTTTGGTTTTATGCTGTACTTGCTAGTTGCTAGTTAATTGTGCTTGGACATTTTTTTTTATTATTTTCTGACATTTTATTGAAAAACTGTTTATTGACCAATTTGTTTGATAACCTAATTAAGGGAAAAGTTGTTGACAAATCTAATATATAGCAAGAACTGAACAGTGCCATATTTTAATTCATTTTTGATAAATTACTTAATAACCTATATCATTTGCCTTATTATGTACTCATCAGGCTTTTTGTGTGCCCTGACTGTTTTTGTATTGTGTGTGTGTGTGTGTGTGTGTTCTTGTCCTTCTGCAGGGCTATCAGCAGCAGTAAGGTGACAGTGTTGGGTTATGGCCTGCTCACCACAGATGCACACCCCTTAGTGGAGGCTCTGAGCAGGCAACGATTCGCTGTGGTCGTCGTGGACGAGTCACATTACCTCAAATCAAGGAACGCAGCAAGGACTAAGATCCTCGTCCCTCTCATTCAGAGCGCAAAGCGCGCCATCCTGCTCACTGGTACCCCCGCTCTGGGTCGACCCGAAGAGGTAATCAGACTTGATGGAATGAAATTTTAATGATGCCTCTTGAGGAAAGAGTACACATTTAAATGGAGCAGGCTTTTTCACCCAAAAGATGAAACAGACCTTGCTGATTGCACATTCCTTCAAACACTACTATATGTTTCGATGGATAATTAAAGACAACTCAGGAGGAGGGAGCAATGTGGACAAATAGAGAAATCTGAGTTCAGTAAATTTATAAAATTCGCAAGCTTAAGATAGGATTCAGTAGTAGGCCAGCTCAAATTTATCTTTGTGCAAAGGTGTTTTATTCTGCGCTGCAGGTAGATCGCCATGGCAACTTGCTCCAGAGCAGTGTATGCTCCGGTCTAATATTCGAAAAGCCAATTAACTCTCTCTGGCGTCACTCATCCTTCTGGATCCTGTGGTCTTATTTCAATAACCTTTGTTTTTTACAAAGCCCGATATGAACAGACACGGCTCTGCAATAAATGAGACAAGTAATAAAAGAAGCATGAAGGGGGGGGAGAATGGGTGGAACTATTGAATTTATTCACAGGACCACTGTGTTTGGAGAGCAGCTGAGCGGAGCTGTTCCACTCTGTATAATGATTTATTATGCTATTGTTATATATTGTTATATATGTATATATGTTGCAGGTGTATCTTAGATTACAGCCATATTCCATCATCGCTGGTGTGGAAATTAAAGAAGACTTTGGGAATTAAAAATCGTTCCCATGTCCAGCATGTAGACAGTAGCAAAAAATATACTGGAAGCACAGTCTTCTCTAATAATTGGCTATTTTCCTCCACCCCAGTCCTTTTCTCCAGCCTCAGGAGCATTTCTTTATAATGCCACTATAATTGTTTTGTCGAAGTTCTTGTAAATAATTTATATAAATGAAACACTTAATTTTTTAATTGCTCTCTTACATATGAAAACATTTTCATATTCTAATAAATGTAGCTTTTGCGATAAGGCCTAAGCAAGAGATGAAAAAGGAAAACAAAACAATGATCTGATTCTATGTCATTCTTCAACATTCTTTTTATTCCAATACCCCTAAAACAAATCTGGTGCAACCTATTGCCTTCATAAGTGAGTTAATTAGTAAATGTGTGTATTTAATCTACCAGTGAACTGTTTGTCCATTGTCTGAAAATTTAAAAAGTATGGCATAGCTGAAACCGAATCCATCTTAACTGACAAGCCGGGAAGGGAGAGCATTAAACAGAGGAGTAATAAAATAACCTATGGTAACTCTAGAGGAGCTTCAGTGATCAACAGCTCATGTGGGGGAATCTGTTGACAGGATAACTATTAGTTATTCCTTTTTAATTGTTGAAAGAAAACCATAAGAACTCCATTTTGCAGTTGGCCACAAGCCATGAGGGAAACGCAGAGACATATGTGGAAGAAGGTGCTCTTTTCAGATCAGACCAAAATATATGTTATTGGCTTACATGGCAGACACCATGTATGGTATAAAACTAAGACTTAAACCTAAACACACCATCCCTAGGGTTGAACATGGTGGTGGCAGCATTATGATGTGGGGACGCTTTTTTTTAGCAGGTACAGCAAACCTGTTCAGAGTGGATAGGAAGATGGATGTAAATAAAATAGAAGTTAATAAAGTTGATGGTTGGAATGTGACAAAATGTGAAAAGGTTGAATACTTTTGAAAGGTATTTTATTATATTTTGTGTTCTATGCATTTGCGCACTACATTTTAATAATATTATGGACTGTTTGGATAGAATATTTGTACTAAATATAGATTTCAGTTACTGGGAATTTCAAGGTCACAGAGAGCGATGGGGACATCACAAGGACATATGGAGAAAATATAGGTTATTGCAACTGATACTATTATCATAATAGTATCAGTTGCATTAGGAAAAAGTTTTAAAACAACAGCCCATCATTGTTTTTCTGCTTGTGCTAAATTGGGTTATGCAAGTCAAAGATTCAATAGGGAAGCTCAGGTAAGGCTGTGAGCCTCTGTTATGCTCTGTAGCCTCTCATGAGGGTCCTGGCACAAAAGACCATGGAGTTGCTCCAGTCAGTTCTGTTTTTTGGCTAGGTTCTCTTCCTAGTAGAATATGCCCAGAAAACCTCCAAAAGGAGGCATCCATTACCCTTTCAATGCAGAGAAGCAGGAGCTCTGCTCATTCAGGCCTCGTTTTTCTTCTCAACTTAAAATTATTGGTACTAATAAATTAGGCATGTCCTGATCATTGTGCCTGTGTTTCCTTTAAAAATAGTTCCATAACTAATTTAGATTTAGTTTAGGATGTCCTGTATTTAACTCCATCTATCTTCCCATCATCTCTGACCTGCTCCAAGTCCCTGCTTAGTAAAAGCATGACCACGACATGATACTGCCTTCGCCATGTTTCACCTTTCGGTCTCATCTGAGTAATGTTCTTCAATCTTGTTGCTCTTTCAGTGCAGCAAAACATATTTGGTAAGCATTAACAATGCAAACAAAAAGTGACTCTCTTTGACCAGTAGGATGTTTCCCTGTTTTTCCAGTAAAATAAAGACATAAATACATATTTATTGAATATTCTGTGTATAAATATGTATTAATTTAGCTCTATTTGACTTTGAGAATAATGAGTTAATAATCAACTGTACGATCAAATATTCAGCACCAACATCATGGATTTTGGTAAATATGTTAGGTTATTTATGTGGGACAGGAATATTATTTCCCTGTCTTGGGAAAAACG
Source organism: Crenichthys baileyi (assembly GCA_036173005.1). Lineage (NCBI taxonomy): Eukaryota > Metazoa > Chordata > Actinopteri > Cyprinodontiformes > Goodeidae > Crenichthys > Crenichthys baileyi. The sequence continues at coordinate 926,366 of JAHHUM010002890.1, read as the reverse complement.
TAACTATTGCCTGCATCTTGATAATTAACCGATCATTTAAAGCATCTAATTAATTTCAAGGTGAAAGGAAGTTATTTCTCGTTAGACATCTGCAGGAGGGGTATTATTGGCAAGGTGCGCATGCATGGTACAGCCTGTGTGACGAATGCCATCCTGTCTTTGCCGGTACCTGCCTGCAGTGGTGAGGTTAGTTTTTAGATATCATCTCTCTCTGTGCCACAAGAGCCGAATATAACATTTTATCATCCGCAGCATAAACCTGATAAGCCCTGTCCCTGCCTCTGTGCCAGTCTACTCGCTGCCATCATTACTCACCGTGGGTCTAACATCGAGCTCGCACAGTGCTCAGGGCATGTTGCACCGTTCATGACGTGCCCTCATTCCTCCCACCCCATTAAATCAACTTTGTGAGGGGAGAAAATGCGAAACTGCTGTTGAACAAGTGCTGAATTTAGAACAGCGCTCTTCACTGCGGCTGCTTATTCAGCTCACCTTGCTGAAGATTACCTGTCATTATTTCAAGAAATGCTGAAAATTGGTGAGATGTGGAGCGTTCACTCAGACACAAACTTTTTCTCGGGACTTTGGTGCCAGCTGTGATGTAGATGCACTCTTTAACTGTTAACATATGACAGATTTGCTGAAGAATCAAGAAATTTTACATTGTTTGAGTTTTTTCGTTTCAATTGTCTCATTTAAAAATCTTCTTGGACCCCCCCTAAGGTTTGACATGGTTAATTTAAAATTAATTAATTAACTGAAATAACTATAGTTATAATACAGGAATAGTAAAGTAGGGAAATGACAACAGGACCTTGAGTAAACTACAGGCACAGCTTGCTTAATGATCATAGAGATATACTGAGCTGTATAACAAAGTCACTTTTTAATACTGCTTTCTACATCTGTAGTATTTCAGTAATTTAACTAAAAAGTCAACCTCAGAAATTTTATAAATCCCTTACACAGATAGTGATATATTTCAATCGTTTATCTCTGTTAGTTTAGATGATTATGGATTATTTGTGGACTTGCATACAACCAATAAAGAATGATTTAAAACACAAAAATGTTTTATAATAGTCTGCACAGTCACGACTGACACCCTTCACAAGGAAGGTAAGTCACAAAAGGTCATTTCTTAAGAAACTGGCTTTCCAGGGTGCTGTATCCAAGCATATTAATGGGAAGTTGAGTGGAAGGAAAACATATACACAAGTAAAATGGAAACTTCAGCTTTGGAATGTGGAGAAAAATATTTAAGAGTTAGGGAGAAATTCAGTAGGCATGGACTGCTTATGAAATGCAGTGTATTAACATGATACCAGGAAAAAAAGACAAGCGTTGACCTTAGTTTTTTTTTTTTTTTTCTTTTTTAACCCTGGGAATCATTATAGGACAATTTGCAAACTATTTGTAGGTCATAATTTTACAGTAATACATTTTATTCACAAGAGATAAAAAAAATTTACTTTTGAACTATTGACATTTTCGCCATTAGTCAATGTCCTGGATTCACTACAACAGCAGTTTATGTGTTTCTTAGAGAAATTGCAAAGATTTACCTTAGACTGTACAAGCTTCGATTAGCATGGTAAACGTTCATGACAATATAACTGGAAACAAAATGAACAAGTATGGCTTGGTAGGAATGCTTGCCAGGAAAAAGCCTTTTGAAAAGGCGGCACATATTATTTTTGCAAAGCCGCATTTAATTTCTAGAACAATGTCAATGGAACAGACGTGACTGAAGTAAGCATGTTTTGCCATAATGGAAGGAGACAAGTTTAGCCAAACACAGCATGCCAGCTCAAATGGTGGTCCCTGGGCGAGTCCCTCCTTTTGATGCCTACCAGTCAAAATGCAGAAACTTGTGTGAGACTCGGCAGAGGGATAAAATGCCGTGCATTTCCGCACAAACCAGGTTTTCTTGTCTCTGTTCTAAGCATTAAAACTGATTACACATGAATAAAAGCAACATAACAGTTGCTCAGGGCCCAACTGACAAATAGGTTAGATCTTTTTTTTTCTGATGTTAATCTGTTCCCGTTTCTAATGCCACTCTGGACAGTTGCCCATTTGGCACATATCAAAAACTGCCACTCAGCACAAATATCTCGAACCAACTGTTGAGTAGTGGTGGAGGTTTGCTAAATTAGTACCTGTGCCCCTTACAGTCCATGAGTTTATCAGAAAGAAAATAAAAAAATAGGCTGTTGCAATGACTCAGTCAAACTTCACAGAGTTGAGATTTAAGATAACATTTCAGAAATGAATACACCTCAGTTAGCTGAAGCAATTTTATGACAAGAGGGAGCCAAAATTCCTCCACTGTGACATTAGAGACTGTTAGGCAGAAAATGACTTTGTCATTTTTGCTAACCAGTCATATACGAAATTTTATAAAACAATGTTTAATTAATGACAATCTGGGATCTGTTTTGTTTATTTGTACATTTGAGGCTAGACTGTATTGGTCTTGGGTTGCTTTTGTAAATAAAATGATATTTTAAAAGGCTAAAATAAGTGCAATAGCGCTGCACAATATATTGCAAATTTATCGTTATCGCAGTATAACTGTTAGGAAAGTGCATGTCACAAAAAAGAGCTTGGACTGCAATAAATGTTACCAAACTATTTACATACCATGCATTCAGGCTCTCTATGCCTGTAATAAATTTTGTGACACTTTGTTGTTCCCTAGAATACAAGAATCCTAATTAACTATTAAGACTCCCTTTTCTACATTAAACAAAGCTCCGTTTTTCTCCGTCTCCCACGGCCATAAACTTTACTCACATTAACTTTTGGTTTGGTGTGAAGTTTTATTGAAAATTTATCACCTCTTGTGTTTTTCACAGCTTTTTATGCAGATTGATGCCCTCTATCCCAGGAGTTTTGGAACATGGACAGACTACGCCAAGAAATACTGCAACGCCCATTACAGGTGACATTTTCTAAATGTCTTCATATCCTCTAATTGTGCCAGGTACACTTGTGGTTCCCTGAAAGCCTCCAGCTGTTTGTAAATCACTAAAAACTCATCTGTTTTTTTAAAATAACACATTTAGAAACGCTTTTTAAAAAAAATAAAACGTCAATGCCTTTATTGTATTTTAGACTTCTATTTAAATGTATTTAATTATATTTTTTTGTTATAACAACTTTCCCAGTTCTTCACAAAAAAGTGTGTTACATGTATTTTAACCATATATTTGTTATTTTATTGCAATATTATTATTAGTGTATCAATATGTCATAGTTTACTTAAGTGGTTATACTCTTTTACGTTTAATCTTAGTTAAAGCACCTTTGAGGAAAATAAAACTCATTATGGAAATACTCTTAGTTTGAGCTTTTATTTAAGGGACGAGAAGATGCTCTAATTTGTCAGGATTGTTTTTTCTTTTGTACTGTTTTGTATACCATTCACCCAAAGTATCTATTTTTGCTTCAGAAAAATACGACCACATGATGACACTGCCACCACTGTGCTTGACTGTTAGAATAGCATTTATAAAGCCCTGCTTAGGGCCTTTTTAATGTACACATTATGTGAAAATACAAATGTAATCCTTTGGCAATTCTTTGTTCACTAATTCCCCATTCAAACACCATTCAAACTTTAAAAACGTAACAGGACATTTGAATACTATTCAGTTTTTTTATTATCTTTTATTGTTTTATATAATCGCTGTTAGTTTCATAAGGTTTTTGATAAACTAATGCCTCTTCTGGCAGAAGGAAAGAGTCCACAAATGTTGCCTGCTGCTATATCCTGCTGCTATATCCCTAAAAATACAAACATGTCCCTTTTCACTGAGACTTTCATATAACAATAGTAAAATGAAGCGGAACTGCGTTGCTCAGAAAAATGAAAAATGTTTTTAAGAAGTACAAAATGAAAAACTGGTTTTTGACTCCCTGCTGAGAACCGTGAATGTCTGTTCTCCACAATCATTTGTGGGTCCAACAGTCTCAAAATCTTTTTCAGGGGGTTGATGCTGTTTACGTTTTTAAGTCCTAAGACTCAACTTTGTATATATTTACACATTTTCTGAATGTCTAACCCCTTAAATTTCTGTACTAGCAATTAAAGTCTGCTAAAAAAAAACTTGTAAAATTTTTTGTCATATATGCAAATTTATTTTTATTTTTGGAGGGCAGGGTATTATTTGACCCTTGGAAGATTAGCATCATAGCATCATCATTAATTCAGATAAAAAAATCTTTTTTTCCTCGTTTGCATAAATGAAAATGGTAGATTTACACCACATAAACAAATATTTTCATTTGTAAAAATGACAATTTAAACGGATTTCAACACCGGGGAATAAAAAACAAATAGAAATCAATGTGCAGTAGCTGTGTAATCAAAATATGCATTTTGAATGGGAGTAAAAAGGGACATATCATGCAAAATCCACCTTTTTAGCCTTTAGTCTCACCAGGAGACGTATTTTTCAGTTACTCTAACATCTGTTACGTTTTTCCAACTGTTACGTCACTGTATTTGCTAGGGAACAGCTAAATAAGGTCACAAACCTCCGGCTGATCAATTTCGGGTATCTGCCATAGTTATTTCTTGCTGCAGGTTTGTAGTCCAGGCTCAAGTATGCCTACGCTGAAAGAGGATAAGTGTGGTTTGGTTGTTGGGTGTTATAACCCACACAATTCATCACACCGTCCTCCAGCATCAGAACCTCTTCAAAGTGCCTTGTTAAATTTTATTTTTCATTGAAACCTGCCCACATCAGAGGGGAAATTCCTTTTTGTTTGCATGAAGCACTTTAAGGATGGGTTCTTCAGCAACATCTGGCAGTGTCAAAACTGATTTGCTGAAAGACTTCATCTGTTTAAGGGGTCAGGTCCTTCTGTCTATGGACACAAGGGACACAGCAAAGCGGTAAGCTGCAAATAACACTAAAATGACAACAAAGTTTATTTTAGACATGAATTTATTGGGTTGCTCTCAGACGCACCTCACAACAGGCGTAAAAGAGGAGCCTGCGGAGATACCATAAAAACAAGGAGTTCAGACTGAAGAATTTCCACTTTATATACACCACAACTGACGTGGAAGAAAACAAAAATTAAAAATTAAAACTCTTAAAATTCGGTATCTGGCCTAATGGTAGGCTATTTGTGTCAACACAGCAAAAATTTTGAGCAATTAAGATTCTGTCTATTACTGCATAATAGTCAGTCGTGTTTTAGGTGTTTGATTTCTTTCAGCAGAAACAGCTTCTCTGACCAGTCTGCTTTGACAGAGTGCATCTTCCATTTCCATAGAGAAAAAGGTTGGTTTTCACTCTGATGCACCTGATCATTACTGCAATCTTATAGATAAGTGCCTTTGTAATTATTTCCAGTAATTTCAAATTAGTAAGTGGTGTTGAAACAAAATGGAGAAATTCAAAGACTGCTCCAGATCCTCAGCGCCTGACCTCAAAGCAAGAACACTTATATAAGTGACAGTGAAAACCTGAAAAAACAAATTTTACTTTGCTGTTTGCTGATAATACAATTTTTAGATCAATAGTTTGTGTGTTAATTATGTATATAATTTACAAATTTAGCTTATTTATTATGCAGTTAATTAAATTAAGTTTATTAAAAATCCTTATCTTCTCAAGATTTTCTCAACTCTATAGTTCATCCATGTTAGCAAATATCTAATTATGTCTTTCCTAACAAAACTGGAGGCAAACCTTGTTTCCACCTCTGATAGGTCCCACTTGGACTTTAAAAACGGAGAAGTGTTAAATATTTGCACTTGTGTAGGTGATATGCCTGTAAGGTTACTTTCATAGCTAAGCTAGTGTTTAGCACGTGCCTGCTCTGCTTCCAGGCTAAGCAAACTAGTGTGGACTTTAGCCTTCTAAACTGAAGTCATCATTTTATGGTTTGTCCATTTGTGTCAAGGTTTTTATTTCCAAGTTCTGAGTTGGTAACAATTAACTGGATTTCTCCCTGAAGTCAGATTTCTGTCTCGGAACGTTGGGGGTCTGTTGCCAGCCTAAACCTCAAAATGCTTTATGGCTGCCACACAACATTTAACTGTTTACTTGAGTAGTTGTTATTTCATCAAATCTTTGGGGCACCTAATGCTTTACTTACATTCGTGAACATGTTTCTTTTGTCTTTAAATAGATCAGCTTGTATTGCTAATAGCAGTTAGCACGCTCATTTCACAGCCAGGATGTGTATGTTGGGCGAATTATGGACTTTTCTGAGGGTATTACCTGGACATAGACTTGAAATGGGATTTTTGTTGTGGGGCCCGCTTAGGTTGCATACATAGGACTCAACAAAAAAAAATAGCTGGATACCCTTTGCAGCTCTTATCTGAGTTTCAAATTTGTGTTGATTAAATCAGTTCAACATGAACAACACATTATGGACCCATATGGGTCCAACATCAAGTCTATGTTTGGAGTTAACATGAGATCGTTGTATAACCTACAGACAGCCTATAACCTATGCCTATGGACCCCGTTTGTAAATTGTTCAATTGGTTAGCACAATAATTAGCTAATCCTACTAGTTTCGAGTTTCAACTTTGGACTATGTCCATATATACTTTAACTACAAACTACAAAACATGAAAGTGTTATTCATTTTTTGTTTTACCTGTGTTACTAAAAAGATGTCCATCCCTTTTTCATTCAGTGCTTATTTATGGTTTAGTAAACATAAAGTTTTAGTAGATCCTCACCTCTCTTTAATTGTGTCTGTTGGGATAAGGTGAGCTGTGTCTGAGAGTGGAGTGGCGCTGCTGCTCATTTAAGGGATTGTTGTAAGAACCAGGCCAGCATTGAAGCCAAACGTCACATGCCAGCTGGCTCCTAGTTGTTAGTGACGATCAGTTACATGTGTGAACAAACGCATCAAATGCATTGCTTTGGATGTCCATCAAAGTTATCAGCTCAGTCAGGGATGGGATGGGGGCCATCAGTGCTAACACTTTGAATATGATAGTGTGGATTGTGGGTGGGGAATGCCATTCTGAGACATACACAGAGGAGGACACCAAGCAGAGCCATCTGAGCTGTCCTCGTACTCTGTCCTCTTTTTTGAAACTGGACTTGATGCGAGCAACTAGAGCAACTTTTGGGATAGAGAAACAGCATTGCTGCATGAAAGCTCATGCTTTAAACAACACATTTTAGAAGAAATAGTTTTGCACCTTTCATCAACAAAAACTGTACACATTGAAGTGTTAACCAACTACTTTTGGCAGCCCCATGTGAGGTTTGTCCACTCTTTCAGCCAGCATGGCAAATAACCAGCCTTTGTGTGGACAGCCAGTGCTAACAATTCAAATTCTAACAAATCATTTGGCTGATAAATGTAAAATCTGATGGTGAGTTTTGTGATGAACCTCTCAGCTTAGCTATCAAACGAAATAGTTTTCCAGGTTTGCAGAGTAGCCTTAGGTAAAATCTGGGGTGTTTCAGCAGAGCATCTCAGCAGTTAATCAGTGTTGCAGTGCTGGTCAGCTCCCAAGTGGGAAGGTTTAAAGGTGTCTACAGTGCTTTGCAGAAGTACCTAACCACCAACTTCTGTGTATTTTAGGATCTTGAGAGATACCCCAACACAAAGTCATGCCTAATTGTGAATGGAAGAAAAAGGAAGCATGCTCTTTTAAACATTTTTCAATTCAAAAACTAAGAAGTTAGGACTGCATATACCTATTACCCCTTTTAAAAGACACCTCAAAATAAAATCCAGTGCAAAACTGAACACTGTGGCCTACATGATTAAAAAAAAACTGTTCACTTACCTGAACACATCATCCCTACAGTGATGCACGTTGGTGACAGCATCATGGTGTAGTGAGGTTTTCTTTAGCAGCGATGGGGAAGCTGCCCTGAGTTGACGGGAAGGTGGATGGAGGGCTGGAGGAAAACCTGTTAAAGACTGTAACACAGTTGAGACTGGGGTGGAGATTCAACTTTGAGCAGCGTGATCATTCAGTTAGACAATTACTTCAAAACATATTTATGTGTTGGAATGGCTCAGTCAAAGTCCAGACCTAAATCTATTTCGGAAACTTCAGTAAAACTTAAAAATTCAAGTTCTCAATACAACTGAACGCTGTTTACTAATTAGGCAACTCTTGAAGGCAATTAGTTGCACTTAGTTGTTGCATTTTCCTTGTGCTTCACAGTTAAGCACTACTTTATATTGGTCTATCTAAAGGTGTAATGAAATACGGTAAAGTTTATGAATAAAAGTGACATACTGTGAAGTGAAAGGGATGTGAGTACTTTTGTAAAGCACTTTAACTACACCTTTACTATAATGACAAAGATCCAGAATATAAATATCTATTTAATGACTGTCTTTGCAGGTATTTTGGACCTCGCAGGCAGTGGGACTGTCGTGGGGCATCCAACCTAGAGGAGCTGCACCAACGGCTGAGCCAGATCATGATACGTCGACTAAAAGCCGAAGTTCTGAGTCAGCTGCCTCCTAAAATCCGTCAACGTATCCCCTTTGACCTGCCCAAGGAGGCTGCCAAGGTGCACAGTTTGACATAAGTGGTAAACTTTGATAGATAATGCACTCAAGAACAGATCTATCACACAAAATGAAATAAATTGTTCCTGCTTGTTCATACTTTAAGAAGTTTCTGCCACTGCCTTCTGTCTTTAGATTTATGATATCTCTCTTTCAGCCTAAGCCTAGATGTGCTGAGCTCCTTCTTCTCCTCCATCATGTATCTCTTTTAGTCTCCCCAAAGTTATGGCTGCAGTTTTTTGCCTCCCACGCCGCGCCTTGTGTGTCTAAATCCACGTGTGAATGCTAATGCGACCTCGACCCTGGGTCTGCTGCTCCGTCGGTTCGGACCCTCCCTCTCCGTGCTCTGGGGTTGCTTTCCCATTGGGAAACAATAACAATGCAGGCGTCCACCAGGAGGCTTTTGTTATGTTTTATATCATATCAGCAGGTGAGGGAAAACAGCGGAGGTGCTTTTTCAGCAGTAATTAATGTTCGGAGCCAGGAGTGACACCACAATGAGGAGGTTGCTCGGAAAAGTGATGATGCTGGGTTTCAGCCCATTCTCCCTAAATGTTAAGGGACGCTTTAATTGGGAGCTAAAAGTGGTTTGTGTTTCTACATAGCAACAACAATTAGAGCAGGGAAAGTTCACGCTGTGCCTCGTTGTTGGTGCTCTCTTGGTGTTAAAATTTCTCTGCTGGATATTATATGTTATATCTCTGGATGTTATATCTCTTTGATTAAATGAATGCACATCATATTTGTCTGTTTAGCCCTAAAGCAGCTGAATGGACTGGTTTCAAGAGATGTGAGACTGAAGTGTGAACAGGCCATATCCGCCACCATTGTGCTTCCAGAGTAGAGGGAAATCTGCACAATATATAAAACATAAAACACAGAGAGGACATTATTTTCATCCAAACAAGCTATCCTTTGAAGCATAGTTTAGCTAACTGACAATATATACTGAATGCCAGGGCCACTTACCGCCTGTTTATTCTTCCTATCTCATTTTACTCCCTAATGATGGCTTTTATCTTCCACCACCAGACACTTTTTATGCCCCTGCTGCCCTTTACGTTTTCAGCCCTGGCCTTTTGTCAGCGGTAGACTGGTGAATATAATCGCAGGTGGAGTGCTTACCCACTAAGGCCCCCTTTTTTTAAACCAGCAGATTATATAGAGTGTATGAATGCTTGAATGTACAGTTTTTAATTTTAAAATAAACGCAGAGAAGCGGCCTGAGTGGCTGTGTTAATGCAGCTGTTGCTCGGTAAAATTCGCTATTTTTCAGCCGTCCTCGACTTTGACGCTGCAGAAATGCAAATGCCTTCTATTAAATGGTGCAAAGCTTTGTGTTTTGTATTGTACCAATTCAGTAAACACCTGTAAGCTTCCATTTATATATATCTGTGTGTTTTTGTGTGTGAGTCCTCATTATTACAGCTTCTGGTTTTCCCACTCCTCTCATTTTCTTTGACTTTACCTTTGACTCCCCTTTATGTGTGTGTTTAATCAGGCAAGGTCCACCTCTGGCTTCTATCAGCGCGCCATATGCCTCAGAGCATTGCACTATTTGATATGCACTGCTGTGAGAAATCCTTTGTTGCTGTGGCATTATTTTTGCACAGATTTAGTAGCTTCAATTCACTATAAAAGAAATACAATTGAGGACATATTCCAAAAATCTGGCTTGCAAGACAATTCCATGGTCCTTAAACGTTTCTTTCAGATTTTATTATGTTACAACCACAAACTATGTATTTATTAGGATTTTATGTTCTTGACCAGATGATTCCACTGCTCAATGATAAACTAAACGCAATATTTTGATGCAACGAACAAAGTAAATAGTAGTAAATCACTGTAGACCCAAAACATGAAAGGGTAAGCTTTTATGTATGCTTTTGAGAAAACAACGCTGGATCTTTGTGGACCTATTTACTATCATTTGAATCTTCTCCTGTGGTGGTGGGCCAAACAGTGTATCAAATTTCTTCCGTGTCATTATTATACATCCCTTTAGTTGGTCTAGAACAAGTTTGTGCACTTTGCACATGTGGTGCATTTTAATGCATCGCCTTGTACTCTGATACCCTTCAAATAAAATCCAGTGCAACAAAATGATTTCCATCTGTACAATATCTGTAAATGGGAAGAGGTTTGCTCAGCTGCAAACCTATTATGTCATGGGCATCCACCTGAACTGGTAGTCCGGGTAGGGAGATCCTGAATCAGAGAAGATCTGTGGCTCAGGATCGAGAATCTGTGGACATCCACCTATTCATTGTCTTCCGCTCATCTGAGATTGTGTCCTGGGGGTAACAGGTCCAGGAGAGTAACCTAGACATCCCTCTCCCCGATTTCTGAGGGATCCCAAGGCATTCCCAGGCCAGATGGGGTATACTACATGTCACCTCCAGCAAGTTCTGGGTCTACGTCTAGTGGAATGTGGCTTGAAAACCTACAAATGGAGGCACCCAGGAAGCATCTTGATTATTTGCCCAAACCATTTTAACTGAATCATTTGAATGCAGAGAAGCAGAGGATCTGCTTCGTCATCCATTCTGACTGAGCTTGAGTTTTCCAAAGAAGAATGGGCAAAAACTGTAGTGTAATTGTAGCTGTAATTGCAGTGAAATACGGTTCTACAAATTATTGACTGAGTGTAGCTAAAAAGAAATACACTGCATGCTTTTAATATATGTATGTATAATTTTCCTTCCAGTTTTGTACTGACATGCTTTGGTCTATTAAATGAAATCCCAATGAAATACATAGAAGTTTGAGGTTGTAACATAACAAAATGTGGAAAAGTTCTCGGGGTATGAATGCTTCAGGAAACCACTGTAAATGAGGTTTCCTACCAGTTCGTGATTGAGCTACGTCTTGGTAAAACAAACCCGGAATCCCTCGGTGTCTCTTGTTTATGAGGTGGAGGAAGCATATGCTTCTCTTCACAGGCAGCCTTTCCCACTGCGATCTCCGATCTCGCCTTAAATACTTCTCGCCAATCACCTTGAGAGTGCGCAAGGCGCCTTTGATTTATTGTACCGGCTGGGCTGCTTCTCCATCTTCGACCCCGGCTTGTCACAAGGCAGCTATAATTGGGAGACGCTCATGACCCACCTAACACAGCAGCCCAGTCGGAGGGAGAAGCATCCTTGGGAATTCTCCATCTCTCTTTTTTTGCCTCCCTTTTTCTTTCTTTCTCTTCCAGGAAAAAGTAGGACACCCAGCAGCACCATTAATTGTTTTGCCCTTTATATCTCAATAACAGGAGAGAACAAGAGAGAAGAGGAGGGTGGATGAAGGATTAAAGGACACAACCTCACTGTCTTTGTGCTCTCCTTGCATGCAGGAGGCCTCAGCCAGTTTCGCGGAGTGGGAGAGGCTGATGAAGGGACTGGGGTCAGGGGTTGCTGCTACAGAAAACCCCTTCGTAGAGGTCATGGGCCTGGTTACACAGATGTACAAGCAAACAGCTATTGCCAAGGTAATAGAAGACCAGATGGTGATATGTCTTGATTTATCCAGTATGTTATTTAACAGTCCAGTAAATAGTTGATAAGGCTAGATCTTCTCTCTATTTTCCTAAATAGGTATTATAAAGTCATGCTTGCTTTTCTTTAGTTAAGTTATTTTACCAATCTCCTGAATAATCATAAAAATACCAGTCTTCTACTGTTCACCGATCTTGGGCATAAAGAATTTCTTTGCTGCCTTTATTGTCCAAATATCTTCACCTCTCTACATTGCTGCCATTGTCAAGCAAGCTCTGCACTGGGTGCAAAGAACACTTTTAATGGCTCTCTCCTCAGCTGGAGCTAGTCCTGATGCTAGTTGGACACTCTTGAACTATTCTTCACTGCAACCAAACCTCTCATTGTGAAGTTCTTGATGATCCATCAAAACTGTTCTGGAAATTTCTTATTCGTCATGTGAGTCTGTTTTAATATGAACGAGTAATGACAGCACATTTCACTTTACAGATTACCACAGATTTTTTACAAATAAAAACCTGAAAAGTCTAGCATGTATTTGTATTCACTCTCTATCGCTGTGTTACATATAAATTAACTTGAGTGCAACAAACACCCTTCAGAGGCGACCTAATTGGCATTGGTATTGGTAGTATTGGTCCATATAGGGGACACAGCAAGAATTTGGGAGAAGGTGCTCTTGTTAGGTGATGCTAAAATTTAAGTTGTTTGGCCTACATGCAAAATGCCATGTAAGGAGAAAATCTAACACAGCATTTCACCCTAAGTATAACATTCAAACTGTAAAATATGGTGATGGTAGTGCCATGCTGTGGGGACACTTTTTTTTCAGCAGGGTCAGGTAGGCGGGTCAGAGGTGATGGGAAGATGGATTGAGCTAAATACATGACAATTGTGGAAGAAAACCCATTATAGGCTGCAAAACATTCAACACTTGGGCAAAGGTTCACCTTCTGTCACGACACCCCTGAACATATAGTCAGGACTGCAATGGAATAGTTCAGGCATATTCATGTCATAGAATGGTCTTGTCAAAGTCCAGACCTAAATCCAAATGAGAATCTATGGCAAGTCTTTAGATTTGATGACCGCACTCACTTCATCCAATCTGACTGAGTTTGAGCTGTTTTGCATAGTTGAATGGACAAACATTTCAGTTTCCAGATGTGCAGAGCTGTTAGAGACACACCTCAAAGGAAATGCAGCCTTATTTGCAGTGAAGGATAAGTCCTTATGCCTATTATGCATTACTTTGTGTTGGTATCAATGTTGTAATATGGCAAAAAGTTCAAGTAGTATTAATACTTTTGCCAGGGACTGTAGCTATAAAAGTGAAAAGTGCCCTTAAAAGTTATTTTGTTCGAAAAATTAAAAATCCAAAACTTTTTACAGCGTCAAATAGTGTTGTTTCATTTGACGTTGCAGGGAAACAGTGAATTGATGGCGCAGCATCATTCTCAGCACGCTCTGCTGTGTACTCTGTGAGATCTCATGGGAAAGCATTGCCATGGTAACAGAGCCTAATGGTGACCAGTGAAAGCACTTAGACAAAGTAGGGAGTTATAACCGAGGTATTATTTAGTTGCGTCCAGCCTGGCATGATTACACCTTATATCAAAGTTACACACTGCACTAAAATAGCATCTCTGTGATGTTGTTGCCATGGAAACCCGTTCAGCTCTCAGTTTAAAAGAGATGTTTTTTTAATGAGAAAGAGAATAAGCACTGTGAAAAGGTGGCTGGACGCACCCTGCAGGAAGGAGGCTGGGGTCAGAGCCACTAGAATTTAACATTCATTTACATTCTCCTTTCTTCAGAGGAAACATTTCTACTGTAATAAATCTTTCATCTTCTGATCCACCTCCTCCCTCTCTAATCATAGAGCTCCGAGAACAGGCATCTCCTCCGTCTCTTGTATTTGTAGGTGAATAAACCACCATCTGCCCGCGTTCGAGGGCTGGCATTCCTCTCAATTAGCCAAACTCCCTCAGCCATGAGGAGCGTCGCCCCGAGGTTAACAAAGACCGGAGATAACTACCAAATGCAATCATTGACACACTGCTCGCTCAGCCTGCCTGCAAGCTTGGATCTTTTTTTGCACTTGGTGTTGTTTACTGATTGGATTTCTGCTCAGTTTAGCCTAAGTCTGGACCTCCTTTCATTACATCCACCTCAAAGCCAATATTCCCAGACCAATCTCATTTCCTTTCAGAGTCGAACACACTTTTGGTACTTTAGATGGTAAAAAAAGACAGAGCTTCCTTTTTTGGATCATCGGGAGGGGTGGAGTGGTGTGATAAGTTCTCACATGTTTGTCGCTCTGAGGAGCATCGTGGGCCCTGCCTGCCTTCCAGTACCGCCAGGCGACAGAGCTGCCAAATGCCTTTGGGGTATTTTTGTTGCTTTACCCGCCAAGCATCTGCTCCCAATTACCCAGAGAGGACAGCTCTGATGCCGGACTTTAAAGCAAAGATAACGGGCCGCTTCAGACAGGCGAGAAGTTTATGCACTAATTAAACTTGGCGGAAGGAAGCGGGCGAAGCCAAGCCGTCAGTAATGAGGACCCCTCTGATCAGAACAGGGTCGGCGGGCCTGGCGGACAGATTCATTATCAGGCGCATCGGCTAATTATCAGCAGAGGTTCTTCCTCCAGAGCAGGTGTGACGGCTGCAGAGGTTGTCAGGTTGGAGGGGAGGGGTTGGATTTTAGGAGCTGGATTCACACCACAGAGGCGAAAAGCGCCTCGTAAGGGTTCTGTTAGACTCAAATCAAACCCCAATATTTCTCACTAGTTGGTGCTATTCTTGGGCGCTCTGGTGGGCCCAGGGGCTCCTAAATGAGCTGAGTCCAGATGCTCAATGATGGCCACATACACACTTGCGCTGACATTATAGATACGAATATCTTCAGGGCACAGTTAGCTCCCTCGCTTTTTGCCTTGCCTCCTTTTCTTTTCGGGGGGCGGTGGTGATTGTTAGCTTCACACTGTCAATCAAGGTCAGGCACAAGCAATAGGCTGCTAAATGTGGGCTCTGATCCTTTAAAGGCATTGTTGCTGCTTAACTTCATAAATAAAACAAAACCAACAAAGATGTTACATAAGGAAGAAAAGATCCAATAACTTAGGAGTGATGCATTCAAGAAACTCACTTCATTAATTTTGCACTGCTGCTGACACTTTGACAGGTAACCAGACCGAACCTTTTATTTTTTTATTCTAAAAAAAAAAAATCTGAAAATGTTCCAAATGCAGTCCCATTATTCTATCTAAAATATAAGCCCAGTCAACCTGATATTAACACCCGCTCTGTCACGATGTGGTTTTGGGTCGGACCAAAGTGCAGACAAGAGCTCGGAGAATTCATCTTTGTAAATCAAAGGTTTATTTACAAAGACCAAAAAATGCAAAAATCCTGCAGGCATGAACCAGAGTCCAAATACAAAAACTCACAAGAACACTGCAGGTTCTCCTAGGCAAAGAATTCCAGGCGAGGCAAAATAAACAAAGCATAATCAAGGACATGGACGAAGGGTGACGATCAACAAGGAACCAGCCACAAACAATGACACCAAACCAACTAATATACTGTGGGGGAACAAAGAGCAGGTAATCAAAGGAACAAAGAACAGGTGCGACAAGGAGGCAGGGAAGCAGGAGGAACAGCTGAAACAAATACAAAGGCTGACGAGGAGTGAAAAGACTAAATAAACAATAAACAGAAAACACAAACCAAGCAAGATAATAAATCAGAGGAGGGAAGGAACAAGAATAACTATAAACTAAAGTAAACAGAGAAACTAGAAGAAAACATAGAAACATCAAAGCAAAATTTAAAACATCACAAGAGGCCAAAAAACAAAGTCCAAAATGTCACACTGTGACACGCTCGCTCTGATATGTACAGAAGCCTCCACATTTACCAGAAGCCATGTTAAAGATGCATAAAACCCCTTTAAAATAAGCTCATCTTTTATTGCAGCAGCCTAATCTCATACTGGAAACTTAAGAACTATCCAGCCTTTAACTTGAAAACATTTAATGAGGAGAGAAATATTTTTTTATACTAAAATCAACTTTGCCATTCTGATTGGAATACACAACAATTGATGCAAAATAAATGTAACTGAAAACCTGTTTTTATTCGAACATTTAAAAGTTGAGCAGAGTGTAGGAACTTCTACTTGGGAATCCATCGCTTCCTGGTTCCCTGAAGCATAAATATGATGTGACAAAAAATCGTAAAGATGAGAGAACATTCTAGTATGTAGAAATATGCCATGACAAAGGTGCCCATTTTAAAAGGTTTAAAAATGGGAAAGAAAGGACAACAAGCCACTCCAGTAAGCATAAGTAAGCTGAAGCTCATTTTTCTTAGCCAGTACGGCACGTGTGTTAATCACCATACAGCAGGATCGGCTCCTAAATACAGCCAGAACAATGAATAAAAAGTATTAAACATCTGGAATTGTAACAGATACGGAACAGAGTCTAACTTACCACCGCTCACAGTGAGCAGGACGGTAAAAGAGGTTAAAAAAATCCGCTAAAATCACTATTGGAGCACTGCAGCAAAGAGTAGCATCTTTGGAGAGACAGTCTCCATAACCACCATTAGATGATGTCTACATGCAGCTCATTGTCATTGTTTCTACACATCTTTACCTGGGGTTTCACCAAATGTGGCCAAAACTGTAGGTCTATAAACACTTCATTTTATGTCAGATAAACAAAAGTTTGAAACTTCAGCTGAAATCTGAAACACTTGATTTAGTAATGAAATGTGTGCTTTCTCTGATTGTTCGGGCATCAATACGTGGATTTTCTCGTGTCTGTTGTCGCCATAATCAAAAGAACACACACACACATCCCGATCATATTGCCAAGCTGTTGCCGAGTTATCGATTTGCTCTCACTATCTGCGAGCTGACAAATGCGCCACGGTCGCTGTGTTCGCTCGCTGCTTTTAAAGTCAGGATCCCTGGCATTCAATAGTGAATCGATCACACAGAAAGGATGCAGCGGTGATTAATTGACTTCTTTACTGATCTTGCCGCTGTGTGGCCGAGCGGTGAAGTGATGGATTCAGTGGCTCTCTTTCATCTGTGTCTATTTCTGTGTGTATGTGCGGTCAGGCGGGAGCTGTGAAGGACTACATTAAGATGATGCTGGAGGCAGAGCAGCTGAAGTTCCTGGTGTTCGCCCACCACCTCACCATGCTGCAAGCCTGCACTGAAGCCGTCATCGAGGCCAAGGTAACCTCTGGCACTCACTTGCACACAAAATATATTTAGATGCAAAAACAATCCCTCAATTACCTATACCTTTTCTAACAAAGATTCAAGGGTATATTTTCAATTTAATAGCAGGATTCCGTATTTTCACTGATACACTGCTCTCGCTTAAAATTCTGCTGTAGCACTCGCTTACAAATATGCTCGGCTCCTCCTTAAAAGTATGTTTCTGTGATCAGATTGGATGCCTTTGCTCTATACTCCTCTGCTTCTGTTTGCACTTTAACTTCCTCTGTCCTCATTTGGAACAAACTGGTATATCGGCCTGGTAACAGTTCTGACCCATCAGACCGGCAGTGTGATCTTGACATCACTGCCTCCTTTAAGACATGCCTTTTGTGCATTTAGAGTTCACTGTAGAGGAATGGATGAAAAGATGGGATGAAGGTGGAAGTTCAGTATGCATATTTGCGCAAGAAGCATTCAATCTGACAGTAGTAAAGTATTTTGGATGAATTTATTGTGTATTTGTGAGCAAGCAAGACTTTTGAATGAGTAAGGAGAGTGTTGAGGGAGAGCCTTGAAACATCTGGAATAAGAATGGAGAAATCTTGCTCTCAAATTTGAAATCTGTGCTCTTCCCCATTTTCTGCAGCAGCTGAGAAATGTAGATATATTTGCTACTTGTATTTATTTCATTTCTCTTTCATGTCTCTTTTTTTAATGTATTTTTAACTTTCAGTTTTAATTATTTATTTTCTTCTATTATTTGTTACCTAAGGTTACTTTGGTTTAATTAGGGGTCAGAATCTTGCACATTTTAAAATAATCAACTAACTTAACCTAGGAAAAGAATCAATATTAATAGAAATGGGATGTAACACCAAGTTTTCCAAATTATGCCTGAGATTTGAGGATTTTTTGACTATTTATCCCCCTAATTAATAAACATACTTTTCTGTTACTATTGTGCAGTGAATTAGGTAATTGGGTACAAAGTAGTTTATTAATGGTAATAAATACAAATAGGAAGGGACAAAAGGGAAAAATTGGTGATTGGGCGAACTGACCTGGAGCTGTTGTCGTTACTCTGCCTCCGCCCACAGTTGTGCCGGCTTATAATTGCTGTCTCCTATCCACTTGGTTGCTTGAATCAGATATGGTCTTTCATGACATTAAGTCAATTCAGCAAATCTGACCTGACACTGCACGGCAACCGGATCCACCATACTGTTTGCCTAAACTGCCAAGAGAGGAAACGAAAACTTATAAACAAAGTAATAAGAAACTAATAAAGCAGCACTGATTTATCACACAGGCTGTGCACAAACCCACTACCTTCCTCAGAATATGGAAACAGATGCACACGACCCAGGTCACTTCCCTCAACCAGTATTTTTTTGCTCTAAACTGGACGCAGCCACTGGATGCCAAAGCACAATCCCCCCGGTTCTTGCCCTGCTGCTTTAAACACAATACCCAACTGATTACAGAGACACACCTAGACTTGTCTTTGCGAGTCTCATCATAATTATCAGGGTTTCAAATATAGTTTCAGTCATTATTTTTTCCTGGGATGGTGTTCGGTTTCACTAGGACTAAAATTGTATTTCTTTTATTGTATCATGCAGATCATGTGTTTGTTTGTTTCTTCTTATTTATGTTTGTGGGACTTTTTTGCAAAATCACAGATTAGGAATATTGGTTGCCGCTGGTTTCAGGAACCTGCATGCTTTTATGACTCTCCTGTTTTATCACATGCATATTAGTTAAAAAAAAGTAGGCACTAAGTTTGCATATTGTAATTTGTTTTATTGGCCATGACAAAAAGCACTTACATAACAACAACTGTTATTTTATATATACAACATAACTCATTGAATTGAATTATACTCATTGAATGATAGTCAAATCATATCGAAGAAGAAGAGTTTTAGATTTACACAAGTTGTCTTTTGAGGTCATTTCTTAACAACTGCAGGTTCAAGGATCATCACTTAAAAAAAAAACTGGTTACAAGTAAAAAATGTTAAATGTGTCACAGCTTTGCCAAGGTTTAGAAGAAGACCTGAAGCCCCCCGCCAGGAAACTCACAAGACCCAAGCTTGCCATGCACTCCAAAATGCTGGGACACCAGTGCTTCTGTCCATTGAGAAAAGTTATTTATCACTATAGATTAAAAGGGTGACAACCAAAAAAGTTGCCCCTTGCTCCAAGATCAACAACATTTTCAGCTGTCTGCACGGACAGGCCAAGTGTTGTCTAGGGAAAGGATTTATGCTCAGACGAGTCAAAGATGAAGCTGTGTGGCCTCTGTGATCACAAGTATGTCTGGAGAAGTCAAGGTGAAGCTTTTAAAACCAACAACACTGTACAAACTGAAAAGCATGGTTGTGGCAGCATTGTGCTTTGGGACTGTTTCGCACAAAGAGGATGGGACAATGAAGAAACACGACTACCTCAAATCGAAGCTTAAATCGAAGCTTAATTCAAAGCTGGTTTTGATGTCCCAAAGCTCCGAACTCTTATTGACAAAAGCTTTCGCTCAAAAGCAATCAACAACAACCAATGTAACTTATTTAAAAGACCGTGTTTTGATTTGACAAAATTCCTAATACATTCTAAACTGTGCACCCAAACATTTTCAAAATTCAATCCATAGTTGAATCCAACTTTTCACATTTTAAATGATGTTTTTGAATCTCTTTGTTCCAGAATGCAGCTGTCACTTTGACATACTGACAAAGTAAACATTTATTTATTTTATGTATTAGCTTTAATGTGGGAATAACAAAGCTCCAGTTTCGTTCCTGAAGCCTCCACAGAATTTGTCAAATGAGTTACAACTTATGTTTTTACACAGATAGCACAGATCACTTTGCTGTTTTTTAAAGCTTAAGTTTCATATTTCCATTTAACATTCCAGCTCCAGAGAGTTTCATTGCCTATTAAATGTGACCTGGAGATACTAATCGTGCAGAGTGCGTTTATATTTCACGCTTCCTTTCTGGCTTATCAGACATAATTGGCCCCATGTTTTGGTTTTATTCTTTCAACCATAGTCCCGCTGGGTTTATAAAGCAAAACCCAGTCATAGTTGCGATTTACTTTGACAGAGTAATGATGTCTGTGCTCACAAGTCGAGCTTGCACTGACAGCAGATGTTAGCCGTCATGAATTATTAAAATCTTGTGCTTTTAAGTCAGTTGCAGGTGTATGATTAAATGCGGGCATAATATTTAAATAATTAACAAATTACTAACATCGCCTGATAAGAATCTCCAAATTCTTCAAGTAAGCTGCATCCTAATTTACTGTCTTTCTCGGGAAGTAAACTTTTCTTCATACGTTTTTTTTTTCCAACTAATTAAAAGCATGTATTCTCCTAGGTTGGCGTCAGCAACCTGTGAAGCAGTTCAGGTGTGTGTGTAGAGGTCGAGAAGTTGTCATCCGAATGTAATATGGTGGCACGAGGTGTGATAACACATTCCTTCTTGAGACTCTCACTCTGTGGTGTGTTCACGCTCACCAATTAACAACGATGAGCTAAAAAAAGGAACGTCAAGCAACACTGGGAGATGTGAAGCATGGCAGAGACGTGCATAAAGTCACTGTCTTCATGCTCCATGCGTCTCACCTGTTGATGAATTGGGGAGGTTGTTCAATAAAACTTTGAGTTTCAATAAATGGAAACATAATTATCTCTATTCAATTATCAAGTTGAATTGTGGATGTTTTCTTCTCTTTGAGGTGCTGACTTTCCCAGAAATGAGCAAACATGTTTATTTGACATTTTATTGTTCCAGAAATAAAACGGGCATCCTTAATATTCATGCAGTCACAGTCGCATTAACATGTGGGAGCGGCACAGTAGGAACACAACGTCCTATTGATGGCCACTTAGTTGCTCCACAGGACAGATGGGCCCAAATCAAAAGAGTGCAGTCACCATAGTGCAGTGGTACCTCACTGAATGTCAAGTTCATGTTTCAATTAAACAGGCACCATGTTTTCAGTTGTGTTCTCATTCTGTTTACCCAGTTCACTAAAGGTCTCTTTGATCAGGGTTGCACAATGTGTTCATTTTAAAATTTCTCACAAAACTGCATAGCATTCAGGGTAATAAAATATTACGTTCTATTATTTTCCTAACACTAGTCTGTGGCAGCTTGGAAGAAATGGAAACCCAGCCTTTTCACGACATGAACCATAATTACATTCAGTGAAGAGTGCAGTAACCCTACTTCCCTCGTCTACTCTAGTTGTTTGTCTAATCTTTTATACTATATTCATAAAGGAGTTTTGGATAATAAGGCACTCCACCTACTACACCTGAAAACCTTTGTTCATACTTTATTCATAGATTTTCTGCTGCCTGGCAGGAGAGAAATCTGGCAGATTTATAAGTATGTTAGCAAACTCTAGATTAAGCAGCTCCTTTTTGGCTTTTATCTAATTGTGTCAATGTTAAAGTGTGTTTCAGTATCTAAACAAGACACGTTTTGATTGAACAAGCCCTATTTCTCAAACATAGCTTAAAAGTGCTTTACATGCTAGCAAGCTAACACCCACAGAGATGCAGGGCAGCACTATGAGTTATATTTTGTTTTATATTTTGTTGCCATGTACTTAAATTATGGTTTTTGAGTTCATTTTTTTCGTTGTGGTTCAGTATTTTCGTGAGTTAGAAGGATACATTGTCATAAAAATATCCAAATGTCATGTATAATTTAATTTAAATGTATATCATTATATAAAAAACTTTTTATTAACATCTGTTACCATTTGTTTTGGTTGTGACCCCAGTTTGGGCCAGATGACTCTTAAATATTGTGACACATTGTGACTCTTGATCAATCCAAAATAACTCTGAGCTACCCCCTGCTAGTTCATATTGCATAATGGAGTCACATAATCACATTTCCTTATTGCAGTAAAATGTAGGAAATTACATTTAATCATTGGTCGTCAAGGCAGACACCAATTGTCCCTCATCTGATGGTCAGTCTGAAACGTCTAACAGTATGTGGCACAATTTTGTACCTCAAAAGATTAGGTGCAAAATGACCAACACTCATTTCCCGTCTAATATTGTAGCATTTAATTTGATCCAGTTGTACTCAGAAATTGGAGTTGCAAGTCTTATTATAAAATTGAACGCCCCCTGAAGTTAAAATTCTAGCTTATGAAAGGTTTAAGAAACACTAAGCTGGTACAGTCATGCCTAGTATGGCGGCCTCACTTTTATAAACTGTGAAAGTTGCATGCATCGTCTAACAGTATTTTACGTCTATCTGCAAACATTATTATTTCCTGTTTGAAGGCAAAAGAATGCATAGAAATACATTGTAGTTAGCTTGCGTTGCTAATAGCAGTTAGCATATTGGCTAGCTTGTGGCAAAACAGCAAACAAACCATGTCGTTTATTTTTACTTGCAACTGGAACATAATTAAAATAGGTTTGATGTCATTACCATATTCACTACCCAACTTCTGAGGTAAACATAACATAGCTTGGCCTAAATTGTCTGTTTCAATTGAACTTAACAGAAAGAATGAATAGTATGTTAGGCAAAAACAACTAGCTACCTTTCATTTCTCTTATTCTTTATCAAAAATGAATAATCACCACTGCTTTAGGTCAAATAATGTTTCAAACCGCACTGATGTCGTTACTCTGTTCTGTATCAATATATCATTTAACATTTTTGCTGCAGCAAAGCTCAATGGGCACATTTGTAAACATGAATTAATCACAGAAAATTCCACACTTTGGTGTCTCCTCTGGTCTGTCAGGCTGGTTATATCCGAATCGATGGCAGCGTGCCTTCATCGGAGCGAATCAAGTTGGTTCACAGATTCCAGAGCGACCCAGACACCCGAGTGGCCATCCTCAGTATCCAAGCAGCCGGCCAGGTACACTATAACTCGACCTATATATTTTTCCTGGTTCAGCCAAAAATGTAAAAAAAGTTAAATTGCTTGAAGAGAATAGTAAATAACAAACAAGACATGCAACTTGTTTACTAACTAAAGGCTTTCAAGTCAGAATAAGTACCTACTTGCCATTTATTTTAAGTGCTTAAATGGCAATCCGATGGTAATGGTGATAGTCTTAAAAGAGTGAATTCTGCCTTTTCTTTCTCAGATCATGCTGGTAGCTTGTGTTTGTGTGTTCTGTGTAGGGTTTGACCTTCACCGCTGCCAGCCATGTGGTGTTTGCCGAACTCTACTGGAACCCCGGACACATAAAGCAGGCGGAAGATCGCGCTCACCGCATCGGGCAGACGTCCTCTGTCAATGTGCACTACCTCATTGCCAAGGGCACCTTTGACACGGTCATGTGGTCTATGCTCAACAGGAAGGTACTGCTGATGACATTATGGGAGCATGCTGGGAGTAATTTATGCAAAGCTGGTGAAACTTTAATTGGTGTCATGTTTACTTTGAATGATGCGTGACTGAGAAAAATATTACAGGAGCTAAAAAGGAAAAAAATGACACTTGCGAACAGGATAAAGCTGAATGTGGTATGACTTCCAGGAAACTGTTACTGGTAGCACGCTGAACGGCAGGAAAGAGTACCTGAAGGCTGATGAGGGTGACAAGGACAGGTGGGAGTTCCTCAGCTTTGCCAGTGCTTGGACACCAAGTGAGATGGTGCTGCCGCTGGAGGGAAACACAGGAAATATGAAAGATGACGTTTTCTTCACTTATGTGAGTTTTCCGTGAAATGCTGGTTGTAAAGGAAAGTCATTTTACATTTACAGGATAAGTTAATTCCTTGTTGGTACCATCTCTCACCCCTCAAACATTTCTACATTTTATTACATAAAAACTCATTTTAATGTGGGTTTTTGAGGGGATTTTGTATAAATGTGAAGTGGAAGGAAAACTATATATGGTTTAAAAAAATCTTTACACACAAAAAAATACTTAAAATACTTACATAATAATACTAAAATACTTTACAGGAACATCTTTCAGGATAACCTTGTATTTACCTCCATTTATCTTCCCATCAATTCTGGCCAGCTTCCCTGCCCCTGCTGAGGAGAAGCATCCCTAAAGCATGATGATACCACCTCCATGCTTTGCAGTAGGCATGGTGTGTTCATTTGCAGTGTTATTTTTCTGCCGCACATAGCATCCTGTTATTATCCGGCTATTATTTTCTGCTTTCTGTTGGGCTATCACATAGAATCCATTAACGTCTGTGGTTGGAAGGTGAGAAAATGTGAAAAGGTTTGAGGCGTTTAAATACTTTTACACAGCGGTTTTTAAAAAAAATACTAATTGTGCTCATTCAGTTTGTTGAAACTGAGGAGATATGGATTCTTTGTGCGGTTTTCCTTTTGTTTTCCTTCTTGATTCTGCGGTTTAATAGCTCCGCTTGATTGTATCAAAGCACTTAACTAATCAGCTGATCTTTGAGCAACTGCTGACTTGAGCCTTTTAGATTTGCTACTAATGCCAAACACAACCCTGCAGTGGTAGTCAAAGGCTTTTATTTAACCAAATTAAAACATGTGGCATAAAAGGAACACAAAAAAATTATCTGCATGATGAATTAACATTAACAAAACAATCCAGGAATATTTCTGAAGGGATTGAATAACGAAAGAAGTTGATAAACTGTTGAACAGGTTAATAATGGGTTGTTTTGAAGTATAAAGGCTGGAAAAGTACTTCAACATTTTAAAGTGGATGGTTATACAAACCTCAAATTCATTATTGATTAATTTAAATTTAAGCAATAAATCTATTTCAGGTTGTGTTTGGTGTAATGAACCCATAATACCAAGTTTTTGGTAAAAAGGAGAAACATATATATTTATACTTAGACACATAGTGTCTTGCAAAGGTATAAAATACGCAAAAGCCCAAACTTCAATGTATTTTATTGAATTTTTATGTGATAGACCAAAACAAACTAGTGCAAGTGGCATGCAATTGTATTCAACCCGCACAACAGAACTGCAGTGGATTAGTTTAGATGTATTAGAATAGCCTAGGCAAAGTCCATACCTGATTATAGAGTTTTTTAGAAACTTTTGCAAACTGATCTTCACAGTCACTCTGCATCCTGTCTGACTGCTATGAAAACCTGAGCTTACATTGTTTTTCTTAGTGTGAGAAGGAGAAGCAGCACGACATCCGCTCGTTCTTCTCGCCAAATGCCAGCAAGGACAAGAAGAGGAAGAGAACAGGTGATGAGGAAACATCTCTGTCCACGTCCTCAGAGACAATGGAACAAGCCAAACCAGCTGGTAGCGGGGCAGACTCAGTAAGCTCCCCATCTTTTGTAAAACTCGACCAGGATTTTTCACCTCAGCTGAAGAGGCTCCGAACGCCTAAGACCAGCCCGAGCCCCAGGTCTCGATTTGGTGGAAAACGCAGGTCAACCCTGGGATGGAACAGCCCTGGAAGTCCCAGCTCGTTTGTCCCCCTAAAGCTTCCAGACCCAGATCCTCCATCAACATGGAGCTGTGGGGCCTGCACCTACTCCAACAGCGGCCTGCTGCCTTACTGCGAGATCTGCGAGTTCCCACGCTCCTCTTCTGCGGTCAAACTAGGTAAGACAAAGAAACAAGTGAACTCATCATATGATCTAACCCTCCAAGCTGTTTGTGTCTGTCTGTGGGAATCTCTTCTTTTAATACACAATCTGTCCAGTTTTGAAAAAGGACAACACTGCCCCCGTTTCTTGCTTAAAGTGAAGCACCTGAAGCTAAAAATCCATTCAGCGCTTTATTTTCCTCCCTGTCAATATCAATCTGAGCAGTCTGTTGCCATAATACTTTTGAACAGCATTACAGATTTCACCAGATGGAGACGCGATATAGCGAAAGATGGAGGCAGCCTTGCCAGCGTCTGAAATAGCTCCGCTCGGAGAGGATTGTATGTCTCTCTCTCTTCCTGCAGATGACAGGGACACAGTATAATTCTCACCTGTCAAGCCTAGAGAGAGAAAGCAGGCGGCTGCTTCTGCTGCAGACACCTCACACAAAGTTGGAAAAAAGTTGAGCTGGCTTTAGGCAATATCTCTGACAGCCTATGATTGTGTCTTGCAGAAGAGCAGGGGAGGGAAGTCGTTATGACCTGGCAGACTGCATGGTCGTGCTCTTTAAATGCCTGAGGTGCATCACAAATTGGCTGAGGGGTGACTTTAAAAAAACAAATTCAAAACTGGAATAAGGTTCAAAATCATCACGCTTCAGGCTGGAAAAATCCATCTTTTAACTTGAGTTTAAGGGTCTCTTCAACAATAAAAAGCAGACTATTATGCAATGAATGAATTTAAAATGAAATGAAACCACAACAATTAGTCCATCAGGACGAAAACTCCTGTGAATTTATTTAATTAATTTTTCTTCAAGAAGATTTTTGTACTAATTAGTTGACTTCTGAAGGTTGCACAGGGTTTTATTCAGGGTTATCTAAGTGTTATTTGTTATTTGTTTAACATTTTTCATAAAACATGCCTCGGTTTCCTCCAAAAAGTCTTTAAATTTAAAAATCTTGATTTTAGGCCTTTTTAAAAAGTATTAAATATGTCCAGAATTTTCATAATAGGCCTTATATTACGTTTTGGTATTTCTTAAATTTCACATCACAAAGCCTTGATCTCAGGTCCCTTAGAAAATACCTGAGCTGGGCTGACCCTGTTAAACTGGTTTTGTCAGACAAGAGTCGGCCAAGATCTAAGCAAACTATTGTGAGAGGCTTCTGGAAAGATACCCAAAATGTTTGACCCAAGTTATACAGTTTCAAAAGCAGTTATTAAGGAAATGCACTCTGACTTCAGTCCCGCTCATTATTCTGGCATTTCTGACCTAAAACAGATAGTTTAGTCTGATTTACTGTCAAACAGAGAGAAATAATGTCTTTTTATACACTGTATATAAACAATTGGTTTCACCTGTAGCTACAGAAGTAGCTAATGTCAATATATTCTATAATAAACTAATATAAATAGTGACCCTGACATTTATTAATGACTCTGATGTGTCTTAAATCCTATGACAAGATCTATATTGAGTTTCCAGCAAATACTGAATATGCTGAAGGTCTGTTTACAGCTCGGCCCGCCAGAAGTGAAGCTTTCGCACTTGAGTTGAGCACAGAACAAACAGGCGCCACCTCCATTAAAAAAAAAAAATAAAAGTATTTCTTTGGGGCACAGACACACAAAACACCCTCCTCTCACCCCATTACATGCTCAGCTGCAGCAGATGCTTGATAACTATTCAGCATTCACACTCCTCTTTGTCACAAGCACCACTCTGCATTCACAGCAGCGGTCTGTGTCAGCCTGCTAGACAGGGAATTTAACAACCTGCTAAATTTGTAAATGACAGACTGTGCTGGAAAATAACAACTGTATTTATGGAGGTATCTCTCAGCTTGCCACTGAAATCCTCAGCTCTCGGAGATGTAAGAAAATAATCATAAGGAAGCCTGTGATGTGACATGAGAAATGTTATCCCTTCAAGAGCAACATTTTTTAGTGTGACTACACAGAGAGCAGGGAGAGTGTGAATCACAGAATACTGTCATATGATACAAGGATATCGAGACATTAGGTTTAAAAATAAGGAATCCTGGTTGTCTCTGACAGATTTCTGCAGCATCATTAACAAGCAGCATCCATTCACATAAGGAAACAAGAAAAGTTCTCATACCCATCTTCCCACATTCATTTTGTCAAGCAAATATTGAACATTTAGACATTTATGCGGGATTATGTGTAAAACTTTAGACTTTGTCACACAGTAACAAAAAAACTAGCCATTGCACAAATGCATTAGTGTGGTATAAAAAGCTGTTTTCAAATATTGTTTTCATTTTTTCAAGTAATTGCCCCACTAATTAAAACATGAATTAATTAGGGCTAACCACATTTTTTGGTAATTTTCACTACCGACAGTCAGGCCTTATTACCACCAGAGCTATAGAATCAAGAAGACACTTAAATACAACCTCTCCGACAACATGAAGTAGGCTTAGACATTTGGCCAGCCAGCCAAACTTACTCTAAAAGCAAATGGACGACTCATCCAGGAGGTCACAAAAGAACCCAAAACAATACTTAAAGTTCTCCAGGACTCACTTGCCTCAGTTAAGGTCAGAGTTCATAATTCAGCAATAAGACACCCATGGGAAAGATCCAAGATTGAACAAAATATCCTGATCTCCAAGACTTTGGGGGAATTATTTTGTGGACTGACCAGATAAAATTGCAAAGTGGAAGAAATATGAAAGGGGGCAAATACGTTTCAGTGCAGATAGCAGTTACCACATCTCTTGGTTCATTTCACTTGTTCCCAAAAATAGTTTTTTAATAAGTTTTTCACTTATTATTTTGGTTTAATTAATAATATTCACTTTAAATGACCAGCTGGTCCCTTTAAAAATGTGCTCCATTGTCCCATTTAATACATACTGTACTTGGAAATGCCAGACTTCCAGTAATGCCAAGACTAAAACATGGCCAGAAGTGTCTTGCTTCAGTGGCATATGCTGAATTTCCAACAAAATCCTGCTGCTCTTAATTAAGCAAATGGATTACAGGAAAATAGTTTGGAAGAATAACTTAAATCTCTTTTTGCACAGTACTTTGTTTTAAACCACCTCTAACTATGTTATGCCTCCAAGAAGCTAAGCCTTCTTGAATGAAGTCCTCAACGATTCTTTTTCAGGAGGTCTGTTGTGTTGTATATGCTTATGAAAATGGGGAAAAGTTTGGTAAGTGCACAAATCGAGGACAAAAAGTGTCCTCGATCACAGGAACAGTCAAATACATATATAAACAACTCATATTTAGGGATTTATTTAAGTAATTGTCACTTTGCAAGTTGCACCTGAAGCACAGTCTTATGAAGCCATCAGAAACTTAATGTAAGCCTTTTTTATCCATTTCAAAACCAGTTTTGATGTCTTTGGGATTAATGTCCTGTTAAAATATTCAATTGTGTTCAGGGTTTAACCATCTGAACCTCACTGTCAGCCTCAGTTGAAAAAAAAAGGGATGTTAAGATACTGGAACCACTGGGAAGCCCGTTTTATATTGACATGGATTAAATGGGTACTAACCAAAAAAGAAGCCCCTGCTTGAAAATCAACACCTTCCAGCTCAGGTAAAGTTTACAGGTCTCACATGGATGAGCCAAATACCTTCTGGAGAAAAGTATTGGTCAAGATAAAGAGAAAATAAGTGGAAATACTGCTAAAGTATAAATATGACCTTCAAAAGACCTTAAAAATACCTGGAACAGTATTATTCATGTCCGATTAGAAAGACTACAGGAAGTTCATGGAACAGTATGGAAGCAAAAAATAGAGAAATAAAGTATAATTCAAGACTTGTTCATAGTACTATATAAAACTGCCTGGATGCTTAATGACATTTAATAAGAAAAGACTTATGAGCTAAGTTGGGGGCAAATGTCAAGTTGTCTTAGCTGCTGTGAAGCTGCTACCATCACCTTATGCTCTAACATTGAGACTTTTTTATTGCACTAAAACAAGTTTTGTGCCTTTTCCATGGAATGAAATTTGAAATCTCATTGTAAATCTTATACTTTAACTTCTGTGTGTTTAATCTTTTAAAGTAAATGGCCATTTTTCTATCAAACCCCATATTTAACTGTAAACTGGATCTCCTGTGCTGCAGTAAGGGGACCTACCATATAACCGGAGTTGAATGATAACATCATATAATAAAAGTGTACAAATTGTGTCCTGCAAGGCTGCTTGGTCAGGAATCATTTTTTTAGTCAAACTGTCACAGATTGTTACTTCACGTTCTTCATGTGACAGAGACGGGTTGGTCTGAATTATTTCCTGTGCTTATTTGTGATGGTCTGGAGCAGAACCATTTTCTGTTCAGTTGGTCCAGCTCTGGTTTTGCAGCTCTCAAGGCCAGGAGCGTGGGTATAGCTCTTCAGCTCTTTTACCAACAATTTATCCCTCAGCACCTGCTGTGAGAGATGGATAGAGGAAGAGGCTAATTTTGGTTATCTCCTGACTCTTTACACTACTCAGCTTGCACTCTCTCCCTGTCCTGATGTTTTACATATGTGTGTACTGACTTTAAGGGTCCAAAAGTCTTTATCAGAACCAGCTACTTAACTTTATTTGATGCTTCTTTGTAAGAAGCTGCAGAGAAAGCATTTAATTTTTGTCTCCCATGTAGGTTGTTTGTTTTGCTTTGATTTGGTTTTAGTGGAGTTTATTTGAGTCTCTGGTTCTGAGAGTCAATTCTACAACCTTATCAACCCACTTCAAGCATAATGGAGGTCCTAATGGGTGGGAAAACACGTAGGCCGGCCCCCACAGGATTTCTCCGCTAACGTCTTCCTCGTCGGGGACAACTTAACACAAATTGAGCCGTCTTTCTCTGGCCTCAGTCGGCTTGTTAGTGGAAGGGCCACCAGCGGGGCCAGGAGCCTGGAGACTCGCTGTGACATTTGAGGAAGCTGACGAGAACTGGCCTTTTGAAGAAACAAGCCATACAGAGGCAAGATCACTAATTAGCCCTCCGCGTCCTCCAGTCTCACAACTTACTGTCTTGTTAGATTTCGCACCTTGAGTTTGACAAATATTGTGAAAGGATATGATTTAAATATAACCGAGAGAACTAGGGAACAGAAATCGTGCAGCCTTTTTTTAAAAGTTCTGCTCAGACTGTGACATTTGCAGTTGGCCATAAATATTCGTGCTCTTTTCTTAAAGCAGCTGCTCTGTCGGTTAAATCTGCCTTGAAAATAAACTTCTGTATAAAAAGTATAAAAGCCTAATTTGAAATAAAGCTAAAACTGTTTCATTTCCGTTAGATTTATTTATATAATGCTACATTACAATAAATGCCATAAGGTGGTACTTTATAAGACAAATGGGTCAGTTGATTTCCAGTTATAAAGAATTCAGTTCATTCCAGTACAGCCAAATTTAGATCCAATTACAGTCCAGTTCAGTAAAATATACAGAATACAATCAACCTTGGTGGTAATTAAATACCAGATGGTAAATATTTATCCACGGAAGATGAGACGACTGAACCTTGTCATTGACTCGGCAGCAATGGTGGAAAACTTCCTTTTTACAGTAAGAAACCACAAGCAGAACCACAGCCAGAACCAGAGTAGCTTTATGGGAGGGAAAAACAGAGAATACATATAGTTACTGGTAGCAATATCACTCTCATTGTCTACATCCAGGAAGGAGACTAAAGTAGACATGGAAGGACTGAGCCAGGATTACTTTCTATTTAAAAGAAAATCAAAGCCTACACAAAGTTAATGACAGCAATGGATCCCTTAAAAATTTCGCTTACGACAGAGATGCAGCTAAACCCAGAAGCGCTGAGCCAGGAGTACCTTCTACTACAAAGAGGTATAAAGAGACACAAAGTTAGGAACTGCCAAAATTGCACAAAAAGTATAAATGGTGAGTAGTAAGAGTAAATAGTGAGGACAAGTTATCAGTGTATTATCCAGCAGGCCAACCCTACAACAGTAGAGTTTTAGTGTTAACCCCAGTGTTAAATGTAATGTAATTGGTGCAGAAAGCTGCTATTTACACTCAGATCTACTCCTGGCAATGAGCCACTATCAGCTGTGTTGGCCATCGTTGGCTACGTACAGATGCAGCAATTGCTGACAATTATTGTTGTTTCGGTTTGATTGCACATGACACAGGTGAGCAATTAGCTAAACAATGGTACGAGAGCATAATCCACTTACTCAGCAAATGGTATTGGCAGTTGGAAACACGAGTCAGTAAAAGGAGGGTGGCAGGTGTTCATTCTTTCCTTTTTCTGCTTCACAGCTGAGTAATTCTTTTAGAACTATGTATCCCTAGAAATGAAGAATTACTTCATGTGCTAATCAGCAAACTCCACGTATACATTTTGCAAAAGCAATTAAACTCTGAGTAATTTCTGTCTTTTCTTTCTCTTCAGGCCCAGAGTCACCAAGGCCTCCTCCAGCCCCCATGGCCCATACAGAGTACATCGTCCTTTCCAGCCCCGATAGCGAGCCAGAGCCTCTGAAAGACAAACGGAGGCAGGAAGAAGCAGAAGAAAAGGATAAGTGTTGGCTCAAAGGCAAACAATCCACAAGGGAGGGAGGCGACAACATGGCAGGCAGTCGCGGCTGCCCCTCCCCTGACCACACACAGGGTAAATCCCACCTGCAGTCTCTTCCTTCTCATATCTAGGGAAATTGACTGGTGCCACACTGTCACCTGCACATATAATGCTGTTTAATATCATCACGCCAACCAATAAGGGACTATTTCTCATTCCATATGGGGCTTGGCATTATTATTCGTATTTCCTTGTTTCCATCTAGTTCAAGATAGAACCTATTTCTTCACTTGAAATTAGGAAACTGCAGGAGATATTGAGTCAAACCCCACTACTCTCAGCTGACCTGCAAGGAGCCTCAAATTACAGCACAGACAAGATTTTACGTCCTGTCCCTGTCCGGCAGGCCGACATGCTTGTGATTAGCTGTTTTCTTTTTTTAATAAAGTGGAGTGAGGGCTAATTACATAAAAGCCACTCAGGCTCCCGCGTGACGCCTGCTCATCCCTGAAACACAACCTGCCTTCTCAGTCCACTCAGGTTTTACACGTGCCCGTCTGTGCATCTCCGAGGGACGTTAGGAAACAAATTCCCAATTACACAGTGTGTAATATTGCAAATTAAGACCTCTGTGTTTGACTGCTTCTGTCTCCGTGGGATACACAAAGCAATAAATTGCACTAATTACAAAGACCCTAATTACAACGTTTGCAATATGAAGACCTTTTAAAAAGACTGCCAGACTAGCAGAGTCTAAGAAAAGCCTGCGGCCTGGGTGTTGACTTTGAAAACCTGCAGACGTTTTGGGTTTTTGTGTTGAAGGATGTACAGTGCCTTGCAATAGTATTCACATTGTGTCTCAAACGTTAAATGTTTTAATGGGATTTTATGTGTTGGACCAGCACAGAGTAGTGTATAATTGTGAATGGGAACAAAAATCTCTGGAACGGTTTAGCATGCATCCAGAGCTCCAATTTACTACATTAGATCAAAGCATATTCTTGCCAAGAGGCCCATTGTAACTCTGGAGGAGCAGCAGATATCTACAGCTCAGGTGGTAAAACCTTGTCTAAAGGAGAACTAATAGTGGTGCATTCCACAGGAATTACCCCTGAGGAAGTAATTCAGTTATTTGAATTACTTGTGTGGAAGCAAGAGCACATCTAAAATTTGCAGGACACTGGCCTATAAGCAATGGAGCTGGACACCTATGATTTAGGTGGAAACATATTTACATGTTAGAATGGTCCAGTCAAAGTCCAGACCTGGGTCCATTTAAAAATGGGCTGCAGGACCTGAAAATTGCTGTTCCTAGAAGCTATTCATTGGATTTGATAGAGCTTGAGCTATTTTGCAAAGACAAATGGACTAAACATTTTGTCTCCAGATGTCCAAAGCTGCTAGAAACATACATAAAAAGACTCACAGCTGTATCTGCAGTAAACGCTGGTTCCACAAACTATTGAGTCATGGGGTCTGAATACAAAGGCAGGTCAAACTTTTAAGATTTTTACTTGTAAATAAAACATTGAAAACCTATAATTTCCTCTTCCACGTAAAATCCATAAACTACTTTGTGTTGATGTGTCCCATAAAACACATCTAAGTTTGTGGTTGTAAAAGGTGAGATGGTTGAGGCCTGTGAATACATTCTTGAGACTGAGCTCCAGGGCTTTTTTTTGCAGGAGACTTGGCATAAGAGGGACTGAAGTGATTTAGGTTTTAACATGCAAGCTATCAACCCCAATTACCCTCTAACATTATGAGATCAGTGAGCAACACCTTGACAGATTCCCGTTCTTGAATCACACACAGTTTGGCATCTATTAGTGCTCAGACTTTCGAGTGGTTAATTTCCCGTCTCTGTGGCTACCTCTGCCCCCCGACGCTCAACGATTCTATCCCACCGCTGCTTCCCCTGCGGAGGCTTCTGTACTCTGCGGTCACCCCCCTACACTTAGCCAGAAGAAAATACTAAAGGTGAGTGAAAGCTGCTTTCTTCGGAAAAAATAAAAAAAGAAAGAAAATCACCTCTATTCAGACTTGACTCTAGGGGAAAGATAAAAGCTTCACTGTCGATCAGAAATGGCAGCACTAAAGAGGCGCTGCAGGAGATCCAACCCTGCACCGACCATGTGC
This sequence comes from Crenichthys baileyi, assembly GCA_036173005.1. NCBI lineage: Eukaryota > Metazoa > Chordata > Actinopteri > Cyprinodontiformes > Goodeidae > Crenichthys > Crenichthys baileyi. The sequence continues at coordinate 891,893 of JAHHUM010002890.1, read as the reverse complement.
CCTTTAGACGTGCACTTTTCCTCGGTGACAACTAATATCTGTCTGCGCAGCTCTGCGAAAGTTTCAGCCAGAGTCGTTAAGTAGCTTCTTCAGAGAAAGAAGCGAGGACTGGTGCAACAGATGGTATCCACAGAGCTCTGATCTCAGCATCACTGAGTGACTCAGGGATTACAAGAGGACACAGACAGCTCATCGCAGAGATGCTTCCCTTCTGAATTCCTCTAAAAACTCTGCAAGTTTGCACCCAGAATGCATGACGGTATTTAATATTCAGAAAAAAACCATCTATATGTTCATCCTGTTGATGGTTCGTTGGTTTATTAGTTACATGACTTTGGCGGTCTGTCTCCACCAGCGGGGGTCTAATACAAAACACAGTGGTTGTCCAATAAAAGTGACCTATGGGGTCAGGAGTGGTGCCTAATGATTTTTCTCTACCTGCCTGTGGTTTTCAGAAGCGAGGAGCTGTCGGCCGCCCTCGCCTCTTGATTGCTCTGAGATTACTTTCCGCACAGCACAGACAGCCAATCACTCCTCCTCCACCTTGCCGGCTGTCTCCCTCTCTCTGCGCTGTCTGTCGCTCTATCTGCGTGCTGTGGGAACATTTAAACATGGACACCCGTTTGTTCGTCGGCTTAAACATCGCTCCGTGCGTCCTCGTGCTTGAGGAGTGCTGCTAGATTTTTTTGTTTCTTTTACTTTTTTTTGTTCCACTGCTGCAGAAGATGAGATGACTCAGTCCAATTAGGCGTTGTTTTCTTTCTCTCGCAGTAAAATAACAGATAAATCCCTTGGGGTGTTTTGAAGGCACCGTTCATACTGTGTAAGTGACAGTCTAATAAGACGGCTTTGTAAGATGAATTGCCCCCTTCGAATAAATGGCCCACTTAATGCAGCTGGTGCATTCCGCCACTGCAAACAGGGGAAGGGGGGGGGGTAAAAAAAAAATGCTTACAGCAAATGTGCTAGGGGCACAATGCAGAGCTGCTGGGTTTCATTACAGATGTAGCAGGCCAGAAGGATGGATGAGGGATTGCTGGTGTCCTAAAAACGTTTTGGTTCCAGGTTTGTAGCTCGGCAAAAAAATTGCCTCCATCTTGTTATCTTGGTATTTTCAGACACAGAGCAGCCCAGTGCAGCTGAATTCGGGCTGAGATCAGAACAGTGTGTGCCAGATTGAGAGAAAGTGTAGTAAAGAGGATGTCAAGCATAAACATACAGGACTTTTTGTATAGGACTGGGTAAGGTAAAGACATGACTTATGAGGGTGGTCTCACCTTGGCATTAAATTGATTCTACATGTATTCAAAGCAGTCACACAATACTGCACGAAAAAGCAAATCAACTTTTGTGATCTGTGCAGGATATCTCAGGGTAATATACTATTATTAAATGAAAAACCAACCTATATGACATAAGATACTACAGTATTCCTTCCTGCTGGAGAAATGTTTTTATTGGCTAGTTTATCAAGACTTAAAGAAGACTTAAAAGTGTCTCTGACCTAAATAGAAGCCAGAGTCATTTATCTAATAAAATATCACTTTTTTAGCTGAAGGTATACAGAAACAGGCTATAAACTTAATACATACATGAGTTAGTTTTCAGTAAATGTTTGGAAAGGCATGTTTTAAATGAGTTAATTCCCACCTCAGTTACTATTCTGTTGTTGCTTTGCAGTTGTGTTTGGAGTCATTGCCCTGCCTATAACCCAATATTGGCCAAGCTGGAAAGTGGACTCTAGAATACTTGGATTACAAAGAAATTACTTGTCGGCTCGTAAAAATAAGTTGCTTAGGTCATGAACCCTCCACTCCCATGCTTGACAAGTGATGAGGCATGGGTTATTGCTTCTGGGACAAAAATAATATGATATTTGTTATTTTCATAATAATGTTATCTACAGCATTTATTTATATATTTATTTTATGTATTTATTTTAGTGTAGCACAAGCTGGATTGTTTAGCAACAAGTGGGGGGAGGGGTAGTGGTGTGTCACTGAGGGGACTCCGCCACTTTTTCTGGCATTTCATTGAAAATACTTTAAACCGTAGTAACAGGATGATGGGAAATAATGGCAGTTTTAAATCTGTTTTTTTTAAACTTCAGTCTACCTTGGTGCTCTAATTAACTATGACTCTCTGAAATTAGATGGTTTTGCTGATATGTTGGTTTTGTTTGTTTTTTTGCCAAAGCAGGAAACAACCAGAATGTCTAATTTTATAGAGGTGCTCACACTTGCTGATAAACCTCTTTAAGTATTGAGTTAAAACTGCAGCACCTGGCAGTTACTTTCTATCTTGATGAATGCAGTATTGGGTTAAATGCTGAAACAGGTCATGCGATGTTGTATTGTACTTATTATCAAGGGGTTTATGGTTGATTCCAGACAAAAAACAAAGTCTTGTTACTGCATAGCAAACTCAAGTCATAAACCCTCCACTGGCATTCTCAATACTTGCAAGATATACACTATAAGTATTCGCCCACCCATCCAAATCATCGAAATCAGGTGTTCCAATCATTTCCATGGCCACAGGGGTGGCAGACTGTTCCTAAAAACATCTGTGAAACAATGGGCCGCTCTCAGGAGCTCAGTGTATTGCAGCGGAGTGCTGTGATAGGATGCCACCTTTGCAACAAGTCCAGTCATGAAAGTAAATATTCCACCTTCAACTGTCAGTGGTGTTATGAGAAAGTAGAAGCGATTGGGAACTACAGCAACTCAGCCACGAAGTGGTAGGCCATGTAAACCAAGGGGGCGGGCGCAGAGGTCGCTGACTTTCTGCAGAGTCAATCGCTGCAGACCTCCAAACCACATGTGCCCTTCAGATTAGCTCAAGAACAGTGCTTAGAGAGCTTAATGGAATGGGTTTCCATGGCCGAACAACTGCATCCAAGCTGCATCCAAGCCATACATCAACATTACTATGCAAAGCAATGTTGGGTTTGGAGGTTGTACGTACTTTACAGCATGTCGGATGAAGTGCTATAAAGTACGGCGACACTGGACTCTAGAGCAGCGGAGGCATGTTCTCTAGAGTGATGAATCGCGCTTCTCCATCTGGCAATCTGATGGACGAGTCTGGGTTTGGAGGTTGCTAGGAGAACGGTGCTTATCTGACTGTCCTGTACCCCTTCCTTTTCCAACATGACTCTGAACCAGTGCACAAAGCAAGGTCAATAAAGACATCGATGAGACAGTTTGGTGATGAGCTTGACAGAGTCCTGACCTTAACCCCATAGAACACCTTTGGGATGAATTAGAGGAGAGCCTCAGAGCCAGGCTTTCTTGTTCAACATCAGTCTAAGACCTCACAAATGTGCTTTTGGAAGAATGGTCAAAAATTCACATTAACATGCTCCTAAACCTTCTAAACAGCCTTCCCAGGAGAGTTGAAGCTGTTATAGCTGCAAAGTGTGGACCAACGTCATATTAAACCCTATGGATTAAGAATGTGATGTCACTTAAATTTATATGCGAATCAAGGCAGGTGAACGAATACTTGGCAAATACTAGCAAAGTAGAGTGTGTATGTATATAGTCAGTTAGTTGGTCAGTTAGTTTTATGAGTGCTATTGGCTGTTTGAACCTGACTAAGGCTCTGGTTATTTTTATTATGGCAGCAAATATGCACCCATTAAAATGTTTAATTAGCTTAAATCCTTTTTGGGGAAGAAAAACCATACAAGGTATGTCTTTGTTCCATTTAGCTCCTCCACCTCTTAACTTCCTTAGATGTTCTCTTCAAATTTCCTGTCTAGTACCAGAAGTTAAATGTATAATAACCATAAGTGATCCGGGTTAGGTACCTGCCAGCAGTTTTTCAGTAGACGTTGCTTGTCACACACCAGGCTGTGTCACTATTTTATCCACATTAGCAAGCCAAATGACCACACACACACACACACATTGTCATAAACACACACACTGACAAGGCAGACAACTGGCCACGCAGAGGGATTTAAGGCAAGTATTATCAGAGTGTTATAGGTCATTGTCTAAATGAAGCGTGGTTGAACAGTGGCAGTCTCATTTCCACCGCCTGACCTTTTCTTGCTAGATGCTGGCAGCATGAGCGAGCTACATAGCTGACATTAATGACCTGCTCACTCTCTTCTCTTTCTCTGTTTCTCTCCAACCGTCGCTGTCATTTTATCACTCTTTTATGCTCTCTAGCTGTATTTCCATCCGTCTGTTATGCAAATTCTTGGGTGAAGTTGTGAAAAATAAATTGGGACGGTTCCCACCAAAGACGCTGGCGCAATATTACACAACACTGCTTGTTTTGCTTTGGTGAGTTGGACGAGAGAAGTCACGTCTGAGGATGAATTTGTGATATGATTACATTTCAGGCAACAGGCTATCAATAAAACATAACAAGATTAAATGGTCTTAATGGTGTTGCCAGTTTTAATTGGAAATGTATGATTAAGCTAGATTTATAGTAGCTATACATGGGAAAAATCTTATAAACAAATATGAATGGATTATTGTTAGAAAGTGTCGCTTATCTAGTGCAATTACAGTAAATTTGGGCTTGAAATTTGATGGAGACTAAAAGTGGCTAAAAATGTTCAGACTTATGTCCCTTTGCCTTCAAATTTTTACCCAAATTATTTCCATCACTCAATGGCATTAAATTATGGATACTGAGGTGTTTTTTTTTCTTCCAACATGATTTGAAGGACAAATTATCTTTTGACTACAATATAAAAGCCTCTCATGCAAACGAAAACTGCACTAACCAGTTAAAACATAGATTCAGAGCCTTTGTCAGGGTCCAGAGGTGTTGGCAACAAATCTTTTTTGTCTGGAGAGAAGAGGTTCGGTGGATCCGGCTTGTTTTTGCACGTCCCCCAAATCTTGATAAGAGGAGGATTTAAAGGACGTGGAGAATAAAGTCAATTCCTCAGGCTCACAATATGTAGCATTTGTTTTTAGACCCTGCTTTACTTTTAATTAAAAAATGAATGATGAAGCGTTCAAAACTTTTAGCCAGAATTTTAATTTATTTAATTAGTTACATATGAAAGATGTTATTTTGTCTGCAACAAACAAACAAAAATGAGTTCACTTATTTGTGTACAAACTATTTAATCAAATCCTATTGGAATTGTTTTCACCTTTTATTCGGACTGATTGTTCACATTGATATTTTTAAATGATCCTGCATAAAAAAAACCTATTAATTAGATGATCTGATCTCTGATTTATTGACTATTGTGCTTTTGGATATAGAGTTTAGACCTCTACATGTTGTTTTGTAGGTACATCCACTGCTGATATCAAGAATTTGATCTTTATTCAGACAGAAATATCAGAAGTAATAACCTCAAAAAATTATTTCAGATTGTCTCATAAATGTTTGGAAGCAATAAGCATAAATACATTCTCCAAACTTACTGAATACAGCACACAGATGTCATATTTTCCCAATATTGTCTTCCATGTAATAAATGCTAAAAGCTGCTGCAGTTTTAATGTCTCTGCTGTTCAGTGCATTACCAAAGGAGCAAACAGAGTACCAATAAAGCCAGAAAAGCCAATAATGAACTAATAATATATGCTCAGTGATATTAGTCAGCCTCCTCTTTTCTCCCCACAGACTGCGAAGCTGTGCCGTGCTCATCTTCTGCTGTTGATGCTAATGGCGATGATGAGGGCAAAGATGAAGCTGACGCCACCGCCGCCCAGCTCGTCTACCCGGGCTTGCAGTTCTGTGCCAGCCAGTACACAGACCGGATATATATTTACTCCAAGGTACTGCTGCCTGTCACGGTGTTTGATTCTGCGTTGGTAGATGATGTTCATGTGGCCCTCTCATCTTAGAATCAGGTTTAAGCTAATTATCCTGCCACTTGAGGCCCTTTTACCTCCTACAGTGCCTAGAAAAGTCTTCACATTTTGTCATGCTGCAGCCACCAGTCTACAATGGATTTTACTGGGATTTTCTGTAATAGAACAGGGGTGTCCAAGGTGTGGCCCGGGGGCCTTTTACGGGCCTTGGAATGATTTTGTGTGGCCCCTGATTCCAATTAGAGAATAGTACATATTTACCAGCACAGTCAGTTGATGGAAAAAAACCCTTTTTACATTTTTTTACGGTGATTCTTTCACTGACAAATCTTAAAATCGAATATGTTAGGGACCACATAAAGTATTAGTCATTTATTAACCACGTTGTTTTTTTTCATTCTAATTTCATAGTGAGTAAAAACATAAACATCCAGCAACTTTTACTCAGTAGCAGACTATAGAAAATACACAACCATTTTATAACTACTTTGTTCGTTTTATTAAAATATTGCAGGTTTAGTTATTGTTGAGGTAAAAAAATAAATAAATAAAACAAAGTTATAGATTTTTGTGGCTCATGAGTACTTTCAGTTTGGTGATTTTGACCCACGTGGCAAAAAGTTTGGACACCCTTCTAATAGACACTAAGAGGTGCGAAAATGTAAGGAAGGAGGCAAATGATAGTTTGGTTTACAGGTAAAAATCAGAAAAGTTTGGCATGGCCCAAAACTCCTAAATGCTTGGTGGAAAATTCACTGTGATCACATCATCTCCTCTAGGAAAAATGGTGGTGGAAGTACCATGCTGTTGGGATGCTTTTCTATATGAACACCTTTGCAAGGAACTGTATATGAAAGCAAGCAGTGTGATTACTTTCAAGCTCATTCTTTTACATTTAAAAAAATCAGTCAGGAGATTATTAAATTCTTTTTTTTTTTATGTTTTGAGACAAGTTTCATTAAGATCAACGATGCTTCCTCAGCTTTATGAGCTGCTAATAGCAGCAAAGCACCTGCAGTTCTTTCCCATGCTGCCAATTAGCTAACAGGGCAGATGAGTACAGAGAGTACAGCTTCAGGGAACATTAAGGAAGTATGAAAGAGAAATGCCTTCTTTTTTTTATATAGTTTGACAGTGAAACAATTTTGCTGATAACAAATGAAAAAGCGGCTGAAATTATGTGTGACTTCTTACTTCGAAGGAGCAGTAAAAAGCACCGATTTAGAGCTGGTTGGGAGTAGAAAAGATCAGATGAGGTGACTTTCTACACAAATATTCAGTGCCTTGAAAAAGTATTCCCACCCCACCAACCTTTCCACAATTTGTAACATTGCAACCGCAAACTTCAAAGTATTTCATTGGGATTATATCTGACAGCCACCACAAAGTACTGGATATTCACCTAGCAGGGCTTTATTGGCTTATACCAATTTCCAGTTTTTTCATCACCTGCTGATTTTAATTTGGAGACAGTCTGATTTCCTTTTTCTCTGTACACAGTAATAATGAAAACAGTTTGCTGATTTTTCTTTGATAAGGATGGTAGTTTTAAATTCAACAGAAAATGAAGGTATTGCTTTGGTCTTTATGGAATTTTTATCAAACTCAGCTGCATTTTGTTTTTGCAAAATACGTCAAGCTCAGTCAGATTGGATGGAGACCATCTGTGAACATTTTGCCACAGATTTTCACTGCACTGAGGACTGAACTTTAAATGGACTCTAATTCTAACGCAGGTTAAAAATAAGAAAAATAAGTTTGTGAATTCCTTTGCAAAGTGCTCTACACTCTCAGGCAAAAAGGGTTGATATTTTCTATAATGTGCCTCATTTAATTCATATCTCTGAGTTAATCATAGCTCCAAAACGTTTTGCATCTGCTACCATCATAAAACATTTACTAGGCTCAGACTGAGAGAAAACATGTAATAATGTGTCAGTACAATGTAACGAAGTGTAATAGCCTTTATAGTTAATACACTCACAGCGATAGGAGCCATTTTCCATCTTTGTCTTTATATAGAGATTTATTTGGGCTGTGTGGTAAAAAATAAAGGGATTTCTAAATCCACTTATATTCTTCAGTTAAATACAATGAACCAGCAGAGGATTATTGGTAAGATTTAGCAAGAAGCAAAGAATACATTTACAGATTTTTCTTAAAAATATTGTTTTTGCCAGGACTTGGGAATGTTGGGAAGGATTTTATTCATTGTTTTTTTTTTAAGGGAAAGAAACAGCTCCAGACATGTATAACCTTAGCTATAAACAGCTGATTACATCTTAAATTTTAAGCATTGATGTAGCATCAGTTTATTTAGAGTCTTTTGGTATTAGGTGCATTTTGTCCAATGCTCTTTCAACCCAAGCCCATAATAACTATTTTTACACATTGGGCAATTAATAAAAACATGTTCTTTCAATTTTGGTTAGACTTATCTTAAGAAGCTAATAAAATCCCTTTTGTTAAGAGTAGAAGAGATTTTACCCTCAGTATCTCCACAAATATGAAGCTGTTTCAGCATTTTCTTCGAACAATTTTCAGGATATTAGACTTTTTTTGGGTAATTAAGCTGAAAGTGAACTATTTAAAAGACCCTAAAGTAAAACCTTAAAGCCCGTAAACACGTTTCTGTAGGGAAAAGTTTAGCTGTTCCCAGTCTTGCAGCCCAGAACAGATCACTTCTGGCCAAAAGAAGCCTTTGGGCACAGTTTTTATCAATGCAGATCAAAGCATGGCTACTGTTTTAACACAGGACTGAATGCCAACTAAATACTTTCCCATTGCACTCAAAACCTACTGTAAGAACACATTGGCGACTCATCCAGGAGGTCATAAAAGAACCCAGAGAAACATCTAAATCACTGCAAGCCTTACCTGCCAAAGGTCAGTGTTCATGATTCAACAGTAAGAAAAAGACTGGGCAGAATTGGCATCTATGGGAGAGTTTCAAGGCCAAAACCACTGGTGACAAAGAAGTAGACAATTACTCGTCTCACATTTGATAAAAAATATCTTTATGATCCCAAAGACTTTTGAGTAAATATTCTAGGACTGACAAGACAAATGTGGAAGTTTTTGCAAGCTGTGTGTCCTGATACATCTGGTATAAAACTAACACAGCGTTTCAGAAATAGACCATCATACTGACGGTCAAACATGTTGGCAGTAGTGTGATGGTGTAGGGTTGCTTTGCTGCTTCAGTACCTGGACCACCTTCTACAATTGATGGAAACATGAATTCTCATCTCTAAGAGGACAATGTCCGGACATCAGTTCCTCACCTTAAGCCCAAAGATCCAAAGCACACCATCATTTCCACCTCTAAATTATTTAGATAAAGCAAACAAAAGTTTTGGAGTGCCCTGTAAGGGTCCAAATACTTCTTTGCAGGAGATTTGCAAAGTTGCATCTCAGCAAATGAAAAGATGTTAGGAACAATGTTCTTTGGACAGACAAAACCAAATTACGATGCAGCCATGAACTTCTCTATTTTACAAGTATTCTGAAGGCCATCAGAAAACCGGATAAGATGATTCATCAGTCATCAACAAGACAATAATTCCATTAAATGCAATGTCTCCAGATAATGTCCAGACCTCAACCTGATTGAAATGCTCAAGAGAGCTTAAACAAGTTATGTCCTGATTTATGAAACCTTAGAATTAAAAACCTCTTGTTTTTCCAGTGATGGTAAACGTATCTATACCCTCTAACGATCTCTAGTCTTCTCATTTTAAAACTGCTGAGGAAAGAGTTTTTAACAAAACAGTTGGCCAGAGATGAAAATGGAAGCAGTTTACCTTCAACAAGCAGTCACATAGAGCAGCTAAACACAGGCATCTGTATGTGGTGATCATCTGAAGATATTTTTGCTTTCATTTTGTAATCAAGTCAAATGTTCTCTTAGCTGCCTTCCTAATTGAACCTTCTGCTGCTTCCTCCACCCATCAGATTAATACAGGCCATGGTTTTACCCAAGCGTGACTCTAATTGCAGTCCTGTGCATTCTTGGCACCGTATCCGAGTGGCACTGACTTGCCAACAGACCTCTGTATTGATCGCGTTGTGATACTTAACGGCCTTTTGTTTCATTCATGAGGGCTCAAGCTCCTTCCCTACTGAAGCAGATAAGAGACAAGAGGGTTTTAAATAGAGAACACCAAAGCGCTGAACTGAATTACCAAAGGAACTTTTCTCTGATGGCAATAGACAAGTGTCATGTATGCATGGCTGAGGCGATAAGCCATTGAGATAAATGTCCCCCGTTGTCGTTTAAATGATAAACTAGTGGAATTCTGGCTGCAAAACTGTCACTTCGGGATAATCCTGGGCCAGGCGTCTAATTCACTCGAGGGGATTGTTCAGTGCAAAATCAGATGAAGATTTGTCAGCGGGGTTTGGAGGGAAAATATTGGGTGGATTAAGTATTTTATGTCCATTTTCCACTCATGAAAATAGTACCGATTCGTTGTTGTTGCTGTTTGCTTCACATCATTAGGAGGAGTCTCTGCAAAATTACCCCATCGTTTTTTTACTTCCCAACCACAGTCTTCAATGTGTTTTGTGATGGACTAACACAACATCTGTGAGCAGCTATTTTTAAATCTGTTTGAGGATTCTGATATGGATTGAGGTCTGGACTTTGACTAGGCTATTCTAACAGATTCGATTCAATCCAGTTTATTTATATAGTCCTGGTTGACAATAGATGTTGTCTGAAGGCACTTTACAAAACAAACAGATCCAATTTCAATATATCCCGTCTGTCTACTTATATAGAAAGATTCAAAGTCAATTAAATATGTTCCAATTGAACCCTAGTGATGAATGCAGACAAGCTCTTGACAACCAATAAAGGTTTTTCTGTGTAATCAAACCCAGACGATTGCATCAATCACTGACTTTGCAGTAATCTCTTCCACTGAATAGGCCCCAAGGTTAAGCACTTGTCTCAACTGACCAGTGCACCTTCTTCCATATTTGCTGGTTCCCTAGATGGCTCAAAATCTCTCCGGCTACCATGTGCCATACTCTTCTGGAGAGTGGATTTTAATTTGTAAAATATCAAAAATTAAAATCACACGATTTTCCTTGCATAAGACAATTATGTGTAATTTTTTTGTTAATAAACTTGTTTTCCTCCAGTTCTTATAAGTACATGAATGCAGCTGAGGTACTTTATAATACACAGATCCCTTAACTGCATTGTAGGTGCTGAAAAAAGCCAGTATCTGCCTAAAAGCACTGATACTTTATGCTTACTGTAGTCAGTCTTCTCCACATATCAATTTGGAGCGCTGTCTTCTTTCATCATTTTATGTAGTCACTATTACTGAAGTCTATACTCCTATCATGTTATACCCCTGTTGAAGTCACTCAGATCCTTGTGCAAGAGTTTTTGTTTCTTCCAAAATACTGTCGTTTTCAGGTACTCAATTTCAAGAACTGAGTGCGTCCTTGCTGCCACATGTATCATGCTTCTATCCAATGTAACCCATTGAGTAAAAGAGGCAGGAGGGTTGCTGGTTCTATTCCCAGGGGTCAATGAGTGAGTGGAGGGGTTGCCAGTTTGTTTCAGGGCAGTAGGATAATCTTGACTTTTGTGGGGGGGCAACAAAATTGCCCCCACATGTTGCTAATGCTAGCAACAGTATAACCCTTTTGCCACTAGGGGGCACCACTAAGCTCTCTACTATAACATTTCACATTGTTTTTGCATGCAGAGGGGATCTTTAAACGTTTGTCTTTGTACAATATCGCTAGATTGTCCAGTGTCCTCTCTTGTGTTCTCTTCTTTTTACCTCAACCCATAGATTTTGTATAGAGTTTAGGTATAAGAAGAACAGAAGAATGTGGACGCTGTGTCTATTGAAGCATTTTTTGGATCATTTTGCTGCTCAAACACCCATCAGGTTTTTATTAAAAATTATATAAAATGTAATGATGCCAAGAACTCTAACAAATTTCCCAGGGCCTTAGGAGGAAAAACAGGCCCACAGCATTACAGATCATCCACCATACCCAACAATGGACATGAGTTGCTTTTCAACATACTATCCTTTGTCTCTCCTGGAGTGTTTGTTGCCAAAACGCATAATCTTAATCTCAGCTGACCAAAGCATATGGTTCTGGTTGAAGTCCCAGAGGAATTTGCTGTACTCCACACATTCATGTTTCTCATTGTTGGACTGGGGAGGCCTTTTCCCAACCCCCCCAGTAAAAAATATTTTTCAGTATTTTTTCACAGTGAGATCATGAGACTTTGAAGTGGTTTGTTATAAAGTGAATCTTTACTTTAAGTAGATAATGGAACAAAATAACTCTTTGTGTTGGCCTTGTTTGAGCATCCTTAATTGTGCTACTGTTGATCCCTAATGAAAGACGGCGAACAAGACTGGATTTTTTTTTTTCAGAGTAAATGTAAACAATTGTTTGTTTTCTTTTTTTTGCTCGCTAGTTGTGAAGATAGAAGTCCTCTTTTTCTCCAACATCTAGCTCTAATCCTGCTCCATGCTGTTACAGCACAACCAGCTGCACTGTTCCCCTGCCTCTCCATGATATTTATTTTACCATAATCCAAATAAACATGAGGGGCTCTGAGCAAGACCGCTGCAGCTCAGGAAATCTTTCCTAATGTTGATATACATCTCCAAATCCCTGTGTCGGCTGTTGGCAGGTATTAACCTTTACACTTTATCCTTTTTCTATTCTTCTTGGGCCCTCATCTCCAGGCCTGAAGTGGCTCTGGCTGCTGAAATCCAGAATGTGGCATTTCACTGGTCAGCTTTTTTTTCCCTTTGTAAAATGTGCCCAGTGTGTGGCACAGTGGCTATTGGTTGATTGGAGTTAATTCAGAGGGTAAGTGGTTTCCCAGGCTTCAAATTGACTGTAGTTAGAGCTAATGAAGCCGTAATAACTAGGAAAATGTTTTTTACTTAGGTTATTTTTTCCAATGATTATACTGTTACCGCCAGACCACTGCAGTATGATTACCTATAATTGCAGATAGAGACAGTCTTAGTGGTATACGCATGTTTTTCTCCCTATTCTTCATTATTGATGCTGATACATGCAAATTGTCACAGAAGAAGCACCATCTTCAAACGTGCATCATAAGAAAGAGAGAAAACAACTGAGATCGCTAACAAGCTGCTTGGTTACCACAGGAATTACCATGGAAACCAATAAAGAATAAAGTGTGGCCAGATTAGAGAACTTGAATGTAATTGGATTCAAGTTTTGGAAGTTAGTAATTAGAAATCTGATTGCTTGGCTAAAGATACCCAAAGTTTTAGTGCAAACTGAGACAGGGTATGTAATGAAACTAATTGCATGTGAACTCTGCAGAACTGGATATTGGGTTTCTAATTACAGAGTGACAATTTGGGTTTTGCAGTTGAAGGACCAAATAACTGTCTGTATTTCCAGCATAATTTTAGTAGTACATAGAGATTGATTTGAGCATATTTTTAACATGGACTTCTTTGTTTATTTTAGTAATACATTGTACACATAAACAAATTTATATAGTTCTGCTTGTTCCTCTGTGACATTGTACTTTGAACCCAAGATACAAAAAAATGGTTATTTTTAAAGTTTATCTAAAATGCAGAACACCAATAAATATGTTTCCTGTTGCATTTCCTCAAAATTTAATAGAACTGCATTTAAACTGTAGGGTTTAGAGCAAATGTTTTGGGTATCCTTCTACATGCTGGGATTTTGGCCCATTCCTCCTGGCAGAACTGGTGTAACTTGTTGAGTGGCTTTTCAGCCAATGTTGGATTAGGAGTCGTTTAACAATGGGCAATGACACTCTTACCTCCTTTAGTCAGCATTTTTACAAGGTCTTTTGTTGTTGGGTTGCTACACACATTTTGCACCAAAACACGTTCACCTTAAGAATTTAGCCATGCTTAGTCACAGTTGGAATACATAAGCAAACTAAAAACTGAGGTATCTGAAATGCAACACAGCAGTGCATCTCTGTAAACTTTATATTAGCCGGTTTTAAGATGTTTATAACTGATATTAGAACCCACTCCCTGGTGGTTAATCATTCTTCATGTCCCCGCCAACATCTCTGTCTCCTCATCTTGTAGGACGGAGCTCCACTGAACTTGAGCTTCATCCCTCTGGACATCAAGCTAACCAACTGGGAAGACCTGCCCGAGGCCTTCAGCCGGCACCGGGAAAATCGAATACAGGTCTGCCCTTCCCGCTAGGCACAGAAATTGTGTGTGTGTTGTCTGTTTTCTTTGAAGTTCATGGATGTGTGTGTGGGTGCACATGAGGACTCTGCATGAGAGCTCCCACCGGAGGGATGGACCACCTTAATTTGTCATCGCTGCTGAAACAATTTCAAGGCAAATTAAAATAGAGCTGATGTTCTGTTTCAAACTTGTTTGTATTCTTTGATTGATTCGAAAAGGAAACTTTTCGGATGAAATCAAATTCTGCGCCGACTTCAGATAGGAGTTGGAAGTTAATTTTATCACAGGCTTCTTTAGGAATTGCCAAAATTTCAGAGTTCATATGACCTTCTTTGGAGAGCTCTTCTTAATTCCACTGACCAAATAAAGATGAGACACAAGCAGTGAAGGGGCTTATTAAACCTGCCCATTCCCTGCATGTGAGTGTCGTATGAAACTAATAATACCTCCAATCAAAGAGTTTAGAGACAGACAGATGGGTGGACGGTGGACTACTTTCTCTCTCTTCAGGGCCTAAATGGCCTGGGTTATTATGCGTCTGGATTACCTGGAATTTTATTTGAGCAGTTTCCATCTGCTGGAAAAGATCTTGATCAGTATGGTATCCATCCATCCATTTGTACATCCATCCTTCCATCCATCCATCCATCCATCCATCTGTACATCCATCCTTCCATCCATCCGTACATCCATCCATCCGTACATCCATCTGTACATCTGTATATCCATCCATCTGTACATCCATCCTTCCATCCATCCATCCATCCATCCATCCATCCATCCATCCGTACATCCATCAGTACGTCCATCCATCCATCAGTACATCCATCCATCCATCCATCCGTACATCTATCAGTACATCCATCCATCCATCCGTACATCCATCCATCCATCCATTTGTCCATCCATACCTCCGTCCATCCATCCATTTGTCCATCCATCCATCCATCTGTACATCCATCCATACATACATCCATCCATCCGTACATCCATCCATACATCCATCCATCTGTACATCCATCCATCTGTACATCCATCCATCCGTACATCCATCCATCCATCCATCTGCACATCTGTACATCCATCCTTACATCCATCCATCCATCCATCCATCCATCCATCCGTACATCCATCTGTACATCCATCCATCTGTACATCCATCCATCCGTACATCCATACATCCATCCATCTGCACATCTGTACATCCATCCTTCCATCCATCCATCCATCCATCCATCCATCCATCCATCCATCTGTACATCCATCCTTCCATCCATCCGTACATCCATCTGTACATCCATCCATCCATCCGTACATCCATCCATCCATCCATCCATCCGTACATCCATCCATCTGTACATCTGTACATCCATCTGTACATCTGTACATCCATCCATCTGTACATCTGTACATCCATCCATCTGTACATCCATCCATCCATCTGTACATCCATCCGTCCATCCATCCATCCATCCGTCCGTCCATCCATCCATCCGTACATCCATCAGTACGTCCATCCATCCATCAGTACATCCATCCATCCATCCGTACATCCATCAGTACGTCCATCCATCCATCAGTACATCCATCCATCCATCCGTACATCCATCCATCCATCCATTTGTCCATCCATACCTCCGTCCATCCATCCACACATCTGTACATCTGTACATCCATCCATCTGTACATCCATCTATCTGTACATCCATCCATCCGTACATCCATCCGTACATCCATACATCCATCCATCTGCACATCTGTACATCCATCTATCTGTACATCCATCCATCTGTATATCCATCCATCTGTACATCCATCCATCCATCCATCCGTACATCCATCCGTACATCCATCCATCCGTACATCCATCTGTACATCCATCCATCCGTCCGTCCGTCCATCTGTCCATCCATCCGTCCGTCCATTCATCCATTCGTACATCCATCCTTCCATCCATCCATTTGTCCATCCATACATCCGTCCATCCATTTTTCTTCTCACCCTCTCACTCTGCTAAAACACAAACTAAGACCTCTGGAAATGTGGGTCTGAAAATACAGAATTTTGTAATAAAACATGTGCAGGAGCCCTGAGAGGGATGATGAGAAGGCAGGATGGAGTTTAGGAACAGGGGAAAGAGGCAGGTGATGGTATAAGGGTTCCTCATTGCCGAGGAGAACAGCAAAAGAGAAAGTACGGTTTATGAGGGTCGTTAAAGAAGACGGATCATCGCCTCAAACGATCCTGCTCGTATTAAATCCTGAAATCTGCCGCAGCAGTATCAGAGCTGCTGTCAGACGTCCCACCTGTCGCGTTGTTTATTTTGCTTTGTAAAACTGAGGCGTGAGTTGCATCCATCCTCTGACCCATCATTTATGCCCTGTTACCCTCCGATTGTCCCTCGCAATCAATACTAGGCAAACAGTTTAATGTGGGCAGTGATGCAGTTTAAACAGGGAAGCAGTGGTGTGCGAATTCGCAGAAGCCACTGTAATTAAATAAATAACTACATATGAATTTTATTATATTTCAGTTGTACTGAGCAAGATGGACTGGGGAAATTTTGCTGAAAAAACAGAACATTTCTATATTGTTGAAGCTATTAATCTTTCAAAACTGCACACAAGTATATAATATTAGTGTGAAATAAGGCTTAGTGGTGTTGCTTTTAGAGAACTCTCTCCTCAATGACTACATCTTTGTGTAATTCTTCTCAGGTTCAGATAGACCACAAATAAGACATAAATGTTATCTTAATATACATTTCCTATACTTATACAGTGCCTTACCAAAGTAGAACAACTCAAACTTTGACACATTTTGTCAAATCACAGCCACAAACCTAAATGTATTTTATTGGGATTGCATGTGATTAACCAACACAATGTAGCACATATATCGCCCTGTATTAGCTCCATCCATCTTCCTGTTAACTCTGACCAGCTCCTCTGTCCCTGCTCAACAAAAGCATCTGCACAGCATGATGTTCCCACCCTCATGCTCCAACGTGGAATTTGATGTACAGTAGCAGTTTTCCATCAGACATGGCGTTTTGCATGTAAGTAAAATAGTTAAATTTCAATCTGCTCTGACCAAAGTACCTTTTGCCACATGTTTGGAAGTGGTAGGTAACACATGTTTGGACACAGCAGATTGTCAGGCTCGGGCCTTCCTATCCACCTCCATTACACTCAGCACTGGAGCTCTGCAGGGCTGTGTACTCAGTCCCATTATCTACTCCCTGTATATCCATTGCTGTATTGTAACACACTTATCTAATACCATAATCACAGTAGCAGATGACACTGCTGTTGTTGGCTCTTCTCAGGGGAAGACGAGACTCATTACAGGGACAAAATAGAGAATTTGTCAGTGTGGTGCAAGAAGAATAATTTTTAACTGAATACCATAAAGACAAAGGAGCTGATCCTGGACTTCAGGAGGAAGCAGCAACTGGAACCGGCTCCTCTGTTGATAAATAGAGTTGTGTGATAAGGGTCTAGACATTCAAGTACATGGGGTCTACATCCCTGACAATCAGCCCTGGACTGCTAACACCACTGTAGTCATCAAGGAGGGCCTGCAGTGTCTGTGTTTTTTAAGACTGCCAAAAACAAACAACCTGAAGAAGACTCTGCTGGTTTTCTTCTAGCGCTCTGCAGTAGAGAGTATCCTGATGTCTGTGTGGTACAAAATCTGCACAGAAGCAGAAGTCCCTGCAGCATATGGTTCACAGTGCAGAAAGAAAATCATAGGTAGCCCAATCCTGACAACACCGCATTGTCCTGCTACCAAAGCATTCTAAACATTTTAAAGACCACAGCAAGCAGCGGTGGCGAGTAAACTGATTTAATAAATAAAACTCACATAAGCAGGTGGTGGCAGAAAACGGCATGGACAGGCAGGCATGAATCAGAGGAGCTGAAATGTTACCACGAGGAATTAACAGAATGAGGGTGTATATTTATGGCGAGACACAGGTGAAAAACAAAAACTGATTGACATGGTGCCGAATGAAGCTGATTGCTTAACAGAGACAAAGAGTGAAAACAAAGCCTGGCAGGAACTAAATACTACCCAGACATAATCAAACCTAAGAAACATAGCAATAACAGAACATAATCTAGAAAGCAATATGAACAGAATACAACAATCAGAATACAACAATTTTTCCTAGAGCCATCGTAGCAGTAAATGAGCATAAAACATACTTTTAAAAAGTCTACAGCATTTTTTATGATAATTTTATTTAGTTTAGTAATTATTGTGTGAATGTGACGTGCACTGAAGGAGCAGCACTCTTAAATTTTGTTGCAGCTTGCTATGAATGATAAAACATTCATTCTTTTATTCATTCATGTCTTGGTAGATTTGATTGGCATTATGTTGTAAAGGGAAAAAAAGTGTCTTTAGTGCCATTTCATCTTCAGACTAGCCTGGTTTTAAATGAGTGAGGAATTTTAATGAACATTTCTACCAAACTATTCCTCATCAGCTGCTCAACCACTTATAAAAGCAGGATATAAAGTTATGACAGCTCAAAAATGTCTCAATAATACAGATTTTTCTCCACACAAGTCATCTCTTTTGACAGTGGGTATCATTTATGGAGATAAACACCTCTCAAGTGTAATATATGTTGGTAAATTGCCCTTTATACTTTGGTGACCAGAGTGCTATTCGCTTTATTTTCACTGGATTTTCTTTGAATACTTCATTTGGCTGAAAGTATACACATCTCTCTGATGCTTTGATGAGTTTTGGTGGGCTGTCTGGAAAACTGTCTCAGTTTGAATTGTTTGTTTTCAGCTCGTGGAGTATACTCAAAAATGAGAAAATGTTTTGCTTTTAGAAAAAGCTCCAACGTCTGAGGCATCAATTTGTGATAAAGATGAAGGCTTCAGCAGCTTCAAATTGAAACTGAGCCTAAAATGAGTTGTCGGGTCTCTCCTCCCTCGCCTCCCTGCCCGCAGGTGCTGAGATTCGTTCAGGAGTGGAGCAGCCTGGCAGCCATGAAGCAGAAGCTGCTTCGACGCGGCGGCTTTCTCTTCCACAGCCCTACTCTGGGCCTGCAGCAGCTGGCTGCCAACCAGCGTCCTCACTCCAGCACCAAGAGGTCAGATTCTACTTCTGTTTCTACCAGTATGGAGTCATACATGATTCACTTTTTTTGCATTTTATAATATTAAAACCACAAAATTCATTGGATTTTCGTTGGATTTTACAATAGACCAAAAAAAGTAAAGCATAATTGTAAAGCAGAAGGAAAATGATACATTGTTTTCAAAATTCTTCATAAATAAAATTAACAATAAAATAAATAAAATCCCCTTCACTCTTATACCCCTAAGTAAAATGCAACAATTCCCCTCAGAAGACTATTAGTAAAAAATAATTAGTCCACCTCAGTGTAATTTGATTTCAGTATAATGTCAGCTCTTCTGTGAAGGCCTCAGAAGTTTGTTAGAAGTTTGTTAGAGGGCATAACACAACTGCAAACATGAAATGGATTGTCCACCAAAACTGATAGGCCAGCAATTAATCAGAGAAGCCGCAGAGAGGGCCATGGTAACTCTGGAGGAGCAAACATCAACAGCTCAGGGAGGAGAAGCTGTCAACAGGACAACTATTAGTCATACACTCCACAAATTTGGCCTTTATGTAAAAGAGGCAAACTGAATGCTATTGTTGAACTAAAGCCATAAGAGATCCTGATTGCAGTTTGACACAAGCCATGCTGGGGCCAAGCAGACACAGAAGAATGTGCTCTGGTCAGATGAAACCATGAAACTGCATGCAAAATGCTGTGTGGTAAAAAAACTAACACTGCACATCCCCCTGAACATGGTGAAACATGGTCATGGCAGAATCATACTGCGGGAATGGAATTGTTAACAATTTTTAAATGTTTTTTTCACATGTTTTTATATCAAGTGTTAAATAGTCTAGTATCGGCATTTAAAACCACTGTTGGTCTGTGGATGGCAGCAGCTTACATGATGATTAAATAGCGCTGGACATAGCAACGATATTTTTTGCATGTCAAGAAACACCCTAGCACAACCTACACTCTCAACAATTTATCTTATTAATGTAGAATGTTCCAGAAAGATTTAACTTGTATATTATGTCAATATTTTTGTATTCTCTTCCTGGAAGAGGGACAAGAAGAAAGCCTTTGTAGAAAGAAAGCCTCACAAAGTTTAGTCTGGAAACACAGAAGAAGGTGTTCTGGTCGAATGAGACCAAAGGTGACCCTTTCGCCTTAATCCAACATGGCGAGTGAGGTGGAAAATTAACAGTGCATAACACCCTGAACATGCCATCCACTGGGTGAAGCATGGTAGTGGCAGAGTCATGCAGTGGGAAAGCTGTTTAGAGTTGAAATGAGGCTGGAGCTAAACAGTGCTGACCTGGAAGAAAACCTGTTGGAGGCTGCAAAATATTTGAGACTGGGGCAATAATACAGTAAGAGCCCATCCTAAGGAGGTGACTATGGCTCAGTAGGAAGAGTAGTTGTCTTGCAATCAGAAGGTTGTGGGTTCGATTCCAGCTTTCTCCTGCCATATGTCGATGTGCAAGGGCAAGGCACTTAACCTCAAGTTGCCTGCCGATCTGTGTGTCGGTGTATGAATGTGTGAGCGTTAGTGAGTGCGATTGGGTGAATGTGGCTCTAGTGTAAAGCGCTTTGAGCGGTCTGTATGAATGGAAAGGCGCTATATAAATTCAGTCCATTTACCATTTAATCCAGGTGAACTCAATTTACTAATTTGTTGACTTCTAAGACGATTTGTTGCACCGGATTTTATATGAGGTGTCAGGGTGAATGGGGCTAAAAACAAATGGGTGCCTCACTCTTCAGATGTTATTTGTAAGAGATTTAGAAAGTATCTACACCTTGTCTGCTTTTCAGAATTATGTGTTGTTCTATCACAGAATATCCCAGTGGAATGCATTGGAGTAACGTGACAAAATGTGAAAACGTTCAAACTGTATGCGTACTTTTGCAAGCGATTGTCTTATTTCACCACAGCTACAGGGGTTAGACAATGAAACTGAAACACCTGTCATTTTAGTGTGGGAGGTTTCATGGCTAAACTGGACCAGCCTGGTAGCCAGTCTTCATTGATTGCACATTGGACCAGTTAGAGCAGAGTGTGAAGGTTCAATTAGTAGGGTAAGAGCACAGTTTTGCTCAAATATTGAAATGCACACAACATTATGGGTGACATACCAGAGTTCAAAAGAGGACAATGTGTTGGGGCAAGTCTTGCTGGCGCAACTGTGACCCAGACAGCAAGTCTTTGTGATGTATCAAGAGCCACGGTATCCTAGGTAATGTCAGCATACCACCAAGAAGGACGAACCACATCCAACAGGATTAACTGTGGACGCAAGAGGGAAGCTGTCTGAAAGGGATGTTCCGGGTGCTACCCGGATTATATCCAAAAAACATAAAATCACGGCTGCCCAAATCACGGCAGAATTAATGTGCACCTCAACTCTCCTGTTTCCACCAGAACTGTCCGTCGTGAGCCCCACAGGGTCAATATACACGGCCTGGCTGCTATAGCCAAACCCTTTGGTCACTCATGCGCAATGCCAAACGTCGGTTTCAATGGTGCAGGGAGCGCAAATCTTGGGCTGTGGACAATGTGAAACATGTATTGTTCTCTGATGAGTCCACCTTTACTGTTTTCCCTACATCCGGGAGAGTTACGGTGTGGAGAAGCCCCAAAGAAGTGTACCACCCAGACTGTTGCATTCCCAGAGTGAAGCATTGGGGTAGATCAATGATGGTTTGGGCTGGCATATCATGGCATTCCCTTGGCCCAATACTTGTGCTAGATGTGCGCGTAACTGCCAAGGACTACCAAACCATTCTTCAGGACCATGAGCCTCCAGTGGTTCAAACATTGTATCCTGAAGGCGGGTGCCGAGTATCAGGATGACAATGCACCAATACACACAGCAAGACTGGTGAAAGATTGGTTTGATGAACACGAAAGTGAAGTTGAATATCTCCCATGGCCTGCACAGTCACCAGATCTAAATATTATTGAGCCACTTTGGGGTTGTTTTGAGGAGCGAGTCAGGATAAACATTTTCTTCCACCAGTATCACGTAGTGACCTGGCTACTATCCTGCAAGAAGAATGGCTTAAAATCCCTCTGACCACTGTGCAGGACTTGTATTTGTCATTCCCAAGACGAATTGACGCTGTGTTGGCCGCAAAAGGAGGCCCTACACCATACTAATAAATTATTGTGGTCTAAAACCAGGTGTTTCAGTTTTATTGTCCAACCCCTGTACATCTTCTAGCATCGCTGCAGACAGCAACATAAATCCAAATTAATCTTTAACGCATCTTGTAAGATCCATTTCTCTAACGTGTTCAAACGTGTTCATTGGTACATCCTCCTTCCATCATTTTAAATGGAGTATTTGGACTAGCTAAGGGTCAGCTGTGTGAGCTCTGATAAATCCATGAACTGTAAAAAGGGATTGAAAACCCCGTCTGCCCCATGAACAAATCAGTAAGCAATGATTTAACAAGGCACCTCCTTGTTGGTAGACATTTTAACTCTGTGTAAATGGTGAGATGAATCAGTTCCCAGCATAGTGTCAGAAACCAAGGAGCGGTGTTAGATTTCACAGAAAAACGAGCCGATTTGTAAATACTAACTACCCCAGGCGCCGTGCAAAGGCTGAATAGTATCTGTGTGTGCCCATGTGTGTGTGGGTGTATGAAAGGGTGTTAGCTGAGGCATAATGGAGGATGGGATGAGTGTTGCGTGCGTGTAGATGTGCGTTTTTTGACAAACAAGCATTGTTGCTGGCACACTAATTACAGCTGGCTTGGGTAAAGGCAGGGAGAGTTTGCCAATTACACAGTGGACTCTTGTTTGTGTGTGTGCTTAAGTAAGAGAGAGGGTTTCTCAACTGGGGAACACGTTTGGGTGCATGAACCTAATCAAGGTGAGAGTAGGAGGCAATTGGCCCAGCTTGATTTGATACCTGTTTGATTTATTCACTAATCAGAACCAATCAAGCTCCAGCTTCGGCTCAGCGGGACGATCACAACTCACCTTCGCAGCACTGAGACGCTCAGTTTTCAAATATTTCACACTTAATGCACTTTGCCCGGGTTTCCAACACTCTGAATGTTTTCATCAGGAGCCTCTTGTGGTGATTTACAAAGATGTTGAGAGGTGAGAGGGTTTTAATCCAGTTTGCATCCTACCTACTGGAAGTCGCTGCTGCTTTCAGAGTTACCACAACACATCTTAGAGATACAGAACAGATCGAATGTTTACATGCACTCATCATGGGTGTGATCGCATATGCATTAAGGGATTTTAATTTACTGTTTAATAACCCTTTCCTGGAGTTTTGTAGGCTGCTTTATCCATTCCAGAACATGTTTGGGTTTATGGTTGGGATCACTGTCCAAATTATGTGCAAGTTTTAGCAATCTAGATCATGGGTGTCGAACTCCAGTCCTTAGGGGCTGGTATTCTGCAACTTTTATATGTGTCTCTGCTTCCTGAATGAAATATTTAGGTAATTAGCAGGACTCTAGGTCTTGAGTCTTGAGCATGCAGTGCTGAAGAGGTTATTCAACCATGTGATGGAGGTGTGTTGGACACCGGCCCTTTGAAATACCCGAACTACATGTTGATTTGAGGTGAAAAGTGATCAATTTCAATGTAACTTTACCTCCTAGCTTCATAGCTCTACAGCATGATGCTGCCGTCACCCTGCTTTACAGCTGATACAGTGTTGTTTACAAAACACTTGACATTGTGGGAAAATGGCTGAGCTTTTGTCTAGATGAGCATAACACCTTTCTCAAGAAGGCATTTATTTTGTTCATGTGGGCAGCGGCAGATTTCATTTAAGTTTGAAAAACATTTTGGAGCATCTTTCTTGGTCTGCACCCTCTTTTCCAGCTCATGGTAGGCTTAAACCTCAGTGGTTCCTGGACTTTTGAACTTCCTAACCTGTTTCTTCTTTTCTGGGGGTCAGACCAGACCAGACCAGTTCGGGTCAGATGTTTGAACCTGAATAGAGCTGGGTGATCCAACAGGTCAATCATCTCAAACAGACATCAAGCCTTTTTTGTAAAGGTTAAAGCAGGCTAAGAATAAGCTTCTGAAAAGGTTCTGAACTGAACCCTATTAAATTTTTAGGGGTCGCACATAAAAGCCATATTTGTACCAGGAATTAACCCCTTTAAATGAACTCAGTTTCTGCCAAGAAGAGAGTCAAATATTCTGCTAGAATTATGCCAGAAGCTTGTTGATGGCTACAAAGAGTGTGGTCTAGGTGCACCTCTCAATAGGACATAGTAATACAAAAAATAAATACATAATTCTCTTGAACCAATCTTGAACAACTGAACAATCATCCTAGACTGCACAACTTGTGAAACTTGATATACACTATCAATACTTTTAATGTGTTAAATCACGCATGTTGTTACTTATGCAAATTACAAGATTGTTGTGTGATTGAGGCTGTAGTTGTTGAGGGTCCTGACAACATTTTAGAAGTAATACTAAGAAGATTATTCAGACTTACAGCAGTTGGGACCAAGACATCTCATTCTTGGTGTCTGGGATGATTCATACTAGCCTGGTCCCACGCTTCTGATTTGGTAATTTAATACTTTCTTCCTCCCTAATAAAATGCCCACATCTCTTTGACTCCACACCTCCAGCTGGAAACACTAGATTCCCAATGTACATTGTAATCTCAAGCTGGAACTGACTGAGGTTTATAATTGGTAAATTTCAAACTCTTCTCCAGAGCAACTAAACACATTTCCAAACGATGGATTGCACTTTATATAACAATTACCTCTTTGTCTACGAATCAGCTGGATTTCATTTTGTTCATTATATATTGTGTTTGTAAAGCTTATTGTTGGGTTTATTTTCTTTGCATTGTTGACAGTTAAAGATAATTTGTTATTTGAGATCCAACTTTTCTAGCAGCTTATACAATATTCGGCTGACACCAATAATTCAATAGAAACAGACAGATTTAGCCAAATTGTCAGGTGATGGCCAAGGTTACATTTCCAGGTGTCCTGTTCTTTTAGGCTGTGGATCCTGACCTTAGTGGACCTCATATATATGGATCTCAGTGACTCTTTGGGTACCTTTTGATGTCAAAACCCCTCTCCTTAGGAAGCTATATTACTGTGGGATATTCTGGGGTGTTCATTTCAACAATTATTTGTAGTTAAACCTATTGTTGACAGGCAAATACAGTTCTTTAGCACCTAAAATATGTTTTTAGCTCTTGTTGCATGGTGAACACTCTGTGGAGACCTTATGGTGCCACAATTTGATGGATACATAAATCTGTAGTGATATATTTTACACTTAAAAAAAATCAATCAAAATGATTTAAATAAGTCAATCATTTTTAAATGTTTATTTTAAATGATGTCAAAATTATTTATTAAATCTGAATTCATTGAATGTTAAAATGATATATATTTATTCAATTTTGTCATTAAATTGTCCTTAACATCTGATTGGGTATTCTGCATAGTACGCCAAATTCAGGCATAATCTATTGGCTATATCCATATAAACCCCGCCCACTGTTTTTGATGGATAGGTTTGGCTCATAAGATAGATTTATGATGTGCAGCAGGTTGGGGCCCTGAAATAATTAATTAGTTCATAATTAAATAAGGTTTTTGGAAATAAAATTGGTTTTTATATATTATGAATTGTATTTATAATGTATTTTGTAAATTATCCATTGATTCATTTCCTGTTTTAATTATAATGGTTTAACCATTGTTATAAAAAAAGAAAAATCTTTCCAGAGAATTTAATTTGTTCTGTGTACTTGCCTAGAAACATGAATCCATGGTTTTCCAACATGTGTAATTAGATTCTTTGTATGCAGTCAGTTCACCTCTCAGGTGTTTTAATATTAAGGGTAATTGGTGTGCACGTGTCCAGAGTGAATTAGAAGCTCTCTTTCTTTCACATCCACCAAACCAACTGAAATTGTCTCCTGTGTGCCACTAAAAATAAGGCTGCAGAGTGTGTGTACTCTGAAAGCAGCAATCAATCAGACAGCTTCAACCGGCCCACACCAAACCAGCAGCTCATTAGTTTGATTTCACACAGCTGAGCCGGGTCTTGCCTTCATGCGGAACCATAGGCCGGCCCGGACATAGCCTGATGGCTGTCTGCAGCTCTGAAGGTATGCTGTCAGCTTCCCACTGCCACCCTGACCCTACAGCAGCGCCCCTGCAGCTGTGCATCAACCAGCCATCAGTTGAACACTGTCTGCAAATGATCTGGTTCTGATCTGGTTGACTGCTGGGTTTTGTAAGGGCTGTCATATTCCTTAATCACATCTCTGCAATGTCTTTAAATTCACTGGAGCTGTCAAAACTGCGTAGTATAATATTGGGTACATTATTAGATGTTTTTGGTAATATGCATCAATTTACTGTAGCACTCATGACCACCTCAGATTGAACTGACGCCTACACTTAACTGTGTTAGTTCAAATCCTAAATAGATATATATAATATATATATATATATATACAGGGGTTGGACAATGAAACTGAAACACCTGTCATTTTAGTGTGGGAGGTTTCATGGCTAAATTGGACCAGCCTGGTAGCCAGTCTTCATTGATTGCACATTGCACCAGTAAGAGCAGAGTGTGAAGGTTCAATTAGCAGGGTAAGAGCACAGTTTTGCTCAAAATATTGAAATGCACACAACATTATGGGTGACATACCAGAGTTCAAAGAGGACAAATTGTTGGTGCACGTCTTGCTGGCGCATCTGTGACCAAGACAGCAAGTCTTTGTGATGTATCAAGAGCCACGGTATCCAGGGTAATGTCAGCATACCACCAAGAAGGACGAACCACATCCAACAGGATTAACTGTGGACGCGAAAGGAAGCTGTCTGAAAGGGATGTTCGGGTGCTAACCCGGATTATATCCAAAAAACATAAAATCACGGCTGCCCAAATCACGGCAGAATTAAATGTGCACCTCAACTCTCCTGTTTCCACCAGAACTGTCCATCGGGAGCTCCACAGGGTCAATATACACGGCCGGGCTGCTATAGCCAAACCTTTGGTCACTCATGCCAATGCCAAACGTCGGTTTCAATGGTGCAAGGAGCGCAAATCTTGGGCTGTGGACAATGTGAAACATGTATTGTTCTCTGATGAGTGCATCTTTACTGTTTTCCCCACATCCGGGAGAGTTACGGTGTGGAGAAGCCCCAAAGAAGCGTACCACCCAGACTGTTGCATGCCCAGACTGAAGCATGGGGGTGGATCAGTGATGGTTTGGGCTGCCATATCATGGCATTCCCTTGGCCCAATACTTGTGCTAGATGGGCGCGTCACTGCCAAGGACTACCGAACCATTCTTCAGGACCATGTGCATCCAATGGTTCAAACATTGTATCCTGAAGGCGGTAACGTGTATCAGGATGACAATGCACCAATACACACAGCAAGACTGGTGAAAGATTGGTTTGATGAACATGAAGGTGAAGTTGAACATCTCCCATGGCCTGCACAGTCACCAGATCTAAATATTATTGAGCCACTTTGGGGTGTTTTGGAGGAGCGAGTCAGGAAACGTTTTCCTCCACCAGTATCACGTAGTGACCTGGCCACTATCCTGCAAGAAGAATGGCCTTAAAATCCCTCTGACCACTGTGCAGGACTTGTATATGTCATTCCCAGACGAATTGACGCTGTATTGGCCGCAAAAGGAGGCCCTACACCATACTAATAAATTATTGTGGTCTAAAACCAGGTGTTTCAGTTTCATTGTCCAACCCCTGTATATATATAGTATGCTTCACTGTTTTTCTGTTTTTGTAGACAGCTATGAAAGATTCCAGTTTTCCTCTGTCCACTTCAGCTGTCCATCATTATTTAGTAACTTCTTTAATTGAAATCATCCTCGTTTCTAAACCTATTCCTAATCCAAAGTGGGGAACCACCAAGAAATCCTAAACTTCTTAGCCAGAACCAATAGCCCTGCCTGTCAGGTTGACCTACCATCTGAAAGAACAACTGTTCGTGCTGAGATTTTCCTGCCAATCCAGCCAAGAGATATTTGTATGGGAACCAACTGGAAAAAGCTAGCCATTGGAGCCACTGACAAATCTCAATAAGATTTATTTTAGAATATTCAATTACCTTCTCAAAAATTTAGTAGTAGTTTGTAAAGGAGAATTAGCGTAAGTATCTATTTATGGTTTGTTTGTGTTTATGTAGCCTAATTAAATCCTTAGTAAGTAAATGTTAATAATTCAATTCATCAAGTTGCACTTGATGGCACTGATAACCAGTTCTTGATTTTATGTTCTTGTAATGATTAGAAAACTGCAGTTAAAACCAGATATTTGCTTAAAAAAATATTTTTTTTTCCTAATTGTTTGACATTGAATCTTCCTTCACTTTCCCCATTTTAGGTAAACACGTCAGATGTTTACATACAAATGTTTTAGTGTAAAATGTCCTAATGAAGCCCAGAACAAAAGCTAAAGACCTTGTGAAAATGTTGGCTGAAGCTGGTAAGAGAGTGTCATTAACTACGTTGAATCTAGCCATAGACTAACATGTGCAGAAAAACCACTCAGCAACCAAGAAGCTATTACACCAGAGGCATAAGACAAAGCCAGATTACAGTTTGTAAATGCTGTCAGGGACAAAGACCTGACCATCATTACGGTTGGAGGAAAACGGAGTAAGCTTGTTAGCCTGGCAACACCATCTTATCTATGAAGTACAGGGGTAGCAGCATCATGTTGTGTGGGTCTTTTGCTGCAGGATAGACTGGCGCACCTCATCAAACAGATGGAGTCATGAGGAGAGAACAGTATGTGGAAATACTGCAGCAACCGTAAAAAGTTAAAGCTTGGGCACAAATGGTTCTTACAAATGGACAATGATCTCGATCGTACCTTTAAAGTAGTAACAAAATGGCTAAACGACAACAAAGTCAAGGTTTTGGAATAGCCAAAAAGAAGGCCTGAGCTTAGGGCAA
Organism: Crenichthys baileyi; assembly: GCA_036173005.1. Classification (NCBI taxonomy): domain Eukaryota; kingdom Metazoa; phylum Chordata; class Actinopteri; order Cyprinodontiformes; family Goodeidae; genus Crenichthys; species Crenichthys baileyi. Next base: position 862,810 of record JAHHUM010002890.1, on the reverse strand, counting down.
GGCAGCCTACAAACCAGACTCTGTTACAGCAGTTCCCTAAGGATGATGGGCCTGTTATACAGCTTAAAAAGCAATTCTATTAAATCATCAGGAAATCTCTGCATTTGCAGAAATGTTGAAGAGAAATCACAAAAAACCTTATTATTCTTGCATTTAGCAATCATAGTTAGTTTTTTACAATTCTTATCAACCTAAAACAAGAAACATTTAGGTTGATTTAATGTCACACAGAGAGAGAAAAAAGGTTTAGACATGTTTTATAGGCGGTTTGTAAATATCTAGTTTCAACAGGGGACAGAAAAGCTGGCTTGATGGATGAATAAAGAATTAACCCCTCAGATAAATGGTATTGTTTTATAAAAAATTATAAAATGTAACAAAGCTTAATCAAACCATATTGCACAAATTAAATATTGATTATTCATTGTTGAAGACTGATTTCCAGAATACCCTTGACTGAAAAGATTGCAAATTTTAACCCCAATCAAATGCAGAAACGCTGCAGTTCTATAGACTATAACTGGAAGTTACCAAATTAGTGAGCATTTTATCTTCTCTTTGGTGTGAATCATAACAGGAAAGGAGCTGAAGTCACTTCAGTATACAGAATTACTGTCCAGGCTCCTGGCTGCATTAAAAAATGCAAATATGCTCACACATCCACGCTCTCCCAGCAGCGCAGTTGGACTCCAGTTTAGTATAAGGTATCTCGTTTCATCCCGCCTCTGTGCTGGGGCCGTTTGAAGCAAAGGAAGCTCTTGTGTTTGATGAAGGCTTACCTTTTTCCTCATCTCCCTACAGCTTCCAGAGAAACTTCTCCACTTTGATGTGTCTCTCCTCCACTTTCTCCCTCCTGCCATCCATCTTTGCTGTATTTTTTTTCTTCCTTTCTACTTTCCTTCCATATCTCTCCCAAAGAAACGTTCTGGCCAGATGGAGGTGGTGTAAATGCATATAAATGTTGCTGCCAAGCCTGCAGGGCCAAGTAGGAGAAAAAACTAAACTAAAGGCAGAGTTGAACAGTGGCAAGACCTTCCAATTAACATGGAAAAGCAAGAAACTCATTCAGTCTCAGTAAATTTATCTTATCTGTGCAGAAAATTTGTTTTCATATTCAAGCATTATTAAATTAATATTTCTCAGGGTTTTCTAGGAGCTGTTCTGTTCATTGATTTTTGTTTCAGTCGTGGCAGGGCCACTGTGAGTCTGGCTGCTGTAAAGTTTAATCAAAGCAAATCCAAGAATTGACACAAGTGTCAGAACAAATGCTCGGAAGATACATTAATTATTGATCCGAGCTGCAATTAGTGAACATCTTCATCACCAGAGTTGATTGTCTGTAAAATGGCCACACCACCCGGTAGGTGCCTCTTGGCCTCATCTTTTTAATCTGAATTTTTGCCTTTTTCTTTCTCTGGCTTGTTATCTCTGCTGGTGAAACTTTGCTGAGATGAATTCCCTTTTCTTGCTTGATACAACATACCTAAAACATGCTTTGGGCTTGGAGCATTGCACTAAAAAATGAGTGAGTTGTTTTCTCCTTTCTGCTTTTATGATTTGATTTACATGTTTTCAGGCTACAGGCTACATGTTTTCATTGAACAAGGAAAACATGTGGTATTTAGCTTTAAAAAAATATAAACATCTGATTTTACTGAATAGAAAACAGGGTTTCTATGCATTTATGTGTGTTTATAAAAAGTTCTCAATGTCTATTTGCCTTCCACTTGGTGGAAATGAGGCATAAGCCAGTAAGAGAATCTCCCAGTATAATAAATGTAGGTAAAATGCCATGGTTTCATGGCATCTACTTAAAGGTTTATTACAATAGCAACTTATAACAGTATGTAATTGCTATTTTTATAACAGAAAAGAAGCACATTTTCTTGCTGCTGCTAAAATACTATAACTGATTAATACTATAATACTGATTATTATAGTTAGAATAATAGCCATGACATTTATTCAGTAGTGTTAAATCAATCAGTCAACCAAACTTTATTTATACACCACTTTTCATACAGCCAAGTGTAAAGTGAAGTTATTTTCAGAGGTTAAAAAACAAAAGGACAGGTCTGCAGTCTTCTGCTTCACAAACATACTGCAATTGGCTTTTCCACTCTAGTTTTGCAACCCTTTAGTTTCCACAACATGGCTCTCTGTGGTTTTTTCGCAACCAGTAAAATTTCCAAAAAGTTTAATTTGTCTCCCTTGTAAGACAGGGGGAAATGTATGAGCCTTCTTTCAGCCAAGCAATGGCACAGAGCACAGCAACAAGTGGGGGAGGAGCATGGATATGTAGCTACTTGATGCTCCAAACGGGAGCACTTCAGCACTTTCTCACTAAAAAGATTTAAAACAGTAGGAACTACAAGACGGGAAATGTGAGACTCTAGACCACAGGTGCCCAAGTCCTGCAACTTTAAGATGCATCTCTCCCCCAATACACTTGAATCGGCAAGTCATTCAGGTCTGAAGGGTCTGGTTTTAAACCATTCATTTGATTCAGGTGTGTTGGAGAAGGGATGCGTCTTAAAGAGACAGGATAGTAGCTCTGGAGGACTGGCCTTGGGCACCCCTGCTCTAGACTCAACTTTGAGCCTCATGAACAGTCTCTCATGTAATTATAATAATATAATATTACAATAACGTAATTAGAGTGAAAATGAGGTGGTGAGTTTAGGTTATTTCAATAAATAATAAACATTGTCTCCTCTGAGTTTAAAAAGCAGTCCAGTGTAGAGAAGGTGGGGCCTAACTTTCCGTCAGCTTTAAATTTCAAATATAACTAAAGCAACCACTAGGAAAATGACCACAGCTAAGGTTGATACGTTATTTTAGCTTTTACTTAAATGCATTTTTAATTATATCCAAAAAGAAGTAGATAGATTTTTTAATGTGTCAAAATGTGGCCAGACAAAGGCTTTGACACAACAGTTATTGTATGTAGGTGGTGAAACAAAATATTATTTTGTCATTGTATTTGTACTTGCCTAGAGAAGGAGCAAAAATAGCACGTCGCTGAGTTTCTGCAGAGCTTATAGGAGAGAGGACAGATAATTGCTCAGTGGAGACCATTTGAGGGTTGTATCATCCCTCTGTGGAGACCCCTAATGTTTGTTCTGGATATTTTTGATTGGTCACTTTTCTCTCAGGACCACTACAATTTTCTCTCGTCCAGAGCAAACATCTCGGTGCCTTTTTCTGCCGCGGCATTTTGTCTCAACTCTGACATCCCGGGGTCATTTTAATTCTGCCAGATTGGCGTGTAAAGTTGTGGGCAATTTCAGCTTTCATGCCTGGCATCTGTATTACAAGGGCCACGAGAACTTGTGGAGGGAGAGAGGGATTAGATTAGATGATTGACGATCCCTGTGGGGAAATTAGATTTCAGCAGCAGCAATAGTAATGGGATTCACAAGGGAAGAAGACAAACAGAATATATGTGCACAGGTGGGATAGAAGATAAGAAATGGAAGGAAAAATAAGAGCATTTAAGCACAGTTTGATCGCACTGAGGTAATGTTTTTGAATTTTACCTCCCATGTGGGTGACGGTGTTTGTTGCTTTTTATTCAGTTGAATCCCAGGATTATTGCAGAACAGAGAGGATGACTAACGAATGTCCTATCATACGTAACTGGTGCTATTGCTGTCCAGAGACGGTTTATGGTTTCATCTCGCTGTAACTACTCCCCCATGCTTTGCAAATAAATCAGCAGTCATCATCAAGCTCCCCGGTTATGTAACGCCTGTGAATCCTCTATTTCCAGGTATTTGAGCAGAGACGAGGTTGCCGAGGCTTCTCTGAGCAAGGCCCGTGAAGAAGGAGGCAGCGTCCGAGTGGTCACCAAGGAAAACGTCTTGACAAAGAGTAGATCTGGTTCTTCACAAACACCGCCTGCTGCAGAGAGGTTGGTTAAAAGGAACAAATGTGGGTGGATGCTTGGCATGGGATAAGTCATGAGCTCTAGGGTCCTTAAAGTCTTAAATTGCATCTTTCATATGGGAAGCTTTTTGCAATATTTGACATGATTCATTTAGCACTTCTAGGGATGCATTTATCCATACATTCTGTAATTGATCAGCTCATATATCCAGTCTTTATTAGGGTGTTGGGATCTGTACATAAAGGTGGTTTGTCTTCTCTTCAACTTTGGGATTCAGACTATTTTTACTTTCTCCCCCTCAGCCGTCTCCATGGAGATCCGTATGTGCCTTGTGGCAGATGCGCAAAGGCCCTCCGAGTGTTAGTACAGTAAATATAGACCATAATACAATCCACCCATTTAGATGCAGCAACCAACTCAACCCCAGGAGCTAATATTTCTATGGAAACCTAAAGCAAATACTCACTCTCTCACACAAATACACAACACTCACAACAACTGCTGTTACATACAGAGAGTTCATGGTGTGCCTGAGGGGGGAAATTTGGGATTAGTGCTTTAGCTCAACCTACAGCTATAACCTAGTCAACTAAGCTCAAATGTGTAAAAACGCAAGGCTAAAGCAGGGATCGTGGTGTCAATTAAACAAGTAACATCGCAGTAGGCTGGTTTTGTTTTCTTGCTTTAGCAAAAGGATTATAGCCTACTATTTGTGGTTTGCATTGAAATGTCATGCGTTTGTTCAACGTACAGTGCTGTGAAAAAGTATTTGGCTCCCCTGCAGATTTCTACTGTTAGTAAGTTTAGTATCAGGCAAAGATGACCTGAGTAAATACAAAAAGCAGTTTTCAAATGAGGATTTCATTTATTAAAGGGAAAAAAGCTGTCTAAACCAACCTGGTCCAATGTGAAAGTAATTTCCCCTAAAGCTAATAAGTGGTTGGGCCACACTTCACTTGCCATCAAGAGTCTGCAATAAGTCGCAATGAGTCATTTATTGCTGTGGATGAATTTTGGCTCTCTCTTTGCATGATTGTTTTAATACAGCAACAGCGGAGGGTTGTCTGAGTGGAGGCTTGCATGTTTTAAGGACCTGCCACAGCATCTAGGATGGGATTTAAGTCTGGACTTTGACTGGGCCACTCCCAAACCATTAGTTATTTTTACTTTAAGTTTTTGAGCCCTTCAGGGAGGATTTTCTGATGATCATTGTTATCCTACATACCCTGTGTGATGAAACTTAAAGTAATAAACTGATGGCCAGACATTCTCCTTCAGCATGTCCAGCAGAATTTGTGATTCATCCGTGTCCTAAAGCAACAAAAGCAGCCCCAGACCATCAAACTACCACCGCCATGTTTAACTGTAGGGATGATCTTTTTGGGAATGCTGTGATATTTTTGCACCAGATTTAACAGGGTGGACACCTTCTAAAACGTTCCGCTTTGTCTCATCAGCACAAATATGACAAAGCATGCAGGAGACTGACCTTTGATTATCTCCCATAGATGCCATTATAGACTTTGTTTCTCGTCTGTATTTAAATTTCTTTAGATCGGGGCATGATGTGTTGCCTTTTTAGATCGTTTAGCCTACTTCATGTTGTCAGACAAGTTCTGTTTAAGTAATTCCTCAATTCCACAGGTCTGACAGTAATCAGGCCTTTGTGTGGTTAGTGAAACTGAATTCGGCTTTCCAAAAAATGTGCTTAATCAATTGTCCTGGCTTCATGGGTGGCCCACAACTGAATCAAACAACCATCAAATATCATCAACAATATCCTTTCAAAATAGGCCTGTTTTTGAAAAATTATAGGAATAATATTTAAGTAGCATTAAATGTTTTATTATTTTTCCTTCGTAACCCTTTAACTAATCTGACACATTGTAGTGCACAGCAAATTTGTCATGTTTTTACTAAGGTGAGTCCTATTAGAAAAAATGTAGTGCAGAGGTAAAATACTAATACTCCCTGCCAAAGTGAGGCTGTACAGAAATCAGCTACTTATAAGTTTGAGTCTAACTTGTTTGTGGAAGAAGTTCTCCTGCCTCTGTTTTTTCTCCTGCCTGCACTAGCATTAAAGTCCCTTTTTCCAGCAGGATTTGCATCACTCGCGATGTACCTGCCGGATACCAATCCCAAGCCTGGTTATTATGTGAAATATTGGTGTACTATTCTATCAAATCAGATACGATTATTTCTTATTTATTTATTCATTTTATTTAAGGAACTTTTTAAAAAAAGTTAGTAAATGTATGTTTCATATTTTTCTTCTCCAAACGTGTAACCAGGTGTGTGGGTGATTAAAACCTGTAATTTGACACTTAGGTCTTAAGATGTAAGTAACAGTGTTGAGTGAATGTTACTTACTGTAGATTACATCTGTTTGCCCCACCATAAGTAATTATTTCAACTCTCTGTCCATAGGAAGCAACAAATTAAAATGCATGAAATCGTACCAACTGTGAGCAAACCCTCCTTTCGTTGACAGCTGGACTACCCAGCATCACCCATCTTTGCTCTCTTTGGTTTCCTTTGCTATAAAGCATTAGGGGTGAGCTGAGATGGTAAACATTAGCATGCTGCGCGTCATTTGCTGAAGGCATGTTGTGTGATTTCTAAGGTTTAAAGAATGAGTTTACAGAGAGTTACCCCATGCTGCTATGTGGAGCTGCCAGCATGCACACTTGCTATACACAGGCATAAATTTAAATTGAGCTAAATATAAAACAAATCTTGAAATTGGACTGAAATCGCAAAAAATTTTAGTTGCGTCTCCCCTTTCACAATTTCCACATTCACAATTTATAGCTGGACTTGAAGACATTTTATTTTTGGTAGTTTTCCTACATGTTTTTCACCAGTATCAGATTGGGGACACCAGTAAATAATCTATTTCTGTATTTCTTTCATCCACTTGGCTGTACTGGCACAGGGTTTGTTGCTTGGTGCTTTCAAATTTTTAGTATCTTCACAACTTTGAAGCAGCAAGGTTCCTTTTTTAGCAGGTTCTCTTCTCTATTTCAATGATTGCATTTTCCTCTGTAGTGCTGTGTCTTTCTGGCTGTTTCTCCCCGTTTCTGTCTATCTGAATTGTAAACCACGGGGAAAGAGAATTCAGTCCATCTGTCCGCTCCAATGTGGCTCTAGCACCCTGCTGGGAAAACATGGCAGATACCCAGATTTGCTGTCCCCTGCCAAAAGGACAAGCATGCACACACACACACACACACACACACATACGCATACCAGGATTGTTCTGATGGTACATCAGCTTCATGAATATAGTCAGTCTGAACGTATTTCACAGACTGAAGTGCTTTGATTTTATTTGTATTGAATGAAAATGTATATTGAATTTTTTTAACTGCTCTACTGATGCTGAAAAAGCAGGAATTTAGACTGATGTAAGGTATCTTCACTTTGTGTGGTGCACCAACGGAATAAATCTTTGCAGCAGTCATGGTATCTGAATGAAAAGATTAGATTGCATACACTGTTTGCTTTTTGTGGCAGTAAGAACATTCCATGTACCATTATATTGTATTTTCTGATATGGACAGTACATCCCAACCAGTTTACTTTACTCTTTTGTGGCCAATTTCCAATCACAAATATTTTTTTTATTTTTATTTTTAAAAGCTCTAACCTGCCAATTTCAGTAAGCCGAATATAGTTTCTCTTTAGGACCTGTAAATAACAAAAATACTTTCTTCTACTTCATTTATAAATTGTGAATTTAACCATTACAAAAAGTAACGCTTTTCTTAAAAACAGACTAAAGCCTTTACTACCCCTTTCTTTAATTTTAGAAATCTGAATGAACACAATTAATATGTTTTTGCTGATAATCTTTTAAATGGCTTCTTAAATTGTTCTTCCTCAGGCCTCATTTTAAACACCTCACTGATACTGGAACCTAGCTAACTTGAGAGTTCTTCCACACTAACAACTTCTACACTGAAGAGTGTTGTTGTCACTGTGACCTGTTAAGGCTTAGGTATACCATATTGCATTTGCTGATCAGAAAAAATGGTTTATCACCTGTAAAATTGTCTGAATCAGGCCACCAGCCGATTTCTTTGTACTTCTTTAACCTGTAGGCCCCCTTTTTTGTTTGTTTTTTGAAACGTAAACTAAAATTATTATTATGCAATTACATACAATCTCTTACAATTGAAGTCAAATTTATCCAAGATGCTGCATAGCCACAATTAAGTCTACTGTCAGATTCAGATTCAGATCCAATTTGGAACAGTTTAGTTGATTCCAGTTTTTACTAAACTACACTTTTTCAGAAACTATATGCTTTTAGTAGCATGAGACCTGCATGTCCTTAAACATAGCTCTTGACATCCCTAGGCCTTATTACCCTGGGTGGTGAGCCAAATTCCCTAGTTCAGAATCTGCCACTGGTAAGAGAAATTAACGGGTGAAAACAGTATTATGGTTCTTGATGTTCTTGTTGTTGACATCCGTCTTGTTTAGTTGGCTATGTATCAGTGTTTGTATACTTTAACTAGCAACTGTGTGGGTCTCAAAGATCTAACATTTTGTTGTGAAGTTAAAGTTAAAGCACTGTTCTGAAGTACATGCCCTATATTTATTTTTCTTTCTTGAACACCCTGCAGACAGGACCAGCAGTCCTGCAAGGAAGAAGATGAACAACCATCTTCAGAGCCAAGCTACTTGCAGGCTGTGGACAGTCAGGGTGTCCCTCTGTGTCTCTCCTGCCAGCAGGCCTGTCCTACCACAGGTGGAGCTTGGGATACTCGATTCTGCAGCCACAGGTAAATTACTACAGTTTCTACAGTTTACAGAAATTTAAGGGGATAGGATTGCACAATAAATAAAAACAGATCAATAACACAATTTTTATTTTTTTATACATGACCACAGCTGTATTGAAGAAAAACTACAGTATTATTAGTGTTTAAGATTCAAAAAGCTCAATTTGGTTTACCAATTTGAGTCCCGGTCCAGACTTATTGATGCTGTCTCGTTTCCAGATGCCAAGAGGAATTCCAGTTGCGGTCTAGCCAGACGTACATGCGTTCACATGTGTTGGAGGCAGAGCAAGGCATTTGTCAACACTGTGGCCTCAATGCTCATGAACTGTTCCTGAAGGTCCGTGATGCACCAGCCTCCAAACGAAAGGAGATGCTGGAGAACACATGGCTTGCCCAGCTGCCACTCAAACAGGTCAGTAAGCTGTCCTCTTGGCAAACCTGTTCATTATACCGTAATTTATTAAGCGCAACATGACTGTGGGTCAAGACATACATGTAACACTTTATTTAGTTGAGGACCTTGATTATTGTAATTGCAGTGTTTGGTCATGCCTGCTCTCCCTTCTATGTCGTTTTTAGTACCTCTCTTACTTTGTCTTAACTGTGTTTAATTTATACCTCAAACATCCTGGAAATATTTACGATGGGATGAATGAAAACTCTATGAAAGAACAAGTTAGAATTGTTCTGGGTAACATTTTTAGCCTATTGCTGCTTTAGCTATGCTTAGGATATTCTTCTTTTGTATTTTAATATCTTATTAATGTCGACGTTCTCTCAACCTTCATTTTAGGAGCAAAAATTTACTAAAAATGGCTTCCATAGACCTGCCGGAATGGTAATTAAAATGGCGAAAAGATCTCAATAGTGCAATAAATCAGACAAAAGGGGAAGTCATGCAGTGCTTTAAAAGAATCATGTTAAATGTTCAGCATTAAATGTTTTCATATGCGGGTTAACCCAATGGCAAAGTTAAAGTACTCTATAATGACATTTTTAAAATAAAATGTGTTTAGAAACATTTAAACTGTTGCGTTAGCGTTAATCTTAGCATGTTAGCATGCTAGCTGGGCTGAAACATTCCATCATGTTGTTTTCTTCAGCTGTGAATGTTAGCCAACTCAACATTAAATTGTTATCCAATAATGATACAATTTTGGCTTTCCAAACAACTGTCTGTTATACAGGGGGAAAAAAGAGTTCACATGAAAATGTAATCTGACTTGAACTTGTTAGCATGCTAGCAGTGCTCAGCTAAATCATGTTGGGGTTTATTTTAGGTGTGGGTAACCTTACAACCATTAAAGGTCCCCCCCAGCGGAAATTTTTAAGCATTGAATCATTTTTACATTTGTAATGAGAAGAAAAAAGTTAATACAAAACAAAGCTGTACTTTAGGTTAACAAACTACCAAGGGTGAACTATGCTATCATGTTCTTTTCGCATTTATAAAATACTAAGCAGTTCTACTAATGGTACACAAAAACACATTTCAAAGATTTTACTTCACAAACAACTAGAAAGATACAGAGGCCACCCAAAAATATGATCTTATTTCAACATGTTAGCATGCTAGCTTTAGCACCACATTATGATATTAGCTATAACTTGGTTTCAAGTATATCCATTGTAGATACCCTGGAGAAATTGTTTTAAATTATTGCAGTCAAAATATTACAAAATTAGAAATAACACAAAATATTCATTACAAAATTATTACTAGTAAGTATTCTGTTTTGAAATTAGAAGAAGGTGGTTGTATATCTGATAAACACATTTTAAATCTTTGTTTAAGTTCAGCATCCCTGTGCAAAGGTTATTTGAGAACATGTCAAAGACTAGCTGAAGACTTTAAATGTGAGCTATATTTATTTATATTTTTGTTTTTTTATTGGTGTTTGTGTAAGTTAAAAAAATGAAATCGCCTCCTATTCTCCATCCAGCCCACCTACGCAGATATGCACACAAACACACAATAGTGCAGGTTGAGCTGCACTCCGAAGGGCCAGCTCCCAGTAAATGGATTGCTGGGCACATTGATTTTTTTTCTAGTGCCAGGCCCCGACCAGTAAGCCTGTTTGATTTGGTTGGCTGTTATCCTGCAAAGCCAGCCCCCCAACACCACACACAAACACACAGAGATAGATACCCCACATCTTCCCAGTGCCGCCGGCGTCAGCATCAGCGCCGATCGATGCACTGAGCTTTAGAGGAAACAAACTCAGCCACATGATAAGACGCCGCAGTGGTGGAGAAGCCTTGAGATTATAAGCTCATTCTTTGGTTCATACCAGGGGTTCTGGTGTGTGTGTATGGTCCCAGGTGTGTGTACATGTGTATTCATGTCTTTGGGGTCTCTTTTCTCTCTCTGAGTGTGTTTTCAGGATATGTTTAAGCCTTCAGGTACCTTTGAGCAAAGTCTTAGCGTGTTTGAAAGTGTGCAACAGCAGGGTCAGGTGCAGGAAGGTGCACGTTGTTTGCACGAAAGCAGGTTTAATTGACTGAAACGTGTGAGACTGTGTGTGTGTTAGAGGTAAACTCTGCCCGTCTGAAAAGGCCTCTGCTGGGATCAATTCAAGCTCGCTGCCTTAATGTTGTCAGAGTACTTCTCAAAGCAAGACAATAGATTTTTGGCGCTAAACTCTACTCAAAAAGTGTCTTTTTCTCTGGTTCATCATGATTGGTTTCTTTACCTGATTTAATTTCTTTGTCTTCTTGAATATTTGTTATCATAAAAATATAAATGCTCTACTTATCCTTGCCAGCAAGTGGCTAAATAAGCTACTGGTTGAATATTCAGGTCACTATTTCCCCTCTGCTCCACTGGACATGAATCTGCCACTGTAAATATATGTCGGGATGTTGGGATAATGATTAGGTCTGTTATTATTTTTAAGTTATATTTCCTATAAAATATGATAACAATTATTATTATTATTATCAGTTTGTACCAATTTTTTTTGTGATCTGGGTGGATTTTTCTATAGATTTATTAATAGAGAAATAGTTTAGAAGCCAATCAGGAGCAGCAGAAAAACTGGTAAACTTGTGAAATAATTGCAGTTGTGCTACCGATGCTAACCCCCTGGCCCTGAGATTTCATTCCACTAGATGTTTCAGAAGATTGAAGGGGAGCAGTCTGGCCCACATAAATCCACTGTCTGCTGAAATGCCACCAGAGTGTGAAAGCAAATGCCCTCTTATGTCAAAAAGTTTCTTCAGATAAAATAAAAATATGAGTACATTTGTATATCTTAAGATGGGGAAAACACATTTGTATCATCATAGTGTCATGTTTTACATTATTTAAAGGTTATTATGATTTACTTAATCAGGGTTATTTTTTAAATGTGCAAAAGAGATCTGATTATGTTTTGGCTTTTTAAACAAATCTTTGTTTCTTCGCCCAAGCCTAGCAGACAGTATCCAGTTATGCAGTCAAACCCACATACTGGCATGGCATCATGTGGCTCAGTGGTAGACCATATGCTGAGCCTTCAGTCCTCAGTACAGCTGTCCTGGGTTCAATTCCCGACCCTAGGCCATTTACTGTATGTCTTCCCCTTCTCTCTCTTTCCTACTTCCTGTTCGGCTACTAATGAGTAAAGGCCACTAGTGCCAAACAAACCTTGAAAAAACATACTGGCATCCACTAAATAAATATGGTATTAGTGTTAGGTAAGATTTCGTTTAAACTGTATGACTTGGGTAAAATGTTTTGGGTGACCTTCCAGAAGCTTCTCACAATAGTTGCTGAGATTTTGGCCCATTCCTCTTGACAGAACTGTTGTAACTGAGTTGGGTTTATAGGCCGCATTGCAGGAACGCATACCTTTTCAGCTCTTTCCACACTTTTTCTATGGACCAGAGATCAGGGACTTGTGAAGGCCACTCCAAAACATTAACTTTAAGCTCTTCGCAGTCAATTTTGCTGAATAATTCGTCATTTTGGACACCTATTTGTGCCCAAGCATTAGCTTTCTGGCTGATGTCTGGAGATGTTACTTCATGTACTTTCTTCATGATGCCATATGTTTTGTGAAGGGCATCACTGTTTGTAATGAAGCCAGATGATATATGTTTGACCTTTTGAACTGAAATAATGATCAGTATGTCCATGTTCATGTTGTATGTGTCTGGTGCTGGATGAGGCAGTACAAACATGTCCAAGGTGTTTCCTCCCTGGGACAAAATTTGCAACTGTAATAGAAGCTGCCGGTCTCCTAAAAATTGTCTTCCAGAGTTTTCCAGAGCTTTTAAAACTTCTGCCAAACAAAATGAGTAAGTTTTTCTTTTGAGAGCACCGTCTTGTTAACTGCTTCAAAGGTTTAATAAGCCCCACTGAAAAAAAGAGAAAGTTAAGTAATTTAAGGAGTATGTATCTTAGTGCAGCGCAGTATTCCCTGTGGTATTTTTAACCTAATTTCTGCCTACTTCATCAGACAGACTTGCAAGCTCTCAATGATAAAGGTTCCCTACAGCTGCCCATTATATAGGTCACTCGGGTGATTTATACAGCTGTACCTGAGGCATCCAATGATGATGGATAACACAGGGTCAAAGTTGACCCTCACTGATTCAGTGGAGCTATTGTTTTAAGAACCTGGCTTTATCCTTGGAATCACACAGCCCTGCCTTTATGTCAACATTTTATGTATTAATAAGGAGCAGTTTCTTTGCAATTTGCTGTCATTATTTCCTGGATTGTGCCATTTCTGTGCTTTTCTTTCTTATTGGATTGAAAAACGTACCCAAAAAGGGTGTCCCTGCGGTGCAGAGATGTGTTTATTTAAAAGTTTTTTGTGTATTTGTATACAGTATCTTGCAAAAGTATGCAAGATACTGTATATCTTGCATACTTTATATCTACCCCATTTTTTCACGTTATAACTCAAAACTTTGATGTATGTTGGGTGATTTTCTGTGATAGACCAACCCAAAGTAAAGTTGTTGTAAAGTGGAAAAAAACAGCATCATGAAGACCAAGGAACCTACATGCAAATCGTTGTGTGTGGAGAAAAGCTAACATGGCACCAACCTCCCAACTAAAGAACATCATGCGGTTGGGGGTACGTTTTCTGAGCAGGGTCAGAAAAGCAGGTCCTAGCTTATTTGAAGAGGGAGGGGAGTTAAATACATGACAATTCAAGACTTAAAGATTGATGTTTGCAGACGCTCAAATTCAGACACAGTGTACCATTTTCCTTCTGCTTCACAGTTATGTATTACTTTATGTTGGTTTCTCACATAAATTTCTAATTAACTGATCGAAGTTTGTGGTTACAAGGTGAAAAAATGTGAAAGGATTATTAATACTTTTTCAAAGCACTGTAAATGGATAGTTTGGAGAAAAATGTGCAATCCCAGCTTGTTTTTGGCACTGAAAAGCATTACAAGTACAATATCATGGCTAGTCTGTGCAGTGGGACACTCACACTGCCTTCTGGCTGTGTTTTCAGCTGAACGAGATGATCCGAGCTCCGGTGGAGGGAGAGTTCTGGCAGGTCGACCACATCCGGCCAGTCTACAGAGGAGGAGGACAGTGCTCCCTGGACAACCTGCAGACGCTCTGCACCGCCTGCCACAAAGCGGTATGTGCACACCCCACATCAATGCACCTGCAACGGCCATAAGAGTAGCTTTTAAAGCCAGAGGGGCTTAAGGGGCAAAAGCAATTTGTTTGACATTTAAGGTGCACAGTGGATGAAGCTCTCCTTCATCCCTGTGTTAGAAGAAAGTCTCATCCCTCATATTGAGGATCACATATGGTGTCAGTAATGTGATACATGGTCAAACACATTGATCAAAAGTCACATTATCCCCCTCAAAGCTATATATTCCCAATAATAGCATCACATGATGTGGCAGCATGACATATTGATGGATGGCACTTGTTGAAGCAGGCTGTCTCACATTTTCCCTTCACTCAATTTTCCATAATTGCAGAAAATCTACTTCTCTCAAAGAGAAGCGCCTTGACTGCAGAGGTTTCAAAATAAAAACACTGCTTACATTGTAGCCTAAAATGTGCTTCGCTTTCACGCCAGAAAGCATTTTAGTCAGAGTGGGTGTCAGATTGGAAGGAAAAGCTTCACATGTAGACGACCATGAACTGATGTAGAGCACTGGCCTTTTTGATAAGGGGATCTTCTCGCTGTTCATGCCAGCCCCTCAGACACTTAAATCTAAGGATGCCCAAAATATTGATCCCCCACTACAGGTTTAAACTCTTACATCATGCTCCCCTTTTCTCTCCACAGCGGACGGCTCAGCAAGCCAGAGAACGCAGCCAGATGAGGAAGAGTGCCGCTGCCTCCAAGGTTGCGTCAGACATCAGCAGGTTCTTCATCAGGAAATAAAAATACTTAGCAGTTAATTATAGCAGGTTTAGGTTAAAACAGAGTGGAGACTAGCTACAGCCTATACATACCCCTTGAACTTTTACACATTTTATTACTTTACAAACTTTGTCTATTTTATATGGATGTTATATGATAGACCAATAAAAAGTCTTTTGGAATATGTCTTTATATGCATTGCTCAGTTAGAGATAAAAATTTCTGCACAAACTCAAAAAAGAATTCCCCGTTGGATTTAGGTCTGGACTTTGAATGAATATGCTTAGAGTTAAACCATTCCAGTGGAGCTCTGTCTGTATTGTCCTCATCCATCTTCCCATCAACTCTGACCTCCCAGTCCTCCCTGGAGAAAAGCATCCACACATTATAATGCTGCCACCACCGTGTTTCACATTGGGGATGTAAATTGAGTGGGTGACTAATAGTTGTTCTTTTGACACTCTCCAGAGTTGCAGTTCAATTTCAATAACATCCTGCATGTTAAACAAAGTACTGTAAATAACCACATTTGAAAACAAATGGAAACAATCAGAAAGGCTACTGGTAAATAACCATGGAGCAGCACAAAGCAGCCACCATTATGTTTTATATTAACTTTGGCTGTATTTATACAGATTAAATTACACACAGGTGGGCCAGATTTATTAATTATGTGAAAAATGGGTGCACTGCATTTTATCTAAATTTTCTTACACAGCAGAATTATGTGCAACTTTGTGTTGGTCGGTCAGACAAAATCCCCATAAAATACAGTGAAGTTTGTATCTGTAAGGTGAATAAATCCTGAAATACTGCATTGCTGTACCCTGTGGTATCTGGACGCATCGCTTCCCGATGACATCACCTCCATCCTGCTAGTCCTCATTACATCAGAACATGTGCTGAAAGAGATTTATCTAAAAGGTTAAAAAAATGGTGATGACTTGCTTCAAATGCAAATTCAGCCAACTTCCCTCTCGTCCCCGAACCGTCATGAGCGCGTTGGGTTTGATTTATGACGGCCCCCTTTTTTTGCTTGAGGCTGAACTGGAGCGGGTTGTTTAGAGAGATGCGTCTATTTTAAGATTTTGCTAACTTGGTAAAAAAAATTATAATAATAAAGGTAAGGAAAAGCATAGCAGGTGAGACGAATTGGGGGCTTTGAGATGGAACTATGCTGCAGAAACACAACCAGGTGTCCTCCTTGGTCCCCCTCAACATGTGGCCTCTGGTAATTCTTATGATGGATGGATGATCACTCGTGAGATAAATAGCTCTATTCTTTTTTTTTTTCTTGTCTTCCTTTATTCATCTTGCGCTTAAGCCACAGTGTGGACTGTAAATACACACAGCTGGGACATAATTTCATTGCCTCAAGTCCGGAACATTATCCATGTCCACACATCCACATCCTCTTCAGCTATGCTTGATGATCTGAGCAGAGGTAGAGCGTTGGGAGGCTATGTTTAGAGAGCGGGAGAGCGGAGTTACTATGGAAACAAGGCTTCAGGTTCAGCCATGTCGGGAATATTGAATCTGTTTTTTTTCTGTGTGTGAGAGTTACACAATGAGCCAGACATCAGAAACTCCAATCAATATTAGCGGGCTCTTGTGAAAACGAGGCCATCACATTCCTCCGCAGCACCTCTGTCACAGTGTGTCTGTCAGCCGTGTCAGAGTCCTAACTCAGCAAATCCTGCCATCGCCGGAAACTTTAACATTTTCTCTGACAGCCCCAAACTTCACGTATCCAATCGGAGCACTCGGTTGAAGCCGCAGCTTCAAAACTCTCTGAAGAGCGCATGTGTGCACCCGTAGGTGTGTGTGTGTGTGTGTGTTTCCCCTACGGCTGCTCCAGGTCTCCACTTAATAAGACAGTTGTTCCTCTCCTGTCCAAACCGACAAGCTTTGTGAGTAATGAACATCTCCCAGGCAGCCTTCCAACAACAGCAGGTTTCAGTGTCAGTCCCTGTCAGCAGCCAATGACTCTGATCTGCTATTTTATTACACCCAAAAGGTGTGTGCGTGTGTGTGTGTGTGTGTGTGTCAGACGGAAAGTAAGGGCGACAGGAAAGTTGTGAGAAAAGTGTGTGTTAGGCGGATAAAATCTGTTTGGCAGAGGGGAAGGTGTATATTGGAGGAAAGAGGGGAGGTGGCGTGTTTGTCAGAGGAAGCCATAATGAGGCAGCGGTCCGATGAAGTCGTCTCATGTTCCTCCCAGAAGGTCTGCTGGGTAAAGAGCAGCGCTTCAGTTTGCGTTGGAAAACAGCCCAGAGGAGAACAGCTTCCCCCGCAGATGATCTCAGTAATAAAGATGGACTCAAACACCGACGGAGGGCCGCAGAGGTTTCCATGTTTGCTCTCAAATACATTACTCCCTCTTGTTTTTTCTTTGTTTTTAAATCAGGATGAGGCCAACACCCCAGCTCGCTTCTCGAAATCAATATATTCGCTTCGGCGTTACAGTTGCAGATACGTCCCCGCAGGTCTCGTAGCAACAGCACAGGCGATAAAAGTCACAAGGCTTAAATTAGCTGTGTATCTGGCGGAAATAAGCACATATAATTAGAAAAGTCACAGTTGGTGACAAAGAGGAAACAGAAGAAAAGTTCTTTTTGAAAAAAGCACCATCCTAAGAAAGTGAAGCAAATGACTCATATGTTACACTAGTGAAATTCAGATAAAACATCCATATGGATATATGCTTAGACCATATGCAAAAGACCAACACAGAAACAAGACGTTACCTACGTTGTAAAATCCACATTTTTGTAATTTAAACTCAGCTGTTTCGGTTTTAAGGTCTCCGAGGTTTGTTATTGAACGTCATGAAGACCAAGGAACAAACCAGACAGGTCAGGGGTAAAGTTGTGGAGAAGTATAATGCATGATTAGGCTATAAAATAATATCCCAAGCTCTGAGCACTGGATGGAACAGCATCACACTGATTACATCATGCTTAGTTAATGGAGAGATGGATGGAGCTAAATACAGGACTATCCAGGATGAAACTTGTTTGGTCTGGATCTGCCATTCTGACACATAAATATGCTCTGTTCTCAGCTCCCTTCACTGACATACCCCTAAATAAAATCTGGTGCAACCATTTGATTTTAGAAGTCACCAATTTAGTAAAAAAGAGTCCAGCTGGATTTTAGGTCTGGACTTTGACTTGGCCATTCAAACACGTAAGCCACTTCTTCCAAGTGTTTGCTGTGTCCCCTACATCATCTGCGTCAACTGCACATCTTATGATGTTCTTTCAACAATGGCTTTCTTCTTGCAAAAAGAGAAAGCAAAATACGGTTTATATGCTCTAGAAGAATTTACAGATATGAGTTTTATTTACAAATCAGAAAATCATTGGTTATTTTATTTCAAAATGCAAAATAAATAAAAAATCTTTTAACATCCACAAGAGTTTTTGTAGGTTGCTGTGAGCCACCCAGCTAATAGCGATTTAAAGCTCCTTAGAAAACAGTGGTGACTAAACACTTTCAGCAGCCTTTTAGGAATGTACCCTGTAAGCCTGGTTCTATGACCCAAAGATAAGAAACAGCATTCAGGTTATTATTAAGAACAGAGAAGATAAGATTGACATATACATATTTAGGAGATGCAAATAATATTTTTACTATCTGATATCCAGCCCCAGTTCATCACCATGTAAGCTGCTGCCATCCACAACAACAATACACAATACACAACAACAGAGGTTTTATCTTCTGTGAAGGAACTGTTTTTTACTTCTCAGTTTATTGGCTAACTGATTAAGAAAAGCATCCCTGCAGCATGATGCTGCCACCACTGTGTGTTGATGTGAGGGTGGTGTTTTCAGGGTTATGTACATCTGTTCGTTTTCCTACCTGTTTGTTTTTATTTTATTATTTTTATTAGTGAGGAGTTCAAAAGTGCAGAGAGATGCACTAAAATTTTGTTTTGGCCTCCTCATGGTATCAGAGAGATGAAAAAAAGTTTCATAAATTAATGCCTTTTTCCCTCATAGATGCATAATTTGTTGAATGTAGGTCAGAAGACCGCAGGGGCCTTACCGGGGCTCCTGGGGGTCCACAGCAAATTAAGAAATAGATTAATAGGGCTGTAACTTCATTCCATAGGAAATTCCTCAATTACAGATTCTACATGAGATTTAGGAACGATTAATGTAAATTTAGGTTTTATTTTCACATCATCTCCTTGGAGGCTGAGGTGACAAATCATGTCTTTTCAGGAGTTTGGGACAAGTTGTACCGTAGAGCAAAATGTACAGATTCCTTCATAATTCTACCACAATTTGCATTCAGATAGCAGGTCGTTCTATTTGCCCTCATTCCAGAGGTAATCCATTTCAACCTTGCCTGCCCCTATAATCTACTTTGGCCTTTTCAGCTAAAGGAAACGCTTCCACAAACCCAATCTAGTGTGACAGGTGTGATGGAGAAGGGCCAATAAAAGCCTATGCTGGGCGCTGCGTGAAGCCGCTGGCTCTCCTATTCGCGGCCGGGCCCCGCTGTGGTTTGATTCCTGGCTGCCACACTCTCTGCTGTGATCCCTCTGTGTCGTTGACCCTCGGTGCCCTTGGGCGAGGAGAAAGGAAACGGACACTGGGAAGCTGGACCCCGCCACTCTCTTCAGGAATGAGAAGCAGCCGTGACATTATCTCTGCACATCAGATGTCCTGTCGCTCGCTACAATGTGGAAAGCAGAACCTCATTAAAGCAAACAAGTGAACCTCTGCACTGGAGTGTTAAAACAATGTGAACACTTTGTGTTTTAAAAGGCTACACTGGTACTAAGTAATACTACTTAAGAGTCTGTGTTAAGGAAGAAACTATTGGCTTCAGTAAACCACAGCTGATGAGATGCTTTTGTCTTTATTGTCAAATTATCTCCTGGGATGGTGATGAGATGATTAATCATTTCTTGCTGCATCCTCGCGTTTATGGAGAGCTGGCAACGCTCGCCCTGGGTTGGGGAAAACGGTATTATGGCCCAGGTAATTGGTGGAGGGCAATCACTCATAAGCAATTTAATTAATCTCGTTAAAACACCCTTTCTGGCTGCACAGAACTGTTTCTTGAGGACGGCCGCGACAGAAGGCATTTGACGAAATGGGCTTATCCATCCTGATGAGTGTCATATGCACAGATGATATCTCAAGAGGAGCTGCGGCTGGAGAAAGTTACAGAGAAATCAATAGCAACAATTCCATGAAAACCTCTGCCTGCTATTTTCAAATGCCACTCGGCGTGGTGGGGGACGTGCAGCGGTAAAAGGATGCTTTCTCATTGCTCAGCTGGAGATGGCTTTTGTCAAGCCTAAATTCTATTTGTACAAGATGGCTCCCCGGTTGCCTCCCAAGATGCATGGTGTGGTGTGGATTAAGACCAAAAACGCAATCAATTCACCCAACAGGAGATCTGTGGAAACAGATAAGATTCTCAGCGTAATTCATAAAGTCCCCAATCTGGCGAGGATTAATGTATGTCTTGGCTCTTGCTCGCTCTCATTTGTATTATGTGGAGCTCGTGTGGGGGTTAAACTGGCGCTTCATGTGGCCCATTACAATCAGGCTTTGTTTGGAAAGCCCCCTGTGACAGCGGGATCTGACCACATTGTTCTAAAAAGCAGTTTTAGTTAAAGCAATTTAGGAATGATGCAATCTCATCTTTGTTTTATTATCAGAAATTTGTTAAAAAACGTCATAAAATCGCTTATCCTGAAACAATTTTTTTGTCAAAGGACAGAGAATCTTCAAGGTAATGAAAAGAGATTTGATGTTATTGATCAATAGAAAATCCAGGATAATTATGATATTCCTTAGCTTTGACATCCCCTTAATAATCTAGTTCAACAAAAAGCCTTCAGAAAGCACATAATTGGTGAGTAGAGTCCTCCTGTTACCATTTACAGGTACATTTAAAAAAATTTAATATCATGAAAAAGTTCAATATTTTTTGTCACTTATTTCAGGAAGTGAAACCCATATATTATATAGATTCATAACACACACAGTGAAAGATTTCAAGCCTTTATTTCTTGTAATTTTGATGATTATGGCTTACATGGATAAAAACCCAAAATTCAGTGTCTGAGCAATTTTGAATATTACATAAGATCCATAAAAAATTTATATTTTGAATAGAAATGTTCTTCTGAAAAGTATGTTTATTTCTATGTACCCAGTACTTGGTCTGGGCTCCTTTTGCATGATTTACTGCATCAATGCAGCGTGGCATGGAGGCGATCAGCCTGTGCTTTGATAGCAGCCTTTAGGTCATCTTCATTGTTGGGTCTAGTGTCTCATCTTCCTCTTGACAATACTCCTTTGCCTCTCTATGGGGTTCTGGTCAGGACAGCTGACCAGTCAAGCACAGTAACACTATCATCGTTGAACCAGCTTTTAGTACTTTGGGCAGTGAGGGCAGGTGCCAAGTCCATGTAGTGCCATAACATTTCCTGGTAGATGGCAGTCAGTGATGATTTGGCACCCGAAATCATCACTGACTGAGGAAACTTCACACTCAACTTCAAGAAACATGGATTCTGTGCCTCTCCACTCTTCCTCCAGACTCTAGGACCTTGATTTCCAAATGAAATGGAAACTTGATTTTCAACTGAAAAGAGGACTTTGGACCAGTGAGCAGCAGTCCAGTTCTTTTTGTCCCCAGCCCAGGTAAGATGCTTGTAGCCCATCTGTGCATAGTGGCTCTTGATGGCTCCAGATTCAGTCTGCTCCTTGTGAAGCTTCTTGAATAGCTTTTTCTTGACAGTCTTCTCAAGATTGCAATTTTTTCAACTACACTTCCACTCAACTTTCTATAAATATGATTGGATAAAGCAGTCTGTGAACAACAAGTTTCTTTAACAATGAGCTTTTGCTGCTTACCTTCCCGGTGAAGGGTGTCAGTGAGGGTGTCTTCACCATGATTGTTCAGCCTACTGACCCAGACTGATAACCCATCTAGAGGCTCAGGAAACCTTTGGAGGTGTTTTGGGCTATGTAACTGATCAGGATGTGACTCCATGAGTTTCCAAAATGTAACGTTTTCATTATATTCAAATTATCAAGACACTGAATTTTGGATTGTTTTTCTCTATAA
Source organism: Crenichthys baileyi (assembly GCA_036173005.1). Taxonomy (NCBI): domain Eukaryota; kingdom Metazoa; phylum Chordata; class Actinopteri; order Cyprinodontiformes; family Goodeidae; genus Crenichthys; species Crenichthys baileyi. Next base: position 840,689 of record JAHHUM010002890.1, on the reverse strand, counting down.
GCCATAATCCTCAAAATTACAAGAAACAAAGGCTTGAAATATTTGCTTTCTTCAAAAGGTTTGTGTGTACAAAACCACACCGAAACCTCTTTGCGTCAGCAAAGCTGATCTACAAATGAGGTGGTAATTGGATTGCATGTGCAAAAACAGCGGAACTGCGGGCGCAGACCTTTTAGCGTGTTAGCCTTCATGAGTGTGCAAAACATATGATAATGACCCAAACGCGCAAATTCATGGAAGGAGGTCATGCAAATGTCATCCCTTACCTCCCATAATGCGATTTTCAAAGCCTGAAACGGTTTGCGGGCGCAATTTTTGCGTGTGGATTCAGCACGTTTGAAATGCAGGTGCTAACTGGGATGCAAAAATGTCTGCTGTCACTTTGGCCAGAAGGAGGCATAGATAGAGTGACGGATGACAGGGAGAGAGAATATTCTGTAGATGTGCCAACAGATTTGGGTTGTCAAAAATAAAAATATTAAAAATAGATGAGAATAGAATATTCTATGTGGGATTATCTATGCTCTGATTTGGAGCCAATCACAAACAAAAGCCATTATATTTCTCCTTTAGTAAAACTCCTTGCAACACTTCATTCAACATCATTCCAGCGTAACATCGCTGTCAGTGATCATCTGCTGAATGCGCACATAATTGATCATGGCAAAATACGCACATAGCAGTCTGTAATTGCACGTCATGCAAAAGACCCACTTTGGTGTTGATAATATAATTAATAGGAAAGAACTAATGACAGATTAAATCCTTCATTTGCAAACTGGATACTAAAATCACTTCTTAGCAGGTGAAAAATCACAATTTTAAGGCAGCATTATTGACAGTAACGTTATGTCAATGCAGGGCAATCAGAGCTGGATCAGTTTGATTACATTGTTTAAATGTGAACATATGCCAGGGGAGGGTTTTGTTTATGCAGTAAATTATTTTGTGTCACCAAAAAAACAATTTAAACAATATTAACAATAAAATATATCGTTAAAAAAAAGGCAAAACAAACGAATTTAGGAAAATCAATCACAAAAATTGCCTGAGCAATCTTTGAAAATCGCACGCAATACGCCCACTTATTGCACGTGAAATTTATTTATAGTACACGCAAAATATTGAAATTCATGATATTCAAATGTTCTGAGATGTGCCTGTCATCCAGATGTTCTCTGAAGGCCTCAGAGGTTTGCTCAAGAACATTTGTGAGTAAGCGACATCATGAAGACCAAGGAACACAGCAGACAGGGATGAAGGTGTTGAGAAGTTTAAAGTAGTGCCTTTATGGAAGAATGGACAAAAGCCATTGTTGAATTAAAGCCGGGGGAAGTCCAGTTTGCTTTTTGCTACAAGCCATGTAGGGGATGCAGCAAACATCTGGAACAAGATGCTCTGGTCAGATGAGACTCAAACTGAACTTTCTGGCGTTGATGCAAAACGCCATGTATGGAGGAAAACTAAGACTGCAAACCACCCTGAATACACCATACCTACGGTGAAACATGTGGATGCTTTTCTTCAGCAGGGACAGGGAAGTTGGTGAGAGTTGATGGGAGTCAGACCAAACTTGAGCTATTTTGCAAAAAAGAATGTACAGCAATGTCTCAGAGATACCCCAAAAAGCTATACTTGCAGAGAAAGGTGGACCAGCAAAGTCTTGACTCGAGTGGCTGAATACAAATACACACCACACTTTTCAGATTTGCATTCGTAACAAATATTCATTAATATATTATACACTGCTTTCTGTTAGTCAATCACATAAAATCCCCCAAAATTACTTTGACGATTTTGTTCTAAATGAGACAATATGGTTGAAGGTGTATGAATATTTTATGCACTCGGCAAGCCCTGTACATAAAAGCACTTAAATCACGGATAAAGTAATGAACTAAATAAACTAAACATGCAGCTCCTTCTTTGAAATGTTATATGCAATCACATAAGTGTCCGGGGGACACATTGCATCAGAAGAAAAGGGTCACAGTAGGGCTGCCCTATTACCGTTTTCCTCTTTAGTGTGTGCCATGTTCAGATGATTGAGGTTAAAAATGGAAAGCTGAACAAAACGCCCACCAACAAAGTTCCCTTTTCATGAGCCTTAAAAGACATCTTTTCATCTCTCATTTCATTTGGAGACCATTGATCAGACATCTTTCACAGATTGCTTCCAGACATCTATTCATCCACTCTGCTGGCGCTCAGCATGCCTCTATTATATAGATCTTAATGGCACAAGGTCTGGCTGTTGTGCTTAGATTAAAACCTGAATTGCAATCACTTAAACCTCCCCGATAAATACACAAAAAATAGTATTTGTTGACATTTGTGAAGAGCAAATCAACGTCATTGTAAAGCTCGCAGAGCACAGGTATGCAACGCTGGGCATATTTGTTGATTTTTGGGGAGGAAACGTTGCGCCTCCTCTTGCCTCATTCAGTAAAATTAGGACATTTTTCTTCTTTAGCACATGAGCTAGAAAAAGGTCATGTCAGTTTTGTGACAAGAGTGACAGGTCTGGGGTATCATTACTGAGACTTGGAAGGTCTTTGTAAGCACCTTTGGTCACCTCAGGAGAATAGATCCCCATCGTGCTGCCGTCGGTCTAATGAGCACAGCCAGCCCCTAGTCTAATAAGGAGAGGGCGATTGCTGCTGCCTTCCATCAGCCCTCTGCTCCGCTGGTACAACATCCCATAATAACTTGAACACATGGCATGAAGAAGTGAAACAACGGCATATATCTTGTCGCACATCATTGCATTGGCTGTAGACTCAGAGCTTGGATTTTGCAGAATGTCCTCATCAGAATACCAGAGCGGAAATCATTGTGAATGGATTCTTTCAAGGTGTATGTTTATCCACATTCCTACACTCAATAAGATCTTTTGACAGCTTGTCTGGGCAGGCTGCATGAAATAAATGAAGGCATTCTTCAGTTGGATATCAATAGGCAGCTCTCTGTGTAGCTGTATGGGTCCAGCTGGCGAAAATTGTTTGGATGATCTGTTCAAGCAGACATTTTTCCACTTTCTCCAGTCAAATTTTTTGTTAATTCTTGAGGACAAATCTTTTGAAAATAACTTCAGAGTACTTTCGAGCTCTGTTCCCAGCCTTTGAATTACACAGTTGTGTGTGCGTGCATGTGTGTGTGTGTGTGTGTATAAAGTCTTCCATTTGTTTCCTGTCAGTGTTGCTTTGAAGCTTCAAATGATCCTGGATCAAAAAAGCCCAACAGGTTTGCAGCATTTAAAGCTCTTTTATGTTGAGTTTAGCAACAAATCTAAGTACACAGTATAACAAATCAGTGATCAATTACCTCCAATCCAACTCAAACAATAATATAAAACGGTCACATTCACTTGATCATATGCCATAAGGTAAAACTTTTTTAACGTAAGCACTGTCGACTGCATTGAGTTGACTTTGCCGTAGTCCCTCATCCTGAGCAAGCATGAGGCGACAGTGCAGAGCAACACCTCTCTTTTACCAGAGAGAAACCTTCAGCAGAACCGGACTCAGTATGCGTGGCCATTTGGAGCAACTGGCTTTGGTTTTAGAAGACAGAGCAGAGAAAAAGCACAGAAGCGCTGGTCCCAGGAATACTTTCTATTGGAATGGAAAACAAATGGTACATATAGTTACTGTCAGCCAGGAGTACTTTCTAGAGGAAAGAAAATAAAAAGGGTACAATGAATAAAGTGCCAAGCTTAGGAAAGATAAATAGCTTAACACAAAAACACAGTGCTAACACAAGCTAAGAACAGAACCTCTAAGCTAAAAGTGCTTTCTATAGGTAGGAAAAGCAAAAACTGAAATTAAAAAGTTATTCACAGCAATAGCGTCAAAGTATTCTGCTCAGGAAGAGAAACTGCGTAGCACAGATGCACTTAGCATGTAATTTAGGAAGAGATATGGAATGGGGGGGTTGAAGCTTACCCACCGTTGTTATACCTTGGGTGTGCCAGAAAAAAGTAGTCACAGAGCTGAAAAGCTAAACATGTGAATGGGTAAGCCAGTATCATGGGATAAAGGCAAATATACTGAGCTGGTAAAGCATTTCTGTGTAAGCTAGCAATGTTGCAGGGCTGTAGAATGACTGTCTTGACTTAGGTTTACAAAGATACATCTGAACAACCACAAATCCTGTGCAACAATGTCCTTTGAACAGATGATTTGGAGATGTTTGGACATTGTATGTAGTGTGGTCAAAATATGCACACCAACACCTTATAGCAAAGTTCAAGCACCTTAGTGGAGGATTGATGATGTGGGCCTCTTATACAGCCACAGGATCTGAGCACCTTGAAGCCACTGAATCAACCATGATGTTCTCTGAAAACCATTTTTTAGAGGCAAATTTGAGGCCATCTGTTCGCCAGCTAAAGCTTGGACAGTGATCACAAATCTACGATAGGAGGACTGAAAAAAAGCAGGAATCAAGGTGTTGCAATGGCCCAGTTAAAGTACAGTTACCCACCAATATCATTGAACAGAAGTAGCAGAATAAAGCTGAGAGTACGAAATTTGCTCCACAACACAGTGAGACTGTTAAGGTCATACTTCAACGTGGCGCTGCTAAATATGCTCCTACAGGCTGTTGAATCATCTCCTCGGGGTGTCACATAACAAAGCGTTCTTCAGTAAATTAGTGGTGGACAGATTTGCTTTTAGGCTTTACAACAATTGAACTGCCTTTAGACGTGATCCAAATCTGGGATTTGTGCCACTAGATGATTAACACCCTTTGGTCATAATTCAAAAACTGCAAAGGAAAGAGGAAATAAATAACTTGCGAATAAAAAGTTTGGGATAAGTTTTAAAAGGGCATTTAGCGAGGGTAAATCACGTCTGAGGTGCTAGGTGCGATTTGTTTGGGTGGAAGTTGGAGAGCAGTTTGGCATTGGGTGTTTTCTAGCCCTTCATATGGTGGAAAGAAAGGGGATGTCTTTTCTTAACAACAAACACATCACATTCTGGAAAGTTATGTTTAAACTTTCACTTTGAGCCAAAGCTGTGGTGTAAGTTATCAAGTCCTTTCCTCGCTGTTACCTGAGTCAGGCCTGTTTATACACCAAGAAGCAGCTTATCCTTGAGTTGGCATCTGCAGGACACAATTGCCTTAAAACAGCTGAATGAAAAGCATGCAGTCTTTCATCAGTCTTCCACCTCACTCAACACCATTTATACCTGTGTCACAGTTAAAATGTACCGAGAAGCACTCCTACATTTGGCTGTTTGAGTGGGTAGCATTTGGCCGCTCAGCCGTGGACATCTTCACACCCACCCTTCTTATCTCTTTCTCTTGTTTTTTTTGGATATTCAGTAATGCCATTTACCGTGTGAGTGGGCTGGTGCAGAAAAGGGGGGAAAGTTGGCCGCAGCAACATTCGCCATCAGCCCACACAGAATTATTCCATGTGATGATATAAATCTTATTTAATGATGTGATAGCGGGCAGGTTCTGCCAGCCGCAATGAAAGGAGCGAGGTGTGTACACCTGGAGAAGCGAAGATCGCTCAGGGAGTTGGATGCGTTAACACACACAGGAGGTCCATCTCTGCTAGAGAGGGTGAAAGCTGTGTCGAGACTGTGCCAGTGTTTATATAACGCCACACCATCCAATAATTTGACTTTTTGAACACATGGTTGTCCTAGATTCTTATCTGCTGTATTAGTGAGCAGGCTACAACTCCGGTGGGAGCAAAAACCAGGAAGTCTGCGAGCAGCTGATGGTAGATGATCCATGTTGGCTGCTGACCAATTGTGATTTAGAGTGTGGAGTAACTAGATTCCTATATGTGCAAATGTGAAACTCTAAATCTGGAGTTGTACAGTCATTGTTTAGGCCTCAGACCATTAAGGTCAACACCCTTGTTTGATTAAAGAACCATCTTGTTTCATCCTATATATTTAGCCTGGAAGCACTCAAACTGTTTGTCTTTCAAAATGGTCTACTGTGAAAAAGTATTTCCCCCCTTACAGGTTTCTAATCCAAACTAACCTGTCCCATACTTGTTAATAGTGCTATACAATGACGCTGTACAGGCACCCCCAAACCATTAATTTATGGGTCACAAATCCTTGTTTCAACCAAAGCAGGTGGGCCACTTTCTTTAGGATAATGATTTGCTTTCTTTTTCAAAAGTTTCCACCTCCAGACTCAACTTTTATTACAATAAATGCATGACACGTACTAATTACTGCTACTTGCAAATGTATTCAGTTGCATTTTTCTTTCATCCGTGTATGAATGTGGTTTTCTCCTAAGTCCATATCTCAGGGCTATTGTTGTAGATGAGCTGAGTCTGGGTGATTTCAGTGAGTCTAACTTGTTTTTAGCCCAGGCGTGTAGGTAATGATGACGGCAGTAACCGCAACAAAAACACTGGAGCAAACCAGGATCGTGTCAACTCATTATACTGCATTAGGATGTTGCATAATAACTCCGAACCGAGCAAATCTACTTCATTAGTTATGTATTGTGTCATGTGTGTTTTCTGCAAGAGAGCGTGCTTACATGAGCGGCTGCATTATTGTGAAGCAAACAGGCAGCTGATTCAAAGACGGAAAGCAAAGGTAATGGGAGGACATGAACACAGTGGAGGAATTATCCTGCAGCAGGTGCATCTTCTGGATATTTCTCTCAAGGCACACACGGAGGATTAGCTGTTTTACACCCACACATGCACACACACAGGCATGAATCACTGCCTCTAACACATGCACACACAACTTCACCATTCGAGACATGTTGATGGAAAATGACGGATGTTTCATAAGCAAAACAAGGTTTCCTTTCATTATCTCAGTGTTGTTAAAGTTGACTCAGCGTTACAGCATTGTCATGTAGGTACTATATTCAAGCTGTAGTTACACAACTCAATCACTCATATTGCATCTTAAAAACCAAAAATATCAATAAAGCACCCCCACTGCTTCAGCATAACGCTGTTGGAGCAAAAAAAAAAAGGCTATGCTCTGTCAAACCAAATCCAGCTTTGGAAAGCCTCAACTCCCACCTCTCCAATTCAGCTTTCTCAACTCATCCTCCTCCTCCTCGTCCTCCCACTCACACTCATAATCCATAACGTTTTGTTTCGTTGTTACACCAATGACATCCAGCCGAATTTCCCACAGAAACCTGACAATCTGAAAAGCTCTTTGCTCCCTTAGGTACAGGACGTTCTAGGACAGGAACCAGCTTGAGCGGAAATGTTTTTAACTGACCGTTCATCCAATCAAGCATTGACATACGTCATTTCACTAGTACATTTAACTCAACCTACTTAATGTCTGCTTTTGATCATTTGTTGGCTTTGATCTTAGTGGATTTCAGCTCTGATTATGACTAAAAACTGTAGAAGCTTCTTTATGAAGGGTGAGATTAAGTAAGTGCAAATCATATCTTCAGTTTCAGAAAAGTATTCCTGATTGCAAGGTGACTTAGGGGTTTGGAGTGTGGTTTGTTAGGCTCATTGGATAAGGTTTTTTTTTTTGGTGGGCGGGGGGGGGGTTAATTTAGTGAGCCATGTGCTTATCAATTTTTTTAAGAACAGAAACATTGTTGCTCCAGACTCTGGGACCTTGATTTCCAGTTAAAATAAAAACTTCCATCAGAAATGAGGTCTTTGGAGCACTGTGCAACAACCCAGACCTTTTTCTCCGGTTAATCAGTGGCTAACACAAGTAATTTGACAATAATAGCCCATGTCTTGAATATGTCTGTGTGTGGTGTAGTGGCTCTTGGACCACTGAATCTCCACCAAACACTTCAATGGGTTTATCTTCACAATCCGATCATGCCTGCATTTTTTTCACTTTTGATTATTAATGTCTTTGTCTACCACGTTTTTTCCTTCCACCCAACTCTCCATTAATATGCCTGCATAAAGCATTCTGTTACCAAACAGCTTGTTTAGAAATGACCTTTTGTGGCTTTTCACCGGGAAGAGATGGCCAACGGGAATGCCAACGCTTGTGGAAAACTCTTGTCCAGGTTTGAAGTGTCTTAACTACTCTAGTTTTTGAGTTGGAGCAGATTAAAGATGCTCAAGATAATGAAAAATGAGGTGGAATTCCCTTTAAGAGTTTCCCGACTCACGGGGAGAACATGCAAACTCCATGCAGAAAGACCCCCGGATGGGAATCGAACCCAGGACATTCTTGCTGCAAGGCAACAGTGCTACCAACTGCGGCACCGTGCAGCCTATGCCATAACATATCTGTATTAAGAAATCTTTATTTATTGTTGTTGTATTATACTCTAATTTTCTGAGAAATCTAGTTTTTTTATTAGCTGTAAGCTATTATCAGCCGTATTAAAATACATAACCGATTAATTTACATGACTGTAATAAATTCACTCGTAAATTTTACTTTTTGAATTGAATTACTGAAATAGATTAACTTGTTTATGATATTTGTCTTTATTGAGATGCGACTGTATGACATTAGTAGAAGCCAGTCAGTATTTAGGTTGGTGAATAACAGGTTGGAAATTTATATTTCAGTTTGTCTATAAAACTGTGGGCTGTAGCACCACCTTCTGATGGCTGGCAGTTATAGCAACTGATGTACAGTAATTTTCCAGGAAATGGGCAGTCTGAGTGGGGAAGACATGCAACAAAATTCTCAAGGTCGTGATTCGATCCCTAGTTGGGGCTTTCGTATATGGGGTGCCTACTTTACTGCCACGCCACCCCACACAACAGAAACTTAACATTTAAAATATTAAATAGGTCTGGCTCTAGAGAATGAAAATGTATGCAAAATAATATAGCTGAAGCCAAACCTCTGCCAGCTGTTTAGAGACAAGCTAGCATTAGCACTACAGCACAGCTAGCTTCTGTAGGAAGTGAGAAAAGCAGCAACATAGGATTCTAATCAGTTGTTGCTTACGAAATAAAACAGATAAATACTTTTTCAGGTATTTTTACCTGTGGTTACTATTACACAGACATTAATTATTGAGTGTGTGTTTCTTGGTGTTGTGATCATAATAAAAATTTCTTCGGCTATGGGTCACGTGCTAGCATTGTATGCTAACTGAGAAAGTCCCCGCGATAAGTTGCAGTCCCAAGTTTGGCTGATTTTTGCCCCGTTATTGAATTTGCAAAATGCTAGGCGAAGATATCTAGATTTATATTTTTGACATTTGTGTTTCAGCTGTGTAGCCAAACAAGAAATCCATGCATAGATTACTTCCACCTCAATGATTAATAACTATTTCCGCTATGCAGGCCGTGATGACAAAAGCCACAATTGAGTATAAACTGAACCATTAGGAAGAAAATAATTATTAGGGGAGGTATTTTCTTGGTGTTGTGATTGCAGGGTCATTATGCTCTCCCTAATGAAACAAACCAGTGGAGAGCCTCCATCTCGACTGTAGCCGTTATCATCACCCTTCAGAGAGTATAAAAAGGAAAACACTTCAGCAGTGGGCTAATTAAAACCAGAGAGGTCTGGATGAGGAGGCCGAACAGCCCACACAGGTGGCCAGCACGTCAGTGTACGTGTGTGTGTGTGTGTGTGTAAAGCGGTGCCCTGCATCATGTTTATGTATGTCTGCATGAGGGTGTGTGTGAGGAAGCAATTCATGCTTGTTCTTCTGTTATTATTATGAGTGGGTGTGTGTGAGGGGCAGTGAAGGAGGATGCAGAGTGTGTGTTCTCCGTTCTTTTTAATGGCTGCTGGTGTTGCCTCGTTCCCCCGCCTTCAACCCTGTCAGGAAGGACCCTGCTTTCATCTGACAGGACCCCGCTCAAATAGGCCATTGGTGCTCCATAATTAGTTCAAATGTCGAAGTTGGTGAATAATTGATGATCGGGGACGAGAAAGGAGGAAGACATTTCACATCAACAGTTTTTTTTAAAGGACAGCTGGTGCTGTGTGGTTCCCACCACAGACATTAGTCTCTGGTGTTGAGGCCACAAGAGGATGCACTTGGAGCAGAAACTAGGGTAGTAAAGGGAATAATTACAGAGTTAAAGTGTGAAATAAATGACTTGTTTTTCACTGGGAAGAGATGGCCAATGGGAATGCCAGCGCTACTGAAAAACATATACCTGAGCAAAAATAAAACAAACCAAACCAAGAAGACGGATGCTAATTTATGCTCCTGCCAATCACTGAATATAATTGCAATAGCATGGTATAATAGCAGCTCAGGCCTAGTCATTTTCCCCCTCCGGCTCTATCTCAGGTACTTAGAGAGGTTTCCATCAGCTCCTGATTTTTCAAGAGAGACCTCTCAGACAGAAATGACAATGGACTTTCAATTGCTTATAATTATGCCACTTTTCTGCACAATTTCCTGCCCATCATTTGCATTAAGACCCATAAGGGTGAAAGTGAGCCACACGCTGCTCTGCAAAAGCTCTCGGATCTGCCCCATACCTCAAATTACCAGGTGATCTAACGGTTCTTCTCTGCTCCCCTTGTCGCTGTCCTAAAGTTATCCGACTGTTAATTGGATGGATGACGTCCAAAGTTTGTGACTAAGGATCACGAGGTGTTCTGGAGAGGCACCTCGGATTTTTGCCACCAAAACCAGAATTTCCTGTTTCCCTCCCCAAGGTTATTCAACAGTGTATCTTGTTTTCGCAAAAAACTAAAATCCGTTTAAAAAAATCTTTTAAAAATGATGCTGAATGGGTACTCTAGGTGGCATCAAGGGCCAAAGGTAATACTGCCATCTAGTGGACATGATGGAGTAAGACAGCTCAACAGTGCCTTAAACATTTTTGCCATGTTACATCTACAAGCTTCAATGTCTTCTGTTGGGATTGAATGCACCGAGCCAACACAAAGTAGTACATAATCATTTCTTTATGTTTAGAAATAGAAAACTGAAAGTGTAGAGTGCATTTTTATTCAACCAACGCAGGTCAATACTTCCTCTGTAGTTCCAGCGTTATGTGGTGTTTCTCAGCCAGGTTTGCACATGAAGCTCAGTCAGACTGGTTGGAGAGAGTTGCAAAGAGCCCCTCCAGAGATGGCATGGGCCTATAAGAGTTGCTCCTCTGATTAAATGTCTCCACAACGTTCTGTCTGAGCGCTCTGCTGCCTTGGTCTTCATGATGCTGAACTAATGTTCTCTAACGGAACAGCTGGATTCATACTGAAATTAAAGTACGCACAGGTGGACGCTATTCACCAAAAGGTGACTTCTGAAGGCAGTTAGTTGCGCTGGATTTGATGTAAATGTAGGGTGTCAGAGTAAATGGGGGTTGAATACAAATGCACCATTCAGGTTTTTATCTAAAACAATATTTAAAACCATGTATAATTTTCCTTCCACTTTACAAAAATGTGTTGCTTAAAATCCAGTTAGTACATACTGACATTCCACGGGGTGTGAATACATTTGCAGGGCTTTAGTAATAAGGGATTCTTCACTGAAGCTGTAAATATATATATTTGCATGTATCTCCATGCTACTACAATGAGAAAATGTCTATAATTATTTTAAGTTAATAACCAACTTGAAATCTGCTACCTCAGCTGCTCAAATAATCATATGATGGCTCGGATCATATTTGTGTGAGGGACCAGTTTGTATTTAAAGAAAGCCATTTTCGCACACTTCGACTTACAATCAGCAGATTGTGCGATGCTTTCCTTTCAGATGGCTCTTAATTCTGGGATTTGTTGCTCTCAGAAGCAGCTCTCATTTCCCCCTCGCTCTCTGCGGATCTTCGCTCAGTAGGCGTCTCTCATTGCGTTTTGAGAGGTAGCTGAAAATAAATCACCGCCCTCCCACCGGTATGCAAGGATGTCCAGATGGTGGAATTTTCACTGACGTCCCCCCGCTGAATTTCCCCCCATTGTCTTCCACTCTAAAATTAGAAGGCAATACTTGGTGAAAAGCGCTGTGTCTGCTCAGATGGCGCTGGTTAATTATCAGGAACTGGATTTATGTGCCGCCCACAAGTGAGCCGTAAAGGCTGAACTGTTGGAGAGGATAGCTGAGAACCCTAAAACCCAAAGAGTTGAAATTTTAGGTTTAACTATCAAACGATCTTCTCTGCAAGAACAAAAGAGATATAGCTGCTAAAAGAGAACGGATCCTCCATATATTTTCAGTTAAGTCTAATTGCTCATAGACATAGAGCCAAACTACTCATTACTTTGACGCCCTATCAACAGGGCACAAATATGTGGCTAGGTGGTAAAATCAGCAAAACAACAAAAATAGGCAAATTTTCTTAATGCTGGAGATCAACTCATTCGCGCTCCTTCCACCTGAGATACGATGGGAAAGTTAATCTGATTAAAGGACAGTTTGGATCAGCTGGAGCACACCTCTGCTTCCAGTCTCTGGTGGATCCATGCACAATGCTAGTTTTCTTCCCAAATGAAGGCACATTTCTAAATAATTGCTTTTGTTAACACTGCATGCAGCTATGCACAAAAAGGTGTGTTACAAGACTTTTGTGTTCCGATTTTGCAATATTTTAGATTTTGATCCAGAGATAATCAAATGTAGTCCAGAAAACCCATTTTTAATCACTGGAGCCATGTCCACCTCTAACTGTAAAAAACTAAATACAATGCTATTTATTTTTATAGAGCTCGGTAGATCCTGCCTGCCTGTTTGGTTATGATTAGTCTCACTTTTATTGCTTCCCGTAGAGATACTGGCACCTTGAATATTGCAATTAATTTCACTGTTTATCAATCAATATAAAATCTGAGATATTTCGGCTTGTTTTCTTGGGACGAAAACACCATAAGCTTGCCGAGTCATGAAATGGTGACTTGCAGTCTTGGGATAGTGGGTCAGGTTTTGAGAGTGATGCTGCCAGATGCTCGAAGGTGATCCAATACCAGCAACATGACAGATGCTGATCAATGACCCAAATCATTTTTACTTGGAATATAAAGATGACTTCCTGTCACAACAAATCATAGGAGGCATTTGTTTTCATTTTCCATACATCTTGTATAATCAGTGTAAAAATGACTCCACTTTCTTCATTCAGGAAAATGAAAATCCAGAAGAGCTGATTTTACTTAAAGCAAATTCCATATTTCCCAGGCCTGCATGGAGCATAAATATTGCAGGATCTCGTAGTTAGACCCCTTCTGAATGAATCTAAATATCTGCCTCTGTATCATGTCTTCATGTCAGTTAACACAGATGATTGAAAACAATGGCTGTAAAGGATAAAGCTCAGTTTTTCACATTTTTATTTAGCTCCCAATACATAAATCAAGGATCTGTTCATCAATACAGTCTGCTTTGGATCTTAATACAATGGAGTCATTCGGACTGATGCAATAACCAACACTTCGGAACTACAGTCCTATGTACACGACTTTAGAGATCTGTATTTTCTGATAGTTAATAACATTTATCATACTGAATAGCGATTGACTAGAACAATCACAAGATTTTTTTTTGTTTTAATTTTAGCTGCTATGTCTTCAATGCACATTCACAGCAGTTGTAACATAAGCTTCATCTGTAGCTCTGTAATGAGTGCTCGTTAGGTTCAGTGGTGGTCCAGGTAGACCGTTGAATAGCAAATGGAGCCGGCCTCACATTTATCCCGAACGATGCACTCTGTAACGTACGCAGACCACGTTTTTACCCGGATCGGATACAAAAGCTCCATCCATCTCCCTCAGAGGGAGATTTGCTCTTTTATCAAAAATGTTTAAGACCTGAGATTTTCGTGGAACAAACTGAACAACAAAAAAATAAAGTGTAAACCGTCACAAAGGCAGCAAAATGTCAGCCATGTTTTTTTTTCTTCTCTTTTTGTGACTTAAAACGTGCACATTAAAATAACATTTAAAGGAATTGTTTTCCAGCCGCATTCCAAAAACAACTCATACGTGGTTATGGTGTTGCAAGGAATTAATACACAGCTCTATAGTTTGATAGGAATCATCAATAATCAGTGTGTAGACACAACTGAGGGAGATGCAGATAACTTAAGAGGGATAAATTCACTTTTTAAACTCTATAAAACCATAACCTAGATAACACTAGGGACTCACAGTTACAAGTTCATTCCTTGGGCACTTAGTAAAGAGTCCAGCATGTCAAAAGTGTTTTTGTAGTCAGTGTGTTGGCCGTTGGTCAGCAGCATACCATTCGTCCCATCGTGGCTGTGGAGCTCCATTGTTCTCTGGCTGCTGTCTGACGAGTAGTGAGCTGAGCCCAGTCCTCCTTTGGAGGACCTGCTGCTCTTGGAGGAGTGGTGGTGGTGGTTGTGGCTGCCAGCCTCAGCGTGTTGTCTCTTACGGGACGAGCTGGAGGAGCTCCCGTCATTAAAGTGGCTGCTGGAAGCTCGGACTGAGAAGGACGCCCCGTCTGTGGTCCCTCTGCTGTTTCCACTAAGGGAATATGAGTGGGAGTGGCTGTGTTTAGAGTGGCGGTGTCCGCTGTGCTCTTTGTGCTTGTCCTTGCCAGACAGAGTCCCGCCCTGCTCTGATGACACTTTGATTCTCATTTTGAACTCCTCTCCTGTAACAGTGCCGTTTTCAGCGTAGGAAGAGGTGAGCCGGGGCTTTTTTGAGCTCGCCTTCTCCCTCCTGCCGTCACCTGACTGGCCGGCCTGCTGCTGAGAGCGTCTCTTGTGGTGGTGGGAGGAGACAGCTGGAGGAGCATAAACCTCTGCGCCGAGCTCCTCCTTCATGCCATTCTGCATGGCCATATCGCCTGCTTGTTTCACTCTGTACTTCTCCAGAGTCAAGACCTTTTGCGGCCGTGGAAAAGAAGCGGCGCCCATGCCCAGCTCGTGTTCGCTGCTCGACCCCGCTGCAGCTTTGTGTTTGTGTTTGACCAGCGTGAAATCTGAGTGGGCAGGCTGTGGGAACTGGTCGCTGAGCTGCTGGTACATGGGGTAAGGGGCTGCAATGGAGCTCAGAGCGGACATTTCTGAAGAGTTTGATGTCGAGGGGAAGAAGGAGGTGGTGACACCAGGAAGGCCATCTAAAGATGTCCCCTGGAAGGGACTCTCCACAGCTGAGCCTTCTGTCTTTGGTTTCTTTGCTGCTTGAATGGCCTACGGAGGGACAGTTCAGTACATTTTTAACATACAAGTCACTGCAGTATAAATAAAGCAGCATGTTACTCATGTAGTTGCTCATTCTGGACATACCCTCCAGTTTCGTATTCTCTTCAGCTTGCTGGGTGTCCTCTCCAGAATCTGAAGGAACTCGTGGGTGAGCTCTGGAAGCAACAAACACATCCCTGACTGACAATCTAATAATAAATGTGTAACAATTTATAAAAACACTTCAAACACAGCAGGGTTCCTACATGCATTCTTACCGAATTCAAAACTCAGTATTTCAGGGTTTTCTGTCCTTTTTTAGCCCATCAATAAAACATTAATCTAAAAGTTCACTTTGAATTTTTGGGAGATATTTCTACAAAGGTCTGGAATTAATATTGAACCTGAAAAAAACAAAAGAAACCAGGAAGATGGAAAACTGATGGATAAATAAGACAGATGGATGGTTGGTTGGTTGAATGGAAACGGATGGACCGGGCAGATGTTTGGTTGAATACATGGAAACACAGATTGTTGGACAGACGGCTGGTTTGAACAACAACAACAACCTAATAGAGAGGTGGATGGACAAATGCACTGACAGATGGCAGGACTAACTGTTGGACGGACAGATAGCTGGATGGAACAGGGAACTGACAAACTGATGGACAAACCAAAGGAAAAATGGATAAAAAGTTTAATGGACACATAAGATTGGGCTGATGGACAGATGGGCAATCAGATAAATGGATGGAAAAACTGATGGTTGGTAGTAGACAGAAAAATGAACAGATACAGTGAGGAAAATAAGTATTTTAACACCCTGCGACTTTGCAAGTTCTCCCACTTAGAAATCATGGAGGGGTCTGAAATTTCCATTTTAGGTGCACGGCCACTGTGAGACACAATCAAAAAATAAGTATTTGAACACCTGCCAATCAGCAAAAATTCTGGTCCTCAAAGACCTGTTAGTCCGCCTCTAAAAAGTCCACCTCCGTTCCACTTATTATTCTAAATGAGAAGCACCTGTTTGAGGTTGTTAGCTGCATAAAGACACCTGTCCAGTAAGACTCTAACTACTAACATGGCTAAGACCAAAGAGCTGTCCAAAGACACCAGAGACAAAACTGTAGACCTCCACAAGGCTGGAAAGGCCTACGGAGCGATTGCCAAGCAGCTTGGTGAAAAAAGATCAACTGTTGGAGCAATTATTAGAAAATGGAAGAAGCTAAACATGACTGTCAATCTCCCTCGGACTGGGGCTCCATGCAAGATCTCACCTCGTGGCATATCAATGATCCTCAGAAAGGTGAGGAATCAGCCCAGAACTACACGGGAGCAGCTGGTCAATGACCTGAAGAGAGCTGGTACCACTGTTTCCAAGGTTACTGTGGATGCACTAAGACGTCATAGTTTAAAGTCATGCATGGCACAGAAGGTTCCCCTGTTTAAATCAGCACACGTCCAGGCCCGTCTTAAGTTTGCCCATGACCATTTGGATGATCCAGAGGAGTCATGGGAGAAAGTTCTGTGGTCAGATGAGACCAAAATAGAACGTTCTGGTCTTAATTCCACTCGCCGTGTTTGGAGGACGAAGAATGACTAGTTCCATCCCAAAAACACCATCCCTACTGTGAAGCACGGGGGTGGAAGCATCATGCTTTGGTGGTGTTTTTCTGCACATGGGACAGGATGACTGCACTGTATTAAGGAGAGGAAGAGATTTTGGGGAACAACCTCCTTCCCTCAGTTAGAGCACTGAAGATGGGTCGTGGCTGGGTCTTCCAACATGACAATGAAACGAAGCACACAGCCAGGATAACCAAGAAGTGGCTCCGTCAGAAGCATCTCAAGGTTCTGGAGTGGTCTAACCAGTCTCCAGACCTAAACCCTATAGACAATCTTTGGTGGGAGCTCAATCTCAGTTTCTCTCAGGGACAGCCCAGAAACCTGGCTGATCTGGAGAAGATCTGTGTGGAGGAATGGGCCAAAATCCCTGCTGCAGTTTGTGCAAACCTGGTGAAAAACTACAGGAAACATTTGACCTCTGTAATAGCAAACAAAGGCTACTGTACCAAATATTAACTGATTTTCACAGGTGTTCAAATACTTATTTGCGACAGTAACACACAAATAAATTATTTAAAAAATCATACATTTGTGATTTCTGGATTTTTTTTTAGATGATGTCTCTCACAGTGGACGTGCACCTAAGGTGAACATTTCAGACCCCTCCATGATTTCTAAGTGGGAGAACTTGCAAAGTCACAGGCTGTTCAAATACTTATTTTCCTCACTGTAGATGGATGAATGACACAGGTGAATGGATGAAGAGTGAATACAAACATTTTTGCATACTCCATTTTCTTTTTCCATACTCATCCAGACCTGGAAAGTACTTGGAATAAATTCCAGACTTCTTTAGACTGCGTAGAAACCCTAACATTAAAAACGTAAACACCAAACAATTAAAAGTTTGTTTTTTTTTTACCAATGCCACCGGACTCCTGCCAAAACAACTCAATCATCATGGTTCTCTTAAAATCAGAAAGTTCAATGTGGAACTTATATTTCTAATTTAAAATACCAAATCAAGTTCAAAGCACAGGATTACCAACCCTACCATCTAGCAGCTGTAGCGTTACATTGCGGTCCACGTACTCCCACCAGTGTTTTCCATCTGTGGACACCGGGATCTCCCAGTTGGACCACTTGCAGGCCAGGTGGATGCAGACACATGCAACAATCGTTGGCCTGTACTGCAGGCAGAAGGTGGTGAGGTGCAAACTGCAAGAAGAGACATGACACACCCTAGAGATACATCATTCGGTTCAGAAGGGTTTACCTTAGCAAATCTGACTACAAACACTGACTAAATTAATTTACACTTTACACCTTACCTTCTAGAACCAGAACAATAAAACGTATTACAACAATTATGGTATTAAATGTCAAATGATGTTTTGATTGAAGCAGAAAATTAATTTAGAATGCTGTGGAGAGCATAAGTCATAATGAAGTCTTCATTGCAGATAGTACGAACCAAGAGTATTTTTTTCATGTCATCAGCTTGATTTGTTCATCTACACTCAGTCAAAGGTTAGCTACCTTTAGCATGTGCCCAAATGTCCTGTTACCAGGTTATTGTAATGATTCGAATACACGAGAGCTGCTTGTCCCATGTCAGGTTGTAGCGCCCTTCGAGGCTTAGATACAAGTTTCAATATCAAGTTATTTTATTTCAGAAATCTAATTCAAAAGGTTCAACTCAGATTTATGGCACACGGGTATATCTGAAAGTTATTTCTATTCAAGGGCTGCACGATGGCGCAGATGGTAGCACTGTTGCCTTGCTGCAAGGAGGTCCCCCCGGCCAGGGGTCTTTCTGCATGGAGTTTACATATTCTCCCTGTGCATGCGTGGGTTCTCTCTGGGTACTCCGGCTTCCTCCAACAGTTCAGAAACATGACTTCTAGGTTAATTGGTTTCTCTATATTGCCCTCAGGTGTGAATGAGGGTGTCTCTATGTTGCCCTGCGATGGACTGCCACCTGTCCAGGGTGAACCGCGCCTCCCATCCATAGACTGCTGGAGATAGGCACCAGCTCCCTCTCAACCCACCATGTAAGAAGCGGTAGAAAATGACTTTCTGTTTATTTTGATGATAATGGCTCAGAGCTACTGAAACCCAATAGTCAGTTTCTCAGTAAATTAGAATGCAAGTATAGACCAGCCTTCATATTAGTGGGGTAGACTTTGCTGAAGCAGTGGCTCCACCGCCAAACCTAATCTCCTGGTACTGTGGTACTGAGCTGAAACCTGATAACTTATCGCTCTACCCCCTGGCCTCATGCAACCCCTACAAGCTGTGTAATGGAGCTAAAGCTACGGCTGTGTTTGGTTATCTTCTGTTTTGATGGGCACTGCCCCCACTTTGCCCGATGCCAGTTCTAAACCCCCTCCTAGCAAATCAAACTATGTATATACATGAATATTGCTCATCTACACGTGTGCCAGATTACATCAAAATGTAATGTACTCCTACTAAATATATTTAATGATTGTCTGTGAGCGTACATCTATTCCTGCATTTCAAGCATAAAACTGATTTGCAGAACAAACCAAAAAGTAGCACATGAGGTAAATAACTGAATAATTGCAATTATTGCTGTTTATACTATCTGCAATGAGGCAGGTGTCAATTTAAAAGTGAGAATTACTGTTTTTATCCAGATTTGCAGTTTCCAGTTTGTGTTTTTTGAATATGGGGGATGTAAATATGCAGATTAAGATAAAAAAAGCTATATTTCAATAGAAATATTCATAAAAATCAGAAATGAGAGCACAAAGACAAATCTTATATCTACGATGGTTGACTTAATGTTTTCCAGGGTTAGAACCCCACTGCAAACCATCAGAGTATTCATACAGAAACATGACAATAGCAACAGTCCCAGACATTTGTGGGTGGAAAACCCTTAAAACAAAATAGCTGTAGCAGAATCGCCATGTGGAATATGAGATTAATTGGTGTTAGAAGACTAATTAAATGAAGAGGTACTACAATGTTTTCACCCCATTTACTACTAGAGTGGAATGAGTTGCTTGAAACGGTAGGGTCCTTCTTCTGTTACTGTAGAGATACTTCAGGTGACATGCATCTGCTCTGCCTCACATCCTTTGGCAGGGACATCTCTCCCAGTACACAAATTTCAGAGCTATTTGCCAACTGGATCTCACTGGTCATTAACCTACCGCTTGTGCATCCAGCAGCACTCAGAGACTGGTACCCTGCAACCGTTCTGAGGTCTGCAAGAACTTAATTTAAAAACTGGCAAATGTCACTATTATCACCTGGTTGATCTACTGACCAGCCTCTAATTAAAATCTATATAGTTATTTAGTACATATCATTGTTTTAATAAGATAAACATTATTTTTGAATGCAAATCAAAGTGACTTGCTGCTGCCAACAGTGCCACAAGATGGCAGTAATACATGAATACATGTATTACTACATGTATTAATACAGTAATACATGTTTGTAGGATGATGATGCCTTTCTAAGCAATGGTTTATTAAAAAGAAAAACAAAGCAGCTGAATGATTTTTGTAAGCGCATTTCGAAACTGTTTTTTCTGAAAGGCCCATCACTACAATAACTTCTACACCAATGAACTAAATCTTAAGACCGGCAAAGAAATTGCAAGTACAGTGCTGGTCGAACAGAACCGGGTTCTGAGTAGTGCTTTAAAATGCAATGGAAAGAAACAGGAGCAAGAGCCAGAAAATAGAGTTGGTAAAATCCTGGTAGACCCATTAAAATTCCACATATGCCAAGCTGGAGGATCAGGCAGGGTGTCTGAGGATGCAGGCAGTATCTTGATCCAAATTACGGTCCTTACTGATGGTGACTATAGCCTAATAATCTGAACCCAGAATCTGAGACAGTTAAAAGAGCAAAATGGTCGCGTCTTCTCCCACAACGCTCCCATTTGGACCTTGTGAAAACTAAACACGGGACATTGGATTGTGCGTGTCTAAAGGACTTCAGAAGAATCCTGTTCCTTGGACCATGGTGTATGTCGCCCTGACCTAAATCCCAATGAAAACATTTTGGGATGGAAGGCAAGAGGGATTTACAAAAACAAATGTCCTTCATAAGGGCATTTTCATCACATGGAGCAACGTTCCCCCGCAGTTACTGGACACACTCACTTATAGCCCCACTAAAAGATTTTTTTAAATGATCAAAAAGAGCAGTTGGAGCTTCTCAATTTATGTTGTTTCAATAACTTTGCTTTGTCTCTTACTCCCAATTCTTCCTTTTTGCATTTTAATAGAGCAGCATGAGATGCAAATAATGATAACCACGGTTCCAACAAATTTGCCATTTTATAAATACTTATATACTTTTCCTGACCAGTTTGTTAGATTTTTCTGTCAGGTATTTATGACAACATGGATATCCGAGTACAAAACATCTGGTTAGATGGGTTTTAATCAAGTTATTTCTTCTACTCCAATTCCAAAAATATTTTCGTTTGCAGTAGTTTGTCGTTTCTGTAAAAGGGTGAAAAAAAATACAGAAAAAATGAAAAAGAAAAAAGAAAGAACTGAACTATACTTACCAAGAAACTCTATAAGTTAAAGAATCTTTAGTGCCAATCTATATTCAGGCTACCGTTTGTGTTTTTTTAGACATGTGCACTCCGTACCAAACAACCCTGAGAGGTAAATAGCACCACTACACTCCACACTGTGCATTCAACCCCTCTGTGCCAACACTGGGCCCTTGTACAATACACCGCACACAGCAGCCTGGCCGGTACTTCCCAGCAGCCGGGGGTTCCCAGGGTCCAGGCTGCACGCAGGGCGTTGGACACAGGAAGGGGGACCCTGCAGGACAGGAAGCTATAGTGTGCCATTACAGTGCAAGAATGGGAACAGGATAATAACCTGTTGGTAGCCATGAAATAGGAAGTCTGTGCCAAATCCTTGCTTGCTGTAAAAGAAACAAAAAAGGATGTTTTAGAACTCATTTTAAATCTGGCAACAACGTTATAAATAATCTTTAAACTACGGGAGTCCACGACACCAAAAAGTGACCTGCATTTGGAAAAGGTCACTTTAACTTAAAGATGTTTTACTGCAAATCTTTGAAAAGAAAAAAGGCAATACCTCGCACTAGCTGGGAACACCTCACAACATCTGTGTGAGGATGATCAACTGTAATTTCAAAACCTGCAATGAATATGTTGGGGGGGGGGAACATTAGTCCGTGTGAAAAATCAAGCAACGATAAGTCAGAAAAAACACAGAATGTATTTTACTTTAAACAGTTGAAAGTTTCTTACCCAGCGTTTGCAGCACTATTGTTTCCAGGGCTACAAGCTCTTGTGACAGCAGCTGGAAGGCCTGAAAAAAAAACAAAAACAAGTGAAAACAAGGCATTATAAAAATGTGCTTCCCAACACCTTCCTGGACTGTATTCCCAGGTTAGGCATCTAGAAGCCACTGCAAAATCAAGTCAATCTGCAAAGTCATAGAATATTCAAATGAGAAGAGCTTTACACCCAAATGTAGTTCACTCAACCTAAGACATTCAGTCACTACAACTTGAAGTGTTAACTTGTTCAGACGAGGACTTACATTTCTCACAAACCAAGTGCCAAACTTCACATGAAAGCCAACCTACTCTACATATGACACATATGACAAATCCGATTCTATTCCTACTATCTTACCCTGAAATTCTTGTATACGTAAGAAATAAGTCAAAGCATAATGTTTCAGAATGGTCCAGTCAAAGTCCAGGCCTAAATCTAATTAAGAGTTTGTGACCAAACTTGGAAATTCCCGTTTTAATGCAATCCATCCAATCTGAGCTAAATAATTTTTTTTTCCTATTAAAGAAAGCAAAACTTTCCCCCTCCCTACAATGTAGCATACATTCTCTATGATTAAAGTGAAAAACAAATGTATTATATAAAAACCAGGTTGCCTATCTGTGCACACACCTAAATACTTTGTTGCAGCAAATTGTGATCAAGTTCTCTCGAGTTCACAGCTACCAGGTGACAAACTCGCACTCACACACAACCGGACTCGTTTCTTCTACACATATACTCACCCACGCACCAACAACACATGATTACTCAAAATGGTATAAGGTCATACAAGCTGGTTACTATAACATAGTGTGGCCTGCCTACTTTGATGCTGGATTGAATCTGAAATCAATACATTTAATCACACAACGAGGATACGGTCTTGAGAGATCATTATTGTAGAGTAAAACTGCCCTGGCACACGAGAGACATCAGTATACCTTTGATTGCAGTAACCAGCCAATGACTTCCTTAGAGTCACACCTTAAAATTGGTCTAAAGCAACACAATACATTGCCAAATGGAAGTGGAAGATCCAGCCAAAACCAAAATCAATTGTTCAATATTGGATTACTTACACTGCTTTTAGCGTCAGGGACAGTCTCTTGCGGGTTAATGAAGGCATGGGCTATTTTAATGACGTGCTCCAGCTTCCTGGGCTGCTCCTCGACTTTGGCTGCCAGGAATAACGTGGTCTGAGAAATGATCTATGAATAAGGATGGAGACATTGTGAGCTTATTACTGAAAAATACTGTACGAGTCTGGTTAAAGAGGAAAACTTCTTGTATACTTACATTTCTATGGAATTTGGTGAACGAGTGGATCATATAAAACCTATGCATATAAACTATAGCGGTGTTAATTATTAGTTGAGACCTGTATAAAGAGTTAAGGAAGAAATACCGATGACGTACAGGAAAGAAAGCTAGCCGCGTTCGCGTTTTAGCAATAAATGTCGGGTCTAACAAACGACTGATGTAACATTAGTTAAATCCGTGTTAAAACTCGTGCTTAGCCTGGATCTTCTGTGGATAATATGTGTATTTCTAACGTAGTGTTTGGTGGTAATGACAGATGCAAGCCGTGTCGGTACTAACAATAGAAACTGAACCAGATCAAACAATAGCTAAGCTAACCACAGGCCTGTGCAGCTCCAGTAATTCGGAAACACCAACCTATTATGGTTTAACTACACAGTTTATAGTTACAAATATATATGTTTTAGAGGAAGATCTAATACCGTTTAAAAATAGAAATAAGACTCGCTGTAAGCTAAAGGTAACCGCATCTAACCGGTTAGCCGATGCCCTCACAAAGGATACACGTTGAGTCTCTGGCCGATGTCCTGGATTAAATTGGCGGCCTGCTGCCTGTAGGAGAGCTCCCTGTCCGCCTCTATCCCGCAGCGTCGGGACGGCGTGTTTTCCAGCTGCTCCCGGGTAAACAGCCATTTCATAGAGGGTCCCCGGTGCACCGCCATTACGCTCCCACGGCCAAGCCCGACGGCGTTAGCACCGGGAGGGAGCGAGCCGACCGGAGCACCGGAATGACGAAACGAGAAGCAGAGTGTGAAGCCGGGAAATCGGGTTTTGTACAACAGCGCCCCCAGTGGTCGGTGGAGCTCTTACATAATCGCAAACAAGGAAAGCAAAAATAACATTTGGATTTTATGCTTTAACAAAGTACAGTCTTAGTAAAATAAAATATAATCCAAAGGTCATTTACTTCAGTATTTCTAACATAAAAGCGAAACTCTGATTAACAGATTCTTTGCACTAACTTCATCAATTAACTTTTACAGAAGAAAAACTAATTTTGTAGAATAGGGCCAACCCTTTCCATAAATAAGAAAATTAGAAAAGATAGGTAGTTGTCATGACTGCGTTGCATTTAAAACTTAGTGACTATGGCAGATGTTCATTGTGACATATGTTCATTTATGCTTTTTATCTCATTAAATCTTTCAGACACGGAGTGCTGTACAACCTCATTTAGTAAAATTGTTGCAACCAATTCAGAGAAATACACATGTACTAGCTTGTATTGCTAACACTGGCTAGTGTGGCCTCTTAGCAAAGCAGTTAGCAAATCCCACAGGCTTTCAGGCTTAGAAACTGCACCCTGATTTAGTTTGGATTTCTTGCTCCAAGTTCAGGGATAAATAGAACAGAGTCAATTTATTCGGATTTGCAAATAACTGATACCAAAATTTCCTCTGAGTACCACTGAAACTGCTCAGTTGGCAGTTTAAGAAAAAAATGGAATCTTTTCTTTTTTCCTCCAACAAATCATGATATCTCGAAAAAAAACTCTGTCAGAGAGCCTTAGTCATATTTCTTTTAGTCCGCTCTACTTGTTAAATGTCTACCTCATCGGTGTGTTGAATGATTAACATCATAAATGATTCTGGTCTTAAGTTGACCGCTTAGGGAACAACTGACAAAAATGATGTTCTTTGCAGCTTTATTTAATGCAAACAATAAAATGCGTACTATGAACCGCAAATATTGCACAATTTCACGTGTAAGCTGACTTTCTAGACATGGTTTTACTCTTCTGCGATACTCTGCTAGTCCACTAGAGGGAGCCAGACACTAAGACAATCAGCAGCGCTAGAACAGATTCATAGTGGAGTCTTTCTAGACTTACTGGTTTCCAACTTTGCAGCTTAATGTCACTGAAATGCATCAACAACAACAAAAAATTATACTGTAGAATACATCTGCGTTTTATATAATGTTTATGCTCTGACATGCAGAAAATTCACTTTGTGCAGGATAAATAAGTGAATGAAAATACTGGTTTATATCTTAAGAAGTGATACAGCTTAGGACTTCATCTAAATAAAGGTACAGTTCTTTTATTAGTACAAGACGTTGAAATACAATGGAGTTAAGCTACGTGACGTTTTCAAAATGTAAGCTTATATTTGCACATTAAAGACCACATCACCGAATATGGGCAGAAAATCAATTATTAAACATGCTTGTCATGTGATTCTGTATTCAAAGCTTTCAGGAATCTTATTACTATTCTCGGATCACAAAGAGAACTTTCCAGCCACATAATCATTTTGTTACGCCCTAAATGATCTTTTCATCTGTTTGTTGATAAGTTTGCAGTGCGTCTGACAGCTGTACAGCGACTCCATCAATGCGCCCTACCCGCGCGCCCAAACCTCACGGGACAGATGTTTTCCTCTCTGATGAGGAGCGCGCGACCGCCGTGAAGCAGCTGCGGGAGTTTCGTGCGACACCGGCGCGTGGCGCGTAGGTCTCGCGGACTCCGCCAGGGTTGGAAATTAGAGAGCAGGTGTGACCGCCTTCACAAAGCTGCCACTCTGCCGCGACTATTTATTTTTCTGCCGTGTGTCCACACCGCGTTCAACATCTTCTGTCAGGTTTGTCTACATGTAGGACTACAATTTCCGCTCAACTCCTTCAACATAAAGCTAAGTTTTAGCATGAAGGCTATTTTGTAAATAATAGAGTTTGATCAATTTATTCATTGGTTTCTGAAAGATAAACGTCTTATAGTTTGATTAAGTCTTTTGGCACAGTCAGGAGTCATTCTACGTAGGATAGTTTGGGATTAGTGGTTAGGGTAGACTTCATTAGCTCATTCTATAATAACCGTTATATCTTTAAAACCATATATAAAATGAAAAATAAATATCCTTATAGAAACACGCTCACATACAACATATAGTGAATTATATCGGTACTACAACATAAGCTTCATTATTTCAGTATTTCAGTTCACACAGTGAAAAACATTATATTGGTTAGTACGCACAGACTGATGCTTTCAAGCCTTCATTTCTGTTAATTATGATGATTTTCCACTTACACCTAATGGAAACAACATTTAAGATTAAAATATTACATCACACCAATAAAAAACATGTTTAATACAGTAATGTGGGGTTTAAAAAACTATGCTTAACACCTGCTTAAAAGTTTTTCTTTTCAAAAGGTACCTTTAATCTGACAAACGAGCCTCATCGAAAGCATATTCTAATTTACTGAACATGACTGCAGCAATTAAGACATTTTGAATACATTTGTGTTTTTTTGTCTTTATTTGTATCTTTTATTTTTAATAATAACTATAGATTTTATTTCTACTACCACTGTTACTAATAATTTTGTTTATTTATTTATTTATTGTATACACACTACACAACAGAATACTATTAATACCTTCTTGTAATTACTCATTTCTTTATTTAAAATGTCACTACATAGCAGAGTATTTAATTTATGTGTTGCAGGCGTTCTTAATAGAATACTGTTTTCCTCATTATTTATATTATCATACCAATTGTTAATCTGTTTTGTTTTTAAATTTTAATGTCAATGCAAGTAAGCCAACCAGAAATACAATTGTCGAAAATGAGCAATTAAAACAAATTTTGCGAACGTAGTTTGTTTTGAAGGCCATATCTACTCCATTTCCGGCGTTGTCTCTCTTACTGCGCGTAATTTGGCGCAACTGAAGTCGCAACTGTACAAGGATCTCCCTCCGCCCCACTCTGTCTGCTGGTCTGTGCTCGTTGGTAAGGCTGCTTCTCTCTCCCAGGTGTGACATTCTTGGAGGACCTCACTGGACCCACAGCCGAGAAGATGACAGACCCATCCCCGCCAGACTCCACCGCCGTCCCGGACCCGGCTGCTGGTGCGGACCCCACGGAGGTGAACGGCCAGTGCGAGCAGACGGACTCCCCACAGCAGCAACAGCAGGACCACAGCGCTGAAAGTCAGGGAGAGGGTTTCAAGATGGATCAGGAGATGAAGATAACCGAGAGCATAGAGGATCGAGGTGGGTGGTGTCAGATATATTCATTAGGGGGATATTATGCTCTCTGTTGTTTTAATAAAAGCTCTTTTACTGGGAAGTCTGTTTACACGTGGGATTTGGGTTATAACACAACATTTAAAATTCTCCTATTCTGTTTTATATTTTTCGTCATTAAACTGGCATAGTTTACAAAAACCTTGAGGGAACCTTTCTAGGTCCAAAGACTATAATATACATTTCAAAATATAAATATTATGAATTATATCAATATTATGAACAGAGCTGGCATGAAAAGTTATGGGGACAAAAGTGCCCCCAATTCATTAAATCAATCTTGCTAAAATATCTCCCTATTAAATAAAATTGAAAACTGTGCATAAATAATAATTATTAAATATGTTGCCAAATGAAAATAATATTTGTAAAAATATTTAACTTAAAATTATTCTATTATTTTCTCCACATCATGTATTTATTTATTTTAAAACAAGTCACAGTGATGCTGTGAACTGCTGCACAGGAACCCTGAAATCATTTAATAAATATTGAAATAATTACATATGCCCTTAACATATGGGGATTTCAAATTCTTAATTAATGAATTTCTCCTCTAGTTATTTAATTATATCTTCATGGAATTATTGACATGTTTAAACTTTTCTGGCTAACTTTATAAACAAATAAATAAATAATTAATTTAACTGTGGCACTTTTGGCCATCCATAAAGATATGTACGCAGACCTGAATTCTGGTCCATGTGGGCTAACTCAAGCACTGTAATGTAAAGAATCATCTTAAAATGGAGAGGTTTTAGGCTTCTTAGGTTCAACACAGAAGAAAGTGACATGAAATTCAGATCCAGTTCTATAAAAACCAAATGTGTTCAGTTATTCCACCTTATTTAATGCAGTCATTCTAATGGGAGATCATTTCTTCCTAAAACCGCCATAAACAACACTGTTTCATAAGGAAATTAAGTTTTTCTACAAACTAACCACCAGAAGAATGTGAAAAGAGAGGGATACAGTAACCGAGAAGGGAAGAAATTATGAATATATTGAGAATAAAACAATAATTTGTTTTGGGGGACAAAGTTAGTCTGTGAACCTTGAAAAGCATTTATTGGTGGCAAGTTTTCCTACAGTGTAACATTAGTTTTATGTCAGAAACATTTGATTTTGACTGTGTGTGTAGGTCTTCTGGAGAGCAGTATGCGCCTGAAGCCTCACGAAGCACAGAGCTACCGCAAGAAAGCTATCTGGGTGTCCTGGGCGTCCATCGTGGCCACCATAATCCTGGCTATAGCTGCTTTCAGTGAGTAACAGCTCTTTTAAATTGTTTTATTTACTTTGCAGAAATGCATATTTGGATTTCTAGAGTTTGCTGACATCTACACCTAATCCGGAGGCATATGAGGGCTGGCTGTTTGGCCCTCCAGTTGGAGGACTGGTTTATTGATTACTGTCACACCCTGCTGAACAATAGAAGATCCAGCAGCTTGATTAAACAGGAGTTCTTTATGCTAAATGACAACTCAAAAGGCAAGCATCTTGTTTCTTCCACTCTGCCAAATTTAATTTTAATTTGTAGTTAACATTTGCAAAAAGTCAGTCTGCTTGAGAAGATGATTGTTGTTTTCTAAGAATAATAGATCGCTTTGCATTTTAGTCTCTTAGATCTCCCACCATAGGCTAATGTTCACCCGATGCTTTTTCATCCTCTTCTGCATTAGACGCAGATTAGTGCCTGAAAAGAGCTCCCACTTTGCTGCAGTGTTGTTGATTACCTCTAGAGTGGCCTGTAGATGAGCAAATAGGAGCTTCCTGTCACGAAGGATCACTGTTATGTTTTTATTTGCCCTCATACACACCAGCTCTCTCTCTTCCTTATGTATTCGGTGCTTTCATTAGCCTGGCAGCGGGACTCTTTGCTTGTCACACATCAGCTTCTCTCCTCATAAATGAAACATGGCACTGCTTCCAGATTAGGTGCAGAAATGAGATGACGAGGTGATGAATGAGGACAACGCTGTAGCAGGAATTACTCTGTCATTACTCACACAGTTGTCTTCTTTGATTTAGGGCCAAAGAATAAAATGTGAAAACAAACAAAGAAGCTTCAGTGGTTTAATAATTCATTTGAGGCATCTCGACAGTTTACAAATTTAGTTTGTTGATTTTGTTTCTTGTCCCAGCATTGACACACATTGGTATTTAGCTGTAGAACTCATTGCTTTAAGATCCCCCTTGTACTTTTCCACATTGTGTCACGTACATTGTGTCATAGACCCACTGAAAGTAGCAGAAGATATAGGTTTACACACTTTTTGAAATATAAAAATCTGAGAGTGAAACGTGAATTTGTATTCAGCCCCCGAGTCAATAATTTGTAGAACTATCTTAGTAGACCAGACAGTACATTATGTCTCTAGTTTTGCCCATTCTTTGTAAAATTGCTCCAAAGCTTTGGTCTAAGCCACTCTATTTTAGCTCTGGTTGGATGTTTAGGATTGTTGGCCAATCTTAAGGTAAACCCCATATTGGATGGAGGGTATCTGTGAACACCAGCTATCAAGTGTTGTCTCGTATCCCTAATTGTGTCTACGTCTGGACTTTGACTGGGCCATTTAATCAATTAATACAGTGGGGAGAACAAGTATTGGATACAGAGCTGATTTTGCAGGTTTTCCCACTTGCAAAGCATGTAGAAGTCATTCATTTTTATCATAGCTACTCTTCAACTGTGAGTGACGGAATCTTAAACAAAAATCCAGAAAATCACATTGTGTGATTTCTAAGAAATTAATTAGCATTTTATGGCATGACATAAGTATTTGATACATCAGAAAAACAAAGCTTAATATTTGGTACAGAAACCTTTGTTTGCAATTACAGATATGAGACGTTTCCTGTAGTTCTTGACGAGGTTTGCACCCTGCAGCAGGGATTTGTCCACTCCTCCATACAGATCTTCTTCAGATCCTTCAGGTTTCGGGGCTGTCGCTGGACAGTACAGACTTTCTGCTCCCATGTAAAATCAGCAGTGTGTCAAATACCTGTTCTCCCCACTGTATGCTGTCATCTAAACAATTCCTGCTGTATGATTGCGTTCTTTGCCTATACTGCCTCTAACAGGTTTTTCTTCCTGTTATGCCTTGTATTTTTCCCCATTCATCTTCTCTGTGACTAAATTCCCTGTGCCTGTTTAAGAAAAGCATGCCCACAGCATGATGCTGCCACTAATATGTTTCTACATATTCTGCCACATGAAGCATTTTGCATGTAACTTAGAAAGTTAGGTTTTGCTGTCATCTGACCAGAGCACCTTCTTGCATGTTTGCTGTTTCCCCTGCACAGCTTGTTGTAAACTGGTTTTGTTTTTGCCACTTTTCCCTATTCCTTAGAAGTCAGATCTGTGGAGTGCACGACTAATAGTAGCCCTGTCAACAGAATTCTCACCTGAGCTGTGGATCTCTGCAGCTGCTCCAGAGTTACCATGAGCCTTTTGGTTGCTTCTCTGTTTAATGTTCTTCTTGCCTGCTCTGTGAGTTTAGGTGGACGGCCATGTCTTGGTAGGTTTGCGGTTCTGTCATACTCTTTCAGTTTTCAGATGCTGGATTGCTGTGTGATATTGTTGTAAAGCTCAACTATAATTTAAACTTTCAATAATCTTTTCCAATATTAAAAACTGTTTGACTGTATTTAATAATTAGCTGATTTTTTAAGATATATATTTGTACTTTTATTTAGGGATATTGGAATAAAGTAAATACAAATGTGCACAATTTGTTAAAAAAAAAAGTTCAAAACTACTTTACCTTACAATTATACACTACTTTGTGTCTGTAGTATTAAATGCCCCTGAAATACACTGAAGTTAGTGGTTGACCAAATGTGAAAAGGTTCAGGTTGAATGAACACTACAGCAAAGCTCTGAAAAACAGGACTGGAGTCAGTTTCAGGAGTTCATCATCTGATTCAGTTGTTTATTTTACCTGAAAAATCTCAATTTTACACCTAAGTTTTTATTATTGAAATGTTGAATGTGTGCTATAAGCTAATATGAATATGTTTTGTATTTTAGTTAATAAACACATTATACAGCAGCATAAGTTAGACTTCTTATAGCTCAGTGGTTGTAATTGGAGGCCTGCTCTTTGTGTCATGGACGGTGTTAGTAAACAGTTCACTGCAGCAGTTGCATAACAGCTCATTAAAACTCTGTTCAACTGTCGTTAAAATTACCACTGCCTCCAGACACCAGCCAGAGTTTATTGAATATCAGAGAGGCGCTTGGCGAGCTTTAGTTCAATATGAATATGACTCCTGCAGGTAGGAAACAGGTAGGCTGCTGACTGTTCTGTTGTCACGTCTGCTTGATGAAGGACAGGTATCATTGAGCTGTGTTTGGTTTACTGAAGATCGTTTATTCTGTTTAGCCTGTTTAGCCATGCTATCCTGTTAGCGAGAAATGTTTATACACATCATCAGCTGGTTTCATTTAAGTATTTATTTTGATTCCTGTCTGATACACTCTAAGACTCAACTTTATAAAATATCATTATAGGAACCATAATACTACTACTACTTTACACCAAAAACAGGATCGTCTTTTTACATTTATTTTTTTGCCAAAAAAATACATATAAGTTATTATATTATTATTTTTTTGTTGAGGAGAACTTTATTTTGCTTGTGTATCCCAAGAGTAAATACAAAGTCTAAGGACACTGAGGGTTCTTTGAAAACTAGGAGCAGTATTCTAGTTTTTAAGTCTTTTCTTTCTTTTCCTTGAGTCTATTTAGTCTAGTTTGCAGGTAAACAGCCTCCAGAGTTATAAGTCCATTTGCTAAAGAAGTTATTCTCTTGCACAGAGAGAGCCACACCTTAACTAACCATAACATCCTATTATTAAAATATTAATAGGTAAATAAATAAAGATACATACTTCATACAAACACATAATAGTAAGATATGAAGATTGAGGACTTTTAAGGAACGCTCACACAAACAACATGTACAACAGCCCATAAAATATTCACTTCTTTAAGGTGCTGTACGTGATTATTCAGTTAGTTTCCTTACTTTAAAATGATAAACTAACACGATTAGAAAAACATTCAGAATTAAACCAAAAGATGTTTATCAGAATGTTTACACATACAGATGTGATAAATATGGTGTGCATTTGCATCCATCCATCGATACACCTAAAAAATCCTGTGCAACTAACTGCCTTCAGAAATCACCTCATTAGTAAACAGAGTCCAGCTGTACTTTTCTAAATCTTACCATAAACACTGCTGTTCTGAGACAGTCTTGGAGAATAAATCATTTGCTCTGGCTTTTGTTGAGAGGTATCAGAGTAAAGGAGGTTGATTACAAATGAATGCACATTTTTCAGATCACACTGATGTTTGTGAAAAGGTCCCGGAGCTACGAGGAACCTTTTAAATCCCAAGTCAGAGGTTGGTTTTACTGCCCTGTCAGAGCGTTGAGGGGTTTCAGTCCACTCCTCACCACCTGCTGCTACTCTGCGGCCCCTCTACACGGTGAAGGTGGCTCTGAAAACCATTAGTGCTAATCAAACATGACGGGCGGGTGCAGCAGCAATGTTGCTCACAACTAATATACTGTCTGCACGTCCTCAGATTGAGACATGGCAGGACCGTTTGGGACCGGTGTATGACAGCACCGAAATGAACAAAACCAGTTGCTGTTTGTTTCAGCTGAACACCAGCTTCTGTTTTGTTAAATACAAAGGGCAGAGATAGACTGCATCAGTGTGCCAAATGTAAAGATACTAGTGAAAAAAAAGTGCTTCAGTAAAATGCAAACCACAGCTGCAGAAACAGCCAGTAACACCAGACAGTTCAGAGTATGTTCTGGTGTCCTTCCTCTCTTGTCTGATGAGACAAGCAGCAACGAAGAAGCAAACAGGAGAGGCTGTGTGAGCTGCCTCCCCTCCGACACCCATCCAGCTTCCCTGGGAGCCAATTAGCCATCACTGGGTTCAGCTTTGACGACTGCAGAGCTGCAGCAGCGATATTTATACAAAATGTCCTTTTTCTCTCCCCAATAAAAGAGTGAGAGGAAGATGAGGTGGGGAGGGAAGAGAGACGTATCTTTCTTTGTTACAGTGGGGGAAATATTTATTTCAACCCCCTGCTGATTTTGTCAGTCTATTTTTATGATGGTTTCATTTTAAGGTAGAGAGACAAAGAAACCAAAAACCAAGAAAAATACATGACCATGGAGTTACAAATGTCCTGGCATGTCTTTGAGTGAAATTAAAATCTCCACCTCCATCAGGCAGAAGGCAGGAGATCTGCTCAAGGCCGGGATGGACTACAATATCCAAAGCAAGGGTTACAGCTGTTGGATCCATTATTTAGAAATGGAAGAAATAAAACAGCCAACTAATGTGGATGAAAGATCTTTGCTCATGGTGCCAGGATGATTATGAGAAAGGTGAAGGCAGCTGGGACCACAATCACTTAGAACACCATTGGTAATTTTGTACAGCGGTCACTGGATTAAATTTTGCAGTCCCCGGCTATAGATGACCGACCTGTACGTGACACAGTTTGCCAGTGATGATTTAAATGGTTTAGAGAAAAGGAGCTGAAACATATCACCGTGCAGCTTCTAAGAAACCTGCAGGATTTAGAGAGTTTCTGTAAAGAGGATTGGGCTCGAATGCCTACGAGATATGTGTAAAAGAGGTAACCAGTTCCAAGAAACATCTATGCTTTGGGCTTCCCCATAAAGGTTGCAGAAGGTACAGGTTCCTTCTAAATAGCAGAGCATGTTGAGTATGATTAAGAAACTTCCTTGCATTACTGCTTTTGCTTCTGCGATGGGTTTTGGGTCATTATCCTGCAGGGAGTCCTATCCAGGACACACCTTCTGTGTTTTGGCCAAGAAAGAAGGTGCTCATCCAAGATTTCACACTGAATTGTCCCATTCAGTGGCCCCAAAATGCGGTGAAATTATGCTGTACTTTTAGCAACAAATAACAGCTCCAAACCATGATGCTTCCTCTACCGTGATTGACTGTGCAGACGGTGTCCTCCAGGTCACAGTTAGCATTGCTTTCCCCCCAAACAAGAATAAGTCAGAGTAACCTGAGTCATTGTGTGCATTTGGGGTTGCAGATGATAAG
This sequence comes from Crenichthys baileyi, assembly GCA_036173005.1. Lineage (NCBI taxonomy): Eukaryota > Metazoa > Chordata > Actinopteri > Cyprinodontiformes > Goodeidae > Crenichthys > Crenichthys baileyi. The sequence goes on along the minus strand of JAHHUM010002890.1, from coordinate 806,314 downwards.
ATCGCGTTGTGTGCATCGTTACTTCACAGGCCGCCGCCCTTATTTGCTTTCATTTTATCAGCTGTCAGTTTCAAGCCGCTGAGCAGCATCTCCTCCCTGCTTATTTAACGTAGATTGTGTGCACAAAGTCAGGTGTTGTGGCTTAATCTGCCACATAAACGACGAGCAGTTCTGTTAGGAGATTCTACTGTTTTGAAATTAGATGAGGATGAAATATTCAGGCTTCAGGTGTCATAAAAAGAGTCCACGCACTGATTTGTATGCAGGGCAGGCTCATCCGTGGACAACAGTTTGAAATGTGAGTGCGGCGGCTTCGGTTACTGTTTTCGTTTTGATCTTCGCCATTGGAAGCAGGAGCGATAGATTGTGCCTTTATCCCGGAGAAAGCGACAGAATGTAGATGAAACAATAAGAGAGGATTAGGGAGCTTGAGCCGCCGGAGGGAAAGAGAAAAAGCAAATAGGAGAAAAAGAAATGATGTGAGCAGCTAGAAGGAAAGCAGAGAAACCGACACCTCTCTGGGTTGTGTTTCTGTATGCAGCGCTGAGGAGGGTTGCAGGCCCCCTGTGAGTGTTTCTAAAAATAACTTGAAGAGGAGGATTCCTCCCTTCTGTCTGATTTATTTCTGAAAACTAAAATGATTTCAGTTCTTGTCTCATCTGGCTGGCTTGCTGTTAATAGAAAGTACAACTGATCTGTTTTCCACTATATTTGCACAATTATTCTTTATTTAGAGAAACAGCAAGCAAATATTTTAATTTAGATAAAGTCCAGTTTATAAATTAATAAATATAAATACGTCTTGTTCTATGTGTTCTCTTCCAGCTGTGTCCATTATGCGCAACAGTGCCTCTGCTTTTGGATTTGCTGTAAGTCTAATGCAAAGCGTCCGCTCCAACACATCTAAGAACTGAAGTATGGGAATGTCGTGAAGAGCTAAATGGTTTTTGTTTTCACTCTGCAGTTCGACGCCACGCTGGATGTGCTGTCCTCTGTCATCGTGCTGTGGCGCTACAGCAACGCAGCAGCTGTGCATTCGGCGCACCGCGAATACATGTGAGTGTCATCACGGTCATCCACAGCATATGCAAATGTATCCACACTCCGTAAACCTTAATACAATTTGTCACATTACAAACACGAATCTCTATTGTTACGGGAGTGGTAAAACAAAAGTTCTCCTAGATTTTGAACGGGTTTTGGGTGAGGAACGATGTGTAGGGCTCTGTTTGGTGCCCAAATGTCCTGAAGCAGCAAATGCACCATTTGGAAAGGTGCTGACTGCCTTGATTAGGCTGATTGAGCTCACCTGTGGTGTGTGTAGCCTGCAAACCAGGACAGGGACTTCAGAAAGAGAGGAGACAGTTGTATTTAGAAGAAAACCCCTTCAGCTAAACAACTAAGTGGTTGATTTGAGGAAGACCCGCCTTTTTAATAAAACTGAACTCAAAACCTCAGACCGGGGAACCTGCTAGAAGCTGTTTTCAGGAGGGCTAATGCAATGAGAGGCCAGGTAAGCTGGCCAAATTGTTGCTTTCACTTGCTTGTTAAAAGCAGTCCCAGTTATCCGCACTATCTTTAGTTCCATACACACACTCTTGAGTAACTTTACCAATTAGCTTGATAACTGCTTGCTTCTGCACGGTCTTCACAATTCAGATTTTCTGTGGTTGATTATAATAAAGGCGAATGTGAATTTATTTACATCCCACATTAAAATCACAAGTTGACCAAAGTGGTTTACATTCAGTCAAGCAAAACAGTTAGTTTTAGGTGGTATTTAATTACTTTATTTGTTCCCTCTTTTGTTTATAAATTTTATCAGATGTCTCAAGTGGTTTTCAGTTTGTTTTAGTCTCTGAAAAGTGTGCTGTGTATTTGTAATAAGTCCCCTTTAATCTGTTAACTCTTTATAAAAAGGGCTTTCAGAAGTCACCTAAATGGCGTCCACCTTTGTCTAATTTACCCTTTAGTATAAATCCAGCTGTTCTGTGAAGGCTTGAAGATTTTTGGAGAACACCAATGAACAAAAAGCATCATGGAGACCAAGAATAACACCAGATAGTTCAGGGATAGAGTCGTGGAGAGGTTTAATGCAGGGATAGGTTATAAAACAATAGCAAGGAGAGTATTAATCAGAGTAAATATACCCACAATAACTCTGGAGGAGCTGCAGAAATGATTTGGCCTCTAGTGGCAAGAAGAAAGCCAAGTCCTGTTTGGAGTTTACCATGAGCCATGTAGGGAGACACAGCAAACATGTGGAAGAAGGTGCACTGGTCAAATGACAACATGCAAAACGCTATAGTGGAAACTACCTCTCAACATCATCCTGGACACACCGTCCTTATGGTAAAACATGCTGTGGAAATGTTCTTTCTCAGCAGGGACAGATAAACTGGCCAGAGTTGATGGAAAGATGTATGGATGAACAAGTTGGCTGAACAAAAAGGCTGGAAGAAACTTGAGATTGGGGCAGAGGTTAAACTTTCGAGCAGGATAGCAACCCTAAACAAACACCCAGAGCTACGATGGTTCAGATCAAATCATATTCATCTTACTGTGGCCCAGTCAAAGGCCAGACCTAAATGTAATTAAAACTGGTGGCAATACTTAAAAACTGAAGTTCAAAGATACTCTTTATCTATTCTGACTTAGCTTCAGCTGTTTGCAAGGAACAATTGACAGAAGTTTTTAGATGTATATTGCTGTTAGAGGCACTCCCCAACAGACTTAACCGCAGCAAAGGGTGCTTCTACAAGGTACTGACTCAGGAGGGTTAAATAGAAATGCATTTAAAGGAAACATTTTGAGAACCATAGATCATTTTCCCTCAGTTTTTCATAATCTGTTTTTCTATAACATAAAATCTCAATAAAATACATTGATGTTTGAGGTTTTAATGTGACAAAATGGGGGAAAAGGTCGAGGGGGATGAACTCTTCTGCAGCACCCTCTGTGGGTATAAATACACGGGTATATCCTTATGTTTCATGCATGTTTAAAGTGTGACCGCATTGTTTAATGTGTGTGAGCATGAGCGGTTGTGTGGCCTGTGTTGTTCTGCTGAGAGGTTTATCAGACTGAGTCTTTTCAGCTCTCTCAGCCTCAATCCGGTGGGACTGATCTCAGAACAGACCCTCAATGTTTTATCTCCTGCTCTCTGAGAAAAGACTGAGTTGTATTGAGATGTCAGCTATTCAGTGTCACCTGAATGCTCAGCCAGCTAACCCCTGAAAGAGGGAGAACAGAACAAGCGTGCCCCATTAAAATCCTGAATACTTGTACAGAAATTTGAAGTCATCACTCAAAGTCATCAAACTCTGAAACAACTCACGAAACTCTGAAACCCAACCACAACAGAGGCTTCAGTTACAGAGAGAATCAGATAAAAGCTAAGGGTTACTGTCTCTGCTGCTTCTGGAGGAGCATATGTTGGATTCAAACACACCCAGGAGTGAAGATGCGTCACAGTCTCAGAGGAGTATCAAGTAATTGCAGGAGAGACGGCTGATGAGATCATATCCTCCGGAGGAGATTTGGAAACGTGCACTGAAAAACATTCATGAAACAAGCATGTGCAATGCTTGATTGGTTTATAAATCCAACTACATACAAAATAATTATTTTTGTATTAAACACAGTAAGGTCCAAGTGTAATGATTTAGATAAAAGCAAAGTACAGGTTAAACAAATACGCAAGTTCTATACTATGGAGGGTCAAAAGGGACTAAATTAAATAAATGTATCATAGAATGATTAAATGTGCCCCATAAAATAAAAAAAATGTCCCATGAAATAATTATTACAAATGTCAAGTTGACAGTATCAGTAATTTTGACAGTGCTGTATAGGAGCCATGAAATAAATACATATGGAGTAAAATAATTGTAATTGTTTAAATTCATGTAAAAGGCATATTTAATTATTTAATGGGACATTTAATAATTTAATTGTCCATTTCATAATTTAATTGTATATTTAAATATTCAATGAAGTATTAAATAACAAAATTGTACATTTAATAATTTAATAAGACATTGAATGGTATATTTATTTATTTCATGTTATATTTAATTATGTCCCTTTTGGCCCTCCATAATAATTTACTTCTACAAGGAAAAATACGCTTTCTGAAGAAGAAATTAACATTCAAAATCTTATATAGAGGGGTTAAAGGGTTATCTTTTATTATGTTCACTGCTTTCTCTGGAGTTTTCACAGCCTGATTTGGAGTTTTAATATCGAATGGTAATCTGACAGGTGAGAAAAGGAGGGAACCTCAAATTTTCCAAACCACATGGACATCCAGTTAAAGGCAGGAGTTGGTGGCCTCTGCTGGTACTGCCTGTGGGGATGTCTGGCTGCTCAAACATGGTGGAAAAACTAACCAGAACTTTGCAGAAACCTCACATATGGATATGAATGTATGTATAATTTTCCATATGATAGTCTTTGGCTCGACTCGGCTGAGGTTCTTTTTGCTGGTTGTGTGGCACCATTTTTCTTGTCCACTCAGTAGTTTGCCGAGGGCCTGCTCAGCCAATCAGAACTGCTCTTGGGAAATGTTTTGCTAAGTTGCAAAAGCGAAGCAATAACAAATTTAACCAAACTGAAATTGGTTTTACTGTTGATTAAAGTAGAATCCATATGAAAAGATCAACAAAGACTTACTTGACAGCGGACTTCGTGATGTCTTCCCTCCAGCTAATTGGAGAGGTTTTGCACAGCATCAGCTCAGCCAGTGATTTACATCTCATTCCAGACTAGTCTTCCTAGTGCACAGATGGCTCATATTGTCAGAAATCATCTTAACAAGTAAACCTAACTTTTGCAAAATGTAAGGATATCATAAAACAAAATTAAGTGAACTTGTATGCATCTAAACTCAGGCTCTTTGTCTGTGGTTTCCCCTTTTGACTCAGCTTGTTTTGTAGACAGCCGCCTTCTTTTAACGGCTTAATGAGGAAGCCACTGATGCACTGCCGGGGGATCCATGTTATTCTTCTTAATTTGTCTGCCTGTGTTTGTTTCATAAGAGATGCAGCTGAACTGTGAAGTCCAGAGGCTACATGGTTACCAAGGTAACATACTTGAGGTTTGAAAACAGAAGACATTAAGGACTTTATTTTTTGAAAGAAACACCCCTGTTCACACTGCAGCTGCTGTGAGGTATTTGTATTGTAATAAAATGTGATCTGAGGCATTTTCTACTCATTTATGAATCAAAAACAGAAGGGGAGTTTAGCTAAAAGCCTCCACTCATGGTTTCAGTTGCAGAGAAATGTCAGCAGCATAGGCATTGTACTTTCATTATGTGCAGGAAACAACAGTGAGCCTGTTGGTGGGGATGGTCTGCTCCTCTGTTTGTGTTTGTCCTTCTGCGGACTTCCCAAAGGGATGTTACGTGTTGCCTTGGTTACTTCATCCAGTCAAAACCCAGGACTCTGAGTGTTGCTCGAGAGCAGCCTTCAGACATCGAGGACATTCACTATAGTAGCCAAGCATGACCAGGACATATGCTCCAGCTGGCTTCAGTTTCCCTCTAGAGTTGGTTAATTAGATGAAGGTTGTTAAAGGACATCTGCTGCTCCTCAATCAATACTCAAAGCACATCTATACTCCCTCTAACACTATAGTAATGTTAGCTTGCTTTCAGAGCAATTCAGGTAAATTATCTTTAGGTTTTGTTTTTTTCACAATGAGAAATTTGGTTTGTTCTAAACTCATAGAGCTGAAACATTTTCACATTTTCTGACGTTACACCCACAATTGTCTTGTTGGGATTTTATGTGAAGAACCCAGAGCCAATGCTTTAAACAGCCTTTCAGTGTAATGAAACCTGCAAGCCTTTTGGGCTATGTCTCTACCAGCTTTGCACACCTAGAGACAGATTTGTTTTGCCCAATCTTTCTTTCCAAAATGGCTCAACCTAAGTTAGATTGAGCGGAGAGCATATGTGAGCAGCATTTTTTCAAGTCTTGCCACAGATTCTCAATTGGCTCTATATCTAGTCTTGGCCTGGGCCATTCTAACACGTGGATATGCTTTGTTCTAAACCATGTAGCGCTGGCGGTAGGTTCAGGGTTGTTGTACTGCTGGAGGATGAACCTCTTCCCCAGTCTAAAGTCTTTTGTTGCTTCAAACAATTTTTCTTCCAAGATGAGCTGTATTTAGCTCAGTCCATCTTCCATCAGCTCTAGCCAGCTTCTCTGTCCCTGCTGCAGCATCCCTACAGCATGAAGCTGCCACCACCTTGGTTGACTTTGGGGATGATGTGTTCAGGGTGATATTCAATATTTGTTTTCCATTGGACACTGCATTTCTGACTGACCATATAGTTCAAATGTTGTCTCTCCTGACCAGGGCTTCTTTTTACACATAAGGCCTGATTTACTAAGATCCCAATTAAGGGGCGCTAAATTGCACGTGCAATTATTGGGCGGGTTGTGGGTGATCTACTAAGATTGCTTGTGCAAATAACCGGTGCAAAATTAGTGCAGACTACCCTATTTAAATGAGAATTTTGTATGTGCTACTGGTGGTCACCATGGAGAGTTTGGAGACATTTAATTCAACATGAATGTGCATTGTGTATTTTGTTGTGTATAGAACAAAAGAAAAACATGACTTAATTATTTCAAAACTGCTTTTGTTGTCCGTCATGGCCCTAAAAACTTGCATTCATCTATTCCTTCCTTAATGGAGAATCTTCTTCAGATGTAGATGATCCCCGTCGCACTCCTCAAATCAGCTTAGACCAGAAAACGTCTCGGCACAGCCCTGAAGGCATCCCGATGGTGTACATAGTGGGGTCGGTGAGAGCTGTGCCCAATGTAGAGCTCTCCATCGGGCCATCATTACAAACAGGAGGCAGCTGGTCAGTGCTGCGTCTGAGCTAACAGTGGCCGTCAGTGCCCTGGCAACAGTTGGGGGATCATTCAGTGGTAGTGGTCCTTCAACAAGGAGCGCACACAGCTCAACTGTTTTAGCTCAGTGTAACTCGCTCAAATTTAACCCAATCATTATTTACAAAAAAAAGACAAATTGGTCTTCCAAGGACTTTTGTTTTATTTATTTTTTTCAGAGACTCGCTGTGTTCTTCAAAATTTAAGCCTGAACGTAACATCAGCAACTTAGTTTGTTGGCTGGCTGTATGTTAAAGCCTTGCTAATTTTAAAAACATATTGCATAAATGTCCTGCACAGAATGTCAATTAAATATTTATCTACATAATAAGAAATTATTTTCCAATTATTTTGTTTAACTCATTTGGTTTGTTTTGCCAATATTTTAACAATAAATGTTTTGTTTAAATAGTTTCTTAGTAACATGAAGTGATTCTCCCTGGCATATGTTCACAAACTGATCCAGCTCCACTGGCTCTGCAGTGACCCAGCTGTCAATAATGTACTTTGTTTTGTTTAGTGATGAGGTTAAAGAATAAACTCTTCTTCACCACATAAAGTAGGCTACCTTTAAGAGGTGATTTTTCACCTGCTAAAAATGATTACAGCACCCAGTTTGCCTATAAAGAATTAAATCTGCCCTAAATGTCGTTCCTTTCCTATTAAGGAGTGTTGCGAGGAGTTTTATCATAGGAGATATGGAATAGCTTCTATTTTCGACTGGCTCCAAATCAGACCTTAGGTAATCCTGCAGCTCAATATTTGCATTGCTAGATAGATATGTCTCTACTATATTTATTTATAATATGTTGACAACGCACATGGTAGATTCTCCATCGTTTGTTGTATCTACATCTTTGTATCTATATATTTGTGCGCGCCAGTTTGCCTGCCTTTCAAATGTGCTAAATATAGATGCAGAAACTGCACCTGAAATCCGTTTCAGGTTTGATAAATCACTTTGCACCTTCTGATGATCAGCATACATATTCTTGGCAAACACGATAAATGGACTGCATCTGCTATTTTGCTCATTTGACAGATGCAATCCTCTTTCCACCTGGTTAGTAGATCAGTTTAGTGCATGTTATTAAGTTTGTGTGTGTTTTTACATGCAAGTCTTTGGTAAATCAGGCCCAGATTGTCTGTGTTTCCTGAATGGCTTCTTAATGACCTTTTTTTAACAATGGCCACTCTTCCATACAGGCCAGATTTGTAGAGTGCAAGCCTAATAGTCAACAGATTCTGAATATGAAACACCCCGAACTTTTCAGATCTGGTCACCTTTTGTTTGCATCATATCTGATCATCATTTGACTTTTTTCCTTCCCCTCCATAGAGCCTGTGTGATCCTGGGTGTGATCTTCATCCTGTCCTCCATGTGCATTATAGGAAAGGCCATCCATGACTTGGCCACCAAGCTGCTGCCTGAAGTGGTGAGAATTTTCACAAAGATTTGTTTGCAAGATGAGCAACATGTTGGTCATTCATGTGGAGCTGCAGTGTGTGACAGTGTGCGGTAAATAGCAGAAAAGTTCATACCAGAGAGCTTTGGATTAAAACATTCATCACAAGGGGAAATGATGCTATCAACTTCACATCTGGAGGAAAGAAAACTAAAAACAGCACCATACTGTCAACTATAGCAGCTATTTTAGTGACAGCTACACGGCTAAATAGGATCACCTGACATTTTGCCTGCCCAAGTGAACTTGAGCTTGGGAATGCAAGCCAAATGCTGGATGCATAATCAGATTTCAGAGTACAGAGTAATCTTTGGTTATTTCTGCAGCTCTGTCAAATACAGCCATGGACTTGTCTTGCCAGGACGAGGACACTCTTCTGCTGTTCGGGTGTCTGCCAGGGACAAGGATCTTAGATGTGGAAACAGCCCAGCTGAATTTGATATTGTATCAAATAATATATGTAACTCATAAAATCCAAATCAAACAGCATGCAGACAGTCATGGCACATATTTATATGACTTGCATAAAGCTGGTTGAGTCTGTCCCTGTCTGGCCTTTCGGAATGGATTTGATTATACTGATAATCAAATAGTTTGGGCTGATTTCCCAAAACAGCTGCTTTCATTTAAAAATTTTAATGCTTCCGTCATCAGAAAATAAAACTGAAGTTCTGACTGAAAAACAGATCTTTTAAACTACGTCTGTAATTGCAGTCACTTTTGGCTCTCATTAGCATAAAATCGGTGCAAATGCAATTCGACACTGTTTTTTTTTGTTTCACCCTTTAAACTGTTACTGCACAGTCCAAAACACAAGTAATATTGAATATCTGCCAGATTCTGCAAGTTAAATTTGTCTTCAAAAAAGAAGAGCGAAACACTCACTCATCGCATATTTTTTATATTTCTACAGTCAGAAGAAAAACAAGAGAGACAGAATACAGCTGCAGTTTTGCTGCATCTCCCGCCATGAAATGTAAAATCAGGCTGTGAAAAAACAAAGTTTAATCTGTTAGTTTAAGGCGTTGTGGCCTGAACAATCAGTTAATCTTTTATCGTATAAAGCAAAGCATGGTGGAGTTTCTGCATGAAATATCCAAGGTTTTCCCCTAAAAACATTGTAAATCTTTGGTCAATAAAGCCACTTTAAAAGACTTTTAGGTGAGCTGCGCTCCCTTCAAGTACATTATGTAAAAAACAGTTTTGTTCTCAAAAATGTAAGTTTAATTCCTGAAGGCGTTGATGTGAGACACTGAACAGATATGATCCGCTACTTGATTAAGTTTCATTTAAATTTAAGATAGAGTAGAAGTACAGGAAAACAAGATGATGACAGTAAATGAACAAAAATATCCACACACCATGATGCAGCCACCACTATGCTTTTCTCAAAGAGACACGTGTGTGTGTGTGTGTGAGTGTGTGTGTATTCGGTGAAGTGGCCGTATAAACAAACAATCCATTTCCTGATGTGCAGCAGCTCCTTTCTTTCTTTGGCTTCAATATTTCCTTGTTGATGCTCCAATTTTGCTAGACAGGCTAGTTGCTTTATATTCTGTATTTTACAACTAAGTTAAAGGTTCTTTGTGGAGCATTTTGTATGTTATTGTTGCAATAACCAAAATCTGAACATTATTGTTGAATACCAGGAGGTGGTTTTACAGTTTATCCAATAAAATTAGAGGTTTTAAATCAGACAGGAGAAATGCTACATTTAGATATCCAAGAAGATGAACAGGAGGCAGTTGGTCTCTAGTTTAACGGTGGGTTTTGTTTTTCTGACTTGTTTTTCCCCACTAACTGGTTGTGAGAATGAGGTGTAACCGTGCTGGTGGATGAAGATTGTCACAAATCTCAGGTGTGAAGACTCGAGAGCGTTAACACTGCTGTAAATAGCTTTATCGCCCTGTTGCTAGGCAGTGGTGGCCCCCATCGAGACTGCTTATGATCAAAAATTGGATAATCTAAAAATATTGAGAAATTTGGGAATCTTGTGCATGGTTGGAAACCTTTGTGTGTCTGTGAACCTCACAAACCTCACTGCTCATATTAAATATTTCCTGTGAAGCCCCTCATGGTCCGTGAGCTGCAGAAACCTCTTTATTTCTTGACGAAAGCTAATTTGAAATGCTGAAGTATTTAGATCCTTTTACTGCTGAAGCTGCAAACATCAGTGGGTTTTACCGGGATTTTTGTGCTAGACCAACACAAAGTTGTGCATAGCTGTAAAGTTGAAGGAAAATGATTAATCAAATAAAAATCTGAAATTGTGGGCGCATTTGCACCAAGTACCCTTTATTCTAAATTCTAAATAACATTAAGTGCAACCAAATAAGAATTCACCAGTGTGTATAAATGCAGTTGGAGAACATCGATGAATAAACAGCATCATTATGATCAAGGAACACAGCAGACGACATAGAGATGAAGTTGTGGAGAAGTTTAAACCAGGGTTAACTGACAAATTTATATAGTATTAAAAAATGTTAGACACAACACACTATTTGTCTTTTATTAGCCATCTCTTTCTTGCTTTCGTTTTAATTTCATTGATTATTCAGGATCACAAACATCCAGCGACGTTAACTAAACAGTTTTGGCTTAATTAAACTTGTCTAATTGCATTAGAGGTGTTTTGAATCGGGAAACTGTGCTTCTCTTTTAATAAGGCAAAAATGTATTAAACCTTTATATGCTTTGGGTCTACGATGATTTGCAGATTACTCCATTAAAATACGACTACTTTGATTCACAAAGAGATTGCATATTTAGTTCTGAGGAGGTAAAAATAAAAAGTTATTTTTAAAGTTCTGTGCCAGTGAGTATTTTCAGTGATTAATACAAATCCAGACCACATGATTCAGGTTTTATAAATCATATTCTTTGCCCTTCCCAGTTATGCGCTACACTGTGTTGGTCTGTCAGATAAAATCTCCCCAGAAATACAGTGAAGGTTTGTTGGTAATGTGAGGAAAATTTGAGACAGAGGTGTGAATACTTTGTATTTGTCCTCTGAATGAAAACTGTGATTGACCTACAGAAATTGCTCTTTTGGCATTGATTGCCTATTATTAAATGTAAAAATCTATATCTGTATGTGGATCTACTGTAATGAAGTTTTTAATTTTAATAGAGTAGCTTCAGAGCAAAGGGTTACCAAGCCTTTGTAACTCACCCGGGTTAGAAATTCAGTTAGTTTTCCAAATCCTGTATTGATTGATTGGACCAACTATGTTTTCACTCCATTCATCTGCTGCTGCAGAGAAGAAGACAGATGGGGCTAATAAATGGCGAGCGCCAAAGCAAAACAAGGGTCGACAGATTGTGTTTTCTTCTTCTCTCATACGCTCACCTTGTAACACACCGGCTTCTGCTGCATAACAGTCAAGGCGGCATGCAGCTGTGCTCGTCTTTCAGCCTTCCTCACTGTGCCAGGGTTGGAAATAATGTTGATTTGCGCCACTTCCCCCACACTCCCTCATCCTCATGAAATATTAATAAGGTAAGCAGCTGCTTAAATATGCAGGTTAGATAAAGGAGGAGGTGGGAAGTCTATATAAAGGAGGGCGGATGGTTTGACACCTGACTGGTCCCACTCTGCTTCTCCGTGCCCAATTAATGTCAGTTAGTGTCCACAACAACACTGATCTCTGCATTGAAGTGAAAGCCCTTACAAGCTTCTCTTTAATGAGTTTCAGGGACTGTAGTGACCTCAGTGAGGTAAGAAATTCAAATCAAGAGTGTAAATATGCTGCATGTAGCACAAATATTTCATCCAAGAGGGGAAAGAAAAAGAAAAACAGAGATAAAACCAAGATTTGATCCCTGCCTTCATGAGTCAGCTTTTAGCACCAGAACCGGCACAATTAAACAGGGAAAAGCTTTACTTGGTCAGACGTTGCCGTTTTAAGGGCACCTTCATGCCAAAGGTGTTTGGTCTGCCGAAACAGCCCAGAGATAATTTCCTCGGATAGTCTGTTTCATGTGTCTGGGTATGAAAGCTCATCTGAACTCTGGTGCAGACCAAACAACTGTACTCTAGTCTGCCTGAAACGGGGGGGTTCGATGTATTCAGAATGGAACCCAGGGACAGTTCGCTTATACAGCAGATGACACTCCTTGTGAAGTCATGAATGGATTTTGCTTGACATTTTTCTCAAGGCTATGGTTATCCTTTTTGCTGGTGCAGTTTTTCTACCACACTTTTTCCTTCCTCTTAACTTTCTTTGAATATTCTTGGATACAGCGCTCTATGAACAACCAGCTTCTTTAGCAATGAGCTTCTGTGGCTTAGTGAGGGTGTCTTGTGGACATCTGTCTAGTCAGCAGTCTTCTCCATGCTTGTGTCTCCTACTGACCCAGACTGACAGACCATCTAGAGTCTCAGGAAACCTTTGCAGGTGTTTTGAGTTAATTAACAGATTAGGGTGACACCAGGAGTTTACAATATTTAACTTTTTCACAATATTCGAATTTTCTGAGACATTGAACTTTGGGTTTTCATTCTCTAAGCCATAATTATCAAAATTACAAGAAATAATGGCTTGAAATGTATGGGGTTTTCAGCTGCACCTGTCCACAGAACGTTCTTCCTATCTAAAAGGAACATTGTGGATTAAAAGGAAATTCAATTCTTACAAGAAAAAGCTCTCATTTCATTTCTAATTTAAATGGAAATTAGATATGGGTGCAGTTTTTGATCAAATGTTAAAACTGCTTGCCATACTCTGTAGCTGCTCTTACTGGTTAGCTTCTTGTGATGGTGCCACCACAAACGTTCAGATGTTGTAACTGCAGGACCTTCTCCAGGCGGTTTGGCCTGCTTTCAAAAGTGTGAAATTGACCCAAAATGAATAAAATGTTATCCTGGACCATCCTGGGGGGAAATCGCCCTTACTCCACACGTTGCATCTCATTGCTCAACCAATGGACCAGGATGTTTGGGTAACACGAGACCTACAGAGCCCGGCAAAAGTATTCAGCCCCCCCTTTGGGATTTTTCATGTATTGTTGCTTCACAACCTGTAATTATTGTTTAATTTCATTTATAGAACATGCCTGCAACTTTGAAGATGGATTATTTTTTTATTGTGGAGCAAACAACAGATAGGACAAAATAACAGAAAACTGCAGCGTGCATTACTGTTCACACCCCTAAAGTCAGTACTTTGACAGTTAGAGCTGCAAGTCGCTTTGGATAAATCTCTATGAACTTGTCACATTTTGCCACTGGGATTTTTGCCCATTTTTCCTTAAGACAAAGCTGCTCCAGCTCCTCCTTGCAATGTTTTCGTTGGTGAACAACAACCACAAAGTCTAACCACAGATTCTCATTCAGATTGAGGTCTGGACTTCCATTAGGCCATTCCAACACATTTAAATGTCTCCCTTTAAACCACTTGAGTGTTGCTTTAGCATTATGCTTCGAGTCATTGTCCTGCTGGAAGGTGAACCCAGTCTCAAATCACAGTCAGACTGACAGGAATTGTTTAAGAATATTTCTGTTCAGTTTATTCCCTAGAAAACCAAATGGCAAAATGGAAACAGTTTTGCCATGGGTTGCTGGAACTGAACACCATGCACAGGGACGTGTAGCTGTAAAATGTAAACGTCACATACAGTAAATCCCAATGAAATGCATTAGAAATTGAGAATGTAAAATGACAAAATGTTAAAAAGTTCATGTGGTATGAACAGTTTTGCATTGTACCAAATGTTTCCTGAAGTCATTCCTTGGTTTGTTTAGGTACCTAATGTCAAAACTGTATACAATAGGGACTCTGAAGTCTGTCCAGCAATCAGCATATGTTTACTGTCTCCTCCTGATTCCCTCTTTAAGATATTACTGTTTAGAATAAATGTTTGGTAAATCATCTGACCCTGCACATACCTGTGATATCGGTCTTTCAAAGAAAGAAGTTTAGTGGGTTCCTGTGGATTACATGTGGGAAATCTTATGGGTACTGAGCATCAAGCTTTATGCAGCTGTAAAAAACGGTTAAATCGTATAGAAAGCTTTACATTATGAAACCATGTCTGTATTTTCTGGAAGGGCTTATCCATCATTACCACTAAAGAATGTGATCTGTGCTGTAGACTAGTCAGGTCTATGCAGCACGTTTTCTCTCCTCTTTGATGTGTGAGCCAGCCAAAGTAGCTTTTCATGGCTCCACGCCGTAGTGCAATATTAATGCTGCCGCAGAGGTGCTGAAGGCTCTGCAGCCCCCTTTCTCTTCTTTCAGCCAGCCTTTGTGCTCCAGACTCTTTCTGCTGTGAAATTATTAAAACTACACAGCAACCAGAGATTTTTGCAATTAGAGAGAAGCTAAAGGGAATAATTTTAGAGTATTGTTTGTTGGTTTAGAGGGGGTGGATGCATCTGTGCTGCTTGATCCACTATCTGAGAGCGTTATGTTGGTGGGGGGTGGCGGCATAGACTGCTACAGGGCTCCTCTGAATGACCTGCACAGATTGGAGGGTTGTTGAGAGAGACGTTTAGTCCTGAGCTGAATGCTGCTCTTCAGATATCACTGTGGGGCTTTTAATGGAGAGATGCCCACATCAGTCTGATTTAAAGCTTTAGGAGCCAATGAATCAAAGTAGAAAACACCTTTACTCAGTGCAATTGCTGAATAATCATAGTAAATCTACAAATGGATAAAGAAATCCTTCAGGAGCACAGTCATAAACATCAAACACAAGCAGGCAAAGACTCCCAGTTGTTTTTTCCTTCTTCGTCTCTTTCAGGACAACTTCCTGTTCAGCGTATCTATTGTCAGCGGCTTGGTGTGTGTCGTCCTGGCTGTGATCAAGTTCATGCTTGGCAAAGTGCTCACCAGCCGAGTTCTTGTCACCGATGGTGAGTGCACACACATGCTCACATGAATTCAGTTGATTCATGATCCAGAGCACAGGTTTTACCTTTTTAATTAGCTCAAACCGCACATATCTGTCTGTGATATAAGAGAGCATGACATTTATTTGTGCGTTGACATTCCTTCAGTTCTCCACCCGGAAAGAGCAACTTTAGTTAACTGACTGACGGACACTGGAGGCATTTCAAGCCCTCCAACACTAATCTACTTTCTGTAAAGTTCAGAGCCTTGCAAAACTGTTTCCCCACAGCATGATACTGCCACCACCGTGTTTCACTGCTCGGCTGCTTCTCTGCTCAGCTTTACCACATTAAATCCCGAAAAAATACATTATTTGGTACATTAAGACTGGTTTAAATACCTCTGCAATGAATGAGTGTCCCGAAAGCTTTCTGTACCAAACTATTTTCTCTTTCCAGGATTCAACTCTCTGGTCGGAGGGATTATGGGGTTCTCCATCCTCATCAGTGCTGAAGTGTTCAAACATGAGCCCAAGGTGTGGTACCTGGATGGAACAATAGGGGTCCTCATGGGCCTCATCATCCTCGCCTATGGAGTCAAGTAAGTTGCATCCGAATATATCTGTAAGGTATGGTGTTTATTTAGACACCAACACAAATGCAGAAGAAGAGAAAAAAGCCCCAAATATTCCAAAAAGCTGCGCCATCACAATTTAAAATGAAAATATGAATGAGGACATAAATATAATTTCCCATCAACAATGGGTCTGGATTGAGAAACTACTCAAAGCTCTCAGAAGTAGTAGTGATGGAAGTTTTTATACCCTTTAAACTTATTCACATTTTTGAGAAGTCATTTGTGAAAATATCTTAAAATCCTGTTATTTCCCTCCCATTTTACAATTGTGCTTTACTTTATGCTGGTGTGTCACATAAAACCCAAATAAAATAACGTTTTTGGTTTTAATATGTGTGAATACTGCTTCAGGGTGCTGTAATAGTGTCAAATAGCACCTTGTTCTGAAAATCTAACTTAGGGGTTATACTAATTAATTTCACCCATCTAATATCAGGTTATATAACCTA
This sequence comes from Crenichthys baileyi, assembly GCA_036173005.1. Taxonomy (NCBI): domain Eukaryota; kingdom Metazoa; phylum Chordata; class Actinopteri; order Cyprinodontiformes; family Goodeidae; genus Crenichthys; species Crenichthys baileyi. Next base: position 790,019 of record JAHHUM010002890.1, on the reverse strand, counting down.
AATAAGTAGAACAGTTTAAAAACATGGGCGGGTTTAGTTAAAAGAAAAAATGCCTCTGTTTTAAAGTTGAAATTATTTTAGGGAAATTATGTAGTTTCAAAAAACCTAAAAGCACTAAGAGTTTTCCACAGTGGCATGCTGGGATAACCAGTTTTAACTTAAAACTGTCCTCCATGTGCTCCAGGCTGTTGCGGGACATGATCCCCCGGGTCAGACAGACCAGGAACTACGAGCGCTTTGAGTGATGGGTCACAGAGGAAACACGAGGGACTGACAGGATGGGGGGGGACAGTAGAGACACTCCCTACTGCCTATCCACAGACAGTCACACTCAGTCCTCAAGCTGAAGACATCTGTCTGCCAAAGACTGAACTGAGGATCTGAAGCGAAGGGGAACCGTGACGTTGGATGAAACCTTTGGGACTTTAAGTGTTTTACTGTTCAGTGTACATACAGTATATCTAAACCTGTCTGGTCGCAGTGAGTCGGTGCTCTGCTTTTTCATGCCTCTATTTGTAGTTCTGAGTTTGAGCGGCAGTGTGTTAAAGGCTAATGGGCCGAGAGTCCATAGCGGTCAGAGATTTTAGATCAGCCAGCTGATTTAGTGTACTTCAGCTCCAGCTCATCATGCTGTAACAGCAGATTATTTGTCCCATGGTTCCTGGAGGCCTTCGCTCAGCTGTGCTATAAAATGTTGCAGTGCATCAGCTTGAACTGATTGATGTAGCAGCTCTGTATTACCAGACTTTTACTTTTTTTCTATGTTCCAGCTTTCTGATGCCAGCTTCATCGTTCATTTCAGTTATCAGTTTGGATGTTTAGTCATGGCCGGTTCTGCACTGGGTCGTAGACCTAACTACCTTTTTGTTTTTGTTTTGCCATCCAAGGGTTTCTCAACATTCCTTGTCAAAATTCTGTATTTTTCCAGACTCAAATTTCCTCATTCCTTTTCAGCTTGTTGTTGAAGTATGAATACAAAGTTTCTCTATTCATTTACGGTCGATAGTTCTACAGAGGTCAGGCTTTAAAGATGGATGGACAACTGGAAATATGATAAGGATATATGCAAGACAGATGGACGAAACATTTATGCAGTGGGACAGGAAATTGTAATATTTTTCCCCACTGTTATCCTCAGAAGGAAAATACCTGAAAGTCTAGAGTGAAATCAGGACTTGCACCAACTACTGACCAAAAGAGGTTACTGCTATAAATGTTCAGTTTTAGTTCAGCTTCATTAGGAAACCTGGTGTTTTCTACCTCCTGTGATATAAAGTGTTGCATTATTGGTTTATCTAGCTGGCTTGCTTTGTGGTCATGAAGGTGGTCAAATGTATTTCTGTTCGCCTTTAGTCGTTTTCTCAGAAGCTAAAAAAGCAGCAGGTTTGGTTTTAACTGGGAAATGTTTCCCCTATGAACTCCCATACATTTTCATTGATTCCCACACTTAATACTGTTTGTCCCTGTTTTCCAGATAACCAGGTTTGTTGATTCCCACATGGTCCATTGCTACCACTGTGAACTGCAGTACTGTTTTAACATAACTATCTGGATTCAATCAGGTTAGTAGTAAAGACTCTACTGTAGGGCACTTTTCAGTCTTGCTGCCTGAAAAACTTCCATGACTGACTGAGGTATCAGTTTGTTTAACTCTGTTTTATTGCCTGACCACGGGTTAGTAAATCTGAAACTAACCCAGCAGACCAGTTCATAAAGTTATGATTTTCCAGGCTGTAGTTACATTGGCTTTGGCGTCAAGACTGCAAGTTCAAATTTACTGTTCTAGCCAGCCACCAAGTCAATATTTATCCCAATTATTTATGAGGAGCTCCCTTATCATGAGCTGCAGTTTGCATTGGGATTTCAAAGGGCTGCTCCTAGTTTAATGTTGACACAGTAATAAAACTTGACCCTTTCATGTCGAACAATTACTACTCACCTGACTGGAAATATTTCGTCCTGATTGACTAGATCTGGTTAATCAGGGGCTTCTAAAACCTTTGCTTTGAACTGTTATTTCTATCTGTGCTCATATTTAAATCTAAAGCCTTAATTTTGATAATCAGTGAAATGTAAACATTAGCAAGTTTAACCTGTTGGATGTGACTGTCATGTGACAGCAGGGTCCAGGATATTGGCTTTTTTAATGGACTTTTCTGAAGTCGGGACTTGCTGCAGCGGTTGTAAATGAATGTAAACTCTATGCTTTGATGCTAGTTTTTATCATATGCAACAATCAGATTTTTCTTTTAACTTTATTTCGAAATGAATCCATCTTTCATTGCAGCAGTATAATCTCACCCTGAAAACAAAAAACCAACTTTTAATCAAGTGCATTTATTCAGTGGACAATACTCAATGTTATGACAATTTTTTGCATAATAAATGTAACAGAAGCATTTTAAAAATGTTGTCTCCATATCAACCATTGTGTGCCACCTATTTGGAGGAGATGGCTATAAAATGCTTTTTCTGTCCTACCATCACAAACGTGAACGGTGCTTCTATTCTCAGTCGTCCAAGACGTTTCACTTCTCATCCAAAAGGCTTCTTCAGTTCTGAACATGGCTGGATGTAATGGGGTCTAACACTAATGGGGCAATTAGGACATGCGAGTCCCTGGCTCTACCTTTTATTCAGCTCAATCTTTGGGTCTGTTGTAGTATAACGAGAGGAGGGGGGTGCATCATCAGCATTACGCATAAATCTGTTGGAAATGCTGTTTTCAAAACAGTAATGGTGGAGGAACTCAGTATAGTGACTCTGTTGGCAAAAGTAATCCTTCAAGTTAATTTGAGTCTTTTTTTATTCTTAAATCCTGTGGCTGGTAGGTCATACAAACCTGCATGGCATCTTCTTTTAAATACTCGGAGATTTTAAGCAAATATCTGGTGGCCTCCGCCAATAAATGTCATTGGTTCTTTTGGCAGGATAAAGATCCAAAACATTCTGTCTGAAATGGTTAACCAGACAGAAAACCAGTTTTCCTCCATGGTCATCTCAGTCCGCACACCTAAATCCTACAGAAAACGTGGGCTGAGCACAGTAGAGAGGACCCAGGACTGTGCACAAGTGGTTTTACAATTTGACAGCAATGGCTGCAGTAATTGTTTAACTTGAAGAATAAATGCACACAAAGTAAAGAACAGTTTTTAAACATTTCCAGTGTGATTATACTACTGCAATAAAATAAGGACTTATTGTCAGGCTTTTTCCATGGCGTTGTATGAAGTAATGAGAAGCATCCTAAACACTGACTTTAGAGCTGAGGTAGGGGCTGCTCCTCAGCCTGTATTAACTGTATGTTTCTGTGTAAATACTGAGTGTACCGTCCTGTGATGTTAAAGAAAGCCAGAACCTGAGCAGTTTGTCACAGAAAAAAGATTTATTTAAAAATAAAGCTGTTTCCCTCAGTGAGAACAAACAAAATGTCACCGTTCACCTTTTGGCCGATTGGACCACAATCATCACGGCTCTGCTGTATTCAGACGCTGGACGCTAACAGAGAGCTTCAAACAAAATCAAGCTTGAAAAGCAAATTAACCTGTTTGACTGTAAAACAAGATATGGTTGGTGCTCAGAGCAGATCTCTAGAGGCAAGACAACTGAGGATGTGAGGTTTGAATAACTAAATAAGGCTTTTGGCTGCAACTTAAAACAGGTTTGCCTCACAGCTGCTCAAACCCATTAGGGTCACATGTGCTCAGCTGAAGAAAGGCTGAAGACTTCTGTGACTAATCAGTTCAAGGCAACCATTCTACATCTGCTGCTATAATCCAATTACTCCTGTTTATTGGGTAATGTAATTAGTATTAAACGTGTAAATGGTTGAGGCGGACCCAAACTGAAAGCACCAAAAGGCACACTTGTTTTTAAAACGAATAACTTGGCAGCAGATAACGGACCAGTTAAAGGAAAATAAACAAAACAGTCTGAGCAAAGAGTTAGAAAGTGAAGCATGAAGAAAATAGCCCAAAATGTTTGAAGCTCCTGCTCCTTTTGGAATAAAATAAGGCACATTTGTCCGCTACTATCCGTCTTAAAGAGACAGTGATGAGACAAAAACAGACTAAAAATTTACCCACTTCCGTGTTTCATAATGAAACACAGTGCCTTTCAAAAATCAGTCAAACCTCTGAAGCCTCAACACATTGTGTCAAATAACTTCCATGGATTTTATTAGGATTTATTCTGATAGACCAACACAAAGTAGTGCTTCACTAAAATGGAAGGAAATAATACATGGCTTTTAAAGGTTTTCAGTAATAAAATTTAGGAAAGACCTTTTTATTCAAACTTTAACTGTGATACTCCTACATAGAATTCAGTGCAACTCGTCTTCTGAGGTCACGTAATTAGTAGATTGAGTATATTTGTGCGTAGAACAATAGGGAACAAACATCTCAATACACAGCTGGTGGCTGCATCATGCTGTGAGGGATGCTTTTTTTCAGCAGGGACGGAAATTTTGGGGCTAATGCTGCGCTCAAGTAGGAAATTTCAACTGGAACACCTGCGAGAGTTGCATTCAAGATGGTTGCTACCCGCATCAATAGTAGTAAAACGTTTTTAGCAGTTTATTATTTATGGTAAATGGACTGAACTTATTTAGCGCTTTTCCAGTCATACATACCACTCAACGCTCACACATTCATACACCGATACGCAGATCGGTAGGCAACTTGTTGTACAGGTACTACTTTTTAGTGTTTATAAGATGTTTCAACGCATGAAATACCGCATAGAACAGTGTTACTGTCATAGTTGCCAGCAATACGAATGAAAACGAGCAGGAAAACCCTAAACATACAGCATGAGCTGCAATGGCATGCTTTAGATCAAAGCACATTTGTGTGCTAGAATGGCCTAGTCAATGTCCACACCTCAATACAACAGAGAATCAGACTTTAAGTTCACAGAACATTTCTGTCTCTAGATGTGCTGGTGGAGATATACCTTAGAGTTGCAGTCACTGTAGTTCGTATTAGCTACTTTGTGCTGGTCGATCAAAGAAAAGCCTGATAAAATGCATTAAAGACTGCAGTTGAGCAGAAGGTTAAGGGGTGTATTTTTACAAAGCAGAATGAGGGGGGAAAAATTGAGTCCAAATGGCACATTAATTCCTTATGACACATCCAAAGCATTTTTTTGGTCTCGTATCACTTCCAAAAGCTGAAGAGTTGCAGACAAACCTCCTCATCTTGATTTTATGATCATTTTTTTCTTAAATTACCCTCCATAAATAAAAAATATCTTTAAACAGAAAGAAGACATCCCTGTTATAAATAAAGATTTCCAGCAAACCACAGCCATAAAGATCTGCATACAAAATAAATACAAAAGAAAACTTTCAACTCATATGAACAATATACAGTGTCACTAATATCCTTATAAACCTCTGCAAATAGATTACCATAGTGCATTTTTTTCCATTTATCACAAGAACTACAAATTCATTTTTCTTAATTTTTTCTTAGTTTGCAGGCAAATTAAAATCCTAATGATTATCCCAGAAAAACAGGAAGGTTCTGAGCTGCAGGAACGCGTTGTTGGTGTGTTTTTGCTGCTTACAGTTTGCTGGAAAAACATTTTCTACGAGCTTAGACGGTGTACATGAAGACACGGATGGATGGCTGTAAGGTTAACGTGTTTCTCTGCAGGCTGTGGCATTTCATTGTGTTATCGCCTCACTGACAATGTTCTATCATCTACAACACGTCACAACATCCTACCACACGGCGACCCCGTGCACTACATCGCTAGCCACAGAATGACCCTCCTCCACCCTGTGGCAGGGATCAGATGATGCGCAGCAACATTTTCACAATTCACTACTGGCCTTTTGCAGAATCTCTCTCTTTCTCTCACACACAGTCATCCTTAACACAAATGTGCAACGTAAGCAAATAAAAATGAAGACCAATGCTGACTGTTCCACTTCTGGACCTTAAAATCCTGTAAAGGAGGCGCGGCGCTGATGGTGTAGGGGTTAAGCTTGCGACCATATGCAGAGGCTACAGTCCTCGAAGCGGATGTGCCGGGTTCGAGTCCCGGACCCGGCGCCATTTGCCGAATGTCTCCCCCTCTCTCTCCCCCTCTTTCCTGTCTGCCTACGGTCAAAAAAATAAAGGCCACTAGTGCCAAAAAAATATGTATAAAAACAAACCCTGTAAAGGAGGATGGCAGGGGGGGTGTTCCTGGGGCTGATAAAACTCGAAGAATAAAAATCTAGATATCTACCTTCGCCGATGACGCCTTTATCATTTTGTGCAGAAAAGAGGAACAAGATGGTTACAGTGTAAAACTGAGTTCTTCTTCAGCTTATACGAGTGTGTGTGTGTGTGTGTGGTATCCAGTCCAGTGCAACCTACCTAAAGAATAACATTGTTAGATCTGAACAGGAGGAATGGATGGAGGAGTTGGAGTGGCTGCCAGTAGGGGGCGGTAGAGTCCTTTTGTTTCCTGCCTGTGCAGAAAGGCTTTCACTGACATGAGCTGTGGATTTAAAGTCTGACCCAACTCCCTTTGTTCATTCAAGTAAAGTCACCAGTTTCCTGGAGTCTCGGCGCCCCCTGCTGGTGAATCAGAGTTGACAGGCGCTCTGGCTGGCTGCAGGAGTGTGTCCCGTCCTGCAGCTGGGGGGAAAATAATAAATATGAAGAACAAACACAGTCTTAGAAAGTTTTTCATGTCTACTCCCACACCCAGCCTGCTTCTCATTCCAAACCCCTCCTCACTGCACTCCACCAGGCTGTAGGTGCTATAGGCAGTCTTTGCAGAGCGCCACCTGGCCCTTCATGTAGTCGCGGCAGGGGCAGATGCGCCGCAGTGTCTGGTGGGCGCCGGCGCAGCTGAATAGCAGCAGGTCTGACTGGAAGACGCAGTGGTGGCGAGTTTCGCTGTAGGCCGGGACCACCGTATCGCCAGTGGACTCCACCGTGTGACAGGTGACATCAAACCTGACACAAATACACAGCTACAGCTTGTCACTTCAAAATTACATATTTGTTAACTAACATGTGGCTCTTTTTGTAAGCATTAGAGACGAAACAGGAGGGGAATTAACCCTTCACAGGGGGTCTCTGCTTCCACCTTGTGGCCATTTTAAACATTGTGTGTGTTGCACTGAATCATACCTTTCCAGGTCCTTGTCCTTGTTGAGGTGCTGGAAAAAGGAGGGTTCACAGATGAGCTGTGCCTCCTGACACACCTGTTTACACGACTGACCCGGCTCAGCCATTTTGACCTGCAGAGCGCTGAGGGGCGGCCACATGACCTGACCGTGGCAGAAGTCCTGACAAGAAAAGAGTTGTGTCAGGAAATGGGCAGACTCATCACTACAGAGAAAACATCAAAACAGAATTACTGGTTTTTGATCACCTCAAATTACAGACTCTATACAGTGCCTTGCAAAACCACTGCTGCCCCTTGAACCTTTAATCACATTAAGACCACATAATTCAGGTGGTGTTCAAGCTCATTTGTAATGTCAGTTTTGCTCCAAAAATAGCATTTTGCATAAAGACCACAAAGTACAATTTTAGTCTCATCTGAACAGAACATCTCCCACTTGTTTGTTGTGTTGCCATTTGTGGCAAACTGGACCTTCAATGGCTTTATCTTTGCCACTCTTCCATTAGGGTCCAGCTTTGAACTTCTCCATAACTTTCTCCCTGATACAGGCTGTGTTCCTTGGTCTTCATGATGCCTTTGGTTCTCCAATGTTCTCACAAACCTCTGCGGCCTTCACAGAACAGCTGAATTCATAATGAGATTAAATTATAAACCCTTGGACTCTGGTTTCTAATCAGGGAATGTTTTATACTGGATTTATTTATTTGAATGCACATCATACTACTTTTGCAACTTCACTATTTATCATCACGTCTTGCAGCTCCATCAAGAAAAAATCCTAATAAAACAACTTTGCAGCTTTAATGTGACAAAAGTGTACAGAAAGGTTCAAGGGATACTTTTGCAAGGCAGTGCAAGAAGTCTACCTTTGTTTACTTATTGTATTAACTAACTATTGTTGGTTCATTTATCTACAGCTGCAGAGAACAGGAACTGTGTGGGGTGTTATGAGAGGTTTAGGTTCTATCTACTGCATCTATTTTTTAGGAAATATTCCTCGACTTGATGTTCTATTGTTTAAGAAGATCAAAGAGAAAACACTACATTATCTAACTAAGAAAGGGAGCTCACCCTGCAGGGATGTCAGCCTTAATAATCTCCTTCATGCAGCTAATTATAAGCCAAGATTATTAAACCTTAAATTCTTTATGGTGCCTGAGGAAAACCACCCACTGAAGATGCTGAAAAAAGTCTTATTGTTTTACACCTTGAGCAGATCACATGTATTAACACGAAACAACCTCCACAGTCTGTACCTGGTTCTCGATGAAGGCGTTGACTCTCTGTAGCATCCCCTCGCAGGTGAACTCGTAGGGCAGGTAGGGCTCAATCTGACCAGAAAAACACAACAAAACTCACATTATTTCAAGATCAATTGAACTGATGTGTGTCTGTACATGGCATAAAGTAACTTCATCCCTCTGCCTCCTTAGCCCCTTGGGTCTCTACTGATTCTAGCTTACAGAAGAAAACCTTAAGCTGGCAGGAGCAACAACTGCAGCCTCTGTTGTTGCACCAAGTCACACTCTGTGTCTTTGTGTGCTGGGAGCAAGATGAGGACGAAGAGGAGGCGTAGAGCGCGAGCCAAGCTGGAGCCTGGTAAGCTGCGGCCCACTACTGATCACAAAGCATATGAGACTGTTCCGGCTGGTCCCCTGAACAAAGCTTTTGTTCTGGGACAGCGGACCAAGCACAATCAAACATGAGGTTTACATATTCATGGACCCAGTCTGACTTTAATCCTTTATCTCCAAATCCATCTTGCTTGCATAGGCTTACGTATGCAAAAATAAATGGGGCCACTTTGACTATTTCACTGTTACCTTCTGGCTGAGTATGGACCGGAGGGCCCTCTCCACCTCAGCGGAGTTCTCGATGTCCACGGTCCACACATGGGGCTGACCGATGTACACCTCTGCGTATGGATGCTGAGAGGTCAGCTGCAGACAAGAGTGCGACAGAGCCGGGGTCAGGAAAAGAAACCAGAGACATGCCATTCTAATGCACAGATGTGTCCACTCACCTCTCTCAGAGTGGGTTTGCCTTTGAAGAAGTCTGTGTTTTTGCTGCTCTTCGGAGGGGTGAATTTGGGGTTCAGAAAGGTGCAGCCGTTGGCGATGGCCTCTAACGGGGCAGGACCCTCGTAGGGGAACGACAGACCCACAAACAACTGAAATAAAGGAAAATACCACAGTAATCAATTTAGGAGAAAACCCCAATTTGCAAGTCTTGCCACAGGTTCTCAATTGGATTTATTTCTGGACTTTGACTAGGACATAACGCAGTGATTTGCTTTGATGTAAACCATTCCACTGTAGCTCTGGCTTTCTGTTTAGAGTCGTCGTCATGCTGGAAGGTCTTTTTCCGCCGCTAACAGGTTCTCTTTCATCAACTCTGACCACCTTCTCTGTTCCTGCTGAAGATAAGCATTCAGACAGCATGGTGCTGTCACCACCAGGAGGATGGCATCTTCAGGCATGGCATACTTCATATTTGTATTTTAAAAAATATTTGGAAACCACTATTTACCTTCTGAAGAGAACTAGCTGCTGTGAATTTTATTTAGGGGTATCATTGTTGTGCTATCATTTTGTATAGAATGAGGATAATATCTCCTGAAATATTCAGAACAAGCAGCCAGTTAGGCTACAGGGGCGGTAAAGTTAATTTGCTGTCTTTAAGTCTCTGAATCGGTTTGCTTACAGCAGCTATTAAGTCGTCTTTGAAACAAAATGTTATCAGCACAAAATACAGTGGAGGCAGCACATTTTCTTAGAGCAACGGGAGGAAAAACAAGCAGAGTAATAGGAAGACATCAATCTTGTGGCAATCCCTCCCATGAGCCTGTAGGAGTTTGTCAACATGTGTTACAGATAGAGACGTGCAGTACCCTTAGTGTTCTGATGAGTTGGTGGACTTTGATAGAAAGTCCTTTATGTCTAATATGACTCAATGCAACATTAAACCTTCAACATACAGCTGATGAGATTTCTAAGAACCATCAACAAGAGACTGTTATCACACACAATGCTCCATTTTATCCTAAAATATGCCTGTTCTCACATGACAGCTCAAACTTATGTTGATAAGTATGATCTTTGGGCTTTTGCAGTGTTTATGCCATTTGTGACCAACAGGTGGCAGCACAACACATACATTCTTTTAAGTGTCTGCTCAAAGCTGAGAAACAAAGGATCCCTATTAATAGGGAGTGGGGAGGGAAGGGGGGGTGAATCCATACAGACTGAAGGACTCTGAGCCTCAGAGGGAGGAGTTTATGGGTAACAGCCAGCATCTCTGATGTGACTGCTATGGATTTAAATAAAAAAACTACCTAAATCAATGGGGAATATGGTTTTGACCCAGATTCTCCCCATTAGCTCACGGTAAAACAATCCTGTTTACATGTTCACATCGAAGCAGAGTGCAACACATCGCATTCACTCTGCCTGCATCCTGCACTGCTCCATATCAAAGATGCAACTTAATGACATGCTGGAAGAAGCCCGCCACCTTACTGTCCCTCTACACCGAGCTCCAAGCCACAAACAACCTGAAATACTGACAACCAGGATGGAACATCAACACATAGAAGCTAAATAAATGGCACTGACGTGTTTTTTTTAAGAAGTTAAAATGTCTCCTGTGTGCTGTCACACTCTTACTTCCCCTAAAGCAACAATTGCACCAGCCTGCTGCTTATCAGATGGGTTTAAAACATCAGCAGCTGGCTGGTTGGATCCATTAGCAGCTCGAAAGAGGGAAAACATCTGATTAGTTTGCAGGCTTCGACAATCCTATATTCAAGCCCTGCCTTACTGAAAAGAAACTAATACATACATGCATGTTAAGTGGAAGGAAAATAAGACGTGGGTCTTAAAGTCATTTTACCTCCTCCTGTAATTATAGCTAAAGCCATGTCTCAGCCAGCTTTGTACATCATGAGCCTTCAAGTCTGACCAGCTTCCCTGTGCCAGCTGAAGAAAAGCATCCCCACAGCATGATTCTGCCACCACCAGTGGGGGATGGAGCATTTTGCATGTAGTGAGAAAGAACCATTTTTGGTCTCATCTGACTCGAACATTGAAGTTCTTGGTTGTAATGTGAGAAATGTTAAGTTCAAGAGATTATTATTTTGCAAGTTACTGTATCATTTCAGATGTTTAACTTTATCTAGCTCAGGAGCGGGCCTTTTATCTGTAATTAAGATAAATGTTTATGAAATACACAGAGCCCATCTGGTCAGATAATTTTCTCTCATGTCTACATGACATAAGCGTGAAGCAAAAGGTTGCATCATATCTGTATTTTGGTTGCTTTGCACGCTGTGTTGCAGAGGATTATCGACACATGGAATTTATTCGCATTTTAAGCACTTTGCACATGTTTTTATGATGTTAACAAATAAATGCCACAAAGTTCATAGCATGGTCTCCCTGATATGAATTCGAGTGGCGTTTCATTATGGACTGTCACAGACTGTCCATAATAAATGCCATGTTCAAGCATTAAGGTGTTCATCAGTGCATTTGGCAGCAGGACACCCTAGGCTGGAGGTTAATGATCAACTTTGTAGTCGTGTCGTCGGCCCTTCGGCCGCATTTCATGGACACTTAGGTGATAAGAGGGGCTGAGCTGGTGGTTAATTGGAACTGCTGGAAGAGGAGGAAGCCAGACAGACTTGGCAGGTCCAAGTGTATATTGGGAATCTGCTGGGAACATCCGGCGGAGCCTTTGGTCAGGGACATATTCGACACCTACCTCCAGGAGAGCTTTTCCCGGATTCCTGGGGAGGTTAGGGACACAGAGTTCGAGTCCACTATGTTCTCTACCTCTATTTTTGATGCAGCTGCCCCTAACTGTGGCCAGAAGGTCTGCGGTGCCTGTAGTGGCAGCAGTCCCCAAAAAGAGTGGCTTGCGTTCTGGCTTGAGTTCAAGTACCTCAGGGTCTTGTTCATAAGTGAGGGGAGAAAGAAGCGGCAGATCAACAGAGGGATTGGTGCGGGCGCTGCGCCTGTCCGCTGTGGTAAGGAGGGGGCAGAGCTGAGCTGTCCACCGATTTATGAGATCCCGGATGAAAGGGGTTGGAATGAGTAGTCTCCGCTGAGACTGCTGCCCCCATGACCCTGTCCAAGTTCATAGCAGATTTTAAATGGGAAATAATGTGGCAACAGCACTCATTAGTCTGATAAATGATTGATGTTATCACCAAAATAAGTTAATTATTATTCCACTACCAAGGTAAAACTTCATTACTTGCATTTTCTTTTATAAATAGCATCTTTTAACTTATTATCCTTTTGGTAAGCAAAACGGTCGCAGAGTAGCCTTTAAAAATATGACAAAGTGCTATTCTAGAAAAAAAGTTGTAATGTCATACTGTTTTGTGTCAAGCAAAACATTTGTGTTCAGAAGACATCTTAATTCAACACCACCCATTCTACACCGACTTTCTGTTTGACAAAGCAATGGATCTCTGTTTGCACTGACAGTTAACTCAGAGAATGTTACCAAGAAACTGGCCAGCAAACCATCCCAGCACATCCAGGTGCTTGATGAAGGAAATGCCACACAAAGAAGATGTGATGTGATATCTTGTTTCATGATTTCCATGAATTCTTTACTGGTGTGCAGAGCACACACAGCCACACAGCAGGAGAGAACAAAAACAGGAGGATCTCATCTCCATATTGCAGAAATAATTGTAAATTTCACACAAATATGACAGTGAAGACCGCTGCCAGGCAAACTGTGACCGAGTGTTTGAGTAGCTCCCTGAGTTGTGTAACGGCTCCACCTCAGCTACTGAAAACACAGTGAATTCAACGTGGAGCGGCTTAATGAGGCCCTTTGATATATTCCCTCCTGCTTCCAACGATCCACCATCATCCCAGTGCCCAAGAAACCCACCATCCTAGGATTAAATGACTACAGGCCTGTAGCCCTGACGTCTGTGGTCATGAAATCCTTTGAGCGGCTGGTGTTGAAGCACCTGAAAGACATCACAGGCCCTCTACTGGACGCCCTGCAGTTTGCTTACCGAGCAAACAGGTCGGCAGATGATGCTGTTAACTTAGGTCTACACTTCATCCTGCAACACCTCGACCGTCCAGGGACCTACGCCAGGATCCTGTTTGTAGACTTTTAGCCGGCCTTCAAAACCATCATACCAGACATCCTCCACCAGAAGCTCAACGTCCCAGCCTCCACCTGTCAGTGGATCAACAGCTTCCTGACGGACCGACAGCAGCAGGTGAGACTGGGGAGCATCCTCTCACAAACCAGATCAATAAGTACTGGTGCCCCCCAGGGGTGTGTTCTATCCCCACTCCTCTTTTCCTTGTACACAAATGACTGCACCTCAGCGGACTCGTCCGTGAAACTCCTGAAGTTTGCAGACGACACCACTGTCATTGGACTGATCCAGGACGGTGATGAGTCTGCATAGAGACAGGAGGTGGCTCGGCTGGTACACTGGTGTAGTCAGAACTACCTGGAACTAAACCCACTCAAGACTGTGGAGATGGTAGTGGACTTTCGGAAAACACCACCCCCATACACCATCCTCAACAACACCGTGTCGGCTGTGGATCACTTCAGGTTCTTAGGAACCACCATCTCTGAGGACCTGAGATGGTCTTCACACATAGACACTGTTCGAAAGAAGGCCCAGCAGAGATTGTACTTCCTGAGGCAACTCAAGAAGTACAACCTTCCACAGGAGCTGCTGGTCATCTTCTACACTGCCATCATTCAGTCTGTCCTGTCTTCATCCATCTCCGTGTGGTTTGGTTCATCCACCAACAGGACAGGTTCAGACTGCAACGAATAATCAGGACTGCAGAGAGAATCATCAGGGCTGACCTTCCCTCCATCCAGGACTTATACAGGTCAAGGGTCAGGAAAAGAGCTGCTAAAATCTCTGCAGACCCCACACACCCTGCACATAAACTGTTTAGCGTTTTACCTTCAGGCCGACGCTACAGAGCGCTGTTCACTAAAACCAGCCGCCACAGAGACAGTTTCTTCCCCCAGGCTGTTTCTCTGTTGAACATTCAATAAAATACAAAACAACAGCATACAGATGTTGCAAATGCACCTTTTTATTTATATATGTTTATATTTGTACATTGTAAATATGTATATTCTGTAGTACAAAAACCAAAGAGCAAAGTGTACCGGAGTCAAATTCCTTGTTTGTATGTACAAACTTGGCAATAAAGCTGATTCTGATTCTGCTATATGGTGACTTACAATAGTATTAAAATCTTAATTTTTACTATTTCTACAGCTACAAATTTCAATGTATTTTATTCGAATCTTATGTGATAGACCAACACAAAGCATGAAGTCTTAAGGGTGGTATGCTTTTGTATTCACCTGCATTTACTCTTTAGTAAATAGAATCCACCTATCTGTCCAGAGCTTGGTTAGAGAACATTAGAGAACGAACAGCATCATGAAGACCAAGGAACACAGCAGACAGGTCAGGGAGAAGGTTGTAGAGAACCTAAAAGCAAGGTTAGGTTAGAAAACAATACCCAAGCTTTAAACACATCACGTGGAGTACCGTTCAGCCCATCATCTGACAGTGGAAACAAAAGGGCTCAAATGCAAAGCTACCAGGAGATGGCCATGCACCTAAAATGGCAGGCCAATAATCAGAGAAAAAGGAAAGAGGTCCATGGTCACTCTGAAGGAGCTGCAGAGATCCACAGCTCAGGTGGGGAAAATCTGTCAACAGGACAATAATCAGGTGTGTACCCCACCAACCTGACCTTCACAGAAGAGAGGCAAGAAGAGCACTATTCTTAAAAAACAAAGTCATGATTACAGATTGCCGAGCCATACAGGGGATACAGCAGGCAAGTGAAGGTATTGTAGGTGTATATGTAGGTACATTCAATTGGGAATCTGTGGCAAGACATGAAAACATGGTTTTCACAGATGCTCTCCATCGACATATTTGGGGATTGTATATGTTCTAAACTAAAAATGTATAATCAATCTATAATATAGAGGAGGAAGATAGAAAGTTGGGTGATAGGAGTTAAATCCAAAAGCTTTGATTATCAGCCTGAGAAATGATGCAAAACAACTTCGTTGAACTTTTCTTTGATGGTCTCTGAAACTGAGCAGCACGTCACAGTTTATTTCAGGAAAGTTTGACAGAAAAAAAGAAAAGGCAACATACTTGTCTCCACAGAAGCTCCTTCTTTCTAAAGCATCTTTTATTGTGCACTCACTTGTTTAACCCCACAGCTCCAATTAGATACAGCTGTCTGTTTTCAGGTACCAGTAAAGGGGTTGTTTCAGCTGCAGGAGCAGTCTGGTCTTCCATGCACTACTGTATCTTATGTGATTATCTGCAAAAGAAGCGGCCCATTCCAGTCTTTGAGAGCTACCATACTGCAACATTTAGACACATCTCTTCTCCAACAGACCTGAATCAAACGAACTACTTGTTACCAGGCCTCTGCAGAGCTGAATAATATGCTGATGAGGAAACCGAGCCTTCTGATTGAGGTGTGTTGGAGCAGGGATGCATCTAAGAGATGAAGTCGTCCTCGAGGACTCGAGTTGGGTTTACAGTAAGCAGGTTTCAAGTGTTTGAGTGGTCAGCTTAGAACTGGAGCTCTTTCAAAGTTGGGAAAAAGAAAAACTCTTTAAATCTGAAATGATTTCCTCTAGGAAAGTCTGAAGTGTGATGTACACCTCTGCTCTACCTCCATTCCCGTCTGATCGCTCCGCTTTCAGATGACTAACTAATCAAAGCTTCCCTTCTACTGAGGGAAAGCAGAGAATTACTGATCGTCTTCATAACCAGCAAAGGCAGCTTTTAGGTGAGGAAGACCAACAGACTGTGAGCCCTTTCGTGTTTTTCTGTGAGATTGTCTCACCTTGGTTTCTCGCAGGAGGAACTGCAGGTCTCGGCCGCTCAGGATGCCGTGGTTCTTGACATAGCTGGGCAGGTTCATGGTGCTGGTGCCATGCACCGTCCCATGGACCTCCATGTAGCCATGGATGATGTCCAGGTACTTCTCCTTGTCCTGGAGCCGGCACACAGAGGACAGAGAAAACAAACAGGCACTTTCAGGTTTAGTGGTATTTTATTTATGAGGCCATTTCTTTGAGCAAACGAACCGACCATCTGGTCAAGTTAAAAATAGCAAGAGTATGGGGAGAATATGTGCATACAGTAGTTATTGTAGGTAATCTGCTCTCATCACAACCAATAAAACATGAGTCCCAGCGAAATCTGCTAACTTGTGTCAAAGTTCATCTAAGATCATCATGATTAAAATCCATATTAGAGGGGACATTTAACATTCACCAGAGCCGCCAGCTTCATGGTCTATAAACAGCTGGAGATAAGCTTAATGAGTTATTAATCATTGCAGGATTATCTTAACTTTATGTGTTTAACATTGAGACTTCAACAATTTACTGATTAGATTCAGTTACAACTCTGTGTCTCTCTGCATCATGAGTCCATTCACAAGACAGAAGATGCTGTACGCGTGTTTATCAGGATGAAGAGCCCAGGAAGGTTCCTCTGCTGATGACGCACAGTTCCTTGTATAAAGAGGTGTTCATACCCATTGAACTTTTCCAGATTTTATCAGGTTACGTCCACAAAGATCAACACAAAGTAGTGCATAATGTCGAAGTAGAGACAAAAAAACAAAACGATTTTTATCATGAAACAAATCTGGAAAGTGTGGCGTGTATTTGTTTTCCATCCCCCTGAGTCAATACTATGCAGAGCTACCATAGTAGAGCAGACTGTAGAGTATCGTCTCTGCGAGCTTTGCTCATCTAGAAACTAAACATTTTTGCCAACTCTTTGTTGCAAAACGCTGCAAAGTTTCTAACCCCTTCTATTTTAGCTCTGGCTGGATGTTTAAGGTTGTTGTCCAGCTGGAAGGTGGAGCTTTGCTCCAGTCTCAAGTATTTTGCTGCCTCTAACAGGTTTTCTTCCAGGACTGCTCTAAATTTAGCTCCTTCCCATCAACTCTGACCAGCTTCCCTATCCTGCTGAATAGAACATCCCCACAGTGAGATGCTTCCACCGCCATGTCTGACTAGGGGATTTTCTTCCACATGTTCCCTAAATGGCTAACGGCCAACTGCAAACAGGACTTGTTACAGCTTTCCTCTTGCCACTCCTCCATAAAGGTTTGTGGCATAAACAACTAATAGTTGTCCTGTCAACAGATTCTCCCACCTGAGCTGTGAATGTCTGAAGCTCCTCCAGAGTTACACTGGCCCGAATGGCCTTTTCCAAAACTACTCTCCTTACCCAGTCTTCTAGCTTAGGTGGACAGGCATGTCTTTGCAGTTGTGTTTTACTGCTTCTATTTTCACAAATGTACTGGATTTCATTTAGGTGTGTCAGAGTACAGAGAGCTAAATACAATTCCTATTCCAATATTTTATCTGCCAACAGCATTAATAACCAAGTATTCCGTCCTTCCACTTTGTAATTATGCTGAATTTTGGCACAATATGACAAAACTTAGGAGGGCTCAAAACCTCTGCAAGACACGGTCTACCTTTTCCATATACTGTAGGATGAGTAGGATACAATAGTGGATCATCTTTAAAACTATACTAATAACCAAAAAGTGAAGCAGTTCTCCTCTGCACTCTGATGGAGTTAAGAGTAAAATGCTTTTTACAGCTTATCAACATCGATCCACTGAGCAAAGCAAATGTCTCAAGGCTCTACGATAAAGTTTTGACATTTTCTTCTTTACTGCAGACAAACATACTCTGAAATATTGATTGAAAACAGTGCAGACACCCAGGAGGCAATCACACCTTTTTAAGTGAAAAATTTACACACAAACAACTGTGAGAGACCTTCTGCTCTGTGTGTGCGCATGTTGCCTTCCTGTAGGGGCTTAAATTACAGGTAGCCGCTCGCAGAGTCCCTGGAGGCTCCGCTATCAGATCCCTCCAGCCAGCCTGCTGTAACTAAAGCAGTCTGACATTCATGTGTGTGATCTGTCAATGTGTGTGTGCAAGAGAGAGAGAGTGGAGCAACGGAAATGAATACCTAATGAGGAGGTGAAATCTCAATCCTGTAATCTTTTCATTCAGGAGGACTAAGATAGGATTTGTTTTTGTGAGGGAGGATTTGCTAATGAAGGTCACTGTGGGCATCTCAAAAGGAAGGGGGTGCATGCAGGTCAAGTGTAAAATACATCTTCAAGAGATGAGGAAATGTATACATTGCATAACTAGATTATTGTGATCCTATGCTGATCTGCAGATGAGAGAGGGTGATATCTGGGTTGGGATGAAGGGAATGAAGAGGATTTTCAGGAAATTAATCTTTAAAAAGATGTTTTTGTGTTGAAAAACAACAATGTTGGTAAAAAGTAACAAGTGAGAGGTTTCTTTGCGTTTTGTGATATAACCTGCATCCATGACGCTTAGGATGTCAGCAGAGAGTTAAGGAAGCAGTAACCAGATCTGAGAAGCTGACAGGTATGAAAAGCAACTGATGTGGATTTTACATTCATGTTTGATCTATGGGGATGTACGCTTCTCTCTGCACGTCCAATTTGCAACGTAAAACCAGGAAGCAGATCGATCGATGGATGGCAGCAGCCCTGAACGGGAGTACATGTTCAGAGTGTTTTAAAATTACTGGCGAGGCTGATTGAAGCTGGAGGAGGAGGAGGAGGAAGAAGGCTTTTATGGCCTTGTAAATCAGGGGGAATTTGTAAACACAGGCTCAGAGAGGAAACGGGAAGGTTGAGTGATGAGTGTCCTGGGAAGAAAAGCTTACTGGCTAACATACAGCCTCTGAGAAACAAGCAAAATAAGGCTGAGAATCACATTTACAGCTCCTGTTTAACCTTCATTTTACTTTTAGAATTGAAAGCGGTTTTAATTTATTGCAGGTGTTCCACCTTCAGTACTTCATTACACATAATGGCTGCGCATATGAGACATAAAGACAGACCCATTTAGACAGACCTACCATTTGCAGCCGACACACACTGGAAGCTTGTCAGTCAGAAGAAAAATTCACTTCAGACACACGGCAGTGCAGACGGAAAAAAAACATTTCCCCAACTAAAACAGACAAAATCTGTCAGACATCATCTCTGCAGAGAGAGGAACAGGCCTGATCAAAGTCTGATGAAAGCTTCAGCAGAAATATGGAAACATTTCAGGCTGATGTGAGACAATTCCAAGTAAAAAGTAGGAATGATGCAACTTTGTTGTTTATCTCATTGCAGACTAAGAATCCAATAATTGTAAAGCCAACGTAGCATGAAAACATTCTTACGAACATTATTCCCAGATCAACTTACTCTGTCAAAACGAGGCTTCAGAGCAGAAAGCCTTGGGCCTTGACCTCAGATAGATACCAGTGAGTGACCTTTGAACCCTCAGACAACAATGCATCAAGTAGTATCATTAAACAATAACTGATTGACTCAACTAGATCAGAGCTTGGGGCAAAGTGAGGCAATTTTCATTACAGACTCACTTCCTGCAACTTTACACAAGAGCCGGTCCAAGTCATAAAGTGAGCCATTGCTAAGGGCCTTCAGGTTCAATGCCAAACAAATTAATAACTCCGTCTTCCCAACTTATTAACAGTGGTAACCTTCTTAAGTAATTTATCTCAAGTGCTTTTATTTATAAATAATGCAAAGTGACTGATGCGCGGATCATATGAAAGAAATATTCTCAAATATTCTCAATAAAGGTGCACTGATTGGAATTTTGTGTCTGATTTCAGATCACCAGTTTTTGTAAATCTTTGACGTATAAGATATTCAAAATAGCTTTTCTAGCTTTCCTGCAGAGAGTCATCAATGATTAATTACAAGCAGAGGCAACATCTCTTTGCATATGTTAGGGAAGTAGCTGCAAAAATGGGTTTACTTATTAATTTTAAAGCAAAGACAATGTTTATAGAGTTTAGCATGTTATCTTAGCGGTCAAGCTCAATCAGCACTGCTAGTTTCACTAAATCTGTAGCCTTATTTAGCGTGCAACACTGCGCAAAATTCATGGTCAGGTACAATTTGAGTTCTATACTATAAAGTCTAGAACCGACCGGAGATTTGGTTGGATTTATTTCAATTTAAAAACTACTATAAGCGGGCATAGCAAATACCTGGATAGATCATGCACCAATATAACCACTTGAGACCCGTTAATGTTCATGTTAAGAATTCATGTTTAAATCACTCTGGAGTTGTTTTGATATTTAGATGACCTACAGTCCCAGCTGTACCTGAATGCAGCATGAGCAGCTATTGGGGAAAATCCCTTCTAATCAGCTAGATTCCTCCAACTTGCTTTTTCCACAATGTACAGAGTTTGGGTGGATTAGAGGCTACAGGTAGGCATTTGGTTGATTTTTCTCCATATCTGTGACATTTCAGATCAGCTGGAAGTTGTTTCATTGTCTTGAATGCAGAGTGAGCTATGTACCTTAATATGTAATATTATATGTAATAAAGCTGACAGTTTTGGTTTGGTCCACCTTTCTGACCGCTTTAATATTCCCAAATAGAGTTGAGTGACAGCTGGGAGACTTCTCTGTTTTGAAGTCACTTTTTAAAGTTGGTCTACAGATCCTTGCATTGCACACGTAGTTCCGCATATAAACATTTCCGCTTGTATTCAGGCATAAAACGGCATATTCGCTTACCAAACTGACAAGGCTCTACTGGATATTTTTGGTATTCTTACATGTACCGGTACACCTCTAGTCTTAGTGTTTTCCCAAAGAATGTAGCTCCTCAACTTCAATGAAATTTCCAAAATGCTGCCAACCTTTCTAAATCAAGCATGTTCCATAACTGATACTGAAAGTCTCTCATCCTATCCCCTCACCCTGAATGACCTGCAAATATGTTTCACCATGTTGTAAAACATTTTCTTGCCTTTTAAATAGCTTCTAACAACTCACTGATCCTGAAAATAGCCACCATTGAGTCTTCACTCAGTAACAGGGTCCACATTGATGTGGTTGTCAAAGCAATGTGGTAGCACTTTTGTATAGTGCATTCACTGATCAATCTATAATCAGAGCCAATCAAGCTGAATATCTGTCCATTCCCATCACCAGTCATCTTTTTCAGTTTAATAAACCTATTGCTGCCTCACTTGTTAACTCTAAAACATGTTATGTTAAATGTACAATCACATACTGACTAAAAGTAATGTTAGTGGTGCTGATGGCTCTGCTTTCTCCCAAATGAGCAAATCTCTAGTTATGTTCAACTACCTTTATAAACGTTACTGCTCGTCTTACCTTATATCTTAGCTATTTAATCACAGATTTTATTGTTGTGTTCTTATAAACATTAATAAAGCCAAACAAACCACAACTAAGGAATGCAACCATTCTCATTTTATATTTATTATTATTTAGGTCAAGGTTTTACCTTAAAAATCATTAGGAACTATAGAATAGAGTAACAATCAAACGTTCAATTCAAAGCCCAGAGAGCAATGAAGAAGCCTTAAAATAATTACCAGGACTGCAATTTAAAAACCCAGGTTCTGCTGCAGCTACGTGTTGGATCAATGCTTATTTGCACTCCTGCGATATGCAGTGTGATTTTTTTTTCCTAGACCACGTTTTACAGGGACTTCCATGCATTTCTCAACACAACAATCCAAAACTATCCATCTATAATCTAGAAGCCCCAATAAACACCTCAATAAAAGCCCGTGAGATCCATACAGGAACATGGTGTGGTATAACAGTCTCCTGAGGTGCTTGGACTGCAGTCAGGAAACAGTTTATTTTCAAAGCTCTGCCATGGCCCATTAGACAAAATAGCCTATTGGAGTTTAGTGTTCTGCCAGAGCATGATTTCTTTTTGTTTTGGATTGGCAGACGGCGGAGGAGCAGCTAGGTGACGGCTGACAGCTCAGTCCCTGCTGTGCATCTGTGGGCTACATCATCCAAGTGTACCAAGCTGAACATATGTGAAGAAGCAGAGCGCTGCTACAGGAACAGTAAACAACAATCACATGCTGCAGCTATAAGGCTGCTGCCTCCGCCACAGTGAAAGGAACGCCTGTATTTATCACAAGCTTCACAGCTCCGCTCCTCAGGGCATCTTAGCATTGTTAATACACATCAAACAATCCTTCAGAGAAGCCTGTCTTTAGGTTTATATTATGTTCCTTACTGTGTTCCTAACAGTGCTGAAAGGTTTCCATCCTGCACTAACCTTCCTTTCTTAGTTTCTGTCATCACTATGAGCAATGTACTAGTGGCTGAATTTTAACCTCATGATGGGGTCATGTTAATCAGGTAAACAGTTAAAAGTTTGGATTTGTCTTTTCCATCCACTAAGGTGGTCTTTCCTTTTAAAAAAAAACAAAACAACACAAAGATCATACAGAAGGATATACGTGGGCTTAAACATCTGTAGCAGCTTAATGGCACATGGAGTTGACAGATAAGGGTTACTGCTGAAGCAATAACCCAATGCACCTGTGTGTGGGTTTATGAGTACGTGTTGTTTTCAGCACTGTGTGGTTTCTCTTTCTTCATCATGTTCTCCTGTCTGATGCCAAAGGCCTGCAGCTCTCACCAATCTGTGCATCCGGCTCATTCTCACCTTTCTGCCTCAATGAATGCCTTCTTTCACAGTGGAAATAAGACGTACTCATGAATTCACATGGAGGAAACGGCTTACAGTGCCTTGCAAGAAGCTTCTTAAAACATTTTCATATTTTGTCAGGTGTCAATTGTTAAAAGGCAAAGGAAAAATCTTTTACCGTTCATCTTTGCTAAATAGCTTAAGGTCAGCTAGATTGGATGAAGAGCATCTGTGAACATTAGTTTTCAAGTCTTGCCACAGGTCTCAATTTAGATTTAGTTTTTTGCTGCCTTAAAAGCTTTTATTTCAGGATGACCTTGTATTTATCTCCATTGATCTTCCCCGATAAAATGCCTTCCACTTAGCATGATGCAGCCACTACCATGTTTCACTGTGGAATGATGTGCTCATTGTTATACAGACTTAGTTTTCTGCTACACAGTGTTTTGGATGTGGGCCAGAGTTGTGAAGTGCATCACTAATAGTTGTCGTGTTGACAGGCCCATTCCCACATGAGCTGTGGATGTCCGCAGCTCCTCCAAAGTTACTACGGGCCTCTTTCCTGCTTATCTGATTTTGTCAGCCATGTCAATTTAGGTGGATGCCCATGTCTTGGTAGGTTTTGCGGTTGTGCCGTAATCTTTACATTTTCAGATGATGTTTTCTAACAAACCTCTGAGGCCTTCACAGAACAGCTGGATTTATACTGAGATTGATATACACACATTGGAACTTCATTTCCTTATTTTTAATAATAAGGAAATATTATTATTTCCGTAAAGACATTTCTAAACAATTTCTCCTTTTCCTTCCTCTTCATAATTAATTATTCAGTACATTGAAGTTAGTGCTGGTAAAGTTAGTAAATCCAGAAAGGTTCATTGGGCGTGAATACTTTTTAGGAGGCACTGTATATAATGATCTGGAGCTATGCTATTAGGTTAAGTGTATTGTGGTATTTTGCTGTCATGAAAGACTGATGTATTATTTATTGATTAGTTTTCATCTCTACATCACAAACACCTGACATATGCACACACAAAGAGAGTAGCTTGATTTGTGTGTGTGTGTGTGTGTGTGTGTTGGGGGGGGGAGAGAATATAAGGATAAGGGTAAAGAAAAGGCAGGCAGTCACTCTCTGCTGCCTCGCTTTGCATCGCTACGCTTTTAGCTGGGTTGCCATGGACACGGACATCTCAGAGGTGATCTGGCCATTTTATTTTAGGTCTCACCACCAAAATCAAGTACCACAAATCCAGGATTTTTAATCAAATTGAATGCTAATGATCCCGAAGCTGAGCGCAAATTTGTGACCTAAAGTTGCCAAAGGTGAAAATGCAAACAAAGCATTAAGTCATGTACAAACCTGCCATCTAAAGATTATGAAACCTCTTATTTATGCATACTCTTATTCCTAATCAGCACAATTCAGCCAGCAGAAACAGTAACAGCTTATATATATATTATTTTAATGTTTAAATGAGTGTCAAACATGTTTTTCTCCCTAGGCTGAAATCAGCAGGTGCTATTGTGGAAACTCCCATCATGCGTCTTCTTCCTGCTTATTAGACCTCTGTGGCGCAGGAGAGAGATTATATTTGTCCTGCGCTAGGAGCAGATTCATACACACATACTCTAACATGATCTAATATGGCAGCTCCTGCACACTAATGTAAACAAGAACAAAATTCAATTTATGAGCTTTCCAGTGTGTCTGTAAATAACTCTCACCCTGAGGCAGTTTGGAGTTAGATTCTTGCATTTCTGCATCAGAGGACCTGCTCTAGTAAACCAAAGGAAAAGAACGAGAGAACATGGTTCATCAAACATAAACTAGTTCCTATTTAGGCGTCCGACTGCACTAGTGTTTGATTAAGAAGGCACTAAAAATGTGTCCTGAAAAAACGGGGGAAAATTAGACTGTATATGTAGCTTCGGTGATTACTCAGGCTACTTCACGCAGCGTTTCTCTCTGTACACTTGGAGGATGGATGTGGCTGCTGCACCTGTGCTCCCGAGCATACTGATCAGGCAGAGAGAGAGGGCCTCCAAACAGGCTGTAGTTTGTCTTTAGTCTATTACTTCACTAAGACACATTCATTTTCAGCTAAACATCCAATTTGTGAACAAGGAAACAAAGCGAGATTCTCAATAACTGAGAAAAACCAACCTGTGTCATGATGATTACACTAAAATGTATATAGTGGTCTTTTGCTTTTATGTCAAACAGAACAGCAGGTATTGCTATGTGCTCAGAAAACTCCTGTCCCCATCATCTCTTTCATTCATTACTTCACCATTTTCTGTGAACTTAAGCATCGTAGCCACTACAAATACAGATCTGCTGTAGCCATCAAGGGTAGTTTGAGCCCTTTAAACTGGTTACATATAATATTAGGCTGCATGGTAACTTAATTATATCCTACCAAAATGTGCATCCAAGCTATCCGTGACGGCTGCAATTTGATTTGTGAATTTCTATAAGATATGTCATTACAGTTATAATGTTATCTATAATAGTTATTGATTATTGTTTTGACTTTAATACACCAAATTTATCAAAAATATAGAAAGATCTGCTAAATTTAGTAGTAGTTTTAAAGTTCTTATAAAACAATATTTTATCTTCCTGCTGATCTGCTTTCTGTAAAGTATAAAGTATAACGAGCTGAAATTAGCTGGTTTATCAGCTGGACTGTTAGTCAAATATTAGCTGTTGAAGGCAAAATCTTTCGTGGTGAAATAAAATTTGTCAGCTGTCTTTAGTCTTTCCAGACGTGCTGACGGCTGATTTAGTGACACAACCTACAACTATTATCAAGCACTGTAGGGTATTTTCTGGAAAAATCATGCAATGCGACTCCTGCTGCAGCTGACGTCTCAGTCCTGGCCTCTTCTGTGCAGTAATGAGTGCTTCTGCTGCTGTCCTCTCCTCCTGTCCAACTCTAATAATAAGCACATTAATATCCACAACTGGCGGTCAATTTATTGATGAACTGATATGTGTAGCAGCAACAAGTCAAGCGGTCTGGCATTCTCCTCTTGACTGGAAATATTTCCAAACAGATGATTTTGTCTTTTCCCAAATTATGGGCAACGTTAAGGAGCTCCTAATAACTTAAATGCAAACAGTCAGTGGGGAAAACGAAGTTAGAGCTCAAATGATGGTCAGCGGTATTAAGACAGAATGTGACATGTAAGCAGTGTTCATCTGATCACTACCACAGCAACCACTACTTCCCGTTTAAACTGACAGGAAGAGGTTTCATAAATGCAACAAAAAATGCTTTAAGTGCTGTTCCTCCTCCGCTCATTATGGCTGTAAAAAGTGCTCCAATAAAGCTAATGTTTCTGACAGCTTCAAGTAGTTGGTGTATTGTTTCTGAACTCTTCAATGTTCTGATGGCATCGCTGTCTGTAAACTGTTTCACTAACAACCACAGTTGATTCAGAACCTCCTAAAGCATTTTCAGCCCGCATGTGCCGGTCTTACACTTCTCTACAATCTCCCAGTGTACATCTTTTAAAAAATGCACATAAGTTAGCAAAACTGAACTCTCTGGAGTGCAGAGAAAGAGATTTAAGAAGAGCACAATCTAAAAAGGGACAACAGAGGGAAAATGAGTCGGTCTATCAGCTCCTTATCAGTCAGCTCTAAAATGGCCCTTTAATTAAAAGTAGGTGGTAATGAACACACTCGGGAGTCTGATTAGCAGCTAATGCCCCTTGCTGTGAGCAATGGGCTCCCCCTCTCTGTCTGCCCTCTTTAAAGCCTCATTGAATAGCACACAGCAGCTCAGACTCCAACTCTAAAAGAACCCTGAAATCACAGCAGCCGCCTTTGGCTAAAAACAGTAACACCTTGACATTTATACCCTCATAATGTGGATTCATTCACGCTTCAGTTCATAATTTTTAATAATGAATTTGTTCCCAGTTTCATTTCACTTCATGACTTAATGTATTCTCTCAGGGCAAACCCCATCAGTATATGGACAATGGAAATATGTGACTCAG
Source organism: Crenichthys baileyi (assembly GCA_036173005.1). Taxonomy (NCBI): domain Eukaryota; kingdom Metazoa; phylum Chordata; class Actinopteri; order Cyprinodontiformes; family Goodeidae; genus Crenichthys; species Crenichthys baileyi. The sequence goes on along the minus strand of JAHHUM010002890.1, from coordinate 763,269 downwards.
CTAGTTAGAAATACAAAATAACTCGACTCTTCATTACCGTCACACAGTCCACAGATGATAGAGGGTTCCTGCATGCTATAAGAAGCATCCATTAGAATTTCATTAATTTCCTCTGTCAGCAAGTCTCAGTAAAAAAAAAAACATACGTGTGTCGGCTGAAAGCTCATCAAGGCGCGGGCAGTAATCCAACCATCCATGGCCAGCGAGACAATACCCCGTCTTTAAGTTGTTTTTGTTTAGGACACAGTAATCCTCCAACCTCTGTGCTGCAGCGTTAGCATGAATCTGAATGCATTTAAACTCCACTGAGAGGATGATAAGCAGAGGGGATTTGAGCAGTTAAACCGAAGTTTTAATACGTTTTCCTGTGAAAATCATAGGACCTTTTTCCTTAAAAGTGTTGCAACCCTATAGGTGAATAAATATGATGTATTTTTGGATTTGCCTCTATACACTCCATTCTCATAATGAAAATGTTTAGAAAAATCTGGCCTTTAGGTAGAATACATTATTTAACCAATGGGTGGGGAGAAATCAACTTACTGGCAAAAAAAAGCATTTTATGTCATACAATCATACATGAGGAGGTTACTAAACTCTACTGGTGCGGTCTGCTTTAGTCAGATGAGACGAAAATTGATCTTCTCAGCTAGACTCAGTCCAGTTGGGTTCAGCATAAACCAAAGTATGTTGACATTTGAAAACTGTGGAAAAACACCTCATGACCATTGTTAAGTACAGTGGAGGATGTGCGATGCTGTGGCCCTGTTTCTGGCATTTGCAATGGCAAATACAAGACCGATTTAGGTAAAAATCTGGTGGACGGTCAAGGCAAACTGTTATTGGATGGCCCTTATGACCTAAATCCTTTAGAAGCCTGTGGGGTGAGCTGAAGACAAGAAAGCATAAGTTCAGTCCTCAAAGGCCAGTATCCTGGAAATTTTAAATGTGTTTTTGCTTCAACACACCTGAAACAAATAACTAGGTCATTAGAAGGACTTTTAGATCCCCTGATCTAGAGAGCGAGTGTGTAAAGATGAATGGAGGGAAGGCCAATACAATTTTACCAGGAAAATATATTGCTTAATGTAGCATTTATTAAATGTACTCAAAAAAACATGTTCTGTAAAATTATGCTACTGCTTTAAAATCCATTTAAGGCAGTTTACACATCTTTACCAGGGGTACCAGTGTGCAGGGTGTTGTGCCATTATCTCCCGGTACAGAACAGCAATGTTTAAATCTCATGGTTTGAAAAATGTTCTGGGTGCTTTGGTTATAAGGCAAAGTTCACAGTACCTTCCAGAAGTTGTCAACTTTGCCGTAGACGAGTGACTGGTTCTGCCTCTTGATGTCGTCGATGTGCTTGATATCGCTGGCGTTGAGGTGCTGCTCCACAACGAAGCCCAAAAAGCTGTTGTCTGGGGTGTGAGCTGTGACAGAAAAACAAGAGAAAACAATGTGAATTTCTATGAGACTTCCAGTAACAGAACAGAAATTGTGTAAAAAGTGTTTTTTATGGTAGTAATGATTTTATACATTCAGCCATGTTTCTTCCTAAAATAAATGCATTAAAAGACTAAATTGTGTAAACTCTAAAATCCATTTTAGCTAAACAGTTTAGTACAGATCATAAACTCAAAGGGACATGAAGGCTGCTCCACAAACGCACTCAATTTCTGAGTGCCAAGCAATGACCGGTAACTATGGGAACCACAAGATGAGCAGGTCAAGTGTGGTACCCAAAGCTGGCAGCGCCTCACCTCGCTGCCATCTGTCTTGTAAAACAAATCTGCAGACAAGAGTCTGGACTGCAGTCAGAACAGAACCAGTCAAGAGTGAAACCAGCCTGATGATATCACTTCAAAAAAAAAAAACATGCAGTGTACGAGAGGTGCAGAGAAACACTGGCATCGGATAAGGAAGCGGAGCTTCAGGGAGCTGTTGCGGTTTTTCACCACGACTTTAAAACCACAGAGCCAAACTGCAGCCAATCAGTCAGGAGGGGCTAAGACTCTTCGCCAACTAATAAATAAGGGAAGAGTTCAGGGAGCTCATTTCAGCTGTTAAGCAAGTCCAACTCCAGCACTCATCATGGCAGAGAACAAATCTCATGCTCTGAATGTTGGGATTTTAACACATGATGGCAACCAGGATAAGAGCAATCCAGACCTCGGACCAGACCAAACAGCAAAAACAATGAAGCGGTGTTAAAGTTGAGCAGCTCAGCAGTAATAAAGTTATTTTTCAGCTGAGGTGTTGGCTGGAATGTGACAAAAGTAGTGTTTGTTCTGTCCAAACAGTTAAATTGACTCTGGCTAAACACTTACAGGTAAACACTGAAAGAAAGGCGCTCTTCAGAGTAAATGAGGTCACCAGACTGAGCAGTTACTCAGGAATGTCAGAAATGTGCTATCTGAACATATCTCATAAATGGAGATTTATCATGTTCTACATCTTACTGCATAACTTCCTAGCAGTAAGTATGTTTTTACACCGTGACAAAAAGCATAAAACTATCAAAAACAAGATTATGTCTCGTTTGCAAATATGATCCAAAGTATTCAAATCTTCCCAGCATCGGGATGCACAGAGGAGCGTTTCTACCGCTTCGCACAGTTGGTCCAACTTTACATGGGGAGTGTGTGGGAGGGAACAGGAACGTGGGAGTAGCACTTGGGAGGATATCAGCAGATCTTTGTGAGGTGTCAGTGTGAGCAGGAGCCATGTGAAAACAGTCTCCATAAATACCTGCTGGATTGTAAGCTTTAGAATGACGCCTCACAATACAATAAAGGCTCAGAAACAGAAACACCAACTGGAAATCACAAATTTGAGAAAAACAACAGAGAGGTAATATCACAACTGATGACATGTACTGTGTCTTGCTAAAGTATTCATACCCTTTTCACATTTTATTACATTAAACCACACAGTGAAACATGGTGGTGGCAGCATTATGTTGAGGGGAGGCTTTTCTTGAGCAGTGACCAGGAAGCTGATCAGAGTTGGTTGGCTAAAAAACATCTTACATTTGAGGGTGACATGTCATCATGCAACAGTTCATCTATAAATAAGTTATGAATTTAGTTAGGACACATGTTCTCCGCCTCCTTTTTTCTTCTTATGTCTTTTCCCCGTGGTCTCCTGTTTGGACTGGGTAGGGTGTAATTTCTTTCTGTGATGGAACACCAGCAAGGTGCCTAATATCATAAAAGCAAAGCTGTTCCACTGTAATCCTTGCCTGCATGATCTTTCAAACAACACAAATATTGCTGGTTGGAAGGCAGATGTGCTTTGAGTACTACAAAGAGGCTACGTTAGCACTCGCGTACCAAACTGGCTGTGTAAACAGGACAGGCTGGTAATTAACGCTCAGGCCTCTTGATGCTTTTGGCAACAGATGCCTCCTCTCCCACTAGAGCCGCCACTCAAAATGTCACTCAGCTTGCTACAGCTTCAATCACTACTAGCTAACAAACAGCCTGGGAGGACGGGGCTGCTGCAGAAGCAGCTGCTTTGTTGCTACTGATGAACTTGTGAGTCGGGAGACAAATTTGCTTTGCAATAAAGCCTGAACTTCCTCTGCTAGATTGGGAGTAAACAAGGCACAACATGGTCAGCCTGAGCGCAGGAGTAGGGTAATAATCTTCAGTTTAGGACATCTCTCTCTGGCCATAATTAGCCTTTAATGCTGCCTTTAAACAATAGGTTGCAGTGGTGGAGGATCTGTGTCGTGTCCTGACTACCTGTACAGGTACAGCAGGCTCCTAAAAAGCAGTTTGTTGTTTCTACAGCAGCGGTGGCCAAAGTCAGTCCTCGAGGGCCGGTGTCCTGCATGTTTTAGATGTTTCCCTGCTTCAGCACATCTAATTTCCATTGATGGCTTATTACCAGGCTGTTGCTGAACTGCAATCACCTGAATCCGGTTTGTGAAAGATAAAACATGCAGGACACCAGCTCTCGAGGACCAACTTTGGACACCCTTGTTCTACAGCATTCCTGGGAAACAGCGTTAGGGCTTTAATTTTGTTCAGTCGTTTAAATTTGTCAAATGGAGCAGCTGTTTCAAATGAAACAAGTTAGAAACAAAGTAAGAGGTGCTCAGGCATAGATGTTCCAAATGCTACAAAGGTTGCAGGTTCATGTGGGATCAATTATAACCTTCCAATTTATACTTAACAGGAAACGTTCAGTCTCCAGCTGGATGTGAAATAAACAAACACAAAAAGTCTAAAAATATATGAAAAACTACTTTTAAAAGATGTGTTGGAGAGAACAGTTACAATTTCACACAAACTTCACAATCCCACACAGACAAAAAAAAAGCAGAAAAACCAAAGTGAAAAGGTGCGCCCGCAATGCAATCGATCAAACCTTTCCAGGCACAATCAGACTGGCAGATCACCAGCATGATAACAGCTGCCAAAGCCTGACGGATAAATACTCTGCTTCTTTCAACTGAACCTCTTACTTGTGCTCTTTTCCATCTCTGGAAGGGATTAGAAGCAGCAAATAACCAAGAAATTACATTTTTTGGAACAAATTAAAATAACTAAGCAAAACAGCAGCTGATGAAGCACTTCTATAAAACCAAAATACTTTTTCATAGATCGCTTTGCCTCAACTGTTGGCTGCTGACAGAAAACTAAAAGACTAATTAAAAAAACCAAACACAAAGTGAACAGCAGAAAACACTGGTTGCAAATCCAACTCAGATATAGATTAATGAGGTCGATTTAGCTCCGTTTTGTCTTAGTTGACCAGAGACCACGCAGTCCCAATTCCCTGAACTCAGTGATTTATGGAGCAAAACCTAATCGCAACAAATGAACCAATCCAAATCCAGAATGAATTATTTTACTGGCACTAAATAAATCCATTGCTAAATCTATATCTAATGGATGGCTTGGAATGTCCATTGTTTATTTTAGTTCTGGTTGTGTAGCTGAAAGGTTGACTAAAAGCAAAACTCATTGAATTAAAAATCCCAATAAAATACATGTTTATTGATGTCACACGATGACAAATGTCAGAAAGTTCAAGGCTATTAATACTTTTGCTAGGAACTATAAAAGTGAGATACGGTAGCCTTGGCAGATCTGATAACTAAAAGAAGTTCACTCAGACCCAAAATGTCATCCTACAAATAAAGATGACTTCACTGTAAACATATAATGCATTCATGTAATCTTCAGCCCGAAGGTAAGGTGTTGTGCAGCACAGAACAGAATTGAAAAACAATCCCCAATGTCTTGTGCCTGGAACTGATGTCGCTTTGGGGTTTTAACACTTGGCCAAACCACAGTGCACTTGTTTCACCCGAGATATCATCTAACCTAGCGCCTCTTAGCTAGATCTTCTGCAAAAGCCCTGGTGTTTTATGAGAAAGACATACCCTATTCAGCTGACAAAGGGCCTATTCAGGTGCGGTTGGATTCTGCAAAGCACCTGGCTTCACCTTGCAAACTGGAATAGCAGGGGTAACATTTCACTTTCTCTTAGCCATGGGGAAAAGGTCAGTACCCCAGGGTGCTAGCTTGCTTCCTCCTTAAAACATGGCCTCTCATCTGCATCAGGAAATGGGGTTGATTTAACCTGGAAGAGTGATTTTACAGTCTAAGCCCTGAACAACATGCATCTATAAAACCTCTATGTCCTACATTCATAATCACAGTAAAAAGAGGAGCTGAAATTCTGATCTCTTATTTACCAATCTTCTTGATGATATTCCATTAGTGGTGCTCTGCTGGATTTTATCCATCTTTTGCCTTTTTTTTAAATCAAAAACTATGTATTCATTGGTCAAAATTCAGACAAAATGATACCTTTTCTTAGAACAGAAAACTTGGAATCATGCAAAATATCTTAAAACCTACAAAAACCCTTTACAGAATGCTGCAGCTTTGAGGAACATTATGAGCTGAATAATTCCTACACAATGGTCATTTTAAAATTCCTGAATGTGCCACAATCAAATTTACCAAGTTTAAAAATTCCATTTTGAGCTATGAATATAAAAACTGCGCAGTAAATTTTCTACAGATAATCACATACAGGTCAGGACGTAAATACTGAATCTAAAAAGGATGGATGGATGAATGGAATAGTCTAAAATACAAATATTTTTTTTCATTCATTTTTCCATACTTATCCAGACCTCGATAAAACTTAAATCAAATTCCAGACCCTTCCAGATTTTTCCAGACCATGTAGGAACCACGAAGCTGACAATTGGCACACTTACGGAACATGGTGTTGAACTGCTGTGGGTTGAGGTTCCACTTCCCCCACGGCGTCTTATGACCTTTGGACTGGGCGTAGTGGGCGTGGTTAAACTCTGGCTCCGTACCAAAGGAATCCAGCACACGCAGCATGCACCTGTGGTGCAATAAATAAATAAATAAATCACAGAAATTTAAGCTGCTGACAGAAACTAGAACTGTGCAAGTGATCAAATATGTTAGCAGGCATTGACTTTGGCACCAAGCAAAAAACAATTGATAGCTCCTTGTTAAGAGGCAGCATTCAGCTCGCAAGACTGAAATATAGCTACATATATTCAGCTAAATCTTTTAAGAAGTCAACTCTGTGACAATCTAAGATGGGCAATGCAAGTTCAATAAATTCAAACTTGTTCACCCAATTCTTTAAAAAATGACATTGTGTTGTATAAAAAGTTTAAATAAACCATTACAAAACAGTCTAAAAATATAAGAAACGTCTCACTGGAAATGTTTATATTGAGGTTTTTAGATTAAGATTTGGACATAATATCTATGTGAGAAAATATCCATTTACTGCAAGCACTTTTGTTACTACATGGCAGAAAAAAAACAGCCACCTCAACAGTGAAAAAATTTAAACAATGTCTTTTAAATTACCATTTAAGATACAAAGGAAATCAACTTATTACACCAAAGGAGAGAAATCATGCAACAACAGTAAGTCTTCGTTGTCCTAGTCTGATAGTGCAGGCCAGTGATGAGAACACTGCTGAGTGAGCATCGTGGCAAACCTAAAGGTCACAGGACATAATTAATGAGACCATATCCAGGGATGGGAATCTTAAACTGGTTGCTGACCTTTAACTCTACCCTCTGCATTTTCAGACTCACTCATTGTTACTCACTCTTGCTTTCTAGACGGTCATTTGAATAAATTTTGCCTGCTCCAATCTGTGTTGGGAAGGACCAACGCATGTATGCATCTCCTTAGCTGTTCACATATGATGGTTCTGTCCATGCAAAGGAACAAAATGTTATGTAGAAGAAACTCTTTACGATACAAGTTAGTAGAATTACATATCAGTAATTTCACCAAAAAATATGTTGTTTTTCAGCGATAGTCCGCCTACTCTGATGCTACACATCTGGCTGTGTGAACTGTGGGAAGGCCCTGGGAGAGCAAGGAGCTGGGAAACCGATTCACCAGGAGGGAATTTTCTGCTGAAAGTAGAACAGCATGCCCACATGCTATCTCCAGTCACTCCAGAGAAAAACAAGCCTCATCTGTCCCGGGTAGGTAGACCCTGAACAGATGGGGATGAGCCGCTGGAGCCTTAACACGATGAAACCGTGGCTATGCGCAGAATCCTGAGTTAGGGGAATCCTAACAAGGCGTTTGAAAGCCACCAAGTACATTGTGACACTTGATTTAACCAATCTGAGCCTGAAAAAAGATGTTTCTAAAGATGACTCTACAATGTAATTCAGCTGAAGTGATCCTTAAAGAATTGTGCATAACGACTATTAAATGCAAAAGGTTGCCCTGTTTCCACAATGTGTCAACGTGTCATGGAAACCTGACCCAGCACCGCCACATGGGAACTCTTCTCTTTTCTAAATGAGACTGTTTGGATTTCAGACAGTGTTCATAGTTTGTTTTCAAAAAACAAGCTTTTATTAATCAACTAATCACATCTGAATGCTTTCAGTTATTTTTCAATCACAGCCTCGTGAACAAAATATTTGGCTGTTTTTGAAAAGAGGAAGCACAAGAAAAATGTAGTTTCCTAATGAAAGTATTTCCACATGGGATGTCAGCTGACAAAGATGCTGCACTTATAAAAAGGCAACATGAGGTTCTTTAAAGTATCTTTAAATTGTACGAGCTACAGTAGATATTTACATCCGATTCAATTTTCTCATTCTCATGCATCCGTTGGAAATATGCCTATTTAGCCAGCTAACAGAGCTGATGTTGGATATTTTCTGTAGATATAAGATGGATTTTTGCATACTGTGCAATTACAATGTAATCTCATTTTCTGAAGCCATGCTGATGCAAAAGAGGGTTTCAATTTCCAAAGAAATAAGAGAAAAATTTGATAAAAGAGAACCAATGGCTTTAGTTTGCTCTTTGGAAAAACTACTTCAGGGTAGAATAAAGCAGAATAAAGGAAGGAAGGATGACGGACAGGTAGATAAAAGAATGGATGGATGCTGTCTGCTTCATCTCAGTCCAACTTACAGGCAGAAATTAAAAACTTCTGAGCCTGTGGTTTGGATTGTCAGGAAGTGAACGGAGCAGTCGAAGCAGGCCTGTAACATCGGCTTTGATTGCTCCAACTGGAGTGTTTTTGAAGCTTCAGCCACTGACATGAATGAACTTACTGAAACTGTTTCTTCTTATGTATTTTTTTTGTGAAGACGTGTGTGTGCAGACCAAGACCTTTCACACATACAACAATAATAAACCATGGTTCACTTCACATCTGAGGACGCTGCGTAGGAACAAACAAGAGGCTTACAGCAGTGGGGACCAGGCCCTGTATAAGTAGGCCAGGAACATACTGACCAAGGAGAGCAGCTAAGAGAAGCTAAGAAAACAGCTTCTCAGCTAACGACCCAGATGCAGTTTGGAGTGGTCTGAGAAACCTCACTGCCTGCAGGAGCCCGTCCCCCCCACCGTGAAGAGAATCCTCATCTGGCAGGCGACCTTAACAGCTTCTACTGCAGGTTTGAAAAGCAGCCGTTAACACCTCCCACCAACTTGTCCACATATCACTCTGACAGAAAAACTCCCCATGCACCAAGCACCCTCCTCTCCTCACATCCCCCTGCCTGCATTCAAGATCCCAGAGGAAGATATAAATGCTTGTTTATCAGTGTTTTTTGTAAAAAAACACTGATAAACATTTAAAAAACAATTTTTCTTTTTATATATTTATATTTAAAATTTCTTCAATAAGAGCAAAGTGGCACCAAAGTCAAATTCCTTTTTTGTGGGCACAAACTTAAAGCGAAATAAAGCGGATTCTGAATCTAGATGGAGAGATGGATGGATGAAAGAATGGATGAACAGAAGGATGGCAGAAAAAATGGATAGACGAAACAATCAAAGAATGGACGGATGGTTGATCGAAAGTATAGATGGACGAAAGAGTGGATGGATGGACCAATAAATGAAAACAAAGATGGACAGATGATCAGTGGGACAAGGAATATAGTTTGATAGGGCATGTATTTGTCTAAAATTTAGATTGGATATGTGCGCATACAGAACCTGGGAAAAAGGCAGCAATAATTACAGGGTTTATTGTTAGGGACCAAAATGGGATCTTATAAATAAAACACTCCCTTTTCCTCTTTAATATAGCACCTTGGTAATTAATCAATGCAAGCTTAAGAAAGCTGTGATTTGTATAACGAATTATAAAAAAAGTAACGAACTTTTAACTGAAGACACTATAGTAAAACGGCAATAGAGGGAAACTTGGTTTTCATACTGTGTAAAAAGAACGAGAAGATAACATCTCCAATAGCTCTTCACTTCTTTCATCAAAACACATTAAAAGCTTAATTTGGCATGAGGTGCTCAGATATGAATGTGTAACAACAGTAGGGGAAAATAATGCAGAAAAACACTAATTGGGCAACTCATTACGCCTGAGGCAAATCAATGTCTTTTGGGCACAGAGCTACCAGATGGAGTTTAAAGTGTTACTGCGAAGGGAAACAAAAGCCGGTGACGAGCAAAGAGGAACCAACCGGGGCCGTTAGAGCCCCCAGACCTATTGTTCCCCCTCTTTTCCTGTCAGGAGAAGCTGACGGGAGCTTTTTCAAAACAAATCAAGACGACCTAATCTACAGTCCTCAATGGGGCACTCAGAGAGAATAGACTCGACCAGTTACAATATAATAAACAAAAGGTAGACCTTGGGGCGTTTGGGACATTGCAGTAATGTATGAGCAGAAAATAGACCCATTGTTCCATCAAGCATCAGACAAACTTCCTCCCTGCAACATGTGCCTACATGACTGCAACGGTTAAACCACAGATGGCAAACAGAGCACACGGTTTAAAGACCTTTAAAGCCTTGCAAAAGTATTTACAACCCTTGAACTTTTTTACATGTTACATTAAAAGGAAAACGTTTGTGTTTTATTTGGATGTTATGAAAGACGAACAGTAGGGCACAATTATGAAGGGAAAGGAAAATAAAATTACAATGAAAGTCTGAACAATGTCTGTACTTGTAATTAACCCTTTTTAATTTGATAACCTTGAATAAAATCCAAAAGCCAACTACAAACCTACCAATATCTGATCGTCCGCACGCAACGGTGGCAATAACTAGAGAATTAGCTAAGATTCCCATGGTAACTCTGGAGGAGCTGTAGAGATCCACAGCTCAAGTGGAATCATTTGTACATCAATTAACTAAAGGTGGAGCTTTATAGTTGGAGGAAGCTAAGCATTTCTCATTGGTTGAATATCCCCAGCATCTTGTTTCAGTCATATCCCACTTTACACTCGCAGCTCATCTTCTCTGTTCACATTTAGACAGTATTTTACAGAGTTTGAATTCAAAGACATTGATAAAACTTTCCAACCTTAGGGCAAAAATGTAACAAAATGAAGCACTGAGTTCCGCCTTAAGCGTCTCCATGGAGACGGAGTGAGACAGTAACGGTCTCATAAAACCCTTTTGTAGAAATTAAACAGCAAAGTCAGAACATTTCACATCCTCAGACAAAAAAAAAACAATCCCAGGATTGTTGATCATTCACCCACTTCAAGTTGGAATGGAATGTGGTTTTTCTTCCTAAGATTCCAAAGATATATTTATTTCATAGGCTTCAACCATAAAAGAGCCGTTACATTATTACAAACCTTTTCTGGGTTAAAGAGTCAGTTTCAGAGCTTAATCACAATGACAATGTTATAAATTATGTCTTTAGATTGCCGACTGCAATCCAGATCAGAGCTCTTTTTTCTTTTTGCTGCAGTCCAAGGTCAGCACCTTAAACAAAATCCATTGTATGAAGACATTTTTACACCGTTTGGCGTGTAGGTGCATGGATTTTAAACCATAACCAGTATAAAACAGTCGGAGATTAATGCCGTTCTGGCTTGATTGCACCGCTGTCGCGGTGAGTGGAGGTCTGTGTTCCCAGATCACAGCTGCACTCCTGCAGCATCGTTACGCAGTTCCTTTAAACAGCCCAGTTTTAGATCACACACCAGTGGAAAAGCCCCTTCACAGCCAAGGTAGATAAAAAGATTTTGGGGCAAAAAAAAAAGTTCAGGAATCTAATGTTTATGGCTGTAATGTGACAAAATGTGAAAAAGTTTATAAAGTGAATACTTTTGCAAGGCACTGTATATGACTAAGATAATTTGCTGCCTTATTTAATGATAGAACAAAGGTCAAAATCAATAAGAATTAACGACTTACTGGTAGTGGACCCAGGAAGGCCCTAGGGTCTTCTTAAACTGGGTGAGACCCACGATGTCGATGTATATGAGCTCCACCACCTTATCACCTTGGGTGGGGCAGCTAGATTTATTACCCATCACCTTACGCATGATCCTGCGGAGCAAAGGTTGCAGTGAAAAAAAGGAGGCAGCTTCTGATTTCACCATTTCATTTCACTAAACTGCCTTTAAAGGCAGAAAACCAATGTCAATAAATTCAGGAAGGCTCCAAAGTGGGGCCCGGGGGTCATTTTTGGCCCCTGGATTGATTTTGTGTAGCTCCTGAAGCCGATTAAAGAATGGTGCATATTTGGCCCTCCAGCAAAGCCAGTTGATGCATGTGGAGGTTTTTTTTTGTTTGTTGTAAGCTTAGAATGGAAAATGTATTCATCTTTTAATAATCATGATTTTTGCTTTCTTCTTCATTCCACAGTAAACAGAACCACAAATATCCAACAACTTTTACTCTAAACCAGACCTGGGCGCACCTAAATCTGCATTTGATTAATTTATTACACTTGGCCAAACAGAGCAAACATAAACAAAGAGATTCAAATCATGTTGTTGTCTCTGAGAATAATGAATCTTTAATAAAATACCTGTGCTTTTAGAAACAAAGGACACCTCAAGGAGAAAATGTATAGTATGTGAGCTACATCACAGCACTGCATCAGACTTTAACCTAAAAACAGAAATGTGTTGACTACTGACTCTTTGAGTTCAGCCAGGGATGCTGAGATGCGAACATCATGGCCCAGGAGGTACAGCGTGGTTATGAGATCACTCCACTGGACCAACTCTCCCAACGGGCCACCGCTGAAGGCGTTTTCTGCTATCTTGAAGCCTGACTCCTTGGTGAGCAGGCCCAAGTGAACCAGGATCTGACAGAGAGGAAGAGCAGAGGATTAAATACCTGACACAGGATTTTCATGTGGATTAGAGGGCCATGGCTATAGGGTACCAAGCAGTATAAAGTAAAACTAGGCTTTGCCTGAATTAGGAATGGGCTGGTTACCAGAATCAAGGTATACTAAGGTTCAAAAACACTTAGCATTGCTGTCATCTCTCTCCTACAATTTAAAATCCTCTTAATGAGATGGCACAGTTGGGGATGAGACCCAACTGGCAGATGAACAAATGTGGGGTCTTGAGTTTTTGTCTGTCTGTCTTGTTTTTATTCACTGTATTTTATTTAAAACATAATTCATTTCATTTAATTCGTAGTGCAGCCCTGCCTCTCCCTGACCTGTTTCTGCTCATCACCAGTCAGCTGATTAAATAACGATTCCTACATTTCTCCCTTAATTACAAGAAAAAAAACATTCAGAGGTTGAGAAATATTTGTGGTTATGAAGAATCTGGACAGGGCTGGTCTGGAAGCTCACCCATCACTGTTCTTAGGGTAACTCTGCTTAACTGTTGGCAGCTACCAGTTGCATGATTGGTAATCAGCCAGACTAATTAACTACTTTTTTTGGGGGGGTTGTTTGTTTTATATTTTATCCATTTTATAAAAATCTAAGTAACAAATTGTTGTAAAATAACTTTTATACATTATATTAAAAGCAGTTCTAATGTTTTATCGTTTTTACTCTTTTAAATAACAGCCAATAAAACCTTTTATGAAATTTTTGGGTTTAGATTTTTTTCATATCGGTCCATTCCTCATCTGAAGGGACCAACGTTCAGCTTCATGGCTGACAGTCGGGCTCTGTCTCTGAGCACACTGGTCAGGGATTAATACGTGTAGATTAATATCTAAGAGTTTAGCGGCTCAAATGAAGAACTGGCTTAAAAAGTATGCAGAGAGAAGGTTGAAGCTGTGTCAACAGAGACGGCAAAGGTGAGGAGAGTTGAGTAAGGTCCTAAAACAGGTAGAAGGATGGAAATAAGAGTCTCTGTTTACACTATAAGACCCTTTGATGAAAGGGATGCTGCTTTGCATCAACACAGCTGTATCATTGATGTAAGATGCTAATTTATTATGGATGCACGATATATCGGCATCAGCATAACTAACATGAGCATAAGCCGATGTGAGTTATCCAGGTGTGGATTACATAATGCAGACCTGGAAGCAGCAAGCACCTCAGAACACAATACAATATCCATGTCGGTCTGCTCTCACCACTGGCTCTTCCTCAAGCTTAAGTAGGACAGTCTGGAAGTGTGAATAAGTGCCTGGCTTTGTGTTTGTGAGTCCTCCGGAGACATGACACCATTGGACAGTTGTGTAACTGTTGTAAAAGTCTCAAGTTTTTAAAATTTACTGATAATTGTAAGAAATAACTAATCCTGAGAGCTGTTCCGCTTCAGGTAAATTGTTAGTGAGGTGTGCCCTTCATCGAGCTTACCTTCTTCTTCCTCCGCTTGGTCAGGTTCTGCTTGGCGGCCAGAGAGCGGATGGCGCTCAGCCACGGCTCGGCCATCCGTTTGATTCTCATCATCATCCAGCGAAACTCCTCCCGTTGGGACATGGAGCGGTAAAGCCCCCCAAAACTGGTCCGGATCTCCGCCTGCACACACACAGTTCAAACACAACTCAGAACTGCAAGATTTCTAAACTGTCAAAAGGTGATTTTTAAGGTGAGCTCTAGCTGAAAAAAATCATCACTACAGCAACCACGCGTCAAGCAAAGCTCATGACATGTTTCATTATATGGGTTCGAGTCCCGGCCCGTTTACCTTTGCTGCATGTCTTCCCATCCCGTTCTACACCCCATTTCCTGTCGGTCAACTTGCAAAATAAAGGCCACTAGTGCCACAAAATAAAAAATAAAAATAAAAAAAGATAGCGCTGGAGCTCATCAATAGTGACAGAAACAAAACATGAGGCATTCAAGTTTTCGTTCAAGAGATCTGCTTGTAGTGTAAATACTGAATTAATCAGGCCTTTTTATGCACCGACAATGAGGATAAAAAAGCGAGAGATTTACTCATATTGTGATAAATAAAATATATAAACATGACGGTTACAACATGTCAATCTGCGTATGTGTTGTAACAGTGCCTACTAACTAAAACATGTGCAAAATGTGGAAATGACACTGAGGCTACTGCCAACCGTAGTAACAAAATGAATGAGATACTACGAACAACACAGTAAAAAGCCTAGAAGAGAGAGGATCAGCCAGTCGGACAGGGCCAATGAGAGGAAGACAGAGGGAGGAGAGGAGAAACCACAGAGCCATTACCAACTGCTAAGGTGGCTGAAACAAGGCTGTTGCGAGGCATTAGCATCCCTCATCACGACAGGAAATCACTGTCACGGACTGTACCAATTAAAATCCAGCCCTGAATTAAAATCTCCAGTGCCCGCCTCTCCACCGCTGAGGGCTCAGTGCTGTTGAGGCATGCAGAGAGGGAGATGAAGAGTGCTTAATATTGATTCATTCACAGCAGAGGGAAAGGGGGAGTGTTTTTGTTTAAGTGCTGATACTGTGGTCCAGGTGCAAGCCTGCAAGTCTTGATAAGAGCAGGCTGGTTGCTGCTGGGCTGTTTTAAAATATCACAGCATATGAACACGGCTCCAAATCCCCAAAAACTGCTAATAAAACAGGAGAGCAGTCCCTAGCTTTTTTTTAAATTATTAAAATAACGCTTTTACTTGGAAGCAGGTGTATGTAGCATGAAGTCACCAAACCCGTTTGTAAAAAAAACATCTTGAGTTCTTGGAAGGATTTAGCTTGTAATTAACTTGTTTTGTGTGTATTTCTCACCTGCCCAGACCGGTCAATTTCCTCATTCAGGATCTTCAGCCTCCAGGGTAGACGGGGACACCAGTTTTCCACCTTAACAAGAAGCAGAAGACAGCTCCTCTCTTACCTTTCTGCATTTATTCCCAAGTAAAGCAATGAGCATTTTTTAAACCTTCTGTGTAGCTTATCAAGCATTAAATGGGCTGGGTGTATTCCTGCAGCTTTATTATCACTCCATCACATTCTTTTCATTCTTTGTGTAATCGCCATAATACTCCACATTTATGTACCAAAGTACAGTGCCTTTTACAAATTAAATACAATGTGTGACCTGCATTTGTATTTAGCTCCTTCTGAGTCATTACTTTGCAGAACCACCCTTCTGGTGGACGTATTTACCAGATTTGCACATCTGGCAACTGAAATTTCTATTCATTAGTCTTTGCACAATAAAGCTCAGTCTGAGCTCAAGCTCAGTCAGATATGATGAAGAACATCTGTAAACAAGTTGCAAGTTCTGCCTAAAACTCTCAATATGATTTAGATATGAAACTTGAATAGGCCATTCTAACATGATTAGTCTAAATTATTCGATTGCTCTGGTTCCATGTTTAGTGAGCTGTTGGAAGGTTAACTTTTTCTGCAGCCCCCCCAACAGGTTGTCTTCCTGTATCTTACCATCAATTCAGACCAGCTTCTCTGCCCCTGTTGAAGAAAAGCATCCCCACAATATAATGATGCTGCCACCACCATATTTCACCATAAGGGTGGAGTGTTCAGGGTGATGTGGGGAGTGGTAGCTTCCACCATAGCGTTATGCAAAATGACAGTCAGGCTATACATTAATTTTTTGACTCAGGGGTGCAAACAAGACCAGAAAGTAAGACATTTCCACAAAGGGGAGTTAATTTGTCTGATACTGAACAGTTGCCAATCACTTTTCAGGAACTGTGATTTAATCTAATGCACATCAAGTTCCCCTTTAGCTCTCAGCTTCAACGTCTGCTTCAGTGTGGTCTTCCCTTTTGTTCAACAAAAGCTGACATTTGAATGGCAGAGAATAATGAGGGGAAAACCAAGCATGTTTTTAACCAACCAAAGCACATGCACACCATGCCGATTAGGCCACGACCTTCCACTGCTGACATCCATCACGATAAGTCGGCCTCTCCAGTTTGCCCTGGTGCAAGGTTAACGCAGCGGTCCTCACATGAATTATGCACGCCAACACATGCGTCTTAAGTGTATGTGTTAACGGATGAGCCAAGAAGCATGGAGAGATTGACTGTAGTTGTTTCTAGATGGAAAATATATGCACGTCGCTATGGGAACCGATAGATCACATGACAGGACAAGGTTTAGATTAGCTGAAATAACAGAGAGAGAGTGCATCTGTTTCAGTTCTTTAGGTGCTTTTTCACAAACATTTCAGTGTCCTGTTTTTGTGAGGACCCTGATGGCTTTTACTGGTGTCCATCTCATTTCTATTTTCATTCACTGCATGTCAGGTTTCCTTCTTTGCCTCCTGAAAGGCTTTTAGCTTATATACAATATTCATAACTCACTATTTCCAGACCTGAAGCCACGACTGAAAACTTTTCTTAAAATTATTCTGCCATCTGCCATTATTCATTGTGAAAAACGGAGACTTCCAGTTGAAAACAAATCTGACTCTCACTTGAATTAGCAGATGTTGGATCAACCAATAAAACTTTGTCAGAACAACAAAAAAAATGCAAATTGGAGTATCAAAATCCATCAGAAATCATAACAGAATTTGATGATAACAAAAACCAGCCAGGAATATTAAAGGCAAAAGCAGAACTGAAATTAGCATATTTGGGCAAGTCTTAAATGTAGATGACAGGAAATTAGTTAAAGATCTAAGCAAGATGTTTCCCTCAGCTTAAAAACTTCAAACAAAACAGGTATTTAATCTCAGCACCTGAAAAACAGGAAGTCTAAAAATGTCTCCGAAGGAACTTGAGCCTCTATACTTTAAGGCTCGTCAATAATGAATGACTCCATCGTTTCCCAGTGTGCCGAGGATGTGCGGAGACTGCGGCAGGACAGTGAAGTCATACTATGTTCTTCCTTTGTACCCTAAAAACCCATCTCTTCAAAAAGTCCTTCCCCTCTCAGTAAATCATCTCCTTTGTCATCTTCTCTACAGAAAACTAATTTACCTTCATAAAACAATCCCCTTTACCTCTCTCTTTTTAAACTCCATTCTTATATGATCTCTCAGGTTATAAAAATCTAGTCTGCCTTCAGCCCAAGGTCACAGAGTGACATCCCACCAACAAACAGTTGGGATAGGCCAGAAAATCATTGCAACTCTTAAATAGACATTGGTTCAAGCCACTGGCAATATATGTATATGTATGTCAAAGAGTTATTGGAGATTTCCCCTCTAAGCTGGGTTCTGTAGGATTTTGTTGTTCATAATCAGAAAAATCTTTCAAGGAACATATTTCTGGGTAAAACTATTAGAATAATTAGTTTTCTAAAAACTCCTCAAAAGGTGCTTGCCATTATTTAGCAATACCAAATAAGCACAGTACCTATCAAATGGGGCAATTATGTTCCGTCTTGAGATGCACCAATAAGAAATATGCGTTTCCAGTTTTTGCAAAACTTTGATCCTATGGTGCTGATTTTAGAAGAGTTTTGTTTCTCCTTAATTAAGACAAAACAAGAACAGCATTCACAATATTGCATTTACAAGCCTTCCTGCTGTAAGCGCTCATTATTTAGATCAGGAGCTGAGGTGATGTCACACCATGTGTGAAAACGTGGTTTTGTTCCTTTGAAACAGCTTCTTACATCTCTATGCTGCATTTGACTTCACTCTAAAAACACCTCACTGATACTTTAAGTAGCTAACTTCTTCCTTGTTAACAACTTGCACATTGAACAGTGTCGTTTCTCAACCTGCTAATGCTAACATTTGTTTTTGATTTGTGAACACATCAAGACTGAATCTTTGAGTTTCAATGCAGCTGGTCATCAGTCAGAGCAAATCAAGCTGAAAATCAGCTGGTCACAACTTCTCTGTAGAAGTTTAACTAAGAAGAAGCGCATTAGACAGCTGCAACCAATGAACGCACCTCGCTTAGGTAAATGAAGAAGGAGCAGGTGGATCCATCCACACCATAGCTGGCATAGCAGGAGTCAGAGCGCCACATCTCCTTCATCCACTGAAAAAAAAACAAGGAGAAAGAAAATTTTAGTCTGCTTTTAATCAAAAGACTTTCAGAATGACAGCTAAGGTTTTAACTGAATCTAAAAACTAAGTGGGGTAATTTACCAACTGGGCTTTGGTAGATTAGGGTTTAATGGCAAAACCCTTGTGAGAGAAAAAATAGACGAAAAGATATTTATAATATTGATAACATATTTTCCCCTCCTCATTCTAATGTAAGGAGACCAGCATGAATGGCAAAAAAATGTGTTTTGTTGTATGTTTTATTGGTGCTGGATCCTTATTGTTGGTTTACTATGTGCCAATTCATCCTGGCTGCATCCCATCGAGTCGTGTGGAGAAAGTTTTTAAACAGCACACAGTGTTCATGTACACGGCTTGCTAGTCATTTAGTGGATCTAACTAAATCTGGGTTTGTCATACTTTACATTCAGATTTAAAAAAGAGACTGCATTGGTAGCTTCAGTCAAATGGTCTGCTTTGCGGGTTAGGCCTGGTTCACACGACAGGATTTTTAAATTGTTGGCTGATTTTCAAAACCTGAGAGACCAGAGATAACCAGAGATAAGCTAAAATACCAGTCATTAACATTTATGATGTGTAAAGAAAAGCTCTAAGCTTATAAAGCATGAGAACAACTTTTCCTTTTAGTTTTCTCCACAACGCATTTATTTTAATATTATGACCAAACTGTCAATGAGTCAAAACAAAGTAAGCATGCTAACATTGGCCTGGATCTTTAGCAATCTGCTTCTGATGAAATCATCATCTGCAGGAGCAAGATGTCACGAGTCAGATAAATATATATTTTTTAAATTTCTGTTCTGAACAATATATGCTATCCGGCAGAACGCCTTGCTGCCAGGAAAAACAAGTCAAGTGAAGACCATGTAATACTGATGAAATGTAGTGCAGTATTTACTAGATTTTAAAGAGAGTTTTCAAGCATGCATATAGCACAGAGTTTACCCTTGATAAGGTATAGGATTTAGAATCTAATTTGGCAAATTTTGAATGGTGCAAACTGATTCTAGGGCCAAAAAAAAAAAAAAAACTTTGTTTGGGCCATGTGTACTCATTATGCCAAAACATACCTACCTATAGGGCTCATACTGCTAATATTAAAGATTATCTACACCATGTAAATTTACCATAAAACAAAAATTGTTTTGTAGAGTCCGTCTCATGCTACCACGAGTGTGAAAGCACCACCAACATTCAAAAGTGACCAAAACATCAGCCAGAAAGCATAGGTACTGAGAAGTGGTCTGTGGTCCCCACCTGCAGAACCACTCCTTTATTGAGTGTGTCTTGCTAATCGCCAAAGTTTTCCCCCTGTTGTCTTTTCCATTTGCACAACAACATGTGAAGTTGATTGTCAATCAGTGTTGCTTCCTAAGTGGACAGTTTGATTTCACAGAAGTTTGATTTAATTGGAGTTATATTGTGTTGTTTAAGTGTTCCCTTTATTTTTTTGAGCAGTGTACACATACATATACACATATACAGGGGTTGGACAATGAAACTGAAACACCTGGTTTTAGACCACAATAATTTATTAGTATGGTGTAGGGCCCCCTT
Organism: Crenichthys baileyi; assembly: GCA_036173005.1. Lineage (NCBI taxonomy): Eukaryota > Metazoa > Chordata > Actinopteri > Cyprinodontiformes > Goodeidae > Crenichthys > Crenichthys baileyi. Next base: position 743,082 of record JAHHUM010002890.1, on the reverse strand, counting down.
TTGCAGCCAATACAGCGTCAATTCGTCTTGGGAATGACATATACAAGTCCTGCACAGTGGTCAGAGGGATTTTAAGCCAAGTCCACAGTCTGAACCCTTCCAGATCAGTCTCTATTTTAAATAAAGTAATAAAACCCTGGATCTCGCAAAAACAAAACAAGTTAAGGGAATAAAAAAGTGCGAGAAAAGCAGAAGACAGAGATGAGTGTTTGTGTGAGATTCACATTGAGCTTGGTCTCGCAGTGAGGAAAACCATCCAGAGGCGGCAGCTCGCACTTCTCCTGGGCTCCGTTTAGGAGGTCTAGGGAACAGAGAGAGAAACAGGAGAAGAAAATCAATAAGGTCGACTGGGTCAGCAATAAGATTTTTTTTCTTTTTTTAAATGGTCTGTAACTTTGACATCATCACACTGGAAACAACAACTTAGATACAAATTGAAAATGTTCTCGCAGTGCATACCAGTTTCTCACATTCCTTATGAAAAGGATCTCAACATAGAGTGCTAGTAAGAGTAATAAGGAACAAAAAATATATATATCAGTGGCAAATAAATAGAACAAAAACTAACTCCTATATAAGCAGTCTGGTTCTCTCTTGAAAAGCAAAGATTTACCTATAGTGCCTCGTAAAAGTATTCCCACATCTTGAAATGTTTCCTATCTTGTTGCATGAAAACACTTTTTTTTGTTGGATTTTTTGCAACACAGACAGATAAATTATAAATGGTTTTTAAATTTTTGTCCCAAAACTGAGCCTTTTGAGGCAGAAAACTAACACTACATGTAACTCTGAACACCCCATCCTCATGGTAAAACATGGAGGTAGAAGCATAATGCTGCGGGAATCCTTTTCTCTTTATAAGGGAAGCTGGAAGTAAACTTATTAGAGGGTCCGAAAACATGACCCTTTAACTAGATTTAAGGGTCACGTTTGGCCTATATATGCATGCCACAGTTTTCAGATTGTCCTCGAGTAATTTTTCTTCCAACTTCACATATATATATGCACCACTTGGGGATGGTCTATTACAATAAAATTCCACTATAAAATAAGGGATATGAATCATTTTGCAAGGCACCGAATTTCAGCTAAAATGACATGAAGAAACCAGTTCATAACTGATGTTTAAAACTAAACTGAACTTCAGAGCTTTAAGAAGTATACAAACAAATGCTGCTGCTCAAACCTCAACAATCTCCAAGTGCTACATGTCAAAATCAATTCAGCCAGCAAGATAAGAAGAGAGGCGGTAAATAAGGTCAAGGCACTCAACCACAATTGACAATAGAGTGATATGTGCTGGTGAAGTATGCCACATGTTAATAAATCAGTTTAGAAATGTCTGCGTTTCACCTGCCTTATACAGTACAGTATTAAAACGGCCAGTCCTTCGGCCTAATGGATGGAAACTATCCTTTGGGTTGTGGTAGGGACAACTGTGCTTTAATCTAGAGTCTATAACCGCAACAACCACAAACAGCTGGAAGTGCATCCAAGTCAAGTCCAACAGACCCTGAAACCGATAAAAACCTCCCTTCTCTCACCCATTTCCTAAACACAAAGGAATACTGCAAGTGAAAGCATCACAATAAGATGAACATTAGGGGCTTTCCTTTCATGCACACTCTCCAGTCAAACAGTAATTTGTCCTGACTGTCATTTAGAGGTGCTGGCGTCATCAGCACCGACGTTTACTGGGAGCAGGTATAATCAGCGCCACTGTATTTACCATGAGCAAATAGGTACAATTCTGAAGAATGATTGTGTCAATAAAGGTCATGCATTTAAAAAAAAAAGCAAAATTTGAATCTAAGACTTAATTAATAAAACATACCATTTATAAATTTATATTCAAAGGTTCCTCCATTAGAATATTCAATATTGGGCGTGAAGAGCCACAGACCTGCCCCCGGAGGACCCAAGGCAGACACTGAGGAGATCAGACCCACAGACATTCAAAGCACCCCAGCTTTAATGGGGGGCCTAAGATGATCCAGTAGAGGGGCAGCCCAAGACCCAACCTGACAGCAAACCGACACACACAGTCACACGTTCCCACTGTCATGCATACACATACAAACACTCACACCCACACACTAAGGCTTTTGTTTCAAGCAGGGTTGACCTGCCGTACCAGTTTATACTGGTGCTTTTCCTGATATGCATGGTAATGGTCACAAGATTACATGAGCATTTTAAACTAATTCCTATGATAATAACTTATTTTTAAAGATTGTTAGTCAAATAATGATAACTGTATTCATGTTACGGCAGCATAATAAATAGAATAGAACACTAAAATCCGCCAACAGGTTCTGGTCCAAGTGTTCAATGAGTAAAATACTGAAAAAGGCGCACATCAAGCCCAGCAGCAGAGCATCTAAAGTCTTTTTTCCAGTTTGTAAAATGGAATAAAAAGAGAAAACCAGGGAGTCCTCCCACGTAATTTGATTTTTAAATCAAGCTATAAGATGACGGGTTACTTTCTGGTGACAATTTATTTTTACAGAAAGGAAACTAAACTCTCCTGGTTCCTCAGCTGAACTATGCAGCAGGCTTAAAATAAGATGGAAAAATTGTTTAATAAGAGCTCTCGTAAGACATAACAAATCACTGGTAATTCAACTAATGTTACATGTGAGCGTTTCTTTTATGTAAGGGAGTAGGAAGCTTGTAGAGGCCACTCACGAGGGAGTGAAGCATGTTACTAACAGAACAACACAGAAAGAAAGACAGCAGCAGCAGTTCAAACGGGAGGGTTTAAACTTGCTTTAGACAAGAGAATGGTGAAACCAAACTCTCCCTCTAACTCTCCCTCTCACAAATTACATGTCATTTGGAAACAAAACCACCTTCTCTGATCCAAACAGACAACATGCAGGTGTGATAGCTTTGTACAGAGCTAAACTGAGGTTTTTATCCACATCATTTATAATCCCTGCATAATCTCAGTGAAAGTTTTAGTAAATCCACTCTTTGATGTGAGAACATTTATTCAGTGAAGGAAAGAAAATACTATGTTAAATAAGTGTTTTTACTACAATAATTGATGCCACACTTTTAAGTAACCCTGCTGTTAATACTTTGTACAACACTACTTTACCAACAGGGCAGTATTTACTACCATTACTCCTTGTCCTCTCGCCTCTGCAGCTCGGCCTACAGGTTCTCTATATGATTTCAGTCTGGTGACTGATAAGTCATGGAAGAAGGTTGATTTTACGTCTAGTGAGCCATTCTTGCATTGATTTGACTACATGTTTTAGACCATTGCCCTGCTAAAAAAACGAATGTATTGGACTCGACTTAATTAAGATTAGGTATTTTTAATTTTAGTTAACCTTTATCTAGATTTTGTTTGTTTTTGTAAACTGTTTCATATAGTTCTCCAGTTTTTTGCAATATTCAACATACCTTTGCTTAAATTACATTCAGATTTTATTTACACTTTAATTATTGTTAATTCATGATCAGCTTAGTGTACATCTCATTAAAATGTTTTCTCTTTGGTTCTTCAGATTTTTATGTCTACCTCCATGGTCTCATCATCATCATCACCACAACCGTTTCCTCAGTCCTTCACCTGTAATCTACACATTTCTGTACATTTGATCTCCCTCCCCACGCTTAGCTCATTTCTTGTGTTCTTATTGTGTTGATATTGTTTGATTGTTTTCACCGACTACTGATTTTATCTAATGTAAAGCACTTTGTGTTGCCCTTCTTGTGCATGAAAAGTACAAATGTACTAATGTTTTGACAGGAGAACCACCCAATTTTCAGTCCTCAGGCAGAGTCCACTATTTTTTATTTAAAATTCTATACTACTTTTTAAAGGAGTTCATAATGCCATGCACACCATCAAGGCTGTCAGGGTCTTTATGAGAAAAACAGAACACCACAGATCCTCCAGTGTACTTACCAGATATTTTTTTTTGTTACACACATTAAAATCAGCAATTCATATACACTGTTTAAAAAACAAAAGACAACCTTCTTTCCCCTCACTGTCTGACATTTAACATATAGTAAGATTACTATACATTTAAACAATGTGGGAAAGATGATGTCAATGTTGTGAAATAGTTATTTCACAACATCTGAGTTACTTGGAGGCCTTTGAACGTAATTTAAAGCGATACCTCAAACAAACTGTGTGAAAAAAAATCTAAAGAAGTCAGCCACAATATCAAGGGGAGAATTGTGGGCCTCCACATGTCTTGCCCAGTGGTCATTGTCCTGTGGATTGATTAAACACAAATTGAAGAGCTTGCCCACAATGGACACCTTTACATTTAAAGTAAAAATAAGGGAAAACTTGAATTTTGCTTCAGGAGGGACTGGTGCAATTCACAAAACAGCTAGCATCAGGAGTAAAGTACGACAGGTGGAAATATTGAGACAGCATCTGAAGACAGCAACCAGGAAGTTAAAGCTTGGGCATAAATGGGACTTCGAAATGAACAATGACCCTAAGCATTGTGTCAAAATGGCTTAAAGACAACAAATCCATGTTTTGGGGTGGGCATCACAAACCTCTGATCTCTGTCACATCGAAAATGTAGGGGTCGAGCTGGAAAGGTGTATGTTAACAGTTACACCAGTTCAGTCAGGAGGAATGGACCAAAATTAGAGCAAACTATTGTGAGAACCCAAGTCATACAATTTAAAAGGTAATTGTACCAAAGGAAATGTTTGTATTAATTAGATAACGTTTAAATAATCTCTAGCTCATTATTACTAAAGGCGTAGTCTGATGTAATGTCAGACAGTGAGAGAAAAGGGCTGTGCCTTTCTACACAGTGCAAATAAACCTCTAATCTCAACTGTATTTGTAGGGTTGCTTTGTGTAAATAACACTGTGGCGGCTGTGTTCTTAGAAAAGGCAGCCTAATAAAACAGGGCACTTCGGTTGTTAGGTAAAGGGGCCGTTCCAAGACAAAAGCCACAGAGTGAGCTGCTGTTATTCTAACCACGAGTCACCCAACCACATCAGCCTACCAGCCAACCAACAAAATGAACAACCAGGACAGGCAGCCTGTCATCAGGCTGTGCGCACAAACGCCACCAGGCAAATCTTTTCCTCAATTTAATCAAGCAGAAGCTGCTGCCAAGGAGGAGCTAAATATAGTTCCCTTTATAATCAAAAACAGGAGAGATGGGGCTGTTTTAAACTGATGACTGTTTCGCTACAACTTCTTTATTGCTCTGAAGTATTACACAGAAGGGTGTCTGGGACCATTAATGAAACTTTGAATGACCAGGAAATGTCAGATGCAAACATAACCAAACGAGGATGTTATACAAAAGTTTCCTAGGGTGAGGTTAAAAACATACCACATATAAGTATATCACACCACGAGTCAGTCTAGTCAAAAGAAGACTAAACAGACCAAAGCAAATAGAAGCTATCAGCCAACAGAGATGAAAATGGGCCTTAAGTGGTTTTCTTAAAAGGCGTAAAGTGCTTAAAACCACAAATGAAAACACGCCAGTACAAAAGTTTATGTGTAGCTGCTGCACATAATAAAATAAAACTTAGGGCTGAAAGCGTATTAAACTTAAGATAATGAGGCAAAAGTATATAAAACATGTGAATAATCAGAAGCTGAGAAAAATTAGATTATTCCAACTTGAATAGTATATTCAGAGGCATCTTACTGCGCTGATGTCACTGTCACTTAGCGCACAGTGTTGTTCATCTGATAGCCCTTAAATAGCCTCATCTGTGAAGATATGCAACACTCCACATGTTTTCTTTCTCCTCTTCTTATTCCCTCCATGTGTCAGTTCAGTTCCATGAAGTCATTTCACAACTCAAGTGGACTGTGGTCATCTGGTTTATTATACTTTCTCACTCTATTTTTAACCTCAGTGTCCAACCCAAAAACTTTCCAAACAAAAATGAAGCTCCAATGAGAATGTTCACTTTATGAAACTAAAGGGTCTCACCACAACGGACACAATGCCATGTAATAGCATGTTTACCCCTTGAATGTTTTCCAATTGTGTCACGTTACAACCAGAAACTTTTGCAACCAAGACTGCAAACAATATGTTACTGGTTACTTCTGGTTTAGATAAAAATATTTGTGTGTTAGAATGGCCGAGTCAAAGCCCAGACCTTAATTTAATTTAGAAACTGTGGAAAGTCATTAAAATTGGTGTTCTTAATCAGAATCAGAGTCAGCTTTATTGGCCAAGATTGTGTGCAGAAACAAGAAATCTGCCTTTGGTTTCAATCGCTCACAGTGTAAAGTCATTAGGTATAAATATACAAACTTTAGCGGAAATAAAATATAGGTTAAAAGGAATAATAGGTTTATGTATGTATTATATTCAGAAAAAACAGAGGCAGGTTGTGGCAGTGCAAAGGGCTTATTTTGTTTCAAAGCAGAGTAGCCGACTACTCTGGCTATAAGGTGTTCATTGTGTTCCTCAGAGAGACAGCCTGAGGGAAGAAACTGTCTCTGTGGCGGCGGGCTAATGCAAATAGTGCTCTGTAGTGCAGACCTGAAGGTAAAAATCTAAACAGTTAGTAACCAGGGTGTGTGGGGTCTGCAGAGACATTAGCTGCCCTTTTCCTGACCCTAGACCTGTACAGGTCCTGGTTTGAGGGAAGCCCTGATGATCCTCTGTGAAAACCTAATTGTTCGTTGCAGTCTGGACCTGTTCTGTTATGTGGTTGAGCCAAACCCCACAGTAATGGATAAGACAAAACAGACTAGAAGATGACCAGCAGCTCCTGGTCTGTAGGCCTAGCAGAGACCCTAGGAAGTACTGTCTCTGCTGGGCCTTCTTCTTCCGTCTATGTGTGAGGACCATCTGAGGCCCCGAATTAGGCTTGTTCCTAGGAACCGGAAGTGATCCACAGTAGACACTGTTGTTAAGGGTTGTGAGGGAGTGCAAGGGGTGTTCTCCGGAAGTCTACCGTCACGGTCTTGAGCGGGTAAAGCTCCAGGTGGTTCTGATCGCACCACTGGACCAGCCAATCCACCTCCTGTCTGTATGCAGACTCGTCATTGTCCTGGATCAAAACAATAACAGTGGTGTCATCTGCAAAGTTCAGGAGTTTCTCAGACGTGTCCACTGAGGAGCAGTCATTTGTGTACAGATAAAAGAAAAGTGGGGAGGGAACACACACATGGGGGGCGCCACTGCTAGTGATTCATGTTTGGGAGAAGATGCTCCCCAGCCTCACCTCTTACTGACGCCGTTCAGTCAGGAAGCTGGTGATCCACTGACAGGTGGAGGCCAGCACTGTGAACTTCTGGTGGAGGATGACTGGGTTGATGGTGTTAAAGACCGAGCTGAAGCTCACAAACAGGATGTGGCATAGGTCCCTGGGTGGTTGAGGTGGTGCAGGATGAAGTGTAGTCCCAAGTTAAGTGCATCATCCTCCAACCTGTTTGCTAGGTAAGCAAACCGCAGGGGGTCCAGCAGGAGGCCTGTGATGACGGAGTCTTGTAGCCGTTGTTCAGGCTGATGTCGTTCAGGCTCCTCCAAACTGCCACTGGGTTGTCAGTTGAGAAGCTGTTTTTTAGCTTCTAGTTGTAGCATTTCTTAGCTGTCTTGATCTCAACGGTTAATTTGTTCCCGGCCTGCTTACACAGGGCCCGGCGCCCACTGCTGTAAGCCTCTTCCTTGGTCCAATGCAGCTTCCTCAGATGTGAAGCGAACCATGGTTTATTCCACCCAATCTAACAGAGTTTTAGCTATTTCACAAAGCAGATTGACATACACCGAAAAAGACTTGCTGCTTACTTGCAATGAAAAGGTTGTTCTATGAAATATTGACTTAGGGGGCTGAATACAAATTTACACCACACTTTTAAAATGTCCTTTTACATAAAAAATGAAAACCATGTACCATGTTGCCTCCATCTCAAAATTATGCACTACTTAAATGCTTTGTCATTTAAAATCCCAATGAAACACAAAACTTGACAAACTGTTAGCGTACAAAATGTCCATCAATGTAGATAAGGTGTCAACAAGTCTGATTCTAAAGAAGGAAAAAAAAATAAACAATTTGGGTGAAAAGTGCAGTTTTCCCTCAAGCTAAGCAACCTTCACTTTTGAGGAACTTTCCTGGAAGATAATAATGTGTGCAAATATGCATATTTTAGTGGCAGCTCAGTTAGACAGGGGAAAAGCCGAGCTAAATCCAGAGCACTGACAGTTGAGCAAGTGGAGAGATCAGGGGATATGATCAGGAAGTCCAGCTTGGATCTTTGTGGTTTAAAGGGATTCATCGAGGTAGAATCCTGGATAACTTATGACATTTAAAATCCACAGATTCCTCAATCAGAATAAGCGCGTTTGTGTGGCTAACAAGTTGTGTCAAAGAAGAAGCAAAGCAAATCCAACATCTAAGGAAATCAGACAAATTCCACGGAAATGGAACCGGACTGACTGACAGTTTCACAGTAAATAAAACTGAAAGAAGAGCAAGAGCAGAGAAGACAAGCAAACCCTGTCGTAGTTTACACATCTCTTCAATGTCACATGGTGCTCCCTGACAACGCCTATGGATGGGAAAAAAGGGCATGGAAGGTGTTTTCCAATTACAGAGCTTCTTCTACTTCTCAGCCTCCCTGGAAACTCTAGGATGTTTGGAAACGAGGCATTTTATGAACCTCTGATTTAGGCCATGGATCAGTAAGATCAGATTTTTACCCCTACGGTGTAGTTGAGGGACTCATTGGTGTTTTGTTGTTCAGCCCGTTCCAGTTTGGTTTTTCAGTCTTGTCCAGTTTTGTTGGTCTAGAGAATGCTTATGACTATTTGCTTTTGTGGGTGTTTTTTGTGGATGTGGTCTGGGGGGCCTCTGGTTTGGGGAATGTCAGGGCTTCAACTTTTCTTTTTGCAGATGATGTTGTTCTGTTGCCAAGCCATGGCCTACAACTGGAGCAGATTGTGAAGCTCCCAGGTTGGGAGTCAGCTTTTTATGCCTGAGATCATGGTTCTCAATCGGATAAAGGTGGGTTGCGCCATTCTACTCGATGTCTGCTATAAAGGGAAGGAGTTCAGGTATCTTGTTCAGTGATGGTAGGATGGAACGGGAGATGAAGTGAGACCTCCTTTGCAGTAATGCAGTTGGTGCTCTAGCCAGCCGTGGTGAGGAAAGGATTTACTGGATTTACTAATCCGTCAGTTTAGTCGGTCATGAGATATGGATCTTGAGGGAGAGGGATTTCTGGCTTTCCTGATCAGAGTTAAAATTCCGACCCGATCTTTGATAAGCAGAATCAGTAAGATTATCGATGTTCTGGTGTCTAGTAAAGCAGAAAAATGGTAGATTGCATAATTGTCAGTTGTATTAACTAGAAAATGTAGCTGGGTTGGTGAGCAAACAGTGCTACTTTTTACTCTACTTTAAATGCAAGGGAGTGAGTCTCATTTGGAAAATAGGACAACACATTAACGAAAGAGTGACTTTTTTGACCCAATTAACCCATTTTACACACTGCTGGTGTTAGAAGTTATGACGGGTCACTTTAAGAGACTTTCCAGTCCCTTTTGTTTTCTCAGATAATGCAACTAGAGCAAGAAGACGTTATTAAAAAAAAGGAAAGATATTGTATAAGATCATATGGTAGAGGAGATAAAACAGCACCAGCGGGAAGAAAATAAAAGCTTTTTCAGGCCAGCCTGCAACCTAATGGCCCATAGCAGGGTAACATAAAACAGAGGGGCTTCCCAGATTGTCAAGCACGTGTTTGGAGCGGGTCAACACACATGCCTCCCACTACCTCTGGTCCACACAAGTGTTCCAAAGCAAAGTCCTTGAGGCAGAAAACCAAATCCAAGTCCCCCCCCCGCCCTGTGTAACCCTGATCTCATTCCCCTCTGCTGCGGTGAGCACAAACTTTGGCTGTAACCAATCCGCCTTTTGTGCTTGGGCAATTTGATCGGCCCGATGTTCTCTGCAACACTATCAAGGAGCGAGATCCAGATTTCACACCAAGAGCAGCCAAAGGACAGGAGATAAATCTGGAAAACATTTTACAGCCCTCATCACAGAGATATAACTAATGGTTCACTGTTAAACTGAAATGTCAATGGACGTGTGAATGGATGAGTAAACGGACAGCATCTGCTTAAAGGGGGGATAGAAAAAAACAAAACAAGCTAAAACCGTATCCTGAAATAACTACAACCTTGGCAAACTGGAGTCAAATATATACAAATCCAAAGTCGCATAAAAGACAGTAAATTGGCCGAGAGAAATGTAGTGATTAAGTGGAAAGCATGTGTCGCAATCAATGGTGTTAGGTCCAGATGTTCCTCCCGTCCCAACCATACGCTCTTAATCAGCCTGAAAAAGGGTTGAACTGGCCCGTAGGAGGAGTTCACAAAGATGGAGAGGATAGACAGTCGCTGCAAATCTACTCACACAGAGTAGTACAAAGTTGTGAAGCGAATGGAAGAAAATATGTGGGTTTTCAAATTTGGTGCCATCTACAGCTCAGATGAGAATCAGTTGACAGTAGCAAAAGCCATGGTTAGAAGAAAGCCGTTGAAGTTGAAGAAGGTGCTGTACTCAGGTGAACTAAAATTAAACCTTTTGTTTATATGCAAAATACTATATGTGCAAATTTGGTAGAGAAATACCCCAAAAAACCTGTAGGTGGTTCTAATAAAGTGTGTTTTAGGAGGATTGAATAAAAATACACCTCTGTTTATATTTGTATTCATAAAAATTACAACCTTAATTTCTTCTTCTTCTACTTCACAAATATGAGCCACTTTGAATCGTCCCATCATAAAAAAGTCCAATAAAACATGTTGTAGTTTGTTTTAATGAGACGACAAACTGGAAAACTACGATGGAAATTATTTCTGCAAGACACAATGTAAATATGATTTTCATACCTATATTTAGATTTCAAATTAGATTTCCATGGAAAGGAATTAGATTAGTTGAAATTAACAGTTAATTGGTAAATAAAAAATAACAGAACAAAATCTGTGATCTAAACCTTAGAAATAAAAAATGAAGTTCCCCTGTCTCCATCAGAAGACTCCAATCTTGCTAGTGTTGCACATTTGAACAGCATGAATAGACTGGCACTCTCAGGTATAATCAGAACCTATAGTGGCTATTCCCGAGTTGCGTTAATTCAATTCAAAAATACTTTATTAATCCCAAAGGGAATTTAAATGTTGTTGTAGCTCATTATGTAGATTTCTTCAAAGAGCCGTTGTAGATGCTGATGGCTGTGGGCAGGAGAATCTCTTGTAGCGCCTATTAAAATAAGATGTATACATTTGAATGTCCTTGCTGACATGTTAGGGGTTTCATAACATGCTTTAACTAAGTAAAACGTACTTCTGTAAATTGTTTTGAGCATCTTATATATTCTAGCTAACTGTATGAAGTTCTCAGAAGCTTTGTCATCATTTCCCCAGGAAGCTCTCCAAGACTCAATGCAGCACCAAAAAGAAAACTACATGAAACTTCATGAAACAGGGGGCTCCACAACGACAGCAGCAAAATATGTCTTGTCTATACGGTTCACCTGGATGTACTTGTTGCTCGCTCATGCATGACGGAAACCACTTTCAACGACTCCACATCAGAGGGATTGATACAAGTCAGGTTGTTTTATTGTGCATCACTCATGACTAGAGTATCATGCAAATAACTAGCTGGAAAAGTGACCGTGCTGTGACAGAAATGGTTGATTTTAGGCTCCACCGGTGTAACCAGCAGAATCCTGTCTGCTGCTGATTACTGCTCTTCACATTTAAAATACAGTTTTCCATTTGCAGCAGCTGCTACTTAAACAAGCGGCCCTTTAAATTCTGCTTTCAACTTTATATCAGCTCCAAAGTTATTTAGCAACAACGATCAATTCAGCCCCCCCCCCGCCCCACCCCCTCAGGTCTATGTGGTGAATAGACCTGAGTGTTAGTCCCACCTATACACATCCTGTGTGCATTCGAAGACTGCAGGTATTAGTTACAGGAGAGTGCTTTTAGTACTGCACGTATAGTTGACTTTAGCACTTTTTAGACTTTTTTATGCAGTTTATGTGCAATTCTTTAGGTATAAAATATGTATTATGAAAATGCTTTTACTGCTTATTAGCAGCAATTTCTAGAAACCCATAAATAGCAAGAAGCTAAAGTTGGCTTTTGATCCAACAGTGTGGTAAGGTAAATATTCTGAAGAAATGCTCTATTTGAAAATCTCTAACCTAGACATGTCAAATAAAATCAGACCATGTTAAAGAACCACAGCTCCAGTTTAAAACCAAGATTTAAATTCATTTTAAGCCTGAAATTCTATGCAATTGGTCTTTTTAAGTTATAAGCTTATTGTAGTGATTGTACATTTGTACATTACAGCAAGACACAGGGAGACAAGGCGTCTCACGCTGCCACTGGATCCAGTTCCATTTGCCTCCTGCTAAGCAAGGATGGATGGACAATCTGATCCTCAGGGACTAGTGTGCCACGACAGAGGTGGGGGAGCGGCACAGGAGGCTGCATTCATCAAAAATGTGGCAAATGACCACAGACATTTAGATGCACGTGGTTTTTACCTCAAGCTAGTTTTACAGCTACAAGCCGCATGTCTTTTAATCAGCTGGCTGCAGGCTGGCTACCAGAGCAGATAGCTCAACTAAGTACTATTGTGTTACTCTATAAAAAGCAGAAAGCAAAAAATGTATAATAATAATAACAGTTATAATAGTGTCACAAACTCAATGATTTTATTTGTTCAGACTTATCTAAAATCTGTGGAAGCGCAAGAAAAAAAAAAACTTGTCAATACATCAAATAAGCAAATTATGAATTACATGTCAAATGCCTCATTATTTTTCAAAGCTACCAAATTTTAATGAAATTTAACCAGAGATGCACCGAAAGAAAATCGTCCTGTGACTGGAATCGACCGATTTTACAAACTACAGTTCAGCTGGTCTGAAACTCAAAATTCAATCTTTTTCTGATCAGTTAACCCGTCATACCCACTACTCTCAGGAGATTTAGAGTTAGTCTTCTTTAGTGTCAGCAAGGTGTTTGAACAATAAAATCAAAATATTTTGGGCTTTGTTTTACAGTGACTGCACTTATAGGTCTGGTGTCGCCTAGGATCCTAAATGGAGTAGCACAATATATTTAATCACAATCGTCATTGCAATATAAATGTTTCTCATTCCAGTGATTTAGAGCCACAGTACAAACAGTCTCATAATATTTAACAAAAGGACTAAATTTAGATAAAGTCAGATGTTCAAATATCTTCGTTCTTAATCCATCCTATTCTCCGAAGTAGGCAGGTATTTAAAAAAAAAATAAAAAGATGCACTTGGCGTACTGAAAAGCCCCAGCTTTAGTCTGTGACAAGCCAGTGTCCTGAGCTAAGAAGGTTTAAAGCATCCTGGGTGGAAACAGTCCAGTCCCAGGGCTTCTGTTCAGCTCCATCTTGATAGCAGCCGCCATGAAAGACAGGCGTGTTCCGCTCACTGTCCAGATTTCTATCTCTGTAATTGCGTTCAAGTCATGGAGGAGCACCAGTACAGCTGACAACAGCTCTGCCTGCCACCCACTCCAACACAGGAGACGTGCTTCAAAAGACAGTCCGGAGTGCTGGGGACTGTGGAGAGGTGCGGGCCTCGCTTTGTCATACAACCAGGAATCAGAATGTTTTTCAAGGTTACTGCTACTAGGCGTGTAAAGTGAACAGGGCAATACGTTTTTATAGACATGTGTTATTGGTCTGGGTACGATCCATTCAGAAGAGGAGCTCAAACAGTAGTTACCTTAACTACTCTTGGAAAACTACTTTCTGCAGGTTTATTTGTATACAACCTCGACCTACAAAAAGTTTACTCAATGCTATGAAACAATTTTTACATTTTGTCACATTTCAAACACAAACTTTAATGTGTTTAATTGGAAGTGAATTGATGCAAGACTAATGAAAACCTGAAAAATGTGCTGCATATTCAGTCCCCCTGTGACAACTACTTGTTAAAGCATTCACATTTTCCCCATTAACTCCAACCAGCTTCCCTGCCCTTCCAGAAGAAAAGCCAAAGCATAATGCAACCTCTACCATGTTTTGCCTTGGACATGGTGTGTTCTGAGTAGTAACAGATAATTATTGTTTTGTTGATCGTTATTTGAGGAAATAAATAATGTTGAGATAAGAACTGGATATATGCACTGCTCAAAAGAAATAAAGGGAACACTCAAATAACATATCCTAAATCTGAATGACTGAAATCTGTACAAAGTTGAATGTGCTGACAACAAAATCACACAAAAATCATCCATGGAAATCAAATTTATTAACCAATGGAGGCCTGGATTTGGAGTCACACAAAAAATTAAAGTGGAAAAACACACTACAGGCAGATCCAACTTTGATGTAATGTCCTTAAAACAAGTCAAAATGAGGCTCAGTATTGTGTGTGGCCGCACCAGCATATGGTCTCACAAGGGGTCTGAGGATCTCATCTCGGTACCTAATGGCAGTCAGGCTACCTCTGGCGAGCACATGGAGGGCCATGCAGCCCTCCAAAGAAATGCCACCCCACACTATTACTGACCCACTGCCAAACCGGTCATGCTGAAGGATGTCGCAGGCAGCAGATCGCTCTTCACGGTGTCTCCAGACTCTGTCACGTCTGTCACATGTGCTCAGTGTGAACCTGCTTTCATCTGTGAAGAGCACAGGGCGCCAGTGGCGAATTTGCCAATCCTGGTGTTCTCTGGCAAATGCCAAGCGTCCTGCACGGTGTTGGGCTGTGAGAACAACCCCCATTTGTGGACGCTGGGCCCTCATACCATCCTCATGGAGTCGGTTTCTAACCGTTTGTGCAGACACATGCACATTTGCAGGGCTCTGCCAGTGCTCCTCCTGTTCCTCCTTCCACAAAGGTGGAGGTAGGGGTCCTGCTGCTGGGTTGTTGCCCTCCTACGGCCTCTTCCATGTCTCCTGGTGTACTGGCCTGTCTCCTGGTAGCGCCTCCAGGCTCTGGACACTACGCTGACAGACACAGCTAACCTTCTTGCCACAGCTCGCATTGATGTGCCATCCTGGATGAGCTGCACTACCTGAGCCACTTGTGTGGGTTGTAGAGTCCGTCTCATGCTACCACGAGTGTGAAAGCACCACCAACATTCAAAAGTGACCAAAACATCAGCCAGAAAGCATAGGTACTGAGAAGTGGTCTGTGGTCCCCACCTGCAGAGCCACTCCTTTATTGAGTGTGTCTTGCTAATCGCCAAAGATTTCCCCCTGTTGTCTTTTCCATTTGCACAACAGCATCTGAAATTGATTGTCAATCAGTGTTGCTTCCTAAGTAGACAGTTTAATTTCACAGAAGTTTGATTTACTTGGAGTTATATTGTGTTGTTTAAGTGTTCCCTTTATTTTTTTGAGCAGTGTATAAACTAACCCCAAAAACCTCTATGTTTCCACTATTTGTTTCATGAGTGAATTAATAAATATCAGTATATTGAAAAAAAAAGGATTAAATGCAGTTATTGTGCATTGTAAGTGGTGTAATAATTCAGCCTAATAATTATTACTATTAATTATTAAAATGTTTGTGCATACATTGATGTCCTTTAAGTCATTTTGATTTTTACCTATTTTATATAATGTTTTTAATATTCTTGTGTTATGATATGTTTCTTTTATTCATTATTGTTCCTTTATTTAGTATGTACCATGAGTCTGCAATAAAATCAATCAATGAAAAAAAACAGCAAAAAACTGCTATAAATAACTATACGTTTCCAACGCTTCTTTTTGATGGGGTGATTAATGACTAAACAGGAACAATCACATGAAGTATTTCCATGCTTGTGTCGACTAAACTAGTTAAAATATCAGCAGACAGATGTTTAGGACTTAGGCAAGTTTGAGCAAGTCTCACCATGCACACAGGGGCTTTTCTGAATCATGTCCAAGCAGTCCAAATGCACAGAACTATGCAATACTAACACAGTTTAGCTCAACACAGCACGTACACAGATGTTCCAGCTGACTGATTAAAAGGAAGAGAGCAAAAAAAATCCAGTACATACCGGCAACATTCACTTTTTCTGGGTTTGAGGCACTGGGAGTGGCCGTGCCGTTGGTCAGATTAGCTCCAGTACCGTTATAAATGTTCTCCACCTTTGACTCGAGCTTGCCGAGTCTCAGCATGATGTTATCCAGCAGCACTGCGAGGGTCTTCTTCAAGTCTGCAAGCAAGAACAGGCATCTTCATTTCCCCCTTAAAAGACATCATCTGTCAAACAAGTTAGGTCAGGTGTACCGCGGTGTCTCCTTCAGCTAAATGATCATGTGGTCTGCGCATCCTGACATTAAAATCTGAGATCGTTTCTCTTAATGTCTAGGAAGCAAAAAAAAAGAAAAACAAGTGTTTTGTATAGATTTCCTAAGATTTTTGGAGGTACATCTAAACAATAAGAGGAAGCTTTCTTTATTATCACCAGGCTTATTTTGTTTTTTTATTTCACAAGAAGCCTTTTTTCCATTAATCCTGCAGGGGAACCAGCTAATAGTAAAGCAGAGGATATTTCTGAACAGTAATGAGCTAGAGAAGACATACTGAGAATGGCACTGACATAATATTAAAGTCTGCCATTCTCTGGCCTTATTCACTGAGCTATTTTCTTTGATACTTTAACCTGCAGCAATTGCGATGACATTTAGAGAAAAATGTTCAGTCCCACAAAGTAGCTATAACTGGTAAACAGACAATAATAGCCAGTAATACAAAATGAACAAACTGTTTTATCTGCAAAGAGCTCTGATTGTTGTCACCAAACCACACTCATGATATTTTATCTTTTATTTCCTGACATAATTGTCTCTCATCTATTACACAAAAGCAACACTTTTGCTTCAGAGTCTGAGAGAAGGGAAGAACTCAACTAAGCCGGCAAACAATTACTGTTAAACATTGCAATAATAATTAGGATATTGCAACATTTTCTTTACATCCTTACCATTTCCACACCACTCTTCCCTAAACTTTACCATCTTAAAAAAAACTAGATCTTTATCAGTTGTGGACGTAAACAGTGAAAGTCTATTCGGTTAGCCAATTATAATACTGTCAAGCAGAGTTGAAATCTACAGAGATGTTACAGCCAACCAAATATTGCGTCTAAATAGTCCATTGCGGCTGGCATATTGCACACATTTATATTGCACAAATTGATCTTGCAATCACGACGGCAACTGAACATATTGTGCAGCTCAGTATAAGACACTAAAGACAGATTACAGGTGTAACATTTCAAACGCTGACCAAAAATTTTTTTTGAACTATGTTAATTACAGTTCTTCAAAAGATATCAGATACTATTACTAAGTGTATCTACAAGCATCTAGGTTGCTGTACTAAAGCTTTAACCTCCACCCTGCTTTTCTATGCAATGGCTCTGCTATTAAAAAACCAAACATAGCAGTGAGCACTCCATCTTAGCACCAAACAACCAAGATCAGACAGACACAGGTACGAATTACAACCTTGCAGTCAAAAGACCAGCAATACGTGTTAGCCTGAGTGAAAACATGGTTTTGTTTCCAGTAGCTTGCCACATTCCTGCATTGTTTAACAAAAAAAATAACTAAACGTTATGGGTTCAAAAGCCTGAGATGTTCACAAGTCATATTTCAATGTCTCAAGTGTTTCTCACCAAGTCAGAGTCACGTCTCAAGTCTCTGATGACTGAAATATAGAGTGTGATATTTAAACTGTTAGAAAAATAAATAGGCAATTATGCCCCAAGAAAAATAAAAAATAAAACCTGTTAGTGTTGAAATTTCTTAATGAATCAAAGTGATCTTTGGTTTGTAATGTCTAAGTTAACACCCGTTTTCTTTGTCTTCATAGTGCTCACTCCTTCACCTTTTCAAACAAGCCTAAGTCGAGAAGAAAGTATTTTATTTTTGTAACTTAAGTGTGACTTGAATTGGAGTCTCAAACACTGTCAAAACCACGGGAATGTTTCATTATACCCTACCTGCAGGTGAAGTCCATTAAATGGGGTTCCAGAGAAAGTCCCTGAACAACTCTAGTCTTTTCTGCTTGAATGTACCATTAAAATACTGGCTAATAGTTTGTCTGTGTCTCTCTCCTATATGAAGACACTAAAGGGACTACTTCTGGCATTAACCTTTTACCTTCTCTTTAACATAGAAAGTACTCCCAGAGAGGTACTTGTGGATGTTTTGCGTGTCTGCTCTGACTTCTCAAACCCCCAGCCAGTTGCAGCAGACGGCTGCTCACACAGAGTCGGGTTCTGCTGGAGGTTTCTTCCTGCTAGAGGAGAGATCTCCTTTCAACAGTTGGCATATGCAAGCTCAGTATGAGAGATTGCTGCAAAGTTGACAACAAGATGCAATCAACTGTCCACATGCTTATTCACGAGGAAGAATTGCTGCAATTTAACAGGATCAAATATGAATATATGTAACTTGCCTTACAACCGTCTGTGTGATTGGTTTGATTTGACTGAATATATATTTCAGTATATAAAGTGGATGGTTTTTTTTGTAAAGTTTCATTTGATGCTATAAAATTAAACCAATTTTAATATGAAAAACGGATGCTGGCTGCTTATCTTGTGATATCAATAATACTGCAGATATTGCAGTGATGTGAGGACTGCTGTTCTCTCCCAATCTATAAACCTTAAGAAAACTCATACATGTTTACAGTAGAAATAAGATTAATCTGAATAAACTTTAGCCTTTAAGCATCAGCCAATTGTTGTGCAAAATAACATCTATGCATATAGATAAAGCTGCTGAGGTCCCTGAAAGAGGTTTTGGGATTTAGAGAATTAAATTGAAATGGATTTTACGGGTCCTCCATGTAACAAAGAGGATCCCCAGCCGACCTCTTGAAGTCATTACAAATCAGATCAAGGCGAATGCAGGAAGCACAGTGCATCCTGCTGCCTCGCTTCCTAATCAAGGTTTTAAAATGGATTTTTATATGATATTGGACAGTGGACAGCATGCAGCTGTAGCAATGTGAAACGCAATCACATGGAGTAAACAAAAACAAAAAGGACAAGGAAGTATTCCCCAAAATTGGAAAAGGATCATAACAAAATCTCTGGATAAGTCCTGAAATGGTCCCCCCCCCACCCCCGCCTGATATTCTTCACTCAGTTTTAGTCCTAAAACAAAGTTATTAAAATTCTTTAAAGCCACTAAAAATACCAAAAAGGCAAATGTTAAAAATACAAATATCGAGTTACATTTTAGCTTTGAGCAAACAAAAATCAATTTTAGACTCTTGGAAAATGAATCCCAGTGAAATCCATAAGCACGTGGAGCTCCTGTTTCGCTCAATACTCCAGCATCTCCTTCAGGTTCTCTGGGAGCTGATTAAATCTCCGTGAGCTTTACTGTATGGAGTTTCTCTGGGAATTAGAGAACAATCAATTCCAATCTCAGGTTTCTAATTCAGATGCTCATCGAGTCACACAGGTCTATTAATGGCGTGATACGTTATTGATGTGTCTTCTAGACCTTTTCTAAAACAGTATTACACTCCAGTGCAGTTGTATCAGCACTACATTGTCCAGGCTGGAGCATCTTCATCATGGTGTTTACTTTTGTTTTCTCTGGAGGTGGACATGTAAAATCAGTCAATCTAGTTAAAAAAAGATTCATTTAATGCTCTGCTAAACATAAAAATATTAGCAGTTTAGATGCATGCTGTGAGCCGATGGAGAACAAAGGCCAGTGAGTTCATACATTTCCATCATGCTGAATGAAAAATCTTGTGTCTCGTATGAATGTCAAGATCAGGGTCCGTTGGCTCACATTACTGATCTGATTAACTTAAGAAAAAGCAGATTCAGTCCAATACTTAGTTAAATGATCTACAGAGGCGTCAGCAGGACATCCTCAATAGGCTGCTCCAACATAAGTTATCCTGGGGTTAAAAAAAGCTAGAATTATCTTATAAGTTGTCAAAATGTGCACTTTAACTTTATTATTTATTTTTCTTTATAACAACTTCATTATTTGTTCTGCTTCCTTGTTGCTGATGTTTTTCTGCAGAGCAGTTTGCTGAAGCGCTGATGTTAGCATGATTACTCTCTGTTCTGATAGGACTCGTTGGTAATTAGGCTTGTAACATCTTTAAATGTGGTTCCAGTTTTTCGTGCACCCTATTTAAACGTCATAAAGTTTGATGTGCAGTGTTTCAGCTGCTTTCTCCTGCGCTCTACCTACACTGAAAGGTATCTGGGCACAGAGAAGGTCACATGGCCAGAGTAGTTTCCATTAATGTCACTGTAAGGGGTGAAAAGGAGGGGTGGAAATGAACATTTTCCCACCAGTCACTGTGGCTGTCACTCTGAAGTCAGCAACTACTTGTTTTTAACATTTTTGTTTAAAATGTGTTGTTTACAACAGGAAATAAAAACTAATTTAATTTCGTTTCTTAAAAAATGTATGTCATCTATTTTTCTGTTAAAACAAACTGCACTCTATAAAAAATGCAACAATTCAACCTACATTTGAAAAGTTCATCTTAACAAAAGCTGAATTAATCAAAAGAAAAGAACTTGGTAAAACAGTTTCTTCATTAATGTTCCTACCTCTGAACCGGTAATTTACAACATTTATTATTAACAGGTCAGGTGCACACCCACGGCAAAAAGCACCCACAGGGCCTTGCAAAGGTACTCAGCTTTTCACATTTTGTCACTTTATAACCACACATTTCCACAGATGCATCTCAATAAATTAAAATATAAATGAAATGATAATTTAAGTAGTTTCATTCAAAATGTCAAATCACCTTTACAGAGATGTGCTTATTTTGGTTAATTTTAATGATTATGGCTTATAGTTAAGTAATGAACTCACTAATTTCAGATTTACATTAGCAGAAGATGCAGCGGGTTGGACCAAACCCTCTGAAATGTTACTGAGAGACGGCTCAGGCGTAATATATTTACCTTTTCAACAGAATATCTCTTCAGTTATATTCTACATTATTAAAATGCACCTGTATGTATGTTATTGGTCGTTTATGGAATCTATTATTTAGGTGACTAACTGGTTCTACTCAGTTTTGTTGAAAAGTACTACAGTACAATGGAGCTGAATACAAACACACGTCACTTTTCAGAATTTTGCTTGTAAAAAAGTTTATATTTTCTATAAACCATGCATCATGTTCCATCCACTCCAACATGATGGATTACTTTGCGTTGATCTTTTATGTAAATACTATTGCAAGGCACTGTTCAACAAGAACACCAGTTGCTCTGTCTGACAGCATGTCAATTAGATTTTGTGAACCAGTAAGGCAAGTACTCACCATACGCTGTCATGGTTCCCACATAGGGACCATCCATAACACTTTGGTTCTCCTCCGCCAGCGCTTTAATGTAGCGCTTACTCAGATCCAGGATCTGCTGCCGCAGCACGGCGCTGTTCTCGTGGCTGGTCCTTTGCTGGATGGTGAAATGCAGCAGCATCATGCCCCAGATGAAGCCGAAGCTTACCAGGAAGAAGCCAAGCTTTTGCGATGACAGCTTCCACATGAAGGGAGAGGCCATGCTAATAGTCTGCTGAGAGTCTTGTGCGACCAAAGAAAGAGTCAGGGGTCAGGGAGGAGGATCAGGACAGCAGTGGTGGCATGGCTCTGTCAGTTAGTGTAGCTGCTGCTAGTGCGGTGTCCAGGGGGTTCACAAACCACTACAACTTGCCTCACGGGCTGGATTTCCGTCTCTGGCCCATCATCATCCCTCACTAACATCTCAGAGGGTTTGATTTGGCTTCCTGCATCCTCCTGCAGAAAAATAAGACACAGGAACAAGAGATGAGAGGTCTGCTTGTTAGATTAATAAACATAGATAATGAGAGTGTTCCCCCTCCTGACCTGATGCAAGATGCACTATAGATGATTGAAATAAAAAGCCTGATAAATGAGCCAGCAGGGACAGACCAGACGAGGCATTGCTTCTCTGTTGGGCCAAACTAAAATTTGTTCATTGGTTGTTCTATACCACCTATTTAGCTGCCAGAGAATGAGGAACAAGCCTTCACGTATGTCTCATAAAATGCTGCAGACTTTAAGCAGCATGTTAAAAAAATACTATCAGATCTTCCAAACTAATCTGGGTTTTGACAATGAACAGATAAAAAAATACATCCTCATTTAACCCTGACACTGATCTTAATGATTGATGCAGCTGTACAGAAATAAGACATGAAGATCATTTATAGTCCCATCAAAAAAATTTTAATCATCTAAAATTCATCTTCCTCAGTGACAGAACAAGCTGAATGCAATTATGTCATTGCCTTGCAATGGTAGACGAATAACTTCTCATGGTGTTTGAGCCATGCTATTTGCTATGATATCTTAATTCCCATATTCTCTGGTCACAGTCTCCTTAGGAAACAAGCAGGAGTTTAGTTGTTGTGTGCATGCATGATTGTCATGTAAAGAAAGGCCTGGCTCTCACCAGAATGCAACACACTTTAATAAAGTATCACTACAGCCAGATTATCATACAAGTAGAGCGCTTTAATGCATCTCTAAAACTGAAAACCAGAAGCTTGTCTTCTGTTTAACGGATGTTAAAGAGTCAGCAATACCACAACAGGAAACAACAGTTTAAATGGTTTATCGTACAATGCTCCATTGTACGAGATTACTTTTTGGCTCCCTTCCTCTGCTCTTTGGTTTCATTTCCGTGGAATAAAGAAAAAAGAACCACCACTGGCATTTCTTCATAGGCTGAAAACAGTAATTATATGAATTTCTAATAATAAGTGACAAGTGTTGGGCAAACTCCATAATTCATCACCCAGGCTGAAGTCACAGAGGTGGTTAAAAAGCTCCACGGTGGCAGGGCTTCAGGGGTGGATGAGATCTGCCCTGAGTACCTCGAGTCTCTGGATGTTGTGGGGCTGTCATGGTTGACACGCCTCTTCAACATTGCGTGGTGGTCGGGGACAGTGCTTCTGAACTGGCAGACTGAGGTGGTGGTCCCCCTTCATAAGAAGGGTGACCGGAGGGTGTGTTCTAACTACAGGGGGATCACACTCCTCACCCTCCCTGGTAAGGCCTACGCCAGGGTATTGGAGAGGAGAGTCCGGCCGATAGTCGAACCTCGGCTTCAGGAGGAGCAGTGTGGTTTTCGTCCCGGCCGTGGAACACTGGACCAGCTCTATACCCTCTACAGGGTATTCGAGGGTTCATGGGAGTTTGCCCTGTCCCATTAAATCCCAGTGAAATACAATGAAATTTGTGCTTGTGAGATAAAAAAAAAATATTAAAACGTTTGGAAGTCTTGCAAGGCTCCGTCCTCCATTTTCAGATATCTCTGAGAAAACCCTCGTGGTTGAATTAAACCACATGTAGTATAAATGTATGCTGCAACCTTTGCCATAGCACTGTTGTGCCGATAAAAAAAAAAAGTGATTTAATTATCAAACTTGAGCTTGTGATACCGAATGAGGCCACCCTGCAGCATATTTGAAGCTATTAAATAGTTCAACAAGTCATAACTGACAAGCCATGGGCAGTCAATGCAAAGCAAAATAACGGCCTGTGGCAACGGGCTTCAAACAATAACTAAATAGAAAACTGTTCAAGCATGTAACCAAGGCAAAGAGAAGGATCTTAGATGTTCTCTCATCTGCATTCAGTCGATGTAGCTGAAAATGCTGCTAAGTGTGTGGAAGGGATTACTGCAGCCGGGCTTTTGAACTGCGTCTTTCTTATGCTCTATAAATTTGGCTCTAACTGGGCCAGAGCAATAATCGCCCTCACGGACACACTATTCTCTCCCCTGTCCATACCATCATCATTTCTGGGTTTGGATCGGTTCAATGGGACATTATTCCTGTTTGTACCAAAGCAAAGATAATTACATCAGCAATTCCTCAGCGCAAGAAAACCC
Organism: Crenichthys baileyi; assembly: GCA_036173005.1. NCBI lineage: Eukaryota > Metazoa > Chordata > Actinopteri > Cyprinodontiformes > Goodeidae > Crenichthys > Crenichthys baileyi. The sequence goes on along the minus strand of JAHHUM010002890.1, from coordinate 719,151 downwards.
TCAGCACCTTCCATGTAACAAAAAGGCAGACGAACAAACAGCTTTTTTACCTCCCGTCCATCAGCTTCATAAATAGGTCAAAGAAAGCTGGAAGCAGCTTCCAGCAGTGCTCGAATCTAGCAACATAACTGCTCAGTCAGTTCAGCAAAGACCTGGGTATGGCTGAATTTACTCTTACGGTAGTGTTGTGCTTACAATACTGAGAAGCTTTGGCTGCAAAAAAGATTGATCATCCTCTACAGACAGATTCTCAGTGAGGCCCGACCCTCTCGTCTTCCTAGATTGCCTAAATCCATTCTCCCTTCCTAACAGAGAACCTCCCACTTTCATCAAGAAGCTTCTCAAACTTTGCCCTGTGATCTCTAGAGAAAAGGAGGACGCACGTAACTCCTGTATCAGTTACTTTTCTGATTGACGATCTTAATTTATCTGCCGGGGATCCCAGCAATCACAAAAGCCAAGTGAAACTGCAATGACAGCCATCTAAGATGAAAGAATATATGATCCTTTGCAACCTGAGATGATAAGGCAACAACACCCTGAATAGTTATTTTAGTGGTTGGTAGAGGCAACCGAACACACAGCTCTGCAGACTCAAGAGGTGGCCTGGCAGAGACTAAAACAATTGGATGATTCAAGCCTGGGGGATTCAGTGTACTCTCCAGCCTGCTGTAAAGGGATTTTCTACTGCTGGGGACAAAAGAAGTGAAATTCAAACTTAACCGTTGTGTTTAAAGTATAGACTAAAGTATAGATTACACGTTGCCTTGCAGTCAAAGTAAAACTATTAAATTCAGCTTTTAATTGACAAGTTATATCGGTTAGGTTTAGAGCCTATGGGTTAAATATTATGATGGGTTGTGCTACAACTAATGAATACCTAGAACCCCTGTACAGCAGAATCCTTTGACTGAGCTTTAAATGTACATTTAACACTTTTTTAATCAATTCGAATGGCGAGAAAATCTTCCTAAATTAAATAAAACGAGCTCCACCCTCATGAATAACTGATGGACCTGTGATTTTAAATGGAAAACATCTACATATGAATCAAAGCTGCAGTAAAGAAAAGATTTTGCTTAATATATAAAAGATAATATATAAATGACACTATTTAACTCAAGTTGGAGTCAGATGGTAACAAGAGTATTTTCCAACTATACAGCTTTTAGACAACACTTACAGAACCAGAGGCAGATCCATGAGGAGGAGTAGCAGTCTAACCTCCAGCAATCATTGCTCCCTGGCTGCTTTTCCCCAGATGTTAGTGCTTAATGAAAATGTCACCGGCATTACGAGTGAACAATATCCCCAAATCACTCAATAATAATGTTAGGCTTTAACATCCCTCCACAGGAATCCAGATCATGTAACCTTCACCCTTGTTTCTGTTACATACTAAACTGTTAAGTCCAGGCCAGATGGCTGAACGAGGTAAAGTCTCCGTTTATTTGTTCCACATCTCTGATTGGAGCTGAAAATAACTTGGAGCTCAGGGGATATTCCATAAAGGTGAACCAGGCCTGAGGAGTGCGTTATGAAAGAGTAATCCACCATCACTAAGAGCAGGTTGCATGAACAGAAACCGTGGAAATATACTTCAGACGTATTGTTCTTTATCTATTATTGATTGGCAAAAGAAAAAGCATCCATTTTCCCTGAAATAGAAATAGATTCTAGGAATGTAATGCCCAGGCAGCTACAGAGCTAAGAGGTGGCGACAACTACCAGCGTTAGGTTTTAAACAATAGATTACTTTTTAATGAAGGGCTTATTTTTAGATTGATATCATATGAGATACCTAATCCAAGTAAGCATCACTAAAAGCTGCTTGAGCTTAACGCTGAATGCTACAGCTGCAGCAATAACCAAGGGACACCCCAGTAGAGTACCTTCTCATAAAACACAGTGGAATTCCTTCTTCTGGGAAACCTCCTACCTCATCCACCTTGCCAGCTTGGTTGTTGTTGGTCCAAAGGAGATGCAGCAGCGCTGCCATGGAGACCAGTCAGAGTCTGCATCTTAATGAACTTCTTCACATAAGCTCCGCTTCTTAATTATTCATTAGGTCCTTCAGAAAAACGGGCCACGCTGCAGCTCCGCCACCTTTCTGGTGTGAATCCAGCTTGTAGCCGGATATCAGCAGCTGCAACATAGTTGGAGGGACGCACTACCTACACCTAAGTCTGTCATTTGCACTTTCTTCAGTCCCAACCACGTCTGTAAGGATGCAGATGTTAAGCTTGGGTTTCTGAAATACACATAATCCTTAAGGATTCCTTATCCTTGGGAAACTGTTAATAAAATACTCCAACTACATCACTGTGAGACAGATGCCCTGAATGAGTCCTAATAGGAATGCCTCAGCAGTTTTGAAACAGAGTGATAAAAAACTATTTTTCACCGTCTTTAGGAAAACAGATGGGACGGGTGAATAAAAGTGGAAAACTGGTTTCATTTCATTATTCTAGATCACTAGAAGGATAAATGTAAAAGTAGTAAAAGACTGCAGTTTTTGGTGAGTTTGTACAAAGATAAATAGTTCCTGTTGCAGTCCAAAGTTTATATTATAGCATAAGCATATTAGGTTGGGCCTGAATTTATTTTTAGACTTTCAAAGAAAGTCACAGATGGTCAAAATTGTATATAAACAAGCTCAACCATTTGCATATTCCCTCATTTATATGTAGTTAAATGTCCTTTAGTAAGGTCCATATAGCTTTTCATAGCAATCAAAGCATTCTGGGATAATTCTGGATGGATATACGACCACAGCAAGTTCATTTGAAATGGTTCGTTTCCTCTCTCTCCTTTAAGTCAGGCCCGTTCCAGAAGATTCGCGTTAGCTTGCTTTATTTAATCCAAAACCAAACCTGATGAGTATTTGTGAAATACAAGATATTGTATTACGTGGTTTGAAAAATCTTTTCAGTTTCCCTGAGAGTATCCTATCATGGAGAAAGAACAGTTCAAATAAACCATTCAAAGCCTAAAATTAATAAGATATTTACAGTCATGATGAGTGTTTTTCATTTAAACTTATGATCCACTTCACCCTGCTGCAGCACAGACGTGTATGAAGCTAGTCTGTCTGGCTTATGCAAATATAACACACTATTATCTTGTAAGTAAGCTGACATTTAAATAGGGAAACCGGTTTGAAGCACTAAAATGTCTCCTGATCGTCACTGCGGCAAAGGTACAGAGACTGTAGCCTCGTACTGACAGATATAACTTGCCACGACAGGACATGCAGGACTGAGACCACCCAGAACAGGACCTGAATGTTGAAAACAAGCTGGGTGACAGGCATGGGGAAGACTTGCAGATTAGGTTTTGAAGCTAGCCACAACGCCCCCCCTTTTTCCTGTCACCACCACACATTAGCTTTGTTACAATAAAGCGAGTTGTCGCCAAACATCACAGCAAATTATTTTTAGCTGACGTGGCCATTCTATAAATTAAGGGCAGCATTTAGGGGACTGTTATGCAACAGTACAAATATACACGCATACAAAAAAGGCCAGAGAGGCTTTTTCCAGACTACGCTAAATCTCTAAACCCCTGCACTTTGTGCCTAATACTAAACACTTTGCCTAAAAGCAAGCAAATCCGTCCTCTGCTCTTTATTCTTAATACAGATTCAAATCCTACAAATCCTTTAAATGCAACAGAAGAACCAATAAAATAAATAAAAATACAGAAAACTCTCAAATACAGGAAATATTAGTGACAGAAACATGGGATTAGGTTAAAAAGGAGGTTTAACCAGAATCTTGTGGCCCTGCCAGCGTTCGTTCTGATCAGAGTCTAATTAGGGGCAACTTTGAAAAATAATAGAATAATAATAATAATAATATGGAGCAGGAAGAGCTTGTAGGTACATATCTGCAACATAATCTTAAGAATCAAGCAGCCATCTTTACAGTTAACTATGTCCCAGTTCATAAAGAAACACAAAGACGTCATGGAAATTAGATTTAGAGGCAAGAAAGACGAGTAGGGGCGCTGGTTTTGCAGGAAGTTGTTGGACCTGCTTTATGGAAGGAAAGTACACAATGATGGCATAATGCAAGCTAGTGGTTCAAAGTGCTAAGGCCAACGAGAATTTATGGAGCAGGAGTGAAAAAGAGATCGGTCTATGAGGAAAAATACAGACAGACCGCTGATCAAGATGTGTCAGCTTTAACTGCAGTAGAAACTGAGTTTTATTCCTAAACCTTTAATTCTGGGTTTCTGTAGTTGAATGATAGAGCCTTTGTCAACCTTTGTCTCACTTGAACAAAGCACAGTTTCAGTTAAAGTCCCATTAGAGGTTAGAAAAGTGAAATATGTAATGGATGATGGAAAAACACCCTCAGATCTTAGAGAGAGTGCAGCAGATGTGGGCCAAATTGTCTTTCTCTCTTTCAAATTTACTTTCTACAGAATCTGGAGTTTTAATAACACAGAAAATAAAATCCCTTTTACTGGGAATATTTACCTTGGAAATACAGTACAGTTTGGCTTTAGGAGCACAAATAAGAAAAGGCAGGTGTTGCTTGTGGTTGAATGCGTGTGCTTGTTCATGGAGAACAGGAGCCCTTTAATCACAGGGAACCGAAGCATTCACTTTCCCGCATGGCATCCGTCACCACAGCTCAGATCCCCTCCATCTTCAAACCCTCCACTGCCTCTGCTGGCTCCCACCAGAGCCCACCCCTTTCACACCAACAACCCTCAAACGATTCCTTGCCAGTGAAGCATGCCACCGAAGCAAAGCTCCTTTTCTCCAGGATTTATAATCCCAAAGGCCCGGCAAAAAAAAAAAAAAAAAAAAGGCAGCTGAAAGAGCTCTTTATAAAGCCGGGTCAGTCAGAGGCTCACCTCTGGATGGTCGGTATTAGCCTATGGTGTATACAGTCGGGGATCAGAAGCAGTACAGATGGGCGCTTTGACTGGGCCTCACTGATGAACATCAGATTAAACCATGGAGATATCTTCTCGTCAAAAATAAAACTGAGTTTCAATCCATCATAATGGCAAAAGATAACGTCCTCTAATCAAATTATGATGTTATATCCTGATTACAAGAGGCCACACATAGCCAGAACAGAAAATTATTGGGCTGAACTGGTAAGCTAATTACTCAATCTGACCTAGTTAGTGCACCTTTGACAAGCTATTTTACTAATTAGGCTTGCTTGTTCTCCAAATGGACACAAATTAACAGAAGTAAATGATTATCAGGTAGATGAACTTCCTACAATCATTGCCGTCTGTCTGTTTAAAAGGACCCAATCTAGTGATGTAGGTTTTTCTAGCAACTGCACATATACAAATAGACCACAGCTGGTTAATGGGATTTCAAAAAAATGCTTGGATCTGGGTTGATGACATCACAAGAGGCGCAGGAATCAAGGTGGTATTAGCAAATATTTGGTGACTTACATACTACACATTTTATCAGTCGAGTTTCAAGTTTCAAACAATAATAACAATTAAGTCGAGAGCATTTAAGCTGTCAGCTGGAGCCCTATAGGGCACCAACTTTAGTGTTTGATAAGAATTTTTGCATATTGTTAACACATTCATACAGAAACCCGATAACACTTATAACGGTAACTTGCTCACAGCAATCATGATACAGCCCTTCAAAATGGTCTTTTGAAGTCCAAAAAATGTGTCCCTAAGGACAAAATCTGTCAGCCTTCTGAACACTAATATAAATTATGTTCTCAAATTAGACAATTATTTATTATATTTGGTTGTTTTAACCCTTTAAGCCCAGCATATCTACATAACTCCGTACTTTAATGAAAAAATAAGAATTTCCAGCAACGCATTTTAGGTGTATGCTATTATTAGACCCTGTGGTGGGTCAATAATTGCATGAAACACTGATTTTGATGCATCAAATTTGTTTCTGCCATGTTAGATTTAAAATAAGTCTCACACTCGAGGTCCTAAGGACGAAAAGCGTCATCTTCCCAAAACTGCTGAATGGGTAACAGATCTGTTCCCTCTTCAAAGAGGCCAGTCTTTAAAATAAAAAAAAAACAATTCAGAATGAATTTATTGATTTATGTTAAAATAAATGGCACATTCAATGTGACATTGTTTCATGCTTAGGAACTACAGCGAAACAATATATCAAATTGCAATCACCATCGCAATAAAAATATCACCACAATACTGTACAATCCTCAAAGAAAAATCAGGCATGAATTGGTAGGGTTAATTGCCAGAATATTAAAAAGCAACATCAACTCAGGGACCAAAACAAAAGTAGCTGAAACCCATCTCTGGTTTGAGAATAACCAGCCAAACCGGCTGCTGTCTGTTCAAAGTTCTCCGAGCGTACAAGGAAGTATATGCGACGTTTCGGGAAACGGGAAGGTCGCCTGTCAGAGCCACTCCGACCCGTTAATTAGCCAGCCTCCAGCTTGGTGGAGCTGCTTAAAACCTACGAGCACTTGTTGTGAATTACAGACCAATGAAGCTCAATGCTGGTGTGAAAAAGCACATCAGCGGAGACAGTCAGAGCCTTCAGTTATAATTCAACACCCATGTTTAAGACATGTGTCTGGAACAAGCATGTTTATCCCACCTTGTGCCGTCAGCGTCCTTTTAATTAAATGGTGATGTTGTAGGTTCATGATAAGCTAGCTAAGACGGTCGTCTAATAACAATGAGACCCGGACCTCGCCGCAGCGACTTACGTCCTCCTTCCATAAACGGCAAAATAACCGTTAGCTACTTTGTTCTTTTACCGCCCTGTTTCTCCTCATTTACTCCACATATTTCAGCTACTGGTGGTTCTAACTACAGCAGCCTTGCTATTCTGTGCTGCCTCGGTCGACCACCAACAAAACACGCATCACCGCAATGACAAGTCGCCCACTCCCGAGCTCACACACGCAGCTAAAACACTGCGCCTCCTCCAGCCGTAGCAGCAGCCTTATTTTCTGAGCCGCCGGAAACGAAACCATGCCTGTGCCGGCTTTAGATGGCACAAAGAGGCTTACCTTTGAAGTAAATGCGTCCACAACCACCTCGGGGATCTTAGAAGGAAGAAAGCGAGAGTTAGAAGAGCAGGGAACACACGTCTCTGCGTGCTGAGCGGTCTGAGGAGACTGGATTCCAGGCAGGCACAGCGTAGGACTCCCCCCTCCCAGCTGCATTCATCCTGCCCAATCACAGACTTAGGGACCGTCTGAGTGTTAACATCCCGCACAAAAACGTAAAACATCAACTACACTATCGTCATCTTAAGGTGAAAAAAATCAACTACATTGTGTGTAATAAAGTAGCCCTAGTTCACATTTCTCCAAATACAGAAAATAATATATTGCAATATAGTTGCTACAGTACATTTTATTAGTTTTTGTTGGATTGATCAACACAAAGTAATGCACAAAATTATTCTTTATTTTACCTCCATATTATGGAAGTAAAATAGTCTTATTAGAATCAGACGTTTTTTTAGACATTGAATTTATAACATTGAATTTTTATCCTGTGCAATTATGTATGTGAATTTTTTTTTGTACTTAAAATTTGCCAGCAAAAATTCACCTGCAAGAATTCACCTGCAGAAATTCACCAACAAAAATTCGCCTGCAAATGTGTTGCCGCTTCTTCCGGTCACTTCAAAACAAGAGCATCTTGCGGACAGGGTTGGGGCACTAGCTGTCATCAGGTCAGTAAAACATTTCATTCAGTTCTATTAGATAAAAAAAAAAATACCGAATCTCAAATGGTTGTTAATTACCTGGCGTTTTGTAATAATGTATTTCTGGCAGATAAATCTCATCACTGATCTTCATTAAGCCACTATCCAGCAAACTGTTAAGAGACTCGCCTCTGGCCAAGGCAATGGTGTGTCACGTGATCAAAAAAGCGTAATCTGATTGGCTAAAAGACGCTCGACTCGATCGAGTGCTGATTGCTTTAACACCCATTTGAGATTCAGTATTTTTTTTTATCTAATGGAACTGAATGAAATGTTTGACTGACCTGATGACAGCTAGTGCCCCAACCCTGTCCGCAGATGCTCTTGTTTTGAAGTGACCGGAAGAAGCGGCAACACATTTGCAGGCGAATTTTTGCAGGCGAATTTTAATTCACATACATAATTGCACAGGATCAAAATTCAGTGTCATAAATTCAATGTCTAAAAAATTCTAATGAGACCATTTTACTTCCATAATATTAATTCTTAGTCTTTATTTGTTTTGCAATATTTACGCTAAATAGGACAATGCTGAAATAAAACCAGTTAAATCATTGCAGAACCTTTAGTTAAATGAATGTAAACATTCATTTAACTAAATTTTAAATTCCCCTATTTTTGGGGATTTAAATGTAATTCAATAAATCAATATGAGCTATCCTTTCACAAAAACGTATGATATTCAATTTTATTGCTAAATCAGAAAATGTGTCATCAATCAAGATGACGGATCAATAACTTTTTTATTTATTTATGTCTATTTTTAATGTATGATTTTTTACTTACTTACAATGATCTCTAAAGTACTAAAATGTACAGAATGTTTCTTGAAGATAATAAAACATGGATTTGTATAAATTTTTTGATTATATAAAAAAGGCAGATGGTGCCTAGTGAAGTTCCTGCAATTAAAGACAAAAACTATGTGTTGAGTGCCATCTGCTGGTTACCTGACGCTACTGCTGGTTCTTAGACAAAGCACAATGCTTTTAACGCATTTTACAGCAGCAGCAGGTCCTTGTAATTCCTGATCATAGTTCACAGTATTTTGTGACTCAGCAATTGGCCTAAAAAAAAATATGTGATTTCATTAAGATATTTAAGGATATGCATTGAAGATCAAAGTTGAAAAGGTAAATCAAATAGAAATACATAAATTACAATTGTTTCAGTGTTACTGTGCAACACAACAGCTGTGCATGAACTAGTTTTGGTGTCTTCTTTCTCTGTCTCTCTCTTTGTATGTGTGTGTGTGTATAAATACCTAATATTTATACAACACAACGATTTTCAGTAAAAAAACATTTAAAAAAAACAAAAAACTCTCATGCCCAGTCTGAGAAAATAGTTTTATTATCGAAATAAGGAAAACAGTAAACCCAACGGGTTTACAATTCTAATCATAAGAAAGAACATGGCTATAGAAGCTGATGATTTACATATATAACCTTTTTTCAAATCTTTAGCTACATTTTATGGTTTATATAAACATCACACACAGCTACATAGAGCAAAATAAATCCAATGTGGAAAATCTTTCTTAATACATTAAAACACACAAAATGTACTGTACAAACACAAAAAGCTGAAGGTACAGTAGAAGTGAGTTTAATTCCCACTAAGGCACTTGTGATCAGAAGATTTCACTACCAACACTGTGTACTAAATCCCATAATACCACATTAAATGACAGGACAGGGTATGCTCAGGTGCTTCGTTCATTTTGTAAGTATGCTTCTTCTTCTAGGGGTTAACTTCATAGACTAGCTGAGTTGTTTGAGCCTCCAAGTAGCGATAGATAATGATGAAAGTCAGCCTGGCATTTTGTAATAAGGGTGTTAGTATGGGCTGTAAACTGTAGTGAATGGTCCTAACTAAATGGAAAGTGGGGAATAGGACATGTAATAAGTTAGCAAAGCTACCGCCGCTTCAACGACTTTGGCCTGATCACAATATTTTATTTCTTTTTTTTACAACATCCCACAATGTAGAAAGCAAACCTACAAATCATTTACAGAAAGCTGTCTGTTAATATCATTCCAGGTTCAGTGATCTGCAATGTTAGAGATGTACCCAGTCTTATTTCCAAAACTGGAAACTAAACTACTTATCAAATGTTTTTAAAAAAATGCTTACGATCATTTTTTGATCAACAGTACAAATATATTTCTGCTAAAAAATTATGTATATTTCTAAAGAGCGTTGTCTCTCTAGAATACTAATTTCCATCCCAGAAAGGATGTTGTCCTTATGCAAATAAAAAGTAGCTCTGAGATAATCAACCAAATGTTTAGTTTTAACAATTTCTTTAAAATTACTCTTCCATAGCTTGTTGAAAAAACCACCTGCTGGCATAATTTTCCCAATGATCATACAATTGAAAGGACAGTTGAAAAGATGTTTTTCTCTAACAGTCTCACATTAAATCAGATTAGTTAGGGTCACTAAAAGTATTTACATTTGCTAAATACCAGAATAATGAGGGATTTTCAAATTCATTTTTCATGTTTCTTAATACAGATTGCATTTTAAACTGTGTGACTGTGGGTCAAATGCTTTGGATATCCTTCCGGGTTCTCACAGTAATTTCCTGGAAACTTTCCTGTAACAGAACTGGTGTAACAGAGTTGGGCTTGTCGGCCATATTCCCAGATACCTTTTCCGCACTGGCCATAATTTCCTATAAGACTGAGATCAGGGCTTTGTGATTGGACACTCTCAACATTAAATTTGTTGCTCTTAACTTACTTTAAAACTTATTTTGTGGGGTGCTCTGGGTATTGTCCATTTGGTAGATCCATTTGTGCCCATGCTTTAATTTCCTGGCACCAGGCACTATTACAGCAAAGCACCCACATGTAATGACGCTGCCACCTCCTTACTTTATCGTTAGGCTGGTGTTCTCAGGTTTACAAGCTTCCCACTTTTTCCTCCAAATGTAATGATGGTCATTATGGCCAAAAGCATTGATTTTAGTTTTATAAGACCACAGGATATTTTTCTAAAAAGGAAGGGGTGGTGTGTATTTGCTAATTGTAATTTGACTTTTTATGTAGCTTTTTGCGTAATGGCTTCTTCCTCTCAGAGTGGCCTTTCAGGAGATGTCAGAGCAAGACTGGTGTCACTCTCCTACCAGCTTAGCGAGCAACTTTACAAGGTTGTTTGCTTTTGTTATGGAGTGGATATGCACATTTCTCACTAAAGTATTTCAAAGCTGTGCCTCCACTTAACTCATACTGTTGTGAAATTAACCAATCGGAAGCTTAAAACCCATGACATCATCAACTGGGCTGTCCCAAACTGTTGTAGTGTATGTGAATTTCTGACTTTGAAGAAATTAATAAGAAATTCTCATATATCATTATTCTGGCATAAAGCAAACTGAACTAGTTTAATAAATTGATGTGTCTTTTTATACAGTGCAATAAGATATCTGGTTCTTAACTGCATATCAAAGGGATTTTTGAAAACTGCTTAATTGTTCTTCTCAATCCAAGCAGCTCAAATGGCAATATCCTGTTAGCTTTAGGAAGCTAGCTAATTAGGCTAACTTCTGTTCTGTAGACTGCTGGAAAATACTGCTTCACATATTGTTTATTTTAAAAGAAAAATCACTACCAGTCCAGTTAATAAATATTTAGTGGCTTTCCAGATTTTCCCTTGTCAAGAGTTATGTTATATTTTTCATTAATGATACCTAGACATGCTAGCATACTTGGCTTCATCTGTTGTGAATATGCTAAGTTTATTTGTTGTATTATTTGTTTTTACATCAGCTTTTTTTTATAAAAGGCTGAATTCAAACAAAAAGACAACCTAACACTTGACACATAGAGTGGTTCAGGCCCCACGTTTCTGTATTCTCGTTTTAATGCTTATTTGGACTCTGAGACATTACTAGATTTACACATAATTATAAATAAGTCTTGAAATCTTTTTGTGGTTAAGTAGCACATATAATATTCGTTAAAATTGTGAGTTATTAGCAATTGCTCTGGTGCGTTCATTTTTCCAGCCTCTTGGCCACAGCCTGGTAGGCTAGCTCGATCTCCACATCTGCTGCGCACGTGTTGGTGAACTCTTCTCGCTTGTAGGCGTTGTCAAGGTAACGCCACACCCCTTTGAATTCAGAGGGGATGTCATAGTTTCTGTATTTCTTCGCAACCACCTGTCAACAGCAAGTTATTAAAGCACTACAGTTGATGCACGGAAATTCGAGATGATTTTAGCCTAATGGAAAGAAATGGAGAAACAAGTTTACCTTAACTACATGAAGCTTGGGAAGAAGGTTGCAGTCAGCAAGTGTCAGTTCGTCACCATCTAGGTATTTGCGGGTGGATGCGCCTTCGCCGCTATGCTGTGCAGATTGAACCTCATCAGGAATTGGTCGCATCAAATACTCATCCAGTTTAGCCAGGGCTTTGTTCAGACTCTTCTCTAATGCTTAAACACAAACAGCGGGTTCCAATGCTATTACAGATACATGGGAAAAGTGTACACACCCTTTTAAAACTCCGGATTTAAAACATGAGACTATTTCCAAACTGTTTTCACCTTCAATGTGACAAATGAAAAACATTAATAAATGACAATAACAAAGCATACAAATTCTAAGAGGTAAGTCTGGCACAGAAACAGCCCTGGTCAATGTATGACATGCACACTGAGAAACATGGTGATGGCAGCATCATACTGTGGGGATATTTTAACTCAGATGGAACTGTTTTTTTTGTAATTGTGGATGGAATTGTGAACAGTTCCAAATAGCTAGGTTGGATCCCAGTAATGGGTACAGTATTGGGTTTGAAATGGGCAGTTAGAAAGGGGAGTGGGCACGGCACATGTGTAAATTGAGTAAAACTTCAGTATAACAGTCTGTCCAAGTCAAGATATGGGATGGTAATAGACTCCTAGCAAAGAAGACTGGAAGCTGAAATTAAGTTAAAAGGTCTCCAACAAAGGATTTAAGGATGTGCACATTTATACAACCAGGTTATTGCAGCTGTTTTACTTTTTACATGTCTGTCCGTATTTGTCACATTCAAGGTAAAAAAAAGTTTAAAAAATATTAATCATGATCTCAGCTTTTTTTAAACCTGGAATTTAACAAAGGTGTTTAGACTCCTGAGAGCCACTATAAAGCTGCTGTTAAGATTTTAAATATTCTTTATGAAAATGGTCTCATAAATGGTGTACTCACAGCGATTTTTCTCCGGTCTTGTGTTTTTCACGTAAGCCGAGAACCTGGAAAATATGTCATTTCCTGCAACATTGGATTCACGATTCTTTGTAGCAAGCTTGGGATACCTGAGCGGCAGATGGTTAACAGTCAGGAGGCTGTCCATGCCCTTATCCTAATCCCCATCATGCATTGTTGTGTAAGTTTGTGATACCTACTTTGGTGGGGCCAGCATTTCCTCCAGGTACTCTTCTATCTTGTTGACATCCGTGAGAACATTACCTTCAAAGGTAAGGAAGGGTGGATGTGTTCCTGGGGCAAGATTGTGAAGATCAGCTGGTTTCCTGATCAAAAATAAACAATTTTGTCAAGAAATTTGATGACTGTATCTTTTATTCATTTTCAACATCACCTAATAGGGCATTTCAAGACCATGTTCCAAAATTGTTAAAACACAACACATCAGTTCATACATCTGAGCAGAAAGCAACAACTGGAAACACTTTTACCTTCTGAAATCTTCTCCTTAGCCTGTGGACATAAACTGGTAAGAAAAAAACCCCAATATGCTTTAAGATCCTCACTGCTATTGACAATTGTTTTGATTCTTGTTGATACCCCTCCCTGGCACTGGAAGTTAGCATTTACAGATAGTCAGTTCTTGCATCCAAGCACAATCATCTCAGACTCTATGCTTTGGGTCATTGTCCTGCTGAATGGCAAACCTCCACTCCAGTCCCAAGTCCTTTAAAGTCTCTAACAGGCTTTCCTCTTGTATTGCTCTGTTTGGTCTTTTCAACATCTCTGACCAGCTTCCTTGTCCCAATGAAGAAAAGCATCACCACAGCATGATGCTGCCACCACTGTGTTTCCATGTGAAGGGTTGTTAAGGTGGTTAGGTGAACAGCATAACAGTCAGTCCAAGGTAGGCTTCCAGAGGGAACATATTCAGATGACAGCTTTAGCACAGCTCTATGAGATGCTAATAGCTTGGGATATTGTTTTATAACCTAATCCTGCTTTAAACCTTTCCACAGTCTGGCTTGTCTGCTGTGTGGTCTTCATGATACTGAGGCCTTCACCGAAGAGCTGGATTTATACTGAAGTTATGAGACAGAGATGGACTCTCGCTGTTTGAGATGAATGTTATTTAGGAGTATTAGGATAAAGGGGCCTGGATACAAATGCACTCTACACTTTTCATATTTTTATTTGTAAGAAAAAAATGGGGGATTTTCTTCCGCCTCCCAATTATGTTTCCTTGTGTTTAACTACAAATTGAAACCACAGAAGTTTGTGGTTGCAACATGACGAGCAACAATCCCCACTTTCTTGCTGTAATTAATTTGCTACATTACAAAATATGTTGACGTTGACTATTCTTTAACACTGAGCTTCACATGGCAGCTCCAGATGTTACCAAATTATTTTTTTATGTTTATATCCCAAAATACACTCTACTTAGTGATGGTTTTACCTTTTTAAGTCAACAGTAGTGACATTAAAGACCACTCCCTTCAACCAAAGAATCATGAAGAGACGTTGGGAGAACGGACAGTTTCCAATGCTCTCCCCATCTCTCCCAGCCTGTGAACACAGACACATATACAAACACATGCCAATACACAAAAAACAGAAGAGAAATATTTCAGACTTGTTTAAAACTGTCTGCAACATTTAATAATAAACCTACTTTTGCTAGTTCTTTTTCAGGATTTATACACACAAGCATTAAAAATCTACTTAAATATTTGTCTTATCTAGAGGATCGAACTGTGGTGGCTAAGCCACAAGACACATTTAAAGGTTAGGATATGGTCACAGTCATGTTTCTTTTAGGCATTGTGATCAGAATTAGATAAACATGCATGTGTGTGTGGATATGTATATGTTTGTGTGGGGAAATTTAGTCATAATACACACTGAACCACTGGGATATTTTGTATTATGAGGGCATGAAGGGTGTGCTAAGGGAAACTTTCTTGCCAAACGTTTTGTGACGCCCCTCAAATTGTTCAAATTCTCTTTCATCCACACGTTCTACCAACATTTGTGAATGAACGGGTTGCTCTCAGGAGCTCAGTAAATTAATGTGTGGTACAGCCCTTTCAGAATTTTTTTTGCTACTAGACAGTTAATAGTTAACTGTTTGTGGTGCTATTACAAAATGGAAGCAATTGAGAAAAAAAGGAAATCAACTGGATAGTAGAAGGCCTCGTTTAAGCAGGGTGTCATCAAATGCTGAAGAGCTGAGAACCAAACCCCACTTAAACCTTCGTCAAACTTTTACCTCTGACCTGTCTGCTGTGTTCCTTGGTCTTAATGGTACTGTTTGTTCTCTAATCTTCAAACCAACCCTCTAAGAACTTTATGAAACAGCTGGATATATACTGAGATGAAATCTGACACAAGTGGTCCTTTTCTAGTTTAAAGGAAATTAGTTGCACTGGAGTTTGTGGAAGAACACATATGCATGCCACACTTTTCAGACAAAATTTGAAAACTACAGATTTTTCTTTCAATTCACAATCATGCTGTTTGTGTAAATAAAGCACATTGTAGTTTGTGACAAAAGTGAAAAGGGGTGTTAATACTTTTGCAATGTATAGCTGCAAAGGGTGGGCCAACTCAATTTTAAAGCCTAACATGGACGTCATTAAAGTTCTTGCATGTGTAACGGCAAGCATATCAATAACTTTAGCAGCATTTGGGGGTTTTTGAAGCCTTAATTCAAAATTTTGTGAAGTGTGTCTTTAGTTCATATGTACTGGGATTGTTTGTGTGTCTGCATGAGCAAAACTGTAAACAGACACTGTAATGTAATAAGATACAAGGTCCAACATGAATAATCCACACAGCTTCCATTAACCGCCTCGCTGCCCATTTGGACCTCTGATTCCAACACTTTAGCAGCATGTTTTAGCTACTGAAATCAGTTTTTGTCCTATCATATGTGTGTAAGCCCAATAGAACTCTCTAAGATTACCAAATGTCCTTCTATTATCATTAAATATTATTTACTTTGTGTAAGGAGGCAGTAACCTAGCTTACATAACTTCCAATAGAGCTAGGATCGATTGCCTTTTAAAAAGAGGGTTATGGCAAAGGTTTCCTGCTGTAATAGACTATTTAAATGATAGAAAAAATAAAATTTTTTGAAATAGAAATAAAACAACTGTATTACACTGATGCTAAAGTAACTAACAAAGAGATGCTAAAGGCTGCAAAAACTATAATACAGCACAAGACTGCTTAATTTAGCTTAGTTCCGCTTAGCTTAGCTTAGCTTAGTTTCGTTTAGCTTAGCTTAGTTTAGCAGAAAGACAAGCATCATAATGAGCAAAAGCTGCTCAGTGTTAACAATTATAAGCATTATAATGTAATTATCATGTAATTTTCATGTAATTTTTCTAACTAAAAAGATAGAAATTGGTATGTAAAAAATATGTAAACTGCATTTTGCATTTTTAGTGATAACTAGTAACTTTGTTAAAGAGGTATAGGTCTCAGAAATACTCGCATCAAAAAAATTCTATGTTAGGCGCTTTGTGGTTAAGTTGAAGTGCTTCTTAGAAAGTCTCTATATTTAGCAAAGAACTTACCCAAAACCTCCTTAAACCTATTATTTTTCCTATTTTCAAGCTTTTGAACAAACTAGTAAGATTTTTTTCACCAAACTCTCAGAGAAAAATCACTGATTTGGTTTCCTAACATTTTAAGATTTATACATATTTAAACAAATATTTAGCCATACTTGAAAATTTAAATTATATTCACTTCACTATTCAATTCAATTCAATTCAGTTTATTTATATAGCGCCAATTAACAACACATGTCGTCTCAAGGCACTTCACAAAAGTCAGGTACATGCATTCCAATTAATCTTAATCATTGAACAGTGCAGTCAGATTCTGTTATTTATTCAAATTGGATAAAAAGTTTTTCTATGTAAGGAAACCCAGCAGATTGCATCCAGTCAGTGACTTGCAGCATGCACTCCTCCTGGATGAGCATGTAGAGACAGTGGACTGTCACTGGCGTTGACTTTGCAGCAATCCCTCATACTGAGCATGCATGTAGCGACAGTGGAGAGGAAAAACTCCCTTTTAACAGGAAGAAACCTCCAGCAGAACCAGGCTCAGTGTGAGCGGCCATCTGCCGCGACCGACTGGCGGTTAGACTATGATGTCTGAAACAGCACTAATGTTCCAAATGCCTCTATTTTAATAATCTTACATTTAAAACAAACATGCTTTCTGTGTAACAAACACATGTCCTAAATGTTAAATTATACTAACATTAACTGGATCATATAATTAAGCTATTTAAAGCTTTTACTGTCAGTGATGAAAAGAGTCCAGTAATAATTCAGTGGGAAAGAGAAAGAGAGAGATTGTCAGTGCACGAAAGCAGGTCGGTGTCAGGTTAACGCATGGAAAATCAGCACCCAACAACAACAAGGCATGCACACTCTTAAAGGAACTGCACCTAACAGAGTTGATACCTTTTTTTAGTTTATATAAAGTGTAGCATGCATTTTACTTAAAATGCACAAAAATGTAACTATTTTATGGAGTGTGAATGTTTTTTTTTAAATCTGTGCAGAATATATGGTTTAGAAATTATACAGAAGCTGATATAGATAGAGCTTAGTTGGTTACACACACAAAACATGCCCACCTTAACAAATAATTCAATATCAGGGTCCTTGTCCTCCTCGACTACAGTATCCGTCATGGTCAAGAAAAACACACTTTGCCTGTTTAGATTTTACAGTTTAGAAGTAGATACTTTTTTCTGTGCAATGGTTAGCCGTGTCAGTTTTCAGCAGAGTCTAATCCAGGTCCATTCGGTGCAGTCTGCTCTGTCCCATGGCAGCTCTGTCAGAGGATCAGATGGGGACGAATGCCAGGGAGCTTGACAAGGACAGAGAGAGCGAGGGGTGGGGTGGGCCAGAGTGTAGGGGTTCAGTTTGTACCCATGGGATTCACCTGCAAGGCGTGACGGTGCCAGACAAAAATAACCCTACTCTGGCAAACAAGTCTGGGGCGTGAAGTAGAGAGGAAGGAACGGGTTCAGTGTGAGCAAAGAGGGCTCCACATTTCCTGCTTCTACAGCTTTGACTAATAATTGGGTGACTCTGAATCACTGACAGTCACCTTCTATGAACCATTTGGGTCCTGGACGCTCCGGGTTTTAACTTGCCTTTGCTTCCTTCAGAGCTGTATTTGGTGTTAACTGGCAGCATGGTGAAACAGTTATTTCAACTGAAGCATCCAAGTCCAGTTCAGTTTACAACATTTGCAAAATGATTCATCAAAATTGTATAATCTTTTAACTTTTTTTTTTTTTACATTTGCAGAGGTTACAAAAGTAAGGTTAGGTTAAAAAAATTGTAATGTATTTTCTTGAGATATTATGTGACAGAGCACATAAAAGTGTAAATTAAATGGTTTTCATTTTTTTACACTTAAAAGCATGCATTTGTATTCAGTCCCCTTTACTTGGATACCCTTAAATAAAATCTAGTGCAACCACTTCTATTCATCTTTTAATTCACCTAATCCACAGATAACACATAACGAGACTGTTGTGAATTATCTTTTACATTAGGTGTAATGTTTGCTTTGGAAGAAGTACAAAAATGTATTTCATTTGAAAGAAACATTGCATGAACAGGTAAAAAGCTGGCATGGTCAAAATTTTAAATGAAACTACTAGGACATGCTTTTGTTAAGATTATTTGTAATCACACTAGTTTAACAGTGGGAGAATACAATGTTACAAGCAAATAAAGTTTGTTTTATTCTGAAATAGACTAAAGTCATTTATTTCAGAATTCTGATCCAAAGCAACGGGTTGAATATGTGGTTAGTAGATAATAACAGCCCAATTTCTGCAAATGTTTCTAAAAATAACCAGTTTTGATTTTTTACCATCTTATTGTAAACCGTGATTAAACCAGATAAGATTGTTCAAGACCGAGAGCTCAAATCCAAGTCAAGAATTGACTCTGTGTGCAAATTATGGGCCAATCAAGTCTCTATTCCAAAACTCCACGAAAATAAGGAAAACATTTTAGCACGGCAAAATCATTCAAAGTCTCTGAAGGAGAAAACTGATAAGTATTGCCTGATCAGGTACACTGTTTGACAAAGGTATCTTTGAAAAAAGACAGGATATTTCTCTGGACATCTGTCATCCAGGACTGATGTTTAGCAAGTACACATCTTCAAACATTGGCCTGTTTTATGCTGGTGTTGCAGGTCCAAGATTTTTAAATCTCACCATGGCCTAAACTGCAAACATTTCATATAGTGAGCTTTTAGCAAGCTAAATCTTAGGGTGTTGCCTATAAGCTTGACATTTAGCAGAGGTTTAAAACAACCTTGTCTTTTCACCAAAATGCTTAGTTTATCATGAGATTTTTTTTAAAGATTTGTCAGTAAAACTAACATAACTAAAAAAATCGCTTCAGTAATTAATCAAGACTCTGATAGTATTCTGTCAAGCTGGCTAAAGTAGACAGTGTCTATTATCCTTTAGTATGGTATACACATATGTTTGTACATTAAAAGACACAAAGCCCAAAGGGAGGAACCTACCCCCACCGCCAGCCCCATAGAAAACACTCCTGCTGGAAATGCCCTGGTATGGTGTGTTTCATACCAAACTTTGAAGGGGTCAGGATGAGATTCCAGTTCCTCCATCTCATAGAGGATGGTTCCCAACAACAAAAAAGTGGAATACTCTTTGGTTTTGCTGTCTTGTTTAATGGACCAAGAGGTGAATAACTTACTGGGTATTTTTCTCCAGTAATAGGGGCTTTGCTCTGGTCTGCTGTGGTAAAGAAGATTTACTGCATTTTCAGGTATATCTACATTCCAGCTGTCTCCTATGGCCAAGAGATATTGATCTTGCCTAATGCCTTGGGGTTCCCTTGGAGCGACTGGAAAGTGTTGCTACAAAAAGAAATGCCTGGATTCTATCCGCCACCCCAATCTCAAATAAGCAGAAGAATTTTAGCAATTTATAACAAGTTAAACTGAAATTCCTTGTATACTTTGGCAACAACACTATATTAACCCATATTAACCTTCTGGACTTCCACAAGAGACACTGTTTTTAAGCTTTTATGATCTTTCTCAGCCAAACATCATTTGTATTGCTGTGCTATGTTGGTTATTGCTGCTGAATGTATCAAGAGAAAAGACCTGCAGGGAGAGAAGGGACATCAGCTTTTGGGAGTCTAACTTTTTATGCATATTTCAGAGCTCTCTTCAAGGCTTTTGAAAAGGCTTTTTATTATGACTTGAAACTAAGCCAAAATAATATTTAATCCATCAGATTATGTTTCTGAGAACGTCTAAAGATGCAATGTTTATTATCCTCAAGCTGTTATGATGAAGAAGCAGTTTTTGTAGATGCACGTTACTAGATGGCTCAGTCATTTAATGTGAATGATCTTATTCTGCTATGGAGAACTCAGCAAGGTTTTGAAATGATGCATAATTTGTTCAGGAGTAGTTACAGATAAAACCAGATATTTACATATGCTGTATATAGAATCCTGCACTGATATGGACAAAAAGACCACTCAGAGGGTAAGAAGCCTTTACACCACAAGCAACATAAAAAGCCAGATTAAAGTTTGCAAATACAATCCGGGAAAATACCTTAATTTTTAAAGACATGTCCTGTGGTCTGATGATACTTAGATTGAAGTGTTTGACTACAATGACCATTGCTATGTTTGAAGGTAAAGCGGAGAGCTTGCAAGCCTGAGAACACCATGCCAGCCATGAAGTACGGATGTGGCAGCATCATATTGTGTGCCCGTTTTGCTGCAGGAGACATTAATGCACTTTACAAAAAAATGGAATCATGAAGAAAGAACACGATGTAGCTACTGAGGCAAATTCTCAAGACATCATCACAGGTGAGGATGACTCAGAGTACGGAGAGTGGATACAGGACTTTGCGGACAGGTGCTAGCGGAACCACCTCCTGATCAACGTGGGGAAAACTAAGGAGCTTATTGTGGATTTCCACAGACGCAGACCCACCACACTGACACCAGAGACCATCCAGGGAACCGACCTTGAGATAGTGGAATAATAATTGCCTGTTCTTAACCTGAGCAAAAAAATTGGCTGGGGTCACAACACTCATGCTCTACAGGAGCACACCCTAACTGCTAAGGAGACTGAGATCTTTTGGAGTGCTGGGCGTGCTCCTTAGGACACTGTTTTGAGTCTGTGATTGCATCAGCCATCTTCTGTGATATTATTTGTTGGAGCAGTATCTACAGCTGAGAGGAAGCGGTTAGATAAGCTCATCAGGAGGCCCAGTGGTGTCTTATGATGCCCCCTGGACACAGTACAAGTGGTGAGAGACAGAAGAACTCTGGCAAAAATAACATCACTGTCTTCCACCCCATGCATGAATCTGTTGCAGTACTGGAGAGCTCCTTCAGTGACAGACTGCTGCATCCTAGGTGCACAAAGGAGCATTATCACAGGTCCTTCGTCCCAGCAGCTATTAGACCTTTTAACCATCACTGCTCCCAACAAACTCAATAGGCGTTTACATTCTTGCTGTTATGTGCACAGTTTTTCCATTTTTTGCAAATAGTCTGTTGTTGTTTTCTCATGCACAATTACAAATTAGCTTTTTGTAAATGTTTTAAATCAATCTACTCAGTTGCACATTCAATTAATCTGAGTATGCCATTTTAAATAACTGTACAATATTGCTTTTCCGTGATATATTTTTTTTCCCTTTACTCTACTGTAAAGGAACATAGTCTTTTTACATTTGTGAGTACCTATATCCTCCCACTTTCCTTTGCTGCTGACACACCTGATTTCCCTCGCTGTGGGACCATAAGGGATATTTCTATTTCTCTTCATGCTAAGTGTTTAGCCAATCCTAACGTTTTAGCTAGCCATTAATCCATCATTCTTACTTGCTGATGTCAAATGATTTTAAATCAATAAGATCCAGCATCTAATCCAGCCAGAGATTATTTCTGTGCTAACAACTAATCTAATCTAGCCATGCTCTCAAGGAATGGCAGTTCAAGACGAAACGTATGAGAAAGATGTGTGTAATTACTTTTAGTGCTACCAACAGCAGACATGGGCCTCTGTAGTTCTATCATAAATTCCTCCTAATTATATTGCAGTAACTTGTGTGTCAATGTATAATACCTTTCCACTGCAGCTGGACTTTAGAGTGGATCTGCAGATTATGTAATAATTTACTCTGTATGTGGAAGGCAGTTGTTACTGGATGGATAGATAACTCAAATACCCAAGGCCGAGTGACAAGAACCACCCTAGAACTGTATGACCTCTGAATCAGAACATTCTTGTCAGCTCAAATTAACTTATATTTAGAAACAGAGTAATGCCTCCCTCCACACCACCCTTCTCTTCACAACACAAACACAGCAGTGACTTAGCATGATGGCGCAATGACGAAAGGACCCAATCAATGGTACACAATGTCCAGGTAGTTTTAGACTTTTCAATTTAATAAAAAAAAATCTACACAGAGACATTAGGATGGCAACCCTGACCTTGTTTACCTTTGCCTGCTTGTTTTCTTTCTTTCTAAAAACTCTTGAACAATTGTTTATTTGATTAACAAGTGGGTTTGTGTGTCTGTGCCTACAATCACACCATATACCTGGTTCTTATTCATCAAAAGAGCATGGATTTCCTTCTTACCTTTGCAAAAAGGCAGATTTTATGTTCATCTTCCTCTTTCCCAGGCTCCTTTTTCTCAAATGCCAATGATGATGATGAAGAAGATGAAGATCTGTCTAATGACCCCTTCCTGTCCATTTTCATCTCTGGAGCCCCCACATCACAGTTCATCTTTGTGATGCTCTCCCCTCTCACCACCTTCTTCTCTTCCTTGATTTCCATTTCCTCATCCTCACTGTGTTTTTCTTCCTCTCCTTCTATCTCGCAACCGCTGTGGTACTGCATCTCCTCTTTTTCTACAGCCTCAGTGTGTGAAGAGGACGAGGAGGATGAGTCCAAAGATGAACTGCCTCGTCTCTCTTCTGCAGGAGGCTGCTCTGGGGACAGAGATAGGGAATCCGGTATTCCATCTTCCGCAGTTCTTGTGTTCCCGTACTCTGGAACCTGATCCGAGGGCTCTTTGTTGGGCCACTCATTGGGTATTTCATAGGTACCTGAGGACTGATTCTGATAGTATTGCTCCAGCTCTGGAGGATCTTCATATGTTGTCTCGTTGGCTACCTCATAGGTACCGTCCGATTCATTCTGATAGGTGTGCGCAGGTTCAGAAGATTCTTCATATGTTACCTGGTCATAGATACCTGATGACTGATTCTGGTAGGAGTGCTCTGGTTGTTCACACTCATTCTCACTATTTTCTGGTCTCTCATAGACGTTCTCTTTAAAGGGATCCATCATGGTTGAAGGAATCCAACAGTCTGTGTGTCAGGGCACACAGCAGAGGGACTTTTATCACATGCAGGTCTATCTTATCAGAGCAACGCAGGACTTTGACAAAGGCAATCCCAATGAAAGAGGGCCACTATCTTTGAAAAGAAAGTTATTCATTGGCAACAAAAACCTTACCTTATCTTACCTAACATCATCACTAGTACCATTAGCACTGCAATGGCTCAATATAGTAGGAAAATCAACCTACAAGGAGTCCAAAAATGCAACATTTTGTAAGCAAAAACATTTCTTTGAAACATGTGTCACATGCCTGTTGCAGTTTCACTTCCAGATTTTAAAATTATGCAAAGGTGGAAACGTGTGTAGGTTTTGTTTCAGCATCTGCATTCAGGTGAAGGAGACGCCTGAAAACGAAAAAGGTATGGGACATCTGCATACCTATCAAGACATTGTTATCTAATTAAACTGCCAGACAGAGCAAAGAGAGCATTAATCATAGAAGCAGCCAAGAGGCCAAAGGTAACTCTGGAGGATATGCATTGATCCAGAACGCATGTGGGAGAATCCGGTAACAGGACAGCTGCTTGTGGAGAGACGGAGCTCTAGTCAGATGACTACATGCAAAGCTATGACCCTACAACTCCCTGAATACACCATGCACTAGGTAAACCATGGTGATTGAAGCATCATGCTGTGGGAATGTTTTCTTCTGCAGAAACAAGGAAGCTGGTCGGATTCGATGGGAAGATGGCTAGAGCTAAAAACATGGGAGTCCTTGAGGAAAACCTGTTGGAGTGGTGGAGGTTTACCTTCCAGCAGGAAATGTCATAGTTATTGTTGCCGACTTAACCCACATGCAGAGACTCTCGGAAACAGAGAAAAGTTCCCCCTCAACGGCTGCCACCCGGTGGCCCAGAAGGAGCAGCCCAGGAAGCCAAGACGTCCTGACCAGAGAGGGGTCGAGGATGAAGGATCCTGGCATCCAGGAGCGATCCTCCGGTCCGTAGCCTGCCCAATCGACGACGTACTGCCACCCGCGCCCCAGCCGCCAGGAGGCCACAATGCGGCGAACGGAGTAGACAGGGTAACCCTGGAAGTCCCAGGAGGGTGGGGGGGGGGGGGGGGACGGGCCCGGGGGGCAAAGGGGTTGGGGTGGGGGTTTTTTTTTTGGACAGGCTTTAACTGAGAAACATGGAAAACAGGGTGCACGCGGAAACTGGATGGCAGACGAAGGCGAACAGAAGCAGGGCCAACAAGGGAGTCAATAACGTAGGGCCCAATGAACCTGGGAGAGAGCTTTCTAGATAAGGACTTGAGAGGGCGGTCCACGTAGCGTTTGTTCTGGGCAGCTGTTCGATGAAGCGCCTGGGTGGTGGCGTCCCAAACCCTCTTACATCTTCTGATGTGGTGTTGAACTGATGGGACTGCGATATCCTTCTCCTCCAACGGGAACAACGGTGGCTGGTACCCCAGGGAGGCCTCAAAAGACGAGCAGCTGGTGGTCGTTGAGACATGGGAGTTGTGGGCGTATTCAATCCACGCCAAGTGGGTGCTCCATTCAGAGGGATCGGCGGACGTCACGCACCGCAGGGCTGAGTCCAGCTCCTGTTTGAGACGCTCAACTTGACCATTTGATTGGGGGTGATGGCCTTAGGTCAGCGCCACTCTCGCTCCCAAGGCGTCGCAGAAGTGTCTCCAGACCTGGGAGGTAAACTGGGGGCCCCTATCCGACAACAGGCAGGGATGCCGTGGAGGTGGAAGACATGTTTAACCATCAATTTAGCAGTCTGGAGTGCCGACGGCAGCTTCCTGAGTGGGACCAGGTGGCATGCCTTAGAAAACCAGTCAATTATTGTCATAATTGTAGTCATCCCATGAGAGTTCGGCAGACAGGTAACGAAGTCTAGAGCTACGTGGGACCAGGGTTGCTTGGGAACACTGAGTGGCTGGAGCAGGCCCGCGGGGGGCCGATTAGCGGTTTTACTTCTGGCGCAGGCGTTCACATACTCCCTGGTGTCCTTGTTCATGGACGGCCACCAGAAACGTCTGGAGATTGAAGCAATGATCCGGCTGGCTCCCGGATGGGCGGAAAACTTAGCTGTATGGAACCAGCCGATCAGTCGAGACCGTACAGAGGCAGGAACGTAGGTCCGTCCAGGGTCCCTGTGCCCGGTCCTGGGTCGTCAGGAAGGGCACGCTGCACTAGGCCCTCTATCTCCCAAATAAAGGACCCAACCGTACAGCTGGGTGGCAGGATGGGTTCGGCCTATTTTTCAGAGTCTTCGGCCCCGAACTGACGGGAAAGGGCGTCAAGCTTGAGGTTCCTTGAGCCAGGTCTAAAACAAATGGACAAGTTAAAACGAGAAAAGAAAAGTGACCAACATGATTGCCGTGCATTCAAGCGCATAGCTGACATCCAAACCAGCACGGGGTGTTCAGCGACCTCTAGCCAATGCCTCCACTCCTCCAGGGCCAATTTGATGGCCAGCAGCTCCCTGTCTACCTGGTAGTTCCGTTTGGCGGGGGTCAGCCGACGAGAGAAGAAAGCGCAGGGGTGTAGTCTTCCATCTTGGCCAGAAAGTTGGGACAGGACCGCCCCCACCCCGGTGTCCGAGGCGTCTAACTCAAAGGTGAACTGCTTTGCAGAGTCTGGATGGATCAGGACGAGCGCATGGGAGAACAGCCTCTTCAGCCGGGTGAAGGTGGCCTCGGCCTCAGTGCCGCAGCTGAAGGTTGTCTTTGTGGAGGCCAGCGCAGTCAGGGGGGCCGCCACCTGACTGTAACTCCGTATGAACCTCCGGTAGAAGTTAGCGAATCCCAGGAACTGCTGCAGCTTTTTCCGGGAGTCGGGTACCGGCAAGTCCACCACAGCTTGAACCTTCTCCGGCTTGGCACGAACCTTTCCACCCTCCAAAACGAACCCCAGGAAACTGACGGTTGTCTGGTGAAGGTCACACTTCTCAAACTTAATGAACAGTCTGTTCTCGAGGAGGCGCTGTAGGACCAGTCGAACGTGGAGGCGATGCTCCTCCATCACCAAATATTCGAAATGCTCCAGGGGATTTTTGAACGCCGTCTTCCACTCGTCTCCCTGGCGGATTCGGACTAGGTGGTAGGCTTTTCTGAGGTCCAGTTTCGTGAAAATAGTGGCAGAGTGAACCGGTTCGAAGGCTGAAGCTAACAGTGGCAGGGGGTATTTATTTTTAACGGTGATGGCGTTTAAGCCTCTGTAATCAATGCAATACACGGACGACGAGGAGGGGCGGATAATACCAGCTGCCAGGGACTCAGCGATATACTTCTCTATTACTTCTCTCTCCGGCCCAGAGATCTTATAGAGCCAGCTAGATGGCAACAGAGCACCAGGGAGGAGGTTAATGGCGCAGTTGTTGAGGTTGTGGTATTCGGGACTTATTAAACACCTGTCTGAGGTTGTGGTATTCGGGGGGGACCCCAGTCAAATCTAGGGGGCTCCCCCTCCCCACCCTCCGTCTGCCCCAGGTATAGACTGTAAGCAGGAGCTAAGGCATCTCTCTGACCAGGCCTCTATACGTTATTCCGTCCAGTTTATGTGGGGGTTATGGCACTGTAACCAGGGGAATCCGACCACCAAGGCACTCTGAGCAATGGGAAATACGGAAAAGGACGCGTGCTTGCTGTGATTTTCTGATAATATCAGTTCTAGCAGCCGCGTACGATGGGTGATCTTGTTTAACGATAACCCATCCAGGGCTAAAACCTGGCGTGGCTGGGACAATAACTCTGTTTCAATCAGCTTCTGTATAACAAGATCTTGGTCAATCAAATATAAATCACAGCTCGAATCAACTATGGCGGACAAAGTGACGGTGTGATAATTTAAACACAAAGTGGCCAGCAAAGTAAAGCGAGGGGTCTTGGGAACGGAGGGTGGGTCCGTCGGCTGCCCCTACACAGCCGGTGGAGCCCCCTTTTGGCCGAACAGGACAGTCCGAAAGGAAATGGTCAGGGGCTCCAGAGTAGAAACACTGGTTGGCCTCCCGCCGCCGCCGCCGCCGCTGCTCACCAGGTGAGAGTCTGGCTCTACCCACCTGCATGGGCTCGGGCTCGGTGTGGCCAGCCAGTGGAGTCTGCGAGACAAGTGGCGGGGATGGAGAGACCAGCTGAGGCCGCCCCGCCGCTTTCTCGGTGCGGGCCCTCCGTCTCTCCTTAAGACGGGAATCAATGCGGACAGCCAAAGCAATGAAATCATCTAGCCCGTCGGGCTCGTCTACCAGGGCTAACTCATCTTTAACTGCCTCATCCAGAAACTGAAAAAACGCCGCCTTTAACGTGCTCGCGTTCCAGCCTGAGGACGCAGCCAATATGCAGAAATCTATTGAAAAATCAGCCCGGGGGGCGATTCCGTTGTTTGAGTGACCACAGCCTTCCTCCAGTACAGGATCGATCAGATGCTACATCAAATGTTCTTTTAAACTCTAGAACAAAGTTTTCATAGGAGATACCAAACTGGTTGCAGTCGGAGAACCGTGCCTCTGCCCACCGGAGTGCCCTTCCGGTCAGCAAACCCAAGATATAGGAAATCTTACACTCACCGTGAGGAAACGATTGGGCTGATCGGTTGAACACCAGCGAGCACTGGAGCAGAAAGCCGTGACAACTTCCCACCTCTCTGGAGAATTTCTCTGGGTTGGGGGGAGTGACGTCGCGTGTATGCAGAAGTGGTTGGGTAGTTGGAGGCTCAGCAGCTCCCCTGGAGGGGGCGGCGGTCTCTGAACTACGGGCGCACTGGAGGAGAGACGCCAGACGTTCAAGCTGCTGATTCGTCTGCCACTGCTGATCGAGGAGGGTTTGGAGAGTGGAACCGTGCGTCTGAATCTGCTGGCTATGATCGGCTAAAGTTCTCTGGAGGGTCTCCGCTGGGTTCGGCTGGCCTGAGTGTTCTGTCATTGTTTTTGTTGCCGAATTAACCCACATGCAGAGACTCTTGGAAACAGAGAAAAGTTTTAGTTAATTTTATTGCAAACTCAAGCAGAGGAACCGAGACCTGATGATCAACAACCAGACCCCGACGCTGCATGAAACAAA
Organism: Crenichthys baileyi; assembly: GCA_036173005.1. Lineage (NCBI taxonomy): Eukaryota > Metazoa > Chordata > Actinopteri > Cyprinodontiformes > Goodeidae > Crenichthys > Crenichthys baileyi. The sequence goes on along the minus strand of JAHHUM010002890.1, from coordinate 690,745 downwards.
GGGAACAGGTAAGACACTGAACCTCAGAGTGTGACCTAGATGATTCAAACAGCTTACAAATTGGGCCAGAGGATCCGCCAGGGAGAGGGGCACAGAGTCAGAGGGAGGTGGGTCCAGCCTGCTAAGTTCCACAGCAGCCGGAGGGGAACACCAGAGGATCTTGGATCGCCAGCGGGTTCAGTCCAGGTTCAGGGGGGGGAAAATCCACACACGACAACGATGATTCGGGGTTCGGCTTGACCGATTGAAAACCAGTACCTGGAGCAGGCAAGACAAGAGGAGGAGTGCAATTCTTATTTAAAAAAAACGATTCTCACACAAAACATTCAAAAAGGTTTCAGAGCTGGCCAGAAAGATATACCACGGAGGGCAAATCACTCAGGCAACGAAGTGCTGGCAGCCCATCGTCTTTAAGCTCCCCACTTGATGAGTAAATGAGCCACACCTGTCATCCCTCGACCTTCTCCAGCCTGCGGCACCTAGTGGTGGGTTAGTAGCAGGTGGAAAATGCCCTTTGACAGGAAATATATCCAAAATAAGCAGCCAAAGATATTCTGGAATAGTTTAGATCAGTATAGCTAGTTGTTATATTTGAATAGTGAGATTGAGAAATTATCATTTTTACATTTGAAGCTAGGTATTTACTTTGATGATATTGAGAAATTGCAGATTTTTACATTTTGAATACAACACAAATTAACAACAAAATGTATCACTTATACCCAGGGATGAAAGTGAGCCGGTACGGTCCGGTACTGCCTACCACTAAAAGATTCTGAGCTGGCAGTATCGGAAAGAGGGAAGAACGGCTGTCGGCTATGAAGCCGTCATCCAGAACCAGTTACGGCTGCAAAAATTCACGAGCACACACAGAAGATCAGATCCGCTACCAATAGGTAGTCTGAAGCACGACTTAATCTGTTTATAAATGTAGCTTTTTCCCCTCATTCCACATTGTTTCTTAACTGTTCTGCTATGCTGGATCCTCAATGCTCCTGCTTTGCTTCTCTCCCCTCTGAGCTCGAGGCTGTTGTGAACTGCCAGTCTTTAAAACAAGCACTGCTATGTTTAATGTCGCTGCTAAATACCCCAGTTAAAAGCAAAGGGAGAGAAATTATTTGCGTTTCATGTTATTTTGCTGAATTACAACAACATAGTACAGATCGAAAACACCGCTTATGACGCGATATTTCACATACACTAAATGAGAGCGCATGCGTGCTTACCTCTAAAACAGAGCGGTTGCCAAGGAGATCGGTGTGTTCGATTTAATGGACTGGGAGATTTTATACAGGTGGTGCACAGACATAAAAAACGGCACTTGCATTAGGACAGGACGAACAATAAATCACTTACCATCTACAGACTTTTGAATAAAAACCGTGAAAACAACCGAACTGTCAAATTATTTATTTAAATGAAATCAAAACTTGACCACAATGCAGAGAACAATAACTTCTTTGTTCAAAAGAAAAGACGGAAACTGAAGATGAAAAGTTATGCATTCGAAAATGGTTTATCATTGTTTCAAACATGGCAGTAATTGAAATATATATATATATATATATATATATATATATATATATAATATATATATAATATATATATATATACAGGGTGTTGGACAATGAAACTGAAACAACTGGTTTTTAGACCACAATAATTTATTAGTATGGTGTAGGGCCTCCTTTTGCGGCCAATACTGCGTCAATTCGTCTTGGGAATGACATATACAAGTCCTGCACAGTGGTCAGAGGGTTTTTTAAGCCATTCTTCTTGCAGGATAGTGGCCAGGTCACTACGTGATACTGGTGGAGGAAAACGTTTCCTGACTCGCTCCTCCAAAACACCCCAAAGAGGCTCAATAATATTTAGATCTGGTGACTGTGCAGGCCATGGAGATGTTCAACTTCACTTTCATGTTCATCAAACCAATCTTTCACCAGTCTTGCTGTGTGTATTGGTGCATTGTCATTCTGATACACGGCACAGCCTTCAGGATACAATGTTTGAACCATTGGATGCACATGGTCCTCAAGAATGGTTCGGTAGTCCTTGGCAGTGACGCGCCATCTAGCACAAGTATTGGACCAAGGAATGCCATGATATGGCAGCCCAAACCATCACTGATCCACCCCATGCTTCACTCTGGGCATGCAACAGTCTGGGTGGTACGCTTCTTTGGGGCTTCTCCACACCGTAACTCTCCCGGATGTGGGGAAAACAGTAAAGGTGGACTCATCAGAGAACAATACATGTTTCACATTGTCCACAGCCCAAGATTTGCGCTCCTTGTACCATTGAAACCAACGTTTGGCATTGGCATGAGTGACCAAAGGTTTGGCTATAGCAGCCAGGCCGTGTATATTGACCCTGTGGAGCTCCCGACGGACAGTTCTGGTGGAAACAGGAGAGTGAGGTGCACATTTAATTCTGCCGTGAATTGGGCAGCCGTGGTTTTATGTTTTTTGGATACAATCCGGGTAAGCACCCGAACATCCCTTTCAGACAGCTTCCTCTTGCGTCCACAGTTAATCCTGTTGGATGTGGTTCGTCCTTCTTGGTGGTATGCTGACATTACCCTGGATACCGTGGCTCTTGATACATCACAAAGACTTGCTGTCTTGGTCACAGATGTGCCAGCAAGACGCGCACCAACAATTTGTCCTCTTTTGAACTCTGGTATGTCACCCATAATGTTGGGTGCATTTCAATATTTTGAGCAAAACTGTGCTCTTACCCTGCTAATTGAACCTTCACACTCTGCTCTTACTGGTGCAATGTGCAATCAATGAAGACTGGCTACCAGGCTGGTCCAATTTAGCCATGAAACCTCCCACACTACAATGACAGGTGTTTCAGTTTCATTGTCCAACCCCTGTAAATATACTGTATATATATATATTTTCTACATTATATTTTCTACATTTTCAATACAGACTGTCTTTTACACAGACAGCCTACAGTAAAGTAAAATATTGATACATTTTAATTAGTTTGATTTTGGACTTTGCTGAGAGACAGAGAGATCTCGAGGGGCCACAGATGAGGGTAACAATTAACACACACACAAACACACACATTATATAGATATATGTATATTTATATAGCTCGAAAACAAAGGCACTGGGGTATAACCCAAGTGCCTCCCGAGCCCCCACTCCCCCACACCCACCGGCTCCGCCCCTAAGTACCGGCAAAAATTTAAAACTACTTTCACCCCTGCTTATACCCTATATTTATACAACTATAATCACCATAATCATGCATTATAAACCAAACTGCATAACTGAAAAATCAGTATTTTTCTTTATTTTTACAACACTGTCGAGAATCCAATTCCCGGTGATTAGCTGCGTAAACTGTCAACGCCTCAGTTAATTTCTCTTACACGTGTTGCATTGGCATCTCAGGCTAGGACATTCCTCATCAAAATAAAACCAACATGTTTAAAAAATGTATAAATATGTGGTGTTATTTTAACTTCTATAGCTTTGTGCCATATTTCCACAATGCTTGTCATTTTCGTTTTAAACTGTATACAATAATACCAGATAAAGTGTGAGAGCTATTCTATTGATGTACGTGTTACCCAAGTACGTTTTATTTTGAAATCCTTTACTGGAAGTTTATAAAAGAAGCGCTGGCTTTTCTATCAGCCTGTAATGTTTCTGTTGTTTGGGGTCTTATGAGGATGTCGGTGTGAAAATAGCCTCTGTGGGAGAGTTATTCAAGTCCACTGGGAGGCAGGAAGACTCTGTCTGCAAGACTATAAACAGGTAAAATAACACAACTGACTGTTAGCGTTAAACGAGGAAGTAAACATACGCCAAGCAGCTTTAAAGGTTGAGAGGAAGCGTGAAGTGAAAGCAAAATTGTTGTTGGTCCGTTAATGTGACATGTCATTTTATTTCTTCTGCTTTTCTTCTCCTTCACTTTATAATAGGATTATAAAGGTTCTGGTCTAATTCAGTATGAGCGGAGACTTCCTGGTTGTGTTTATCCACGTTTCCTGTTTGTTTATACAGCACCTTGTAAAGGTATCTCATTACAGCTACAGGTTTTTGCCCATGCGTCCTTGCAAAACACCTTCAACTCGGTCAGAGTAAATTAAGGACATCAATTTTTCAGTCTTGTCACAAATATTCCATTAATTTTAGGTCTGGACTTCGATTAGGCCATTTTAGTTGTTCTCAACTATTGGCTGAATGTTTCAGGTCGTCGTCCTTCTGAAAGTTAAACCTCCACCCTATTCATAAGTGCTTTGGATTGATACATTTGGTTGTTAATTTGTGATGCTGTCCATGCTGAACAAAAGCATCCCTCACAGCATGATGCTGCCACCACTTGTCACAATGGGGATGCTGTGTTAAGGCACGCCACACTTTTCAGATTTCCGCATTTATACTGAGGTTGTGAAACTCAAGTGGACCCTATTTACTAATTAAGTTACTTCTGAAGGCACTGGCTTTAATTCAGGGGTATAGGACGGTGAATACAAATGTATGTTACACTTCCTTCCTAATTATGCTTTATGTTGGTCTACAGGATAAAATCCTAATAAAATACATTGAAGTTTGTGTTTGAAAACTGGGCATAAACGGTTATTACAAAATGTGCAAATTGCTATTAGAAACACAGGATGAAGGTGCAAAAATGGAGTTCCCACAATTCAGAATATGTGGTGTAATCAGCTATGCATTTTCATATACACTGAACTTTTCAAGGTGGGCTTATCTGCAGTTTCTTTAGGTAGTTTCCATTCCTATTTCTTCACGTGTGATTACTGACATAACATCTTGGGACCATAGAAAAGCCTGACCATGTCTGATTTTATTATTTTTTCTGACTATGTTGTCAATGCATTTTTTGTTGTCTGTGTGTTGAATATATTGTTGGAGTCTTCCCACAGTGTCTTGCAGAAGTGCAAACAACAATGTCTAAATTGCACCCCCAAACCATGGCAACGCCACAGCTGGTTGTCTAGGAGGATGTTGTATTTGAAATTTGCTTCTTACTACACCATGCCTACAGAAACAATCCCAAACTGATTCCTCGCTGAGGTGTCTGTATGTGTAGCCACAACACCATTTCATGCCTAATTTACAGTGCCTTGCGAAAGTATTCGGCCCCCTTGAACTTTTCAACCTCTTGCCACATTTCAGGCTTCAAACATAAAGATATGAAATTTAATAAAATAAAGTTTGACACATCCAATAAATTTCGTTCCACTTCACGATTGTGGCTCACTTGTTTTTGATTCTTCACAAAAAATTAGAATTTTATATCTTTATGTTTGAAGCCTGAAATGTGGCAAGAGGTTGAAAAGTTCAAGGGGGCCGAATACTTTCGCAAGGCACCGTAACACTGGAATGACATATGGATCAGTGTTATTTAGCTTGACAAAGAACTGGAGTGAAATGAGCTCAAAAGCCACTAGTGGCCTAAGGAAAGCTTTAAAGTATCCAGAAACCCTGGAAAATTCCTGCTCTCTTCTCTTCAGTTAAAGTAAAAAAAAAAAAAGGTTATGGGGATGTAAAACTATAATGCCACTGCCTACATTTTAGTGTTTCATCTTTCTCCTTGATTTCAGGATGTTTCTCAGAATGCTGTTGGGCTTCCTGTGGGGCGTCAGTGCCTTGGCTGCTAAAAATGACTCAGCCCAGCATTCCCAGCCGCCGCTGCTGCTGGTGTCGTTTGACGGCTTCCGGGCCGACTACCTGCAGAGGTTTCCCATGCCTAACCTGAAGCTCCTGTATAGCCAGGGGGTCCTGGTGGACCAGCTCACCAACGTCTTCATCACCAAGACATTTCCCAACCACTACAGCCTGGTGAGCATGTTTCAGAATGTAAAGTATTCATGTCCCCTATACTTTTTCACGTATTGTTACAATACCGCTACAAATTCAATGTTATCAATCAATACTGGGATTTAATGTGTTGACCAACAAAAAGTAGGGCATAATTATGAAGCACAAGGAAAATGATACATGGTTTTTAAAATAATTTAATGCATGAAAATGTCAAAATCAATAATTGTTGGAACTGTTTACCTCTCCAGGTGACCGGGCTGTATGCAGAGTCCCACGGCATCCTGGCCAGCAGCATGTACGACCCCATCAGCCACAAGCACTTCAGCATCCGGAACGACAGCGACCCCATGTGGTGGAGTGCAGCACAGCCCCTGTGGCTCACGGCGTTGGACTCTGGCTACAAGACTGCGGCCGTCATGTGGCCCGGCTCTGACGTGACCAACCGCACACCAACGCACTACTTTCCCTACAACTCCGACATGACGTTCCAGCAGCGTTTGGGGAATGTGACAAACTGGATTTTAGGAGACGAGAAGGTGAAGATGATCTCTGCAAAACGTTTAATGTGTAACTGAGAAGTCTCGAAGCGTCAGTTGCCGTTGTCTGACATTTCTGTGTTCTTACCGTTTCATCAGGAGCCAGGAGTTATGTTTGCAGCTCTTTACTGGGAGGAGCCGGATCGGTCGGGTCACCTTTTTGGTCCTGAAAACACCACAGCAATGACTAAAGTGCTAAAGGAGGTGCATTCATTTAGTCAAGCTTTAATATTTAGCACCTTCATGTTTTATTTTTTCAAAATAAGCCTAAAGATGCTGTCAGAAGTTTTCATTCACTCATTCACACTTAAAAATAGGTGCACAAGTTAGAATCTATTGTGGATTTAGTATGGCCATAAAACGTTTTCCCAGAAGGCATTTGGCTTGTCCACGTGGGCAGCTGCAAACACTTCCAGTTACTGACAGACTTGAGCCTTCCTTAACATCCTAATCAATTTTCTTCCATCTGAGAGTGATAGTTTGGGTTGGAAGCTTGACACCCGGGCACAGTTAGGTGTTCCAACACCATAATGATTGTAAACACACATTAAAATCTAGTTTTACATTAAGATTTCTGACCTCAGCCGTATTGAAAATTTGTGGGCTGTGCTTAAAAGCTGAGTCCCTGCCAGGGAGCCAATCGGTTCAAAATGAACTCCTGCCAGTTATGCCAGAAACAAAGTAAAATATTTGTCCACATAGTAGTGGGGGTGTATGTATGTATTTAGGCCCCATTGAAAGCCCCAAATTAATGACATGCCAATGATGAGTCTATGTAAACCTCTGAGTGGAAATAATAAGGTTCTTTAATCAGGAACGATCATCGCTATCGACAGATGGCGTTGTTTTAATCCAGGACTCTCTGCCACCAGGTTGACGACAACATCGGCCTGCTGATGTATGAGCTGAAGAGGACAGGCCTCTGGGGTCACATCAACCTCATAGTGACCAGCGACCACGGCATGGCCCAATGCTCAGCCGATCGCCTGATACGGCTGGACGACTGCCTCCACCCGGACAACTACACTCTGGTGGACCTGACGCCTGTCGCTGCTCTCATCCCCAAAGAAGGTAACCAGGCTGACATGATGCAGTGTTTGTTTTGGTGCACTGCCTGTCCTATAGCCTGCTTCTGTCTGTTTTGCTTAACAGACACTGGGAGTGTCTTCAGCTTGCTGAGTAAGTGCCATCCCCACATGACGGCATACATGAAGAAATCCATCCCTGATAGGTTTCACTATTGGAACAATGTACGCGTCCAGCCAATCATACTAATTGCTGATGAAGGCTGGACCATAGTGAAGCGGGGAAACAAGCTGCCAAGATGTAAGTAGTGTGATATACCATGGTGATCAGATGTTTAGAGACTCATATCAATTTAGTGCCTTCTTGGACGCGTTTGAACTTTCTTCTTTGGGAGCGAAAATGATCTAACAAGAAACTTCAATAAATTGAAAAAAAAGGACTGTGTAAAAGCATTCATTATGAATCATTCGTCTCGAATCAATATAGGCTTTAATATATACACACAGCCCCACTAATATTTGGTTAAAAGTCCCTTAGCAAGCCACACTTAAACCACATGCTCATTTTAGCCATCAGTAAGATTCTGGCATAATTTTGGCAGAATATTTGACTGGTTATCTTGGTAGAACTGGTAAAGTTCATTTAAATTGGTTGGTTCCTGGACCAGTTCATGGCCTTTCTATGAGATGAATTTCAACCTGCTTTATCCATTTCAAAGCAGCTTTAGGTGTGTCTTCAGGATTGTTGACCAAATTGTGACCTATTTGTGTTTCCCTGAGAAGGAAGGAAATCTGTTGGCATGTTTAGGAAAAACCTAGGACCCATTAAGCTCAAGCCTATCAACTGAAAGATGCTGAAACAACTGTGTCACAGTCCACAGCGATGTCAGTCCGTGTGGACTGGGAGAAATGAGAAAATAACTGCTCCAAAAACAGCAACTTCAGGCATAGCTGAAAGTTCTAGCTGCCCGTATGGACAGGCCAAATTATATTTGGAGAAAAGTGGTTTGGAGTTTGGAGTGGTTTGGTCACAGTGATAAAGACTATTTGGAGCAGTGAAGGTGAGATGTTTCTAACCTAAAAGCACAGTAGCTGGTGCATTCCACAAAGTGGATTCAACAGTGAAGGAACCAACATCTAGATGGTTAAAACCTGGACATTTGTGTTTTGCAACAGGACTGATCCGTAAAACATATGAAAACTGGATAAAACAGATTTGTTTTGTTTAATTTCCCTTTAGAATGAATAAAGCATTTTTGAATTGAATTGAATTGAATGGATAAAATAGCCAACATAAAGCTTCTGGATATAGAATATTTCCAGAAGTTAATATCCACTCCTCATCCCAATGAGGAGTGGATGTTAACTTTTGAGCAGCATGAAAATAGTCTTGTCTGTAGGCCTTTGGAGAACCTTCCCCTATCAGCTTTGACTGGTTCTCCCCTCCCTCAGTGGGTGATCATGGGTACGACAACTCCCTGCCAAGTATGCACCCCTTCCTGGCAGCGACGGGTCCCAGCTTTCATCAAGGTTTCCGGATGAAGAGTTTACAGAGCGTAGATGTGTACCCACTTATGTGCCGCCTGCTGTCGGTGCCGGGGCAGCCTAACAACGGCTCTTTGACCAGGGCTCGGTGTCTACTGGCCGGTGAGACCTGCTGGGACGTCGGCTTGGTGATCGGACTAGTGGTGGGCGTCCTGCTGCTGCTCACTACCATCACAGGTAAGTCTTAATGATCTTGGATTCTGATGAGGTTTTTTTGACGCAGATTAACTAAACCGAAAAACTACATTTTTTCTCTGCAGTTCTTTTCAGGTGCATGGGCTCCCGTCGTAACTCAGGTCCCAGGCCGTTCCAGAGGCTGGACTTTCTTTGTGACGATGACGAACCCTTGATTCCATAAACCGCTGAAAACTCATCTTCTCCTTCCCTTGTTGCACCTTACCCTTTTGTTCTTTCCTTTCATCCTTTAATGTTGTGTACATTTAAACACATACCCTCAGGTTTTCGTCCACTTGCTATGAATTGGTGTAAAAACAGCTGTTACCATGGAAAGTTTTCTTGATTTTAATTATGTGATGTGCTTCCCTGTCATTTTACTCCTGGAGGTATAAAGACACGTTTTTCAGACTACATTTTATGTGAGAACCATCTTTAAAATATTTGTTTTGATTTGTGAATGTATTTGCTTGTTGTTTTACATATTGACAGCAGAGGGAGCCAGTAGCTCATGATTAACTTTTTGGGATTATTTGTTACGCTGATAGTCTATCAGGTAAAACTAGATGTTTTTTAATTTGTATTTTTTAAAGCTAAATTTTAAATCTGAATTTATATGGTTGCACTAAAGGCACTCCTGGTATATATGACTACTAATGGTTTTCCCAGGTGAAATCAAAATAGGATTGTGTAATGTGGTGGGTTTCCTTTCTAGCCATATAAGTAATACCAAGGAAGATGCTGCCCAAATCCCAAAAAATGTACCATTGGCTTCTTTTCTGGTTATTGGTTAAGACTTGAAGAGGACTGGTTCCCTTGAAATGGGGAAGGGAACTGTTTTGCAGGGATCAAAAACTGTGAATTGTTGCTGCTAAAAGGTCAAAGAACAGGTTGTTGATATTCTTTGTTTTTCAAATCAAACATATCCACTGAAACATGCAAACATTTCATTATTTTAATATCAAGATGGTTTAACAGCACATTGGGAAAAGTTTTCTAGATTAATTTGTCTATTTGAAGGTGGATTTCTAACTAGACAACCTTAAAAAAAAATGGTTTAGTGTTCTTAAGTCATTAGTGTTAAATGACTAGTGTAGATTGGGTTTGATGTGTTTCTTAAGGGAGAAAAATATATATTTTGGTTTTGCAAATCATCCAAACGTGTGCATTCCTGGTTTTGGATTATACTGAAGAAAAAACACTGTATAATATTTCATGTCTCAAACCCTTCTTTGATGCTGAATGGCATGCATGGACCATCATTCATATATGTAGTTGTATAAATAATGTTTTCATGGATCTTTCTTCATCGGTGTATATGCAAGAGGACCCCTAGTTACTGACACAGCAGTAGAAAGGTTTATGTTCATGCTTTTGTCATTCTTAGGATATGTTGTTGAATTTATTTTTAGATTCAGATTTACAGCCCCTTCATAATTATTGACACCCCTGGTAAAGATGTGTACCAAGCCCTAAAATAAATTACTTACCTAGCCTTGTTTGTCAGTTGTTTTAAACCTTGTAATTATTATTCTGACTTTGGATATGGGCAAGTGTAGCCATTTTCTGCCTTTTTTGAATGACATGTTTTTTGTCTTTCCTATTTTGAAGAATGGCTAAGAGAAGTGTGCCACCATGTCATGGATCATTAATTAACTTCTGAAACGAAGTTATTTGACAAATGCTTTAAGTAAAATAAATTTTATGGAAATTTTTAGGAGTATCTTTTTTTTCTTAACTTGTGTGAGATTATGTAATTTTTCTTTTGATCAAAATTCCAGATGTGGTGTTTTTGATTTAATATTTCTAAAAAAATCACTTTATACATATTTATGGCCATCATCTGTGCATTTAAATGGCATGACAAAGCTGCATCTTTGCACAATATTTGTTACTGCTTTTAGTAGGGGAAAATATTTTGGTATACCGGCCTTTAAAGAGATTGTTTTTATTTTAATAAATATGATTTAATGCTGAAATCTTTGTGTCGGGTTTTGTTTAAATCATTGCATTAGGCTTCAGTGAAAAAAAAAGTGCAGCACACGTTTGGAAAAATTAATTTGTATTCCTTTGTATTTTTTTTCTCCATTGCAATCACAACATTACAACGTAATAAAATGGCAAATATATAAAATCAAACTCAATACTGACAATAGATCTCTGTATCGTGCCCAAATCAGCTGTACACATCTTTTATCTCTGTTGCTTAAAATCATCTCTACGTAGTCATGTGTTTTACTGTAAATCTTTGTCTCTTCACAGATAAATATACTTTTATTTTCAGGAGGTATTGTAACAAAAATAACACATTTGCTAATGTTGGCCTCCTGGACCCATCAAAAAAATATTAATCTCTTCTCCAGAATGCCGTAACACCAAAGTAGACACAGAACACGCGGACTAAAACCAGAGACGCCACATTGTGTCCTCTTTTTCGTCTCTTTTGTGATTGGTCAGAAATATTTGGTGTAAATTAGAGATGACCACAGACTGTACATCAATATTTTGTACGGTCTGTGGACGCAACCCCTCCAACCTACCAAAAAAAAAGGAAAAAATAAATTAGGATTTTCCTGAATGGTGTTCTAATGTGCTGAGCAGGAGCAGTTTGAACACGTTCGATGACTGTAGCCATCATTTGTACACTGATTTCAGAAGATGGCAGCCAGACAGCCTACTCTTGCATTTATTTATAATATTTTTGCTCAAGTGTTGAACTATTAATTAGCTTGAATCAAAAATAATCTCAACAAATACATGGCCATATTTGATAAAATTCAGCCAGCTTAGATGACTACTGAATTTGAATCAAGGTCAAGAGTTTATGCTAAGCTAATCTTTCCAGCAAATTTCTGCTCAAGTGTTGAACTGTTTATTTGCCTTCAAATCAAAATATTCTCCTGAGTAAAATGTTGATATACATTATTAAACCACTCAAAACATTTTTAAATAGTTTAATTGGAGATGCTACACATTTTTGTTAAAATGTAGAATTGTTTATTAGCTTTAATCCAAATATTCATATGAAATATAGACATATTTGCTAACACCAGGCCAGGCTATGTGGATATTTGAAGTCAGGCTAGCAAGTTTTGTGCTGTTTTAAGCTAATTTTTGTTTTTGTCCAATTGTTCATTAGCTTGAGTCCAAATAGTCTCCTTTCTAAAAATGTGGACATATCTGATATAAAATATATGTGAATATATGTCATACATTCAGCCAAGTTATATATATTTATATATAAATATATAAACAGCTTGTGCTAAACATTAGCTTATGCTAAGCTAATGTTTACAACACATTTTCGCTCTAGTGTTTAATTGTTCATTAGCTTGAGTTGAAATGCTCTCCTCACAAATAGGTAGACATATTTGATAACATTTAGACATGCTATTTTGTATTTAGCTAGCCTATTTAGACAGAGGCTAACAATTTTATGCTAATGTTCTAAAATTTTTTGCTCTGACTTGGAAAATGTGCTTTTTAGGAAGAAACCTGATTCAAACTATGGTTACGGCTGTCTGGCCAATCACTTCTGATAACTTTAACTCATCTACAGTTCTAAAATCAGTGTGTGCTTATACTAAAGATAACACAGATGGCACAGGTTCCTACGAAACCACAATTTTAAGTTTCCTACTTCAACCTTACATTCTGTATATTCTTAAAGAACATTTACCATCAGTAACACTTGAAAGAACCATTTACGCAAACTAATGGAACATAGATACAACTGAGGAGAGTCAGAAGTAGTTATATACAATTCAAATGCCAACCACGAGAAAATAAATGCTACTTTTGCACATCAAATTTCTATAACATTAAAAAAAGCATGACCCTGACAAAATTAAAAGCTTATGGTCATATACATACATCCAAGTGAACATTTTGTTTGACCCTGCCCTGTGTTAATAGTACCAAACCTGAGTCAAACATCTGAAATCTTTTTCATGCAATGATTGATTCTGAGAATTTGTTTAAAAAAAGTAAAAGGTTTGAGTTGCTGCTGGACTCAGGTCTGTTGGAAACTGGTCTGAGAACAGAAACAGCTTAGTCTCTGGCCTTAAGCTATACAGAATCATAATGAGTAATGACACCTTCACAGCTCTTGATCAAACATAAAAACGTTGGCTGAACAAATGAAGAAAAAAGAAATAAAAAAGGATATTAGTCACACATATATGCTTAACAGACCCTGATAGCAGAACATTTTATGTGTTTAACCAAAGGAAGAAAAGCTATATGGTTTAAATTTTCACAATACGATAAAACATTCCTCAGTCGGGAGGCAGCATTGATCTATCTCTGTGTTAAAGTTACATTGCAGTTTTTCCCCCTCCCAACAAATCAATCTTGACAGAAAAAAATAATTCCTAAAATTGTAATGGAAATCTGTAATTTATCACAAGCAGATTCAAAGCACAGAGATGTATGGCTAATACACTCTTATTCAATTATAAGATTTGCATGTTAGGACAATAAACAAAGCAACAATCATCTGTTGTCTCACTCTGTTGAAAATAGGTAAATACCATCTCAGATGGGCTTCAGCATGTGACTTATTATACAATGTCTTTAGTTATTTGAGAAAATCAAGCCAAAATGTAGAAGCAGTGAGAGAAACTTGGAGAGCTTTTATTACTAGTTTTATGACCAATAACCTGAAGCTATCTGTAGATCAGTCTGTCATGTGGAAAAATCACAGGCCATCACACATTACAAAACCAGGTTTGTTTGTAGGCATTCATTTATGTGGTTTATGTGGTTATGCGGGTATTCAAAATCAACATCTTGACCGCTGTTCAAAACATTTGTTGATTCTATACCTTGTCTTGTTGCTTGAGTAAATTTGGACCTGATTTGAGGTCTCATATTTTACTCCAGAATACTTCTGCATCCTGGAGGAGATAGGCTGCAGGTACACTATATTCAGATATTGTTGCTTCCCTTTTAAAAAAAACAAAACAAAAGAAAACTGTATCTACACTGTCTCTGGGAAACCAAATAAGAATGCTCTAACACCTATTCCACACCAGCAGGTGGTGAGCTCACAATTCAAATAAAGAAAAGTCTGAGAGTAAAAAGATCTGCATCTAATCAGTCTGAAATTTCAATGAAAACGCTGTGATATCTGTGCCACAGCACAAGTAGTGATTACATAAAAACTAACTCAGCATGCCAGATGCTTGAAACTCAAAGTGAAACCAACAGCATTACCTACTTTCTGATCAATTTGGCTAATTATTCGACCAGTTGGGGGCACACATACAGTAACGTACCCCATCTTGATGCAGTTAAATGCTGTGAATTCCACACCCTTGATCCTTGTAACATATACCATATAAAACAGGAGTTTATCAAAGATGAAACACATACAAGATGTGACAGGATTTGATCCATAAAATCCACATAATTTCCTTACATCTAGCCTTGCCTAACATTCACGACAGAATAGGAAAGAGTTTCACAGCAGCTTTAGAACTTGCCTTATAGCCCTTCTAAGATAATTGCTGATTGCTGCAGCCAAATGGCTAATCTTCTGCTTTGATACAGCTGCTCACACTTACTGATGCTCAGTTAATCAATGCATTTGAGGAGCACCTGGCTTCTCTTTTCACTCTTACTGTTAAAACAGTTAGGCTATTTATAGGTTCACAGCACTGCTTTTGCATTTTGGCAGGGTTTTTGCTGATTTAAGAAAGACACTGTAACATAATAGATGCTATTTGTCATCTGAGGTAAAAAATAAAAAAAGTGATGCAGAAACAACAGTGATGTGGTATTTTCTTAAAGGTTCTCTAAGCCCAGAGCCGTCCTGCTTTTTGTGTCTTTGCATAGCTGTCGATGTATAGCCATACAAGAAGTGACAGAGCACTGGCTGGATTCAAATATCTTACAAAGTAGGCCTAGCTAAGGCTGTGTTTTTTGTAGATGAAGAAAAAGCTTCATTTGTAGCATAGAAACGTGACTGCAGTCCCAGTGTAGATGAATTTTTCAATGAAATCCAAAATCTGCACTCTGAGTATGGTTCTACAGTGAGGTTCCAATGAAGGCTTCCATGTATAAAATAAACTGTATTATTTGGTTGTTTCAGACCTGATTTGGCTGTGTTAAACCTGAAATCTGATTGTTTGGAGCTCTATGCGCAAAAGGGAGGGTCATGGTTTGGGGCAAAAGATCAGAAGTCTGAGCCGGAGGAAAAGCCAATGGGTCAGGTGCTCAGGAGCTCAAAATGATTTCTCCCTGTGTTAACCTAGAGTTGCAGTCAAAGCCTCTTGGTTAACACGTTATGTGTGCTGTCGGGGCCTGAAATCTACAACATTCATGCAAGAAATTCACAAGCACTATTTGTGAAACTAACAGGAAATGGCTGACTGTGTTCTCAAAATGGCACGTAGTCGGTTTGCAGTGCGGACACAGTGTGCTGTTTTCCACATCCACATCAAAGTGTACCGGAAAGGAGCACCACCCCGCTATGAGCCAGATATCATCAATGGAGCGGATAAGGCATTGTAGCTTTTTTAACGTGTGGCTCATTTTCACACATACGCAAGGTGTTGCAGTTTTCACATACACTCCTTACAGTTTTACACATTTCAGTAATGTAAAACACTAAGGTTCTCCAAACATATTTGGCTAAATTCTTGACTGCCACCACAACTATACAAAAATCTTTACTTAATAGCACCATAAGAATATTGTTCCCAAATTATAAAGGGGTAAGGAAATATTAGACATTGTATGTGTGCATGTGTTTTGAGCACTGAGGTACTTCCCATGTTGTTATCCTACTTTTCACTGTGTGGCGGTGTACATATCTCCCTGCTGCAGAGAAAAACCCTGTGTTTTTGCAGTTGTGATTGTGAGTGTGTCTGTGTGTGTACACTAAGCACATCTCCTTGCTTCGGAGACTTGCATAGCTTCTGCAAGAAAGGAAGAGCAGTTGTCCATTTAGAAGGAGCCTTTGGCACAGCCTTGGCAGAGAACTGAAGGCAGTACTGAAGTTGCACCATATAATTCAAAGAGACAATCTGCTCTTATTGCACCATAAGCACACGTGTGTTTCTTGTTTGCACCATATGAAATTTGATTAGCAGCCAATTGACTCTGTAGCTTGAGAGCATTTGCACCATATGAACAGCAACAAAGCTGCTTCTGTTGCACATCTGGATCGACTGAATCTATTTGCCAGATTGCAGCAAATGATTAGTTGGTTTTGTTAATCAGGCTAGCACCAGGGAAAAATAATGAAAGCTTGCTCCTCACTTTGCATTGTTCAAGTCTAAATCAATAGTTCAGCATCTGTTGTTTGTCCTCTCTTTTTTCTTTGCCATGAATATTTTACTATATTTAACAATGCTAATTTCAGGCTAATTAGTATTAATTCTCAGCCTGAGGATAGAGACAATTACTTCGGAAATCTAGATAGCGTCCATCCTCCTGGTCATTTGTGATTTGTCAGAAATATTTGGTGTAAATAAGAGGCAACTACAGACTATATATATATGTATATTTATTGTGATTCCTGTGTGGTGTTATAATGTGCTCAGTAGGCGCAGTTTGAACAAATATCATGAGGATAGCTGTCTTTTCTACGAGAACACGTTTTTTTTTTACTATTATTTTAACTATTAGCATGAGGCCTAGTATTTGGCTCACCGCATATGTGGGCATTTTTGATAAAACCTTGTTACGCCATATAGATATTTATTTAGCCTAGTATTAAACAGGCTAACATATTTATGTTATTATTTCCAGCAAATATTTCCTCAGACTCGGAAAATATTATATTTTTTAGACATTTTTGCTCTAGTGTTCTTTGTTAGCTTGAGGCCAAATATTATCCTGAAAAAAGAAATATTTGATCAACAGAGAAATTTATTTAAAATGAAGCTAATGTTTACAACAATTTTTTGCTCCTGTCTTGAATTATTCATTAGTTTGACTCCAAATATTCTCATCACCAAAAATGTGAACATTTCTGATATCATACAGCCAGGCTATATGGCTAAATGATTAGCTTAGTCGGAGACAGGCTAACGGTAGTACGCTAAGCTATATTTTCAACACCATTTTTGGCCGAAGGTCAAATTATTCATTTGCTAAGTTCAAATACTTTTCTCACTAAATGTGTTGACATATTACATAACATTTAGGTGGGATGTGTAGATATTTAAAGAGCTTAGTCAAAGACAGGCTAACGGTTTTATGCTAAGCTAGTGTTTTTTTGCTCAAACTGTTCATTAGCTAGAGTCAACTGTTGTCCTCACCGAATATGTGGGCAGGTTCTGAGGTAAAAGATGGAAAACCAGAAAATCCTTTTCCGCTACAAAAACGTGCTATTCATTTTATGAGGCCCTCGAAAAATATTAATGTAATAGAGAGGGATAGATATTGTGGTATGCAACAAGCATAAAGAAGCCTTAAGTAAAATCTACTTTTAGTTGTCTAAACAATTCAAAATTAGTATATACTGTACATTCCAGTTATATTATATTAGATCTGATAGACTGGATAGGGGTTTTAATTTACTATATAATAAATCCAGAAATCATTTCAGCACAAAAAACTAATATGGTTTGCTAAACCAGCTTCTGACCAGCAGAACTAGAGTCATCTGCACCGTGTGCAGCAAATATAACACAGTACCAATTACAGTAGCGCTCATGTTTTTGCTGAGCAAAACCTTTCTCACTAGGAGGGGCTTAGAAATACAGGTTCATGAGTACGCGCAACATTTTAGCAATACTTTGGCAAAAACTAAGATCCGCATCATTTGGTTTTCACAAATAAAAGTGTCACACACCACAACTGTTTTAAAGAATTAGAAATCATTATAGAGTATTCAGGTCTACGTCTGAGAAGTCGATATTGTATGTGAAATATTAGCTTAACAGAAGTCCTGATGGCTACTTATGCTGTGTTCTGTTTACCTTGAAACTTGGATCTAGGAATAAAATCAAACCGTATTGTGCTATTATTCCACATTCAGAAACCAGTGGGATTTGCTAACTGATGTCCTCAGTGACAATGCTAATCACTATCAACATATGAAAGGTATTAACAATGCATTTCTCAGTATTTTTTATTTTTAAATTCTTAACTAATGGTTGTAAAGTACTGCACATCAAATATTTAAAAAGAGATAAAGTTAATCAAAACCGCCATATTGGATTGTGAGGTCATGGTTCGTAACTAACCACAACTTTTCCAGCTTGAATACAGACTTGAGGGAAATTGAAGTCCTGTTGCATGACTGTTTTATAATGTCTGTCAGTATGTGGGTCCTTGGAAATCTTAAAATTTGAGAAATGCTGGTGTAAGTAATACAGATTTTGAACTAGAGATGATCAAAGGTATTCAAGAATCATTTGAAACCCAGAAGAAAGCTTTTTAGCAGATGGTAACTTTAGTAAGACTTTTGAACGTAGACACAGGGCTGAGGGACAATTTAGATAAAAAAATATATATATATCGTTTTACCTCTAAATGTTATTTTTCTTTTTAATTATTTTGGCAAAAGCAAAGGTGAAACATATGTATGTATTTGTGTTTCATCTGCCCCCGTTTTGAAATGCAAGTGCATGGCAAAAACATGTTTTTCTACACTTCACCCTGTGGTGTGAGAGCAAGCCCCCCCGGACAGCGTGTCATTTCTCCATCGTTTCAGACGAGCCCGTGATTGATGCATCGGCACCATTTGCTGTCGCCTTCCACTGTAACAGCTTGTATACCAGGGATAAACAAACCAAAAATAAATAAATAATGAGCCACACATCACAGCTCAGCCGTGGGTGGCTTTTGGAGGAGTTGATACTGGAAGTGATGCATGAGAAGACAAGTCATCCAGGGGGGGTCGTGACGATTAAAGTCCACAACTGTTTCATATCAGCTTTTGTTGCTGAACTCCTGTTAGCGTAGGACATCACACAGAAACTCTACGCATAGATCAGAAAAAATGTGTCGTGCATTTGCTCTCTGCTGTAAATTCCAGATCTGGCATTTTTGCTGTCGTCTACCACTGACGTGAACCAATTTACCAAGTGTTAGCAGTTTTTGACTGAATAAAATATTAAAGCCTCCCACAACCCTTGCAAGTCAAACTGGAAAATGAACAGTAAGATAACACAAACACAACACAACGTGATAAGCATATTATGCTGCTTCATATCTATTTCTGTGTTTTCAAGTTTATTTCTTGGCTAAACAAACATCTGCTTGCACTGAGACTTCTGTGACTAACATGAAATGTTATGTTTCTGCTTTGTTTTTAATTACTGTATTTCTTTCATAATATACGAGCAGTATTGTTTAGTCCAAAACATTTAGGTGTATCTGCTGTACTCTGAAAATATATCTTAAATTAGAACTACAAAGCTAATAAATAAGTCTATTGAAGTTATAAGAACAAATCTTCCTATCCAAATGCTAACGCCTCCCGCAAAAATAAAAGAGGTCTTAGTTAAAGTAAAAAAATATTTCGGAATTCAAAGATTTGCCCATCTACTGGAGTATTCGGTAACATTATAATTATAGTATAGTATAATTATAGTTTCCTAATTTTGCTAAAATCTCTGACCAATAATTGGAGCTACGTAGACAACTATTTTTCCAAATAGTTAAATGTTTTCCCTCAGTTTTTGTATATTTTTAACATTTCAGGAGTAACAAAAAGAACTGTAAGGAAAGCGCATTTCCTATATTAGTTCGGAACCACTTTAGCTAGTAAATAAATGCAAATTCCCTCCGCAGAAAAACATGCACACAGCATGATACTGCCACCACCATGCTTCAAAGTAGGGATGGTGGTAACTAGGTAATGAGCAGTCCTGCATTTTCTCCAAACTTGATGCTTTGGGTTCTAGTTAAAAAGTTCTGTTATAGCTTCATCACACCCATTAGAATTCATCAGAATTTAGTTTCTCCTCGTTTGACAACCTCTAAGATGATTTTAGGCTAAATTCCAGCCGGCTGCCTTGTGGCTTTAAGTGATGAGAGGCTTGCATGTGGCCACTCTACCATAAAGGCCTGACCTTTGGAGTGTGTTGGCAATAATTGACATCCTATCTTCACAAGAGGTCCGCCCAATTTACCATTGGGTTCTTGTTCACCCCTCTTAGAGAGAGACTCAAATCAATCTGCAGAAGCATCTAGAGGATGATCAGTGCAAATCACATTACATTAAATTTTTTTGATCATTTTATAAAACTTTTCACTTTGTCATTATGAGCTGTTTTGTTAAGATTGTTTAAAAGAAAAGAATCTACTGAAATCAGTTTAAGATTAAGTAATGTAAAGAATTATAGGAAAACTAAAGGGTGTGAATACTTTCTGATGGCAGTTTAAGGAACACTTAATAATATATTATTATTATTCTTATTGGAACATTGATAATAAGATAATTAAACAAGGAGATTGTACGATTTACTTTTGACAGCTGTGTTTATATCTGGTAACAGCTTTTGTATTGTGGTTATTTTTATTCCTTATATATTATGATATGAGAGCGCCACTGCTTTAAAGAAGTAAAATGCTTTTTGTTCTTTGGACGAGGTGTTTTTTATTGGTTTAAGTAAGGCAAAGGTTTTAAGAACGGACATGTAACCCCATTTCTGCAGTTATGTCTTCAAGATTCAGAAAACTATTGAGTCACTTTTATATTTTGTGAACGGTATTAATTGAGTAGGTTTGTTTGAATTTATCCAGGCAAACCATAACTGGTTAATCTAAGCTAATACTTCTTGTAAAAAGTGTACCATTTGGTCATATTATGAAAAGTTTAAATTTGAAGATTCAGGTGATAAACAATTAGCCCTGATGCTTTCTTTCCACTTGTGATCAGTGACATTCAGCTACTTCTCTAAAGACTTCCTTCTTCTGAACTAATTGAATGGGAAAAATTTAAGATGAGGCGTCTGTCTCCTTCATTCCCCTTTTGCACTGCTTTAGTCCCTGGTAACCTTCATAACAAACTCCCAAAACTGTCTTTAAGGTCTTTATCCAGCCACAAAGTGACATTACATCAAAATGATCTGCTCGGCACATAGAAAATATTTACAGGACCCTTTAACTAGACTAACCACGTGTTCACATTCCCTTTTATTTTTTTTAAGTGACTTTTTTTCATTTCTTTTGTGTCACATTGTTTTATTCTACTCAACGCATGACGATCGCAACATAAATGATGCAGTCAGGTGCTGCTGCTTGTAATGTGGTCATTTCTCTTCGTAAATTTCTTTTTTTCCTCCACAGTAGCGTGTGGAAGGGAAATTCATAAAAATGAGACCAAGTGAAGGGTGATTAGAGGAGCTGAATAGAGAGAAAGAAGAAGATGGACTGAAGAAGCTTGCTGAGTCATGGCCACAGGACTTACAAGAAGTGTGTGTGCGTGTGTGTGTGCTTTATAGTGAGACTGCTGCTTTAGTGTGCATGTGCTTATATCAAGTGAGACCTTTTGCTCATGACTTTTTTCCTTTATCTTCTCTAAGTTTCAACATCCACAAGTACATTTTATTGTTCTGTATGTGCTCAGGTGTACCTCTGTATGTGTGTGTGTGTTTGTGTGTCAGAGTGAGGACTCGTACTGCAACAGTTCATACAGTAACGGTCCGTCACGATAACGGATGCCCACAGCAGCTGGCGTTATGTACTGCAGGATGTTTATAGTCCTCCGCAGGCGCCTGTCTACGTAGTGAGCGTCCCAAGCCGGGTAACGCTTCCTGGGCATATCGATTTTTATCAGCGGGCCTTCGGGCTTGGAGGGTGGGGGGGCAGACCTCACCTGGAAGACGGGAAGGCACGTCTCGGCTACGTCCTCTTCCGTCTGGGACTTGGCCATGTGGGCGGGGGTGGGCGGGGCAGTGGGTGGTGCCGACGGGGGAAGCGGAAGACCCCAGAGCAGCTGGGCGCAGCAGGATGAGGCGGGACTGGGCTGGAGGTGGGCGGTGGCGGGGTGCAGGAAGCCGTAGTAGAGGACCATGACGAGGACGCCTCCGGCAAATGTCAGGTAGACGCTGCAGAGGGCGGGGACAGCATATGAGTCGGTCAGCACCGGATCCCGATAGACATACCTGCATCAGACAAGAGACACAGATTTGAATTGCATGCATTTTCTACCCCTTTGTTTAAGAAAAGCAAATACATTAACTTTTGCAGATCTAGACACAGAAAGTTTTGCCCATTGTTGTCTGGCTCAAATTCAGTCAGATTAAACTGAGAGTATCTGAGAACAGAGACTTCAGGTCAGGTTCTCTCTAGCATTTAGGTCTGGATTTTGACTGGTCTATTCTAACACACACATATGGTTTGATCTAAATCATTCCATTGTAGCTCTGGCTGTATGTTTAGGGTCGGTGTCCTGCTGGAAGATCTAGCCGCTAACAGGTTTTCTCCCAGGATGACCCTGTATGAGGCTCCATCCATTTTTCCATCAACTCTGAACAGCTACTGTGTCCCTGTATCCCCACAGCATGATGCTACCACCACTGTGTTTCACTAGACATCCTATCCAGCATATATTCATAGTAGATTCTATCAAAAATTCCTCATAAGCAGCCGAGATTTCATCCATGATAACTCACCACAGGCCCGTAAGGATGGTATTCTCCGCCAACACCACGATGTAGTACGCTATCATCCGATAACGCGTCCGACCCTCCTTCACATTAAACCAACAGAAGATGTAAACGATGCCAACCACCATGTTGAAGAGCACCTCCTCCCACTTCGACATGCAGAAGTCGGTGCCCCCATGCACCACCCAGAAGGCCATGGCGCACCAGTGCAGCACCACAAAGATGCCGAAGTAGATGTGGAAGAGTGAGGCGAAGAGGGCTAGCGAGAGGACGCGGGATGAGATAGTGAAGAGGCGCCAGCAGAGGTGGAGCAGCGCGCCACGGTAACTCATGCTGCGCTGGTCATCCCGGGAGTCGCGCAGCAGCTTGTGGTAGGAGGCCAGAACCCAGGCCAGGGAGAGGAGGGAGGCCAGGGAGGAGACGCCTAAAGAGACAGACAGAGGAGGGTTATGAAACAAGCGCATACTGGGAGATTTTCAGGACTCTTTGGGGGTGTTCTGTGTACCACTGTTGGACATGTTATTTAAGAGCTGGCGTGTGACACGACAGAAACATTTGGCAGTGATGCTGTTATATGAAGTTATTTTGATTGTTCCAGCCGGTGTGTTCGTCCGCCCCCCTATTTGCAAGTCACGTATTTGCATTAAAGTAGAAAGTGTCCCAAAAACACAAGAGTGATAGGGATGAATAATACCAGTGTGTTGCCAGCTAGATGATACATATCCTGAATGAGTAAAGAAGAGGAGGAAGGGGACACTTATGGTGGTGCTTTCTTTATCAGAATACCTGAACAAACACTCAGCACCATCTGCAGCCACACAATACTGAGCACAATGTGTGCAAATTGCTAATTACTGCTTGTGCAGCTGTTGACTAACAAGTGCTTTGTTGAATACATGAAACCATAGCATTAATGCCACAGGATGTTGGCTGCCTTCTTCGTTTGGTGGTCCGCACTCCACCTACACTGCAGGGTCTCGGCTCGGTTCTGTTGGATCATGATGTAGAGCTGCAGCACCAGCTGGGGCGCCGACTCCAGAAACGTCTCCAGCAAGCGCAGCATGTTGACATCGGCGTACTCGAACATCATGGCCCAGTACCACCGCCGCTGGTGCTCCTTCTGCCGCCGCGACATGACCCCCAGATACAGCGTTCGGATGTACCTGCGGTTGAGTTCAGAAGCTAAATTAGAAACCATCTGATCTGGTGGGGTGATAACATGAATTAGAAATAGGATTACACCATCTGTGTGCATTTAGAGAGAGCAGCTTCACTATTGTCTGACGTCGTTCTAGACAAAACAATTGACTAATCAGGAATACAATCAGCAGATGACTCAAGATTGAGTGAGCTACTACAAATAGTGGAGTGACAGATCCCTGAAGAAAAAAATGGCTTCAGTGTAATTCTGAATCTGCTGATCTATACATGCTGAGTGGATTTCTGGATGTGGATGGGATCTGGGCAATTAACAAGCCTCAGGCCAGTAGTAGTAGTATGTATATGAGTGGAATGAAAGGAAGTACATGGTCGTGCATTATACATGGTATTCTAAGTATGGCTATTACCCCCCTGTGGTTAGAAATGTACAGTAGAGGCTTTACATGGCATGTATGATTAGGCATCCATTGTGAATACAACTACATGCGCATGAACCTACATGAGCTTTGAAGCAATTTAAAGCAGAAATGATTGTTATAACTTTAATATGACCGATCTGGTCAGAGGTTTTCATACACTTATCAGGAGCATTAATGTGGAACTAATTATGAGCGTTTCATGGTCGGATGGGAGAAAGAGTGAGCAAACAGCAACTCAACCAATCACATGGAGGAAACTATGTTCATTTAAGCATCTAGGTTTGATGAAGAAGACATCTGAAGTTCAAACCGAGCATCAAAATAAGAAAGAAAGGAGATTGAACGGTTTGTTGTTGGGGTCAGAAAGTTGCTCTAATTGTTGATCTACTATCTACAGTCCATCTCTCAGGTTATCACAGAATGGTCTAAAAAAGAGAAATTATCGAGGGAGTGGTGAACGAAAATGACAATGAGTTCACTGTTCTCCAATGGCCTCAACAGTCAAAAGATCTCAATCCAGTGGGATGCAGTGGAGCCAGGAGATCAATATCATGGATGTTCAGCCAACAAAACGGCAGCAACTGTGTGATGCTATCATGCGAATATGAACCAGAATGTCAACACCTTGCTGAATCTATGCCACGTAGAGGTAATGCGGCTCTGAAGGCAAAAAAGGGGTCCAACCAGATAGCAGCAGGGTGTACTTAATAAAGTGGTCAGTGACGGCCAGGTTGATCATTTTAGAGTTTTCAAAGGCGATATTTCTGATAGCTGCTGAAGATGAATATAAATACATTTATTTTAGGCTGCATGTATATTTTGACGCTGTGTGGAAAAGAGAAAATTCACAATTTATTTTCATCGAAATTCTTGTTTTTACAAATCACTGAAGTTGTTTGTCGTATAATGTTTCTGTTGTCGACACAGATTCTTTAAATCCATCATTAAACGCTCCAAATTAAAATAGCATTCATGCCAGTGATGTTTGGATGGAAATATCCAACTGCAAATGTGTCAAAATGCTCTATGTCCTTGACTACAGAACAGGGATATGAGGGATATGCAACAAATGTGGCTTGTTTGTTGTTTTAAGCATCTGAAAGCAGGAAGTCTACTCTGTAATTCTCAGGTGAACACTGACTGGCAGGCAAATTCGATAAGCCCTGACACGAGAGGATGTGCTTCTAAATTATCTGAGTAGATCCTCCACCCTACCCCCCACCACTCTTCTCCTTTTCCCTTTCTCCTCCTGATCGCTATGCCTTTACCCTTCCCCCATTTTCACTCCCCTCTGTCCCCCCCCCCAATTCACACAGCCTCTCCATCTCTACAGCAATCTGTCTCA
This sequence comes from Crenichthys baileyi, assembly GCA_036173005.1. Classification (NCBI taxonomy): domain Eukaryota; kingdom Metazoa; phylum Chordata; class Actinopteri; order Cyprinodontiformes; family Goodeidae; genus Crenichthys; species Crenichthys baileyi. The sequence continues at coordinate 665,153 of JAHHUM010002890.1, read as the reverse complement.
ATCAGGCCGTACCACTTCCTGCCTTCCGTGCTCCAGGTGGGAGGGTCCATTCTGCAGTTTGTGTGACGTTGAGGGGCAGAGAGGGTCGGTTTAACCCTACAACCCAAAACAGAGAAGCCTAGTAGCTCTGGACGTCAACACACACACAGCTCGACCTTTCTGGTGCTGGACACCATTAGAGGGTTCTGTTGGAGACAAGGGCGGGGAGGGATTTATAGTGTATGGTGCCCTTGCACACCGCTGCTTCTGCTACTGCTACTACGTCTAGTTGCAACAGAAAGACATGCCTGTGTGTCTTCTTCAGTGCTCCTCTGACAGTGATTTTAGCACCTCAATTAACACCTAAGCATGTCCTACTGTGTGTGTGTGTCAGATGGGGAGGGGGAGAGATAAGCATTGAGCATGAGAGAGAGACGAGTTGCCAGAAGCGCAGATGCTTTTCCTCTTTGTACTCTCCATGCATGCTGACACTCCTGGGGAAGAGCCGTGACACCGTTTTTCCACTCGTCAGACATGCCGACATATATGAACACACAACTACACACTAAAATACAGAGTTCTGACCTCTTTGCTGTAAAGTGCCTTCTAAAAGCATAGCGAGACCTTTAATTTGGCCATATTTTGTCAAGTTACACCTGCAAACTTCAATGTGTTTTGGGTATTTCTTCTTCTTAGCAATTGGATGGAGAGCATCTGTGAACATCAGTTTTTAAATCTTCCTACAGATTTGGTATTGCATTTGGATCTGGGCCCTGACAGGGCCATTCTAACACATATATATGTTTTGATCTAAACCAGTCTAGGGTCCTTTTTCCTGCTGGGAGCTGAACCTCCACCCAAGTCTCAAGCCTGTTTCTGCATCTAATCGTTAACTGAGTATCTAGTTCCATCCATCTTGCCATTAACCATGACCAGTATTGCTGGCTCTGCTTAAAAAAAAAAGTTTTCCCGCGGTATGATGCTGCCATCACCATGTTTAAAGGTGGGGATGGTGAGTTTTGACTGATGTTATAACTTTATCCTTACTTTTATTGTTTTACAAATAAGGTGACTTCTCAGGGTAATTGGTTGCACTAGTTTTTATTATTATTTTGGGGTTTGAATGAAAATAAATAAAATACCAATAAAAATATTACAGGTTATTGTTGTAACAAGACTAAATATAAAAAGGTTTAGTGGCTAAGAATAATGTTGCAAGCCACTGTTAGGTGTTACTGGAAATTGATTCAGCACCATGGAGAGCGTCACAATGAGTCTTTTTCTTTTCATTGTTTATACATTTCTTCTCTAAAGCCTGTAAACTAAAATACTCTAGGTACATTTGTACTAAACCAAGCCATTTATTCTGTTCTATGAGACAAACAAGTAACTTCTTCCTGGCTGTAATCAGATTCTGTATGCCTGGGTGACTCTTGACGTTTCTGTCATGTTTCTTCAACTTGTCCCTGTCCTGTCTGTCAGCACAAAGCAAGTTTTCCCTACTTGTAACTACATCAGGTAGCAATGAGAGAGGTGAGATGAGGATCAGGTGTGTTCTCACCTCCACACCTGTCCCAGCTGGAGAATGTGTATGACGGCCTGCCACAGCCAGATGGTGGCCAGCTGCAGGCGGTCCTTTCCGGGATACAGGCACCCCTGAACCACCGTACCACTCTTTGTAAGCCCTTCAACCTCTCCGAGCCCCCCGCCGGTGTAGTCCTGTACGAACCAGCGGAAACTCAGAATCTGGACCAGCACGGACGGTACCAGCACAAAGAAGAGCGTGAGGCCGAACCAGATGTATTTCTGCCTCTGGTAGTAGTACGCCGCCAGGCACAGGTCAGTGCCAACGTCCCAGAAGAAGACGAGCAGGGCGAGAATGATCCAGAGGCAGTCCAGCCACAGCTGTTCGCGGGGAGGGCAGTGGGTCTCCCGGATGCCGACCCCTCCGACGGGCTGGCCCCCTCCGAGCATAGAGCCCAAGCAGGCTGAGCGGCAGCCCCAGTAGCAGGCGGAGGAGCGGCAGCACTGGCAGATGTGGATCGCGGCGGAGTCCAGCGGCTCCTCGGAGTCAATATCGTACAGCTGGGCGAAACCGCTGCCGCCGCCGCCGCAGCCGACCCCGGCTTTGCCGCCGTCCGACTGCGCGGCCATATTCCCCTTCCCGCTCCTGCCCTCCTGTGAAACGCACGACAACCGCACCGTGGTGACTGCTTGCGGGGCGCGGACACCACGTCACTTCCCAGGTACCTCCTGTCCTCTTCCCTCTCGCGCCGCGGTGACTGCTGTGTCTCTTTCCCGCCCGGGGCGCGAGGAGCCATCAGAGCCGGCGGCCGCGCGAGGGCGGCTCCCCTTCTTCTTGCTTCCCCACGCGGGACACCGCCCCCGGGCGTTCGCGTGCTACAGCGGCGGAATCTGGTTCTCTTCTACTCCAGCAGCCCCGCATCATCTCCTCTTGCGAGCTCGGTCATCCAGGGCGATGGGAGGTTATGACGTAATGCATCTCCCGCTGTTCTTCAGACACGGGCGCGTATCTGACGGCTATATGTGTGTCAGCCCACCGGACACCCGGGTTTTGTTTCCTTCTCTAAGCCTCCCTGGTAACATAACCGTGGACCACCGAGTCCTGATCCTCATGCCCACCGCAGACAGCCTGCAGGTTCCCGGTATCGGCTACCACCACTGTCCGCTCCTCTGCTTTCCGCAGCTCCAGCCCCTCTGCAGCTCCTGTTTCCCCCCTACTGTTCACTTTCCCTCACTCACACACTCTCACTCCGCCCCCTGCTGGCTGGAACAACTTTAACCCCATATGCACATCTGTGCATGGTGGTTGCTTTTTGCACTGAATGGGAACAGAATGTAATCAACTGCAAAACATGTGGAAAAATACGTTCCGTTTATCAGCCCATGCTCCTGTTTTGTCCCCATATTCCATATTATAATTTCTGTACCCCTCATTCATCCACATGCCTGCCGTTTAGTCATGTCACCCTCATCATCCATTACATGGTTCCTGCCAAGTAACCAGGAAGGAGTCTTTGGAATGAGAGGTTAAGAAAGGAAGACATGGATTCAGGCAGAAGATGTCCTAGGAGATGATTGAGGAATTGTTGGAGGGATGAAAAGGAAATGTTGAACAGAAATCATGGAAAATGTGGGTTTTGCAGCGATAGAGTCAGGGGAAAGACCACTTTTGACTTTAAAAAAAGTGAAAAAGAAAGCTAAAAATATAAATCACAGTTTTCCTTATGGATGATGAAGGGCAGAAGATGGGAATTAAATATATTAGTCCCAGACCCAGGGGGGATTCCAGAAACACAATATAAAAGAAACCAAAATGCATTTAGGCAGTCTAAAGTGAACTTAGAAATTAATCATGTTTTTCTTTAAATCAGAAGCACATTTTCATGCAAGCTCTTGCACTTTTTCGCTGTCCACTGGAGATTAGCCCCTGTTGTCATGACAACCACAGCTGTAAGGCTGAAGGACATGTGAGACATGGGAGTATATGGTTTCACATCTGTGAGCTGTGAGCATTAACTCTGAAACCCAGCAGAGATTTTTGACCCGAGTTTATTCGAGTTTACAAATTTTCCTGAGTGAGATGGTCTCATCTTACTCCGACCAGTTTTCTCAACCCCCCCAGAGAGCAGTAAAAAAAAACAGTGTGTAAAGAAAGGCAGCCTTATTAGTCAAAGCTGATGTTGCAGCTGCAGTCCCACCCTCCACAATATTTCTTCAAATGAATTAGTAAAAATGCCTGAGGGCTTGAGATCCAGCATGCTGAATATTTAGTTGTGCTCTTCCGTGGGGGAAAAGGCAGCAGCTAAATCAGTAGTGAAACTCATATTGTCCAAATGATAACCTTGTGTTAAACTGATAGGAATCATGAAGACACAAATGAGAGTTTCAATCAGGCTGTGAGGAGGATGGAGTTTGATGAGGTTTCAGATGTAATTAGAGAAGAGAGACGCTCCAATTAAGAATCCTTCTTCCTCTTCACTTCAGCGTTTAAGACTTCTCATATAAGATGTGTTTAAGGGGTGGGGGAGTGTTACTGACAGGTGGAAAACCTGAGCTGTACATGTGACAGCCGAGGAGTTTCAGATGCACTAATGATGCACAGCTTTGCTGGATAAACATGATGCATAATAACGGCGAACTGGGTTGTTATGCGGATGTAGATAAGGCTCACTCTGTTGAAGATAATGCGAGCACAGTAGGGTGAACGGCAGGGGAGAACGCTGACAGCTTCGAGCCTGTAAAAATCAGTGGAAAAACTGTTCAGATCCAGTTGTAGCTGATGCAACTCAATGAACAGTAAATATCCTGCAATCAAATAGCTAAATAATAACTTTTTTAAAACAAAAACTGTTATTTTCCTGCAGAAGCTGAATCATTACATAAGAGGATTACAACACCCATGGGTCACGAGAAAATTAACCCTGAAAACCAGCATCCTCCATATTTAATTTCAATATGAACACAAGTTATGCCCATTTTTAATAATAGCTCCCGTTGTCTGGCTGATAAAATGACAATCATCCTTTTCTGCCATGGCAAACATGCTGTGAAAACATTTTAGTTACAGAATATAAAGCTTTTAGGCTGATAATCACTCTCGTCATCACTCTGCACAGTATTCTAAATAAAAAACTGCAGTTACAAAGTTTGAAAAACACATTTGTGCCACTGCCAAAGCCTTTAGCCATAATTCTAATGCAGAGTTTAAAATTTTGGCCAATTTAAAACCCAAAATGTGACACCATAAATGCTCATGTACAGACACCTTTCTGTCCATTTTATGACATACAGAACAGGAGTTACTTGGTGGCCATTTTTAATCCAAGATGGCAGACAGCTCTTGTATATTTTAACGTCAGTAAAAACGTAAATGCATATGCAGAAACACCCTTTTCAGCCTTTTATGAATGACGCAAAGTGGATTCTTGGTAAAAGAAATGTGCAAATTTGGCAGCCATATTTAAATTAAAGATGGTGGACATCTAATGTGTATTTTGAGCACTACTCAACTTGTCAAATTAAGCAATAATATCTGAAACATTACCTTTTTCCTCAGTACACTGAATAGATGAAATTGCATGTAATATACTATTTTTTGATTGTTCATTACATCTTTGGGGGATTTGTTAAGATAATTTCCATTGAGAAGAGATCTTAAAATTTCTTTGCAATCGAAGAACTTTGCATGAATGGTCAAGATCAATGTTCATTGTGGCACTGCAGCAGCTTTTACTTAGGAACACAAAGATTATCAAGAGAAAGCAAGAGGAGGGAGTATTAATTATTAATGTTTTTTTTTTGAGTGTTACATAGATTTTAAATTAATCTTGTTGTGACACAGAATAAACAAACTAATGTAAGAAAGTGTGCTCCCTGGTTGAGGCACAAAGAGAAGGACCCTTCTGCCTGAGCTATTCTGTCTCTATTATGCATTAGCTCAGACATTGTTCTCTGCTGGTCATGGAGTCCGTTGCCGCATCATTTAGGGGGAGCGCTGTGTTTAGTTTCTGAAAAATGAAGCCAGGCAGGCAGAACATAGAGAGGATATAAAAGAAGAAAGACAGTGTGGTCCGGTTTAAGTAATCAGTGGGTTTTAAATATAACGAATAATCTGAAAATTCACAGCATGGACCACAAATCTGCTAAAAATGTTAGAGGCCTGACACCGGAGTGGAGTTTCATGTTCCAGCAGGGCAAGAACCCTAAATATACAGCCAGAGCTACAATGAAATTGTTTATGTCGAAGCACATGTGTGTTAGAATGGTAAAGTCAAAGTTCAACTCTAAAGTTAATTGAAAGTATGTGCTCTAAGACTTGAAAATGAATGTTCCTGGCCGCTTGCCATACAATATGAACGAGCTTAAGCTATTTTGCAAAGAATATGTCATTAATTGGGTTGTTTACCTAAAGGTGAATGAAATCTTAATATAAATAGTCAGAAACTGTGCAAATTAATGAGGGGAACCAGAATGTGAGCAGCTGAAAATGACAGAGACCAAGAGACTTAAATACCGGGAAGGTTAATTGCCAGAGTGAATACATATGACTCTAACTGGCAGAATTAATGTCATCTGTAGAGGAAACATGCAGAGTATAATGTAAGTATGTATGTGTATATATGTATGTAAGTGATGTAAAATGGCTTGAATAAACACAGAATAACTACACAAGGAAACTAAACAGAGCCCTTTGAGCAGATCCTCTCAAGACATAAAACTAAATGAATGTGTGATAGAACCAAAACTAATCACAAAACATAAAATAAAGAACCAATGTCCTAATTGTCATGACAAAGGGCAAAAGTTTCAGTCTGTAGATGGGCAACGATGGTGAAAAATACTCCAAATGACTTGCTGCTGTAATTGCAGTGACAGCATTAACTTAGCGGGGATAAATACAAATGTAAGCCATTATTCTTTATAGAAACTGCTGCAAAGCTTTTCAGTGCTTTACAATCTCACACTATTTTGCATTGATCTAGCTTGTCAAAATGCTAATAAAATACTGCAAAGTTTACGGTTGTGATATGACAAAATGTAAACAAGCTTTAGGGGAAATAGTACTTTTAAAAGGCAGTTCAATTTCTGCATTTTTATTTTCTCACATTTTGCACAAAGACCAGTATCGATCCAAGGTTTGCCCTGGATGCTCCTTGATTTTTCATGGACTGAAAGAAGTTATTAGGCAATAAGTACATAGCTAAAAACAAAAATTTCAGGCCTGGATTCCACCCAGAGAAACAATAAATTCAACTGGGCCCGTTAATGTTCTCTACATAAACTTCTCAAAGTTGACAGATGTACACCATACAAGCCAATGCTGTAAATAGAAGATACCATGCTTACCTTTTATGTGTTTTACATTTTGCTTGTTTAAAAAAATCTCTTTAATAAAAGCAGCATTTCAGTGAACCTGTCCTGTACAGTTCTGATTGTATTTTGAAAATCAATCTTCCTGGAATCATATTTCCAAGGTGCGAAGTCTCATGGTCTTATGGTCTTTTATTCGTATCACTGCAGCTGCCTTGTGCAGTTGTTCTCAGCCTGGTCCTCAGGGTATACTCTTACATGTTTTAGACGTTTCTTTGCTCCACCACACCTGATTCAAATGATTGCATGAACTCCTCAGCCATACATCAAGGGATTCAAAAGCCTGCTCATTCCTCGTTCATTTAAGTCAGGGGTTTAGCTGCAGGGAAACTCCTAAACATGGAGGACAGTAGGTCCTGAGGCCCAGGATTGAGAACAACGTGGCCTAGTTTTGGTCTTTCCTAAGTTCCCACAGTTCTGTTTTATCTTCCCAAGGTAGATTATAAGAAAGGGCCCTAAATATTTGGGCATGAGCTTTAGTTTCTCACATTTGTTCATCCTAAGGTTGTAATATCTTAAAGTTCTAATACCTCTCTGCTCTGCGTTTCACTTTGAATTTCTAGGTTCTTCATGGGCTGGTGATCCGGTCAGTCAGTCAGTCATTTTCTACCGCTTATTCCATAGTGGGTCATGGGGGAGCTGGTGCCTATCTCCAGCAGTCTATGGGCGAAAGGCGGGGTACACCCTGGACAAGTCGCCAGTCCATCGCAGGGCAACACCACCATGCACACACTCATTCATACACCTAAGGGCAATTTTAGAGTGACCAATTAACCTAACAGGCATGTCTTTGGACTGTGGGAGGAAGCCGGAGTACTCGGTGAGAACCCACGCATGCACGGGGAGAACATGCAAACTCCATGCAGAAAGACCCCCAGCTGGGAATCGAACCTAGAACCTTCTTGCTGCAAGGCAACAGTGCTACCAACTGCGGGGGCCAGTGATGCTTTTACATTAAATTGTTTCCTGTTAGGTCACTGGCATTTTCCCTAGGGTTTCTTATTCAGTTCCATTCCTGTTAATTTGTCTTTTCTCCCCTTCTCTGCTCTGCTCTTTTCTTCTGTCTCAGCTGCTCCACATTTCCTCTGATTGGCTTTTCAGGTTTGCTTGACATTTCTCTACCCCATTCTCTTTGTTCTTCACTATTTACTTCTGTTTAAATGCCATTCGGTCCATTTCGCTGCGCTTCTGCATTTCTGGACATCTTCTACATAAACAAATTATTTAATAATCAAAACTCCTGAGTTCGACTTTCTAACAACAACTTTTTTTACAATAAAAAATATCCCCAGAATACATTTTTACAGGCTTTATAAAATAAATTAATCTGTAGTCAAGCAAAGAAGAAACAATTTTGGAGAAAAAGTACTGACTTTAGTTTATCATACAACCCACACACACAGCTCTGGTGTTGGACTGACTCAGAAAGGTTAACACCAAAGTGTTCTTCAGATGTCAGATATCATTAATAATCAGTGTCGGCTAGTAATGAGTAATGCTTATACATCACCAAAGAGTCACAGAGGAGCTAAAATTATTGAAAAAGGTGGCACATGTTGTGGGAGCATAAAAAAAATATTGCCGGTCTTTTCTTTCTTGTTGGAACAAGATGTGAAAAATACCCTCGCCGTCGTGTCTCTGACAGCGATTAGCCAGCAGCTTTGAGAGACGCTGGTGGGAGTTCGGGGGAGTGATGAAATGTATCAGACTCCACAATCTGCTGTGGTGTAAATATTTTCTCATTGCCGGGAATCAGTTGGGTCTGTGGTGCTCCCAAGGTTGAGCAGCTTGGTTGAAAGGAATTTAACTGTCAGGGTTTTTATTTCACGTACAGCCTCGTTCACATGTATTGGTGCTCCTGGAAAAGACGTGTAAAAGTGAAAATAAATTAATCTTTTATTGCAGTTACTTAATCTCACTCTGAAAACGTTTGCTGCCGCTCTCCAACTTTAGCCTTAGAGATTTTTCATCTCCTCCTCACTGTCTGTGGAGCAAGAGAGATAGATGGGTCTTCATCCAACCTTGTTTCTCACAGTTCCAGTCATATAAAACATTTTAATTATTGTTCTGACTGTAGTTATGAGCAAGTTCAAGTGACCAGCTGTTGCCATTTCCCAACTTTCCAACATCAGCATACATCTCAACACTTGAATGGCCTGTTCTCCTGTTTTCTTTTCCCATTTTGAAGAGTGACTAGGAGAAAAGTACTGCATGTCATATTTATACCTCAAAAAACAGGAGGTCTCTTGTGATTTGTAGTTTTGAAGGACCCAAATGCAGTCAGGAGTCAGGAAGAATCATATAAAGTGGATTTATTGAAAAGCAAACTTAGTTAAGCCCAAAATTATTCATATACCTGTTAGATTGAGGTTTAAAGAAATCTCTTAATTTTACCAACATTTTTCTTCTTACTGGAAGGGACATTAATGCTTTGGAGTGACCCAGCCAGAGTTCTAACTTCAATCTTGGAGATTCAATCTGAAAGATTAGGGTGATGGCAAGGAGGCCTTACAAGACCACAAGACCAGTGGAAAAATGCAAAACGCTGCTCAGCAATTATAAGAGCAATTTGATTGCTGTAATACCAACAAAGATTTTTCTATTGATTTTTGAGTAGTGTATGAATAATTTTTGACTGGCCATTTTAGAAACAAAATGTAAATAAAAACAGATTTTTTAACTGATACACCTTTCATATTGTTTTATTTTCTTTTGACATGTGCCCGTCTCATTTTCTATAAGAGACAAAGTTCTTGGGTGATAAAAAATAATTTCAATCCTAAATCTTCCAGAGGTATGAATATTTTTGGGCTTAACTTTAGAAAACTGGAGGAAACCACAACAGGAAAAAAAGCCCAGATGAAAAACATGGAGGTTAACAGGAAAATCTAACAAGGAGTGGTTAAAAACAGGGAGCCTAAATACTGAGAGAATGATTTCTGGAGTGAAGAACAGGTGAGCCTGATTAACTGAACAGCTGTGTAGGGACCAGAAGACCTACAAAGTGAAAAGGGAATCTGAAAACTACAATAAATAACAGCCCTATTCCAGTGAAGCTGGGATGTTGTGTAAAACAGTAGAAAAAAACAGAATACAATGATGTACAAATCCTGTTCAACATATATGAAATTGAATCTACTACAAAGACTATATTTTTAATGTTCAAACTGATAAACTTTATTGGTTTTGCAAATGTTCACAAATTTTGAATTTGATGCTTGCAACGCATTCCAATAAAGCTGGGACAGGGGCATGTTTACTACTGTGCTACGTGACCTTTCCATTTAACAACACTCACTAATTGTTGAAGCTTTATCGGTGGAATTCCTTCATAATGTGCCATACATGTTCAGTGGGAGGCAGGTCTGGACTGCAGGCAGGCCAGTCTAGTACCCACACTCTTTTACTACGAAGCCACGCTGTTGTAACACGTGCAGAATGTGGCTTGGTATTGTCTTGCTGAAATAAGCAGGGAAGTCCTGGATAAAGATGTTGCTTAGATGGCAGTATATGTTGCTTCATAACCTGCATGTAACTTTCATCATTAATGGTGCCTTAACAGATGTGTAAATTACCCACCACAGCCATGAGCACTGACACACTTCCATACCATCGCAGATGCTGGCTTTTGAATTTTGCACTGATAACAATCCAGATAGTCCTTTTCCTCTTTGCCCTGGAAGACACGACATTAATGATTTCCAAAACCAGTTTGAAATGTTGACTTATTAGACCACAGCACACTTTTCCATTTTGCGTCAGTCCATCTCAGATGACCTCCGGCCCAGAGCTGTCAGAGGCATTTCTGGGTGTTGTTGATATAAGTTCCTTTCATACCCAATCATCCTGTTTCCAATTAACCTGTTCACCAGTGGAATATTCCAAACTGGTGTTTTTTGAGCATCCTAAGCATTCCCAGTCTTTTGTTGCCCCTGTCCCAGCTTTTTTGGAACAGGTTGCACGCATCAAATTCAAAATGAGTGAATATTTGCCAGAAAACAAGAAAGTTTATCAGTTTCAAAATATATTGTCTTTGTTGTGTATTTAATGTCATATAGGTTGAACAGGAAGTGCAAATCATTGTATTCTGTTTTTATTTAAGTTTTACACAAAGTCCCACTTCATTGTAATTTTGGGTTGTAAATGCAAAATAAAACATATGTCTGGGTAATATATGACATAACATGACTAAACACTACCGCAAGTAGGAATGCGAAACATTAGAATTTCACGTAATACAAAATAACGCTGTGAAAAACGGGCAACTGAACTCAAAATCCTTTAAGTCATCAGAAAAAAAGCTGCTTGATAATTTTAATGACTTAAAAAGTCAATTATCTATCAGAAAATGTTTCAGGCACATTATTTGACATGGGGGTTCCTCTGTTTGTGGCACTGGCGATTTTGTTCAAATTAGTTATGATTTATTTATTCCTAAGGAGGTAATTTTTCCTCACTAAATAAAAATACTCAAAATAAAGAGTAAATTGTTCTATTTTTTGTCAGTGCTGCTGCTATAAAATATACATTTAATTTTAAATACCTTTAAAGTTAGCTGTAATCTTTTCCATATAAAAGAATGTCCAGATGGCATAAAACTGAGCAACTCTCTAAGTCCTTCTGTTAATGTTTATGTTACTTTTCCTCCTGTGTCTCAAAGGTCCATTAGTGAACCTTGTTACCTCAGACAGAGAAGGACTCTGTGGCTTTCGCTTTAAACCCTGCCCCAAAACAAACTGAAACTGGAAGACAGCTTTTGTGAGGAGCTGATTTTAGCAGTAAAAGGACAGACATGGCTACTGTGGTAAAAACAGAAGGGATTAAGGCCTTTTCTGCAACTCATGATTGGGAAGTAAGTCTAAAAGATTGTCTGAGGACTTATCCTGTGTTAACTGTGACAGAAAGTTAGAGGAAATGGTAACAGTAACTGTTTTGTGGGCTAAAGGAGGAAGTTTGCAAGCTTTGGATAGCTTTAAGATTTTATAGGTACATTGCAAATATGAATTATGTCTAAACAGGCTATCACCTGCTGTAAAACTGATTTTTAGCATTTTTACAAACTAATATACAAGGTAAGGGAAGGATTGAGGGCTGCAGACCCTCGAAGTGAAAGAAAGAAGCAAAACAGAAAGTGAAACTAAACAAATATTCTGAACATTATTATGAAAATCTGACCATTTCTACTTGGATAGTTTGAAGGAGTCTTTTTACCTTTAAGTATGTACCTCAGGTGAAAATAAACCTTATGATAATCTAAATTATCACTGACATAATAGGAAAAATAACCTTTTTTAATTACTTCTGCTTATATAGAAAAACTGTCACTATTTTTTGTTTTCTTCTCTAGTGTTGGAAACTGCATACAAAAAAATTAGCCAAATGTGTGGCTGAATCAGACATTAGATAGAGATTCATCATATCGTATTCATAAAATTCAAGAGCAATTTTGGACCAAGGAATGATAAAACCAAGCCCTTGTTATAGCTTCAGAGTTTGGCCCCATAATGACTGTAGAAACACCATTCAAGTCTCAAACAGGACCTTATTGGTCTGAACAAGCTTTAAAGCATAATTACTTCAATCCCAGTCTGCAGATTATGAGCCAACCCTTCCTGTCTCAGAGATGTCCAACCCCATAACTCATAACATAGACAGGGCTCCAGCCAGCAGCATTGTGAAGATGTTACAGGACTGCGACGCCCAGATGTTTCAGGAAAAGTCAGGAGCAGCCTATGAGGTACAGAGATTCAGGTATTTGTTATCCTCTATTGGAAAATCAAAATAATGAAACTGAATTTTCTCTCTAGAGACTTTTGAGCGACCAAGTGGCGAAATCCTTAATGGAGGTGGCTAAGAGGGTGCAGCTCATTCTCAAGGTATCTTATTTGGGAATGTTTCAGCTTGTTAACATGGTTTAGATTCAAAACTATCTCTAGTTTTTGTTTGACAGGATCCTCAGGACAGCCTCATCGTACTGAGCGGCTGTGGCACTTCTGGGCGACTTGCATTCTTCATTACGGTAATAGTTATTTTCATGAGCGCTCTAACAAAGCAGGATAAGCAGCACAAACAACTATCTTAGATCTTTTTAAAATCATGTGTGTTTGTGTTGTTAGTCAGGATTTAACAGAGAGCTGAGGCGGCTGAACCACAGTGCAGTCTGTTCTTACATCATTGCAGGGGGAGACAGGTGCATTTCACTCACTTTGGTTGCTTTCCTGATTTCAGAGGTCTCGAACCCCTGCATGAAACCCCCTATATAAACCCCAAAAATTCGTCATTTTTATTCCATGCTCCATTCTCCGTAGAGCTCTGTTTTCCTCCCAGGAGTCTCCAGAGGATGACCCTATATCGGGTGCGCTCAGTCTGAAAAAGGTCAGCAACCACGTGTCTAAGAGTGGATCAGGCGTCTGAATGGAAACAGGATAAATAAATGGGCCACTTTTTTCTGGTTCTCTTCAGGTATCTGAGGGAAAGAAGAGAGTCTTGTTCATTGGGATCTCCTGTGGATTATCTGTAAGTCATATTTGTATTTCAATAGGTTAATTCTTGAGAAGAAATGATTCTAACGGGTGTTTATTTTCTGGTCCTGCAGGCTCCCTTTGTGGCTGGTCAGTTGGATTTCTGCCTCCAACATCCTGATATCTACACCCCTGTACTAGTAGGCTTCAATCCTGCACATCAGGCCAGGTGAGCATCAAAATGAATCCATAACCTTTTCACATTATTGTCACATTGCAACCACAAACCTCAAACGAGGCAGATTTTTAATCTGAATTAGGTTTGGACTTTGACTGGACCATCATAACACAAGATTATATTTTGAGCTAAATCATCCTTTCGCAGTTTTGCCTGTTTGTTAAGAGACCTGCTGAAAGGTCACCCTCTTCCCCAATCTCATTTATTTTACGGCATCTTTTTTTCAGGACTGCCCTGAAGTTAGCTCTATTTTGTAAAGAAAAGCGTCCTCTCACCATGATGCTTCCAGTACCATACATCATCTTGAGGATGTCATGTTCAGGGTGGAGCAGTGTTCATTTTCTGCCACAGATAGCATTTAGTCTGAGGCCAAAAAGTACAATTTTGCTCTCATCTAACCACAAAAATTGCATCCTTCTACTTCACAAGCATGTGCTATGCTGGTGTTGGTCTATTACATAAAATCCCAATAAAATACACTGAACTTTGTAGTTGTAAAGTGAAAAAATGAGAAACAGTTTAAGGGCTATGAACACATCTGCATATTCATAATTACACTAATATTGCATGTAAAGACTGGTAAAAGTCATCCTTACTATGTAACATGAAAAGAACCTGTTTCACTATGTAGGAATGAGCCCATACCTGGCTGCACATTCACGTTTCGCAGTGTGGTGACGAAGATGCGAGAGCTCGCCAAAATGCAAAAGGCTTTCCTCATCAACCCAGCGCTTGGGGTACTCCTGCTCCAGCACTCATTCCTTTTCTTCCACCAACTGTTCAGGTTACATTTGTGTCAAATCACTAAAGTGTCCTGGAGTGACTCAGATTGTGTGTGTGAATACTTCTGTCCACTCAGCCGGAAGCCATCAGCGGCTCCTCAAGGATGAAGGGAGGCAGCGCCACTAAGATTCTACTGGAGGTCGTCTTTTCTGCCGCTCATGCTGCCAATTTCTCAAGAACACCCATCACATACAAGTATGTATAATGGGAATATAGAGGAACTGTCCAAAGGACTTCATGTGCAGCTGCTTGAGTGGGAAGTGATATTTTAGTTTCCTGCAGCTAAAGTAGAAGCTGTGCTGTCAGACTTTTAGTCAAATGTACTTCTTCCAACCGTTAAGTGATAAAGTGTGGCTGTAGATGTAAAAAGCCTACAGGCATCTTTATATTTTAGTCTGATATAATTTCCTGAGATCTGGAGATTTCAATAAATTTTGGTGTGTGTGTATAGCAGCAGCTGCAGTGGCTGGTGAGATCATCAAAAACTAGGATTGGGTGCACCAATTTTCTCTAATTCTAATTTTAAATAATACATACAGGTATAAACATATACATACTCGCTCATTAATGTCTGCTTAAAAGTCCTTTTAAGATTTCAGGTTCAACCATATTCTGGCAACCCGATCCAAACTGTCTCCTTCAGAAGAAAGGAAATACGTTAGGATACTCAGGAACCACTCAGGAACCACAAACACTCTATACTCTATACTGGAAAGATGCTAACCATGAAATAAGCCGCTGCTCTAAAATGAACACCTTTAAGCTACAGGGCATGAGGCTTACCCAGACAGACAAGCCACACGCCCTGTGGACAAAACTTTAGGGCTGAGTAGACAAAGACTGATCTACCTGGTTACATTGACAAGCCAAGAAATCAGTACCAACGGTCAAGCACAGTGGTGGTAGTATCATGCTGTGGTGCTGTTTTGTGACCAGTGGTACTGGGACATTAAAGAAGAAAAACTATCTATCAAAACTAGTTTAGGTGGAGATAAAGCAGGTTAAGATTAAGCTTCTGGAATGGTTCTGACCTTAACCCCGTTTGAAAAATGTGCACTGTGTTTAAAAACCAGGCCTGTGGCAGGAAATAACCAAATAAAATGTATTCTTGAATGTCTTTGGTTAAGGTTCAGTTTTTCATGGCATTTACCCAAATATTAGTGGGGATGTATGTATTTATTTGAATTTGTATTGTTGACTCCATGCAGTTAACAGACAAAGCAACATGGATTCAAACTTGTGCGCTCAATTCTTGTTTTGTATTTAATTAAAGCTGTTTGTTGCGCGATAATTTCACCTTGAAAAAAGAACAGTACAAATGCGTCATTAAAAGTCCAAATCAATACAGCATCCATGTTTGTGATGTGTGTATATTCAGCGGTGGAGTAAGCTCCCTGACAGCAGTCTACCCAGTCTTCCACTCAGGATATGGCTTTCAGAATCATATAGCTTTATAGTATAATGAAATTAATGTGAAAGAAAATTTTGAGACAAATTACACTAAATTGTGCTTGGATTAAACAGCATGAAAGTATTCTATGTTAGCCTTTCATACTAACAATAGTTTACACTAGCACTAAACAAACTAATGGAGGAGTGCATTTGTTGCAATTTTATTTTCAAATACTTACATTTCTCTTGTCTGGATTTAAATGCCACTCTCTGCGAGTCCCTGCTTCTGTACCCCTTTGCTCTTGCCGTGATGATTGTGGATTAATTCGGTTCAGGTTTGACCGGCCTCTTGGTTTTCACTGGTGTTTCAATTGTCTCAGTCTACGGTTGTCTTAATATCAAAAAGCATTGAAAATGTTCTTTTTCATCTCGTTTTGTATATTTTTCCCCCTTGCAGATAGAATAAAGGTTTCATAAATCTCAAGATTAAAGAATTTATGTTTAGTGTAGAATCATCCAAATGCAGGTTTGAACAGCTAAGGTATTTTAGATTTTTAGATTTAAGGAGTGTAGGCAAACACAGGCCTGTAAACAAACAGTTAATGGCTGTAGTTTTTCATCAATTATTTCATCAGATAACACTGCTACTACTAGCCATCCTGATATGACTTTATAGCACCTTGAGTCCTCTTTTCTGCACCCAGAGGAGCAGCCCGCCACTCTCTAAGTGCCTTTTTGTGTTTCGGGGGAAGAGCTTGCAGTCATGTCCATCAAACCATCCACCTGAGAAACCAGGACATTTTTTACACATTAGTGGGGATCTGTTAAGCCAATTTGTCGTCTCATGTCTCTTTTAAGCCTCTGCCACTGCACTTTATGCAACACAAATAAATAAAAAAGCAGAAAGTTAGTTGTATTTCTTTCAGTGTTGATTAAGCTCACACAACCAGACAGTTGTGAGCCACTCTAAAGCCTTGTAAGCAGTAGGTTTGGTCGAAGAAGCCTGAAGAAGCACTTTCTTATGTTTGGCAAGTTGCTGCTGACCCCTAGGGGTTACGACGGGCATTGAAAATACATGTAAATCTCAGTTATTTAGATATTTTAAATGTAAAATGCTGACACTGATATGTTGTTGTACTGTCTGTTTCACATAGTGGGATTCTGCAGCACATGAGATCTTATGGAGAAGTTCTGGACATCACATACTCACAAACAGAGGGGATAGCTGCTCTGATGGAGGCTGCTGGACGCAGGTTAGACCCTTAAATATTAATACGGCAGGATCAAACTGAGTCAGAATGTTGGAATTAGAGAAAGTGAAGGAAAAAAGCCAGCTGTTATATTACAGTTACCACAAATGGATAATTACAACAACAATAGCGCCTGTAACTACTTGTGGAGGTTTATGCTTCAGTTTGCAGTGTGGGAGGGGGGTGTGTTACCTGAGCTGGGGCTTCCTCGGTTTGCTGAGCCTCATTGACGCCAGTGAGTGTAAGCCCACATTCGGAGCTGGTAAGATTAGTCAGAAACAGCCCAGAAAATAATTGATGCTTTGATATTTTGTAAATGTGTGTATTTGTGTGTCTCTTAGACTACAAAGACATTCGAGGCTTTGTCGGCGGAGGCTGCAAAGAGCTCTGTAACAAAGAGGGTGATTTGAATTTAATGGTATGTTGATGCTGATAGTATATTAAAATTGGCTTAAACAAACAAGGGCCATTAGAACCAATTAATTGGCAATTAATGCATCAAACACAGTTTGGGTTTTAACAATGCATCGTCTTAACAATAAAATGAACAGATTTAACATATTTTTGAAGCAGAAATAACTTTAAGCTGCATGTACAGCTCTACAAATGGTGCTTAGAAAAGCCGTCATACCGGTTTGACTGTTCTATAGTTTGTCACGTTACAACCCCAAACTTCAATGTAGTTTATTAAGATTTTCTAAGATAGACAAGCTCTTAGGGTCGTTGTTCTCCTATAAGGTAAAAATCACCATAAGATCATTTTTGTTTTTCATGTGTTGACTCTCCATTACCTTTGCTCTACTATTGGTCTCGTTATTTAGTGTTTTTCTCATGGGAGCTTTCTGAGCTGTGCAGATGATGGTGTATTATATGAGAAATGACAATAACTTTTATTTGTTTTTATTTGTATTCATACAAACTTCAATTTAGCCTCCATCAAGTCCTATTTTTTTCACATGAAAACACCAGTTTCCAAAGTACTAGATACAAAGACTTACTTTTAAACAAGCCACACAACACACTTTTCTCCATTTCTGCCTTTAGGGTGCTGAGTCTGGCATTGCACATAGTGACTTTCTGCATGACGTCCTGCCCTGTCTCACTGACAAGGATACTGTTCTGCTTCTCTACTCTCACTCTGGTCAGACAAGTATGCTCTCATGTTTGGATTCTCTCCAAATCGAGTCAGCATGAGTATTGACAGCCTCTCCTCACAGATGATGTCGACGAGGTGGCAAAGCTGGCACGCAGAGTGAGAGAAAAGACATCCAACATGCATGCTGTTTATCATCAGACTGATGGAGACACCGTATCTGCACATGTATCTGTTTATTTGTCTTCAGTGCCTTGCTAAAGTATTCATACGTCTTGAACTTTCTTATTTTGCCATGTTGCAACCACAATATTTATTAGATTTTATGGGAACTGTCTAATAATTAGGGTTTAGGATTGTTTTCCTGTTGGATTGAATGTCTAGCACGTTTCTTTCAGGATTATCCTATAATTTGCTCCCAGACTCTCATCAACTCTGATCAGTTTCGCTGTCCCTACTGAAGAAAGGCTTCCCCATATCATGATCCTGCCACATCCATGTTTTGCTGTGGGTATTGTATCTTCAGAGGGATTTGCAGTGTTAGTTTTCCATAGCATTTTACATGTATCTCGTCTCATGCTATCAGAGAGCTGGCCGGTTTATGGCTGTGTCATGCAATGTTAATTTTTAATGATAAATTGGAAGGTGCTCAGTGAGGTAATCAAGTATAGACATGTTGTTTTCCTTTACAGATAAATTGATTGTACTGGATTTTATTTAGGAGTGTCAGAGTAAAGGAGGCTTTGTGTTCATCTGTCATATGAAGTACTAATAAAATATGAAGAAGCTTGTGGTTTTAACGTGACAAAATGTGAAAAAGGTCAAGGTGCATGAATCCTTTGAATGTAAATGTTTGTATATATAATCTAATGTATAATATGTATATTGTCTATAACCCAATCTGTCCAATCTAACTGTCCTTTTTATTGTAGGATGAAATAAATAAGCTGTGTTCATCCACCCTCAACTTCATTTGGCCCCAATCAACACCTGCTTCAATGGGGTTGCAACATATGGTAGGTATATACATACAGACAATTCAGTAACTCACTAAAGCAATCGTATTGCCACATGTACATCAATCCTTTTGGGATCACCTCAAATGAAGAAACAAACATACTAGAAAGATTGAGTCTTTCTTTTGATTCCCTTAAACTAAGTTATGTTTGAGAAAACTGATCAGTTCTCACTTCTCTCGGCAGTGGGAGCTCTCCACTAAGCTGCTTTTGAACGCAGTGAGCACTGGGGCTCACATCTTAAAGGGAAAGGTTTACCAGAACTACATGATTGATCTGCAAGTCACCAACAGCAAGCTCTACCACAGAGCCGCACGCTTACTCCAGGTAGAAACAAATACACAACTGGATCTCTCTGGTGTCTTATATAGTCTACCCTTCAGCTCAGACCACAGGTTTTCTAGAGGATTTAGGTCAAGGGACTGAGATTGCCATGGAGGATGGTTAATTGTTTTGTCTGATGAACCATTTCTGTGCTGATTTCCTGGTATTTCAAAGAGTTCATGACCCTCTGTGCAAGAAGCACGGCATAATCTGTTGCTTGTTGAGATCTCGTAGCCTACTTTATGTTGTTAGACAGGTTCATTTCCACTGATTTGTTCATTCTACAGGCATTCCTCCAGGCAGTAATTAGGCCTGGGTAGGGCTAGTGTTGTTGGACCAAAACAATGTTGGGTTGATTCCTACATAATCTAACAAGAGGAGCAATTACTTTTCCACACATATGGTCTGGTTGATTTGGATAGGATTTTCCTCTTACAAAATTAGCTCATGGTTTGAAAACAGATTTTTGTCACTCTGGTTATATTTGTCTGATATCATGTTATCATGTGTTTCATGATCTGGAGCATTTAAGTATGACAAAAAGACCAAAAAATCTGTAAGGGTGCAAATACTTTTCACAGCATTGTAAATGTAAAACATTAAGTAAATAATAACACAACAAAAGGGAACAAACAAAAAAAAAAAAAACAACATTTATGAATACATTTAAGCTGTTTCATTTTAGAGGCTGTCTGGTCATCCGAAGTCACTGTGTGAGGAAGCCCTATTGAAGGCCATTTACCAAGTGGACAAGCTCACAGAGGACATAGTGACCTGCAACTTGATTAAACATACACACACTGCCAGAAAGGTTAAGAAGGTACGGTGGTGTTAAACTACAGAAAGATCTGAGTCAGATGTAGAAATGCACGTATAAATGAATGTTGGTTGTCCTGAAGGCTCTATCTGTCTCTATTCTTCAGGTTGTCCCTTTGGCTTTGGTCTGCTTGCTGACTGGCTACTCTATAAAGGAGGCACAGTCTCATTTGGAGCAGAAGCCAATCGTCAGAGAGGCCGTGGAGGCGTGCTTGCGGGAACAGACCTTATTTTCAGGCTCCCTCTGATCATAAAATAATGATCTTTGCTGATAGATTATAGCTGAAAATACAGAAAAACACACATTAGGCACACTGCCGAGGCTCATACTGGGTGAACAAGAAGCAGTGAATCTTGCTGCATAGCTGTGACCGATGTAGGGGCATGATAATTATAAAAGGAAATGTTGGGACAGATACCGAAAAGATCCAGTACTTGTACTGTCAAATAAGTATAATTTATAAATAATTAATATTTAATATGAAGTGATCTGAATTTCTTTATTATGCAACCAAAGATAAAATCGTTTAAGACTTAAATTGCACAAATTAATTAAAAAAGTATAGTTACACAATAAATGTAAATAAACTGATAAGCAATAAATAAATGTGAATTGTATTATTTTGTCTGCAAATCCTATTTTCTTCTAATGTTTTCTATTTTTATTTTTTCCAAAACAAACATTACAAGTTTTCTTGGCAAAAACCACAAACTCCAGCATTCTGGTTGAAGCTGTTTTTTTAATAACAGCAATTTTGAGTTACAGCAAGCAAATTAATTTTCTAACAATTTAATACATGGTAGTTCAGAAGAGCCATGTGCAAACAAAGATGGTCTGTTGTTCAAACAGCCGAAGGAAACGATTGGCTGAGGATTTTCTTCAATATAATTGTCTCAGTTGAGAGAAAGAGTTGCATGTTGCTGTGAGCAAGGTTTCAGCTCAAACTGACGAATCATTATGGGTCACCTTCACTTGCTGTCACACATTGTTTCAAGAAAGCAGATTCAACTAAAATCATAGAAAAAATGAAATGCTACATTTTTATGTAACTAAATTATTAAAGAAACCCTTTTTTTTTTGACTGTAAACCTTTTTGTATTATCAGGAAACAAAATGTACCCCAGACTTGGAGCATTACTCAGTTCCCAGTTTGTCCCAAAAACATATTAGAACTTTTTTTTCTAAATAAATTATAAATATGTGTCTCTAAAAGGACTTTTCAGGATACTTAGCCCTTTGTACTATCAGAACAGAACGAAACTGTTGAAAAAAATCCAGCTGTGATAGGTTTAATCTTTTTAAATCCATAACTGGAGACTGCAGTCCAACAATGTTCACTGCTGCTTTTTTCTAAAACGTCTCAGTAAGCCCAAAGTATCTCAAATCCAATTTAGGTGGATTAGTTAAACATTTGTGGTTCTTTTGTCAAATCTTACAAAGAGTCTAAAATTGTTCTGTACAAAAAACAAGATAAAGAGCACCAGCTGCTAAACTGATATAATCTTGACTTTACAGAGACGCAACACAGTCCAACAATTACCATCCAATGTTTAAAAAATTGCTTTTCTGCTCATCAAATATACCTTTTGCAGAAATTAGGATCACTCGGAAAGAAAAATTGTTTTGTTGTTCACACCGCACAACAAAATCTTTTTGGCCGCACGTTTATTACTACTTTAAGTAATACAAGCCAATAACAATGCATTTCTTTGTATTTTCTGCATTTAAGCTCTGAAGGAACCTGCTCACAAATTGAAATTGCAGTGAAAACAGTTATCAGTAATTGGAGAAAACATGAGAGCACAGTGTACAAAAACTGGACATTTCTCCAAAATGATTCAAAAGATACCGTAGAAACTGGTCAGGGAGGCTGCCAAGAGGTCATCAGTGAAGGTGCTGCAGGATTTTTCAACAAGTAATGGTCATGTACTACGTGTGAGAAAAATCCCCTGTGTTCTTTGTATGTTTGGACAAAAAAGTGGAGTTAAAGAGAGAAATCTTAGTTTTTTCAAAGAAAAAAAGTAAAGTTGGACCCACAATTCCAAAAGCTATGTTTGGCACAAAGCAACCCTGAGCATCACCAAAATAATACTGTATCCACAGCCCAACATGGTGGAGGCAGCATAATGTTTTGGGATTACTTATTCTTCAGACTTATTCTTCAGATTTAGATGGAACTAAGGGTTTTCAAGGTAAATGAAATTATAATACCAGTGAGGTAGAAAGCTGAAGATGAAGGATTAAACCATAAGTCAAAAGCAACAGAAGAATGGTTTAGTCAGTGAAAAACTATCCAGTTCAGAACAAAATCTGACCAGAAAAATCTGCAGGGTCACTGTAGTAGGACCATGGATAAGAGAGGTGCTCACAGTTCTACAGATTTGGAGAACATCTGCATGCTGGGGTAGGCAAATATTACCAAGTCAACATGTGATATCCTGAAAGACTCTTACCACAGATGGCTGAAAATTCGATCAAAAAACTACTTCCACACCTATGCAACCAGGTTATTTCAGCTTTTTGTTAAGATTTGTGGGTGTTTTTGGTTTATTATTATTATTATTGACAGATTTTGAATCATGCTTCTGGTCATGCTTTAGTTTTTGTCTTCTTGTTCATGTTTTGTCAAGTTAGATTTTTTGGATCTGGTTATGCTTTAGTTTCATGTTTTTCTAGTTATATTTCTATTAGTTTGTATCCTTGGATTTCCATTCTGCTCAAGCCACGTTTTGTCCTGTCAATCAATTTTATTCGGTTCACCTGCACCTAGCTAATCTGTCTTCTTGCTTCACCTGGTTCACGCTCCATAAATACACACCTGTTCTGTCATTCGTCACGGAAACATTTCAGTTCATGTCACCTTGTTTTAAGGATCATGCCATGCCTGTCTCACCTGCCTGTTCACTGTTTTGTTCCTGCCTCCTCTAGTGAGTGAGTTTTTGTTTTTTTTCCAAGATTAAATCTTTACTTACCGTCATGCTGCCTGCTTGTCTGCATTCCAGGGTCCTCCGCTGCATTCAGCCTAACACTTTTGGATTTTCGTCCTCTTATAAGTTTGCCTATTTTTCAATCTAACTGTACAAGTTATATGTCACATAAAAGGTGGAAGAGGTTTTAAAATGAAGCAAAAAACCTGACATTTTACCAGGAGTGTACACTTTTGAAAAAAACACATCTTGCACAAAGTACACTGTAATTTAAATATGACATCTGATATCTGAAAGTCACTACTCGGGTAATATTTTACTGATGATCTTTTACTTGTTTCTACATAACTGCATGTCGAGGCTATATTACATGATGTAAGTCCCCTCAGTACCTCGACACACGCACAGACACAAACACAGGTACTGTATTAGTGTGTGAGTGTTTAAAAAGTGCTTGAGCAGCTTTGGAAGCACCAAGAGTGCAGAGCCAAACGCTGTAGGAAGGAACAGAGCGTGAGCAGCCTCGGTAAGGTCAAAAGCAACTCAGGTTTTGATCAGAAAACACTGTCACATAATTTTTTGCAGTAATTTGTTTTAGTGTTTATATCTCATTTGCTCAAATTTACACAAAAATGATCAAATGAACAACTGTAAACTATTTTGAATATGGAGATGGGTTTGTTACTGACCCTGAGGCATTCAGTGATCAGATCAGAACAAAAAAATAAAATAAAAAATAGGATCAAGCAGATATTTCAGAATATTTATTGAACTGAAAATATTATGTTTTTCAGTTATTTCTTTCTGTCAGTGAGTGTGTCATACATATAAACATGTCAGTGAAAAGGCTTAGTTTTAACCTCATATTTTTTCCTCAGTTTCTAAAACACACTACATTTTATGCTTTCTGAAATACCAGTGCTGCACCAGTTGGTTGCATAACGTTAACATTAGTCACACTTAAAAATGAGAGGAAGACCATCCTAAGTGTGACTATAGCAGGTTGTTTGATGATTTCTGTATTTAATGATGTGTGTTTTTGTGAGAGATTTTAGCCTACGTCATGTTTTCAGGAAAGTTCTGTTTAGGTGATTTCTTGATTCTACTGGTTTGTTAGCAATCAGCCCTGGATATGGCTAATGAAACTGAACTCAAAAAACGTAAGGGTTCATGATTTTACTGGGGGGCAAATTACATTCTCACATACAGGCATGTTTACTTGAATAGCTATTTTCCCTTTAAAAAAATCAATCATCCCTTGAAAGCTGCCTTCTGTATTTACTCTGTGTCTTTCACTGATAATCAAATTTATTTGATGATCTAAAACTATTAAGGGTGACAAAAAAGCAAAAAGATAAGAAATCTGTAAGGGGGTCAAACTTTTCAATGGCGCTGTGAAAATCCCAGTTCAACATAACATTTTTAGTACACAGTGAGGCTGGCCTAGAGCTAAACAGCATTGCAAAAGCAGCAACAAAATATCAAAATATGTTTAATTTGTTTATTCATTTTTATTAAGGTCATTATTATTACAATCATACTGTTTATCAGTGTACTCTTAAGTTCACAATGTTTAGTTTTATTAGTGATGACTCAGATTAATGGACAGCCATTAGAGCCAATAGCAGCATAGGCACACACCCCCATTCACCTAATCCCAAAAATAAGAGGCTTTTTGTCAAACTACGCATTAAAATCTCACTGTCTAGAAAACATGCTGTACTTCTGCTTTAAATCCTAAAGAGTAAGCCTGAATCCCAGCCTGGGATAAGTTGAATAAAAAGAAATACCCTAAGAGCACAACTTTTAAAAATTTTGTAGAAGGGCTTCGATCAGTCACAGTATCTCAAGTTTCTGTGACATCAACTGCATTTAAAGATCTTTATACTGATGTCATGCACATGAGAAAGTAGAGAACAATGTTCCCAAAATATCAATTTCTTTTAGGTAACCAACTTACATCACAGAGTTGTAGATTTAAACAGCTGACTTCCCAGCAGGGTACAGATTTAGGTAATTAAGTAATAGCTAGGAGATGATCTGTCTAAAGCAAGTGGTTGTCTGAACCCCTGAGAATACAGCATGTACTTCATGAGACAGGACAAAAACACAACTCAACACAGAGAAACCAAAATGGAAATGGTTTTGTCAAGCTCCACTAAAAAAGGTTATGACAAAACATATCTGAGGTACTTAGAACATGATTGGCTACATGATACACATTGAACCTCTGGCTCACTGAACACGTAGCCTAATTCAAATAGCAATACTATTTTCAACATGTTTCTTAATACTTACCATTGAAACTTAACATTGAAAATACACTATATTGCCAAAAGTATTGTGTCAAACTACCAACTCAATGAATTCTGCAGTTCCAATCACTTCCATGGGTGCAGGTGTGGAGAAACTGGACTGGTTTGTCCAGAGTCCTACCCTCAACCTTTTTGAACACCTAAAAGTAGACTGACAAATACTTTTGGCAATATAGTGTATATTAATACTAGTTACAAATATAAGTTATATGGTTCTTGAAAGAAAAGTTCTTTAAGTTCAAGTTTTTAGGTCTCACAATCATGGTGCATACAGTGTGCTGCAAAAAACTTCCTCTTAAACCTTTTCACATTTTCTCATCTTACAGCCACAAACTTCAGGTGTGTTTTATTGGTATTTTATAAGATAGAACAACACAACGTTGCAAATAATTGTGTAGTGCAAGGAAAATAATACATAGCTTTCAATATTTGTTTGTAAAAATTTCAAACTATGAAAAACGGATGAAATTTTCTTATAAAAAAGTCATTCTTTTTTCAGGAAAAAAAATGAATACATGGAAAACTAAATGGAATTTTACATTGATATATATTAGGAGACCCTCAATTGTTACGAGTTGGCAAATCATAACTTGACTTTTTTTATTCAAACTTATAGATCGTTTTCATTTTGTTTCACTAAAAGACAACACACTCTAAAAAAAAAGGCCATTTAATGATTTCTTAGCATTTAGATCCCTTTGCTTCTGGGTTTAAAAGTGGACCCAAAGTTATTTAACTTGGTTTGGTTTAGATGCCAAATAAAGCACAGAAATTCCTTTTTTAAGGGGGAATTTCAGGAAATTTATTTCCAAACTGGTTTGAAGAATCTGTATTTAATCCTGGATGATTAATTTCAGATTTTTCTAAGTAGTATGGACCGCACTTTTCATTTTATTTGTAAAACAAATTAAATTAAAAACCATTTTTTCTTTTCCATCATTAAAATTATGCACCATTTTGTGTTGATCTCTCATATTAAACCCCAATAAGACACACTAAGGTGACAACATGTGAAAAACTTCAAGGGGTATGAATACTTTGGCATATACTGTGATGACTTCTAAAGTGCTTCAAGTGCTCAAGGGAGTCTTAAAATCAAATGTTTGAGCAATGAACCAGTGTAGTTCCTGAAGGAGCCAGTTGTCATTCTGCTCTCTGAGTCTTCATCCAGTTCCTTATCACTCTCCTTGGTTTTTTGGCTGTTTGACCCTAGCAGTGTCAAACACTTTAGGAGCTTCTCTGTAGTCCTAGGAGTTTGAAGGTAAATCCATTTCAACCTCTTCCATTGAGCCAGGCTGGGACTCCACCGAGGTCCTGGTGAACTGGTGGAGAAGAGTCCAATCCTCGTTTTTGCTCTCAGCAGCCTCCTCCTCTTTGCTCTCTTGCTCAGGCTTAAATTCTTCCACTGCATCTTCCTCTCCATCTTCTCTGCTGCCTTTCACCTCCTCTTCCCCAGTGCCACCAGCCTCCTCTGGTGCAGATTCTTCAGCACTGGTGTCGCTGTGACGTTTGCTGTCGTCCGAATCCTCGGCATCCGCTTCTTCTCCCTCCGTCACACATACAGGGGTAATCGCATCCTGGCTCTGAGCGTTGAATAAAACAGGAATTATCTCTGATCAGTCATATTAAACTACACTGATTTATTAACAGGAAAGGTGAGTGTTAATTATGGACTCTCTTTATTTTTGTCATTATAAATGTAAGATTATAGTGAAAGATCCTGCCACAAGCACTGATTTAAGATGGAAAACCTTTTTTATTTGTGCAGTGGTTGCTGACCGACAGTAATAGCAAAGGCTTCAGTGTGCCTGCAAAACAAAACGGATTTGTTCAGGCTGCCTAATTGGATGCTGAGATTAGCTTTTCCCACAGGCTTAGAATTAGCTGTGAGGCTACAGTGGGTCAGATTTTAACCCAGGGACATGTTCAGAGACTTAGTGTTGTTTTAAAATAGAGTTCCTATTCAGCAAATGAGGCCAACGCTTCATGCAAACTTTCCAAACAGCACATATAATAAAAACAGTTGTAATTCCATCATAGTATCTGGTTTAGCTACGAGCAACTTCTAGGCTTGGGAAGCTGGGGTTTAGTTTGATGGAGGGCACCATGACAACCAGAAACTATATCTGAAGAACACCACCAGGTTTCAAGTTATGGAGTGACCTAGTCAAAGTCCAGATTGAAATCTGATTGAGATACTGTAGCACAACCTTAAACATGATGTTTATGCTCAAAAACCCTCAAATGTGAATGAATCCAAACAATTCTGCAAAGAAGAGTGGATCGAATCTCCTTTTAACGCTCAATAAATGAAATGATCATTTGAAAAATCCTTCTTGTATTTCCTGAGGGTTTTCTGATATCAACATTTGTTTTACCATCAGAAACATTGAAGTGTTTTTTTTTTTCACAAATCCACACTAAAATGGACTTTAAACTGTAGGAACATTTTGATTTAAAATTCTAACATTTTAAAGCCTTGTTATGCTTTGACTCTGGTAACATTCCCATGTCTAATTATTACTATAAAAATGTATCACATTTAAAGCACATTTGTTTAGGATTGGATGTACATATTAGTGTATTATCTCTATTTAAAGACATGAGTTCATTTTAAATGAAGAAACTTGTTGATTTTTTGTTTTTTTACTCAGACTAATTCTTGTATGAACACATGAATTAGTGAATCTTTTACCTGTGATGAAGCTCTCTCCTCAGAGGCCTCTCCTTCCTGCTTCTCACTCTCTCCCTGATTTTCCTCTTCCTGTGGCTCCTCCTCTCCTGTGCTGTCATCTTCCTCCTCTGCCGATGCGCTGATGTTTCCCTCCATCAGCTCCTCCACCAGCGTCACTTCTTCTTTTGTCGCAGATGTGTCATCCTCCGACTCTTTCTCCTCCTCACCTGTTGTTGCCTCCTTCACTGTTGTGTCACTCTCTTCCTCCTCCTCTTCTCCTGTTCCTGTCTCTTCATGTCGCCCCTTCTCATCTTCTCCTGTCTCCCCTTCATCATCCGTGCAGTTGCTCGTTTCCTCTGCCTCGCCCTCTTCTTCTTTGTTGCTCTCAGACTGACAAGTGCATAGTCCTTTATCCTCCTCCTCTCCATTGTCAGATGTATCATCTTGCTCAGTGACATCTCCACTTGTTTCTCCTGCTTCCAGATCCTCTTCTTCAATACTAATCTTCTCTTTTTCCTGTTCTATTTTTCCTCTCTCTTTTTCCTGGTCTTCCTCCTCATTTTCCTCTGGAATAGTCTCCTCCAAAACAACATCAGCTTTGATATCCTCTTTGGTTTCTTCTTCCTCTTCTTCTTCGACTACCTCTAAATTTCTCTCTTCTTCATCTGCAGCTGTCCTTTCCTCAGCAGGCTGTGGCACAGTAGGAGGAGGCAATGGGCATTTCTTGAGCTGAAGTATCTTAAGGAGGTCAAATTCCATCATCACGGGAGCTTCGGCTGCCAGCAGATTCTTTTTAAAAGGTCGAGCTGCCATTTTCTTGCGGACACAAGCCTCGCAGGGGCAGTACTCATCGTCGCTTCGCTGGTCACTGAAATCACCCGTCATTTCCTCGTCAGTGAGAGAGTCGCGGGTTTTTACTGATTGGTTCTTCATCACCTAAAGCAGAAATTGGTCATGATTCATGAGTTTCCTTGTTCTGTCTTGACAGGGCCATTTAAATGTATTATTATCACTTAAACCTTTCCACATTTTGTCATGTTACAACCACAAGCAGCGCTCAGTGTTGGTTTTCTGCCACACTGAGCCTATTGCATATAGGCCTAAAAGTAAATTTTTGGTCTCATTGGACTAGGGCACCTTTTTCCATATGCTTGCTGGGTCCCCAAACTCAAATCAGGATGTCCTTTCTTAGCTTTTTGTAGCACTAAAGGTCACAGTTTGTCAGATAGAAAATGGGCAGAGAGAGAAGAGGGAAGGCATGCAGCAAAGGTTGTCAATCAGTTTAGGCGTTTCATACTTATGGGAGCTGAAAACTAATGCACACCATACTTTCCAGACTGCTATTTAAAAGCGTTTTTGAAAACCATGTGCCCTTTTCCTTTCACTTCACTATAATGTGCTTCTTTGTGTTTAATCTGTGGTGTATTTACCTTCAGCATTCGACGCCTCTTGTCAGTCATGGTAGAATCCCGAGACATGTTTGCTAACTGTGGCGGCCGAGGTGACCGCCATGCTTTCCCAGCTCGACTTTGAATCTTCCTCATCTCCCACTCGATGCTATTCTGGATGCGCTGGCTCACCTCCTCTCTCAACTCAGAAATCATTTTGTCTAGGATGAGGCTGTCGTCCAGGTCCCAGCGAACTTTAAACTCTGCCATGGCCTCAATGTAATGGCTAATGAACTGTTTCTTTAGCTTCTTCAGAAGGTGTAGTACCCACAGCGGATCAGGGTCTTGGGATAATCTTTTGGATAAGAGTGGTCGCGTAGCAGTGGGAGGGGTGCCTGAGCTAGAGTCCTCTTGTGTATCTCTGTCGTTATCTGTGGGCGATTTGGAGCTGTTGTTGCCAGAGCTCTTTTCTGATGACGAAGGGTTGTCAGTGGCTTTTGAGCTGTCGAGAGGAAGAGTACTTTGCTCTTCACTCTTCATCGGTTCTTCTGCTGGGTCGGTTTTGTTTGTCTCCTCAACCTCTGTCTCAACTTCTGTATCTCTGGCTGCTGCATTTCCATCCTCTTCTTCAACAACCTTTCCCACTGCCTCTTCCTCATGTAGGGATTCTGTTTCTTTTACAGGTTGTTCATCTTGGTTCCCATTGCTCTTCCCTGATCCACCTGAGCCACTGCTCATACCCACCCCAGATGAGGACCTTGGTGGTGTCACCTGCTCTGTGCCACTGTCTTTAGTCTCCTTGACCTCAATGTCCTGCGGTTCAGTGAGCCACAGGGACTGAAGAATGGCCATTATCTCATCATACTGCCGCTTGCGGTCCTTCTGTTCATGACTGCTGATTGCAGGCTCAATGAGCTGGAGCTGGGCCAAACAGTCCAAAAGCCCCCTGGCTGATGTGCTCAGTCTGCGGCCATAAACTGGGGACACCTACACAAGACAGCAAATTTGTAGAGGGTGGTATATACGGAAAACTTTGGCACATTTATTTAAATGACAGTAGTTTATAATAAAAGGTGTCTGCAATTTAAAACCAAAGTAAACTAAAAGAACACTTATGCCGCAAGCCAAAGATCCAAAGCACGCCAGTGACACCACTTCTGACTGGTTCAAAAAACAGAAAATGGAGGTTTTGAAGCGGCCTAGTCAAAGTCTGGACTTAAATCCCATTGAGATGCCGTGGCATGATTTAAAGCCAGTTTTTCATGCTCATAAACAATGGGGCTGAATTAAAACAATTAGCAAAAATTCCTCTATAGTAATGTAAAAGACCCAATGTCAATTTTCACAAACATTTGGTGCTACTAAAGCTAATACAATTAGTTATTAGGTTTAGGGGCAATTACTTTTTTATACTGGACCAGGCTGGTTTGATAACTTTTCTCCCCCAAATATTTAAAAAACAGCTTTTTGTATTATTCAGGTTATCCAATAATACAATTTGATGATAATGATCTGAAACATGTCAGTGTGACAAAAAAGCAAAACAGAAGAGATCTGTAAGGGTGCAAACACTTTTCACAGTACAGTGAAAAGTTAATGCTAGTCTCTAAATGGTAGAGAGATTTATTAAAGAAGAACAATTTGTGATTTCAAAGTTCTTACATACTCTGACCAACTACAACACAAAATATAAGGTCAAAAAAGCACCAGTTACATTTATTTTAAAGTGACTGTAAGGGCTACCAATAACTGTGCCACTGTAAATTTGTTAATAACAATAATTTCATAACAGAATTTTTTTATCACCCTAACAAATCTACTTAAATCAACAGTTGGATTTAGCAAAATATTATATTTTTCTGCAGAAAAATAACTAAGGATCTTAATAGATGCTTAGTTATTAAACAGAAATATTAAATAATACAAATAAAAATAGGATCAGAATGGCCCAAAGCATTACTTAGAATCCACTTTTATTTCAGCTTTTCTTTGGTAGACTTTAATGTTTTGTCAGTGGTCCTGCCTTACCTCAGGCATGCTCCGACATCGACCCAGAGAAGAGCTTAAAAGGACTTTCATCACTGCTGCAGAAGAATGCCAGTTCCTGGAACGAGAAGAACTATCTGCTGTATCACCTAACGTTGGGCCGGCTCCTTCACCTTTAGCTTCTTCCTTTTTTTCTTCCTCCTGTGGTTCAATTTTCTCCCCTAGTTCCATCTCCTTTGTCCCTGTCTCCTCTGTTGGTGTCTCTGCCATCTCCTTTGTCCCTGTCTCCTCTGTTGGTGTCTCTGCCATCTCCTTTGTCCCTGTCTCCTCTGTTGGTGTCTCTGCCATCTCCTTTGTCCCTGCCTCCTCTGTTGGTGTCTCTGCCATCTCCTTTGCCTCCTGTTCAGTTTCTCCCTCATTTAGCTCATTACCAACTGTGAGCATGCTACTATTAGCAGGAATGCTCCTCAGCCAGTCACTAACAATCTCATTGGCAGATGCATTGGGCAAACACTCAGGTGTCAGTTCGACCACGTCTTCCCGATCCTTACGATTTCTGTTTCTTTGAGACCCCCCACTTTTCTCGCTGTGGGGCTTGTTACTGGTTTTACTGGCTTTTGACTGGCAGCTCTGCTGGCGTGCAGCAGCCAAGGTTTCCTTTAGTAGGTCAGCAGCAGACAAAGAGTGGGACAGGGTGCTTTCGCTACCTGGCTCAACTTTACTAGCCGGTCTGGGGCCGTGTAAGGAACAAGGACTTGATGATTTGACAGAAGTTTCTTTTTGCCCAGAACTGGAAACTTTGGTCTTGCCATACTCGCTCCCTGTGTGGGACTTGTGAACTCCTGATTTGACTGAATCCATAGCTACTATTCTCTCATCTGAAGCTTTTTGTGTGTCTGATTGCACTGAAGCTGTTGACCCGGGCCTAAGATCACAGGGACTTTGGGAGTGGACACTTATGATGTATTCCTTTTCTTTGGTCTTGCTTTGTGGTCTACTGGTATTGTGATTTTCAGCGTCAGTATTCGAAGAAAAACCAGAAGGGGACTTTGCACGAACTTTCGTGCCTGACATTGCAGATGAGCAATTTGTTGTTGCAGCAGACCTCACGCTTTCTGTATCATCTACTTTTGTTGGATAAGAACTGGTGCTTTTCTCTTTAGACTGAGCTGCTGATTTGACACTACGGTTACAACAGGATGTATGAGACCTGCTGCTTTTGACTGTCGTTGCACTGGCTGCTCTTTCTGTGGGTTGTTCCCCACTCTCTTCGTTGTCTTCTTCACCTCCTCTGGGGGTTTCGATAGTTGGGATATCAACCACTGGAGGATTGGGGAGGAAAGGACTTTTCCTCTTAGTGTTGCAAAAAGAGACACTAGATTTGCCACAGTATGATTCAGCAGTTTCCTGATCCTCTGGCAGCCCTAAAGATATCGATCCCGATGAGTTACGACTCAAAGGTTGATCCATGCATCCTGATTCTTTCCTCTGTCTTTTTATTGAGCAAGACAGAGCTTCCTCACTTTTCCTGTCTTCTTCTTTGTTTTCCATCTCAAGTCCTGAGGCTGTTCCACAGCAACACCTGGATCTGCTTACTTTACTTACTTTACTAGAGGTTTTGGAGTGAACAGACAAGGAACTGGGCCCTCTTTGCTCACCAGCACCGGAGCTAGGCAAAACCTTTTGCACAGGGGACTGAGAATCTCTTGAGGAGGCGGAATGTGAACGAGATGAAGGTTTTCTTTTTGGTGAGAGTGTTTGGCTATGAGGGTCTATAGAAAATGTACCTTTTATTACATAATTATCCACCTCTTCCCAGGCTTGTGATGTTTCAATGCAAACGATATCAGAGCAAGGTTCTCCTTTGGCCTCACTTCTATCTTTGTCATCTCCTTCTGGTGTGTTAATGGTGACAGCATTTGTAGTTAAGGGAGTCTTGCTAATAGCACCAGAATTCACTGAAGATTTTGATTTTATAGATATGGCACTCTCTAGGTCCTCACAATGTTCAAATTCATTCTCCCCGTTTGTTTCAGTCAAAGTAAGATCGGGGTCATTCTGACACTCTTCTGGGCGGTTTGACCTTTTCAACTTGGAGGACTTGGCAGAGGTGTGTGATCTTTCTGAAGTGACACTCGGGGATCTTTCAAATTCTTCAGTTGCATTGTGAGATTTTCCAGAGGAAGCTGATTTACGGGACCTGGCACCGCTTGACCTCCTGTCATATTCTTGATCATCTGCCATTATAATTTCTTGCCTGGGCTGCAATTCCTCTGCATTGTCTTCCACCGTTAAGTCTGGAGACAGTGCTTTTCCATTAGCATTACACTTGCAGGATTTTGTTGGCTCAAAAGGTAATCTGCTAGACATTTGACTGGTTGCACTTTCTTCTGCATCCTCCCCAGTTTCTGACCTTGGAGAAACTGATTTTTCTGAAGCTTTAGTGAACCTATGGGACTTGTTAGACTTAGAAGACAGATTTGATTTTGCTGACATCGCACTTGCCGTTCTGTCCTCCACTCCAGATCCTTCCCTCTTTTCTCTTATGCTACTAAGTTCATCTTCCTCCTTGTTATCTGGGGTTAGCGCTTTTGCACATTGCTTGCAAGATAAGTCAGATTTTGCTGAAACCTTTGATTTATCTGACTTATTCGACAGGACACTTTCAGCCTTTCCAGACTTTTCAGTGACATTTGACTTAACAGAGAGGCTACTGTGAGCTCTTTTGTCTGTAACTGACAGACAGCTGGATTTATGGGACTTGACTGAGGCACCGGATTTGTTTGACAAGGAGCTGGCTGTTCTTTCTGCAGTGTTCTGTCCCTCTTTTTCCAATGCTGACTTTATTAATAGAGCTTCAGTTGTGTACTTGGACTTCTTGGACTTAGCAGACAAGTCAGTCTGACCTGGCATTGTGCTGCTTGCACGTTTGCAACCTCCACAGTTTGGGCAAACATTGGATGCCCATGATTTCTGATAACTCCCTGAAAGTCCTGTATTATGGGATAAGTCACTAAGACACCTGTTGATTTCTTCATTGTCAATTGCAGCTGTCCCTTCTTCCTCAGATTTTTGGTTCTTGGCTTCCTGGGACATAGAACTGGCGACTCTATCCATCTCTTCTGCTTCACCTGTTGAGTGAGGGTTGGTTGTGCCACAGTGATGGGATGTGGCTGAAGACACAGCCCTGCTTCCTCTGTTCTCATCTTTTTCCTTGCGTTTAAACGACTGGGTTGAACAGGCTGGGATGTTGCTTGTAGGTTCTTCACCCAGGTGAGTTGATGGGGTAGGGGTGGGGGATGGTTCATTTCTATGGGAGCACTGGGACGCACTGGGTGGCAGATCATCCTCCTCATCATCCTGGTCCTCTTTCAGTGACTGCAGAATGTGAGAGGAGCTGCTGACTGCAGACAGTGGTCGGTTTTCATCTTCCCCCATCGTTACCTCGCCCTCCACTGACTTTTCACTATGTGGTTGAAGGTTGGTATCAGTGAAAACCACCTCTGTCCGACTGCAGCATCGGCTAACTTTGCAGACCTCTACCTGAGTGTCCCCGTCCTGTGCCACCTCTACTCTTTCCTCCACCTGCTCTGTCAGACACATCTCTTTCTGGAATAACTGACTCTGCTCTGAGCCTGAGCCATGTGGAGACCTGGAGAGCTGTGCTCGGCACCGTATCACCCTTCTGGAATTGCATGAAGACGAAGAGCTTGATGAGTGTGTATGTCTCACCATAGTGTGACTTGATTTATGCGCAGGTGGGACAGGGGAATATTTGTGTGTGGGGTTTTCCCACAAATCAAACTGCCGTTCATGTTTCTGATAGCAACATGGGCATTGGTCCCCCTCCAATACACACTGCAGAGCTTGGCTGGAATAATCCACGCCCTCATAGGATGGTGAATCGGGATCAGAACAGCTTTCTGAGGTACCTTGCTGCAGGTAATGTGGTTGGGCCTGGCTCAGGGGGCAGCAATCATTGGTAAGAGAGGGCGATTTTTTAATTTGAGTAGACCAATGAATAGTCTCTTCATTTTGGAGGCGAAAACGTACCCTCATCTCTACTGATAGGCTTCCATCTTTATTGACAAGAACACGCTTTTCAATGTCATCATTCGTTATAGCCGGTCTTGTTTGGGAGAAGCCACCATATGATTTTTCAGAAGACAAAGAGAAACGAGCAGAGCGACTTGAAGAACCAGATCGAGGGTGGATGATGCTCTTCTTGGTTTCCAAACCAAAGTTAACTGAAAGTAAAAATGAAAATGTACTTTTGAGATAACAGTGACTTTTATAAGTCTGCCTACCCTTGTTAAAATGCCTGGTCTTTGTGATGAAAATTTGTTTGCCAAAAATAAACAATTTAAATCTTTTTTCCATCTTTAACCCCTTGCTGTCTGAATTTATTTACATTTATATAAAAAAATGTGTTGTTGCTTTCAAACAGATTTTAAATTAAGTAGAGGCTATTCATTTTAGTATAACACAGAGCAGATATACATTTTAGTATTTACTATGTAATTTAGCAAAATTACACATAACTCTGACCTCTAGATGGTGGCAAAGTGCTTCCAACATAATCATTGGAATATGCATCAACAGACTTTAGCACAGTAAAGAATATGATGTTAAAGTGCCACTACCCTGAACTGCAAATAGCTTTAAAGTTGATTAAAAGAGCAGAATAAAACTGGTCAAGAAGGCTTCCAAGAAGCTATCAGCAACATTAAAGGAGCTGCAGGAAGCACTGGCTGTGTAGTACGTTTTCTATGTCTGAGTTATAATGTAGAGTGGCCAGATGGAAGCATTTTTCTTACAAAGGTACAACATCCACTCTCTGTTATACTAAAAATTGCAGTCTCCCAAAACATTTGCAGGAAAATAGTTTTATGTTGTAAGGAAATCAGGGTTGAATGTTTTTTGGCCAAAAGTTATGCTTCGCACCAAAAGACCACAGCACATCACCAAAAGAACGACATGCCTACAGTGAAGCATGGTGGTGTTAGTATCATGCTTTGGGACTATTTGTCTTAAGCTAAAACTATCGCTTTGGTCAAGGGCATTATAAACATTTATCACATAATGGCACACCTGTCTTCTGCTGCTGAAGACAATAACAAAAACCCAGACATATGCCTAATTAAGCAAAAGAATGGGTTCAGCAGATGCAGATTAAAGTTTAGGAATGGACCTGAATCCAATGCTGTGCATAGGAGGTGCTCCTGCAAAATGACAAACCTGGAGTAGGCAACTATTGCTAAGTCAAGATGTGCCACAGTGATACAGTAGACTCATAAACAAAAGAGCTGAGTGCTGTGATATGATCAGCTTTAACAAAGTATTAGTTTAAGGGTGTGAACCCTTTATTTTTATTTTCCCCTTAAAAAATCAGTTTTTTAATCAAGTTGGAGCAGTTATGTGTCACATTAATGGTGACATTCAACCTTTTATACATCCCCTATTGTTAATCACTTTTTTTTCCAATTTCTGCCCTGTCCCATTTGAGGTGCAAATCTAAACCTTCAAACCTCTTACCAAAAGAACTTACCATTTTTCTTGGTTTCATTTCCTTCATCATATTCACTGGCTCTAGACTGAGCTCCATGAGGTGGGGACCTTATGCCTTGGGTTGCAGGAGATCTGGCACCGTTACCAGGAATCCTTGGACCAAGACCAGGAGACTTGCTCCCCAGACCAGGTAGCTTTTCCTCTGAAGTCTTCCTAATAAAGTTTATGAGCATAGGGCTGAAGGCTTCCCGACCAACACACACCAACACGCCAGGACAAGTCATCAAGCTTTGCACGCTGTCAATCTAGGAGCAAATATACACTGTGTAAGTGCTTTATCTCATTAATTTTTAAGTAAACATTGAGCTAAAATTAATTCGCACCCTGCGTCCTTCGGCAGTGTAGAGCTTGCGAACGTGAAACTGCATAACCTCGGACACTTCATCTAGGAAAGCTCTTAGGCTTCTGGTTGAACTCCTGCTCAGCACAATGCTCCTCCTCATCCCCGGCTCACTGTTCTTCACCAGCAAAATCCTCCTCTGCCTGTGAGGCAAATGCAAATGCCCGGGAGGGCTTCCAGAGGAGGTTTCAGGCCGCTGAGGCCTCCGGCTATGATGGTACCAGATGCCTTGGCGTTTGCCGGCCAGCTCCATGTTAATAGGCTTTGCCTGACGCCGGTCAGAGCACAGGTAGCAGCCACCATCTTGGAGCTGCTCCAGGTGTTTGATGGTGTGTGTGCCTTGGGGAGTGGTCACAGTCCGGACTCCAAATGGGAGGGGCACCTATACATAGAAAAACACAAACACACACACACATATATATGTACATAGTAAAAAAGCTAATGCTTCCGCTGAAGTAAAGACCAAAAAGTGCATCTGTAGAGTCAGCTTCAAAAGAGATCCCTGCATCACAGCCATCCCTCTAACCTTTTGAGAAAGGTCGTCCAGCAGGGCATCAAAGCATTTGAAGCTGCGCTTGTGGATGGCCATCCGGACACCCCCAAACTGGCTGTCGCCACTCTTGTAAAATGTTATCCTCTTGGCCGGTGTGGCTGTGGTCACATGGGCATGGCGTGAACTGGAAGAAGGGGGCGCAGGTAGGGGCGAGGCTTGTTTAGACGGGGGGCAGGGGTCCCTCAACCCTGTCT
Organism: Crenichthys baileyi; assembly: GCA_036173005.1. Classification (NCBI taxonomy): domain Eukaryota; kingdom Metazoa; phylum Chordata; class Actinopteri; order Cyprinodontiformes; family Goodeidae; genus Crenichthys; species Crenichthys baileyi. The sequence goes on along the minus strand of JAHHUM010002890.1, from coordinate 626,961 downwards.
GGATTGACTGCATGCTCTAATCTCAAATACACCTGCATAACAAAACCAAAACATGTAGCAGAGTCAAAAAGACATTGACAAATCAGCCATCATGACGGTTTTATTTTTTAATTCGTCTGTGTTTTCTTCACATACTTTTTAACCATTCTTAACACTAACAAGACTCAAATCAGGATATTTACCTGAGGATTCAGGACATCCACTAATAGGACAATTTGACACAATGTGGCACAATGTCGATTTGTTCATAGCAAGACCATTTAGATGCACCAAAGAGTACTTTTTTGACCAATACCAAGGCGCGTAGTTAGACCAGAATGGGCTAATTGTAAGTTACAGCTAATCACTGATTCACCCAGTAAGACATGAGGTGGAGGTTCACTCTAATGAGCATCACCAGGGTCATGATGAGGGACTTTCACCTGAGCTAGAGGGGAAGTTAAATGATGTGGCTGTGATAGAAAACAGTAGCAACCTTCTCTGTGAGCTTCTAGCCGGATTTGCATCATGATGTGAAAATATCTGGTCCTTTACTTCAGTCAAAATAAAAACATTTACTCCTGATGTAGCTGAACACATTAAAAGATCCTTTAGATCAACACGTTGATCTCTTGGCTGCAGCCAGTCTTATAGTCTAGTTCTACATGTAGACAGATAAAGGTGTTGCTCAGTAGACCAGGACCTGGTGCCAGTAAGACGTAGTAGAAACTGCAAAAGTAAGCCTCCCTCTTCTCTTTCATATCTTCTGTGCTGATTCTAAACATGCAGCTCTGGGTTTAAATATGCAGGATAATTAAGAAATAAATCACAGCAATTAAACACAGGTGGACCATTGATTAGTTAACTATCATATTTTTCTGAATTAAACATGAAATATTATATAAACTAAACTAATTAAACAATGATACCATATGTATACATTTATTAATAACTGTAATATTAGTACTGATAAGGTCCAGGATGAGGCTCTATGCTATATTTTAAACACCACAACTTAACACCGTTTCCTCTCAAAGTGTTTAATAGTAAGAACTGCACTAATGTCTCACATGCAGAACAAAAGACTGCGTTACAAAATGTTTCATTTATTATTTTTGGCAGGCCAAATTTCTTCAGAAGTAGAATGAAGGGCTGAAAAGATGGCGATAAAAGAGAACAGGTTCATAAAAGAAGGAACAACTTTTATAAAATGTTTCGAAAGCTCTTGGCATAATAAAATAAATGGGTTTTAGGATTTTACCATTTGCCTAACATTTAGGAAAATCAACTTTATACCACTTTCCTTTTTTGAAATATAAGAATAAAGACAATGGAGCCTCAGGAGTGGAACACTTTGATGAGAATGTAACGTTTAAAAAGGTAATTTATGTAGATGACAACAGAAGCACATTTATCTGGCCCAAAGTAAACATCTCTGAGTTTAAGAAAAACTTTTGTCAGTGAAAAATTCAGATTAAGTTCTTTTCTAAATACCTCAAAATGCGTCATTATTTGCTTCAGCAAAATGGTTTTTCATTAGGCCTAAACTCTGTCTCTCCTTATCCTTCATTCAGCTTCTAACAAAAATAAAAAGTAAAATTATTGGAATACTTTTTTGTTTGATTAACAACAATTTACATTCAGTCTAGAACCAGCTGAGACAGAGAACTGGTACAATATGTCCTATGTTATTTTAATTTTAAATTACCTATAAATTGTCTTATTGAAATCTAAATATTTTGGATTCGGGCTATAGCCCCCAATGTTTTGAGATCCTCAAAACCTCAAAACATTGGCCCCTGCCAATACCAATTTTCTGTTTACTTTGATGTCCGACGTGCTCAATCTGATTTTGTCAGATTCTCTTTGTTTTCAAAGAACTGGCACAGAAAAGAGAAAAAATGTACTGCAGGTTTTTGATAGAGGTAATTTTAAATACAATAGAAATTGAAGAAATTAACACATCATGCCCATTTATGCATCAAAGCATACATCTCTAACCTTTACCTGATTTTATTAGACTACAAAAAGTGCATCAAAGTACATACTGGTAGTTGCTGCGCGAACAGATTGGAACTGACCTAAGTTCGGAGTATTCAGGAAAAAATATCACAATTTTCTGTATTTGAGCTGCCAATCAAAGGAAAACTGTCAGAATAAGAAGTCTGGATGACAGATGGGTGCATCTCTTTTATATCTAATTTAAATCTTTTGTCGTCTAACCTATTGGTTATTGTCATACTAGTACTAAACTAAATGTGCTCTTTTCCTGCAATCAGTGTGGTTTAGATGTAAAAAATACTCTAAAAATACTGTTTAGCACTGATTTCTTACACTTCCCTTTTTTACAATGGTAAAACATTCTCTCTTTAACTTAAACACAAGGTCTCTACTCATATTTGACTATTTTAGTCTTATAATGTGAACCAACAACATCCATTGAATTTTATGGATACTAATATATATTTTTAATAAACAGTTTTTTTTCTTGGTCTAACATATTCAAACATCCTATTTGGTAAAGAAGTACTGTATCTGGCCTGCTTGCAAAAAAACATCTTGTGCAACAAAAATTGTACACTTTAAGCAACTTTTGTTAGTTTTGTAGCTTGGAGTTGCACTGGTCATAATAGATTTTAAAAAAAACTTTCCTCGCAGACCTTGAGGTTTTCTCAGGTTAGTATGAGGTTACAGTCCTGCAGGTTAAAAATACAATTAAACAGTTTGAACCCTAAAACAAAACAGAAAAATAAGTACAGAAATAAAAACAGAGAAAAACTTGAATTTCAACATATGTACAATTTCCTCTGACAGTTACAAAGTATACTATCACTTTTTACATTCAGTACAAACTTAGCATTCAGCCATTAGCCTAAAGAATGTTCAATAACCAGTGTTAAAAGGTGAATGTAATCAGCAGGCTTAGCTGGATTTTAAGCCCAATGAGGCTGGGGTTCAGGGCCAAATCACTGCTCTGAGCTGCACACAAGCCCAATGTGACACCATGCTTCTTAATCCTGCAGCTAATTCAGTACACATAATGTCTGCTGCTTCCTTTCACTTTGAGGACACAGGACAATTGACAATTTAACTGCGTTTAAATAAGCAGTTTAAAGCTCATTCTTATTAGCTTTAACTACATAAACCTAAAACTTAATCCTGCATTACTTATTTTTGCCACCATAATTAACGGATGATGAAGATGCTAAGCTAGGTATCAAAAAAGTTCTTATCTTTGAAACCCTAAATATTTTAGGGTAAATATAAAAAAAATAAAAGCCTCATTAAATAAACGTGCCATAACTAAGCTGAACTGAGGTTCAGGATTAAAACTGTTCCTGAATAGAAACAGGCTATTCTGGTTTAGCCAATTAGCTAGCTCTGCGTTCTCATTGGTTTATCTTCTAAAGATTCAAAACACTTTTTCCTAAATAATCAAGAAATCTTTTAACTGTCTTTGTCAGAAACTGTACGCTCGCAATGAAGGTGCCATGTATCTTTACCAAGCCATCTCATACCTAACAGTAATCCATTTTGCACGGTCCAAAAAATGATTTAACACATAAGAAGTTAAAGGCTATTAAAATAATAACAATGTATCAGTTTAATAACTGATTAATATAATTTTGACAACTATCCCTCCAATAAAGCAACGTGATGGGGCATTCTTTTATAATTAGTCATTAAATATAAAAGTTACCCCTGTATTCATAATTGTAGACTATTCTTAAACTTAGAGGATTTAGATTTTTTTTTCTACAAAAAAGGTTATTTTTCAAACTTAAAAGCATCCTGTAACAGATTACATCCAAAGAGGTTACTCACATAATCAGGAAACATGGTCCAAAGAGATGTGGATAAACTCAGCTGAAATTTGTGAATATTGATGAGAAGCCTGACCGGTCAGCCCAGACCAGAAAGCTGGTACCACTTCAATTATTATTATTTTTCTCAAGTTCTGTAGTTTTCCCTGCAGCTCGAATCGAAAACCAAGACGTGCAACAGAGTCTGTAGGAAGGAAGGCTCGAGGTAAAATGGCAGCTGGGCGTAACGGGGCTGGGGGGGTAGGGGTGGATAGGAAGGGAAGATGAGGAGAAGAGAGGAGGAGCAAGGCTAAGGATAGAAAGCAAATCCTGCGTATTAATCTCTTTGTCTATTGGAGTGTGTGTGTATGTAGAAGAGAGCCGCTGCTAGTAAGCACAGGGTGGTAATAAGCAGCCAAAATTGTGAGGAGTCATGTGACAGCCCCTAAACTAAAACTTGCTGATATATAAATATATATACAGTACAGACCAAAAGTTTGGACACACCTTCTCATTCAAAGAGTTGTCTTTATTTTCATGACAATGAATATTGTAGCTTCACACTGAAGGCATCAAAACTATGAATTAACACATGTGGAATTATATACTGAACAAAAAAGTGTAAAACAACTGAAAATATGTCTTATATTCTAGGTTCTTCAAAGTAGCCACCTTTTGCTTTGATTACTGATACGCACACTCTTGGCATTCTGTTGATGAGCTTCAAGAGGTAGTCACCTGAAATGGTTTTCACTTCACAGGTGTGCCCTGTCAGGTTTAATAAGTGGGATTTCAAGCCTTATAAATTGGGTTGGGACCATCAGTTGTGTTGTGCAGGATGTGGATACAGTACACAGCTGATAGTCCTACTGAATAGACTGTTAGAATTTGTATTATGGCAAGAAAAAAGCAGCTAAGTAAAGAAAAACGAATGGCCATCACTACTTTAAGAAATGAAGGTCAGTCAGTCCGAACAATTGGGAAAACTTTGAAAGTGTCCCCAAGTGCAGTCGCAAAAAAAATCAAGTGCTACAAAGAAACTGGCTCACATGAGGACCGCCCCAGGAAAGGAAGACCAAGAGTCACCTCTGCTGCGGACGATAAGTTCATCCGAGTTACCAGCCTCAGAAATCGCAGGTTAACAGCAGCTCAGATTAGAGAACAGGTCAATGCCACACAGAGTTCTAGCAGCAGACACATCTCTAGAACAACTGTTAAGAGGAGACTGTGTGAATCAGGCCGTCATGGTAAAATAGCTGCTAGGAAACCACTGCTGAGGACAGGCAACAAGCAGAAGAGACTTGTTTGGGCTAAAGAACACAAGGAATGGACATTAGACCAGTGGAAATATGTGCTTTAGTCTGATGAGTCCAAGTTTGAGATCTTTGGTTCCAACCACCGTGTCTTTGTGCGGCGCAGAAGAGGTGAACGGATGGACTCTACATGCCTGGTTCCCACCGTGAAGCATGGAGGAGGAGGTGTGATGGTGTGGGGGTGCTTTGCTGGTGACACTGTTGGGGATTTATTCAAAACTGAAGGCATACTGAACCAGCATGGCTACCACAGCATCTTGCAGCGGCATGCTATTCCATCCGGTTTGCGTTTAGTTGGACCATCATTTATTTTTCAACAGGACAATGACCCCAAAAGCACCTCCAGGCTGTGTAAGGGATATTTGACCAAGAAGGAGAGTGATGGGGTGCTGCGCCAGATGACCTGACCTCCACAGTCACCGGACCTGAACCCATTCGAGATGGTTTGGGGTGAGCTGGACCGCAGAGTGAAGGCAAAAGGGCCAACAAGTGCTAAGCATCTCTGGGAACTCCTTCAAGACTGTTGGAAAACCATTTCAGGGGACTACCTCTTGAAGCTCATCAACAGAGTGCCAAGAGTGTGCGTAGCAGTAATCGAAGCAAAAGGTGGCTACTTTGAAGAACCTTGAATATAAGACATATTTTCAGTTGTTTCACACTTTTTTGTTCGGTATATAATTTCACATGTGTTAATTCATAGTTTTGATGCCTTCAGTGTGAAGCTACAATATTCATAGTCATGAAAATAAGGACAACTCTTTGAATGAGAAGGTGTGTCCAAACTTTTGGTCTGAACTGTATATCAGCAATATGACTCAAAATACATTTGAGTTTAGAATTTAGAGTAATTTGAAGTATAAAAGTGCTATATAAAAACGATTGCATTTGCCACAGAAGGAGAAAGGGACTTCGGAAAATGTAGCAAGAATGGTGAAACCAGTGGTGAAGTTCTTAAAAAGTGCATTCTAAATAAAAATCCAAAAGGGGACTTTCATAGCCAAAGATTTACCAGAGTTTTCAGGAATCTACAAATAGTATTCTGTAAAGGGGTGACGGTAATTTCACGCCTCTAAAATTTTGTACTTTTGTAGTTTTGATGGATCTGTCTTCAACAGGATGTTTCATGCTAACCAGGAAAACCCATAATTTAAAGTCATTTTCCTCACTATTTGACTCCTGATCTAATGTCAGGGTATGCTGGGTTTGCCACTTCGCTGCTTCACTATTTTGAACTTGTGGGATTTTTTTACCCGACTGTTTTAGGTACAAAAAGGATCTGTCTGATATGGGTCATTTAGTGCTGACCATGCTTTAATTCTTACCTGCTTATGGTAGGTAAGATGTTTCGTACTTGCCTTGACCACCAACGAAGTAATTTTCTATAATCTGCTCATAGTTTATTGTAAGGAGGTGCTAGCCATTTCACCCTATCACCATTTCCTACCTTTGTGCTTTTGGTGAATCTATCTGCCACAGGACATTTCAAACCAACCATGTGTCCCCTTGTACCCAGCGAAGGGAATGTTTCGCATGTGCTTGGACAAATATTCTCGTCATTTTCTGTTATGATTCTGGCCCGTCTGCCTGCTCTGCTCTCACTCATGCAATTAACTCATCTGCTTCACCTGTCTGCTGCTGCGCTGCTGCACAATCACCGTCATGCCACACATCTGTGGAGCTGCAGTTATATACAGCCCTCTGACAGGCAGACGGTGCCAGATTTTCAAAAACATTTGTGAGTAGTTATCCAGCATTCCTTCCTGACTGATCTCGTTCCATGACCTTGCCTTGCCTTACGGATTATTCCCTCTTGCCTGCTCCTTGTCTGACGGATTGGATTTTGGATTTCGACTCTGTTTTCTGCCTCTGGTTTATGTCTCTGCCTGCCCCTTGTCTGACGCCTCTAGCCCTGGAATTCGACCCTGTTTCTGTCCCTGGATTTACGTCTCAGCCTAGCCACTGGTTTATTCAGCCTGAGTCCGCCTGGCTCTCTAGCCTGCCTGGACTTATTGTCAAGAGGACAATCACAGCTCTCTGTGTTCCAGTCACAGCTTCAGCTCGTTCCCCGGAGGATTTGGATCAGTCGGCAATCTGACTTCAGTCTGTCGGACACTTCCTCATTAACTGTCTGGATCGCTTCCTCCTCTGGATTCTGTGCCCCATCACCAAGACTGAGAAGGTTAGTGGCTTTATCTAACTCCTTGCAGATCCTGAGTTTATTCAGCCACTAACTAGTCTCTCTGTTCTCAGTGGTTCCTGGAAGCTGACTGCTGTTCTTCTGCTCTCTGATCCTGAGTTTCTGAATAAACCCTTTTACTTATCACTTTGTCTTTGGCTGAATTTGGGTTCTCTGTCTCTGGTCGTGATATTTTCTATAATCTATGCATAGTGCACTATAAGTAAATGTTGGGTAAAAAATTGGGTTTTTGTTTTTATAAGGGTTCATAATCTGTCACAGCTTATGAGAGTCTGCTGGCCCCAAGCTATTAGCAGAACCACAGTTAGTGGAAACAGGGTTTAAGAAAATAATATAATTCACTTAATTCATGAAAATGCAATCACTCCTAAGGGCAATGTAGAGAGACCAGTTACCTAACAGTCATGTTTTTGGACTGTGGGAAGACGCTGGAGTACCTGGAGAGAAATATGGCATGCGTGGGGATAACATGCAAACTCCAAGCCGAAAGAAACTAAACTGGCATGGAATGGTTTGCCTACCGGGGTTCAAAATGGAAGTAGCAAGGATGGGTAGGTACAATTTGGGGGGTACAAAATAGTAAAGGGACAAATTAACCTACAGGGTCCAGGGTCCAGGTTTGGGGACCAGAGGATTTCATCTCTTCTTTTTGCAGATGACGTGGTCCTGCTGGCCCCCTCTAGCCAAGACCTACATCATGCACTGGGGAGGTTCACAGCCGAGTGTGAAGTTGCTGGGATGAAGATCAGCTCCTCCAAGTTCGAGGCCATGGTTATCGCCCGGAAAAGGGTGGCTTGTCCTCTTCAGGTTGAAGGGGAGTTCCTGCCTCAAGTGGAGGAGGTTAAGTATCTAGGGGTCTTGTTCACAAGTGAGGGAAGAAAGGAGCGGGAGATTGACAGACGGAGCGGTGTGGCTGCCGCAGTAATGGGGGCACTGTGCTGGTCCGTTGTGGGGAAGAGAGAGCTGAGCCGAAAAGCGAAGCTCTCGATTTACTGGTCGGTTCCTACCCTCACCTATGGCCATGAACTTTGGGTCACCAAAAGAACGAGATCCCGGATACAAGCGGCTAAAATGAGCTTCCTCCGTAGGGTGGCCGGGCACTCCCTTAGAGATAGGGTGAGGAGCTCGGCCGTCCGGGAGGGGCTCGGAGTAGAGCCGCTGCTCCTCCACATCGAGAGGAGCCAGTTGAGGTGGCTCGGGCATCTATACCGGATGCCTCCTGGACGCCTTCCTCGTGAGGTGTTCCAGGCACGTCCCACCGGGATGAGGCCCAGGGGACGCCCCAGGACACGTTGGAGGGACTATGTCTCTCAGCTGACCTGGGAACGCCTTGAGATCCCCCCGGAGGAGCTGGAGGAGGTGTCTGGGGAGAGGGACGTCTGGGTGTCTTTACTGAGTCTGTTACCCCCGCGACCCGGTCCCGGATGAAGCGGAAAACGAGTATGAGTACGGGTCCTGATACCTGTATACAACCCAAAGTCTGTTGGCAGGTGCTATGAAATAAAATATTATGTCCATGTACAATTAAAACAAATATCCGGGCAATCTTAAGAAGTCTGTTTCTTCAAGTCGGGTTCAGACAGGAATAAATTAAACTTTGATGTCCCTGAAGATTGCTTGGTTGTCAGAGTAAAAAAAATATTTTTTTTATCTTCACACCTCCCAGGGTTTTTATTATAAATGCCTCAAGAGCTCCAGTTGTGTAACAGCACAATACCCCAAGGCCTTTAAAACGCAAAGCTAACAGAAAACAATATCTTTTTGCATCTTTTCGAGTGAAAACCAAGGGCAGTTATTATTTATTTTCACACGTTCTAAAAATCCTTGAAATAAGAACTGACATTTTTGTTGTGCAAGTCTTACATAATTCAGCCTTAAGTAACTATTTTTAATTTATTATTATTTTTTACCAATCTGTATCTGCTTCACAGGTTTAGTGAAAGACAGAGGCCCAGTAGGTGGGCCTCAGAGACCTCTGGGTAGACAGGAAGTCAGGGATGAGAAGCGCCTGAGATGACAAGACTAAGGCAGAGTGTCTTTAAAAAAGTGTTGATGCTTTTCAAAGTATTCCTGGGGGATAAATCAGGGAATTCAACACTGTTACATTAGTTTTTATTGAAGTAGAACTATATACACAATACTAAATGATGGACCTCATGATTCTTGTTTTAATTTGTCACTTTAGGAGGTTTGAAAGTGCTGATACTTAATCAGTTTAGTCAGTAGGACAAGAGGAAAGCAGCGGAGAGATTATATGATATGTGGCCTAGTTTTGCAGGTTACCTCCCTCCTTCACTTATCCTATAAGCAGGTAAGAGACACACTTCAACACCACAACTGGATCTCAAAGGGAAAATATTTTGGATTCAGTAATACACATATCACTCTTAATTAGATTCCCCAAAACACACAAAACACACTTTCTGTTGGGCTAGACAAGAAGCTCAGTATGAAAGCAACAAGTGTGATAAGAATAAAAATCTCACCAGAATAGATTTATGACAGCCGGAATGATTATAGATGACAATCCCAGATCAGACCCAAACAAAACAAATCTAAACTAAGATAGTAAAACTATTTTAGTATTATGTGCGTCTATGAGCTGAGGTGTGACGCGCTCCTAAAGCCGGAGAAGCTGCTCCGTTTTCTGCTTCCCCGGAGCGGCGCATGTTCAAATCCAACATCTAACAGGAAGCGGGGCGAATCTGACTTTCAAAATAAGGCGTGACGTTGTGATTCAGTTTCACTATTGTGAAAAAAGGAGAGGAAAATGGAAAAAGAAGCAAACAACAAACATGTCTTACCCAGTGGTGGTGGGCTATTACTAGGGATGTCTCCAGACCCATTTTCCCAGGACTTGAAATTCTTGATTAAATTTTAACAAAATGTTCCAATGGTAAACAACCAAGCCAACTGTGAAAGGTAATAAGAAATCAGAATGTTTGTAAGGAGGATATAGAGGCAAGACTAGAGAATTGTGCACAGTAGTCTGCGGCTTTTGCAAATCAGATAGCACTGTGAAGCAGGTTTTGTTTAGTGCACGCTAAAGGTTCTGAACATTTAAGAAATAATATAATATTTAGCATTTCTAAACTTTGAAGCCAGAAGCTAAGTATAAAGTGTAAAAAGTGTATTTAACACAGTTTTAAATTATCGTTTTGTACTGAAGACTTTTTGCTATATAAATACTTAAAAATATTTCCTTACAGGGTGCTGGGGTTTTAAAAAATACTGAAGTGGATCAGGCTATTTTTAGTAGACATACATTTGAAGTTTTACCGCAGCAACATAACACCCCTGAAATTGCACCATGTAAGTTTTTTACAAAAGATTAACTGACCAGTCATATCTAAAGAGTAAGTTTCAAAGTAAAGACCAGGCTTTTTTTCCACAGTTAATAAACTTTTCAAAATTTAGATTCATATCAAAATGTTTTTCAAATTATTTACAACAATGAATATGAAGAGAAATCTGCTGAAAATAAGTTACACAACTCCACATCTATATTTAATGTTTTTCTCACATTTTTACTGCTTGGTGCCAAACGTTGTTGAGGTGGATGTCGAGCTGTGATCTTGTTCTGCAGGCAAACAAATAACGAAACCAAATCAGGATTTTAATATCCAGAGAAATACTAGAAAGGGGAAAGATTGGGGGCAAACAGAAAAAAAAGTCATTTTCTATTGGGTGGGATGGTGTCAGAGTAATTATGGATGTTTCAGTTTATCTAAGTTAAAGATTTGAACAATATCTGTTAAAAAGAGACCACAAATCATATCCAATGTGTCTCCTTTGATCCTGAATATTGCCTCCCATTTTGTACAAACAAAAAGAAAAAAAAAATCGTGCAAATAAAGCTTTTATTCTGAAAGCAGTGGCCGGAAATAATTTGCTTTACATCAACTTGATATCACACTGTTTAATTTGTTGGCAAATAGGAGGAGGATAGAGAAGAGGGGGATAAACAATGAAAGAGGAGGGGGATTTTTGCTAAGGAGGATTAGAGCCGTCAGGGACATCTGTGGCCCTGGATAACAACAAACCTCGTTCGATTAAGTATTTATTCCATCCAGCATCGATTTAAAAAGCCACCATTAAAAACCGTAAAATAAAATCCACAGCTTACCCACTAGGTTTTGTATAACGTATCCGCATATACATACGTCAACACGTCGGCAGCAGCGCCAGCGTCACTTCCGCGTTCGTCTCTAATGGCAACCGAGTGACCTCGAGCCTGTAAGGATGGACTCCCTTACAGAGGGGGAGATCGCGCAGATAGCGACGCTTCAGGTAAGAAGTTGGAGGAATTTGACTTAAATCATCTAAACCCAATGCTGCATTCAGACGTGATCATTAAATACAAATATTCGAGCTTGAAGGGCTGCAGTTCTGTTTGTTTTAAAGGGACATTTTAAAGGGACACTTGGAAATTAGCCACAATATTAAGGGTCCTGCAAAACCACTTGAACTTTTTCACATTTTATCACTATACAACCACCACATTTAATGTATTTCAGTGAGATTTATGTGATAGATCAACACAAAGTAGTGCATAACTGAAAAGTTGAAGTCTAAACACAAATATCAGAAGTCTTTTTTGTATTTAATTTGTATTTAATTCCCTGAGTCAATACTTGTAGAACTACCTTCCACTGCAATTACAGTGTATTTTCGGGTATATTTCTAACAGCTTTGGGCATTTTTCTTTGCAAAGTAGATGGAGCTTAATCAGAGGCTCATAGATTCTCAATTGTATTTAGCTCTGGACTTTGACTAAACCATTCATAAACCATGAATATGCTTTGATCTAAACCCTTCCATTGTAGCTCTGGCTGTATGTTAAGCGTTGATGTCCTCCTTGAAGCTGAACCTCCGTCCCAGTCTTAAGTCTTTTGCAGCCTCTAACAGGTTTTCTTCCAGAACTGCCCTATTTTAGCTCGATCCATATTCCTATTAAATCTGGCCAGCTTCCCTGTTGAAGAAAAGCATCCCCACAGCATGATGTTGCCACCACCATGTTTCACAGTGGGCATGCTGTGTTCAGGGTGATGCACAGAGTTTGTTTTGCATTTAGGGCAAACATTTCAGTGTTGGTTTCATCCAACCAGAGTACCTTCCACATGTTCCCCTACATGACTTGTATTAATGTGCAAACAGGACTTCCTATGGCTTTCTTTCAGTAATTGCATTACTTATGCTACTCTTACACAAAGCAGAGATTTGTGGAGTGCATGGCTAATAGTTGTCCTGTTGACAGAGTCTCCCACCTGAGCTGTGGATCTCTGCAGATCCTCCAAAGTTACCATGGGCCTCATGGCTGCTTTCTAAAAAAAAACTCTTATTGCCTGACCTGTCAATTTAGGTGCATGGCTATGTTTTGATTAGACTTGCCATACTCTTTCCATTTTCAGAAGATTGATTGAACAGCGCTCTATGAGATGTTCAAAGCTTGGAGAAATGTTTTTCTTTTAATGTGTTTTAACATAACCCTGCTTTAAGCTTCTCCAAAACTATCTCCCTGACATGTCTGTTGTGTTCCTTGGTCTTCATGGTGCTGCTTGTTCACTAACGTTCTCTAACAAACCTCTGAGGCCTTCACAGAACAGCTGATTTGTACTGGGATAATATTACACACAGGTAGACTCTTGTTTGGTCGACAGTTGGTTGCACTGTATTTTATTTAGATGATGTGTATCACCTGTTTCCAGAGGGATGCTGGCATCCGAAGGCTCAGCCATCACTTCCAGTGGTTCGAGTTTAGTGGTGACAGGCTCTCCTTCCATCAGGCGTTTGTATATGATGTTGCTATGTTCACCACAGAGCGAGGCTTCTCCTGGGCCAATGTGATCCGCTCAGCTGTGCTGGCCAAAGACATCTTCCCACAGCTGCATGGTAAGAACAAACCTCTGTGTAACATAGAGGTGACTCCTTTACTATGAAAATACACATCATGCTGTCTGTTGTACAAATCTTAAACAAATGCAGGTTGTTGTGTATAACCAAACAGAGATGATCTTTTCCACCAGTGCGTTCAAATTAGAGTGAGTCATTCTCATTGAAAAGTGCATTTCGGGCTGGTTTGGCTTCAGGGTTCCTTTTATATTCAAATCAATCATTTTCCATTGTTGAGCTCCTCTATTCTTGGTGTCTTTTTCTTCTATCCACCAGACTTCGACATACACAAGTTCTGGTCGCTGCTAAGATATGTGCTGTGTGAGCATTTATCAAACCTGACGCCTGTACACCGACATGTATTTACCCAGTACCTGATTGACACCTGCATCTCCAGAAGGAAGCTGTTCCAGGTGGTGGTAGGTGGAGTGGTTGAGGAGTCTGTTGCTCAGAAACATCTGGAGGTACAGCTGCCGCCCACCCCCTGCCCTTTAGCACAGGTATGAAAAAAAAAACCTTGAACATTCTTGGCCCATCTGTCACTGATTTGAGTGCTAAATAGGTGGACTGAATTTTCACACTTGTTGCTACTCGTCGTACAGTCAAAAGCCATAACTAGAGAGGAAATGAGTGAGCACTCATGAGAAAATGGAGTCACAGCTTTCCCGTTCATTCAATTTTCTGATTCTTTGACACAATTTTAGACCTTAAAAATGGACTGAAATCATCACTTAACATTTTCTTGTTGATTAAGTAGTTATAATAACCACTGATGCTTGTTGTCACAGGTCAATGTAGGTTTAATGGGCTTCAGATGAATATTGGAAACTCAGTGGCAGCATTTTATTTCCTTCAGAATCTATCTAGAGCATTCATTCTTGTATTTTTTCGCTTTTTCTCATGTTACACCCACAAACATAATAGCATTTTATTTTGATTTAATAAAACCCGGGGTAAACACTTTTAACAAGAGAATATCGAAAAACTTCAGCATGGATTTACAACTAACACTGCAGATCAGCATGAACACATCAGCCCACAGTGAAACATGATGATGGCCACATCATGCTGAGGGGACAAAAATGGACAGTGAAGGAGGTCGGTGTCCCTGGTAAGATGGGAGGAGGACAATCTTTGAAAAAATCCTGGATCACCTTCCATTAAGGCAATGGTCGTACACATTCAGCCAAAGCAGTGGCCGTTAACGTTCAGACCCAAATCCAACAAAAAGTCTGATCTGGCAAGACTTCAAAGTTGATGTTGACTGACATTCTTCATCCAAAATGACCAAGCTTGAGCTTTTTGCAAAGAAGAATGGGGAACAAATTCATACTCGTGATGTGCAACGCTGGTAGAGGAATACCTCAAAAGAAGTTGTAACTGCAATGAAAGGAGGTTCTAAAAAGTATTGATTTAGAGGGACTGAGTGTAAATTTAAACAACACTTTTCAGGTTTTGGTTATATTCTACTTTGTGTTGGTTTATCAAATAAAATCCTTTAAAGTTTGTGGTAATGTGACAAAATGTTAAAAAAAGAATACTTTGTAAAGCATGCTAACTCTGTAATAAATTCAGACACACATGTCGCAGGGTACTGATCTCCAGGAGTGGGAGGCACAGTCTCAGCAACAAACCAGACTCGCTTCGTCCCTGCAGCAGACTGAAGAAAAACTGAGATCTCTCAGAGCTGGGCCACGGGTCACTCTGGGGGACATCAGTGCCCCATCAGACGGGGAACTGAACAAAAAGGTGCTATTTTACTGAAAAGAACTGGAATCCAGTGAAAGTATCTGTGATAGTATTTTGCAAATGCCTCCTATAAAATGTTCTGCATTATTTCTTCTCCTTCATCTAGACCATTATGGAGTTGGTTCAATCTGCAGTTAGAACCGCAGAAGGCCAGATCCTGGGAAGTCTGAGTCAAGAGGCGTCCCTGCTCTCAGATATCCTTCAGCTCAAACTGCAGCAGGAGGCTTTGGCCACTGGGCGGCACCACAACACAGATACTTCTCAAATGGCAGCAACAAAGGCAAAGATGCAAACAGCAAAACAAAAGGAAAGGATGACTGAAAACGCAAAGCAGGAGCTGATTCAATAAAAAGAGAAACTAATACCAAGCAAGCTAATATTGTTTATTCTTCTGCACTAAAGTTTATGGTTTTCCTCTGCTGTTTATGCAGTTTATGTCTGGTTTAGTGATAAAATGTCACCACTGCTGTCCTGAAGTAGCCTATTTGGTAATAGGTAAGGATTTTTTTTTCTCCTGCTAAAAGGCATTATTCGTGTGGAAAATGTATTCAAACATTCAAAATCAATGTTACTGCAAATCACTGAGCCATTTCAGGGCCTAATAAGCTACTTCTTCCAATGCAAATTTATTTAATGTAAATAAAAACTGTGCCATTTACTAAACATTATTCAGTTCAAATAGTTAAAACTAACAAAAATATATTTAATACTTGAAATTAATTTTATGCTCAAGTAGAGTTTATAGATTGAAATGCTTGTGGAAAACTGGACAAATTCGTTTGGATTTTAAAGGAATTCTTAAGCGTCTTAAAAATGAATAAATAAATTAGCGTAAAGTCTTGTTACCACTACTTTGGTCTGAATATTGGAGCCAGATATGAGCCTGTCCGGATCTGAACATTAAAAAACGAAAACTCCCTTATAGTGGCGTAAATTAGATGAACCACTGTCCCCTCACCTGGACCTTCAGGTAGACGTAACACCTGCACCTTGTGGTTAAAGTAGGTACTGCAGTTTTGACGACGCATATTAAAATTTTAATTGACTTTGCAACAAATGCTTTCTCGAGAAGGACTTGTGAAAAACAGGCCGCATTTTAACAAATCAGGAATTATTAACGTTATTCAGCTAGCTTGTTTTTAAGCGTTAGTGATGAAGTAAGCAACAAGCTAGCAGCTCTGGGAGTCGTCTCACACGACCTTTCAACAAAATGACATGTCGACGAGTGGAGGGAAATGTTACCGGACGTTGAAAACGTGAGGAGAGGAAGAAATGGCACAAAATGGTGAGTTTGATTCACCTGTTTAATTGTACCTGAAACTGTTTTTCTTTTCTAATTTTTCTGAACTTCAGCTGCAACCTTCACTTAATTTTATTGACATTTTATGCAATAGACCAACACAGCCTCGTGCCTAATTTCTAATTTCAAAGAAAATACTACATGGTTTTTCACAACCTTCTACTAACAAAATGTGAAAACTTTTTGACCCCCCCCCATGATCTTCAGATATCCCCTAATTAGTAAATACAGTCCACCTGTATGTGGTTTGATTCTCAGAACAAATCCAGCTGTTCTGTGGAAGCCTCTGAGGTTCTTTAGAGAACTTTAAAGCAAAGTTGGGTTATAAATCAATATTCCAAGCTTCTCACAGAGCCCCGTTCAGTCCATCATCTGAACACAGAAAGAGCATGGCACCACTGCAAATCGACTAAGACATGGCCGACCACCTAAAATGAAAGGCTGAGCACGGAGAGCATTGGTCAGAGAAACAGCTAAGAGGGCCGTGGTAACTTTGGAGGAGCTGCAGAGATTCACACAGGTTGTAGCATCTGTTGACAGGACACTGTTAGTACTGCCTGCACTCCAGAAACTTTTCCTTTATGGAAGAGTGGCAAAAACAAAACAGCATTTTTTAAAAGAAGATAAATTTCCTATTTAAAGAATGAGGAGTGGAGCTAAGCACAGGGAAACGTCAGAAGAAAATCTGCTGCAAAAATCTTGAGACCAAAGCACATTCATATGTTAGAATTGCCAAGCTAAAGTCCATGCCTAATTCCGAATCAGATCTGTGGTAACCCTTGAAAATTGATGTTTAGAGATACTCCATCTAATGATACTTAGCTGGAGCTATTTCCCAAAGATGAATTAACAAAAATCTCAGTCTGTAGACGTGCAAACGTGTTTGAGACATATCCCACCAATAGCCTTGCAGATGTTTTGCAGTGGAAGGTGGCTTTAGAAAGTATTGACTCAAGATCGCTGAAGCAAGCCTCGCTCTGCATATTTCACTTTATTGAAATACCACGTATCACCTTTCTCTACGTTTACACTACTTTATAATGGTTCATCATATAAAATACATTGATGTTTGTGGCTGTTGTGGTTCTAGATTTTTGCACAGAACTGTAACTGTTGTAGCATACATGTTGCCATGTTTAGTATTACACTCATTTCACACAAACCTGGCATCATAGTGTCCATAATTAGCTGTCTGTCAAGTTGCTTTGACCACATGAGTGACAAGAGTGATTAAGCTGAGACATGTCTGTGTAAAAGGATCAAAATGAACGGAACAAATTTCTCTGTGTAATTTAGATGGAACCTAGTGTCAGTTATAAGCTCGCACCGTTTAATTATGTTCCAGTGATTTATTCTCTGATGCAGGCAAGGAGATTAATCTGTGCCTTGCATCACAAACTTGAATGGTGGACGGCTGTGTTGTTGTTGATGAATCAGTTTATTTCTGTGATGAACTCAGGAAATATCAGGGAAATAATGGTGTGTTGGCCCAAGTCTGAGATGATGTCATCCATGTTGTTTGCAGACGACTCTAAATGAGGAGTAGCTTGGATTGCTACTATTGTTTTAGACTGACTGTTTGCAGAAATTATTTTTGTGATATTTCTAATAAAATTAGGCAAATAAACATAAAAGTTGATATAAAAGTATTGTCAACAAGGGGCTACATCTATGAGAATTGTCCATTCACCAACTGTTAATAGTTTATAGCTAGGGGCAAAAAGTGCTGTATATATATGTACACTCCAGTTACCATTTATTATTATCTAACAAATATTGAAGTTGTATTGCACCATTACCCAGCAAGTGAACCCCAGAAAGCTATGTTCAGATTGGAAAATATATTAAGACCAATCACCCTAATTAGTTTCATCTAATGTGCACTCAACATGTTTTAGGACACAAATAGCTAAAAATATACTATAATTCAATAGTAACACGTTTATTTAAAATTTAAGAAAAACCAATGTTGTAGAAAAATCAGTTTTTACCAAGACAGAGACTGATGATTGTCACTCAGAATCAGCTTTATTAGAATCTTGCAAGAGAGAAGGATTTTTTTACAGCATTGGAGATGCGCTCAGTAGAGCTGCCAAATCGTTCTGACTAGACAAAGTAAAGGTTCTCCTTATAAGCTACAACAGTTTCCAAGGTAACTCTCATGAGACCCAGAGAGACGAGGTCCCAGACATAATCTTAACAGTGTGGCCTACATATTATCTCACACAGCTGCAAGGAGAAGGCTGAGAAACCATTACTCTAAGACTATGTAAGAGAAGAATGGAACAACACTGAGGGGTTCTAATACTTTTGTAGAGTATCAAGGAGCAAATCAAGCAAGGCACTAAAAATTTCCATAACACCAATTAGATTTAATCTTGATATTTCTGCAACCTAAGGATTTCGCTTTCTTTCCATTCTTTTTGTGTATTTCTATCTGAAACCACTAGATAGCAGTAGATACCTAAAAGTAAAAATAAAAGCATTGCTTTGGCGCTATGCAGCCCACTGGCTCTGCAGAAGCAAAAACCCCAAAACAAAACAAAAAGGTGATTGTCAATAGGACATTTTTACAGAAATAGAAAAACCTGTAAGTATTTTCAAAAGTAAGTAATAATAAGGAAGCTAGAACAAGGTAACATTTACAAGAAATTACATTGTTACATTGTTGTTTACACGTGTAAACCGTTTAGTTTGTATTGAGGTTTTGTATTCTTGGCTGTAATGTTCAGAGCTGTTTATCCTTTGTACAAATGTATGAAAAACTGCCCACAATACCCTTAAAAATAGAGTGCTTTGTGCAAACGAATTGTTGGGAATTTGACCATCGTTCCTACAGCCCCGTCCACCTCCACATTCCCGTATGTCTGGACACAAACCAGTTTTTCTTGTGGATTCATCTTCCGGCCCTGCAGAATGTGCCACAATAGATGATTCATGTCTTATTGTTAATTTACCTAAATAGCCTCTGTTGTTTTCTTCTATCTGCCATTTGGAGCTCCGCCAAGATATATCTGAATACATCCCCTTATTCCTGGCTTGTTTTTTTTTTCTCATTGTTTTTTGATGTACAAAGCTAGAAACAACAGACTTGGAAAAGCTTTTATCGCTTCAGCAGCTCTGCTTGTGCACATGGAAAAGAAGATATTCTTTGTTCAATTTGGAGGTAATTACTGTCAGCAGAAAAAACCTGAATGAAACAACGTGAGGGTTTCTACAGCATCAGAATCCAATATTTTGAATTATTTTCTGGACACTGCTGTACGCCAAAACCTGCTTTTCAGTCAAATGTGCTGCCGTAGCTACCCATTGTTTAGCCTTTGTCATTAATCCTGATACTGAGGCGAGTGTTTAGTCCTATCAGGCATAATGCTTACTGGATGCAGCAAAAAACTGGTCTTTTAGTCTGAAATTAGCCAAATTATAGCACTTTTATGAAGACATGGTGGATAACACAGCTGCAATAATTTTGAGGTGTATTTGTGTTCGTCTTGTCCCCTAGAAAACCAAAGAAATATCTTTATCCAAACCCAAACAACTTGTCTCAAATGCTCAGTTCTCTTTTCTTATGGTATTACTTATAAAATCAGCCTATATGGAGGAGTATGCAAGGGTTTTGTGTCCCTAGTTCCCCATTATGACTGTGTCGATGATACTCAAGCTCATTTATTGTTATTGGAGGCAACTATCATCAGAAGAAACACAATTAATTCTTAATAAAACAAAGTGTAAAAGAACTAATTCCTATCAATTATTATCCTTATTGGATACAGTATAAAAAAACAAGGCTCCATTAATTCTGAGCTTTTTTATTATCAAACTTCTCAAATATCTTTATCCCAAATAGATTCGTCTCTAATGCTAGTATTACCACAGCTATTAAATCTTATTTAGTCGCCTGTAAAGTGAGCATATAAGCCGAAGACGTGCTCCTCGTATTGCATTGTTAACAAAGTCTGCACCTTAACTGAATACCAGAATGCTCTCATTGCCCATAGATCAGATCCTAGTTCCCCATCATGACTCTGTCCTCTAATGGGATTGTACACAGGCTCATTTATTGCCATTAGGGAATTGAGGTTACATACAGCGGGTGAGGGGTTAATTACAAACAACTGAAGGGGTCAGAGGTGTGTGAGTGTGTATGAAGCTCGTGCGATCGTGACGGGGCCGGACCTTTGGTAATGGGGGGCGGATTTAAACGAGGATCCTTGGGAGAAGATTTATCCGCAGCGTGTGACACGGCGACAAATAGTGCTGATAGGTGAAGGCCCCTTCGGAGTGGAGTCCAGTCTGGATGACGAATGGCCTGTGTGTGAGAGTGTAAAATAGGATGCCAGACCGCATTCACTTATCACTGAGTCAGGTCCTTCTCCGACATCCAGTTAGGGCCCAATTCGCCTCTTTCACGTGATTCTCTTACCTCCTATCTATCCGTTTTCTCTTTAATGCCCCCCTCCCCATCCTCTCCTTCTTCACCTCTGCTCTTTTAAGTGTTCTCAGCAGCATCTCCGTGGGCCTCTCATCCTTCCATATTACACCACCAGATAAGAGAAGGAGAAGGGCCCGGCTGACAGGAACCCCAAATTAATTTACAAGCGATGATGCCGTTCCAGGGCTGATAGAACAGTCTTTGTACAGCATGAAGGGACTGGGAGTGACGCTTTGGAGGCTCCGCTAGGGAGGGAGAGCGACTGTGGTATCTTTGTAATTATAGGGAGAGACCTTGATCCCCCCCCCTCTCCTTCTGTCTCTCTCGGTTTCTTTTTATTTTTTCAAGAAATGCTGCAGAAGCAACCCGAGAGACAAACCCGAGCTTCGCCCGCCTGCAAGAGCAAATGAAGAAATCAGCTTGGTTCTTTCTTCAGATTTATTTTGTTTTGTTGTCCATACTGTTCACACCTCAGTTTTTGGCACCCTGTTACAGATGTGTAAAATGCTTTAAAATTAATGAATATCCTTATCACAGAAAAATAGTCTCACACAGAAAAAATTACTGAAAATCTCTAACATTTAGAGATTTGTTTTGTACTTTTTGTTTGTACAGTTTGGGGTTGAGCCGTCTAGATATTTTAGATTTTGATTGGGTAAAATGCAGACCAACAAAATAGCCCTTTACTTGTGCCTTACTTGAAAATGGCATGTTTTCTTGTCTTTCCCATTTTTAAGATTGGCTTAGATTAATGGGGCTCTGTGTTACGGCATATTTATACCCCAGGGAAACAGACAGTCGAATCAGTGTATAAAATTTAAATGCATTTTTGTAAAAAAAATTTAACAAAACATGCAAAATGTACTTCATTTCCCTGAATTTTCAGTGTGAGACAATTATACTGCAATGAAAGATTATTATTTTAGGTGCTTTTTAAACATTTTTACTCCTGAATCATGAATTGATTTAATTTTGCTTAGTATATTAACTGAGTTGCCTTCTTTGTTACTTTTAACACTTACTGCACAGATTTTTCACAGCTCTACTTAATGCACCATAGAAACTGAAGAATTATTAGTGGATTAAAGCAATCAGTCCACTTGAAGTTGGATTAGTGCTTCTTCTATAGTAGCCATGACACCCTGAGTTTCTGGCACACATGCTGGAAGGTCTTCTGGCAGCCCCAGCAGAAAGAGCAAGCGGTGAGGTTTGTATCCAAGCTGGCACTAATGGTTTGCTTTCACACCGTCAAGAGTTCATTTTTGAACGTTTTAGTGACGATTCACATGCATTTGGATCCATGGATGCTCTTTAAAACATTCCCCAAAAACTTTATGGGGTTTTTTGTACGCAAAATAACACAACCAAGGGGTACAACCGGTAAAGATGTGTAAAAACTTCTATAAATTAATATGTCCTGCAGCATCTTTGTCTCACTCTAAAACTGGAATAACCTAACCTTAGAGTACATTTACTCTAAGGAGTCATTTCGGATTAAAATCCTCTATTAAGAAATAAACAATTCATTTTACCCAAATTGCTAGCACCCAAAACGATTCCTATCAACTATATTTAGCTCTAAAGACTGCTGTGGTATTGTACCCAGCATTTTATTTTTCATGTATGCTTTACTTTTTAAAGTTGATCAGAGTGACTAGGAACTTTGAATTAGTGAACCATGACCTAAGGTTTCCATAGGGTATAAATATGACTCTTTAAAATGAAAAATAAAAAACAAGAAAACATGAAATTCAAGTAAGTAATATGTATGTTCATCATTAGAAATCAGGAAAATGGCTACAAATAAATATCTGCTCACCTAATATTTATCATATAAGAGCAATAAATGCCATTATCTTTGCCAGGGATGCATACCTGTGGACACAGTTTCCTGCCATCCAGCAAGTTTACTAATATCATCTCAAGGTTTTTTTTTATGTTTAACATAATTTTATAAGAAAGGAAACACTAATTTGAGCACTTGGTTTGAAAATGTGTAAATAACTGGCCCTTTCCGGCAATATAACGGATTTCTACACTGCTCTCCAAAGTGAGGAAATGAAGTCACACAAGGTGCTCACATGTAACGGAAAAATTGCAAAAAGTGTTTTTTTGATTTGTAAATTGTTCACTATGAATTCAGTAAAATATTTTATTCAACCAGAAACATTTGGAAAGAAAAGGAGAACAAATTTGGATTCAAACTCAAAATAGGCAGGTTTAGAATTGGACAGGGATTATAAACTTCAAACTTCCAATCTTCAGAATAAACTGGGCACCCTTACCTCATACCCCCCCGTCTTAAACATGTATTTATGTTGCGTTCACTGTCTTGCAAGTGGGAAGTAAAACTCAAACTCTAAGAGGAAGCTTTTCAGTGATTATGGTGTAGCAGTACAATGTTTGAAGGGAAAAAGTCAGTTTTATTTAAAACAATTATTAAATGAGTGTGAAAACACTTTGTATAAAAATACAAATTAACAATAAGTAGAATGTTTGGTTGGTTATAATGTTTTTGTGTCATGGACCCAACATTGAAATTAAAATACTAATCTGATGAATTGAATTCCCCCTTATTTTGTCTAGTCTTGACCTATTTTAGCTTCTTGCAGTAGTTTTCCAAGTCTGTTGTGTTCTTATTTTTATTTTTTTAAATAAAAATCAGAGCCTGAAATTCACTGCAGGATTGTGGGTATTGCGCATTATAGAATAGATTCCTGAAAATCTAGTTCTACTAATGCGGGAAGTTTCTACGTACAATGACAGCGATGAGCCATTAATGTCAATGTTTGCATCAGAGCCATAAACTAAAACAAAGACGAGCACTTCCACTGCACTCTTGGTGCACTGTCCCCATCTCTCTTCATGGTACGAGGTCCCCTCTTGCTAGCAAACAACAGTTTTCGAGTTCAAAGGTTTTAACTGGAAGGTAACCCAAAAATGGACATCAGCTGAAGGGGAAGCAGGCAGCCAGTTCAAACAGGTAACACCAGTGGTGTTAACGGTAACCAAGCAGCACAAAGATACGTTTTAGGCTAACAGGCTTAGAATACATCTGTGCGTTTCAATGGGCAATGCTACAAAATATCAACTCTGCACTGCCACAGCAGCTGGGAAAAGAAAACGGGAGGTAGACTCAGCAAGAAATGTGATGGCTAAAGCTACTAAAGATGCACAGGAGCAGTGTCAGGTGGAACCAAAGGGGCTGCTAAAATCTCGCTACTTCATTGCAGCAACAGTTGTTCTGGAAAGAGAAGAAGCGGAGACAGAAGATAGGGAGAAAAGTGAGGATGGAGACAAGAGAAGAAATGAATGATGCAGCCCCGTGAGTTGAAGAAAGAGCCAACAAATTACAGCAATGTCAGTAGTTTAGATAATCTCTGATGCCAGCTCAGCAAAAACAGACGTCATGTGAGCAATTTAACTATTTAGGAATTTTATTTCCAAAAAGTTGTTACGATGCAGGAGATACAGCTGAGGAGGCAGAGAACAGTGAAAAAGTAAAGCATGGAGAGAAGAGATAACCGCAGAGCAGCTCTGATGATCACTAGAGAAGAAGATTAAAACAAAAAGTAATGAATGTCTTGAACTTAAGTAAGAATATGACAAGATCTATAGTCAATCCCACAAGTAGTACAATTTCTTCCTGCATAGTTTTCCATGCTTGCAAACATTTTCATCCTTTAACCCCGTTGTTATTAAGTAGAAAGAGCTAAAGCTGAGGCGAGCAAACACGGAAAGAGACCAGAGAGAGCCGACAACTAGGAAGGCAGAAAGATCAAATGAAAACTGTGCATTAATGTGAGGTATGAGTGGGACAATAAGTCTGATGGCAATTTCCTAATCAGCATCAGCATCAGCTAGCTGTACATTACTTTACCTCAGCTTTCCTTATTTGAATCATTAGGGTCAATCAAATAAATTTGGATGATTGTGGCAAAAGGATGAATTATTCCCAAATATCTGTAACTAATTGAGGCAAATGAGATTTCAGATAAAGGCTTATGTGCAGCTAAAGTTTGGGATGGCTGGTTTTAGCTAGCTGGTGGTTTACTGCGGTAATCTAACCTTGTTTTTCTGGGACTAGAAATCTGAGGCTTAACGTGCTATAAAGTTTTAAGTTCAGGCTGTAGAGCCAAGCTTTAAACTATAGGAGTAGTTAGGTTTTAATATATTCCAAAGAATGTCTGCAGAGCTCCAAATATTGCTCTGGTTCTGAAACATGTTGAATTTTGATCAGAACTAAACAGAATTTTTTTAATCCTTCAAGAGTCTGAAAAACCAACAACAATCCTTTGTACCAGGCAAGGTTGAAACAACCGTACTGACATTGTAATCCATATATCTATGACAGACCACAGCTTTGTTTTTAAGACTAGAATTTGGTTGCTGATCAGCATCCTTGCTCTCGCTGTTTAAAAATAACGGATGGGTGTCCTTCCCAAAAAGGCTCAAGAATGGTTCACATAGTCTGAAGGCTCAATGCTTTGTGAGCTGTGAAATGGCTCATTTGTTCAGGCCAGCGTATTTGGGGGCAGCTGCACACAGTTACACAGTCCTGCCATGATGGCCGTCCAACAATCCGACACAGAGAAAACCGATTTAGGTCCAGTTACTGCGTTAATGTGGGATTCCCAGCATTATCAGCTCCAGCTCTCTGACTCACAATGTGATGAAGGCTAATTCCAAGGGGCTGACCTGTACTTACCCTCTTTCCTTTGACAGCTCTGTGAACACTTCATAATCTCTGATTATCTTTCCTTTTTTTTTGTCTGGATGAAAGGTTTTGATTGTAGCAACTTGTGATTTTTAAAATGTTGAGATCAGGTTAGGGATTTTTTTTCTGTAGATGAGGTGTTTCTGGATGAAATGGAGTTTTTTTTTTACTTGTAAAGTAAAGTTAAACTCAATAAATCCTAACAATGTCCTAACCAAAGTGCTTAAGACATGCACCAACGTCAGCATTGGGCTTGTGAGCGCTTCGACTGCTTGCATAGACGGAGAAGTGTAAATCCGAAGCTGAAAACTCCATTAGGCCGACCCAGCCGTGCATCCGTGTGCTCCAGTGCCAGACAGCTCTGTAAATCAGCGTTTCTTTTTCGAGCTCCACTGAAGAAAACAATATGGATAGTGTCTGGGTACTGAGCTTTGGGTCCATGGGGCACACACATGCCTACCCACACACTCTGAATAGAGGCACACACACCCTTGGGGCCTGGCTGCTGCAGTGTGAGACCAAATGCTCTGATCCAGGTTGAACTAACCACTGACATGTGCACCTGTCAGACATGGGCTGCTGAAGGTGTGTGTACTCTGTGGGTGAGCTTTTCAGTGTTATACCAGTCTGTAATGCCTGTAGCTCTACAGGATTAATTTCCCTTATTCTTCAAGTGCAGTGCTTAGGATTATTTGTTTTAATTTTCAACAATTAACCTGAACTACTACTTATGGGGCATGAGTTTATCATTTTACTTACCCCTGCTGCTGGAATTAACATAAATAAACCTCATCTTAATAACATAATATTTTACATTTATTCATACTCATTCTGACTTGGATATGCTAAATTTAGTAGTTGTCAAGTGCTCATAATGCAGAATATTATAGCTTTTTACATTTCTGCTCTCCATATAGTGACGCATGCTGCTAATAGAGCATGTAGTCATTGCTTGTTTGTAGCCTGCCAACTGTAGTTTTAAAACGTCTTTACATTAATAAGAGTGAGGTATGGTGACTCTCTGGCCACAAATTTCACAAATTGTCTTTCTTGTAAGCAAGGAAAACGTGTTGTAGATTTCTTTCAGCCAGCTTACTGGCAGTGGGCCGCAACAGGCTTATGCTCCAATCCGCCGAAGAAAACTCAGGTCACACCAGCATACATCTCATTAAACGCACTTTAAACCATAGGAAGGGTAAGATGGGAAATTGTAGTGGTTTTGAAACTATAACCTTTTTAAACCTCAGTAAGCCTTGAAACCAGTAGCTAGCTCATGCCTGCTATTTATGCACATTCTCTAAACAAAAACACTCCGCACTCACATGAGCATACATCCACACATGCATATGCACCGACTGTAAACTAAATGGATTTGGAGTGGGTCCGTCCGTCATAATCTGTTGGCCAGTAAAGGCTGACTGAGGCCTAGCAGGTGCTAGACACTTGTCTGTGGAATGCAGAGGACCAGACCTCAGACCTCCCACTAGGAATATGTGAGTGTGTGTGCCGGGTGGAGGGTGTGTGGGTGGCAGTCACCACCTGCTCTCAAGCTAATTTCAGTTTTTCTCAGGACCAAAACATTGCATTGCACTCACAAGACGCTCAGTGGAAATTATGACAAGCAGAGCTGCTAAATTGGTAGAATTATTTTAAGAAGTAAAATACATAATCCTTAATTTATAGGAAGTTTGATTATGCTACCTGACATCTGACCAATACCTGTTTACTTTCTATTTGCAGTCAAGGTGTAGTGGTATGGGTTTGGTTAATTTTCTATGCTTTATCTGACTAAAAACCTCTATCAAATGCGAAATAGTACCGACAATAATATTATCACATATAAAAAGGTCAATAAGAACTATTTTTATTTCTATTATTATGTTTGAGATTTTTAAAGTAACATGTAGCATGTAAAAAATAAATCCTTACTTATTACACAGGAATGTGCTTGTGCTTTAATGTCTTCCTCTGAAGAACAGGTTTGAAATGTACGAGTAAGTAGATTCTGATATGTTCTATTAAAAATGTCTTCAGAGAAAAGAGCTCCAGAGACGGGGTAAAAAAAAGTGCTTTGGTACTGTAATCCTGTTTTTATTTTGAACAACAGACATTTTATTTAGAATGAGCCAGAAAGTGCATCTTTAAGCTCCACTGGGTTACATTCCTCTACCAAAGTTACGTTTTACAATTAGAGGCTAAATAAAGGCAAGATCATGTCTAATAACCTGTCCTTATTATGACAACTTGTCCAGAGACAGAAATACCTTAATTTAACTTTTCCACTTGTAGAATGCTTGTCAGGGCCATTTCCATATAATCGTTAATATTATAAACTGTTACTCGCTGTAACTGAAAATTCAAACTTTTTTTCCCCTCTGTTCATTAAATGCATCAAAACGGAGTACTCCCACCGGTTTTAGTCTGTAAATGCATATACCGCATGTACATTAATGCAGTTATTTGATGATTTAATGCATAAATGGGAATAATCTAGCAATTCCTCAATTTTCTGTTGGATTCGAAAAAAAACATTTGTTTTGATTCTTTAATATTTTAAAATGGTAAATTGCCCATAGGCACAATGACATGTGTTAAGGGGAAGCTGGAATCGAACCCACAATCTACTCTACCCACTGAGCCGCAGTCGGCCAATCCAAACAAAAGTAATGAAATTGGCTGACCTCAAAGAAAAAGCGCCTGGAAAAGCCTCAATCAATATTTAGACTTAAATTAATTAATAATGTTAATTTCAGGTTTTTGGATTTTCAGATAGTTTAAGTTTAGCTTCATTAAGATAAAACCTTTATTCAGTTTTTTACATGCAAAACAGGATTAAAGAATAAGTTACATCATGAAAATGTTAAAGCCCCCAAAAAAGATAAACAATCAGGTTTTTGGTGTGTGCTGTGCTGCCTTTAATCATTGCATCTCTGTGAGCGTGTATGCCTCAGCCTGCAGAAGTCTTTTCCTGTAGCTCAGCATTAAAAATACCATTAATTCCAGCTTATCACTGCAACAGTGTGCAGCTTGTAAATGAGTGTGAATCAGCAGAAAAGCATTAATGTAGATTAATGCTACCTGCCTGCATTCTGGCATCCTCTGTGGACGCCAATTAGCAGCAATAATCACCTTTTCATGGTCTGCGCTCTTAGTAGGTCATCACCCCCCTCCTGCCTCCACGGTACTACCACTTTCACCAAATACACGATAATGAGGAAAGTTTGGAGGGTGTTAATGTTATTTCGTTGTTGTCTTTGTGGGCGTTAGTTGTTGTTCTGTTTTTCTAGTCATTGAAAAGCACAAGTAAATGTGTTAATGTGCGCATTGCTCAACATAATTCAGGTTGTTTTTGCATGTGTGAACCATTACACACAGAGAAGCTTCTGCTGTAAAACAGGGTTGAAGTGTTGAGTTATTTCTCCCTCTTTTCCTTCCTCTTCTCCTTCCACTCATTTTTCTGGTGTCAGGATGACTGATGGTGGCCAGCAGAAACGGGTGTCCGGCATTATACCTCCGACAAATAACCACGGCCTGCTTGGCCAGGCCTTGGACCAGACGGAAATCAATATTTCACCATTTAAAATCTATCAAAGGAGGATTTTTTTTTTTTTGAGTGTCGCATGCGCCTGCGTTCCCTTCCACCTTCCACCCACCGCTGACCGCCGTTCCCCAACCCCCCTCAATGCTAGTGCCACGTCGCGAGCACTGAATCAGACACTTTGTAGCTGCAACCAGTAATCAATAAGCCAGCACCTTCACAGATCCTCACGGCAGTCGCCTCAGAGCGGTGATGGATGGCGAGGAAGGTCGCGATTCATTTTGTCAGCCCATTAAGCTGGCGAATTTCTGTCCACTTCATCCCACAGATGATCATTTTTCACACTTCATAAGAAGCAGAAATGGGCTGAGGCGAAAGAGAGAAGAAAAAACGCAAGAGGAGCCGTGGACGGAAAAAGGAAAAGCAGAGATTGAAAGGGGAATATGGTATGGAAATAAGCAGACAAAACGAGGGATGACAGATAGTAAGAGACGGCAGGAAAAAAGGGAAGAAAATTCAGAGATGTAAACCTCGTCCAGTAGAAGGAAAAGGAGGAAGTACCTAAGGTCTGTAACAAAAACATTAAAGTCACCAGTTTGCTTTGGCAATCACATTCAAACTCCTAATAAATGATTAGGCTGATTTATTAAAACCTCACCAAACTGCTCAGAATAAGCTAAAACAACAACAAAAGTGAGCTTTACAGAGCCCTGCAGCATCTGTGCTGTGTGTTACCAAATCAGTCAGGGGGGAAATTGATTTTTTTCCCCCTCCTCACACTGAAAGAATTTTATCGCCATAAAACACACAAGGGCAAAGTAACCATGAAGAGCTCCCACTAGTCAAACATATTATGTTTACGAAACAGCAAAGTGGTGCATTAGTTGAGCTATAACACACTCCAGCTCAGGAAGGTATGCTACTATTACTTGGCTGCATGTTTGGTTATAATAACTGTGCAGTACTTAGCTCTGTGTTGTTTATCAGCTGAGAGAAAGGGATTAAATCAGAGCGAGAAAGACAAACCTTAGTTCCTTTCCTCCTTCCTTTCTGTTTCCCTACACCTTCTGCCATCTGCATTAATGTTTCTACCACCTCCTTATTTATTATCATCATTCCTGCCTCTTTTGGCCCGACTCCCAAAGAACCACGGTGTTCTTGTTGGATCGGGCTCGCCTCGAAAAACAAGCGACAGCTGCTGTGTGAGTATGTGTGTTGTGCGCTTGCGTGGATTCTTGTGTGTGTTCCCTTCACCGTGTTCTCGCCCCATATGTTGGCCCTCACCTGCTGCCGGGGCGAGGATTATCAGATACAAGCCCTTATTAAAAGTGGATTTGTTTACCGTCCTGCTCGAAAACAAAAACAGTTCGTCCGTATACCGGGGGCGCGCCCAGGACCCCGGGACAAGCCATAAAAATTACATGGCGGCGGTCTGAAAATATAATTTTTTTTAAAAAGTTGGATATTTTTATGATGTTTGGTCAATTTAAGCTCTGCAACATGTGGCTCTTTGGACCTTCTACAATGGCTCTTAATAACTTTGGCTGAAAATAATAAAGAACCAATTAATGTTTTCTAAATATAGATATAATAACAAATGCAGGTTTTAGCAGATTTCTTTTGTTTTTTTATGCAATAATTGCATTGAATTTTCGGGACAGAATGACACTAAAAGTACCAGTAATATTTGTTAAATCTATTTTTGATCTCATTAAGTTGAAATCTTTAATTTGTTTTACGTAATTTTCCACAAATATAAACATCCCATAGAATAAATGTATCAATTCTCTTTTTGCAAAGGTTTTTATTTTTTTCTTTATTTTAAAACCTAAAAAATACATTTTTCATCTTAAAAGGACAGCAAATGTCCTATAGAAGAAAAAAAATTAAAAGTTGTCTTTTTTCAAGAGATTGTGTAACATTTGTTGCTCTAAATGAGTTTTATTTTGCTTGCTTAAACACACATTTTTAGTTCCGCCCAGAACTGTTCTGAGGGCTTTGAAAAGGCCCTTTTTGTCATGATGTCATCTATTTTAGAAAGTGCACCAGACCCCACTGCAGCAAAACACAGCTGCAACATGATGCTGCCACCCCTGTACATTACAGTTGGAATGGTGCAAGTTTCCCCCTTTTTCCAAATGTGACGATGGTCATTATGGCCAAACATTTCAATTTTAGTTTCATTGGACAACATGGCATACCTCCCCAAATTAGGGTCTTTGTCCCTAAGTGCATTTTAGAACAGTAATCTGGCTTTTTTATGTTGATTTTAGAGTAATTGCTTCTTCCTCGGTGAGTGGCCTTTCAGCCCATGTTTGGACAGGACTCACTGTGGAGAATGACAATGTAGAGATATGGTACCAGCTTCAGCCAGCATCTTCTCAAGGCCTCTGGCTGTTGTTCTGAGGTCGATTCATACATTTTGCGCCAAAACACATTCATCTCTGGGACACAAAACCTGTCTCCTTCCTGAACAGTATGATGGCCCGACATTCCCATGGTGTTTAATGTCCAGAGTTCTCTTCCTGATATCATGAGTGGTTAAGTATATTCTGACATTTACAAATATTAATAAAGATTTTATTCCTAACTCACCTAAATCAAAGAAAAGTTTAGTCTGATTTAATGTCAGCCAGAAAAAGGGTTATATGTCTTTTTACTCCGTGTATATAATGTATGTAATATGCAATCAGACATATTAGAGATGAAACTGTTTCTGTATTTGGGTAGCATGATAATAACAAATACAGACTTTTCTTTGATTGTCCATGTATACATCAAGTTAAACACTTCACCCTAACCCCACGTTTCCTACCAGTCTTTAAGTGGTCAGTATGAGTAGAAAGGTGCTATAAAAATTCAGTCCATTTACATGACCAATGACTTATATTGTTTAGCTCTTATTTTGAAGCAATGACGCCATGAAAATATTCATATATTTAGAAATATTTTGGGTGGAAAAACCCAAGTCATTGGCCTTTTTTTTAGGGCAACACTGTTTTGAAACAGGTGTTGGCAAAAATATATGAAAGTAAACGAGTCAGTAAAATGAATTACCTACGGGCTAGATAACATGTCTAATTAGCAAGTTAATGTCAGTTTGTGATCCTAACAGTGTAACTGCACAAAAAGACGACTGACAGAAAGTGAACAAAAGGAGCTCTAGATGTAGTTTTTCTCTACTGCGGACATCACACTATATTTTAAAACAGCCCGGTCTTCTGGGGTTTTAACTGACTGACTGATTTCAAACATGTTTAAGCTTTGATTTTTAAAATATTTATGTCAGAGACTGGTTTAAGGTCAGTACCTGGCTCAGTACACGACACAGAAGGACTATCAACACAATAAGCTGTGTTTTCTCACATGTACAGTCATATGTTTCTCTGTATCAATATATGGATGTATGCTTAGATTTAAAAGATAACATTATCATAGCCATAGTAGCCAATATTTTAGCAACATCTGATCTGATGCTTTAATAATTGTTGCTTTTGTGCATTTAAGAAAAAGCCAGTTGATCTTGTTACAGTTTTTTTTTACGATACCAAGATATTTCTGCTCAAGGTTTATTACCCAGTTAGAATGTCATAAGCAGCTCCACTGCACCACTATTATAATTTTCTATCTTTATAAGGGTACCTCTTTTAGATTGCTCTTCTCATTGCTCTAAAATGTACTTACTGAGTAAGCATATCAATTATTAAAACAGTTTTGAGAAATTATTTGCTTGTACACACCAGTTGTAGTATTTTAGAATGTGACTAAGTTTTTGAAGTATTCTTGAATGCACCTCAAAATCTTGCAAGCTGGAAATTTCAGAGTCTAGGTGCACCTTAAACATGGCATGGTTGTTGCTGGTATAATAACTTCTTATATGTAGTCCACCAGGTCTCTGGTTGTTCTTGTGTCAATAGTTTAAACATGCCTTCTAATAACTGTGTGTGTTTGTGGTCCAAGTCATTCTGAGTTTGTTGAGATGTGCAGCTCACAGCTACGGCTGTCTACGCCTGCTCTGCAGAGGTGAGAGAAGAAAAGTAATTAGTAATGCTGTGCTGACAAACTCCTGCAAAGAGAAGAGCCACAGTTTGTCTGACGTGTCGCTGAAATTAGAGCTAGCTGTGTTTGTGGAAACGCATGTTGGCAAAGGCGTACCCTGCTCACTGTTTACTGTTACAATAACAGTTACTGGCAGCAGTAGTTAGTTTGTTTTTAATTTTAAAGTCAAATTAATATTACACTAACCTACACTCGGGCACCGGTTCTGAACAACTAAAAACAGTAAGAAAGAAAATATTTAATAGCAAAACTATTGCTATAAGTTGCTGTAACTATATAGATTGGGATGAACCCTCATTTTCCAGATGTCTTTCTTTGTTTGCCGTTACAACGTGTCCACACTATTCTTCAAGGATTTTAGCATCTCAGGCATTAAAGAAAAACTCCTTTGGGCTTTAAGAGACTTAAACAAGTTAAAGGAGTCCATTCAGCTGGCGAAATTTGTTATAGATATACAGAGCATATTTTGACACTTGACATTTTCTATTCTAACAAATTTTACATCCAAGCAGTCTTTTGCGATTGCAGAATGGGTCCTGGAAAGATTGAGATGGTGATTGAATTAAATATATCGTGCGGCTCTAACATAAACTTTCTTTTTTCTCCCCCATTTCTTTTGTCTCCCAATAATCTCATCTCTCCCAAATGTGTAAAGTCTCTGGTAATTCTTGTTGAAACCTTTTACCTCGCAAACTAAAAAATAAATATTATAATTAATTACAATATTTTTATCTAACCCTCCTTCAGTTCCAGGTTGATTGGATCCATTCACCCCCTGCACCACAGTCTAAAAAGGCACTTCATTTCAGTGTGATCTCTCCAGTCATTTTACAGCCATGAAAAGTTTAGGTAAAGGAACTGAATCTGAATCAACTTTTTAAGAGTTATGGCAGTGCTGCATCTTTCCCACTCACCGTAAATCAGATGAAATACAGTAGTAAACACTGCACGGCATTTAAGTATTTCGATGGGGGCTGCAGGCTGCTCAGAGCTACCAGTCTGCAGGAGCAATGTGGAAAGACATGAAGTATCATGCAGTTTGTTTACTGCAATGAGGCTCCCCGCGACACAAACAGCTTCCCAGTGGCTTATTGTCTGTCCAAAACTAACTGTGATCTCTTTATGTGGAGCCATCACAGTCAGCACATAGCCGAGACAGCAGAAACTGATAAGAAAATAGATTACATGGGGGATGGAACTCTGGTCATCCCCAAAAATGATGGTGTCCTATCCTTCAAAGGTACCAAAGAGCTATATGTTATAGTTAAAATCACTGATGTTGTTAGGGATGCATTCGGTGGCGAATTGCATGCTAAACCGGGGGGTTCAAAGCTATATACCTTTACAAATTTGGTTCCCTATTTTATTACATAATCTGGTTTGCCAGACCAGCAATATTTGGAGCATAAAACTTGTGATGCTTTTGATGCAAATATATAAAAAAAAATGAATCAGTCTCACAAAAAGTAAAACAAAATCAATGACAAGCCATAAAGCAGCACCCAATTTTCCCTCCCAGGTTGTTAAACCTTCCAATTAACTTTAACTAGCTCTTGCTATAGATAAAATGTTATATTTTAAAAATAAATAGTAATAGACATGATTTTGTATAATTTTTACACAAAACACTAACAGTAATTTTGCTGGCTTCTAACTTGCCAGATAACAGAATATTAATGTCATGCTAATGCATGCTAGCTATGACATTACTAACACCAGGTGTGGATTTAGTGACTAAATTAAAGAAGAGAAGTCACTGCAAAATGTCTAAAAAACGAACTAAATGTAAAAGCAACTTTGTAATCAAAAAATATAAGTCCACCACTTACCTGATAAAAATGGTCCCAGATTTATCCTTAAAGAAGACAACTTTGTATGAGACACACTGTCCTTGTTAGACACTATGGACCTAAGAAGACACAAAATGTTGCATAAGAAGTATAAGAACAGAAAATTAAACCCAAAACACAAACAGTTTTAAAATGGACTACTGGCCGATTTTTTAGTTAATAGAAACATAACTTGCATTGCAGTAGAATTGTTCCAGAATTGTAAACCTGTATGATCCTTATATATATGTTACACAGGACAGAACAGCCCACAATAGACTAGTTTTACTGTGAAACCCACTGACTCTACATTAACATACTGTCCATGCTTCAGCAGTAAACAGCTGTAGTCAGTACAACAGTTTTGCTTTTGAAAGAACAATAATATTTACTGTGTAGGTTTTAGTATATATTTTTTAATTTCATGAAAAACTATATTTATCAGTCGTTTCAATTTATTTGCTTTTGATGTTAAATAACTGCTTTTATTTTATAAAACAATTTTCTTTGTTTTCCTTTTGTATGTATATCTGTTCATATTTACTTTTTACCTGCTTCTTGGCTGCTCCTCTTTTCCTCTATCTCATCTTCTACTTCCTTTTCTGTTTACATTTAGCTTCCAGTGGAATTTAAGTCCCTTCTCTTGCTGTAATCTGCTTTTTGTGTCCTCATTTCTCGTTTTTGTCTTGGCCTTTTTCTAGTTTTACTCAGATTCTCAAATGTATTATTTATACATCTTTGTATAAATAAATCCCTGCAATAATGCAGTGAAAAAAATAGCCATCTGTGGTGGTAATTTGTCGGTCAGCAAGCCTTCAGCAGCACATGAAATAAAAATTGTATTGGATACCCTTGGCACCAATGCTCAATGAATGCAAACACTGCTTCTCTGCTACAGATAGGACTCCACTGTTCAAAGGGGTGTATGTGACCAGACGTGGATAAAAGCAGAGGAACAAGAGATAAATGGTAGCGGAAAAAGGTAAAACGGGTAGAGAAGCGATGTCAGCATCTGTTCTGCAAATTAACGGGGACTGTGACAAGTTAACATGATGAAACAGAGAGGGAGAAGGAAGTGAATGAGAGAGTGGTCGGTTCCCTGAGCACAATGGGGATGAGAGGGAGAAAGGGATGATTTAGTTCAGATTATATTGCTCTATCAAAAAGGTGTTTTTTTGCTTTCCGTTTATTGTACTCTAGATCATATTTGTGTGAGATCGTATCAGTGTACGACTACACATAGAAATTGCAGTAAATGCTTCTTTTTGATGCACATTTTTTTTGTTTGACTATTACCACTTTTAATGTATGGAATACCTCTCTTTTACATCTATCTTATTGTTTTTAGGCGTATTAAGAGAGGCCTCGCTTCTGGTTTATTAAACTGTACACAGATGCAGACATTTAATAAAGTAGCTTGGCAGTTGTTGGTTTGCTTGTTTCTGAGATGAAACCTCTATATTACACATTACAAAGTGCGTCTCTCAATTCTGTTTCTGCACCCACTTTGAGGCGTTTACCAGCATCACCAGAAGGGGGCAGGAAACCACTGGTCTAAACTCCCTGCAGGCCATAAAAAGAGGAAGCTGCAGGCCTCCACCTCTGGCTGCCTGGCTTCACTTTTAAAGGATTATATGTGAAACATTTGTGATGATATTAAAAAGGGTTATTAATTATTATATTTAAAATATTTAAAAAAGCTTAATTTTTAACCTAGTTTTTTTTTTTAAGAAGAAAATATAATATAAAAAGTTAGAATCTGAACATTGTTTCTATTAAAATATTAATAAAAAAGCGATTGCTTGAATTTGTTGTTTTTTTGCAAGGAGAGTCTGTACATGTTTTTGTAATTGTATTTTAACATCTGAAACAAGTAATAAAAATAGTGTTTTTATTTTAATTTTTATAGAACTTACTGAAATGATATACAAGCTATTTTATGTAGTCAAAAGCAGATTAGGAAATTAAAAATGGGTTTGAGTTGTCTTTCATATTTACCTTATAAAATCACCTGCAAAGGAAAACGAAAAATTGTCCCATTTGCTTACAACTCATACACACACCTAACTTCGTGCTAGCAAATTATATGCTTCAGCTTTTGATGTCACCACCCATATATGGTAGGGGTGAGTGTTTTTGAAATCCGGCTCATAATATGAAAAAAAAATGTTTTAAATAAATCCAAACTTCAGACAAATTTAGATATGTGCTCTTGTTTGTGTGTATTTGCTTTCTGGTGAAAAATACATCCCCCAGGAAAGCAGGGAAGGGCTCCTCCTACAGTCACAGTATTTGATGGTAGCAGAATTATGTACTTGTTTAGGAAAAAAAAAAACGGGTTCGATTATCATTGCCTTTATGCTCCTCAAATCCCATTTAATTTTATACCACTAAAAAAGTTCTTATTGCAATTTAATATCTTGTATTTTTCGTCAATGAACCATTATAAACTGTTTTTCATAACATGTTTTTAACATCCAATTACCAACACATTCATGGATCAGAGAGAATTTATTTTGTTATGCCTAATTTATTTTTAAAGTTTCTAATTCTTTTAATGTGGATGAAAAACTGACCCCGTTATGTCAATAAACACGTATTTATCACATGTGCAAAAAGGGGTTCCATTAGAAAAATGTGGCATTTAGGTTTTAATAAATGAGAAGTCAGGCACAGGTTAAGCAGCTCAGAGGCGGGGACAAAGAGCCAATTTCCTTTCTGCTTGTCACCTTTTGTGCCGAACAACATTGGAGGATTGAACCCGTCAATCAGGACAACCCAGCGTGTTGCCCCCGCTGCAAGTCAATGCATGAAAGGCTTTTTAATAATGGTAATTTAGTAAAACAGGGAAAAACATGTCATGTTGGTAGCAAAACGAGAACACTGTAAAAATTAAACGATAAAAAAAACTTAACTTATAACTTTGTCTGAAAGTGAGCAATGTTTTATAAATATGCACGTTTGCATTGGTAAAACAGAAACGTAAAATAAAATTGCTGAAATATTCTTTAAAATAACTGAGGTTGCATGTATTACTATAAAATAAATCCTTAAAAAAAACTAACTTAAAATATCACTCACTCAATAGTTACAATTAAATATATTGCAGCTTGTTTGATTCAGTGCTGGGTGACTGAAAAAAAAAGAAAGTGTGGTGAAACTGGGTGCAGAAGCACAGATTGGAGAAACTTCCCTCGACCGGCCAAGCATCAAAGTGAAGACATTGTTTAGGAGCAACAATGGCTGCCGTCACAGTCCAGGAGTCGGTGTGGTGTTGCGTGTTTGCGCTCCCAGGGACTCCCCCCCCCCACCATCCTGACGGCGAAATCACTGGATTATCAAAGCAGCAGATGCAAACTGCAGTGAACAATATCGTCCGCAAAACCTCTGAGGGGGAATCCTCCAAGGCCTGTCTGCAGGAGACGCAGACAAAGAAAGTTGGGACTCAGGAAACTCTTGTATTTAGTTTAATCTCTAAGATGAACCACTTTTGTTTTAGACTTGACTTCAGTTGTCCTTTCATTGTAGAAGACATTGCAGTTTTCAC
Source organism: Crenichthys baileyi (assembly GCA_036173005.1). Lineage (NCBI taxonomy): Eukaryota > Metazoa > Chordata > Actinopteri > Cyprinodontiformes > Goodeidae > Crenichthys > Crenichthys baileyi. The sequence goes on along the minus strand of JAHHUM010002890.1, from coordinate 588,606 downwards.
ACCAGTTGCAAAGAAATCTGGGTAATTCCCTATTTATATATTTTACGACCCATTGTTTATTCAGTTCTGTGTGCTAAAATGCAACCATCTGGTTGTCTTTACAAGGTTAAAACAAATCCCACAAATTATAAGGGAACAGTCAATCTTTATCCAGGGATGGTCTGTCCCAGTCAGCTGCGAGCATATGGGAATGCCATTAAAGTCTGATTTGCTGTGTCGACATCCTTATAACCTCTGGGATGCTTCAGCCATGGAGGTCCAGGCTATACCATGCCTTCCTTACACTTCAAAACTATAGACAGCCTGGTGGGGATAATGCAAAACATAGAGATGAGCTGGAAGAGAGAAAAAAACAAGAGAATGGGAATAAAAAGGGGGTCAAAGGCATGTACGTAATAGTGTGAGAAATCTGGATGACTTCTAGGAGCTGCTTTGACTGAAAAATAGTCTGTTTGAGAGACAGAAATCCACAGAGAAAGTCCACCTGGGCATCTGGCGGCCTGAACAGGAAATCAATACCGATCAGAGAAACGGCAGCATGCACAAACGTGCACGGAGGTTCAGTGGATAGAACTAACACTTATCACACCTTATTAGCTGCTGCTCGGGAGAACGGTAACAGAATTGATCTCTGGGTCAATTAATGGGGCTCATTAACGTTTTAATGAAGTTTGGCAGGAACAAGAAGGAAAGGGGAGCAGGGAGCAACAGTGTGAATATGGAGAAAAAATAATGCAGATAGTGTAGGAGAGAAAAATAGCATCATTTCAACTTATTTAAACTTGTAGAAAGCGAAAAGAACAAAATTTATGGCTTTGCATATAACTAATATGTATCCACAAAATTGGAAAAAAAATGTACTTTATATTTCGCAATTTGTACTTTAAATACAGTATTGCTTATTCAAGAAGCAATATAATGCTGAAGCCTTCAAAACAGTATATATCTTACAATGTATCGTTTTTGTAATAATGTAATGTTAATGTATTCTATATATTTTATTTATACTTTTAAGCAGTGAAAAGCATTTTATATTTGATAAATAATCGAAATAAGGATCCAAAAATAACAGAAAATAAAAAGAATACGCTCACAATAGATGTAACAGACATTTATCTTTCACCTAAATAATGACTGCAATCAAACAAAAGCTGGGAGAAGAAATACGAGCTGTGGAGTTGAGACTTCCACATTTATTTTGTTTCCGTGTTGGAAGAGGAAGAAGAAGATGAATACAGCGGGAGGCCGGTCGGATTCAGGAGGAAGAGGGCGTCTGTGATCACTACAGTGTGCCAACGAGGAAGAAAAATGATGTGTGTAATGGTTTCCTTTCTACTGCGGCAGCTGATGGGGTGTCCTGTGCCTGAGTAGTGTCTTTGAAATCACAAACTATGGGCTCGAGAAGTTTTCCTCCCTTTGGACAAAAACCCGTTGGGTTGTGGAATGTGTTTCTTGATAACTTGGGTCACAAGAAGGAAGCTGCGTCCCTTAGCTTTAAAACAGTTGCTTACGTCTGCAGCTCATAAAGTCTAGGGAGGTTTAACTAAAAATGCATTGGGAGTGTATCGCTTTGCATGTTTATGCCGGACGACAAGCGTACAAACAGACAAATAGTGTAAAGGATGGTATAAAATATTTCCTTTGCAAGTTTCCACAAAAGGCTGTTTTGTTTCTTTGTTTCAAAGATGGGTTGTGATAGTCTTGCTAAGTACAAACACTGGCAGCAGCTTATCACCTTTTACCATAGTAGCTTAGTAACTGTACATCTGTTCTTATTAGTAACCAGAAGATGGTTTCACTGTGATCATAAAGTGATAAACATGATAACCAACAATACTCAGGTAGGGTATAGTGTTTAAAACAATAAAAATACATTTTCAGACCTTTTTTATGTAAACCCTTTAAAGAAAGTCAGAGCAGACCAGCAGTTTCTGAAGTATTCAGACGGGCCCGTCTCTGACCCAACAAACATGCCATGTTCGAAGTCACTTAAGTCCTCTTTGTTTTCCATTCTAATGCTTATTTTGAGCTTCAGCAAGTCGTCTTCACCACATCTAGATTAGGGCGACACAATATTAGACAGTTTTACGATGGCGATAATATTGGTAAATATTGCGATGATGAAATCAGTTGCGATATACGCTTGTTTTCTTCTTTCCTCTCTTTCTTATCTGTGCTCCCATCACTCTGTGACCTTTTTGGTTGATGACATTTGTGTCTGGTTTGAGCATCTGATGCTGTGAGACTCTGTCCAGCTGGCTAAACATTACATTAGAACAACAGTTGAATGTTTGGTTTCAACTGTGTTGGTTTTCCTTTTCTTCCTCACTATATAGTGGTCTGTGCTTTCTCCACTAATGACTAGGAATGTGTCCACTAAGGATGCTCACTGAACAGCAGTTCTGACTTTACAAATTATCAATGGTCTAATGAGAAACATTATGATATTTATATTTATAGTCAAGTCCATCACACAGAGCCCTTTCTCATTGATCGGTATACATTATTATCAATAGCTCGGGTATGAAGGTTAGTGATAGCCTGTGTCTGTGTTTGAGACTCTTATTTTGAATTAGGAAAGGAAATAATTCTTGAGTTGTTGCCCTCTTGTGTTGACAAGGTCAACTAGCCTAGACAGCCTTAAAATAGTTTTTTATTTGCTGATAGAAAACAGAAACATTGACGACCTGAAGGACAAGATGCAAAGGCTTTGTAAGCACTGCAAAAATACCATAAAGACCTGTTAGCCGCTAAGTAGTGGGGATTATGGTCACATTGAAAATTTAAACGGTGTTGTTCTAAACCTTTATGCATGCAAAACATTTATGTGTGGAACTCCATGTTCCACCACGCAAATTGTTAAAAGCGGCTCCACAACAAAGCAGAGTCCCAACTTTCACTAAAGTCTACAAAATGAAATCCTGACAGATTCTTAGTTGGCCCCTCACTCACTTGTAACATCGAGCTGAATGGAAACATCACTAGTATGAAGAAAATAAAGTTATGATCTGGTGACCATAGATTTTAACCAGCCCTAAATGTCATAGCAGCAGACATGCGACCATACTGTTAATCCCATGATCCATTTAAGTACAATTTGGACACCAGATTATCAATTCTAAAACAATGATTTAAATGTTTACATTTATTACCATTATTTATTGAATCTTAAGCAGCAGCCTTTGCCATTTTCAAGGCTATAATTTCATTAGTTAATAGTATCTAATCAGAAGTTAGTTATATCTAAACTGGTCACTTTTTAAAATTCTCATAATAAAATCAAATTATTGTCAGAAAATTAGATTTTTCTTTTGCTCACTGTTGAATAAAGCCTGAGCTGATAATTCTACACTGAACAGAGGTTCTTTAAAACACAGTTTGCGATTTATTAAAGCTTTATGCATGCTTTTTTTTGGCATTAAGCAGGAACATCACATGGACTGGTCAAACCTGCACTGAGACCCTCTACACTGATTACAAAGTTGTTAACCTTTTACTCAGATTAGTGAAAATCAAAAATTGGGATTTTAAGTTTTCTGAAAGATGCTGTTTAAATCTTGTCTCATGCTTGTGAACTCAGTGTTGTGTATCATCTCATCCCGTGAGTTGGATGTGTCTCTTCACACCCCTGCTATTTACAGAGCTTCAACTTAGTCTCTGTAGGGGTTTATACATCCCTTCTGCAACATAAATGTCCATCCAACAAAAGGCATCAGGGTTTAGTCTTAGCAGCAGCTTTAAAACAATTATATGCATTTTGATATTTCAATTTTTTATATAGTCTTCTCTATCAAGCATGCCCTTATTCATGTGTTTGTTTTCATCCTAGAAATAATTTGCACATAAAATCTTATCATATTTCACGGTTCATCATGGTTGAATTCTTGAGTCCAGTGTGCATACCGCCCCTCTCCTCCCCCCCTGCCCTCCCCTTTTTCTTTTCAATTCCTTCGGATCCCTGCTCTTGGCTTTGACCTTTTCCTCATCCAGTGCAATATTTTCAAGGAGCTGAATGTCAGCCAGCGTCAGAAATGGCTCCCTACCCGAAGCGGCGTCAATTTCAGCCTTGTTAGGCCCCCACACTCGTATGTGCGCGCGTGTACACGCACACAGCGGCGGGGCCAGCAGCGTACAATGTAAACCGATCCCTCTTTGGCTGTCAGCTAACAAGTGGCTACCCGCTGGGTGAAAAAAGGGCATGGTGAGAAATGCTCTCAATCACTTCAAATTAATCCCCCCCCCCCCAGCACCATCGTCTTTCTTCGAAGCGACTTGAAAAGGACAGTTTCTCCATGAAGTGTGTGAAGGGGGCACTTAGGCCTCCTCCTGGCTCTGATATTGATTTATTATCCTCGTCAACAACATGTACGACTTGAGGGCCTTGCAGCAGACCTGTTGGCATCAGGGAGTCATTAGCTGCAAGCGCTGAGAGACTCAGGCTCACCCTTACAGCAGCAACAAGGCAAGGTGTTTGAAATGTGCACTAATAATGAAAGAATTTCAAGCCACAGTTTCCTCTGTAATCTCTTTCCTTCATCAAATCCACCCTGTTGTGATTTCCAGACAGTTCTTCTATCATGCTAATAGTGTGGATAATGATAATAAAGGCGAGTGTGTGTGCCTGTGTGTGTGAGTGTGGCGGTGTGCCTGATCAGGAGCGTCCCTGCTTGAAATGATTAGAAGGTTGGGGCCATTATGAGCTCCTCTCTGCCTTTTGTATCTGCTGTAATGAATATTGAGGGGGGCCGGGAGGGGGGCTGTATTTGGAGCACTTTGAGGAACTAACAGCCTTTTTAATCCTTTAATCCTGAGGAAAACCAATTTCACCCCTATACACACACACACATACACACATGGTTTGAAAGGGGTTTCACTGAACCTACTATGTGTGTTTAACCTGCTCTCGTTAATTTCCCGGCTCACGGACCTGGTGATCCTGGAGATTAGCTTCATTAAAATCACATATTGTACGCACCGTTGTATGGTGTGTGTGTGTGTGTGTGTGTGTGGATCAAGTGAGCTGATAAGGAAGGGACGCTGTTGTTGGTGGGGGGGGTTATCGCCCATGTAGGTCCTGCCACACACACGCTTTCAGATGACCCTCTTCCACCCTATATGTGGTGCAGTCAGCAGTATTTAGTGTAGACCCATCCACACTTAGCTGTGGGTTGTCTGCTGTGATGAGTGGCTACAGACTGAAAGTTTAAAGACCTGAGCCAGCTGCACTAATGACTCAGAGCCTCAATTCAAGGTGTACCAATGCTCTTGGTTAGGGACCTCCTGATTAGGACTTTTTTTTGTCCCACATACTGATCAGGGCAGTTGCTGAAAAATTAGGCCCAGTCCAATATTTCAGTCTATAAAATAAAATGCCACACTCAGTTTTTCAATTTGTTTCCAGTTATATTGTTAATCGTTATTGAACTGGATAAATTTACCCTTTGAGCAAACCACGTAGCACATTCTGTGACAGTGTTGTTGGAATGTATCTGTCTTACAGATTTCTTCTGTTTTTACTTCTTATCACACTTGCATGTTTCAGGTCATTAAACTAATTATATCAGATAAAGATAACCTGAGAAAATATACAATGCAGTTTTGAAATGATAATTTCCTAACAGGAAACAGCTACCCAAACCAACATGGCCCTGTGTGAGAAACTAATTTTCTCCTGAACCTGATAACTGGCTGTGCTACCCTTGGCTGCTGCATTTGTGATAACAGAATTCATGGTTCCATAAATTACAGCAAGTCATCCAGGTCTTGAAAGCAGTCCCAGACCATCACACTACCACCACCGCTATATTTAGCTGATGTAATATGATGTTCTTTTTCTGAAATGCTATATTAATATCATGCCAGATGTTAAAGGATGCATACCTTTCCAAAAAGTTTTACTTTTGTCAGTCCACGTCATATTTCCCCAACAGGTTTGGGGATCATCAAGATGTATTTTTGCAAATGTAAGATGGGCCTTGGAACTCTCCTTTGGATGATATTTTTGCCCAGTCTCTTTTTTTTATTGTTGTAACTGTAGCAATTGAGACCTTAGGTTTTCTGGATGTTGATCTAGGTTCTCTTGTGACCTCCTGGATAAGTCAAGAGTTCGCTCTTATTCGGCCGCTCTACTGGGAGGTTCGTCTCTGTTCAATGTTTTCTCCATTGATAGAAAATGGCTCTCATCATGGTTGCTGATGTCTTGAAGCCTTACACCTTAAGTAAAACACAGTGTTGCTCTTTTAAATAGATTTATAAAATAGAGTATTGTAAGCCAGCTTCAACATTGTTTTGCGATTTAGAGAACATACAGATGATAACACCCAACAAGGTATTTTTTGTGCTTATATGTCTGGGAAATCTTTAAAATCTGAATCACAAAAAAAGGCTTTGAAACTCTTTCCAGACTGATGGATGTAGATGACTTTGTTACTCATCTGTTCTCGAATCTGGCATGATGTGTTGCTAAAATCGTCTAGCTTACTTCTGTAATAAAGTGGGTTTTTGATGGACCAAAATGCAGGGAAGAACTCCTAAAGCTCGAGGTTTTCAGGTAAGAAGAGTCCAGACCAGGTAATATTACAAAAACACAAGCATGACACAGCCCCTCCCTTTAAGGGCGAATCCCAGACGCCAACTAAACAAAAACAAAAACAAACATCCGATCAGCTTGCCTCGGAAGGAGGGCAAGAGCTCAGACGGCCGGCCCGGAGGCCGTCCCTGACAGACCCAGAGTTCAGGCGGATGGACCGGTGGCCGTCCCCGACTGATCCGGCGATCAGCAGGCCGGCGACGTAGGGGCAGGCGATCAGCAGGCAGGCGACGTAGGGGCAGGCGATCAGCAGGCAGGCGACGTAGCAGAAGGCGATCAGACGGCCATCGATGTAGTAGCCGATGATCTGACGGCCGGCGGCGGGACCAGGAGAACCCACGGTAGAGCTCAGAGGCGCGGTGCGGAAACCGCTGGAACCCAGGCGATCGGTGCAGAGACCGCTGGGATCTTCGGCGAGGCCGTGGAGATCTGCGGCAGAGCCGCCAAGGCACAGCATGCAGAGAGGGTGCGGCATCACAAGTGGAGACAGGTCCTCCACGAACTCCTCCAGAACAGGAACCAGGGGTGGAGGCAGTTCGTCCTTGGAGCCCTCCAGGACAGGACCGGGAACAGGAGCAGGGAGTGGAGGCAGTCCATCCACGAGCCCCTCACGGACAGGAACAAAGTGTGAGTTAGGCTCGGCTTGGGACCCCTCCGGAACACAACCAGGAACAGGATCGGGATGTGGAGGCGGTTCATCCATGAACCCCTCCGGAACTGGAATAGGAACAGGATTAAGAGTCGGAAGCAGCGGCGATGGCTGATCAGGAGCTAAACCATGAGCCGGAAAGACGCCTCCAGCTTCAGTGGAGAGGCGATTTCTCCCAGGGCCCTTTGTTGCTCGGCCTTAATGATGTGGTGAATCTGAGGATCAGGAAAAAAATCCTTCCTGGCCTTGAGCCAGTCTTGGAGGCTGCCAGCTATCTCCAGCCTCCTCCATGGGGAGCTGGGAGAGGTAGCAAGGTGGGTAAACAATTTGACCAGAATCTCACCCCTTTTGAATTCCCTCTCCATCTTCCCTGCTTGGTCCCGTTGGATGGTTCCTTCTGTCATATAGTGGGTTTTTGATGGACCAAAATGCAGGGAAGAACTCCTGAAGCTTGAGGTTTTCAGGTAAGATGAGTCTTTATTATCTATGGCAGGACACAGACAGGGTAGCCAACACACGAGATCGTACATACACAACATAAGGAACCACCGGGGAACAACGGAAACAAACGGGCTTAAATACAAAACTGAACAACAGGGGGAACCAATGACAAACGTGACAAGAAAACACATAACAGGTGTGGGCTTGGGGTGCAAGGAGACAGAAAACAAAGGACCAGACCAGGTAATTGAACAAAAACACAAGCAGGTATGAGAACTTCATGTTGTCAGATAGGTCCTAACCAATAGATGTTTTTTATTCTACATCTCTGGCAGTAATCAGACCCAGGTGTGACTAAAGAATCTGGATCAAAAAAATGTGGTTCACAATTTTCACACAGGACAACGTTGGTTTGAACAAAGAAATCAGCCTTTACAAACTGCTTACTGTATTCACTGAGGTTATTTTTGTCTGATATGAAAATTAGTTTGATTATGTGAAACATTTGTGACAATATAGAAAAAAACAAAAGAAATCTTTAAGAAGGCAAATACTTTCTCACAACACTGTAGTTCACTCTCAGACGTTACAGGACGTCTCTGCAGAAGAAGTACTGTTCATGTGTTTCTTTGTTTTTATTCAGATTTATTCTTCAGTAGTATTTCTTTGTACTTTTTACAGCTGCAGCAAAACCCCTGAAACAGAGAGCCCATTAATACCTCCAGCTGTCATAGAGCCTATAGCATCACCATCATTTCAGCCAGGAACATTGGGAATGAGCCTAAGCAGTAAACATGGTCCAAGGTATGTTATGAATTGCAACACAAAGAGCAACGCAGTACCATATACAGCCATGTAAAAGTCACAGTTGAACCCTATGCCCTGTTTATGCCCTGGGTAGAGTATTTAATGCTATTTTCTCCAGCCTTGGCATCCACGTTAGACTTCCATCATTGCTTGTTGATTGTCAGATTCATATTTTAGCTCATAAGGTCGGTCCCCTTGCAGTTAAAGTATCCCCTCTGTCTGATCTTTGTTGTTTTAATATGACTTGTATTCATCAGGAAGACATCTGTCAGACTGGATCAAAGTGCTTCAGAATTCACATCTCTTAAAAGTTGCTCCCTGTGACATTTAACTCACCAACACATTTAGTATTTACATATTCGTCACATATTTTGTTTTAGTGGAAGGTTTCACATCTCAGCCCGTTGTTTCTAAACGCATATCTGACTCAACACATGCCGTTGTTGGTGTTTTCATGCAGGGCAGTGCCATGTTTACGGTAGCATGTTTACTCTCTGGTTTGATACTGTAGGACTTTGCTGAAAATATATTTTATTGTGATTCCAGGTAATTCTGGGTGGACAAAACTTAGTCCTGCTTCATAAACTTGTTTTTTTTTTTTTACTTGGAGGCCATACGATGTGGTAATCAGTGCTTCAGCATCTCTCTGTACTGCTTGCCCTACAGAGCAAGTCTCATGACAGAGACAAGAAGGTGGAGCAGTCTTTCTTTAACCTAGAATGGTGTTATAAAGAGTGAAAAACACTTACATGTCGGGGGGAAACCAGGTTTGTTTCATCAACATGATAATTTTCACAGCCTAACACAAAATCAGGCCACATTTTTTTTAAACTGGCAAATCAAACAGCAGTTGTGCAGTTATTTGGGGATCAACAGCAGGGTATCTGACTTCTTTCAGTATATAGAGCAATCATGGATCTTATGCAGTCTGGAAAAGTATGAAATTTGCTTCATGTATTTTACAGGTCTAGATAAGTATTGGTAAAGAGAATGATGGAGTATGGAAAAACGTGTAGTTAAAACTCTAGGTCCTGTTCCATTGTCTGAAAGACTAACATATTTGCTTTCTTCTTGCCACTCTTGCATAACTGCTAGATTTATAGAGTGCAAGACCAGTCCTTGTTCTGTTAACAGATTCTACCACCCGAGCTGTAGATATCTGCAGCTCCTCCATAGAAACTATGGGCCTCTGGACTGCTTCTCTTATTAATACTCTCCTTGCCCGGCCTGTCAGTTTAAGTGGACAGAGCTTTGCGATATGTTCAAAGCTTGGGATAATGATTTATAATGTTAACCCTACTTTTAAGCCTCCCCATCAAACCTTTGAGGCCTTCACACCACAGCTGCATTTAGACTGAGCATACCAACAACAGATTTTTATGTCGAAAACATTTTTAGCACCATGTATTATTTTCCCTCCACTTTACAGTCATATTTACTTCCACTTTGTGTTGGTTTATCTCATAAAATCCCAATAAAATACGTTGAAGTCTGTGGTTATAATGTACCAAAAGTGTTATTTTGCAAATACGATATTTAGTCTTACCTAAGTTAGTCACAATTAATGTTTTTAATTATTTGTATAAGAGTAAAGTGTATTACATACAGTACGCAACAGTATGTAAAAATAATCAATTCAGTGTGGAGCCTTAATGGACTCAAGGTTTTGGTATGGAATAAAAAGAAAGCGCATGTTAAAAGATAGAAGCAGCACTCTGCTTACTAGTTCCATTTTCTGATATGTGCTACAAAGCCAGTATAATAAATATTCTATCAATAACAGCTGGATTCTTAAGGGATTATGTTCAAGAGAAGCACATGCAGCTCACGCAGCAGGTACTGAAAATGCTAGATAAGCAAGCAGGGGACAAATGTGTGTAAATTCCTTTATGTGCTAACTGCAGTTGTGTTGTGCTGTGTGCGTGTCTCTGAATGTGCAGAATTGTAGGGAGTGTATTTTTGTGCATAACTCCCCACAGCACCTCCTATCATTGCTTCATAATGGAAAAGTGTCTGGGGAGTTTTATCACTGAGCCTGGCTGGTCAGGGGACTTAGGGGCCGGGGGCCCCGCTCAAAGGGCCCACATGATGCTGAAAAGGTGACTGAATTGAAAAGAGGGGAAGGGAAAATTCTGATTCTGTGCATATAAAAGTCAAAGGGGGCATGACAAAGAAGGCATCAGAGAAGAATCGTCCTCCCAGCATGCCACAGGGCTTCTCCTACTCCTTCCATAGGTGAAGAGCAACATAATTAGAGAGATAAAAACCAAGAACGGATGTGGAAGCATAGATAAGGTCTAATGAAAAGCAGTTGGGATAGAAAAAGAAGAGGAGGAATGAAACAGAGAAAAAAGAGGTAGAAATGAGAAAAGTGGAAGAAAAGCTGGATTCGGATCAGATGAGGGTTGTTAGTGTGATATGACACATCCAGGGAGTCCAGAACAGGCAATCCGATCCCTGAGGGTTCTCTTCTTTAATAGACATGCCTGTTTACTACAAAATATATCCTGCACAGTTACACGAAATGCATTATTTTAGGGATTTCTCAAGAATCTTCTTATACATTGCTTCCCAAAGTGTACACACCCCTGTTAAAATACCAGGTTTTGTAAAATATGAGATCATGATAAATCATTTCAAAACTCTTTCAGCCTTTAGTTTGGCATTTCTTCTGTAGAATTCTTCTGAAAAAAACAAACAAATCTCTTATTGGGATGTGTAAAAAAATAAAAACTAGCTGTACCAAACTGGTTGTATATACAGTATCTACACCCTTGAACCGATACTGTGGTGAAGCTCCTTCAGATTGAATTTCAGCATCCAGTCATCTTGAGTTCACATCTGCCATCAGTTGTAGTAAATCTGATTTACCTGAAATAAAGTTCAGCTGTTTATGTTGGATTTTCCACATTTGCACCCTTCAGCTCAAGGTTGTCCAAAGTGAGGCCTGTGGGCAAGTTGCAGCCCTTTCAATAATTCTGTGCGGCCGCAATTCAGCGATGGTACTAATTTTGGCCACCAGCACAGCGGGGGATGCATATAGAGATGGGTAGATACTGTTAAACATTTTAGGTGAAGCTAAATGAAAATCTTTAAAATGGAAAATGTTCCCTTTTAAGTTTAATTTCATACTAAATAGGACTTGGCAAAATACAGCAAGGGCAACACATATTCTATTGTTGCTGCTAAAAATAGAGAAAAATAATTTTTATCCATAAATTTAGGAAATCAAAATGATTTTATTGTGCAAATGTATCAGTCAGGAGAAGGTTTGAACTTTGTGTAACAACAATGTTCTATATTCAGTTGTCTGGACAGAGGGGAAGGGTTACGAGACAGATGGATTTTTCAGATGAAACAGTACTTTTTTTATAAAGGTGGATGAAGCTGTAAAGAGTTTCCAAAACAGGTCAGTTTTGACCCCAAACCTTCAGGTGTCTGCTAGGAAACTAAAGATTAAGGTGTATTTATTTTTAAGCATTGCGGTAAGTCCATACATACATCCAAATCAACAAAAGAACGACTTCATGAGAGGAAAATGAAGAAGAGCCAGAGTCCAAAATTGAACTGGACAGAAAATCTCTTGAGTCACCTGAAGAGGACTTTGGACAAAAGATGTGCTTTTGAATTTAAAGCAGAAGAATATTAGCAAGTCAAGATGTGAGATGCTGACAGGTGAGAGGTGGTTCAGAAAAATTTCCAATAAATAACATAACATACTTGTGTTTCTTATTAACCTGCTGCTATCAACCTCTCTGCAGCCATCTATGTGCAACATCCACCCAGTTGGAGCCATCACTGTCTATCTTCATCATCCTGCAGCAGATTAGCTGACACCTCTCACCCCTCCTGCTACGATCTGCCCTGCTGTCAAACGGTCATCTACAACCGTCATCCTACATTTTAATGATCAGTTCCCAAACAACTGCCCCGCGACACTGTTTCATCATCCAAACTAAAAGGGTAAACGATAATGTAGTTCCATTCAGTCTGTGGTGTATTGATTTGATTCTGGTATTCATTACAGGTCATTTAGTTGTGACTAACAGAAAGACGGTCATATTTTCACAATATACACTCAGAATAATGATCTGAGTTGTTCAGTGGGACATGTCATGACTGCGCCTTCACTATTAAATGCTTAATATACGTATACTTAGTTTATTCAGGAAATATCGGATGTAGATAGGCTTGTGAGAGAAGAAAATTATCAAATCCTGTGCAAAATAATTTATCTTCAGCCATCATTCATCAGCCGTGCTACTTTGCAGCACGAAAGGACATTTTTCTGATGCTAGCTGTAAGCTATTAATAATAAAATTTTGATTTGCTAAGCACCTGGAATTCCATAATTATTATTGTAAACTTATTTTGAACTCATTATTTGACAAAAAATCATTTTAATTGGTACATGCACTTAGACAAGATACTGCCAGTCAATCACTGGTCTTACTCATAGGAAAACAACCACATGTTTTATTGTTTTTTTTTTTAGTACAGTACAGCTAGTATCTAAGGAACTCCACACCATTCTAATGCAAGAATGGCTGGCAATGATCAGGTGCGTGATACACTAGCTTGTTTTTGATCAGCAGTAAGCAGACTTTAGGTTTGCAGTCATATGGCGTCTGTAGAGAGCCAGTGATGGATATATCATACATATCATAATTGTCATTTAGTAGTGTGTTTATGCCAAGCTGCGGCAGAACTTTGGCCCACTAATTTACCGCTTGCCAATTAACAGAAACAAACAAAATTCCATTTTGTTCTGTTTTGTGACAACAAAAATACTTTGAAAGGGTTGAGTTCATCACAATTTGAGATTTACTAAAGCGGAAATTTAAAACCTACGTAGTTTGAGTGTTCACAAAGTAAAAAGAAAGTACACCCTCTGTCAATACCCTTATAGAGTATACAACTGTTCAAAACACATACCACATATTCAGTTTTTGTCAAGTGAAGTAAAGCAAATTTACATGACAAACACAATGCACTTCAACCATGTAACATTTAGTGTTCCTGTAGCTCTCAGTACAAGGACATGTTATTCTACATGTATAAATGCAACTTTTTTTGATGTTACTAGACATTTTTTGGAGATTATGACTTAAAGGCACATTACTCCTCTCAACGAGCTGTGAGCGATGTCCAAAACTACTCACAAGCAGCCCAGTCCTTTCACAGCAGTCCCTCCCTGCTGCAGACAGAGGAAAATTTTACCCTCCTCCGCTTTCAGACTGCTAATGAATAGCACATGCCTTAAAGCCGCTTCTAGCAAGCTATGGGCGCCATATCTATTGAACAGGCAACTACAGGTTGGCTACCTGAGCAGATAGCCTGACTAAATAAAATACGAAATCTGTCATAGATAATATTAATAAAACTATAATAAACAATACCTTATGTTATTTTAGCAGCAGTAGGCATATTTGTTGCTTCCCTGATATATATAAAAGCAATTTGATTATTTTATATGTTGTTGGTTTAAATAATTGTGTAAAATCGTACAATTTTTGTACAATTTATCCTACTTTGAGAATCTCATACTGGATTGTGTCTAGTGACAATGATAGACTCAAACAGTGACAGTAGAGGCTGCTTGAATAAACAGAAAAGTGACATTATAAGCACATAAAATAGGTGCACTGTAAATATTCAAATTAATAGAATTGGAGAATAAATACCAGCCTTAGATATTAGAAAAAGGGGATGACATGATTATATTTACTGTGCCTATTATTACAAAAACTCAGATATTTGACAGTACTTGATGTTTTTATATGTTTGTTTGTAATTTGTCCAATGAAGCTGAAGCATTGTCACATTTTTTGTCCTTTTTGTAAAGTTGTGAGTTCATTACCAGCGTGTGGTTTAATCCAAATAAGGTACTAGTATTGATTAAATCCACCCAAACTGGTTGAATACTCCGCAGTAAGATGATCAATCATATCTTCAGGAGTCCCAGGCCGCGAGCTTTAGCCCTCGCACTAATTCAATCCCTATTATCCGGGCTAAGGAGGAGGCCGTAATGGATTTGTGCACTCTAACAGAAAATGGCTTTTTGAACCAACACACAATTAGTACAAAGAGGTTTTTTTTTGGCAAACCGTACCCGTATCATCAACATAATGGGAAATAAGCCTGCAGCGTTTTAAATGAGTTCGAAAATGAGGGTGTTAATAAAGTGTACAGAAAGTTTTTGGCTTTAATTTATCATCCCAGAAGAGGCTATTAATCAAAGCAACTGTGAAGTGTTGTTTTTACCATTGATTTGAATCTTTTATTTGACCCCTGTGGCTAATTTCTGCAGTATCCACTGTGCATTTAGGCTTTTCCGCTGGTTAAATATAAGCGTCATGCTCCATCCTGCAACAATACCAGTGAAAACAATAAATGCAATGGTCTCAAATATGAAGTTTGGTTAAAATTTTTTATACAGCAGGTAATTTGATGCATCTGCAGTTGCTTTAACCAAGCATCCACTCAATTGTTCTGTACTGACATAGGAACATGGATGAAGATCCTGTTTAGTGGTGTTACAAAAAGGAGTGAAAATGTAGCATTTCTTAAACTTGATGACTTCTCTGTCAGGTAAACAAAGCTTCTCGCCGGGTGGCCTAATACTCTGAAAAAGTGCCAAATCAGCTGGCGAGGATTCAGTGTGTGCGGGGATTAAAACTAAAATCCTCGATTTTTTTGGCCCCCGTGTATGCAAACACAGTTCGCTACGTTAACCCAGTTTGATATCACAATGCATAATCTCTGCTTTTTGTAAGACACACATACTAACGCACGCACATACACATGCACATGCAGTTGCACAGGAATACACACAGGCATAATCTCTTCTTCTCGCAACTGTTGGGGTGTGACCTCCACGGCCTGATGCCTGCTGAGTGACGGGTTGCTCATCTCTGCACAACACGCTGTGTTAGGCTCATGAAAAATCGCACACACACACTCTATTTGTACATGCACAAATAACATCTAGATATGCTGTATACTGCCTTTGTCAGATTTATTGCAAAGGCAAATGATGTGTTACATTTTAACGCTCTATTTTGGTTTTTAGAGATGTAAAGGGACTACCTTCTACTAAGCTTTAGCTTCTGATATCTTCCACTAACCTTCACACAGACAGAGATTTTCCTACACAGCTTTGTCATCTCTGTTTCAGGAAAGCTGTTAAAATCTCCCTGTTTCAAAGTAACCTGGTTTCTCTTATAGTGTCTCTTACAGGTCTATAGTTTAGCGTTGGTCACCTCATTGTACTGTACCTTGTAAAAGTATTGCTAGCTCATATATTTTTTTTCAATTTTGTTGGAGAGATAAAAACAAAGTAGTACATGATAGTGAAATTGAAGGAAAATGATGCATGGTGCGGCAAGCATTTATATTCAGCTCAATTCAATAGATAGAGAGTGTTTTAAAAAATTAAAATTAAAATCAGTTTTCAAGTCAAATCAGTTTTTACACCACAGATTCTCGTTTGGGTTTAGGGACGCCCTGACATATGAAGATGCTTTGTTATTTGTATCTCTGTTGTATGTTTATGGTCCTTTTACTGAAACTGAATCTGCACCTCAGTCTTAAGTCTTTGGCAGCCGCTAACAGGTTTATTTATTATTTAGCTACAGTAGGTAACTTTTGTAAAAATTTATTTTTTACATTTTTGTTAAAACTGTCACTATGTCATGACAGTACAATATGAGACATGTGATCTGTGAAAAAAATCAAGCTCCTCTTTCTCCTCCCAGTGGTCCTACTGCCCTTTGCAGAAATACACCGCTCCCGGTCAGAAACAACCAATCAGAGCCAGGAGGAATGTCTTAGTGGTGTCAATTACGCTCTTGTTTGCGCCACTTACACCCCTCTCACAGCATACTGTCATTCAAGCTCAAGATTGCCGGTGTGCTGCAGCTGTGCTAATGGCTGTGGCTTCCTTGTCCATGATGAAGAAAAACATTCCCACAGCATAAGGCTGCCATCACCATGTTACAAAATGAAGATTGTGTGTTCAGGGTGATTTTATCCTTTTTTTCTGAAGACATTTGGTTGCCCTAAATTTTATCTCTTTGCAGGACAGTGTATAGAGCACAATTCCTATGAACAGCAGCTGCTTATGCACTGCTGTTGAATAGCCACAGACAGTGCCGACATCTGACAACAAGAGCACAAAGATTTAACAATGATTATTAAAATTGTCCTTCTGCATGACCTTGACTAAAGTTCCTTTATCGCATGAAAACATGCCTGTGTCCCAGAAAAAACATGCAGTCTAGCACAATAAAAGCCCCCCATGTGTTGACAGATTCATTACTGCATTACCTTAAAACATTAATGAAAGGACTAGTGCATCAGTTTTAATAGACAAGTTCTACATCTGCTGGCCAGAGTGTTTCAGTGTATAAAAGACTGATTTGGAAGGCATCATAGCTTGTTTTTAAACATAATCTCTAGTCCTGGTAATGAAGGCCAAAGATACCTTCATTACCAGCTCAGTGTGACCTGTGTGAGGATTTAAGTGCTATGAGATCTTGAAATCCTCTTTCCTCTGTTAATCCCCTTAGTTTGCTGGTTCTGTACTGCCGGCTTCTTTTTATGTAAACTCACATAATCACGTGACGGGACAGGTTGACTTGCTTTAGGCCAAATCAACTGAAAAGGGCCCTATTTTGACAGACAGATAATGGAACTACTTTATGAAAAGGTCTTGTGATAACCAAACCAACCCACTTTTTAGAACACAAAATATGTTGGACTGACAAACCAAATCCCATTGAGATACTTCACTTTGAAAGTTCTGCCTCGTGACAGGAAGAAAATTATAGGTTATCCGTTAATCTGCACAAACTGCAATTAAATTGATCGGAAGAATTAAGTGCATCCCATGATCTAACAGATTGTAGAACCGCCATTAGTAGTGATAACATTGTCCTGTTGCATTGTCCAATCTTGGCAAAGTTTCAGCTCTCATGGTCGACTCTGGGGGGGTCCTTTTTCACCAAACCAGTTCCAGTGCTTAACTGTTGCTCATGCTTACTGAGCACCAGTAATTTTAGTTTTAGTTTTGTTTTTGATGAGTCAAATTAAAACATAAAAACACCACGCTTCAACAAGAATAAAATGTATCAGAATAACAGAAGCTGAATGTCTCAAATAATCATTCGTCACAGAGTTTAAGTAGGTCAAAGCACTGTTTACAGATTCACTTACAGCTGGTTATTTTCCCTTGAATCCATAAACATAAATCTGTGACTTAGTTCTTTAACGATTGGTCTTTTAATATCACCAGGCGATGTTAATAAATCTTGTAGTTGTGTTCAAGTCCAGTTTTCCAGCTGCTAGTTTGGATGAAAGATCAGATGATTAACATTGTAAATCGTCCACAAGACCAGCATTAAACCAGCATTAATAATTAACATTATTTATCCCAGGGATACAAAGCGATGTGCATTATGGCCAAACATCTCTGCTTCATTTAGCTACGAGTCTTAACTGCTCTCATGCGTTCAAAGGAGATATTCCAGGAAGTGTTGTGGTTCATTAAGATGCAACTTTGTAAGTGTTGCTGCCATGTTTGTTTTATATACAATGCTTTGTCCAGGCAACCCTCTTTAAAGAAGCCATGCTTATTCATTCATTTTCATAATTGCCTTTAGTATGTAACATGCAAAGTAGGGCCTGTAGAATTTGGATGGAGCTCTTGGTGTTTTTGCAGTTTGTTTGAGCGTTAGACACTTTGACCTTGGGGTAAATTTGCTGGAAAATCCACCTGGGGGATGATTGACATCAACTTTAAATGTTTTCCACTTATGAATAATCTTTTCCACTGATTGACTTCAACTTATTTAGAAATGGTCTTATAACCCTTCCCAGATTCCCAGCAATTACTTCTGAACCATAGCTGACGATTTATCCTCCTGATCATTGTTATTAAACCAGCAATGGCCAAAACTTTAGTTATTAAAGAGGTGCACACTTTAAAAACACTTGCTGATGATCAGTTAATCAAGTGCATTTGGTTAGCAGCCCCTGGCTGCCACTTTCCATCATGAATCCTATAGAAGCAGCAAGGATGTCCTCATAAAAACTTACATTTTCCCATCAATTCATTTCACATTTTGCAAAGAGGTCAAGCAATATCAGCAGCGTACGTTTTCATGTTAAACCAGATCCCATTAATGCTTTTATGCAAGGTGCCTTATCCAATAAAACAAATCACACAGTTGACCCAAACTTGAATCCGTTGACTATTTTCTATTTCCATGAGTTCACCTTTATGCGATGGTCCAGCAGTTTCCCCGTTATATCTGCACCTGGCATGCATCAGACCTGTGGACTGATGGTAAACACCCATTAGCTAATATTTACAGAGCATTTACAAAGCCACTTTTCCAGTCGGGTTATAGGTGCTCTGCCGATGTTTATCGCTGAGGGCATTGATCCGTGTCTCATCATGCAAAGGTTGGACCCTGGAAAGGTTAATTGGGAAACAAGACAACAAAACAGTTGAAAGTTAGGTAGATTTAGTGGGTTTTCTGCTGGTGCTCTCATGGACAATAAAGGGAATTTAGTTGGAGGATTCTCTTTTTACATTTTTTTTTCTGGCACTAGAGGCCTTTATCTTTCATTTTTTCAATAGTAGGTAGTAAGGAAAGAGGGGCAAGGAGAGTGGGAGACATTCGGCAAAGGTCACTGGGTCCCGGATTCGAACCCGGGACAGTCGCACCAAGGACTACAGCCTCTGCACATGGCTGCGCGCCTAGCCCCTAGACCGCAAGCAATGCACCCCTGGAAGATTCTCTTTAACATATGAGTATTATTAGATACAAAGTTGTGTAACTGTTGTCTAAATGTTTTATTTTGCCACTTTGAAACTGATCAGCTTGAACATTATGACCGCTGACAGCTGAAGTGCATTTTCTGCAGTAAAACTTTTACATCACCGTTAAGCAGCTGATTGCAGGTTGCAAATATTTTGCTGTAAAATAACAGATGAGCTCATGGCTGACTGCAAGGATGCCCGAATCCTGTGGCTCTAAAGCAAACCCAAATTATCGAACCCTCACGACTGTGCTTTACAGTTTGCATGAGATCTTTCTATAGATCTGCAGTACTTGATTTGTTCTAAATGTGGCACCCTGCATTATAACCCGACATCTTTTATTTAGCATTTAGTAAAAAGAAAGCCCAAATGATTACCCCTCCACCACTGTGCTTGACAGTTTTAATGACTACGCCATTCAAGAATCAAATAAAATAAAAAAAACAAATTCTTGAAGCAGAATTTTTATACAACATAATACAACTTAATTCCTTCAGAAAATAATATAGAAGAGACATTTCCATGATACCTTTGTTACATTAGTTTAATAAGACTTTTTGCACATTTAGTCAGGCAACATTTGGCAGATTTCTTTGTTTATATTAAAGCAAACTGAAATGTTTGGGAGCTGTAGATCCCTCATTTTTTATTTGATTTACTATAACATATTTAAACATAATTATCTTACTAATACAATACTAAAAATAATCTGCACAGTTGGAAGAGGGGTTTCTCAGACCATGTAGTTCAGCTTTTCCTTTGCAAGGTTCTTTAATGTTTCTTGTGTGTCATTATTTGAACCTTACATCTGACTGACACCTTAGTTCTGTGTAGAGGGTTCTATCAGCTCTCTGCAGGTCTCAAGCTGCTTTATGTACAATGTTATTTCCAGGCTTGCATTTTTGAATTGCACTGTAAGAAACTGGAAGCAGAGTCAAACCAGGCATCCGAGAGGTCCTCGAGCTGAAGAGGATCCACTTTACAGGCAATTCATCACCTCACTGCAGCCCGTCTCTCATCTTCCTCCCTATGTCTCTCTTCCACTCCCTCTCTTTCCACTGCTCCCACAAAAAAAAAATAATTTTCTTATTGTTCTCCTGTTGCCCCCTTCTCCCCCAACCGTCTCTGCTGTCTCTCCATTTCCTTCTAATCCCAAAGGAGTAGGCTTCGGTTCTGTTTCAGCGTATGGATATCTGACCTCAGCATCGCCTCTAATCCGGCTTAGTTCACTTAATGATGCCACTTGTGGTGCCACGAACGCCACTGAGAAGTCTATAAAAGCCTTCCATTAAAATGCAAATCTGAGCTGGTGGAGAGAAGCTAAGCGACACAAAAGTGGGAGAATTTGACCGCGGACCCCTTCTTCTTCCTCTCTCGGCTATGCAGCTGACGCCCCCAGCCTCAATAATAACTGATCCTGTGATTAGGAGCACTGCGACATGTTGCCAGTGAAATAGACCCCTGTTCACCACAGAAAAAAAAAGGAAACCTATTTTATTTCAGCGAGAGCTTGTGCATTTCCCCCCCTTGTTGTTGTCAGGAAATGAACAAATGGTTATCAATGTTCGGGGAGGAAAATCTCCCATCTTTTGGCCAGCTTTTCCCAGCTGATGCTATTTTCTCCCTAAAAGGCAGGAAATGAAATTTCTCCGTGCGCTGTATCACCTCTTGCTCACCGCCTTCTTTTCTGCTCTACTTTTTTTATCAGAATATCCTTTTAGTGGGAGAAGAAGAAGAAGAAGCTCCACTCTCTATCTGAAAACAGAGGAGTTGTCTCGAGCAATAACATGCCATCCTCATCCGAACAGATACACACTGCAATAGAGTAGTTTCAATTTACAGAATTATTTGGAGCCGACTTTTTTAAAGACAGCATTACCCCATATCACCTCTGCCACATACCTTTGAGGGTGTCAGAATTAAAACCCCTCAGTTAACTTTCAACCTTGTTTATATTAAAGCAGTAGTTGGACACATGTTAAGATTTGTATTTTTTTGCATTTAAGCAGGAATATTTATAGACAAATCCCATTTTTAATTACCTTCTAATTAGTAATCACCAAAATATTCATTTCAATCTGAAAGCTGTTTGTTTCAACAAATTTATGCTCACCAATGTTTACATTGAGGCTGGATTCACCTGTAATCACATGCCCACAGCACCACATCACACTGCAGATACTAAAATGTGTTTTTTTATTGTTTGATTTTTAAAATATTTTAGGATATTTCAACAGCAGTGTAGACTGGAATACTGTTCATTAAAATCTTGAATATCCTTAAAATAAACATGCAGCAATGTAAAGACTTTAATAGACGTGAAAAGGATAAAATTAATACATTTTGCAGTGGCAAACAGAAGTTTTTTACATTACGTAAAGCCAATGCAATAAATACGAGAAATACTGATTTTTATTTTTAGAGTAGAGGATATAGGTACACAAAATAAATAAATAAAAAGAGAAAGAAATTATTAACTGCTTATATTTGACTGCTGCTCTTTTAGTTTATGTATAAAGAATGTTCTATGTTTCCCAAACTGGGGTCAGGACCCCAGCGGGGTCACTAATTGACAAGTGTGTGGTCTTGAGAAACCCTTCAGAAATGAAACGTAAGAACCAAATAATAAAGGTGATGCGTATTTTTGCCATAGGGGTTAGAAGATTTAGAAAGCAGTACTTAGAAATAAATGCAATCTATTAGCTGATGATGCCTGTTATGTTGTTATCATAGAACAATTTCATTGAGTTTTTGCTAATGCCTGAATGCTAAACCTGAATGATCTCCACTGTTACTGGGTTGGAAGGAAATTTGTGAACCTTTGTTTTTGGTTTTCATATTAAACAGTAGTTCAGAGTACATTAAGATGTTTTTTAGA
Source organism: Crenichthys baileyi (assembly GCA_036173005.1). NCBI lineage: Eukaryota > Metazoa > Chordata > Actinopteri > Cyprinodontiformes > Goodeidae > Crenichthys > Crenichthys baileyi. Next base: position 566,414 of record JAHHUM010002890.1, on the reverse strand, counting down.
ATGAGCAGGCTGATTAGAGTTTAGTGTCATTAATTTGTAATGAGAAGCTTGCTACATTGCCCCGAACCTTTTTTTGTGATTGGCTTCATTGCTTCTGTCTTCAGAACCCCACCACCTCTCCAGACCCACATAAATACACTGGACTGAGCTTCTTGGAATGTAAACACAATATTGTGAATTACATGAGTACAACAGTTGAGCTGCCTGTGAAAACACCTTCTCATGGATAACTGAGCAAAATCTCCAGTTTCTTTGTTAAAATCAGGAAGGAACCATTAAGTTTCTGCTGACCAAACCAAACAATGTAGATATCAACTTGTAATCTAACAAATCGGCATCATAGATGTGCAGTAAACATGGTTTGTTAATCAATAGTTTATTAAAATGAATAAGCTTGTTTATAAACAATGGTATATACTAAAAGTTTTGTGTATTTATTTATGTTTTTTATTTTTTACATTTAATTCTGATTAAGTTTAAATTGTCAGCAATACAATTTAATACTTGTAGTAAAAATTTATTTTGTTACTACTTCATTAAATATTTATTAGTTATATTAGTTTTAGGCTAATAAATTCCTTGTCAATTTAAGTCAAGGTGTTTATAAACTCACTGTATTAAATAAATAAATTGCTTAAGTTTACATATTTAACCGACTTAAGATTAGAGCTAGAATTATGTGTCTTTGTTCAATAATTCTTCATTTTTTTTGCTGTGAAAAATAAATGAGGTGGAACATATGATAATTTTTTCTTATTTTTTTGTTCGCTAGTTCGTTTACCAGTAGGTGTAGGGTTGTGTGTCATCAGTTTAACGTAACAGAACAGGAATGACAATAACCCCGTTAAACACCAAGCTTGCCTGCAATACGTTGGTCAGTATTTATTTGATTCCAGTCATGTAAAAAAGGCATTATAATAATGTTAATTATTTAATCCATAGTGTTGCTATACTTATTTTAAGGCCACTTGTCTGTTTACAACTAGGACCCCTTTATATTTTACTGAAAGCAAGAAGCCTGATGCATGACGTCTAGTATTAACCGTTCCAAAGAACTGAAATGGTCCCATCTGTGCTCATTTCACCATCAAGTGCCCACAGGGAGTTGAGCGAAATTAAGAAATGGCATTTACTCAAAACGGTGCTGTAAAACATACTTATTACAAGCAACACTGCATTTTAAAAACAAAATGACTGAAAAAACGAACATGTAAAGCACACTTCTGCTAACAGGAAGGAAACTTTTACCTTTGAAAGTCTCCAGTACAAGTCGGCTTTAAACTATAATCATCTGCAGCGACTGGCGTATGCCCACACAAAAAAGTGTAAGGTACCGTGGTGACACTTTTCAACAGCAGTGTCAAGTTAGTTGTGGCAAATGGAGGGTGTAAAGTGGGAAGGGCGCAGAGAGGGACGGAGATGTGGGGAGCATCTGCCTGTGGTCATGGTTCATTCACTATTGCTATGGCCTCTCAGCTCTTTAAAAATGCAAGACGGAGAAAGAAAAACAGAAGCAAGGGGGGTTGGGGGTTGGTAGACTACAAAGTTGGCATGGCAATTTTATTGGTTTCTTCTTGATAGCACTTGTGTCTGTTTGTTTTCCCTGTTTTCAGCCACCTTTGTTTTTGTCATTTAATGTAATTTGAGAATGACACTAAACTTAATGAGGCGTGCTTGTTCCTCCTTCATTAACATTGTCTTGAGGGGGCAGTTGGAGATCTGGTCAAACGAGGTAAACAGGAACTTGATGATGACCTACACAGAATTCAGTTGGAATCAAAAGCGGCTCCATCATGTATTGTTGGAGGCTCCCCTTATGCTTCTTCGATGGGTCCGGTGTTTTGGCTACTGCAAGGGGTGGGGAATTGATTAGGCCTGACAAAAGAGGTGTGTTTGCATCTTAAAAAAAAGTCTGGGGAGAGAGGAAGAGGTGAGGTCACTGCTTCACTGCTTTCAAGGCCTTTGGCGCCGCGCTGATAAGACAACGCCGGCCTGTGCGTTCGACAGCAGAAGATGTATCTACTTGTGATATCGCATCACTCCCAGACCTGCCCCACCTAAACACCTCCCTCACCCACTTTTACCCGCCCCCTACTAACGTCACATCTATAGCAAGAGGAATCAAAGTGTCACTCTTGAAGGTGTCTCTTAGTGACACGTTGACCCCAAGGGCATCAACGTTCCGGACAGATTGGAGCAGAATTCACAATACAAGTGATCCGCTCGACACAAGCCCACAAAAGTAAGTTCAACTCCAAAATCAGGTCACTTAGACGTTCTATAGCTTGGATAATGCCAATGTCTGTTTAGGCTAAAAGGGCTACATCCATCTCTCATCAATGTTCTGCCAACATGACACACATTCAGCAATAACCCTTTTATTCTTACATATTCCAACATGAAGTCTTTGTCAACACTGGTTCGTTGTTGGTTGTCATGCTAATACCCAGTGCCAGAATGACAAGACACCTGAATAAGATAAATGAGAAATTACATAAGGAAAGATGGAGGGACTAAGACTAACCTCAGCACCGTCACTTTATGCTTACACCAGTTTTTTTATTTTAAGTTATTTTGATTTACAGTGTTTTGCAAATGTTATCATACACCTTTACCTTTCTCCCCATATTACAATAAATTTTATTGAGATGTTATATCATAGAACAAAACAAAGCAGTTCAGTATTGTGTTGTGGAAGGATGGGAATGCGTGGTTTTGATTATAATTAAAAATGGATAAAGTGTTGTCCCTTTACTCTAATTATGCTAAATAAAATCGTGTGAAACCAATCGCCCGCAGATGTCACCTTTATTATTAAAGCTCACGTGTGTGTAATTCAATTTCTGCATAAATCCAGCTGTTCATTAAAGGCCTAAGAGGTTTGTTAGAGAACATTAAAGAACAAACAGCAACATAAAGACCATGGAACACAGCGGGGATAAAGTTGCTGAGATGATTTTAATAGAGTAAGGTTATAGAACAATATTTTAAGCTATCAACACCTCATGGAACAGTGTTCAGCCCATTCATCCATTCATCATATGCAGAGTATGGCTTACTTATGAAACCACATTGCTGTACACGTAGGCTAAGAACCTGGGTAAGGGGGGCATAAATCAGAGAAGCAGCCCCATGGAATCTCTGCAGGAGCTGCGGAGATCCACAGCTCAGGTGGCAGAAGCTGTTAACAGAACTCTTAACAGTGTACTTCACAAGTCATGTAGGAAATACAGAAAACATATGAAATGGTTATATAGCTAGAACTAGATTGCGATAAGTGTCAGCAAATTAACTAATTAATTTTTAATGTAAAATAAAATGTTTCAGAAAGTAAACCAGTGATAAGGTGGTGAAGTCACTAAGTCGACCCCACACATATAGCTACAGGTACAATGGAATGGGTTGGAATAAAGCATATTTATTTGTTAGAATGGCCTAGTCAAAGTCCTGACCCAAATCTGATTGAGTATCTGTGGCAAGACCTGACAATTGATTTTCACAGATGCTCTCAATCCGTGCAAAGAAGATTGGACCAAATGTTATGTCTCTAGATATGTAAAGCTGCTGCAGTCACACACCAAAACGACTTGCATCTGTAACTGCAAGGTTGTTCTACAACATATGACTCAGGAGTTGAATACAACGGCATGGCAGCCTTTTCAGTTTTTTATTTGTAAAAAACATTGAAACAATGTAGCATTGTGTTGGTCATATAAATTCCCCCTAAAATACTTTAATGTTTTTGGTTGTAACATGACAAGATATAACAAGATAACTGTTCAAGGGCTATGAGTAATATTTCAAGGCGCTGGATCTGTGTGATTACTAGACGGGATATTTCCTGGCTTTCTTTTATCATTTCAGTGGATAAATGTCACCTGTGGACATTTATGCTCAGACAGTACAAGATAAATTGTGCTCAACTTAACCTTATCAAAGAACTTGTACATTCCAGGACTTTCTGCTCTAAAAGAACAAAGAAAAATATGGGGTTTTCTTTGTGAGCCACGTCTTTATGAGACCCGTCTTTCTTTCTTTGCTGCTTCCCTCTGTTGGCTACACTCTTTCATATGTGAGTCCTTTGTCCTCTTGCTCGCCTTCGTTTTGTCCCATTAACTCAGATGTGTCAAGGCATGCCCATTGCTAGCTGTGCCCAAGCCTGAGCATGGCAAAGCGGGACAGATGGTTGCTAGGGAGGTTGCCAGGGCGGATCACTGGGCCTGTGAGTGTGTGTTCTGTATCTGAAAGCCACGCTTCACCGTTGGACAATGGCAGCACCGACCCACACCGGGGCAGGGTTGTGGCACCAAGCCGCGACCCAATAATGCCGGTGCCGCTGAGGGTTGCGACCTGGAAACGGGGCCCGACTGTGATAACAGCTTGGCCGAGCGGTGGGGAGGACACCTTGTCACAGTCGCCATGTCGTAACGCGTGAATGTCACTGTCCTGCTTTGCCCGCCTGGCCTCCACCTCTTATTTTCCTCCAATCCAACCCCCTCCCAACTCCTTATGCACACACATCCTTTCTTCACTTCCTCCAAGTCTCTGCCTCCATCTTTAGAAAAACAGCATGTCCCAGTAAGATATGGAGACCAGTACAAGGAAGGAAAATAAAAGGATTCCCTGCTGATTTACTACACCATTCCATCCTCAGCTCGGCTTTGAATCCACACCTTGGCAAAAGGCTGGATTTTCTTTGATAATCCTTTTTGGATACTGCAATCCATGTCCTTTGGTTTACGGCACCTTGTCAGTTCTGTGGGACTTCATTAAACATGGTCTGGCTTGTGTATTGCCATAATAAACACACTAGCAAATAGTAAAACTAGACTGCTAACTGTGGTGTCTATTACACCATTGAGATGGCTGCTCCCCTTGAAGGATCACTGCCTAGCAAGTAGATACTCTGCTGTGAAAAGGTATTTCTCCCTCCTTTGGTTTTTGCTTTTTTGTCAGTTAAATGTTTTAGATCCTCAGATAAAATGTATTATCAGACAACAATAAACTATAACTATAGCTATACTAATACAATAAACTATTTTTAAATGTGGAAAAAGACTATCCAAACCAATGTGGCCCTATGTGAACATGCAATTGCTCTCTATTAAAACATGAATTAAATGCGAATTAGCATGTTTTTTTGCTTCGATTTCACATGCCACCCGCAGGCCTGATGACAGCTAGATGTGCAGAATCAAAAAAACTCTTAAATAGAACCTGTCTGACAACATGAAATCGGCTAAAGGATCTCAAAAGGCAATACACCAGGCCTCAATCTAAATAAATGATGAGAAAAAAGTCATACCAAAGACACTTATACCAAAGGCTTTGGGACTCCAGTGAATGATAGTGAGAGACATTATCTACAAATGGATAAAATAATGGTGGTAAATCTTCCTGAAGTGGCCTGAATAGCAAAATTATATCACGAGTCCGCGGCAGACTTCACTTGTCTCTGTTAAGGTCAGTGTTCATTATTCAATAATAAGAGACCAGGCAAAAATGGCATCCACAGGAGATTTCCAAGGCTAAAATCACTCACTACTGAGGAGAAAACAGTTATTAAGAGACATCAACAAGACCACCTCTGATTGCCTCAAAAAACAAAACAAGACAAAATAGTGGCTTTAAAGTGGCCTAGTATAAGTCCAGACTTACATCTGATTGAGATGCTGTTGGATGACCTTACACAGCTGTTCAAAACTCCTTCAGCATGGCTAAAATAAAACAATTCTGCTCCGAGGAGTGGACCAAAACCACATTGCGACGCAATGAAGCTCATAGTCAGTTAGCACGCAGGCTTGATGGCCACTGCTGCTACCAAGGATGGTTTAGGGGGTAATTACTTTTTCACATAGGGCCAGGTTGTTTTGGATGGCTTTTTTGCTCTTAACACATGAAATCGAGATTTGAAAATTGCATTTCATATTTATTCAAGTTATCGTTTTTCTTTTATTAAACTTTGATAAAAAAATTAATGTCTGAAAAAAAAATCTGTAAGGGACCAAATACTGATGATAGTAATGTGAAGTGTTCATGGAAATATATACATCCCCTTTAAAAGAAACGTAAGACCCAGTGTGTTGTTCAAGAAGGTCAAAATTAAAAATTGGCTTTATCTTATTAGCAGGGCAGATTACACACAGCAGGTGAGGTGTACAGGCGGTGGAAGCAGACTGCTTGCACTGGCATCACCTCCAACCAGCAATGACTCTAATGGAGCACTTTCTGAACTCCTGGGAGGAGATATCAAACGATGTCATCCGTGTCATATTTCAGACCTAAAATTGGTGTTTTAGGAGAGAGAAGAGGTCTGGCCACAGAGGTCCTACCAAGGTTGCTCTGATCTGACATCTGTGACGTGTGAAGCACTTGGCCGGAGAAATCACTGTCAGTCCGCTATATGTAAGACCGTCAATACTTCAGTGCTCACTCAGATCTCCCTTAATTGTGCAATTTGACAGAAAAAGTCTTCTTCTATACTGACAAAATTATTGTCCTGTCAGCTTTAGGCATTAATCAGAATTAAAATCTGGGTTCATCTTTGCTGCTAAAACCAAGCAAATAATCTCCCTAAAAAAGTTATATTTTACATCAAGTATAACATCCTGTAAACAAACCCAACAAGCATGGGGAGATCTTTTAATTTGAAGCTGTTGTTTTTCTAATATGGGATGAGAAAAACATCCTGTCTCCTTGCTACTGTCCATGTCTGATGTCTTGCTCTTACATGCAGCTTCCTCAGGTTTTTTCTTTGATAGATCTTAAAGCTGCTGTCTTGTACTTTGCAGTTAGTAACCCCAACATCATATTTGACTGGGACGCTGTCCCGGATCAGTTGGCGGGTGATGGTTAGCCATAGCTCTCTGACTGTGTAGGCCATTTGATCAGAGGACTGGATGACTGAAGTGTCTTTCAGACCGGGTCTTTGAAGTTGGGGATGAGAAGGTATACACTAAAAATCTGAGTTATCTATGTTCTGGTGTAAATAGCAGCCAAAAATACATTTATATAGCGTCATCCACCCTCTTAGTGAAGAGCAGAGCTGTCTATTGAAGCTCTAGAGGGTGCCATCAGACCAGTGGCTCTGGCAGGGCCACAAGTCTCCAACCTGAGAGTGAGTATATATGTGTGTGTGATCTCTCCTCTCACTTGAGCCATTCAGCAAGTGACTGATGACGTTCCTCTCCAGTGCCAGGCCACATTACAGCACAAAAGGGGCCACTCCGGGAGAAACAAAGACCCTCTAATTGTGCCTTTGAGCAAGCCGCTTGGTCAGTCAGCTGGTGGCAAGTGGGTCCCTTGGGTTGGCCTGTCCTGTAGATTGGCTGAGACCTGGGCAACTGAGAAACATGAGGCTTTATCTTCAGTTTCAGATGTGCAGCTATCAGTATGGTTGAGCAATAGATTATATATATTTAACCAGTATCTGCAGGATTTTGGAAGTGACATACGGTTAAAAGGTTATATGCAGGTAATATCTTGTAGATAATGCTTTTGGCATCCTTATTTCGTATAAATCCAGATTAGTTGTTCCCACAGACTGAAGCTAATGGCAATGGGCCATGACTAAAATACACTTCAGAATCAGAATAAGCTTTATTCTCCCAGTTTCTGTCTCCTTAGAGCAATTCCAGTCTCCAAAATACCCCAATGGTTCATGCGCATGCATCTCTATCTACACATTTAGTTATTTTTGCAAACAAACTCAATTGTTTAAAATAAAGTTTAAAGCCTAACCAGCATGAGCTGTACAGAACTTAAACTTCTGTTACATATTCGAGTCATATTTGATTTTATTTGCAAAATAAAAAGTAGGGCAAATTTTTGTGTTAGTTTGCTTTGTAAAAACATGTAAATATGTGGGTTTTTTTAGCCTAAAGTTAAACCCCAAATGTTTTTGGTTTTGGTCTTTAATATTTTCTTCGTAGGCGATGTTATTCTTCTGAAATCCGTTAACATTTCAGTTTCTTTAAAAAAATTAGGCCCTCTGATGTTCACTCAACTATAATTTAAGTTGAACACAGCAAATGTCTCTTTTTGAACACAGACTGTTAGTTAATTGTCTTCTGGGCTCGAAGAAAGACAGAAGGAAGATCTCTCTGTGCTATTAGATGCTTTTTAAAATGTATGTATATACTCAAGTATCGTGAGAAAATGGTTTTAAAACTGAAAACAACAAAGCAGGCAAATATAAATGACTGTAAATCAAAATCAGAGCAGCACAGGGACAGCCTTAGTTACACACACACACACACACGCCGCCACTGAGTGCAGAATATATACGGTGGCGAAACACGGTGCTCAAAATAGTGGGCTGTGTCGTCCAAATCATGCGGGACTCTGGGAGTGTCCTGACTGTGATGGATGGTGGATGCTGGTGGTCTGTTGTTGTGGATGCGCGCAGCCAGGCCATTTGGTCCTATTGTTAGTCATTGTTAACGGGAGGCTATTGAAGACTCACCCTGCCTCTGTCTAGGAGGTAAAAATGGGTTCGGGGGAAAACTTTTTTTAAAGGCCCTCTTTAAAATAGGTAAAAATTAGAGTGGGGCTGCAGGGGGTTTTTCCCCTTTGAATAAAACGTTGTTTGAAAAAGGGAATTCATAAAAATTGGGTTTTTAAAAGGGATCAGAAAAAAAAGGAAAAGGGAAATTTTTAAAGTCTGAATCTAAACCACTCCTGTGACAACTTCTCCACATAAAAACATGTTTTTGACAAAACCCCTTCAGCCTTTTTTGGGGGCGGGGCCCAGGGAAATTTTTGGCAGGGTGGGGGGAAAGGGGTTCCCGGTTTTTTTGCTGTGAAAAGACAGCCGGCTCTCACTCGTATATTTGTCGATTGTTTTGTGTGTGTTTTTGTGGGGGTTTGGTGGGGCCCAAAAAAAAAAGCCCCGGGGGGGCTGTCCGGTGAAAGCATTGACAGACAAAAAAGACGGGACAAGCAGGCTTGCCCCCCGGCCGACCTGCGTGCTTTTTCCCGGAACCCCACCGCTAGAAAGGTGCCCCTTGGGGGCAGATTACCCGGGGACTCCCTTGGGTCATTCTCTCTGCGGGTTGTTTTCAAAACACCGTAAATCCCTTTGGGCTTAAGGGAAAGTACAAACGGGGTCCCCCCCCTCGCTTTTCGGGAGCAAAAGGGGTGAAAATTCCCTGTTTCTGGGAGGGTTTTGCCGGGCGGGGCCCAAAAAAACCCTGCTTGGGTAAATAAAAATTTTAATTTTAAAAAAAAAAAAATTTTTACTTTTCCCGGAAAAACTTTGGGTGAATTCTGTCCCCACTAGTTAAAAAAATTTAGGGGATTTTAAATCCAGAAATAAGAAAAAAACAATAAAAAAATTTTTTGCCCCAATTTTCTGGGCCCCTTTTTTTCCAAACCCTGACCCTTTTTTTTTTTGGGTTAAAAAACATGTCCGGGAAATTGTGTTTTTTTGTGCCCGCTCTCTCCTTATTTGGGAAATAAATTAAAATAACAGCCTGCAGAGGGGGGTTAAGGTTCCATGCAGGTTTGGCACGCCAAATTTTAAAATCTGCTAAAGGGAGGCCCCGCCCGGGCCCAAAACTGTTCCTCAGCCCAAAACCACGGGGGAGCTTCGTTTGCCGTCCCAAAAATTTTTTTTTTTTGCCGGCCTTCCCCCCTTCCCCCCCCCTTGGTTTTTTCAGGCCCAAGTCAAATTGGGATTAGGGTTTTCACTTAAACCCCCAAATTCAAAGAAAATTTTGGGTAGGATTTTTTAAGGTTTTGGGTTTGGGAGGATTAAAGCAAAGTTGCAACGAAAAGGGTAAAGGAAACCCTGTCCGTTTTTTTCCCTTCCCACCCCCATTTTCCCTTTCCCGACGGGGAGTAAAAATGCGTGACAATGGGGGAAACTCCCGGTGGACCCCCCGTGACTCCCGGGGCCCTTTTTCTCCCGGTGGATTTTCCATATTTCCAAGAAATCCCCTTTTGTCTCCTCCATAAATTTTAAAAGGACCCAGTTTTTTATTTTCCTTCTTTTAAATTTTACGACCCCCATCCTTGGGGGCCCCGGGGAACCCCGGGGAAAAAAGGTGCGGCTTATTTTGGTAGATGCAAAGTAAAATTAAATCCGGGGTTTAAAAAAATTGAGGCGGGTTTTACCTTTTTTTTAAAAACGCAAAAATTTTTAAAAAATTCTAAATCGTTCAAATTTCACTTTTTTTCATGTTAAAAACACAAAATTTCAATTTTTTTATTCCTTTTTTAAGGGAAATTTTATCCAAAGGCCCCAACACACGAAATAAGAAGCAAAGGGTGGAATATGAAAAACAATTTTTTTTAATATTTTTCCTTCTCAAAAAAAAACCCAAAACCCACATGGTTTTGAAAATTAAAGCCCCCTTTTTTTACTACTAAATAAAATCCAGTAGGTCTCTTTTGCATGAATTTGTGTCTGCTGGTTATACCAGACTACTCCTAAAATACAAAACTAATCAGAAATGGATGCTCAAAATAAGACAGAAAAAAAAAAATCTGTTTTGCCAACAGCTGCTGCTCTGGTATGATACTAAAACATTTTTCTTGAATAGCCTTTTAAAAAACATAGCTGTCATTTTTTGAATAAAAGGGTGCCCAATCAGGCTTTTCATTTAAAGTTTAATAAATTTTAAAAGTCTTTGGAGGATTTGGGTAAAACAGGGAAGAATGTATACCATTTAAGGAATTTTTTAAAATTTTTTGTCCCTTTTAGAAATTTTGAACCCCCAACATTATAGAGTAAGGGGGGGGTTCCTTTCTTTTAGCGATGGCAAATCAGGATTTTTTTTAAAAACCCAGAAACGACTTTCGGTTTTCTTTAAGTTCTGTTCAGGCATTTCTGACTTTGACTGGTTTTTTTTCCCCTTTTCCCTAAAACCCAAATTTAAGAGGGGGAAAAGGGTGTCCCCAGGTTCTTAGATGAAAGTTGTAGCTAATTTATGCATCAAAACAACCTAACCCTTTTTTTGGATTTTTTAAATTTTAAATATTGGGGCATCAAATAAGCTGCAAATTTGGTTTTGACGTGTTTTTATAGCCCCAAAATAAGGGAGTTTAGTTCTTAGTTTTAAAGAAACTTAGAGTGGAAAAGAACTGTATTTTTCTTTTTTTAAAAAATGTCGTAAAAGGAAAAAATCGTCTGATTGGTGTCTCCGGCCAGTCGACTGGTAAATCTTTGCCTGTAATTCCTGAGATATTTGACTATTATTTTATGTTGAGTATTATTTCTTCAGTGAAATTAGTAGTGTCACATTAGTGATAAAAAAAAAAAAAACCCAATTAACCGGGTTGACTCAAAAACTTAAATAAAAAAAAGGGTTTGGGGATTGCGTGTTTAAAAAATCACGTAAACCCTGTTTTTTTTCCCCTTTACAGCTTAAAAGGGACAGGGGGGAAGGTTTTGGGAATTTATCTCTTTTTTTGGGGGCCTTGCAGCGGGAAAACCAAACATGTTTGCATTTAAAAAAAGGAAAACCCCGCAAAACCCTGGGCGGGCAGGGTTTGGTATGAGGAGAATGTGGGGCCCCCGGGGGGCACGGGTGGTTTTGGAAGAAGAAGCAAGGCAAACCAAATTGTTTTTAAAATTTCCCGGGCCCCGGGAAATTTTTTTTCTTTTGGTGCAAAACTGGGGTTTTGTGGCCCTTTTGAAAAAAGCTTTAATAAAAACTTTGGGTTTGGCCCCCCTCGGGGAATGGGGGGGGAAGGTAGAAAAGAATACCACATTTGCACTTTAAAGGGGTAAGGGGTTTAAAGAAAAAGTTAAGGGCCCCATGTTGTTTGGCGGGTTTTATTAGACATTGTACGTTTATTGAGTGTGGCCTTGGGGCTTCCTAAAAGGAAACATTTTTTATTTCTTTGGGGAATTTTGCATTTTAAAATTTTCCCAGGGGATCAACAGTAAAAAAAGCATTTTTTTTGCGGGAAAAAATGGGGAACTAAAAATTAAGCAGGTTTTTTAAAAATTGCAGTAAGGTTTTAAATAAAAAAAGGGAAAAATTTTTATTAATTTTTTTCTTTTTTTTTTGTCTTGAAAATTTATTTCCCCATAACTTTCTCAAAAGCGGTTTTAAGGGTTGGGGAGGTGTGTTTGAAAACTTTAAAGGGCAGGGCGAAGCGTATCTGGAGACACCTTTCCCACGTGAAAAAACCTGGGGTTGTCCTCTTTTGGGGAAAGGGCGCCGCCAATTCTTTTTAAATTAGTTTTCCCGTGGGTTTGCGGTAAAGGAAAAAATTTGGGTCTTAAATAAAAATCGCTTGCTTGCCGTTGTGGGGTTTTTCAGGGGTAATAAACCTTTCCAAGCCGGGCTGGTGCACACTTCCCGGGGCCCTTAAATAAATTTTTTTTAAATTCATTTTTTTTTGAGGCCCTTTTACTTTCCCCCCCCCCCCCCCACCTGGGGAAAACATGGGTTCATATTTATCCAAAATTTGGGCATTGCTGGTCGGGGCCATGAAAAAATTTGGGAAAAGGCGTTAATTTTCAAATAAATTAAAGGGGGAAGTGGGTACGGGCCAAATTTTATAATGTTTAGGCTTTTCCCAATTAGCTGCTGTTATTCAAAAATAATTTGGGGCATTGCTAGACCCTCAAATTTGGCAAAAACTGTTTTTTTTAAAAACCATTTGGAATCGTGGTCAAAAATTTTTTTTAATGGGCTTTTGGGGAATTTTTTTTTTTCCCATTTTTTCCCTTTTTTTTTCCACGGGGGCCTTAAACATAATAAGCGGAGGGGGCCGGGGAACGAATGAGGGAGGTAAATTTTTTTTTAGGGTCTGAGGGCTGCTGAGGCGATAAAACTAGCCTAAAGTTTGTGCTAAAAAAAGAGGGAAAAAAACACAGGGTTTTGGAAACCCATAAATTTTGGGGTTTAATGGGTGACTTTCTCGGCAAGAAATTTGAAGCAGAAACCCATCTTTTTTCCCCCAAATTTCTCCCAAAACAACATGGGGGTTTTAAAATTTTTTTGTATTTGGGGAGTTTTTTCCCATTCTTGAAAAACTCACATTTTATTCTATTTATTATATCATTTAAAAAAATCTGGGGAAAGGAAAAATTCCCCGGGATCAGGGGGGATTCGGGGGAGCGGGTTTATTTTTAAACAGTAATTAAATGTTAGAGGAGCTGGAAAAAACAGGGGGGAAAAATTTTAAAAAAGCGAAAAAACCCTACGCCCCCTTTTGGGGTTTAAATTCAAGGGACACCTTTTAAGATTTAAATTATTATTGTGCCCTTTTTGCCAACAATAGACAATTGCACTGTTTAAGGCTTTATGTATTTATATCCCATATATATATATAAAATTATAAAAAATAAAATATAAAATATTTTAAAATATATTAAATATATTAAAATATTAAGGGGTTTTTGTAAAATTTTTAAAGACATTTAAAAACATAACGGGAAAAAAAATTTAAAGTTATGAAAAATAACTACTTTTTCCCTTTAAAGGAAGGAACCAAGTACAACCCCCAGGGAATTAGGGGGGATATCAGGGGCCGGGTGTGTCCTGGCTGAAGTCACCTCCAATCACGCCTCCTAGAAAATTTTACGAGATAAAGGACAGGTAAAAATCCCCGCCTTCACAAATTATACCTGCCCAAATCATAACCGGGTCTTTAAACGCATTGGATCCCGGCCAGTAGCTTGGGGAAACGGGGGGAAGCCATGTGTTGTATTGGTTTCCCTGTCCTCCCCGGGGGGAACAGTATTTTATATCCCATAACATTACTTTTCCCCCCTTTTCGGGCCCTTACTTAGTACAACACCTGATTTATAGGGTCATAAAAATTTTTCCCCCTGCAAAAAAAAGCCATCCAAACCCTGGGTAAATGCCACCATACTATTGCACACTTCAGACCCAGCAAAAAAGAACGGGGGTGCGCCAAAAAGGGGGTGTTCACTTTCCCCAAAAAAAATTAAAATTTAAAAAATGTATGCGGGAAAAAGCCCGGGTGGGGGGGCACCCACAAAGGGTAAAACTCGGGGGTTACCCCTTTTAAAAATTTTAGGGCGAAAGGAGGTCCAATGCTCCGGGAAGTGATTGTAAAAAACCCCTCCCCAGGGGGGCCATTGGGGAGGGGCCCACTGGTTCAAGCTTAAAAAGGGTTCACAATCCAGTGGAGGTCTCTGTCGGGTCGGAGTTTTCCCCCTTTGGGCGGGTTTTAGCAACCACCCCAAAACCGTTAAATAAAGGGGCAACCTCACAGTTTTTGTTTGGTGGAATATAAAGGGGCGTAATGTACTTTAAAAGGGGAAAAGGGGAAGTGAAATTCTCCCTTTGCCCCTAAGATGCAGAAAGAGGGGGACAAAAACTAGAAAGCCCCAATAGTCATCGAGTTTTTTTAGCCCCGTTTGGGGTTTAAACCTTCCCCGAAGTAAAAACTGGGCTAATAAAGGTCCCCACCTCCTTTTTAAAAATTTTAACAGCCAGGAGGATGAGCCCCCTGGGGTGATTTCCTTTAAAACCAACAGGGCAGAAAAAAATACCCGGCCAAATTTAGACCTTAATTGTGGAAAAAGGAAATACCTTTTTCCAGCAGTTCCTGTAAGAAAAATTTAAAACTTACGAAATTTTAAAAACCTGAAATGAAACAATGTCCCTTTTTCCTCCACCACTGTTTAAAAGTTTTCCCCCATTTTTTTAAAGCTTTACTAAAAGGCCCTCTGGGTTGGAGCATACTCCACTGGGGGAAAGGCCCCCTTGTTTAATAAGAGGGGGCTCCCACGGGAAGGAAATCCCGTTTAAAAAAACCCCTTGGGGTTTTTAAATGAAAAAACCCCCCACCCCCCCCCTTGGTAAAGGATTTTCCCGGGGGGGAACGGGGAGTTCCCCGGGCTTTTGCGCCAGCAGGTTGACAAATCCGGCATCCCATGATTTTTGCTGGCCAACGGGATGCTTCCCAAAAAATTGGGGCAGGCCCTGTTTGCACACCCCCCCTCAATTAAAAGGTAGGGGTCTTTTTTCCACTGGGGGGAATTGCATACAGGAGTAAATGGGGGCCAGGGGGGTGGGCCAGGGGGCCCCACCCCGGTGGGGGCATCCGGGATCTTTTAGGGGAAAAGAACAGGGAAGGGGGGTTTTGGGCCATGGGGGGCCCAAAATGATCTCCCGGGTAAATAGTTTCAGGGGGGGAAAAAGTGAGCAAAGTCCCCCCCTTTCTGTTTAGGGTTTTTAAATCCCCATTGGTGGGGGGGCTGCCCTGACCGAACCCATGTTGGTCTAAATTTAATTTCGGGCCCGGAAATTTTTTCGGGGAAAAGCCCAGCAAACGGGCTAAGGCACCAGGTAGCTTTTGTGGGAATTTCGGAATTTTTGGCTTGGGTTTTTCCAAACCCCCCCCCTTTCCCCCCCCCCAAACCACCCCGGTTGGCAAACTAAAAATTTATCCAGGTAGACCGCTCTTGCCCCCTTTGCGGGGGGGCCCGGACGGTTTTTCCCCAAAACAGGTCCCCTTTGCACGACCAACGTAGTTTGCCATCCCTCTGCCCGGGTGAAAAGCGTTTTGGCACAGCCAGACCCCACGGGGGGATGTAGCCACCCGGGGATTGTCACCTCATTTAAGGGGCGGGCATGAAAGTGTCTTCCCGGCGGGTTGGGGTCCCCCAAAGCTCCCCCCCAAGTGCATTGCTTGGAAATTTCGACATGGCGTTTGGGGCCCCTTCCAAAGGCACGAGCGGGGGTTTGTTAGCCCTGTAGTTTTTTCCCCCGGGCTTAAGCCCGAGAACCCAAACAGTGCTTTGACAGAAGCAATGTTGGACCACCTACACCATGATTTTAGGATGGAGTCAGATACGCTGCCAAAGAATATTCTCCAGTCCTGCTTTTTCAGCACCTTCCAGGTCCAGATACTGTCCATAGCCCAGCACCATGATGTGGGTGGACAGTGGTTTGTTCCATGAAGACGTCAGCTCAGAAACAAAGTCTGGGAACATGGGCAGACAGTGCTTGAATTTGGCCGGCTCCATGGGGAGATATAACCCGGCGAATAACGATGGTTTCTCCGCAGGAGGTGGGGAGGGCAACTTTGCGTCCAGAGTTTCAGTTGCAGGACGGTAAAGCGAGGTAAATGACGTGTCTCCCAGCAGCAACACCCTGACCCAGCAGAGACTCGTCTTCATCATCGAACAGACCATGAACGTCTAAGCCAATGTCCAGCACATCCTCATCTGAATTGGGTCTCGCCGTGAGACAGCAGCTTTTCCCAGCACTTTTCAAGCAATTTAACCTTTCTCTCCAGGGTCAAGCTGGTGACAGAACACACATGCTTTGGGCTCCGCCAACACTCTGCGAGTGTGAACGATCCCGAGACAGACAGGAGAAGCCTCATGCTGGTCCTTCTCATGAATCGAGAACCCGCACCCCTTAGGACAGGGACGAATTGATGACTTCTGCTTCGCTTGTGTTAGCTTTGTGATCATCCTGAACCACAAAAGCCAGACCGAGCTGCTTGAAATTACCGCTTCACGGGCAGGCAGCAGTGGCTAACTCCAACAAAAACAGTTAAACTAACTCCAAGTAGCATCACAAAAAGAAACACAGAGCTAACCAGCAGCAGCTAGCTAGCCTGACTCAAAGATTTGTTCTTAGTGAGGTGAAGAACTGAATAATGATGGAGAGGTATATAGAGCAGGCAGGGCTTGTCACCTGGCGTAGCGCCCTCCTGGACCCTATTTAGAGGGGTGCCCATGAGTGACATTTGTGCTGCAGCCACCTGGTCTTCGCTGCACACATTTGTACAGTTTTATCATTTGGATGTGACAGCCCCTTCTGTGGCTCACTCTGTTCTTTCTGCTGGGTCTGAAGTGCTGCACTAGTATGGTGTGCATGACCCAGGTTGGATGGCTGTTCGGCAAGGCATTTTTATATGTCCTATACTCATGTGTTGTACTGAGTGAATCGACTGAAAGGGAACGTAATGTTATGCATATAACTACTGTTCCCTGCAGGACAGGAACCAAGTACAACATATGGCTGCCCCGCTACTCAGCTGGGCTCAGTGAAGAGTGGCTATCAAGTAATGACAGCAATTACGGACAGGTGTATGGTGAAGGCCTGTCACCTGTCATCAGAATCAGAATCAGTTTTATTGCCAAGTTTGTACATACAAACAAGGAATTTGACTCCGGTACACTTTGCTCTTTGGTTTTTGTTTTTGCATTACAGAATATACATATTTACAATGTACAATATACACATATATAAATAAAAAGGTGCATTTGCAACATCTGTATGCTGTTGTTTTGTACTCTATTGAATGTTCAACAGAGAAACAGCCTGGGGGAAGAAACTGTCTCTGTGGCGGCTGGTTTTAGTGAGCAGCGCTCTGTAGCGGCGGCCTGAAGGTAAAACTCTGAACAGTTTGTGTGCAGGGTGTGTGGGATCTGCAGAGATTTTAGCAGCTCTTTTCCTGACCCTTGACCTGTATAAGTCCTGGATGGAGGGAAGGTCAGCCCTGATGATTCTCTCTGCAGTCCAGATTATTCGTTGCAGTCTGGACCTGTCCTGTTCTGTGGATGAACCAAACCACACTGAGATGGATGATCATCACGTTATTTGCCTAGCAGGTGGCTGAAGCAGGTGGCTTCAGCCAGGCTTCAGCCAGGACACACGGGGCGTGATATCCTATACTCATGTGTTGTACTGAGCGAATCGACTGAAAGGGAAAATATGTTGCAGGTTCCTTGATAGAGGATGGTGAGAAAACTGTGAAGTTAATAGCTTTGATTAGGATAAGGGCATCATAGCCTCGAAATTGTGTTATACTTTTTGGTATTTATCGAGATAGTGATAAAAGTGACATTGATGGTATTGGTAACAAAGTGACATTGATGGTATTGGTAACAAATCTGTCAGTGCTTACTGTTAGAGCCTCAAAAACAGAAACACTGCTCGAAATTAAAAAACTAATAAATAGGCTACAGTACACTAGCTATCATACGTAATAAAAGAGTAATAAAAACATTTTGCATTCAATTTTTACTGATGATGGTTCTAATGATGTAAAAAATATATAGTTGAAGCAGTAAACAATCCCGTTATTCACTCAAGTATTCAAAATATAATCTTAATTCTTATCCCAATAGTTTAACTCACTATGATCATGTCATGTTCTGATCCAGTTTTATGACCCACAAGCAGAGAGAACTCAGATACCAGACTAGCTTTAGAAGTTTTATTGTAACGGAAACAGGTGGGTTCGGGTTGCTCAGATATCTGGAAAAGGAAGGGCAGGAGTTAGAACTGGAATGTGATCGGTGGCAATGATATTTAGAAATATACATGTGTATTGTTGAGCTATCTTACTCTCCTTGTAGGTGAAGGTTGCTCTAAGGGGAAAAATGTTCAGTCCAGCTTGGAGTTGAAGTGCTGGGCATGATCCAGAGAGTGAGGGTTCCAGGACTCTTTGACTTGGGGATCACAGATTAGAACCAATAAATTAGGGAAAATTGGCGTATTCCAGTCTCTGGCCAATTAATTGATGCTCTTTAGTTTACAGTTTTGTCTTTTTTCTGAATCAGAGAAATTGAGAGCAGATGCTTTTAAAATAATTAGCTTTAAGCTGTCAGCTGCACTGCTAAAATATTTTATTTCCTTCAGACTTGGAAAGTCAGATCAAAATGCTGTAACAAAGTAAACCATCAGTTCTGCTGCATTAAGTGGCGATAATAATCATGTAAACGGCAATAAAATTCAAAGGAAGAACGCCCTGAGCATTGCTAAAGCATTAAAACTTCTCCCATAACTATTGTAGCCTGCATTTACATTGTCACAGTTTGCTGTTTTCCTCTTAGTCATCCACTTTTTCAGCAATTGTTTAAAGTTTAATGGAAAAATAGTCAGGAACAGGAATGGGCGATGTGGACTAAAACTTTCATCACGATATGTTGTGGTATTTATTATAACTGTAAATGTAACAATAAAAAGCAAATACATTTCTACATTTTGGAGAGTGTTTTTTAGTTTCTTCTTTATAACCAAGATCTCTGTATGTGGATGAGGATCACGGACAAAGAAAAAGTCAATTTTGCAAAATGCTTGTGTACATGTCTTCATAAACTATGAATACATTCAGAATTGCTATATTCTCAGTATAAATTCAGCTTTTCTGTGTAGACTGTAGAGGTTTATTAGAGAACATTAGTGAACAAACAGCATCATGAAGACCAAGGAGCACCGCAGACAGATCAGGGAGAAAGTTGTAGGAGGTTTAAAGCAGAGTTAGGTTATAATAGGACATCTGAAGCTTTGAAGCTTTGCTCTAGTGCTCAGAGCACGAGAGCAACGTAACTTTAGAGGAGCTGCATATATTCACAGCTCAAGTGGGATAATCTGTCAACAGGACAATTCATAGTTGTGCGCTCCACTAGTCTGTTTTTTATGAAAGAGTGACCAGAGGAAAGCCATGGGTTCTGTTTGCAGTGTGCCACAAACCATGTAGGAGACAAAGCAAACATGCGGACAAAAGTGTTCTGGTCAGATGAGAACAAAGCTGAAAAGTTTGGCCTAAATGCAAAACGCAACATGTGGAAGAAAACACTGGATGTCCTCCTGAACGCACCATTTCCGCTGAGAAGCATGGTGGTGGCAGGATCATTCTGTGGGGATGGTTTTCAGGGACTGGGAACTGGTCAGACTTCATGAGAAGATGGATGGAGATAAATACAGGACAGTCATGGAAGAAAACCTGTTAGAGGCTGCTAAATCTTAAGACAGGGGTGAAGGTCCACCTTCCAGCAGGACAAAGACCTTGAACATACAATCAGGCCTATAATGGAATGGTTTTCATGTTAGAGTGGCTTAGCCAAAGTCCAAACATAATTTAAAATCTGTGATATAAACCAGAAAGTTGTTGTTCACAGACACCCTCTGCTCAATTTGTCTGAGCTTAGATATTTTGTTAAGAAGAATGGGTCAAATTTCCATTTCAATATGTGTAATGCTGATTTAGGCATTTTACATAAGACTTGCAGCAGTGGAAGATGGTTCTACAAAGTATCAACTCTGGATACATTAACTTTTTTTAGACTTGTAATTGTAAAAAAACATACATAAATGTGGATGCACCATGATAAAACATAGAAAAGTTCAAGAAAAACCTTTGGAAAATAGTACATTGAGCAGTTTTCACTTTGGTCTGGGGGAAAAGATGATTGTTGCTAGTGTAAGCTGGTACAGTTTCATACGTCTGGCCTGTGGTCCCACTTTGTCAAAGTTCAGGTGCAGTTTAAACTTTTTCAGATCTGGGTGCCTTTCAGAAAAGCTTAATTAAACTAATTATTCGACCAGAGCTCTGGAAGATATTCAGAACGATTAGACCTTTAGTCCCTCTGATAGGGTATTATTAAACCCCTGTAATTTTCTTGCTAATTTAAAATAAATTGGAAGTAATATGTACGGTGCACTGGGCACATATTGTAGTTTTGTAATATATGGCTTTTGTAAGTGGCTGAGATAAAGCTAACCTTTCCCTCCTACTTCTAGGTTCAAGTTAATTAAATCTCCTTTTAATTGTATTTTAACACAAAGCTCACATTACCTCCATTAATATGTCTTTTCGAGGATGAGCTACAATAAGCTAATGGGAGGGCTGAATTAAGAAAAAGGAGAGAGCGAAGCAAAGTAGTCATTTTCCCTCTTCTTCATTTTCTCTTAGAAGTGAAGTGTCAGCGAATTCAGTGCGGCGAGGGCAAAATTAATTATTTTAGTTTGATAAAGCTTTTCATCTCTCCGACTCCTCGCACTGAAAAAGCCAATTAATGATGTCAAACATGCTCTCCCTCTCCAGGGACAGCCTTCTTTCTGATGAGTGTGTTTACCGCGATGGGACAGACAGGGCCGAACTCCGTAGGTGTGTACGCGCTGCCTGCCCGTGCGATGCAGGGCCCTTCCTTCCTAATCAGGCCCCACCTGTCAAGCCCTGCCTCATTATCTATCTACAGAGAGGCCATTTTGTCAGGGCAGCTTCCTCTGAAGACAGCAGCCTTCTGCCCGCCAAGGGGAATGTATGGCACTGTCCTCTGTGAGATAATTCACTTAATTATAGGGTAGAAGGGGCCTCAAGCAGCCATAGGTCAGCACAAAGTGACATTTAGCTCTGTTCATAGCTCAAACAGCTTCCACTATGTGCAGCTTCGGAGACAAGAGAATACAAATTTCCCTTATCTGAGGAAAGGTTGGCTTCCTAATGAACTGACGCGGAAAATTCTCTTATCTGGAGCGCCACTTGAACTGCAAGGTTAGAGGTTAGAGTCGACTACAGCGGCAGCCCCAGAGGATGCATTTACCATCTTGCTCAGGCATACTGTGACATAAATTTGCCTGAATGCATGATTGAACATAGAACTTAAACCTGGGCTGTCTGGGCTGGCTAAAATACCAGCAGTTACACCAGTATTCCCCAACATTTATGACTCTTAAAACAAATCATGCACTTTGTCAGAGCTTTCTCCCTGCTTCTCCTGATATATGTGTTCATTAAAAACTGTGCCTCTGAACCCTAAATTTAAAACTGAAATGCCTTAAACTTTACATTTAAACATATGCATTCACTAAAAGGGGAAAAATTATGTTTGTTTCCCGTGTTGTGAAAGGATTTTCCCCCTCACATATTTTTTCTGGTCTTTTTTCGTCACCTAAATGTTTCAAATGATACATTTGAAACATTTAGGTGACGAAAATATAAAAAATCTTTTTTGAAATTAAGATTTTAATTAATAAGAGAAAATGGTACTCCAACCAACCTGGCTATACAGTATGTAAAAAAGTAATTCCCCCCAACCAGTTAAATTGTGAATAAACTTTAAATGACTGTTTTCGGACTGCTAAATTCAATTTAATGCACCCAGGTCTGATTACTGGCTGACCTGTTAAAGCAATAAATCCCTTTAATAGAATCTGACCGAGCATGTGAAGTAGGCTAAACTCTCTCAAAAAACAACATGTCATGTCTTGAGCTTAAGAAAATCAAGAACAGATCAGGAAGAAAGTCACTGAAATGTATCATCCTAGAAAGAGTTACAAAACCATCTCTTAAGGTCAGAGTTTATGATTCAACAATAAACGGGTGGACAAAATGGCATCCAAGGGAGAGTTGCAAGGCCAAAAGAAAATCCTGATGATTCCCAAGCCTTGTGTAAAAATATTCTGAGACAAAAGTGGAACGTTATAAGAGGCGGGTCCTCATTATATCGCCTGTCAAACTAACACAGCATTTTAGAAAAAAGAATCACGTTCTGCTTGTAATTCCATTGAAAATACCAAACATATTTATTCTTTAACCCGTGGCCTGGACTAACAAACCCTCAACTAAGTACCGGTCTGGAGCCAGATGGTTGGGAACCACAGAGCTAGCCCAACTATGAGTGGCACAAATAAACAAAATGATATAGAGAAATCATAATTTCTGCTGAAAAGTGAATCAACTTTAATCAAAGAACAAAACTGAGCCCCACTGGCCCCTTGTCCTGGCCCATGCAAGACAATGATGCCTGTGCCTGGTGGTGTGGTCAGGTTCCCTTCTAGGTAATTTAGCACACAGACCACGCTGAAGTTAACGGTTTCAAATGGTCTGACATGACACTAGGGTGCTTCTTACCTCCCTAAAATGTGCCTGGAGTTGAGTGGCATCATCATCTGGTTCCGCAGGGCACTGTTTACAATGAAGCGGCCATTAGTGTGGGATTTGGCTAAAGGACGTCCACTGCTATGGCTTTTTGTGACTCTTTCAGACTCTCTGTATCTCTCTTGCGATCTGCTGATGACACTCTGTGACTCTGTAAGCTCAGAGGCCACTTCCATCTGATAATATCCTCTTCAAAGCCTCGTAATGGTGAGGTACTATTGATCAATTATCAGGTGTCGTCTTGGTTTCATGTCAAAATGTGAACAGCATGTTGAGAAGGAGTTTTTAAACACCAATTCTGATTGAACCAGGAAATGTATTGGTCAACTCATGGATCAAACACCTGTTGTGAATTTTGCTGTTAAGCTCCTTGTTAGAGAACAGCAAGTTGTGCCAAAAGTACTGAAACATTGCACAGCTGTACATGTGCATTCAAAAGTTTTGAGAAGGTACCATTAAGGGAAAGAAATAGTTACTTCAGCAGTGTCTTTCAGAAGGAACAAGTAGCTAAACGATGCAGCACTGGGTCAGTAGGGCTGGGCGATATGGAAAAAAATCCTATCACAATAATATTTTTCATATCAGTCGATATCGATATATATCCCAATATAAAACAAATTACTATTTTCATCAATCTTTAAAATTCCCTGGTACTATTAAGTGAGATTTACAGATATCAGAAGGTTATTTTTGATTTTAAGATTTTGTTTTCAAAAGTTGAACATATCGAACTTTATTCAACTGTTTTGGATAAATAAAATGACTAAACTGCTCGGACCCTACTAGTCAACGAAGTGGTTTGCTGGGTCGTCCGTCTTCTCTTTTTTTCAGCGATGTCTTTCCTGTTACCAGTTAGGGCGTCTGGCTGCTACTGTGTTGTCTGCGTCCACGTTACTTTGCATGGCTCTATTCCAGCCACATGATTGTTCCAGCGCGGATTAACTCTTATTATCATTGGCTATTCATCTTGTCTGTATATTAAAGGGCTACATCGACCCTTTCTCATATGTCTATCGAGGAAAAATGATATCGAGATATATATTGCTATCGTTATCGCCCAGCTCTAGTCAGGAGTACTTTCTGTGAACTGAAAAACAAAGAGTGTACATTAAGTTAAAGGCAGCAATTGACTCTTCAATGGCATCGTCCAGGAAACAGACACAGCTAAACACAGAAGCGCTGAACCTGGGGTACTTTCTATGGTACAGAAAAGCAAGGGGAGTACACCAAGGTAATGGCAGCACTTGTTCTGTCCGTGGCTCAGTTTAGAAAAGAGACGCATCTAAACAAGGTCAGTGGTGTCTTGATGTGGCAGATCAACTATAGAAAGTTCAGGAGCCAGCCTTGTAGCAAAACACAGAACCACGTTGTCATATCTCTAAAGTCACACCTCTTCTTGCAGTATTTTACTGGGAGAATGTTACTTTAAGCAGTTGGAGGGATTTTCTCTCAGTTCAACCATGAGGGCTATCACTTCTCTTCTCCCCAACCCTCTCTTTGTTGCAAGCACAGAAGTAGAGAAAGTAAAATATGAACACGCAGAAATGAAAAAGCATAGAGTTGCAGCCATGTGAAACTGTTTATTGTTCCGTTAGTGATGTGTGTTGACTGTGATGCTGCACGCTTTCAAACAGCTCATTAGCAGGACGAATCATGGGATTTTGTGATCCATTTGGAGCTGTTGTGCAGAACCGATGTGTTTCTCAATGTGGGCATGTTTGTGGAGAAATATGTGTCTGTGTTTGCTGCTGGACAGGGTGAGAGTGAAATATAGACTTGGGAAGGAAGATGAGGATGGTGGTACAGATCTCTGACAGCACGATCAAGATGTACTTGACTAGTGTGGTGAATGTGTGTGTTTATTGGGCCGTGAGGAATGTGTGTGTGCTGGGGTCTAAAAAACGGCACCCCATTGTGAGTTGGGCCTCTGAAGCCTAACCCATTCTAATGGAGGATAGTGATTTAAAATCATATCTCTGTTATGTAAGAAATCCAAACACACATCCGCGTGCGTGCACAAATGGACAGACATACACATACATACATGCATACATACAAATGCTTATGAGAACCATGTGGGACAGACTGTCTCTGACATTACAACCATTATTACACGCGCTCTCCTACCCATCTCTTCCTAGTTAAATCTTCATTTGGGAAGGTTGTCTGTCTGGGGTCGTTTGTGCCAGGTCATCTTTTTTAAAAGCAGAGCTTGTCAGTCTCCTTTCTAAGAATAAGGTCCTTGCTCTTTACATCCCACATCTTTTTAAGTTGATTTAGCGATCAGTCAACTGTGTTCTAAACTGAGGCTACATGTGTCTGCTTGAATTTGAGTGATTTGAATGGAATTTTTGTCTGAGATGTTGCATCAAACAATCTAAGACAACTAAGGGTGTATTCACACTTGCCACTTTTGGTCCGCTTTAAACGGACCAGAGTTCGTTTCCCCCCTTGGTCCGGACCTTTTGTGCAGGTGTGAATACACTCAAGTGAACCAAACAACCGGACCGAGACCCACGTTTTGAGGTGGTCTCGGTCCGCTTCCAAACAGACTCTGGTGCGGTTCGCTTATGGTCTGAATACAAACCGGCCGGGATCCGAATCAACTACAAAAAGCGTACGTCTCTTTGGACATAAAAAGCCACCGTAGCCGGTAGCAAAGGTGTGTGTTGTAAAGTAATCATACCTGATAAACTGTGTGTTGCTTAGCAACGCTACTGGCTTGTTGTGGGACAAGGCACGTAGAGAACGTCGGCGTTCAGCACACATTCTCCGACGGGGTTCCAAAATTATAAATGGAACGTCTCAAAGTCTGTGTTGAATCAGCTGCTCTTCACCCTCACAATAATATTGCAGCTGTAATAACGGCACAAATATGCAGAACAGAGGTGCTGCACGAAGCACGTCTACAGCTGTTTTCCTAAATTCCGGGTCTGTGCTCTGTCCCGCCCCCGTCATTTCTGTCCAATGTGAACAATGATCGTCACCCGCGTGGCTTTGTTTACAAGTAATAGTTCACTTGCAAAAAGTGAAATGTGAAAACAAACCGCACTAAATGAAAAAAATAAAGTTAGCTTTTGGTCCGGACCAAAGAAGCGGACCAAATGACTTTCCTGGTGTGAATACACCCTAACTTTCTGATGAGCTCATCTAGGAAGGGTATATGCTTTAAATCGAATTTTCATAAACCTAACAAAGTACCTTTGTGTCAACTGGATGCAATGAATTTTAATTCCCCACCATAATTCTAACCTCCATATGTAAATGTCATTTGCCACTAAGGATAAGTGACAGGTCACACCCTTGTCTCTTCGTCATGGCTCCTGTTATTGGATGTGATAAGTTGGTAACAAATTAAAGGTTTTGTCCTACAGAGGAGCTGCTGTAGCACAACTAAGAGTACCAACGGATGACTGGGTGTTTGTATCGCCTAACTAGCTAAACAGATGGCATCAGGATGTTCTATGGGAAGAAGGCAGGCTCGCAGAGGGAGTGTGATGCTTTGGAGAATGTTTTTCTTGGAAACCTTGAATCCTGCCATGCATGTGGATGTTACTTTGAGATACAATAAAAAATGGCAAAGTGGCAAAAATGGTTAAAGAAGGGTTTTAAGGAGAACAGCAATGATTTTTATGTTTTCACTTGGCCATAAAATCCCCCAGATCTCAATCCAGTTGAGGATCCTTGGGATGCGATGAACAAACAAGTTTGATCCATGAAGGCCTCACCTTGCTTACAGTGCTCCTCCTGGAATGTCCACCTCCTGGATCTCCTGGAAAAAAATCACGCTACTGTGGATTGATCTAGTACTGTGGGATTAACGTAACATTTGACTGAAAAAAGGTTTACTTACTCTTACAAACATTTTTTTTTAACTCTAGCTCTAGTTAACATTCAGATAAAAAATGTAAATCTTTGTTGTTAGGTTGACAGGTTATCCCCCTACCAAGTGGCTCCTAACTATTTTTACCTGAATGGGATTTCCACAGACAACAAATCCAGCTATTCACTGTTGTTATGATGAGTGGGAGGGTCCTTGTGGAGCAGAGTGTTTGGTGATATTAGACAGTCCAGTATGGCGGCGCTATTAGTGTGTGTGTGTGTATAATACTGGATATGCCTTCTGTCAGCATCATGTATATAAGTTAGTTTCTGTCTTTGGGAATGCCAAGATATACTCATTCACAAGTCATTCAATGTAAGCTGCTACCAGTGTAATTTTATATTTAATGAGTCCTGGACCCCCCTCCCCTCCAAGTCCCTCAGCACCAATATATCATTGAAGCTGTCTCAAGCTTTTCCTTTGGCAGTTTCACTAACCACTCAGTTAAATGGTGAACGATGATTTTAAATATTCAACATGTGGGACTTTTATTTACTGTGTGAATTTGAGAAAGAGCTTTTTAAAGCAGATCATCAAGAAGTCGTTGACTGACACTGTGTAGCAACAGGTAAGATTGTGTGAGAGCTACACAACGCTACATATTGTCATAGTATTTGTTACTCCTCTGACCCACATGCAGAAGATAGATAGTAAGTTTAAAAGATTTATTTTCACGGGAGTGAAATGGGTTTGAGATCCTGGACCGGTAAATCTCCAACTGCACAGAAGATGGGGAGAGGGCAAGACCAGAGGAAATAAACAGTATTATAAAGTCAGTTTGTCTCTATGCTTACTGGGGGGAGGAAGATGGACCGCCAGAGGGATGAGAGATGCGGGGTCTGAGAGCACAATGCAGGAGCAGTTCTGTGAAGGTAGATCCTTAGGAGCTCTGATCCAGGACTGTGTGATGAGAGTGGATTGATGGTGTGGAGCACAGGTTGGAGGTACTTGCGAGAGATTTGCTTGGAGGGTGGACAGGGTTCGCTTATGATTTGATCCGGATGGTCAAAGAGCCAGGAAGCTGCCAGCTTGAACTTGATCCAGAGGAAATAACTGGAGACTTCAATCCTTATCCAGAAGTCAGAAGAATCACTGGTGAGGACTGGCTTAATCTGAGAGACGTGAAACATGGGGTGAACTCGGAGACTTGAGGGCAGACATACAGCAGTGGGGCTGATCACAGACTCGATTACGTAGGGCCCGATGAAACGAGGAAAAAGCTTCCTGGACATGGATTTGAGGAGATTATCTCGAGATGAAAGCCAAACTCTTTGACCTGGATGATACACATGTGCGGGTCTGCGTCGTTTATCAGCGAATCTCTTATTCTGGGATGCTGTGGGTTGAATGGTGGATTCCCAGATGCGCCTGCAGCGATGGATGTGGTGATGAACAGAAGTTACTGCGATGTCTTTCTTGTCAGCTGAGAACAGAGGTGGCTGGTAACCGATGGAGGCTTCGAATGGGGAAAGACCAGTAGCTGAGGAGATATGAGAATTGTGAGCATATTCAATCCAGGAAAGATAAGTTCACCAGTCTGTAGGGTTGGTGGAAGTGAGGCATCTGAGAGTGGACTCTAACTGTTGATTCATTCGTTCGGCCTTTCCGATTGACTGTGGATGATAACCAGTGGTTAGTGACACCTTAGCCCCTAAAGATAAACAGAACTGTTTCCACACCTGAGAAATAAACTGAGGTCCGCGTCAGAGAGTATATCCTGGGGAATACCATGGAATCTGAATATGTGTTTAATGAGTAGTTGTGCTGTTTGGAGGGAGGATGGTAGCTTCTTCAGAGGAACTAGATGGCAGGCTTTAGAAAAACGGTCAACTATGGTTAAGATGGTGGTCAGGCCTTTAGAAGTCGGTAGCCCAGTTACAAAGTCCAAAGCAATGTGGGACCAAGGCCATTTAGGGATGCTGAGGGGTTGAAGGAATCCAGCAGGTGGTTGATTAGTGGTCTTGTTTCTAGTGCGGACAGTGCAAGCTTGAACATACTCCCTTACATCACGGTGGAGAGACGGCCACCAAAACCGTCTGGAGATCAAAGTTATTGTTCTGCTTACTCCGGGATGGGCCAAAAACTTGGCTGTGTGAAACCATTGGTTTGAACGGACAGTCGAAGGCGCAAAAGTTCGGTTCTGGGGCCCAGTTCCAGGGTCGGGCTCGTTGCGTTGAGCTCGGGTGATGAGATCCTCTATTTCCCATGTAAGTGAACCAATAGTCCAATTGGGAGGCAAAATAGGTGCTGGTTCTTTCTAAGAATCATCAAAGGAGAATTGTCTGGATAGGGCGTCAGGTTTGGCGTTCTTGGAGCATGGTCTGTAAAAGATAGACAGGTTAAAACAGGAGAAAAACAAGGACCAGCGTGACTGGCGAGGATTTAACCATTTGGCTGACTGTAGGTAAGCTAAGTTCTTGTGGTCCGTCCACACTAAGACTGGGTGTTCAGCCCCCTCAAGCCAGTGACACCACTCCACCAGAGCCAATTTGATGGCTAAGAGTTCCTTGTCACCTACATCATAGTTCCTTTCAGCGTCACTGAGTCGGCGAGAGAAAAAAGTACAGGGGTGCAGTTTCTTATCAGTTTGTGATTGTTGTGACAACACTGCCCCCTCTCCGGTGTCAGAAGCATCGACCTCCAATACAAATTGTTTGGATGGATCTGGATGAGTAAGGATGGGGGCTCTAGATTTCTCTTTCAAGGTCTGAAATGCATTGTTCGCTTCCGGTGTCCAGGAGAAAAGATTCTTAGTAGAGGACAAGCCAGTTAGGGGGGCAGCTGTCTTACTATAGTTTCTGATTAACCTCCGATAAAAATTGGCAAATCCCAAGAAACGCTGTAGCTGTTTACAGGAATCAGGAACTGGGCAGTTGAGCACAGCCTTAATCTTTTCAGGGTCTGAGCGGACCTTTACACCCTCTAAAATGAAACCCAGGAATGTAACAGATGGTTGATGAAACTCACATTCCTCGGCCTTTACAAAAAGCCGGTTCTCCAGAAGCTGTTGAAGTACTAGGCGGACGTGACGACGGTGCTCCTCCATGTTCTTGGAATAAATCAAAATATCATCCAAGTACACAAAAACAAAAATGTTCAGAAAATCTCTGAGAACGTCATTGACTAAAGCCTGAAAGACTTCTGGTGCATTGCAAAGACCGAAAGGCATTACAAGATACTCAAAATGTCCAAGTGGTGTCTTGAAGGCTGTTTTCCACTCATCTCCCTGGCGGATTCTGACGAGGTGATCTAACTTAGTGAAAATGATTGAGTCTTGTACCCGTTCAAAAACAGAAGAAATGAGAGGAAGGGGATACTTGTTCTTGATAGTGATCTGGTTTAAACCCCTATAATCAATGCAGGGACGCAGGGACCCATCTTTCTTACCCACGAAGAAAAAACCCACTCCTAAAGGGGACGAGAAGTGGCGAATTATTCCTGCTGACAAAGACTCATTAATGTACTTCTCCATAGTCTGACTCTTAGGTCGGGGAATATAGAGTCGACTGGACGGGACTGGGGCCCCTGGGAGGAGGTCAATAGCACAGTCGTACAGTCTGTGAGGTGGTAGGGACGAGGGGGACTTTGAGTGACAGCTGACTGGAGGCAGGAAGAGAGACAATGGGTGGACCATGACTCGACTCGACACTCTGACCAATTTAAGTGCGGATTGTGCCTTTGTAACCTCCCGGGACACTAGCCAAACAGTCTTTAAGAAGAGTTTGGAAAACAGCTTGAACTCAGGCATCGAAGTGCTGGCAGCTTCCAGTCTAAATACACCTCCGGGTAATTAGTCAATGTGAAGCACCTGTCCCTTCTGCACCTGTGAACTCCAACACCATCTAGTGACCAAGCAGAGTAAATAGCAGGCAAACACTAATACACAGTAAACTACAGACCCCGACACATATGGAAAAACACTCGTTACTGACGTAACGTATTTAACTGTAAGATCAGTACGACAGAAATTTCTGGTGGTTGTAAAACCTCTAAACAGACTTCAACATGCCCTCTTATGTAATATGTGCAAAACTAGTTATCAAGATTGTAAAGCTGTGCAACATACAACAGTATTGCTTATCCTTTAAAAAAACCCTAATGTCATGTTAATAATTATGGAACAAAGTGCCGTCTAAATTTACCCCTGGTAAAGATGAACCAAACAGAGTAAGCAGGATAGTTAGGTATGTAAAAAAGCTCCTACTGTTGGAGAATTGCAGCAAAGAGTGGCATCTTGGGGTCATCAATTCTCCATAACATCCATCTACATGTGGAGTTGGCTTTGGCACTTCAACTGGAACTGTGTTCTTCGGTCAGACGAAGATTGAGCTTTTCAGCAACACACACTTGAGGTGGGTCCAACATGAGGCAAAGGATGAATATGTGGAAAAGCATCACTGACATTATTTTGAGGTGTTTACATTTGCAACCCAAGCTAGTAGCCATTTGAACCCAGGATAGTGCTAAATTGGGAAATGGTAAATCCAACCCAATAATCAATGTTCAGATAACCCTAAGGTCACATTTAAAATACATTTATTAAGAGCTGAATTGATTTTATTTTTCTGTTCCTCTTCTGTGAGGCTACTTTACCTCATTGTCTTTAATTCACTGTCTCCTTCTTCATCCTTTCATCACCAGCATTTTTCTTCAGTCCTCCTCTGACTTGTAAAGCCACAGCTCGTCAGAGGTCTCAGCACCCTGCCCTCATCGCTGGTGTGTTTGACATTATGTGTCAAAACAGGCCACACTGTCTTATTTCAGCCCTTGACATTTTTTTTCTTTTTCGTCTTTCTTCTTTTTTTTAACACATCAAATATTCTGTGCCAAATTCCTCCATGACCAGAGGCCATTTGTTTTCTTTTCTGTATATATGTCAGATGCAAACGGCTCTTGTGATATGGGCGGCTCATCTTCTTGACAGGCTTCCCCCTGTATCCTTATTTGAACCTCAGTTTTCAGAAGCGCTGTTGTTTTTTTAGATGAAGTTACACCAGAACGCTTACTAGGACCGCTTTCATCAGCAGAAATCTGGACCTGGGGATTAAACACTGCACAGGGAAAACAGTCAATGATTACATTTCTGCAGAGTCTAAGAAGTAGGAAAATTAAGCAGATGAGAAACATAATAAACTTGTCAAAGACAGAGCAACTAAGTGATGGCAAACAATTCCCAAAACAGAAATTACATGAAAGGTTTTTAGTTTTCAACAAGTGGCTAAAAAAACCTCTTTAATCAAGTAGCATGATCCGTTTTACTACACATCTTTTTAGTTTGATATCTAATTTCGATTGAATATATGTATTTTCTTTTAAGCAAATACATCTGTTCACTTTAACTCAGACATCACTGTAATTGTTTTTTGAATTCTACATATTCACCGTCCGAACAAAGTGAGGAAAGGGTCCCGGGAGGAGGAGAAGATTAGGAGGTGGAGGATTTGAGGGGGCGTAGAGGGGGTGGGGTTGCAGCTGAAACCTCAGTGGTGTCACAACTGCCAATTTGTGGCCAGTTTGAGATGTTGACATCTGCATTCTTTCACGTTCAGTGCTACAGAAGACCAGCATTAGATTGCTTTATTTATCTCAAAGCTCCTGCGGTTGAAAGGATGTACCGTTTCTGTCTGGATGACATGAGACAAAGAGAAAAGAAGAGCCAACAGTGTCCCAAAAAACATCACCATGTACAAATCTCCCACTAGCCTGAATAACCCTAAACATATAAACATCAAACTAACACAGGGAATAAAAGTAAAGGTGGAAACCTAAATATGCAGAATGCATGACAAATCAGGAAACAGTTGTGAGATAGAAAGTTGTTTCCAAAACTACAAATAAAACTGATAGGATAATATTTTGCTGGTACTTGATTTATTAATTGAAACTAAATCCAATTTATGAGGTCTAAATCATGATACTGCTTCAACCATTCCTCAGAGACCCTACAGTTGAAATTAATTTTAGCTTTACAGGGGATACCCTCACAAGATTTTTCTCTAGGTAAATACTTTTTCTCGTGTTAATTCTTTCTGGAATCTATTTTTTGTAGATTTTAGTATGTAGCTGATGTTGAGCTGGTACTACACAATGGGGGAATTATATGAGAGGTTTGGCACCACCAGTTGGCACCACCAGTTGCTTCAGGAGAGTAGATTTAATAAAAACTTGTATTTCAGTAGCTGTTTTAAATCTGTTAATAACCATTATGATGCCAAAGTTATATTTAGCTTAGGTCACATAGTAAGTTAAGAATAGGTCATTGAACATGTAAGTTAATAACTTATTTTTGGTAATTCAGGTCAATCTTAAATTTAAATGGTTATGGTCTTAAAAAGAAAAGTCTCAGAGTCTAAAGTTTAGCCTACTGAAACCTTTAAAAACCTTGTTCTTCACTATGCATTTTAGACTTCCCTGTATGAGCTCCATTTTCCAAAATGATGTCACTAGCCAATTTTGACAGTTTAAAGCAAAACATTAAAGCTTTTTGTAAAGTTGTGATGCTTTGCCAGACAGCTAAACCTTTTATTGGGCACAAACAAGCACAGAGGAGTAGAAATAAATTACTTTTCTGTTAAGCTCAAGGGGTTTCATTTAATATCATTGTTGGAAGTGGTGTGAACTTGATGAGACAGTGCAATTTGTTTAACGTCTCTGAACCATCCAGCAGCAGTCTTCTCTCAGATGTTAGGACTTTTTTTCAGCTGAGGCTTAAAACTATGTTTTCTGGTTGATTGACAGCTTCTTCAACCACAGAACCATCTGACTATCTCTCCTGTTGGTGTGTGTTGTGCAGTCTGCTGGTAACCTGTGCCAGAGTTGAGAAGCTGCTGCGTTTGATGACCCAAAGACGGTAACGTGATACCCATCTGCATATCACAACCAGATTGTAGGGGAACTTTTAAGAGTACATTTGTGTTCAATACACATCTTGTCTTTTC
The DNA here is from genome assembly GCA_036173005.1 of Crenichthys baileyi. Classification (NCBI taxonomy): domain Eukaryota; kingdom Metazoa; phylum Chordata; class Actinopteri; order Cyprinodontiformes; family Goodeidae; genus Crenichthys; species Crenichthys baileyi. The sequence continues at coordinate 532,979 of JAHHUM010002890.1, read as the reverse complement.
CTATTTGTATCCCTGTTGGTCATTCAGCTGATCTGAGTCTGTCTCTGAGTTTCCAGCACATCAGCTGACAGTCGGGTCCAGGCTGCTATCTTTATCCAGTATCTTCTCTGTGTGCACGTCTCAGCCATGTCAACTCTGATTACCGTGATTTCCTTTTATTTTCCCCTCCGCTCAGTCCGTCACACATGCATAAAGGCACACAGACTGTTACATGCTGCAAACGAATGAGACGCGTAGATGTACTCATCCACCCACACCATTCCAGGCACTTCAAAATGAAAGGGAATGGTAGTGATGCCACAGGCCACAGGCCACCCAGCTCTGCAAATGAGCACTCTGCAGTACATTGCACCTCATCTGTCTGTCTAATTCAGAACCAGTGTGCAAGTATGTTTTTGGCTTTTTGCATTCGTTGCCCAAACTTCTTCTTACCCCAGTGTTTGTCCTAGTAATTGTTGGCTCCTTTTTTAGTCATGCAATTCATGTTATATGACAGTATTCACTAACCTTGCATTAAGATGTCAGAGGGCATTCGAAATCAGGGCCCAACACTTGTAAGGGATCAGATAGGTTCTAAAGGTCTGCACAAAAAACTGATAGGACAAAAATTGAATAAATTTTCAAATCATTGATTTGCTGTAAAAACTAAATTTTATTTTCTGTTCAGGTTTGGAGTCAGCGAACAGCTCTAAATCATGATACTGCCACCACTGTGCTACAGTAATGCTACACTTGACCCATGCACTCTATACATTCCTATTTTTTAGCATGTTGCTGGCGTTATATGGAAGGCTTGGAGCCTTGGCACATCACATTTTGCCTAAACAAATCATCTAATAGAGAATTTGGTCATCTGGTTCTCTGATTTTATCTTGATTTGCTTTGCCTTGCTTGCTTTGTGCTGGCTCAGAGACAGCAAATAGGCCAAAACTGTGGTACAATCACTACCGTGTTTCAAGGAAGAGTTTCTTGTGCTGCAATGTAGGGCTTCCCAAAGCTATATTAGGTTTTTATTGTTGTACATTGAGTGTTTACCAGATTTGCATAAATAATATACATGCAGTCCTATCATTTCAGCAAATCTGGTGTGGACTGGTGCCTGCTCATTACACTACAGACTGGTCTTTTCTGAATATATGAGTACAGCCTGTTTATCAGCTAAGTTTGGATTTTTGTCAATGTTACAACACCTGGACTAAAAATGTGACTGCGGGTGGTTGCCAGACTTAGGACAGTATCGCTTTATATTGCCAAGAGATCTTTACAAATTGTTCTGGCTCCTTCATGCTCCTACATCTGAAATGGACATGCTAATTGGAAGTGATTTGTTTTCACAAGCTTTTTTTCTCTAGCTCTATTTTAGCTCTTCTTCCTCTTTCTGTTACTGTATATTCTCATTTATTATGTTTGACTTCTTGGTGTCTGTTTGGCAAATACAACAGCAACAGATATCAAATATTAGTAATGGTTTGACTGTGCCCAAAACTATCTTCCAAGTGACCTTATGACCTCAAAGTCTGGCTTTCTGTCTTGTGACTCAGTCTTTATTTTCCTGCCCTTACATTTCTTCTGTAATTTTGCTGTGAAAGCTACACGATGGATGTCAGGCACTGAAGGGAGAAGGAAAAAAGCAGCTAAAACAACCCTGGAATGTCATCCAGCCAGCCAGTCAGTCAGTCAGTGAGGCCAGGGTAGGCAAAGTGCAACAGGACCACAAGTCTTTGAAGTGTGCCTTGACAGTCGTGGACCCTGGACGCTCCCTGGCATAGAGCAGCGAAACCTGATCACGCTTCATTATTTTGATGGGAAAATCAGACAGATGCTTCACTTGAGGTTTATTTTAGTGCTGCTAACCTCTCGTCAAAGCTCAGGGAAGTTCACAACAGCAGACTGACATGCACACACATATAGCACGAAGAGTAGAGTTCAATTTAGATTAAGCTACAAAGAACACATTCATCTTTTTCTAGTTTGATGTGTTCTGATCTCTTTCTTTGTTGCCTGTAACACACTCACTCCTTAACATTTACATTTGCGTTCTGTTCGGCTTAAACCAGAAATTTCTGCAGTTGAAGGTTGGTGTGTGTAATGGACATGCGCCTCTCTAGTTTAATGAACTTTCTTCATAATCTGACATTACCATTTTAACAGAATACTATCCGCAAATGTTTGAAATGATATGGTTTTGTCCATATTTTCTATAGAAGTTGTTAAAATTAAAATAATTATCTCATATAAATAAAAAGGCTTTAGTTTTACTAAAACTGCTATTGCACCTTGGGTCTGATCACACACAATTACTCTACATATTTAAAGGGCATCTATAATGTTTTTCAATTGTGTTTGAGATTGTAGTTCACAAAAGTTCTAAGAATTTCCACAAATTAAGATAAAAAACACAAAAAAGCAAGAAATAAATTAATTAGGTCAAGATAGCTAGGAACACAGATGAAAGTTGCTAAAGAGTGATGAAGTTATATATATTACGCTCAACACGGATGGATGGATGGATGGATAGATGGATGGATGGATGGATGGATGGATGGATGGATGGATGGATGGATGGATGGTTGGATGGATGGATGGATGGATGGATGGATGGATGGATGGATGGATTTTCCAATGAATAAAGTAGTGTAAGCAGGCATAGCCAATGCCTGCATAAATAGATTATACAACAATCTAACCTCTTAAAAACAGTCGATGTTGATGTTTTCTTTTTTTTTTTAATAAGACTGTGCCCATATTTGAGAATAAAACATGTTTGAATTATTTTTGGAGCTGTTTAGGGGTTTAGACAACCTAGTATCCCAGCTGTACCTGAATGCAGCATGCAGCTGTTGGGAAAATCCTCTCACATCAGCAGAGATTCCTTGCATCTCATATGTTGTACAGAGTTTGGGCTGATTGGAGGCTACAGAGAGCCATTTGGATGTCAGCTGATTTGTATCCAATACCAGTGTTTACATTCAGCTTAAAGTTGTTTCAGGTGAATAAAATTAAATGCTTTATAACAGTTTAAATGGCCAAAATTATCACGCTGTTGGAAGGTATTACGCTATATGATATTGGTTGCTACACACTCAACATCATATTCTCATTTTAGTTGCTTCTTTCTTGTTCTTTCAGTCAAGATGACTATTTCATGGCAATAAGCTGGGGCTGGACTGAAGATGGGCTGGTCAATTCTAAATTAGTTCTTTCTTCATCACTGCAGAGGAGGACCCAATCCATATATCCATCTCCTGCTGCATCCTACCATTACTTATGAACAAGACACCTAGTTACCTGAAAGCACTTGTCAGTGTCCCTTTTCCTGTTAAAGAAACCACCTTCCATAGGATGATGCTCCATGTTTGACTGCAGGAATAATGATTTTCAGTGCCTAAGAACTGATCAAACATTGAAATTGTTTATCTTCCAGTGGGGTATAATTTCTTACCTCCTCTCAGATGGGAACCATTAGGCATTATTTTGACGACAAGATTATTCTGTACAGTAAGTCATCTTTGTTTAATCTCCCTGGATGTTTGTGTATGAGGAGTCAGTAAACCTGGAAAGATGAGCTCTGCTGCTGTGACTGACAGAGTACAAGCCCGTATTAGATGTTACATTTTAAGTGTCCAATCAAAGTGTCACTCAGAGTGTGAGGGACGGTAGGAGAGGGACATGGCGTGTTTTTTATTTTTTTAGTGATTGACAGGTAACAAGCTCCTTCCGTCTCTTCTGTCACTCACATTTGTTGCTCCTGGGTCGTGTCGTCGTTTTGTCTCTGGTCATGCTGCTGCCACTCCACACTCAAACATATCACTTAGCATCAAATGTTTTTATTTCATGCTCCATGACAGTAAGACAAGGTTTATGTGGCTGTTTCTATTATTCAGTGAGTAGGGGGGGAGCAGGGCAGCTGTTAAAGCTCTCCTGAATGGCCTCCTTTAGGATGTAATGAGATGCTGAGAGTGCAGCTAATCTCTATTCTTCTCCCTAAGTCTGCTATTTAGGCTGGTACATGAATATGTGGTCACTAACTAGATTTTTACTTCAAAGGCAAAAGGGAGTTTAACGCAAATCTGTACTTTTTACTTTAATCTTTTTTTCAACATATCATTGCATTTTAAACATTAAAATGCTTTTTATGCACTTTATGCATCTTTGTGAATAGATAGGTCTCTTTCTTTCTTATGCCTCCCTCCTTCATTGCTTTCCTCCCCTTTAGCCCCCTCCCTGTGTTTGTAGGGCTTAGTAAAACTGTAGTATCGGTTACAAAGCCTGGGAATCCAGGTAAAGGCTAAAGAAGCTTTACTAGTTAGAGCAAAAGAAGCAAGGGAAAAAGGCGGGGGTGAGGGGTGGTTGTGGGGGGATCTCTATAACATGAAGGCAAAGTAGTGGATCAAAAAGGCAACGCTCAGACAAAAAAAAGGGCTAATCCGTGAAATCTGTCCAGGTCAAGGGTCAGCTTCCAGCCAGCCATGTGCGTCTAGGCATGTGTGTGTGGAGATTGCCCTGGTCAGAATAAGGGAAGAGTTAAAGGGGCTGTTTGTCCTCTTTAAACTCACTTCACAAGCTGCACACATGTGAGGAAACACAGGGAGGGGATGGGGATCATGCTCTGTCCTACTCTTCACGCACACACACACACACACACACACACACACACACACACACACACACACCCACACACACTACATATGCTAATCGTTGTGAATTATAATTAAGCTTCAGCTGCTTTCCCAATCAAACGGAAAACACATACAGTAATTGTCCCTCTTTACATACAACTAACATCTGCTTCAGATGTATTCATTAAAATGTGCCCCTTCTTTGTTGTGTTTCTTATGTGGTTGTTAATGGCGTGTGCATGCTAATGTTGGATTATTTGATAAAGCCTTTCATTTGTCTAAATATGAAGCATAAACATGGCAGCAGAAACATGCGTTTCCTACTTGGCTGATTTTTAACTTGGAAAGAAATGCAAAACATTTTAAAATGTGATGAAGAGATCTTTTTTTCCCATTTAAGACGTTTCAAGTAACAGCATACTTTTATAAATGAAAAGCTACACACCTGAAAGTAAACAAAGAAGAAGCTCAATTGGTGGGGGGGTGGTGGGGGTTATTAGAGTGCAGATAATCTTTTAAACCCCAAAATTTTTACCTAGCTTTTTTGCATTTTCTTTACAAATCAAACAAATACAATAAAAAATACTTATTTACTTACATGTATATTTATTTTGTTAGTTGTATTTATGTTTTTCTTTACATGTTATGGTTTACTTATTTACTACTATATCTGTTTATTTACTTACTTTGTTATTTACTTATTTATGGTTGTTATTTACTAATTTAATTGTTTATTCAGATACAAGTTACCTGGAAATTTTGGTTGCTTATTTGTTTATTGATTGAATTGTTACTTGATGTTTTGTTACTTATTTACAATGCTGTTTATTTGAGTTATTTGCTTACAAATTTAGTATTTTATGTTACATGGTTAGTTAATAAGTTACTTGTTTATTCACTAAATAAGTTTTATATTTACTAAGATACATGTTTATCTATGTTACTTGTTACCAAGTTCCCTTTTATTTTCTAAGGTAATGTTCAGTTATACTTGTTATTTAAGTGTTTAGTTACTTTTGTATTTATTGTAGAATATTAATTATTTACATAATTAGTTAACTCGTGCATTTACTCAGACACTTGTTGATTTCTTTTAAATATTTACTTCATAATTTATTTATTTAGTAACCAAGTTGTTTATTTACTTTATTATTTATGTATTTAGTTACTTGTTTAATAATTTATTTCTTAGCATTACTCTTTTATTTAGTTATTTGTTTGTTTTACTTGTTTATTAATTCTTACATTTTTATTTCTTTATTGTTACAGTTGGCGCTGTAAAATACAAATCTATATTTGTTTGAAATAAAATAAATCTTGGATAGATTTAACATCCTACAATAGAAGTTGTAAAATATCCAAATAATTTAAAACAAAGGATAAAAAGATAAAAAAATTAAGCAAAATCAATCAATCAGTGTTTTTACTTGGATAAACAATTTAAGTTTGTACTAACAGATGCATATTCACACACACTTTTATGTAATGTGTTTGTTTAGTTTTTATTTAAGACCTAATGTTAAGTAACCTTTCAACCATTTATCTTGATTTTAAAACAATCAAGAAAGATAAGTACACCTTAAAGTAACAGCTGCTAACGTTTTAGTTGTGTATTTATGATGCTCAGTAAGTAAAGCCGTTCAGATAATCTTATCTCAACTGAGAGAGCCTGTGTGATGTTATAATGTGCCTTGGTTTAGTTTACTTGAGAGCATTTTATTGCTTCTATTTTCATCCTAAAGGGGACATGTTTGTTTTTCCTCACCCTCAGTAGCTCTGTGGGAGTCATGTTCCACTTCACCTTGTAGTTTCTGCGGCTGGTGCAGGTGTCTCGCGGGTTGAAGGAGTAGAGGCGGTCAGGGGTCGAGTGTCAAGGGTTTAAGGGCTGTAAATGCTCCCACAGGGCCCGACACCTGTCGCACATGTGGGAGGTAGCATAAGCTGTCAAACCTTTGCCTCTGTGTGTGTGTGGGTGTGTGTGTGTGTGTTAGAGAGACTGAGAGAGAAGATGGATGCCAGCAGTGGGAGAGAAAAAAGAAATGAAGGGAGGCATGTGTAGAATGTAGAATGAGTCAAGTGTGTATCCAGAGTCAGAATGGAGACACCTTGCACGCTGCACCTGTAAGCAGGCCTAAAGTTACCCCACATGGACGCCTGAGAAGATGACTGCAATGTTTGTTTTGTAGCTGATCCATGTCATAAACTCAAAGAGCAATCAGCGTGTTCTGCCTATCATTAACACCACCCATTGCACCAGGCCTAACAGTAGCTCTTTCAGCAGGACAGCAGCAGGGTTAAAAGAACTGCTAAGGAATAGCACACTGATCCAAAGACCCAGCGTCCAAGTTCTGCAGGTGCCAATCTTACCTGTTGTGATGGTACCTGAGCAAGGTTAGGGTCCTTGTGGTTTCTCAGCCATGATCATTTTGGTTAATAAGGCGAATTTTTATCTCGTATGAAGTCTGTTTGGCTTGCTTGATCATAACTTCCTTCCCCACACACATACACACATACTTTATTTGGTGTGCCTTACTTGTACTAGGGTTGGATGCCCTTTTTCCTGCCTTAGCTCTTTGTGGCAACGCTTTAACAATATGTCAGAAACATTCCTCAGAGATTTTTGGTCCATGGTAGGATCACACAGCTGCTACAGATTTATCAGCTATACAGCCGTGATAAAACTTCCAGTCACAAGGTAGTCAGGAAAGAGTGACTTGCAGACATGGAGAACCATGGGAAAATATATCCATTTTATTTTTTATGACTTAGCAGAGTCTGGTAGGCAGAACATCGCTCTAAGGTGTAGCGCACAGCAATCTTGCTTGTAGAAACCTGTTCAGGAGCATTGGTGCCCCTGGTTATTCATCCATAGATCATGTCTTTCCATATCTATTTTTAACTATTTGTCCACATTACAGTACAGTAAGATATTGCCCGGAGATTCATTTCTCTCCAGAGAAATCTAGTTTATGTGATGATATAAATAGGGGTTGCTAAGCTAACATTTTGAAGTTGTTTAAAAGATTTAAATAGTGAACATTTACATTTTTAAACATCAGGGATTCTTAAGATATGGGACAAAACATGTTTTAAACAACTTTATTTTTAAATGCACACTACGTTTGTTGGAATTGTAATGTGTCTGAAGATTTACAGGTTCTAAGCAGAAACACTTAAATAAAATAAAAATGATTCACTTTAGAACTTGTTTTGTGTGAACTCCATTAGACACTCTAAAAGCAAAAATAATTTACTTTTTTTCAGTCCAACATAAATCTAAAGTTTTTATTTAAATAATGATATAACATTTGATTACTGTGACATGTAATGGAATACAAAATAGAAACTTCTGCTGTGATTTCACACTATTCTGAAAAGGTCAGTCCATGTTTCATCCATGTTTTTATTCATGGCTGGGGGCACAACAGACTGTACACTTAAACCAGCTGTTCTTTCTTCAGTTGCTAGCTGGCCTGATAATCTCAATAAAATACCTACATTTAGTCGACAAATGTTAAAATAAAATCCTCTCAACCAGTAGATGGTGTTGACATGTTCCAGCTGTGACTGTAGAACTATCAACATTGTTTGTCTAAAATATTAAAAATGTAAAACTTACCAGAGCCTGCTTAGTTGTTACATTCAGCACAGCCAGAAAGAGAACAGGGGGTCCTCATGGATAAAGCTAACTATGCTCTTTCCTGATTTAGTGAGGTTTATGAAAAAATCTAAAATAGTTGACCAAAAACTTTGATAGACAGATTTTTAGGCTTAATATTGTTTGAAATTCACTTGATGGATTGTTTTATGTATTTTGATTTATTAGAAAAATTATAGTGTTATTTTGCACACTTTTAGAGTTTTTTTTGGGTGGGTCAAAATTGCGGCCTCTTGTTGAGGACAGGTTTATTAACATGGACCTCCTAACTACAGACCATATATTTACCCAAATTCTTCCTAAAAGAGTTTAAAATGTTTTCCAAAAATAATTTTGGTATGCATTGTTACTCTAGATGGAACTTTGTGATTATGTAGATAGCAATGAATATCTTAATTTTTAATTGTTCTCAAGAATCAGTTTCTGGGTAACTGGTCAGGCAAAGAGCAGTTCAGAAGCCTTCATGAGGACCAGTAGAATGAGGTATGTGACGTCAGTGTAGGGATCAGTGCAAAGAGAATCGTCCGGTGATCGAAGGCGGGGATCTCAACGACTCGAGCCCAAGCTCTGTGCGAGAGGTTGAGAGATATTGGCTAGAAATAGTCAGGCTCACCTCCGCGCACAGCGTGGCTCTGGAACCCAGCTCCTGGAGAGAGGTTGGACTCTTTTCTTCTCTAGAGTGGCCCGCAGGGAGAGGTGGCGGTAGGGTGGGGTTATTCAGCTCAGTAGTCTCAGGTTGGGGTTTACCATGGTAAATGAAAGGGTCACAACCTTGCGGGACCGTTCTTTGAGAAGTGACACAACGGCCCGGTTCAAAGTTAAGGTGTCTTAAGAGTTTGTCTGATGCTGTCAGACTCTGTCAGACCTCAACGATTCATCCTTTTCCTTTTGCTCTGTGAACTTCACTCAGACTTAAGTAAAAAACACGGCCATTAATACGGTTAGCATTACTAATCGTAAACATAAGACTTCATGCGTATCCCAGAGAGAATGCAGATACTTACCTTAAATCTGGGATTTTGAAATCACTGTTATATTTCCAAATACACCATCTTCCATGAGAGTGCCTGAAAGCTCCAAATGATTACACAGCAAGTTTACTGTCATACATTCAGTACTTTACTCTTTCACTGATTACACAAAACAGCCCAAAATTTTATATGACTTGACATGCTATGTCAGATGGCTTGTTTTGGACCTGAAACGGTTTGGTATGAAACTAAGAAAACTGCAAAAGTATGAAATGGCAAATGAGTAAACTGACTGGCATCTACTAAAGTCTTACCTTTGGTTGTATTAGACGGAATGAATAGCCAACAGACCTCCATGGAAAATGTAGTCAGTCAGTCATTTTCTACCGCTTATTCTATAGTGGGTCGCGGGGAAGCTGGTGCCTATCTCCAGCAGTCTATGGGCGAGAGGTAGGGTACCCCCTGAACAGGTCGCCAGTCCATCGCAGGGCAACACACAAACAACCATGCACACACTCATTCATACACCTAAGGGCAATTTTAGAGTGACCAATTAACCTAACAGGCATGTCTTTGCACTGTGGGAGGAAGCCGGAGTACCCGGTGAGAACCCACGCATGCACGGGGAGAACATGCAAACTCCATGCAGAAAGACCCCCAGCTGGGAATCGAACCTAGAACCTTCTTGCTGCAAGGCAACAGTGCTACCACCGTGCAACCGGAAAATATATTATATTATAAATTTCACCGATACTGAAAATAGCTAACTTTCTGTCATCTTCCTGCTGCAGCAACAAACAACCCAAAGAATGTTGCTGTCTTGGTATGCTTCAGTGATTGGAAAAAAATAGATTTTTGAGTTTCCAACTAAGGGTCGAATTGAAAGTTGTCTGATTCTAGTCAACAACCAATTTCTCAGATTATTCAGAAAAGCGTGCATAAGTTGTAAACTCCCTAAGTTGTTTCTGCATGGTAAGATGTTAACTGAATCAATTAACACAGACTCTCTATCGTAATTTTACATTAAAACATATCCTGCAAGATGTTTGTGTTTTTCTAACTGCTAGCCAGATACAAGACAATGTGGAAAGCATGTGTGCATCAAACAATGTCAGATTATCATGATGGATACAGGGGTATAAAAATGCAGAAAACAGCAGTATTATATTTTCAAACTTAAGTGCTGTTCTTATGTGAAATAAATAGCTTCTTTCTATCCCGGATCGCGTTTCCAAACATCTCCTCCACACAGTTTGGTACACAGCAAATTAGACTCGACAAGACATGAAATTGGTGTTTTGACTGGGGAGTTCCTCATGTCATCCGGCTATGTGTTTGTCCCCACTCTCGTCACAGTAAGGCTGTGAGCTCCTCTTTAGTCGCTAACAGCTTCTGTTTTCTGCTCTGCAGATTTGTTTATTGACTAAGGCAGAGGCTTGTTTTTTCACCTTCTGATATTCAAAATGAACTGGAATCAGAGCTGCTTGGCTTTGCTGAAACCATTTCAGAAATGGGAGCGAGATCAGCTGGTTTTACATTTAGATTTTGCTTTGATCAGTGACAGAGTTGTATGCAAAAAGATATGCCTTCTCTGTCTTTCTCAGTTAGATGGGTTAAAAGGAGGACAAGGATACTCGTATCTAAACATTTCTTTAGGGTTATGATTATAAGACCACTTGCAAATCTAATAGGGAGAAGAAATACTTTTACTTTTAATATAACCAACCTGGTCCTATGTAAAATATTACTATTTCTAATTATTGCTCTAATTGTGGAAAAATGAAGTTCTTAAAATAAATAACCACACCCAAGTGGGATTATTGCCAGACCTGCAGAATTGAGAAATTACCTCCAAAGAACCTGTCTGACAACACGAAGCAGGCTTAAAGATCAGTTAAAAACAGAGTGGTGAATCTTCCCAGCAGTGGGCAGCCTATCAACATGACTCCAAGTGCACATTGATGACTCCTCGGGGAGGTCATAAAAGAATAATCTGAAACACAGCAGGCCTCACTTGCTTTAGTTAAGGTCACTGTTTATAACTCAACAATATGAAAGAGACTGAACAAAATATCCATGAGAAAGCTCCAAAATGAAAACAATTGCTGACCTAAAAGAACCCCAAATCCCATCTCAAATGTTCTAAAAAATATCTTGATGATCCCCAAGACGTTGTGTAAAATATTCTGTGAACCCGATGAGCAGATGAAAGTTGGAGTTATTGGAAATTGTGAGTCCTGTTCCATCTGGTGTAAAACTAACACAGCATCAAAAAGGCTTCAAACTATGTGATAGAAAACTTAACTTTTCTATTACCTTGATACTCTTGATTAATCAGCCCATACAGTTATGACCACTTTTATCAAATTTATCTTATGTAATAGCAATTGGATAACAAGTATAACAGAAAAACTAGACATGTAAACCTTTGGCTTGTTGATCTTATTTTGATCTTCAAAGCTGATATCAAATGTTTTACATTTCTTTGTATATTTTAATGTCACGCCTTTTGTTTAGGACTTTTTTCAGTTCACTTTTATCATCTGAATATGTGCCTGCAACTGTGTAAATGCAGAAAACCACCCCAAGCTGTGTAAGACAATGTTACTGGTAATTAATAAGTCAGGAAGTGGCAGAAAACACATCACTTCAGGTTTGGAATAATGCCATTCTTTGCCGCAAATGTGTGTGCATGTGTACAAGCCACGCGCTAAGTGCGATATTATTACTGTGACCCCAGGAGGCAAAGTGATTAAATTATAATCAGCACAGATTAATTAATCTATAATATTTATTCCTTTTGTGGCGAGGGGAAAGAAGGCACAGTGCTTAGAAAAGGTTACGTGCGCACGCTTCCGCGCTTTTTGTTTCAGTGAAAAGCGACGCTCAGGGGTGGGAGAGGCAACAAGGCCCCCCTGACAACACTCGCAGAAGGTTATTGCTGATATCAGACGCCCTGCATGCAATTATCTGTCACAACAAATAATAATTAAGAGGGCTGATAATGAGGAAATTAACATTTTCATTGTCGAGATGCTTTATTGTCTGCGAGGGTCATTGCAGAGGCGGCTTCAAGAGGGCCAGAATAAATGATCTTTTATGTGTGAGAGTGCGTGTTGCAGTCTTTGGGGGATGATAAACAGACAAGCAGAGAAATGCACTGTATGAGGAAGTGAGCTTGTCTTTGCATGGAGGCATTTTTGTTTAGAGCCTCACACTGCAAGTGGAGACCTCTGGTTTTGAAGGCAGAAATATGTTTAATTATTCTTATGACTTTATTTTAACACTAGCCGTCTTCTTGTCACTCTTCCATAACGTTTGAATGCATAACTAATAGTTATTGAGTTACCAATTGCCTCTATTTATGCTCTCCTTGCTCTGTCAGTTTAGTCGGTCGTTGATCTCTTGCAGGTTTACAGCTGTGCTGTACTCTTGTCAGTTTTCAAATGGTGGATTGTGAGATCTTCAAAGCTTCGTATGCAGTTTAATAACATAAACCTGCTTTAAACTTCTCCCTGACTTCTCCCCGCGATGTTCCTTGGTCCTCATGATGCTCTTTGTTCTCTATTGTTCTCTAACAAACCTCAGAGGCCAAAAGACTTAACAGCTGGATTTATACTGAGATTAAATCACACAGAGGTTACTAACTGTACTAATCAGATGGCTTTTTAAGGTAGCATTTGATTTATTTAGTGGTATCAGAGTAAAGGTAGTTAAATAGAAATGCACACCACACTTTTCAGATTTTTATTTGTAAAGTACATGAAGTAAATGACTTTTGTTCAAGTTTAAAGTTTTTTGGCCACAACCCATGCTGCCTTCCCAAGGGTTACATTGAAAGAGGAAACAAGGCTGGATGAGTTTGGCGATTAACTGGGATCGCAGCATGACACGGTGGTCTCCACAGCAACGATGTGTTTAGATCAGAGGATGAGGCAGTGAAGGAGGCTGGCTCAGTCTGTGGATGAGTTCGGTGCGGTGGCCAGGGGTGGGGGGGTGGGGGGAGGTGGTGGTGTTGGGGGGATATTGTGGATCTCTAGGAGGGATTTTGTTTTCACAGAAACTTAACACCCGGAGACTCTCTCTCTCTCTCTCTCTCTCTCTTTCTCTCTCTCTCTCTCTCTCTCACACACACACACACATTTACAATTGCACACCCTGAATGGGCCCTGGTTGCCATGTGTTTTGACTGACATATCTTTGAGGCTGTGTGTGCAGCCAAGTTTAGCTTGCTCTGTCTGTGTGTGTGTGTGTGTGTGAAGGAATATTTCCTGGCTTTTGAACTTCTCCTGATTGACACAAATGGATTTGGGGCAGCCCCCCTATAGGTCAGAGTGTGTATGTATGTCTGTGTGTGTGTTGGTATGACAACTCTTGCTCCTGCCCCACCCCTGTGGCTCATATTGGGGGTAAATATAATGCCCCAACATGTTGAGGAAGAGGTAGTGACACTGCATTGTCCACTCACAATGGAGGGCAGACGGAGGGAGCCAGAGGTCGGAGGGGAGGGGGTCACCGGACAAAAGGAAGTGCGAACGCTCCTGGTTCGTGTCTTTTCACCCGCCGTGTCTAGACGGAGGGTCTTGGATAAAAAAGAACTAGACAGCAGTAGGGAAAGGAAGACAGGATGTGGTAGAGGAGGGGTCGGAAGTGCTTAGCCTTTTCTAGTTCTCTAAAGACGGTCCTGATGGGACAGTAAGGGACAGATGAAAGTAAAACATCAAAAACAAAACCAAAACAGTTGGTCTTCAAAGGTAAACCCCTTCATACTTAGGTCAGTCCATAACATCCTTGGCATCTCTGATGAACAAGCTGTGGGTTCAGGGAGGTTGAGATATAAGAAAAGGGATATTCAGCATCTTTCTAAACTAAATTTTTTTATTTTTTTATTTACACCGTCCATACAGAATGCAAAACTTAAGGAAAAATAAGGGAAAGTAAGACAAACATTGATTTTTCATTGAGAATTCAGTAAATTGTATTTTTGAAGTGACTATTGCATTCAATATGAAAACACCTCAATTTTCTATATATATTGTTGATAATATAAACAAAAAGGATGATCCAGACATGAACAGATAGTCATGTGTTTATGAATTTACACCAATAGATAGGTTCATGTATCTAGAGTATGAGTGTGTGTGTGGATGCCCATGCTCGTGGCAGGTGGCAGCAGTTGCAACAGGGACGGAAAGACCTCCCAGCCTTCACTGAATCCTTATTTTAGCCCTGGACTAACTAGTCCGGACCAATAAACCTTTCACCTCGGAGGTTGTAAATCAAAAACAACTGGTGAGGCTGGCTCTGCCACCCACTGTGACACGCCAGCAGGCGGGCGTAAAACGGGCATGTCAAATGCCATCAGAGAGGAAACTCTAGAGGCCCGCCGGCTGTGTCTTTCCCTCCTGATGAGGCAGAGGTGGAGGAACTGGCACAAGCGCTAACAGAGGAGATTTAGCTGTTTTAACTGCACACTTTTTGACTGACAGATGAATCTGATCTGTGATTCAGAATATAATTGTAGGACGCTTATTTTTATTTTTCCCAATATATATCTCTTTCCCTGCTGTTGTGACTGCTGATGAAGCTCCTCCTCTCCTCGTCAGGCACTTTCTCCTGCTCTCGCTCTGTCTCCCCCTCGGTGCCAGCTTGGCCCCTCATTTCCATACGGGAGTGTATACGGGGGGCCGGGTGGTCCCCTGAGCGCGCCAACAGACCATGAATCTTGACCCATTCTGCTCTCATTTCCTCTCCTACTGCGAGTCCTTACTGAATCCATTGTATTTCTGCTCCAGCACCACCTTTAACTATGCGTATTATCACCCCAATGCACTGATATAAGAAATTAGAAGAAAAACAGAATTTTATGCAAGTCAAGCTATGGCACACTCTCTTACACCATCTGTCAATACGTGGGACAGCACTTAAAGAACTGATTCAGCTAATTAGCAATCAATTAGCTTGTTACCACCAGCAGTAATTACCTTTTATAGAGCCAGAGAGGAGTGCAGCTGCTGCCACTAATAAAACCTGGAGCCTCCTCTCTGCCTCTCCACAGCTAACAAGGCCTGTCTGGGGGAGAGTTATAGACCAAAGGGAACAGCCACTGTGTGTGTGTGTGAATATAAGAGGGAGAGAAAGTGTGTGTCTGCAGGCAGGGGGCCCAGCAGAGCAAACACCGTCCCAGAGGGGCCTCTCTCTTCTCCCTTTTTAACAGGTTTAAATCCTCTTTTAATGAATATAGGGTCAAGCTAAATGGGAAATCCATCATGGCAATAAAGGCAGGAGGCTTCAGCCTGGGAGGTTTTTAAATGTGAATGGTTTGACTTTTGTCCCGATGGGGCAGTGTTGAGGATCCAACTTTTCTCTTTTTCCTTTCTCAAGCAATATAGGCACTGCAATGGTCAGTCAGTCCACTACTTTGACCTATTAGATGGCTGGACATGGAAATTCATTCAGACATAATCTCCAGAGGATGACTCCTAATAACTTTGGAGAATCATGTTTTTTCCACAAAGAGAAATCTTTATCTTTTGAAATGGCTGCAATGAAACAAACAGGCAGTTTGGTTTCCCTGTCAATGGGTTATTAAAAGGTGACCAGCAGATCATCACTTTATTCACAGATCTCTTAAGTCTTTGCTTTTTTTTCACACCTAAATATTCAATAATGTAACAAGACAAAAATACCAGAGTGAAACACAAGTAGTTTTTAAGTGATTATTTCGGTGGACAAAAAGTGGACAAAATGCTTCTAAAAGCAACCTTGACTTGTGGAAAAGTAATTACCCCTAAAACAACTTCTATCAGGTCTTTACAGCAACTGGCAATGAGTGTTTTTGTCATTGTTTGAGGACATCTTTGGCTCACTCTTCTTTTTAGAGCTGTTTAAATTCAGTGATGTTGAAGGATTTCTGCACATGAACAACTATATTGAGTAATTTTTATTACTGGCTCAGCAGATAAGCAATAGCACAGTGTTGCAGTCCTCAAGAGACACTCCTGCCTCCTGTCAATCAAACAGCCACATACAGCAGACAGTCAGTGGTGCACCAGTCTCTGTGTGCAGCTACAGCCTTCACTCAGCTATAGCTTACAGAGCAATGAGGCCAGAGAGGATCTCAGAGCAGGTAGCTCAGATGTTAGATTTGTAAAGGGGAATCTGTCTTTTTTAGGATCAAATCTGTAAACACGCCACACTTGAGTCACCTAAAATGTCTCCACCACCAGATCTGGAGAAACAGAAGGATAAAGATGCTGCTTGCTTCACCAGGACAGGAAAGAAGAAAACCAGTTAGAGGCTGCAAAGACATCCAGCCAGAGCTACAATGGATAGTTTTCTACTAAAGCATATTAATCAGAGCATTTTAATTGATAATTTGTTGCAAGAGATGAAAATGTAAAAGTTCACAGATGCTTTCCGTCCAGTCTAACTGAGCTTCAGCTGTTTTGCAAAGAACAGTGGACATAGTTCCTAATAGACATGCTCTAGATGTGCAGAGCAGGTTAGACATATCCCAATAGACTTTCAGCTGTACCTGCAGATACCAGTCACACTAATTTTACTTGCACAAAACTATGTATCCTTTTCTATCTATTGTGTGCAATTCTATCTATCGTTTGATCATAATGAAATACCTTGAAGTTTGTGTTTAGAATGTGACAAAATGTGGAAATGATCAAAGGGTAGAAGACGCTGTGCCAGATTATTTACATTGATTGAACCATCAACAAATTCATTACGTGGATAGATTAGGGATTGTAAAGTTAATGCTTTGATGAATAATAAGGACATTTTAAATGTAACCAAATCCTACACCATGCCGCACCATGTATGACCATCACCGTATCTCTCCTCCTCTCCTCCTCATGTCTCTAAGCTTCAAGATGACTCCTTTTTGAAATTCATCTCCTATAATCCACCATGCTTTGCTCTCTTCTCCCTGTGACTATCCAGGCTTTCACTATTTATTAAACGCAAACTTTGAATCCTTTAATCCTAAATGCACCACTTTATCCCCTGAAGCAGGGAGAAAATAAATCAGTTTCTTTTATCCAGCAGCACAGGGGCTCACAAATACCTATTCACAGCCACAGCCCCCTGTTTACTTGTAGCAGCATGTGGGCTAACAATGGCCCCAAGTGGCAACCAAGGTTAATCCTATATGTCGGCATTATGCAGGGTCAAGCTGCCTTGCCATATATTCAGTGTGTCATTAATTTCCAACCTGCTTCTTCTGCAGCAGGAGCACACTGCTGCTTCTCAGGTCCCTTGGTGCACACACACACATACATACACACACGAGGCCATGGGTATGCAGATGGATACACACAGACACACACTCACACAATGACTCGCTACATTAGCTAAATGGCCAGAGCTTCGTCTCTCTCTTTTCCTCTCCCTAATGAGACGGGTCTCTGGATCGTGTAGTCTATTCATCATCCTGCTTGTTCCAATCTAACTCTTCCTTTATCAGGGTTTGGTTCGTGGGCCGGAGTCGTCACAGGCGACATAAATCACCTGTCACCACTGGTCCCTGGGCTCCCATAATGCTCTATTAGCACTTCCAGCACCATTACTGCCAAAGCAGAGGCCAGGTGCTCTGAACACCGAGCTGTGATTATTCCTTTTTTATCTGTTTTAAGGAGCTCCTGCTTGTTGTTCATTAGTTTTGTTGTGGACTTAGTGCTAATAGCCATTACAGGGAGGATGTTGTAGTTTAGCTTTAGCCACGGTGCCTGGTTCCAGCTCTGAAGTGCAGCTATGAGGCTATGTGCAAATTAGATCTGGAACAGTGTGTACAAATAACAAGCACACTGGAGATGCAGCTACTTGACCACTTAATAGGGAATTAATTTACTCATCATACAGTCACTTTATGCTATTTAGTTTTTAGATAAATAAAACATTTATTTCCTCCCTTGGGATGAAGTTTTCTTTTGTAATGGGCATATGGCAGAAAGTGGTTTTTACATTTTACACACCAAGCTGCAACTTTGCACCTATCTTCAGCAGCTTGTTTGGTTAAATGTGGAAAAATATATTTCATTATGTAAAAATCTTAGATTTTCCACTTTCTTCCAGTTTGTAAAGAGCAAAAGCTTAATAAAGGTAAGAAATAAATGCTTTTTACATTCATCTTTATTTAAATATATCCTATCATTGCCTTCCATTAAAAATAGCCTGTCATATGTTTGATTTGCCACATTTCAATTTTATTTTAGCATTTTATATGGCCGTATTTAGTTTTTTCACTTAATAAATGAATGCACTGTTGTTTAAAAATCCAAAAACTGATATTTCACAACTTTTTGGGGCAAATTTAAATTTAGGTTGATCTGGACCTGTTGTTTTCAGCTGGGTCTGGTTAAATTGTGGACAGAATAAAGTACAAACCAAGAGTTATAGATGTTGACAAAGTTGAATGGCAAAAAGAACTGTGAAATGGCCCTTCACCACATTCCTAAACTCAGAAGCAGGTTGTATTTAATGATATTTAAACCTACAGAAATTAGGCCTAATTATTATTCAAGCAGTTAAATGTTTATTAATTTGTAATTCAATGTGCAGAATGTTATAAAATCCCTAGAATATATATTTTTTTATTTTATTCTGTCTGGCATACTATGGAAGTTTGAAATTAGAAATATGTGGAAACCCTGGATAAATATTGTTGTTGGTTACATGTAATTTTCCAACCATGGTTATTCCATCAATAGTTTCCGAGGCAAACTGGATTTTTCAATTGTTACCTGCTAATATGAATTTTCATCGTACCAACTATAGTTAAAAAATTAGAAATTACATATAGATTATATTTTTCTACACAGCTTTCCTTGGCAACCTGGGGCAGTAGTTGACTTCTGCCTTTCTCCCTAAAACATTTTGTGGCTTTCCTGAGCTGTTTCTTCATATCTTATCATTTGTTTTAGCTTTATCCTCTCAGCTGTCAGACACAACAGACAAACAGGCCTCCTTTCCACACAGTACAACAACAGGGAGGTATCTGTAACTGCTTCTGTTTTAATCTTGATCTATCCTTGCCTCTTAACTTGTTTACAACATTTATAGAGCGTCGAACACTGTCATCATCCCTGAGACAGGAGCTGTACCAAAGACATTTGTTAATTTTAAAATGTAGACTAATCAAAGTCTCCATTATGATGCAGACCTTTGTCATGGTAAAAGGTTTGTAAGAATCTGAGTATACTTATAAGTTCATCAGCTTAATTAGTTGTGAATACATGCATCAATTATTTTTGGATAACATCAGCTAAAGTACCTTCAAAGGACCAATGTTAAAACAATTATTGTGGTCCAGTTGGTGATCATCTAAAATGCCTTCCACCTGCTAGCTAGCAATAAGCTATGTGAGGAATCCAGCGACTTCAGTGTCACTGTGAAGTCCTTTTCTCTTGATCAACCATCTAGGAGGCTGCACATATGTGTGTTCTGTTAAGTTCATTTAAATATAGCAAGCAGGAAAGTTTTCATCAGCTGAGATCTCCACTAAAATCAATGTGGACATGAGAATTCTCAAGTGCTTTTGTACATCTGGCAGGTTCATGACTTGGTTCAGATACGAGGGGTTTCTGAGTATATTTTGGTCACTTTAATGATGCGTCCCAAGAGAGAAGAGTATCGCTCACGCACAGAAACATTTGAGCTCCCCTCAAAACTCTGAGAAATTAAAAACAAAAACGTCAAAGGAAAGGATGCCTTTACTATCTCTTTTCACGAGACTCCTGACCTCTCGGCCCTCACATCTGCTAGCAGTCCCTCAGGTCTGATCAGAAAAACATGATGTGACCTCATCTGTGATCTTGTGCTCTGAGGAAGTACTTCAAAAGAAAACGAGATTTCAGCGAGGGAAGACTACACACAAAAGATGAGCTTTCTGCTTGGCCTTTTATGGTTCTGATACTCAGACCTAGCTCTGCCTTATGATAAACATTTGTCGAATAGATCTGTAAATGGAGTCCGTGTTTATTTTGGGCTGCTCTGATGGACACAGTTTTGTTTAAACCCTCTGCCAAGTTCATTTAGACTCCTTAAACTGTGGATTGTAGGATGCAGTATTCACTCCCTTGTTCTGAGTATGCTTGAATGATTCACTGAAGTAAAGGCTGACCTACCAGAAGACAGTATTTTTTGCTTTTCCTTATTATGCCCCACTCCGGCAAATGTTTATCTTGCAAATAAATCACATTTCTTTATGAAGATACAGATATGCTTCTATTTCCACAATATAGAAAGAAATAACTTGAAAAGTATTTTTTCTCCTTGCAGATTTTTTCTACTTTTGCTTTTCTGACACACTTAAATATTTTAGGTAATTTAACAAAGATAACCAGAGTAAATACTGCATACAGTTTTAAATTATTGTTGCACTTAAAGGGAAAAGAATATCTAAAACAACCCGGCTTTATTAAAAAATTGTCCCCTTTAACTGTGTTCAACCACACCCAGGCCTGATTACTGTCAGACCTGTAGCATCAAGAACTCACTTGAATAGAACCTGTCTGACAACACGAAGTAGGCTAAACGATCTCACAAAGCAACACATCATTCTCCGATCTAAAGACATTCAAGGAAAGATAAAGTCATTGACATCTGTTAGTATGGAATAGAATATCCTCAGAGAGTGAAAATGTGGAACAGACAGCCGCCAAAATAACTCCAAGAGCACATTATAAACTAAATTAGGAGGTCAAAAAAGAACCCAAAACAAGATCTAAGGCTTTGCATACTTAATCTGCTCAGTTAAGGTCAATGTTCGTGATTCAACAATAAGATATAGACTGGGCAAATATAGCACTATGGGAGAGTTCCAAGGCCAAAACCACTGCTGAATAAAAAGATCACAAAGGTAGTCAAAAAACATCTTGATTATCCCCAAGACTTTTTGAAATATATTCTGTGGACTGACACTGAAAAGGCTAAACTTTTTGGAAGGTGTGCATTACATCGGGTGTAAAACTAGCTCAGTATTTAAAAAAACGATCAAACAAGGTGAGATTGTTTTGCTTCTTCAGGACTTAAATGACTTGCTGTCATCGATGGTCCAGTAATTCTGCTCTACCAGAAATATTTACAGGAGATTGTTCTGCCGTCAGTTTGTGACCTTCAGTACAAGTGCACCTCAGATATGCAGCTGCAAAACAACGATCCGAGAACACCAGCAAGCCCACCTCTAAAAGCTCAGACTCAGAGGTTTTGGGTCGTCCTAGTCAAGGTCAAGGCTCAAATTTATTGAGATGCTTTCAAAGGAACTTAAACAGTTCTCAAAACTCTCTGGTGTGTCTGAATAAAAACTCTTTTGCAAAGACGAGTAGGACGAAATTCCCCCAGAGTGAAAAGAAGCATTTATAGTTGTTGCTAATGCTTGATTGCAGTATTATTCATCATAACTCATTTTTAGTAGGGTCAGTAGGGTTTGGATAGATTTTGTCACCTAATAAATTTAATCATGATTTACTCTAGACGATATTCTGAAAACATGCACAACGCAATGATTTTGGAAAATGTGTTCATGTCTTTCTGACATATTACTCGAGAGTTTCTTGACCCACATGCAGAAACAATCAGAGGCGGACAGGTAAGACAGAGTTGGTAGTTTTATTTAAAACAATAAGGCTGGATCTGACCAGGGGACCTCAGCGACCAGGTTCTGTGAATGAAAGGGAAAGTCAGCAACGTTCCCAACTTATTTCTCCAGAGAGGATTTTTTGGTTGTGCGGCTCACCGGAAAATCCTAGGTGGTGGCTTGGGGGCTGTGCACAGTCCGTGTGAGTGTGTTATCGGAGGTCCGAGTAGTCCGAGGGCGTGATTGGCGGAGCGGTCTTACTGGAGAGCGGGCAGGCAGGTTGATGCGGTGGCTCTTGCGAGGTCGATCCAGAAACTTCGTCCAGGGTTTAGCTGTCGGACGGTTGTGGTTGAAAGGTCCAGGGTTGCAGCTCACGGAGACCTGGGGAAGCAGTAAGACAGGCTTGGGTAAATTCAAGGTCAACAGAAAGTTCTGCAGAGTCTCAAGACACTGGGGGTTCAAGGCTAAGGTGCAGAGGCTTGAGTTTACCACTCGACGTGGACCATCAGGCAAAGATTTCTTTTCCTGCAGCTTCTCAAAAGCACCTGCAGATGATTGCCTGCAGGTGTGAAGCTGTAGGGCTGCACACCACGCCCACCAGCAGATGCTCCTCAGGGAAACAACACGAACTCACACAGGACAACACAGACTGTGACACTTTCTGCTTTGGGTTCATAGCAAATATAAACTGAATGCATTTTACTTTCAAGTCTACATTTAAATATTTAGCTAACCTTTATTGAGCTCAAGCTCAAGCTCAAGCTCGATTCTTTTATTGCAGTAATGAGCAATTTGGCAATAGATTTTGCAGCATTACTTTGAACACCTTACAGATCTCTGCTCAATCCTTCAACTGAAAATGAAAATGGAAAGAGTATGGCACAGCTGCAAACCTCCCAAGATGCCCCTGCCCAATTAAACTGGAAGAGCGAGCACAGAGAGGAATAATCAGAAAGCCATTCATGATAGCTCTGGAGGAGTTGCAAAGATCTGCAACTGAGGTGGGATAATGCATATAAAGAGCCTCGTCTGGTGGAAAACTAACACTCCTATCATCCTAAGCACCATCCCCAAGATGCAACATAGTGGTGGCAGCTTTATACTGCTTTAACCTAAGATGGACAGATTTAGGTTTATGTAAATTAACTTTTTAACTATTGTTTAAATTATATGATGGAGTCGGCAGACTAATTTCAATTGTAAAAATTCCAAACACACCGTGTAGTTCAGATAAGTCACATGCTGAAGTCTTTCGCTGATGATTAGAATGATGAGGATAAATAGATCAATCTGTCTGACTGGCATCATCTCTTCACTTTAATTTGCATAGCCTCCATTTTTTTGGTCTTTGGAGAAATAATGGAGTCCCTGTGGCGACGTGCCAATACACGGCCAGGGAAAACTGAGTCATTGCCTCCCATTAGTAATAGCTTTCATCTATCTTATAGAATCATTTTTAAATGACCTTGTTTTATTTCAAAATGTAACAGTACTTTCCATGTCATGTTAGAAACACATGTAAACATTTCTTGAACGTGTAACCTTGTCGTGGTATGTCTCTTGTGGAGATAACAGTTTTTTTTCATTGTTTTATAAACCAAAAGAAACATCAAGCTTCTCATTCAAGCATGCATCTTTATGTTAGATTTGTTCCTAAGCTTAGCTCCTCTCCCATCAGCCGTCGGCACTGAACACTGTTTGTCTGGTCATGCATGGCGGTGTACGCGTGTTTATGTTTGTGTGAGTGAAACCGGTGCAAACCAAGCGAGACAAAGAGGGGGACAACAAGGGAGAAGATGGAGGTGATGACATACCATGCGCTGAAAGAACAGAGGGATGATAAAAAAAAGGCGATTCATGGGTGTGGGGTAATGAAAGGGAGGCAGATGCTGGAAAATGGACAAAGAAGCTTTACACAACAGTTTCTGGTCTGCAGCCAAGTGCACAGATCAGTCCGGTGGGAACACAGTCTGTACACCTGTTCCAACCAGCTGGCCAACCCTACCTGTCTCAGTGGCAGCTTCACCCACAGACCCACCTACACAATCACCAAGGCGAGGGGAGAAACTTGGCAGTGGGCAGGTGGGTGTGGAGCTCTTAGTGAAGCCGACAATCTGAGTCGGAGATGTTGGGTGGGTATATCACGCTGCTCCTACACACCATCACACATAGCAGCTTATAAGGAGAGAACCAGAAAAACAGGCAAAGTTATGCTGAAGTCATCCTTTTGTCATTCATATTCTAATGTTTAAGAGAGTATTGCTAATGCAGTACTGAAATATAAAACTGTCTATTCCTTTGAAAGATTATGCTTTTTATGTTTGCTCATGTTTTGCACTATGTACCTTTACTGTAGGTTTACAGTATCAAAACCTGCAAATGTTTTCTGTCATAACCCTTTATGAGATGTCAGACGAAGCAGCGGAATGATTGGAGTTTTTGCCGGCTGTATCTAGCACTTCCCCCACCTGTTGCTGTTGTCTGCCGATCAGCTGGCTGAAACAAATCTACTACATTTCAGTTGTTTGAGTAGAAGTCCCTCCGATCCTCTACTCAGTTTAGCTTACCAGACAACTTTTGCTGTGAGGTGAAATAAACTCTCAGTTCAGCCGAGATAAAACATCTTTCTCAAAACATTATGCTAGTCTCTCCTAATATTGACGTTTTCCTGACAAGCTGTTAATGTATTTTTCTGTTAATATGCAAGCCACCTGAAGCCACAAAATAAGGTACCATGAAGGTTAGCCTTTTTATTTCCTGTTACTAAAAATAACCCCATGATTATTAATTAAAGGTTCAAACTATGCTTCTGTTTTAATCCTGTGGATTAAAACAGCTTGTTTTCATTAGTCACACATATGTGAAACTGTCTGACATCAAAGAGGAAGAGCTCATGTCATTGGCTAATAATGATTATTTCACCACAGAGAGAGCAGCTGAATATTCCCACACACTCTATGAATAGCCAGAATATTGAGAAAGAGAATTATATTGGATATCTTTTATTCATATTCTGAAGTTTAAATACACTAAGATCAACGTATGGAAGTATTTTAAGGCTACACCCGAAACACACTGCTTCCTTGTTTTTGACATCATTGAAAAATCAAAAGACATCAGTCAGGATATCAGGAAGAGAAATGTGGACCTCCTCGGTCAGGTTTCTCGTGGGGCACGATTATCCAGATGTCTGCCTGGAGGAAGGTGGCATTTTGGGATGAAGGTCTTCTGTCCAAAATGTCTGAATCATCCCCAGAACAAATGAAAAATACCTTGGGAATATGCTGGCTGAAGCTGGCAAGAGAGTGTCATTTTCCACAGTGAAAAGATTCCTGTACAACATGGTCTAAAATGGCCACTCAGGGAGGAAGAAGAGACGCACTGAGGGGCAAAGATCTATATTTTTGGAGACAGGTCTTATAATGACCACAATTGAGTACAATTGAAGGCGAAGAGGCCTACAAACCTGGCTTCACTAAAGCAGTTCAGAGTTAGGCATAAATCTTCATTTGACTGAATAGGATCTGCTTCCCCATGTTGGTCAGTGGACTTATAAATCAAAATTGGGACCTTGACCGTAAGAGTCCACTTACTGTGCTGGCTTGGCCATTTTGGTGCTCAGTCCATTCTTTTACGGGTGAGTCTGCACCAGATGCTTTTGGCTGAACACTAGCAAACGAATGCATGCAGTAGATGGACATGAATTTATTATTTTTTGGTTTATTTGTTCATGGTAAATAAAATATCAAGAAGTGATAATGTTCTGCTCTGTCAGGCAGTTAGAAAGTTAAATAGACATTTATACATATATTAGACTGATAAGTGGACAAATAAAGAAGAGACAAAAATCCTTTGACTCCACAAATTTTAAATTAGCAATTGAGGGAATAAACTGGAGCAGCAGATATGGAAGAGAAAATAGAAAAGGTGGAAATATCTCCTGAATGAATGAACAGATGATTCCCAGCCCGTCCCTTTCTCAGAGCTCCACAGATGTGTGCCGGATGATAAACGGCGGACCAATTGAAGTGATACATCGGGCGTATTAAAAGGGCCTAAATGTCATTTGCATGGTGTAATTACTGCTGGCTGGTCTGCTCTTTGTGTCGACGGCCACCGGGGTCCTGTAGAGAAATTAACCCTGAATGGCTCCTGACAAAACGAGGTGGGAAGAGGTGCAGGGAGGTCAGAACGGCAGCGTGTTCACAGCCAGCTGATGCTCTCAAAGAGCTAAAAATTGGCAGACGATGCATCTTTCTATGAACGTTAAAGATGCTTCAACAACAGGATGTTTTGCACCTGACTTAAATAAATGCATAAGCTACTGTACTGATTTTATTCATATTTACACTGCCACACTATATTAGCCTTGGTTAAAATGGAGACACTGCATACATCACATCAAAAAACACATCTTTTACCAGAGATGCACATCCACAGGACAAACTAAACTAAACCCCTAAATTGAAATGTTTTTCTTCTTTAGATTCAGACATATCAGTGCGACACATGAAACTATCATGCTGGTGCTGAAACCACATTTAGCTTTAAATATTCACTGTAAACACAGATCACTCCTGATACAAAATGGCCACCGTGCTCTGTCTAAATGTCTTTTGGAGGATTATGCTAAGCGACTGACAGTATTGATCAGTGATGCATGATATCTTATTTTCTCACATCCACTCTTTCGATCTATACACCTGATGTCTCAGCATGTAGTTTTAGTGTTGGGTTTCCTTCAGGTAAATGGGAAAGCAGCATTACATGGACTGCCAACAACTCACCATAATTTCCAAGATTTAAAATAGTTGTTTTGAACACTAATAATTGTATTGCACCCTTCTCAGTGAGAATTAAATTGTGAAGGGCCTAAAGGTTCCTCCAACTTTATGTTTAGGACCAACCAGTATGCTGTTGCCAGATAAATTGTTGATTGCTTATCTCTTTCAATAAAAAAATCATCAAATTAAACAATTAAACAAGAAATAATGAATATTTAGACCCATTTTTCAGCCGTGCTTTAACATTTACTTCAGGTTTTATGATTTTTATGTCTTGCCCCTACCATCCACCTCACATAACAAACATCATGTAATATTTAATTAATGCCCAGAAATCTTAACACTGCGTTTGCAAAAGAGCTTTGGGGATAAAAACTGATTTTAAAAAACTTGAAACCATGTTTGTGATTAGTTCATTTAGCCTAAACATGGAGATGTTGTAGAACTGATCTCATAGCAGCCTGCTTTGCAGATGCTCAGTAATGCTTTCAGGTTTTGAAACCAGAATAAGCATAGAGTGCCTTTTTATGGGTGTTTTTGTCCTGATTTTGTTTTCATCAACCTTCAAGAACAAGCTAAACAAAGTTACTGACTGAGGAAACAGTAAACAGTGTAAAAAACAAAACAAACTACAACCGATTTGGGATATTAATGTTTACTCTGGCACTGCTTTATTTGTCTACTGGTGCAGCATAGCTATTATAGGTTTTTGTTGGGAACGTGTGGACACAAAGTAAATATCTGTGTGAAGATATCTAAAGTAGGATTACAGGGTCATTATAGTTCCTAATGCTTTACATTTGACAACATTAATGATCTTCATTAAGAAATATGAAAAGGTTTGTGGTTGGTGTCTGTTGCTAGCTTGATAAATAGATTGATTTTCACATTAATATCCCAGTGAAAAACCCCTCTGGACTTTGAGGGCCCATTGGATACTTGAAATCTGTGATTCTGGGTAGGGGTACCACTAGGAAGGAAGACTAAGCCTTAGAAAGGCAAACTATGTATTGGACTTGGCCAAACTGGTTCCATTATTTGCTAAAACAAACAACTGGGTTTGGGTTTGCTATGAGTTTGAGCTTCACTTTCCTTCCCTTCGATTGACGTATGTTTTTTCCACAGTGAGCCCCTCCCACCTCGCCGTCCCCACAGGCTTGAACTACAGAGTGTTTTTTTTTTCCACCTGCTGAGCCTGTAAAAAGTCCTCAGCGCTTGTTTCTCTCTGGATGATTATGAGCGTGTTTGCACTGTTGACTAGGCGTGCAGAAAAACACCTTAGCACGTGCATATATGCACACTGAGCAATGTGTGTGCATGCAGGAGTGTGTGTAGTTCCAGTATGTGCGTGTGTCAGCATCAGCGCTCCATCTCCCTCTGCGTCTGCTGGAAACTGACAACTGGATAATAGCTTTTTACTTTTCCAGAGCAGGGCTCCGGAGAGCACTAATATGATTATAAATCATTATTCAAATAGAAAGGTGAGGAGCGGCACTCGGGATTGCAGGGGAGCATGACAATAGCATCATTACCTTTTATTTATAATTCTGATTTTATTTTTCTTTCATTGCAATCGGAGACTTAATAAATCTGGTATGAAGAGCATGAATCAGGGCGTTCTATGACAAGGCAGAGGGATGTGAAGAAGAATTGATTTAAAAGATTGAATATTGATGAGTTTTACCAGCATGAAGTCAAAGGGTTTTTGTGTTGCAATTTGTCCAATAAACTGTGTCCCTTTCTGGTACCCTGTGGTATTCAGAAGGCAATGTGTGATGATAATCATTAACATCATACACCACATTAAAAAGAAACCAGAAAGGGTTATTTGGAGCATTGAAGATTCCAGTTTAAGGTAGAAGCTGCACATTTATGTCCAGTACTTTGGAAAACTAGTCAGACCCATGGAATTTGTCTTCTTAAAACCACAACTTTCAATGTCAATTTTGGGCCATCGTCTGTGAATACTTTTGCCAGGAAGTATCTTTAATAGTGATTAATCATTAGGTCAGAAAATTCCTTGGAGCTCCTGAAAGCTGCAGACAAACCTTAGATGGAGAGAGTTTCTCTGCATTCTGCACAATATTCCAATAAGTGCTTTGGAAAACGGAACATTTAGACATGGACCTGGCTAAGTTTGTAGGGAAATCCTGTTAGTTGTTGGCATGTCAGGTAGAAAGCTCTTTGTTCTCTAAAAGCTATAGCTTTTGATTTCTTCTTAGATTCATCTGTGTTTGTTTGAACTTGGCTGACATGGATATCTGAACGTTGTTTTATAATTAAATCAGCCACTGATTCCTCTAAGTTCTAGTTTCAAGGATTTATCTGATGCTCTTCTCCAGACAAAGGTTTTTGTTTCATCTCGGTGGAGAAACCATCTGGTAATTTTACCCACTGCTTAGTTAAAACGCATCTGTTCAGCTTTGAGGGACCGATGAGCTGGCAGTCGCTGAAATTCAGATGATGTTGCAGCTTATTAGCTAAGAAGCGGGAGCTTTGTGTAGTAAAACTGGGAGAGAGAGCGGCGCAAAGCCGTCTTCGTCATATCACTAAGATGCTGCAGAATTCCCTCAATAACTGTTAAAAATTATGTAAATCTGACGAAAGGTGAAGAGACTCAAACAATCTTGTTTAATGTTAAAGATAATGCTGCCATCAGACATTGTAGAAGAGCTGATCTAGAATCAGTTTTTCCTTTGAGGTTATGTCAGCTCTTTCCAGCCAAAGATAAAAATCAAGCCTTGATGTTTGCTCTGCAGAATGTTTCTGCTTAATCCATCCATATAATGTGCCCCTCCGCCTTGATTCTGTGCACGCAGTCGTGTTTGTACAATAAAATGCATGTGTACAGTGCGTGTACAGTTGTATGTACGTGTGCAGGGGATTTTCATGGCATTCGACCGGGTAAGAATCTCACCATTTGTCCTCCAGCTGATTTCTGCAAATGCAGTAAAGGGGGCCCAACCCAGTAACTTTATTTTTGGCCTTCCAGCTCTAAGGCTTAACAGATGTCACTCTCAGCTTCTCTGCTGTTCATTGTGCTGCAGAGAAATACTTCTGAGAAAACACTGGTTTTCATATTGAGTAGGAGGGTGAAGCCAAAAGTGTCTGTTAAGCACCACAAGTTACTAAGGATAAGAGCATTTCATATAGTCGTCGTCTGGCAAGAGAGAACTTTGCAGCTTTCCGACATGTGCATCAGTAGGCTTAATCATTATCTTAAGGATATGCAGTCTTCATAATGAATGAAGACATGACACTATCTTAACTGTCGTTATGATACATAATGAATCAAAGAGTTGTCAAAATACCAAGACTTAATTCACAAAAGCTGGAGCCCATCCCAGCAGTCAGTCAGTGAGAGGTGGAGTGCAAACCAGCCCATTCTAGATTAATTTGATTTTGGGAGCTGTGGTGGCGCCAGATTTTGTTTTCTGCAGGTGTTATGGGGGAGTTTCAACATGTTCTACACCAACGGTATGCCTCATAAATATATGGACCATTTTTGGCTTGTCAATGACACCAAAAACAAGACCATTGCAAACCATTTATTTAGAA
Organism: Crenichthys baileyi; assembly: GCA_036173005.1. Lineage (NCBI taxonomy): Eukaryota > Metazoa > Chordata > Actinopteri > Cyprinodontiformes > Goodeidae > Crenichthys > Crenichthys baileyi. Next base: position 502,800 of record JAHHUM010002890.1, on the reverse strand, counting down.
ACAAACATGATCTGCAGCACCAAAACTGAATAGGTAACAGAGGGGAACTTTTCACTTCGTATCAGATGCCTTTGTCACATGAAAATGTGCTTGTTGCTGTGATAGAGGACAAAAGTGTCAATTCTGTTTTACCAGGTCACTGGTTTAACTGTCCCTCAGGTAGTTTTTCCTAACAAGAACAACCCGGGAATCCATGCTCACAGCTCACCAATGTAACATGAGAGCCAAAAATACACATATGAACTTATTGTCATGTTCCCAGTTAATTTCCTGACCTACATGCAGAATCTACTCAGGACACGGGCTGCAAGAAGGTTAAAGGGTTTATTTTACAAGGCAAAAGAAAGCTATTCAATGATTGTATCTGGCTTAGTTCTGTTCCAACAGGATCTGAAGAGGGTGAGATACCATTAGTGGAGGTTGTCTGAACTGAATTCAATTTTGCAACGCTTACAGAGTAGCAGAGCAAGGTTGATTCTGCGGAGGTTTGTCGATCCTGGTCGAGGCTTGAAAGATGAAATCTTCTGTGAAAAATTACGTTTCCGACGAGTGTTGGATTTGATCGTAGCCGGTGAGAACTTGAGGAGGGGGGGAGAACGTTGGACAGCGGACAGGCTGAGAATGGCTCGCATGCACCAAAACACACACTCACATGCTAGGATATGACACTTATAGAAGTCTAAAAATGCAGCTTTCTAATGCTGCATAAGTCCTTTGCATCATCTGACAAACCTGTTGAAGCTCAGCGTCCTAGTTCTTCTCACTGACAACATAGTGATGCAACATAAGCAGAATGTGTTGTCTGTTTGCTGAAACGTCTGTTGAGCCCCAAACAGACATGATGGATGTTTTCGAAGAACTGGTCTGTAAAGCCAATCTTATTGTGTCAGATCGGCTTTTTTTTTAAATTTGGTTTGTAAAAAAACTATTCATTTTCTCTCTAGCTCTACCACTCACTTGTTTAAAGGATGTGAAATGAGGTTGTAGGCTCATCATCATTTGCCATTGTCTGATGTTTTTTGTTAATTCATAACTTAATGATAATTGACTGTTTGTCAGGGATTTTTTTTTGCTTTAAAGGTTAAAATTAATCACAATCAGACTTAATATATTACATCAAACTGTATTTTCATGGGAGTGCTATGTCTAATCCAGTGGGAGCTATAGCATCCCCTAATGCTTCCCTGGTGCCACCACTGTTTGGTTTGATTGGCAGGCCTGATTTGGGGGTTAGTTGGTTGGTTTGGAATTGATTGATTTTGCTTGGGATTGGTTGGTTGTTTGCACAATCAGAAGCATAATCTTCTCTCCCGTTTGGTATTTTCCAGCCTCAATGGTTTAACAAACCATAGCAATGGACTATCTATCCTGGAGGCCAAATTAATTTTGTGCACTCCCCATGTTAACTTACATCTTTCCCTGCAATAGGGGACTTTTGATTTGCACTAAAATGTAGAAAAAAAGTATGGACATTTTTCTATGAACACAAGAAACATTTTGTTTAAATGAAGCTATGAAAATGCAAGTCTGTTTTTACGTTTATTGCATTGTTGCATGAAACTGCTGGGAAAACATTGTTCTAGGTCTCTTAATGACCGAGAATACACATTCTAGGAGAACTTTGCCTTGTTAACTTTTATTACTGAGGCTCAGCCTTCTGTCCTAGTGCTACTTCTACATTTTGAGTGAGCCATTCAAGCTTTTTCCTTTAACACGGTGTAGATGCTGAAGTATTTCTCTGTAGAAATAAGATGTGTATCTTTAGCAAATGACTAATGCATTCGAGTTAGTGTTCATGTGCTAAACCTAATTCATTGTAGGAACAAGATTTACCTTTTAGGGTCAGTTTGATGCCGCCAGCTTTTGATGTAATCAAGATTAAATCACATATTTTTTTACTTAAACCGATTACGATCAATGCGTTGTGTCCAGACTTGTTGTGCAGACACATGCCCATGCCGAATACCATTAGAGACACCATTACAACCTGCAGGATCAAAGTAAAACATCCTGTCTTCTTTACTGAGTTTCTTTTAGCAACTCCTGCTGATAATGGTCTTATCACTTCTTCCAGTTCCTGCTAATACCAGCAGCCGCAGTTAAATGTGTGGTTACCTTTCCAGACCAATTATTTCTGATGTGCCCTTAAGCAAGGCCCTGGACCTCTAATTACCTCAGTGGAGCTACTTTATAGAGGACAAAAGAAGTAGAGTGTTGGTTAAAACAGCAAATCATGCAGATTTAGCATTTCCAGTCTGTGTTAAGGTATGTCACTGTATTTTCTTAGGATTTAGAGATAGCCAAAGAATGCATTTTGGATCATTGCCAGTGCAATAAAATCACCCTTAGAAGACATGACTGTCAGAGCTGTGGATTCTGCTGATGGATGATAAAGCAGGTTTAGGTGGAAGACTTGACCTTCCAACTCAGAGGTAAGGGGAACCATCATTAGTGTGGCACCAGGAAGGTTGTACACTTGACCTGATAGCCCTCACTGTCGAGATAAGAGTGAAGGATGAGCTTCAGGCCCTCCCCCATTTCTTTGCTTCCTCTGTCCTTTTCTCCACCACCTCCAAACGGTCCCATTTCTACAGTATTAAAGCTACCAGTTACCATCATCAAAAGCAACAGTAAGAGCTGAGAGAAATCCTCCCTGCTCTGGCTGCTGTGTTTCCTGCCTCAGCAACACTTCTTCATCTCCTTTCCTCTCCATCCCCTCTGACAGCGCGGGGACCTGTTAGAAGACTGATGTCTGCCCCAGTTTAACTAATTAATCTCTATCAACTCTGAAGCTTTTCCTGAAGCTCAGCAAAACCTATCAGGTCGCTGACTGATCACACCAAGGTTTTCTTGCTGGAGATTCATCAGTTTACATCAAATAGTGGATACATTTCCTAGGTTTTTCTGTTTCTGTATATAACCTTTTCTCTGCAGAGCCAGGCTTTGCCCCCATTTTTTACCTTGTTAAATATATGCTGCAACTTGGCATCAACAGCATAAATTATCTGCCATAAATAATTTCAGTCTGTGATGAGTGAGAATGGTGTCTTCAGGTGATTCTTTTTTGGTGTCCATTATATAAGATCTGAACCCAATTGTGGTTCGGTTAATGTCTGTTATCGAGTATTTTTCTTGTTCCCCTGTCAGGATGCGAACTTTAATAGCTTCAGAGAACCTATTTTGGGCAAACTGCTATTATGAAAACTTTCACACTCACCTGCCATTTTATTAGGTACATTCATTTAATTGTTTAACACAAATAGTGACTCGGCCAATCACATGGGAGCAACTTGATCAATTAGTGCCAGATCGGCTAGTTTGAGTATTTCAGAAACTGCTGATCTATTAGAATTTTTAGGATTTTCGGATTTACAGAGAATATTCCAAAATAGAGAACATATGCTGTAAAACTGCAGCTGTGTGGATGGAAATGTCTTGATGGGTAGACTGGTTCTGGATGATGGAAAGGTAACAGCTCAACCGGCTCTCATTAGAACCATGGTAGGCAGAACACCATCTCACCTCGACATATCTGTCCGGATTCATTGAAGAGCAACGGCAGCGATAAAACTTGCAATTAAATGTAAATATGTGGTGTGTATGTCATTTTTATTCATCTAAATTATTTTGTTATAGTGGTCAAAAACCCAAACAGGCTTAAAGGTACGCTTTGCCTTATTGTTATATTCCTGTCACATGTGTGTGTTAGCCTTGCATTTTAATGGTTAGTAAAAATACCAAGCTGTAAGAAAATAAACTTACAGCATCACATCTTTAACGTAACTAAAACTCTTGCAGTCTTAGTAAAAAATGAGGACACCCCATTAAATATTAATTTCTTTATTGAGAAATGTTCACATATAAACGTAGAGTTTTACGTGATTTTATTGCACTTTAACAACAAAAATGTACCATGCTTTACTCATAAAGCATAGCAAATCCACAAAAATGTTTATCCCACTCCTCACTTTCAGCTTTAAGATGTTTGAGGGGTTTCCCATTTCAAGTCACTTCATAGATAGAGATCTGGGCTTTGACCCGGCTCAGAACTTTCCATTTTTCAGTTCCCAGAGAGTTCTTGGTGGATTTATTGGTATGTTTTGGGTCATTGTCATGTTGCAGGGTGCAGTTCTGCTTCAGCTTTATTTCTTTACAGAATTGATGATGGATTATATGGTGGAGAGCCGGCAGGATCCTGCTTCTGCAAAGCATCCCCAAACCATGACACTTCTACCTCCAAGCTTCACAGTTGATATGTCGTTTTTTCCTGGAATGTAGCGTTTGTTCAATGCCCATAAAATTCTAAGTTAAACTTATTTTCCGCAGCTATTCTTTATAGCTCTCAGATAAACCCAGTGATTTTACTCCCTCAGTACTCTTTTGCTGCAGAATTTCTTGTTGCTTCCAACTTCCTAAAAAACTCCAGAACAGAACCAACAAATGTTACCTTCAGTTCATTTACACACATTTTGTCGGTGTTTTTTTCTGTAGGAAATTAGCTGGATTATATTAGAAAAACAGTTTAGCTAAAGCAATTTAATCCAAAACAAATGAACTGAAAGGTTTATTAGTAATATGTCTATAATGCAGACAAATAGCCAGCACAAATCTGCCCTGATAATATTTGTTTGTCACTATGGCCAGTGGCTGCAGGTAATTTGACAGTGATATATTAACGCTATTAATTACAAAATATAGCAGCTTTAAAATCTGACCTTTTGAACATGAGCTGTTTTGTTCAGACAATAACAAATGATGTCTTGTTCGTCGTAAATCCCAAACAGATAAGGCAGCTTTGCTGTCTGGGCCAGGTAGGATTGTCTGTCTGCAGTGAAGCAGAGTATGAGCTCTTATGTCAAAGCCTCATTAAGTCCCAGTCTGTAGTGATTGTTACCAGCTGTACTCTGTGATATAGTTATTGCTTCGTGTGTACAGTGGACAGCGAGTTATATCCCCAGCCGATCTGATGAGTATCCCTGGATCCAAGACAAGAGGCTTCCCAGTATGTCCTGGAAATTTGACGCCAGATAGCATCTCTGATGTTTTTTGTCTGTCTTCTGCTACTGATTGGAATGACATGATACTAAATTTAACATAGGTGAAGGAGCAGCATCACAGTTACAGTCCTCGGGCACTTCAGCACAACACGTCCGGAGTGTGAGTCACTGCAATGCACCATAGGGCTTCCCCTTTAGTGATTCAGGCGGCAAGCATGAGTTACATTTTTCTGGAGGTATGAGAGCATATCCTACTGAGGAGGAACTGTGAGTTAGAGAGAAACAGAGACAGACGAGAGAAAATGGAAACTTCAGAGTGGACACCCTCTGCCAGGTGAATTACGCAAAATAAGTGTATTTTGCTGCAATCTATTTCCAACTACTATGGCTACCCTGAGTGCCAAGGACATAACTTCATGGTCTTAATGGTCATCAATGCCAAAAAAAACCCATCTGAGTCAGCAGGACCTGATTAAGATTACTTAACTTTTGGCAGACTTGGATTCCTAATAACAGCATAATGCGTATCAGTTGATTAAGATAACCAATAAACCCAGCAACCATTTCATTAGCAATCTACACACTGTCTGGTAAAGCAACAACAGACTAAACAAAGGTTGTCATGCAAAAGTGGTGGTTTGCAACCCCCTTATATAATGCAGGACATCATTGAGTTGAGATTTTTGAAAATGAATTAGATTTCCTGTTATCCGTGATCTAAAAAGGTGGAGGAACAGGGATAATCAAAACATTTTTATTGGTCTAATGTAATATTTTGTGATTTCCTTCGCTGTTAAAGTAAAAAATGAATATGTCTGAAAACGTTGTTCTGTCCTGGAGACCACACTAAGCAGCCCCAAAGCTTGCTTATACCTCAGGCTGGCCCTTACCATCTTGACAAGTTGAAAGCTCTTCGGGTTGTGCACTGAAACCAATTACATTTCACACAAAACTCTAACAAAGAGGTTCGGTCATATCCAGAGTGAAACGTACCACACATCAAGCTGTGCTCATTTAGATCACAGTTTAACCTACTGTTTCTTTTCAAACCTCTGATTGCATTTTGCTGAACGCGGTTTCATGTTGATTTAATAAAATCACACCTAGTCCCCAGTGGGACTCCCAGTCTCTCATGGTGGTTTGATCCCCACACTCACCTTCCTTCCAGTGCCAATAAACAGCCATCACATACCGATCAAAGAGAAGTGTAAGTGTAACTTTTGGCTCCCTGTTCTGTGCTTTGATGTATCTTTGCTGGACGACCTTGGTATATAGACTAAATATGTAGACATCTGCACCTCACTTCTGTCTTGTTTTATGTTTTTTGCAAACATTATTTCTTTTCCAGCGTCAGCACAGACAGCCATGGAAGGTAAATGAAAATCGGCTGTCGAGCATCATTGATTGCACGAACAGCCAATTGGAACCCCGCTACCCCCAAAATTGATTTCATATAAAGCAACAGTGGCGCTGCTGCTTCTTCATTTCATTAAGCATGCCAGGCATTCAGTCTGTTTTTTTTTTTTTTTTTAATCTATGACTTGTATTGAATGAAGGCGAGCCAGACAGGATACCCTCAGATCCAAACCCGTGTGGCTAATAGTGCAAATAATTCCAGTTTTTACCAAAAGGGAGAACCAACGTAGGGAAGAAGGAGAGCAGAAAAATAAAGCATGTGCCAGATGAATTAGTGAGGAATATATCATGGAAAATGACTTCTTTACAAAGCAAGGGTCATGTACCTGTGTAGGATTTTAAAAGCTTATATGAGTTATCATGCTCTCATTCCACTCTGTCAGTGCCTTATTATTTGGAGGATCGCTGACGCTAGGATTATGTTTCACTCCGTGCTCTGTTAGGCAACCTTCGGCTGCAGCCCTGCTGGGCCCGCTCATAACTGGAGGACTTTTAGGACTTCATAAGTTTTCCTGGGGAAAAGCCACAAGACTGATTTAGCTGTAATCTTATCCAATGTTTTTATAGAAGCCAGACCCAGAGCACTGTGAGCTGCACTGGCAGATATAATGTTCACCGTGGAGATGACAGCCACCTCTTAAGTTACAGGGGGACTACTTGAGGGATGGACCATTGTAGAGGCTGCATATGATTGGTAAGAGGGAAACAAGCTGTAAAAACACTCCAGTTATACAAAGGTTAAGTAAAACAGTCGAAGGGCAGCAACGATAATGTTTAAATGCCTAACACTCCACCTAGAAAGTTGCCTGAAAATGTATGAAAATGTAAAAAATCTGCATTGCATTTGATCTTTGGAGTAAGGCAGAGGAGCTGCCTTTCACTGCATGACCTAGTATCATTTAGCACAAAGAGAATAGCAGGGAGCTCCGACGAGAACTGTCAAAGTCGGATCAATTTATGCTGCTAAATTCTTCAAGGCGTCTGCTGAAAGCTGGAGGGGCACTCTGTGGCATGCTTGTTTACAGCTGATGAGGGATAATTTCATATTCTCCGCGCGGCAGGAGTCACCTGATAGTCACTCATAGAGCCGGATAAAAAAAATCGGGGCCACGATCGCAGCGGGACTCTAATGACATATCAGTCTGCTGCAGCAGCGAGGCTACTCGTATACCTCGCGGCTGGATGGGTCAATTTAGATCACGTTCAGAGGATAAATTAATCAGGGAGCTGGGGGAGAGCATTTCAATTAAGGGAACCTGGATTTAATTGTCCTTGTCGTGGATTTTATGAACTTGCATTAATACTGTGTCTGAACATTTTTTTTACATTAAGACTTGTTTTGTTATGAAGCGAAAAGGCCAGGCGGAGGCTACAGTAGAAACCAGATATTTACATACAATGGAATAAAAACACAATCTTTTTTCCTGTTTTAGGTCAGTTAGGATTTTCACAAGTCCTCCTACTTTCGAAATGCCAGAACAATGAGACACATTTTTTACAGAATGTTTTGTTATTCTTTAGATGTTTACATGATTCCAGTCTCCATCCTGATCAGTAAATTTGCTGTAGATTCCTATACTGTTTAGATTTGCATATAACTGTTTCAACGGATCAGCGTGACCACCATCACCATCAGGAACTACAATTCTCTTCCTGCTATCTTTATTGATATCTTTTCGTTTGCCCATGATGTCACACAAGGAAGCATTGTGTTTAAGTTGTTGCCTTAAAATACATCCACAGCTATACCATTAATCAACCTGTGAAAAGCTTTCAAAGCCATGCCATCATCATCTAGGCTGTCTCAAAGGGTTTAAAAGTGTAGTAATATTAGAGTATGTACACTTCTGAATTTAGAGATGGTTATAAAAAGTTATCTAAAGAATATCTCTCTTGTTATTCAGGCATATTCTTGGTAACATTAACTTATCAAAAACATGAAAAGTTATGTCTAGTTAAACGCCAGACAAAGAGAAATTAAATAGTTTGTGTCTTTTTAATGCAGTGTATGTAAATATTTGGTTTCAAAAGTAATTCCTAAACTCCTGCTGCTTCTTATTTGAATGTATGCATCTGTGCGCAATAAGTGTTTCATATCATGCAAAGCGCCAACAGAAATGAGAAGCGCGTCGCCTGGTATTTTCTGCCAATGCATAAGAAGCAGCGCGTCGGCTTATCCCAAATGCAGATGTCAGAGCAGGCTTACTGCTTATCTGATCTGACATGTAACATGGCAGATGGATCTGGGCATGAGGCAGGAAATGAAAACGACTTTGGTCTCTTCTCTTCTACTTTAGGAGTATTTGCCATGATCTTCGTTCCATGATGTGGTGAAGCTAGATGCTGGATTGCATGGCTCTGCTTTACAGAGGTCAGGATTTTGGATTACAATCACTCATACATGTAATGTGGCATTGGGTGGCCTTACTGTCCTCAAAGGAACTTACTGTTCTGGACAACTTGGGTGGCTTTTAAATGTCAGAAAGGAATCGCCAAAAGCCCAAGTAAGAGAAACAATTTTGGCCATAGGGTTGAGAGATTAGTTGGTTTTAGGTGGCATATGAACTTGGCAGCTATCCACTTCTATTGTGGAGGCAAAAGGAAAAAGATAATTGAGGAATCAGTGAGAAGCAAGGTGGGAACCCATGAGAGAAGACTTAATTTCAACAAACATCGAGGCTTTTTTTTAAACTTCAGTAATTATTTTACAGAAATTTCAGAGAATACCAACAGTTCTCCGGGTAGAGAACATTTTCACATTGTCTTATATTGCAACCACAATCTTTATTGTATTTTACCAGGATTTTGAGTGATCAACCAACACAACACTGTACATCACCCTGAACTGTACATCACCCTGAACACAGTTGGGGTTGTAGCATCATGCTATGGGGATTTTTTTCTCCAGCAAGGACACAGAAAATGCTCATGATGACGAGATGGATGGAGATGAATGCTGGGAATTCCTGTAAGAAAACCTGTTGAAGGCTGAAAAATACCTGAGACTGAAGCAAAAGTTCACCTGCCAGCAGGATGAAAACCCTAAACACACAGCCAGAGCTGAAGTCGGAGTCTCTGGATGTGCCAAGCAAAAGACAAAGCAATAATACTTTTTTTTATTTACAATTATATATTACTTTCTGCTTGTATATTACAAAAAACCCAATAAAATACAGTGAAGTTTGTAGTTGCAACATGGCAAAATGTTAAAAAAAAAAACAATCAGTGGGCATGAATACTTTTAGGAAGGCACTGTACGCCCACTTCCCTTCTTCAGAGAGGCTTCACCTTATTTCACACATGGAGGAAAAGATCATTGCTTTTTTTGTCTTGCTACCTCCGCTGGTTATTCTTGACCTGTAAAATACTGACAGAACCACATGTTCCTGATCACAAACCATCATCAGACAGCGGTGATTGATGTAAACAATGTGTCAAACTAAAGATCTGAGAGACGTTGGGATTGGGTGAGGCCATCCCGCAGGTTTGGCTCGGCTCTGCAGAATAACACTCTGTAAAGGAGACATCGTTCAACGCTGCAAGCACTTTGTTACACAACTTGAGGAGAAGTCTGTGAAGGCTAACAGTGAAAGGGATACAGAAATAAGGGGTAAATAGAGAGGCAGCCCTGATGAAGAGAGGAAAGTAGGAGCTGGTTAGTGGCTGTAGACGTGAACTCTGAATGAACCCCACCCCCGCTCACTCTGACGGCCTCGACGGGATGAGGCATTTGGGTACAACTCGGAGGCTGACATCAAACCGACAGAAAGACATGATATCTTATTTTCCTGAGCTATGCTGACACAAACTCATCTCTTCTTATTTTCTCATGGCTGTAGAGAGGCAACTCCTGCGTATGAGCAAACTTAGCAATCAGTTCCCAGATGTTCATCAAGTTCTTTCACATTTAATTCCTACCACTTTCAGATTGTTTTCTTGACGGAGGATTAAGACGTCCCTCTTGTCAGAGCTCTTTGTTTATGATTGAAAGAAATCCTTGACTTCGAGTCTCCTTAAATTAAACGGAAAGAAGACTACTGCATGTGTATGCAATTGTGTCTGTCAATCCGTTCATGACTATAAGGCATGTGGACAAGCCTTCACAGTATGTATAGGACTCATGTGTGTGTGTGTGAGTACAAAGATTGTGTAGCAGTTTGACATCATTGCTGACATTGTCATTTACAGCCAAAAGAGATAAAGCTTACGGTTAAAATATACATTACACCTAAACTGTTGTAATTGGCTCAGAAGTGCACAGTGTCTTTATCGCATCTCATGTAACAGCGGCGGACGTCGGCGGAGGAGTTTTCTGATTCGGTCTCATGCTAATTTGAAGGCAAGCAACATAACTGGTGATCAAATTGTTCTGATCCTGTGCCAGGATGTCACCTCTAGGCAGCTGCGTCCCCGCGCTTTGCTGACAGGAGCTTCAACAATTAAAGCTGAACAAATAAATGCCTATCACATCCAGCAGGGAGGTGAAATTGGCCCACTTCAAGCATATCAATCAGGATAGATGTGTGTTTAGATAATAGAAGAACCACTGCAGGGCATATTTCTATCAAGTGTTGGAGAGCAGGATGCAATACTGCTAAAGGATTCTTCACTATCAAAGATAAGGTGTCAGTTCCAGCATTAAATAATTACCAGTGCTGAAGAAGTATGATAAAGTCTTATTACTAGGTGATTTTAATATCCACATTGATGTTCAAAGAGACGGACTTGCATCTGAATTCCATCATCTTATTCATACATTTGACTGTACTCAGCATGTTTCTGGTCCAGCTCATGAACATGGTCACAGCCTCAATCTTCTCATTACATTTGGTTCAGTTCAGTCAATCTTTCAGCTATTAATAGTCACATTTCTGATCACAGTGCTATACTGTTTAACTTCACACTAGCCTCTGTAACTGTTAAACAGAGAGGCCATTACTTCCCAGACTGTAGAACATTTTTATCATATCTACGTATCAAGGGTTCTCGCCACCTCTGTGTCCTCTTTTAAAACCCTCCATAAAACATATTTCCAAAAATCAGCTTTTATTCATTGCGCTTACTCTTACTCCTTTATATATGCTTTTTACACTGCTTTTGTATTCTGTTTTTTTTTTTTTTGGTATATTTTTATGTATGTGAAGCAGGTTGCCACTTTGTTTTAAAAATGCTATATTAATGAAGCTTATCATTTTTATAAGTAATTCATATGTTTAAATTTAATGCCATTTATACGGCTCGAATCTGTGATTATTCTAGGTTTGAACCCATGCTTGTCTCCTATTTTAGTTTTCACAAATAGAATTAAGCTGAAATAAATATGTCTGTATTTTTAAAGAATATTTATTTATTGTTAAATATTTCAGTTCAGATATGTTTAGTTCAAATACTTTAGATGTTGAACAAGACCTTACTAAATGTGGTCCAAATTCCTGAAAAACATTGATATAGGCCTTTAGTTTAGCACTGAATCGGAATCAGCAGATCGCATACCGATTTCGTCTTCAGTCCCATCATGCCCAGATGTACATTCAGGCCACAGCAAACAGATTAAAATTTTTTTGTGTTCAGGCCGCCCTTGGGCAGTATGGCGCCCTGGAAAGTGTGCCATGTTGCCCATACTGAAAGCACCAGTGCAGGAGCCCACTTGCATCATTGTCAAAACACTGCATTTAACAGCTGCTCTAAGGATTCATTCACATTGCACACATGTATTGTCAGGATCTGTGCTTTGTCTGTTTGGTTGGTGCTTTTACTGTGCTTAGCCCCTAGATGGCGTGGAACCTGGAGGAGAGGTGACAGGTGTTCATCATTCCCTTGATTACCTGCTGAGGAGTATATTAGGAGGAGGCTGCCAGCAACTCACTGCCAGAGTGTTGTCCTTTAGTGGTACAGCTCAAGCAACATTACCTTGTCTTGTTCTTGCCTTGAACTTTAAGTAATTTGAATTTGTTACCTTGGAGGATTACCTGAACCTGACCTTGCCTTTTGTGTGGAACTCTGCCTGGATTAACCACTTCTGGAAAGAAGCTATCCAGCTCTATGATAAAAGACTCTAGCCTTTCGTTACTTCATTGGACCACACCGGTTGGCGGCCTCCTGAATTCTTCGCTCCTTGGTTCACCCTTCAAGAACCCTGTCCACCCTCCTCCTTCCACTGCACCCACTTCTGAAAACCCTGGACCATCTTATCATCCTGGCACACCATTATCCACCATCATCTGTCTCACGGGTAAACAACTATTTGGTCTCTCCGCTCTACCCTCTGACGGATCATTCCACCAACCCAGTAAGGCTGAATTATTATTATTCTTTAGTATTGACCCTAAGTATTCCCTACTTACCATCCTGTTTATTTTACAGTTGGTTTCCCGGTTCCAGTTCCCCTGCCCATTTCACTACACTGTAAATAAATACGTTTCTGAAAAAGACTCTGTCTCCTGAATTGCTTTCTGCATGTGGGTCAAATCTGTTCGAAACAATAGGACATGTATGTCCTTAAACCGATATGATTTGCTTAATCTTCACATCCCTGTTTTCAACACCCCAGAGATACCATTGATCAGTCATTCTCAATGAACATGTCAACTGCATTTCTCTAAAATCCTATGTGCCCTCTTACAGGTCGCTCCGGTTCTTTCATTTTTGTCACATATTAAATCAACAAATTTCAGTATTAGATGAAGATATGCCTAGTGAATTTGGGAAGTATTTTTTTTTTAAACACATATTATTGATGAAGAGAAAAGACATTCCAAACATCCAAGCTTATCTGAAAATCTTGGAAAGCGAAGTTTCATTTTACTAATCACAGCCAGGGCTCATACTGCCAAATGTGTTGAATAAAGAGATCATTTAAATAAAACCTGTATGCATGAAGTAGGCTAAGGGTATCAGAGATGCTGTTGCATGACCACAAACAGACTGTTCATGCAGGAAACCCTTCAGTGTGATAGGATTAAAACAATTCTGCAAAGAGTGGGCCAAATTTCCTCCACAGTGATGCAAAAGAATCATTGCAAACACTTTTTGGCAGTAGTTGTTGCCAATGGTGGCACAAGCAATTATTAGATTTTGGGGGCAATGAGTGTTTTCACATTGACAACTTGGCAATTTTTGCGATTAATAAATTAAATGATCATTGAAAAACTGAATTTAATTTTACACAGGTTATCTTTGTCTAATATAAAAAAATGATCAGAAATCTGGAGGGGGAGAAACTCTTTTCCCAGCACTGCCATACAAATAACAATTATTTTTATGGCAGTTTGATATTAGTTACATTAAGGTGACTGTCTGAGTTTAAAACGGCCTTGTGCACAGTTGCTATTTAATCAACTTTAAATACCTTGATTATTTCAAGCTGAAAGGGTAATTGTACAAGGTGTCACGTCACCATGACAACCCTATTTAAATGATGTAATGTAGATAAAATTGGATAACAGTTTATTCTTATGATGTAGATTCATCACTTTTCACATCTTGTTATTCCTTCTAAACCTAATTAATAGTTAAACATTCAATGTGTAGCAGCTAAAGAGCTGCATAACAGCTAATCTAGTAAAGTCTGCATCATTTTAGTGTATTTGCTGGGTTATAAATAAGTTGAAATGTTTGCACGTTTGCAATAACTTAAATTTCTCATTAATCAAATCTTAACAGTATATAGGCGATATTAGCACAAAATATTTGTTTAATCTTAAAGGTGCACAATGAAGCAAAATGCATTTGAGCAATTCTTTTTTTCGCCACTATGTTTGCTAGTAAGCTTTTATACATACCAGAAGCATCTGGACAACCCCGGTCACCTTGGTTTTTACACTTCTGGTCAGACTCCAGAACCGGTCATGCATTTAACTCTAAAATCACATCAAATGAAATTGACATTTTAGGATGTTAAAGGTTGGTAAACTCTCTCTTCTGTAATTAAGTCAATTTCAAATTAAATTCTTAAACAATCAGCCACCATAACAGATGTTGTCTGTGTCAACGTTTGTTCTCCATCCATCATAATTTGGTCATGATTAAAGATCATAATTTCTGAGAAACGTTTAAATTCAGGTCACCTGCTTGCACAGGAACTCTATGTTTTTCCCCACCTGCCTGCTGTTGTAGGTGCTGCTTTAAGCTCTGCTTTCACAGGCCATCCAGGTACAGTCGTATTCAAAGAAAAGCCTGGTTCTCAGTACCAGCAGCAGCATCTTTGAATGTTTTCTTTTACTGCCACAACTGCACATTCCAAATACGGTCTCGGCTGAGCTGGAATGCTTGCAGCGCTGGCCAAAAACGCAGCCGAATTAGCATAAGTGCCATGTTCGATCCATCAGAGGTGAACTCAAATGGCTGCTGGTTCCACTCCCATCCCACTTCTGGCCTTGTTTGCGGAGCAAGTCATGAACTCGGAAAAGAAGGGAGAAGGGAGACGCAGCTTGTTTAAGTTGATATTTGCTCTCAGAGTAATTTGGAGCAGATTTTTGGGAATCGGTGAAAGGGTTTCGCCGTAATTCCCTTTCATGCTCATCTTCTGTCTCTGAAGTCACTATGGGGGCGATACAGCAGCATAAGGATGCCAGATGGATTACAGGGATTCCTGTTTTCTCTCCCTCGCTCCATCTCCTTCAGTCGCAACATGTTTTGTGTACAGGGATCCAGACGGCAGATGACAGAGGACCAAATCAAGCTGGCTCCTTCTCATTGTCATCCTTCTCTTTCCCCACCGTAACTTACTCTGACAACTGACTTTTTTTTAACTCCTGGAGCTTGTTGAACTGATTTCCTCTCTCACTTCGTGACTTGCTGGAGCAACTGCTTGGACAAGACAACTAAAACTGTTTAGATAGGTGCCTATAATAGTATTTTATCTTGTTCAGTTAATAAAAAATAGACAAGTTTAGTTCATACCTGTTGACATTTTCCACATTTTATCATGTTAACATTTTGTGCAAAAAATATCTTGAAAACTGTGGCATTCATTCACTGAGTGAATACTTTGAAGAACCACCTTTCACTGTAGTTGCTATCATTGCTCATCGTGGACATTAAAGTTTTGCCTCCCCTTTGGTTTTTTGGGGTATTTCTCTATTATTTTTACACATTTAAAGACTGAAACTTTTACCTATTGTTTTTACAAAAAAGCACAAAAGTTAAGTCAGACTGGATGGCGAGAGTCTATAAGAATCTCACCAGTTGGCTTTAGGTTTGAACTTTGACTAAGCCAGACTAATACATAAAAAATATCTTGATCTAAACCAACTCCATGTGACCAGAGAAGCTTCTTCTACACGTTTGCTTTGCATCCTACTTGGCTTTTGGCAAGCTGGGTGTCCTAGAACTTTCTTTCTACAAAAGTTTTCTTCTTCCTCCTTTCTTCCATATAAGCCCTATTTGTGGAGTAACTGACTAACCAGAGAAGAGGAGCTGTGGATCTCGGCAGCTCCTCCAGAGTTACAATGGAGCTGATTAGTGCTCTCCTTGCTTTGCAGTCACGCCATACTATTTCTGGTTTCAGATGATGGATTCAACAGTAATCAATTGGATGTTCAAAGCTTGGGGTGCTGTTTCACAACCTAACCATGCTTTAAGCTTTTCCAGAACTTTCTGCCTAAACGGTCTGCTGTGCTCCTAGGTCTTCATGATGCCATTTATTCACTAATGTTCTCTAAAAACCTTTTAGGCCTTCACAGGACTACTGGATTTAGACTGAGATTAAATTACACACAGGTGAAATCTGTTTAATAATTAGGCTGACTTCGGAAGGCAGTTGGTTGCACTGGATTTTATTTTGGGGCATCAAAGTAAAGGAGATCGGATACAAATGCATTTCACACTTCAACATTTTATAAGGTGAAAAAAGGGAAAACTAGAAACCATTTTCCTTCTACTTTAATATGATGTTACTTTGCGTTGATCAGACAAATTCCCAATAAAATATATTAAAGTTTAAACATGGCACAATGTTGGACAGTCAGAAGGGTATGAATACTTTTACAGAGCAATGCATAGTCATTAATAACAGAATGCAGGAAAAAAATAAAATCCTGCAAATAAACTGAAATATTAAATATGAGTTGAATATGCATCAGGTTTCAACAGATCATTTGAAAGCAATTAGTCAGAAATCCTCGTAAGGGAATTTATATACGCTCATTGTTACTGTACTCTCTCAGAAACAACACTAGCCTATAGACTGATGAGCTGTCGTGTTTGAGATTATTCCAAGCCGTAATACACACTCCCTACAAAGACAGATAGAGGTAACATGTTAAGTGTTATATTGGAAAATGAAAACACAAAACATAAAAAAATTGCCGAGCTGTCCGGGTTGGAGTCATCTGCCTGGGATCCATCCAACAGGATACGAGGATCCTCATAAATATCTCTCACCAGCTCATCAGCTGCACCGTTTTCCAGCCAAGATGAGCTGTGATGGACACAGTGTGGCTGTGGGCATGTTTCAGCATATGCAGAATAAATGAACACTAACTCGTTTTATTTAAGCTAACAGTAGCTTGGTTTGAGTGTCTTTCAGATTATTACCTTTCAGAAAGTATTTAAGTTAACAAAGGAGGACATAAACCCTTAAAGGGACTTTCAGCTGCTCCTTGAGGCAATTTCATCCTGATGTTTGTGCTGAAACTGCAGGCTTAAACATGGATGATCTTAATGTGACAACCACTACGTACTTATGCCAAGGTCTGTTTGTTGGCGAGGTGTCTGCTTGGACAGACGTGAAATCCTTGTGTTGCATGCCAACTCTCCTGTCATGCTGCTTGTAAAACAATTATCCACTCCTGTTTGTAGCTACACTTGTGACAAGTGTCAGGCCAATGAAATTACTGCTGCTGTTAGCTGCAACACACAGCATGACATTGGGTCCCACTATTTTTAGAGCAATTTGGTGCTAAACTGGGCTATCGCCAATGAAACGTCATAAATGCAGCAGTGTAAGGATTTAGCCATATAGCCGACTTGATACAGCAAAAATCGGGTAAGGTTATGGACCTTACTTGGGTTTGCACCTTTTGCCTCATCCACCACCATGTCACACCTCCCTGGTAGCTCAGCTTCACCAGGTGGTTTAACTTTACAGCCACTTTTCCAATTGAGGCCTTAATACCAACACACAGTCCCAGCTGGAACCCATTAGATTCACGACTGAGCCACTGGGGTCAAACTCATAACACTAGTTCAGTCAGCTGGTACAGGGGGATGGAGTGGAAAGAAGGTCACTGCTTGTGTTTTCTAATCAAAACTGGATCTCAGTGGGACAAATTAGCTTAACGCTGTTTGACATAAAGTAGAGATGGGAAAATACATAAAGGTTTTTGTTAACATAAGTGCTCATGCAGATGGAAACTATTTGTTAGCAAATGTTAGCATGGTGATTATACAACTAGTAGACATCACGCCATTTGATCTTTAACATGCATTCTCTTTTCACGCCCAATTTTGTATTGTCTGAGTTCCCAAAAACTGTGGTTTTCAATTCTTTCAGGATTCTGTTAGAGAGTGTAGTCCATTATTCCATCAATTACTGCAAAGGTACCGGTCCATCACACTACCACCACCATGTTTCACTGTTGGTGTAATGTTGTTTTTCTAAATGGCTGAGTCAGTTTTATGCCAGATCTAACAAAACTCACACCTTCTTTTGTGAGACGGGTCGTTTTTTTCTTTTTGGCCACCAGTGGTTTTGTCCTTAGAACTAATTTTTGCCCATTTTCTGTCTTTTTTTTTGAATGACAAACACTAACTTTAACTGAGACATATGAATATTGCAGTGCTTTAGTTGTTCATGGTTGTTCTGAGACCTCCAGGATGACTCATCAAAGCTCTTGGAGTCATTTTAGTAGTCTGACCACTGAAGGTTCTCCACTGATCAATTTTTTCTTCATTTGTGGACAATAGCTCCAACTATTTACAGTCCTATCGCCTTAGTAATGGTTTTGTAAGATTCAAAAAGCATATTTTATGAGTGTCAACTGGCTTTTACAGGTCTTTGTTGGCTTATTTATCTCTGCTTTTCATGAAACTACTAAAGGTACTTGGGGATGAAATGTATGTGAATTACCTTCTGCAGAAGAACCTTTTCAGTTTCTTCTGGTTGTTTTTGTCTTCTTCTTTGTGATTGTTTTCATTATGTTCATTTAAAAGTACACTCATCGGCCACTTTATTAGGTACACCCTGCTAGTACCGGGTTGGACACCCTTTTGCCTTCAGAACTGCATTAATCCTTCGTGGCATAGATTCAACAAGGTACTGGAAACATTCCTCAGAGAGTTTGGTCCATATTGACATGATAGCATCACACAGATGCTGCAGATTTGTCAGCTGCACATCCATCTGGTGGAATCTCCCGTTCCACCACATCCCAAAGGTGCTCTATTGGATTGAGATCTGGTGACTGCGGAGGCCATTTGAGTCCAGTGAACTCATTGTCATGTTCAACAAACCAGTCTGAGATGATTCGTGCTTTATGACATGACGCGTTATCCTGCTGAAAGTAACCATCAGCAGATGGGTACACTGTGGTCATAAAGGGATGGACATGGTCAGCAACAATACTCAGGTAGGCTGTGGCTTTGACACGATGCCCAGTTAGTACTAAGGGGCCCAACGTGTGCGAAGAAAATATCCCCCACACCATTAAACCACCACCACCAGCCTGAACCATTGATACAAGGCAGGATGGATCCATGCTTTCATGTTGTTGACACCAAACTCTGACGCTACCATCCGAATGTTGCAGCAGAAATTAAGGCTAATCAGACCAGGCAACGTTTTTCCAATCTTCTATTGTCCAATTTTGGTGACCCTGTGCGAATTGTAGCCTCAGTTTCCTGTTCTTAGCTGACAGGAGTGGCACCCGGTGTGGTCTTCTGCTGCTGTAGCCCATCCACCTCAATGTTTGACGTGTTGTGTGTTCAGAGATGCTCTTCTGCATGCCTTGGTTGTAACGAGTGGTTATTTGAGTTACTGTTGTCTTTTTATCAGCTCGAACCAGTCTGGCCATTCTCCTCTGACCTCTGGCATCAACAAGGCATTTGCGCCCACAGAACTGCCGCTCACTGGATATTTTCTTTTTCTGACCCTTCTCTGTAAACCCTAGAGATGGTAGTGCGTGAAAATCCCAGTAGATCAGCAGTTTCTGAAATACTCAGACCAGCCCGTCTGGCACCAACAACCATGCCACGTTCAAAGTCACTTAAATCACATTTCTTCCCCTTTCTGATGCTCGGTTTGAACTGCAGCAGATCGTCTTGACCATGTCTACATGCCTAAATGCATTGAGTTGCTGCCATGGGATTGGCTGTGTCATAGTTTTGACTGCCGACTTGACCCACATGCAGAGAACACTCAGAAACAATGAACGTTTAAGTTATTTTATTTAAGGCTGGAACGAGAGTCCGGCAACCATGAAGGCCGGGCTGGGCTGTGATGGGAAGGAACGGGGGGTAAGTAACAGTGACTAGAAACGAATAGCCTAGATGCAGGTAATGCTTACTGAAAGGGCGTCGGTATCCACCAGGGAGTGGATGCGTCAGGGCTGAGAGCTGATCCAGAGAACAATGCCGGCAGGAGCCAGAAAGATAATCCTTCGAGGAGGGGTGGACAGGATTCGCGGCTGGAACGATACGCTGATCCGTTGGGACTGTCAGCCAGGTAACATGTCTGGTGAGTTCACAGTCCGTGGGAATTCCAGAGATTCTTCTTAACCAAGGTAACGTAGCATAGAGCAACACCTGCATAGGAGAGCAAAGGTTACTGAGAGCTTGGCTTGACAATAATACTTAACGTGAGATTCAAGGAGAGTCGGTTGTAATACCACTGGGGCAAAACAGTCAGCCGCTGAAGTGCTGACAGTCCTCCCCTTTTATTGCACCGTGGCTGATGATCAGATAGGCTGCACCTGTCAGCCTCCAGACATCAGGACTCCTGCGACACCTAGTGAGGAAACTGGTTACTGGCAGATCAGCAGTTCAGACCTTGACACCACCTCCACCTCAACGGCCGACACCCGGCAGCCCATGCGGAGCACGCTGGGAGGAAAGCAAGTCCCGGATGAGGGCAGGGTCCAATATAAAGGAACCAGGCACCCAGGAGTGCTCCTCTGGACCGTACCCCCCCCAGTCGACAAGGTACTGCCACCCATAGCCCTGTCGACCGGAGGCCAGGATCTGGCGGACCGAATATGCAGGGTGGCCCTGGAAGTCCTGGGCGGGCAGAGGGGGCTCGACTGGAGGGCAGAGCGCACTGGCATGGACGGGCTTAATCAAAGAAACATAAAAAACAGGGTGAATACGGAGACTGGATGGAAGGCGGAGACGAACAGAGGAGGGACTGATAACGGAATGGATGACAAAAGGACCTATAAACCTGGGAGACAGTTTCTTAGACATGGACTGAGTGGGACGTCACGTGCGGAAAGCCAAACATTCTGACCCGGGTGGTAAGTGGGGGCCGGCACACGTCGCCGGTCAGCATAGCGCTTATTGAGGGCAGCGGACCTCTGGAGAGCCCTGGTGGTGGAGGACCACATACGCCTGCATCTGCGGATGTGGTGCTGAACTGAAGGTACAGTTGCCTCCTCATTGTCGGCAGGAAGTAAGGGTGGCTGGTACCCCAAGGAAGCTTCGAAAGGGGTACAGCCTGTAGCAGCCGAGATGTGAGAGTTGTGGGAGTACTCTACCCAGGGTAAAAAAGTACTCCACTCGGTGGGATCTGATGACGTGACGCACCTTAAGCCCGACTCCAGTTCCTGGTTCAAACGCTCCACCTGACCATTCAACTGAGGATGGTAGCCGGAGGTCAGCGACACCTTAGCTCCAAAGGCGGCACAGAACTCCTTCCAAACCCGGGCGGTGAACTGGGGGCCTCGGTCAGACAAGATTTCTTGAGGGATGCCGTGGACCCGAAACACGTGCTTGACCAGTAGTTATGCTGTCTGGAGAGCAGAAGCCAGCTTTCTTAGTGGAATGAGGTGACAGGCCTTCGAGAAGCGATCAATGACTGTGAGGATGGCGGTCATGCCACCGGAACATGGAAGACCTGGCACAAAGTCTATGGCGATGTGGGACCAGGGCCATGAAGGTGTACTAAGTGGCTGTAAAAGGCCGTCTGGAGGTCGATTGGAGCTCTTATTCCTGGCGCAGGGCACACAAGCAGCAATGTAGTCCCTCACGTCTCGGTGTAAGGTGGGCCACCAGTACCTCCTGGAGATCGAGGCTATAATTCGGCTGGCCCCGGGGTGGGTGGCGAATCTGGCCAAGTGGAACCACCCAATCAGACGGGATCATACGGCAACAGGCACATAGAGGCGCCCCGCTGGACCATTACAAGGCCCCGGGTCCTCAGAAACGTTCTCCTCTATCTCCCAGGTTAAAGCACCGACAGTACAGGAAGGAGGTAGAATAGGAGCCGTTTCCCTTTCTGATTCGTCCTGGCCGAATTGACGAGAGAGAGCATCAGGTTTGGTGTTCTTTGTTCCGGGTCTAAAGGAAATAGAAAAATTAAAACGGGTAAAAAACAGCGACCAACGTGACTGACGTGAGTTAAGGCGTTTGGCCGACTGAATGTAAGATAAGTTCTTGTGGTCTGTCCATACCAATATGGGATGCTCGGCCCCCTCCAGCCAGTGACGCCATTCCTCCAGCGCCAGGTGATGGCCAGTAGCTCCCTGTCGCCCACGTCATAGTTCTGCTCGGCCGGAGACAGGCGACGGGAGAAGCAGGCACAGGGGTGGAGTCTTCCGTCCAGGTCCGAGCGCTGGGAGAGTACAGCCCCTGCTCCCGTGTCCGAGGCATCCACCTCCAGGATGAACTGCTTGCTGGGGTCCGAGTGGATGAGCACAGGGGCTTGGGAGAATCGGCCCTTGAGCTTGGAGAAGGCCGTGTCGGCTTCAGTGGTCCAGATATACGGTACCTTAGAGGAGGTCAGAGCAGTTAGAGGTCTGGCCACCTGGCTGTAGTCCCGTGTGAAGCGTCTGTAAAAGTTTGAGAAACCAAGAAACCGCTGCAGCTGTTTTCTGGAATCGGGTTTAGGCCAGTCCAAGACAGCTTTTATCTTCTCTGGATCAGCGCGAACCTTTCCACCCTCGAGAATAAGGCCTAAGAAGCTGATGGATGACTTGTGTAATTCACACTTCTCAGCCTTCACGAAAAGTTGGTTCTCCAGCAGGCGTTGGAGAACCAGGCGGACATGCCGGCGGTGATTGGCCAGGTTCCTGGAGTAAATTAAAATGTCATCCAGATAAACAAAAACAAAAGTGTTTAAATTGTCTCTCAGAACGTCGTTCACCAGGGCCTGGAAGACCGCTGGAGCATTGCATAAACCGAAGGGCATGACTAAGTACTCAAAGTGTCCCGCAGGTGTCTTGAAGGCGGTCTTCCACTCGTCTCCCTGGCGGACACGTACTAGGTGATAGGCATTTCTTAGGTCTAATTTGGTGAAAATGGTGGCGTCCTGTACCGGTTCGAAGGCCGAGGAGAGTAAGGGTAATGGGTACTTGTTCTTAACTGTGATGGCATTTAGGGCCCTATAATCTATACATGGCCGAAGACTACCATCCTTCTTGCCTACAAAAAAGAAGCCTGCACCTAGGGGAGAAGACGAGGGACGGATGATGCCAGCAGCTAAGGAGTCGGCTAAGTATTTCTCAATAACTAGTCGTTCGGGCTGAGAGATTCTAAATAAACGGCTAGTGGGTAACGGGGCCCTGGGCAGAAGCTCGATAGCACAGTCGTAGGGGCGGTGGTTAGGCAACGATAATGCACGGGTCTTGCTAAACACTTGAAGGAGGTTGTGGTATTCGGGGGGAACCCAGGCCAAATCTGTTGGCTCGATCGCTACAGTGTCTTCAGGAGGAGTTCTAGGGGTAACTGCTGACCTTAAACAGGTCGACAGACAACGGTTGGACCAGGCGTCTACTCTGAGTTCAGGCCAGTTTGGGTGGGGGTTGTGGTCTCGCAACCAGGGGAAACCCAGAACCAGATCGCTCTGTGAGACCGGAAAAATATGGAGGGAGATGAGCTCTCTATGGTTCCCAGATAACACTAATTCTAGGGGTTGCAGCTGCTCTACCTCTAAATTAAGCTGAGTCACTAAAGTCTGATCTATGAGGTTCAGTTCACATCCTGAGTCAAACAGAGCCGTTAAAGGCAAAGAGTTCTGGTTTAATATTAACATGGCAGGTAAAGTAAATCTAGGGGCCTTAAGATCTAAGTCCCGGCCGACCGGTTGCCCCCCTATAACCGGCGGCCCACCTCTTTTGGCCGAGCAGGACAGACTGACACCAGATGAGTGGAAGAGCCACAACAGAAACACTGGTGAGCCTCAAGGCGGCGCTGCCATTCGTCCGGAGATATGCGCGCCCTACCCAGCTGCATGGGTTCAGGGTCTGGATAACTAATGGCTGCGGGGAGAGCGGAGGAGCGTGGTGGGGATCGCCAGGGCAATATACTTATTTAGCTCCTCCGGCTCATCTACTAGGGCCAACTCATCCTTTAAAACCTCATCTAAAGCTTGAAAAATGGCTGTTTTTAGTGCAGTAGCATTCCAGCCTGAATAGACTTTCTAGTACGAAAGTCTACAGCGAAGTCAGCCAGGGGCCGGTTATGTTGTTTCATGGCCCATAATCGGCGGGCGACAGCGGTCTGATCTACTGCAACGTCAAAAACCTGCTTAAACTCTGATATGAATTGGTCAAAAGTGCAATCAAAACGTGTGGGGTTGGAAAAATGCGACTCCGCCCAACGGAGCGCTCTACCGGTCAAAAGTCCTAGAATAAACGAGATCCTAGCCTCGTCATGAGGGAAGGCATGAGGGGAACGGTTGAACACCAAAGCACACTGTAAAAGAAAACCACCACAATTCCCTAGCTCGCCAGAAAATTTCTCTGGGTTGGGGGAAGTGACTTCGCGCACCTGAGGAAGAGGCCGGGCGGCCGATGCCTCGGCAGCACCTCCGGTGGCTGTGGAGGGTGTAGGGGTCATCAGGGAGAGGATGCGTCAGGGCTGAGAGCTGATCCAGAGAACAAAGGAGCCAGAAAGATAATCCTTCGAGGAGGGGTGGACAGGATTCGCGGCTGGAACGGTACGCTAATCCGTTCGGACTGTCAGCCAGGTAAGATGTCTGGTGAGTTCACGGTCCGTGGGAATTCCAGAGATTCTTCTTAACCAAGGTAACATAGCATAGAGCAACGCCTGCATAGGAGAGGTTACTGAGAGCTTGGCTTGACAATAATACTTAACGTGAGATTCAAGGAGAGCCGGTTGTAATACAACTGAGGCAAAACAGTCCGCCGCTGAAGTGCTGACTGTCCTCCCCTTTTATTGCACCGTGGCTGATGATCAGATGGGCTGCACCTGTCAGCCTCCAGATCTCAGGACTCCTGCGACACCTGGTGAGGAAACTGGTTACTGGCAGATCAGCAGTTCAGGCCTTGACAGGCTGATTAGAAATTTGTGTTAATGAGCAGTTGGACAGGTGTACCTAATAAAGTGGCCGGTGATTGTAGGTTTCCATGAACCTGTACTTTATAAAGTTATATAGGACAAGCTACACTAAATAATTACAAAATAATTTGTTATTTTCTGTAACTTTTAATGCAGCCAGAAACAAGGTGGGACATACCCTTAATTTGTGAGACAACGGACAAGATATGAGAATACTCTGCTGTCATATACAGACGGGGACACCTGGTCTCTCAGGAAATGCATCAAGTCTCAATGTACGGTGTATATCTACCTTGTATTCTCTACATTCAATGCTCTTTTAAAAAGTGATAGATCAAGGAGTTAGCAGATGGTTCTCAGGTCAGTTGGGGCACAACCTGGTCTTTCATTGCTTCTGTGCTGCGTGACGCCAACAAACACAGGCTGGTTTAGCCTTTGGCTGACCTGGCCTTGGCATCTTGACCGCTCTTCCAGCATATGGTGCTTGTGTTAGCAGGTTGTGGACATATTCCAATTCTGCTGAGAAGAAGTTAATTTATATTAGAAGTTTATTTAATATGTTGTGGTTTGAGTGTTTTATTTTATTCAAGAGTAGAAAATGTCCATATTTTGTTGCAGATAATAGATGAGGAATATAAAGCAATTAGACAAACATGAATGTAGTTACTCAGCCGTTAGACAATCGGCATTACCTTACTCTAATAATTTGTTACACTTAAAAAATGTGTAAGTTATTCCACATCCTAGTTAGGAAGGGGGGCTTTTTCTAGTGTTAAATAATAGAGTCTGGTATTGCATGGTCTGCTCTGCATTTTGGGAGGTTGAGTCAGCTCTGAGGGTCTTTAAAGGTCCGTGGGGTCTGGGAAGGCTGAGCCAAGGCGAACAGAGAGACATCTGTCCAGGCCTGGAAGGATTTCACGCTTCTGGCCATCCACATGATTTAGGCCCTCCAAGACTACCTGCTGCGAGGCTTTCCCCACGGGTTAACCTGACACAGATGGATCCCCACCCAGCTCTGAACACACACATGGACAGACTCACATGCACGTACGAGGTCCAAGGCAGATGCAGGTGTGGATTTGTAGGAGCACATTCAGAGCTGACACTCAGAAACCCACTGACATGATTGCACAGACTGAATCTCACTGTCAACTCCGGCTAGTACAGCAGGAAAAAAACCAAGTCGCATTTTACAGACAGACGACTGAGGATGTTAATCCAACAGGCATTACGGATTTACCCCCCGGGAACAAGGACAACGTTGGAGAAGCTAAACATGTGCTTAACATGGTTGCACCTATTTTAGGCCCATTTTTGTTCATGTAGTTCTTTTTTTTTAATTTGTGGATGAGGAAAGGTATGCATATTTGTTATCTTCAGCCAACTTTAACTGTCTAACTTTCTAACAAATGACCTAATTTTAAACTCGGTGTACTTATGTAAGTTTTGATTGAATTAAACAGAATTTTAGGAGAAAGACGTCACAAAGTGTATTTTTTTTATTCTATTCTAGTTGATTGGTTAAAAATCAACTTTCCACAGTCCAGCTGTTTAATTATGAAGGTCTGAACTGAAATAACCTTCACTCTTATCTCACACATAGCATTAACTGTGAGGAAAAATCTAACTTTTCACCATACAGCTTTAATATGTTTTAACACAAAAGTGTAAAAATATATCA
The DNA here is from genome assembly GCA_036173005.1 of Crenichthys baileyi. NCBI lineage: Eukaryota > Metazoa > Chordata > Actinopteri > Cyprinodontiformes > Goodeidae > Crenichthys > Crenichthys baileyi. The sequence goes on along the minus strand of JAHHUM010002890.1, from coordinate 476,253 downwards.
TTTATTTAGCTGTTTCTAAAGCTGTGGTACTGGTGCAGTAATATATGAAGGTAAATACTTGTGGTGCTGGTTTATTATTTAGCTCAGATGTCAGAACTTGGATCTGGGAATGACAAAAAACTGTTTTAGCATTTTAAGCTAGTATTGTAGCTTTCTCTGCATGTCATGCTTTTAAACATTCATGTTTACATAAAGAAGATATTATGTGTGTTTGTGAAAAGATTTTGGTGATACAAACCCCTAAAACTTTTTCTTAAAACATTTTTTTTTGGTTTTTTGAAAAATTCCCGTTAGCCACGTTTAAAAATGTTTTTGAGGAAAAAAATTTTTATTAACCCCAAAATACTTGGATAAAAAAAGTTAGAGAACCCCTGATCTAATTTTTTAATGTTACTGTAGCACATTGCTGTATGATATATTATTGTAACTGTAATAATATATAAATATTTATTGCATCATTATGATACTCAAAGAGGTCACATTTGTGGGTAAAGTTCAGTTTTCATCAAACTGAGCCAGTTTAGCTGTAGATATCTTAATTTAGGAAATATTTTATGACTTGCCTTTTTAAATGGGTAAACACAAGGATGGACTATAAAACCAAATAGTTCTAATTAAAATTGTAATTATACATTGATACCAAATGAAAAATTATCAACATCATAATACATTTGTAGTTTTAAAATGTAAAGTTAAAACCAGATGTTTACATACACACTGGAACTGGTGTCTTTCCTATAATAGATGTCACCAATGAGAATATATCATTTAAGCAACATTTTGAGACTGAAAGTTAAAGCTTGGCCACAAATAGGTCTTCCAAATATACAATGACTTTAAATATGGTGAGAAGTTAGTTACAATAACAGCAAAGTCAATGTTTTGGAGTAGCCATCACAAAGTTCTAATTTTATTTCCCAAAAAATCTAAAAAGGGGGTTAGTAGAAAGGGGAGCCAACAAAAAGGGCCCCAATTACACCAGTTCTGTCTGGAAAAAAGGGGCTAAAATTTCCCAGCAAAACTATTGGGAAGCTTCGGGAAGGGAATACAAGTTTTGACTAAGTCTTCATTTTTAAAGGAAAATTGTACCAAATACTAAGGAAATGTATGTAAGAAATTGGTGAAACATTCTCACCTCAAAAATGTCCTTAATTAAGAGGCCTTAGAAACAGTGTAACTGACTGAAAACAGCAGGATGTTTTCTGATTTGATTTCAAACGGGAGAGGGGTGAACGCTGTTCTGCCCTGTACGACCAGGGGGAACTCCAGTCAATCCGCCATGTTCTTTGACATCTCATTAAAGGTAATTTATACTGTGGAAACAGTATTAGACCAAGTTTAAGTAGTTTAGAACCTGTAGCTTTTTAAAATCATAGTATTGATAATAATCTTATAGATAATGTATTTAGGCTTGTTGAAATTTTGTGAAAAAATATTTAGGTCGGGCCATTTTGGGCTTTTTGAAACTGTGTATTTTTGACAGTAAATTTTAATGTCAAGTTTGTCCTTTTGGGATATATGTAGTAATAAATGCGAGAAGAATACTAGAATAAGGGGCCATGCCTATTGGTAATATTTGTAAAAATTACAATGAACCTGTTAGAAGTTTAAATGCAATATAAAGCAACAGGAAATACAGAGAAGGCTCGTTTCAAAAGCCACACAGACACATTTTTAATAGATTGTGTAATTCAGAGGTGTAATAAAGTTTGCCAAACTTCTCAGAGAACCTCTTTAGTTATGTTGTGATCAGCTGAATAACGTACCACCCAGTGAGTAAATAAAAGAACCCATTTTCTTTTAATGTTGAACTAAATGTGTCCAGTGGGTCCATTGTGCTTGTCCCAGTTGTCCTCCAAAGCCGCCTGTAAATTTCCCAGTTCTAAAGGGAGGGGCCCGGGGAAATCAGAAAACTCGGGCTAGGACACGGGAAACCCCTTTCGTTTTCCCTTTATCCACACACACCCCACAAAACAACACCACAAAAACCACAGACAGTGAGGCCAGGGTACGGCAGTGTGCACCCCGTCCCCCGGGAGGTTTTGGGAAAAACATCGGGCCTTCCCGGGGATTTCCCAGGAGGGAATCAACTTTTTGTTGTTTTTCACCAACTGCTTCTCATTTCAGTTTTTGGTTTGGTCCGTGTAAATACTGAACTTGGTGCTGTAGATTTTTACGTGCCTCCCACACGGAGACCAAGAGTTGTTTTGCAGTTGGGAAAATATACTGCAGACAATTAGTGAAGCTGTACTTTTAATTTATCCAAAACTTCCCATTTAGATACTGTCCTGCCAGGGAAAGGTTGAATAGATAGATCGGAAAGCACAAAGAAATCCTTCAGGTCAGTTCACCTCTTCACCAATTTGTATCCCTATTTCATAGCTATGCTTTACCATTTAATACTTTCTATTTTGTACCCCTCTACTTTTTTATTGGAGGTATTTTCAAACAAAAAAAAAAAAGGATGGTTAAAAAGTCCCCTTTAAAAACCCTATGTAAAATTTTAAATTTAAATTTTGTATATTATTGCCCAAAAAACCCTTTGGTATTATTTTTTTTTTGGTTCGGGCCCCCAGTTTGATTCTTATGGGACTAGAGATTGGGGGCCCCCTGTGAGAAAACAACCTCTGGGGTGATATTATTTTTTGGGGGGTCATAAACCCAATTTTTTTGATGTAACTAAAAACCCCAGTTAATTATATAAAACTAGTCTTAAAACATTGGTTTTTAAGTGAACTGTCTCTGTTTGTCCTTTCCAGGAATGGCGTTGGAGGGTGGAGGCAGGTGAGCGTATGGTAAGTGGCTGAGTGATCTGAGCGGGTGACATCAGGAGGTAGCCAGATGAGCAGTAAGTAGACAGAGAGGAGAGGAGTTCTCCAACAATCAAAGGAGTGAGGGAGCAGAGTGCTGGAATGTAGAAGTTTGATCATGATCATCGACTGGTTTCTGAAAATAGAAGCACAAAATCGGGACCCATTTTGTCAGATCTGAAGAGAAGGTAGGCCTGTTCCCCATTCCGTTTGATCCTAAAAGGGGGGGGGGAGCTCCCAGCTCCCAAAAAAAAACCCCCCCCCGAAATCCCTGCTGGGGGAGGTGAGGGAAAGGGGACATACAAAATCCAGCCGGGAAGGGCCCAAATTTCCCGGGTTTTTTCAAACATTTAAAAAAAAACTAAATTTGTGCCTTTTTTACGAGGGGCAAATTTTTTAAAAAAACTTTGCAGTCTAAAGTGGTCATGTCTCATTTCATCCAACTTTTACGTTATTGTATTTGCTCTGAGTTCACCTCCACACAGAAGTAGCAGCTGCACAAAAAGGCCACTGTTAATAACTGTTTTCTCTTTTTTTCTCCCCTTTCTTTGTCTTGTTATGACGTGGTCATATTGCTGGCTCCCATTGCTCATCAATGTAACAATGACAGAGACGCTGGGATCCATTATTACTGCAGTTTAAAAGGGGTGCGCTCCCCTTAAAGCATACTCCCTTGTGCATGCAGGGCGCTTTGGGGTCCCCTGAAAACCCTTTAGAAGAAGTCTGATGGTGGTCGTTTTTAAATTTTAATAGTAGTTTGAACCACAGAAAAATAATTGGATTTAGGCAAAAAAATCAGAATTGAGCATCAAGACCTATCCGTGGACGTTTTCAGGTTTCATAGTCATCGTATCAATTTCCTACATTTTTGGGTTTACAAAATTTTACAATCCCCTACTTTCCCCGCCCCTGGGGACAGAGCAGGTTCGCTGGTAGGGTTGGGAAAAACAAAAAAAAAAAGGTTGGGTTTAAAGGCCCTTTTTAAAACCGGGCTATGGGAACCCTGAGAAGAAAAAGACCTGTAAGTGCGAGGTGTCATTTAATACGTTTTGATTTCAAGGGGGAAATAGTCCCAAAAAACCCCCCAAATTGTTTTTTTAAAAAAAAAACCCTTTTTCCCCTTTTGAAGCATTGAGAAAAAAACCCTCCCTGGGTGCTTAAAATGCCCCCCTAGATAGATTAAAAAAAACATCATTTGACTTCATTATCCAAAACATTCATTTCCCAAACAAAATCCAAAAAAGTTTATTTTGTTGGGAAAATCTTTTAACATTTAACGGGAAAATAAAAATATTCTCTCATTCTTGTCAGTAGAGTCTGCAGGAGGCTGATCTCAAACAAAGCTCTCCTCCTTTTGCATTCCTGTTTAATTCATCTGTTTAATCCCATTTAGACTCTGTGGGGCCTGTTTTGGTTTCTTTTGTGAAGCAAGTGAGCCAAATAAACTGTCAAAGCGAGCTACTGTGTTCCTTTCCTCGGGGGGCATGCGCTGCTTTCCCCTCAGCCCATCGGGGGCCTGCTTCTACACACATTTGTGGTTAATTATTATCAGCCCACAGCCATAATGAGCTCTGCATCGACCTGTGGCTGTAATATAGCAGTAATATTACTCAATGGAAAAACAATCACTCCACTTTTACCATCGAGCGTTTAATGGGTTTGCATAGATATCGACTGATGGATTCGGGAGAAAATAGGAAAGTAGGGTTCTGTTTGTCCTGTTCCTTTATTTTTGTGGATTAGAACCTGTGGGAAAATGTAAAAACATTTAAAATAGGCGGTAAAGGCTGCCTTCTTTTCAAGATCATCTTCATGTCAGTCAGAATCAGCAAAAGTCCAAGAAAAATGTGGCACAACTTAACTCAGTAATAAAAAACTGTGGCTTTTCACATCTGTCTTTAAAAAGAGCCCAAACCTAAAATGTCTTTACAGAAAAGTCTCTCAAATGCAGTGTATAATTCCCGCCCTGCAGGGTTTTAAAATCAATTTGGCAAAAAATAGAAATTTTCTTTTTTTTTTTTTTTTTCAGTTTTTTTTTTTTTTTTTTTTTTTTTTTTAATTTTTTTTTTTTTTTTTTTTTTTTTTTTTTTTTTCATTTTTTTTTTTTTTTTAAATACAGAAGTTCACATATAATTATAACAGCTATTTCTAATGTGGTTTTTAACCTAGAACATGAATGGATGGATGGATGGATGGATGGATGGATGGATGGATGGATGGATGGATGGATGGATGGATGGATGGATGGATGGATGGAGTAGGAGGTGCTAAGGCTAAGCATGCGTCCATTCGATTTTTTATTGTTTTATTGTCGTTTTTTTTTCTGAATGTTTTCAAACAACAATATTTTACGGGGGCGCCTCTGGCTCATAATTTATTTTGTGGTATGTTTTTATGGTTTTTCGTTCCCTGACGACAGCGCCTTTCAGCAACAACAACAACGCAGGTAGACCTAGCTATGTGGGGGCTACTTGCAGAAGCTGAGTCGCCTTCTGCCAGTGCCTCCTGAACTCCTTTGCACACACAAACGAAAGCGGTTTCAAAGGAAAAGAGAGTCCAGAGGAGGGATACAGAGCCGACTGAGGACACTGTCAAACATCAGATCACTCTGGAACAAGTCGGAAGAACTCTCCACACTTTTAAAATTTGGCCTGAATTTTAATCAGAGTAGCCTTTTCTCTTTTACTGAAACCTGTGGACAAATACTTCCATCTGGATCATTTGCTTTGACAGGAATGCAATATAAACCCGGAAGTCAATCAGGGGATGACTCTGCATGTCCGTCAACAACAGCTGGGCCACAAACTTTACTCTGAGGGAGACACAGAGCTGCGAACAATATGAACTGATGACTGTCTTTTAGACCTCACTATCTACTTAGAGAGTTCTCCCAAATCACTTTTATCCTTGTTTATGAACCAGGTCCAGATTTTAACTTTGCTGCTGAGCACATCTCAGACATCTACAACAGAACTGTCAGTCAGACGGGAGAGCAGCCAGTATTTTCATTGGGATATTTTAACATGTGTTATGTAACCGCTCAGCTACCTTCCTTGGAACAATATGTCAAAACTCCCACCAGAATGAATAATGTTCTGGACTTATGCTTTGCTGACATCCCAAACACATTTACTTTTAAGTCACACCCACCACTTGGCCGTTCATAATGTGATTCTGTCATTATCCAAATACAGATCTAACTAAAACAACTAAAACTGCTGAACCTGTTAAAAAAAAATAAAGGTCTGGAATGAAGAAGCAGCTGAAACACTTAGGCTGCTTCAGTTTCACTGACTGGGACTGGGACTTCTATTCTGTGAGGACACTGTCACTTCCAATAAAATTATAACTATCTATCTCAATAATAAATAATTCATTACAAGGACTTGAAACTCTGCCTCATCCAGAAAAAAACATGCTTTCTTTCAAGGGGACAAGGAAGTGAGGGGAGCTGGAAAAAGAGTTCAGGAGGACGGCCACGTTGGCCAAATTCCACTATAATACCCAGGTGGAGAACAAACTTAACATCCAGTAATGCAAGGAGGGCATGGCAGGCCCTGAACTCCATGGTGGGCCGAGTCAAAAAGGCCTCAGCGGTCTGCTGTTCAGATCTTGCCTGTCCTGCAGATCCACTGAACAACTTCTTCACTGGATACGATAACAATGCACCGACCACCGGGCCTACCCACCACCAATCTCCCTCCACTCACACTTCATATCAACAAAAAAACCCTGACAGGCCCCAAAGGCATGGTGCGAGAACTATGCATTTCAGCCCAAGTGGCCCTACATGGGGACGTTTCAGAGCCTCTGGGTCCTGGTTCTGTCCCCAACCATTGGAAGGAATCTACTAGTGGGCTGGCTTCAGTTTTATATAAACGTAGGTGAGGTATGAGGGGATGATGCATTTGGACACCATCACAGCACCTGGACTCCACACAGCCACTCACAAGGATTGTATTCATTGACTTCTCTTCTGCTTTTAACACTTTAAATATCAGCCTTTTATTGCAGCACCTGTTAGACCAACAGATTCACCCATCACTGACCAGACCACAACAACTGTTTAAAATCAAGTAAACTGGCTTCAAACACAGGCTCTCACAAGGATGGGTTTATCTCTTGTTCGGTTTTTAGGGAGGTAACTTATTCAATACACAGACAAGATGGCCCTGGTAGCCTACATGACTGGCTCTGATGCTACCAAGAGGCGGCTGACAACTTGGTCAAAGTTTTTTGTGACTATTTCTTGTCACAAAGACCAAATCGTGCTGTGGGGGGAGAGACACAGATGCCATGTCATCTCTCTTTCAGCCACTCAGCGTCGAGGTGGATCAAGTGGAGTCTTTTAGATACCTTGGTACAGAAACTGGAGTGCAGACCTAGAGTGGAGGCGTGGTAAGGCGTATTCGTCACTTCCTGTTTGCACTTGGTGAATGGTTTGGTGTGTGAAGGCTCTCTCGTTTGATCTAATTTCTCTCTACTGTGATATCTCTTACTTGTTATAATACATAAGCACGTTAAAACACATATGTTCTGTTGCTGCTTTTAACGTTTGGGGACTCTCCGTGTTTTACTCGGTTTTCTAGTAGTTGTAAGGGGTCGCTAGCTTAGCGTTAGCTTTAGCTCCACCATGGCTACCCGTTCTGCTGTTTCTCTCTCCGAGTCTTCTCCTCTCTCCTGCTCTCTGTGTCAGATGTTCAGTTACTCCTCTGCCTCCTTTAGTGATAATGGTACGTGTAATAAATGTAGCACTTTTGTCGCTTTGGAGGCGAGGGTGTCGGATTTGGAGGCCCGGCTCCGCGCTGTTAAAAAAACCAGCAGATAGCCGAGGCCCCTTAGCCAGCGCGGAGTAGCGCTACAGGGTAGCTCCCGGTAGCAGTCCTCCAGCAGACCCCGCACAGCCGCGGCCTCAGGCCGGCTGGGTGACAGTACGTAGAAAGCATAGTCCTAGATCCCAGCCCACAGGTCACCACCAACCCGTCTGCGTTTCTAACAGATTTTCCCCGCTCAGCGATGCACCCGCTGAGAAGCCAACTCTGGTAACTGGCAGCTCCATAGTCAGAAACGTGGCACTAGAGACACCAGCGACCATAGTCAAATGTCTGCCAGGGGCCAGAATGGGCAACATCAAATCCTACCTGAAACTGCTGGCTAAGTACTCGTACTTGTCGTCTTCCGCTTATCCGGAACCGAGTCGCGGGGGCAGCAGACTCAGCAGAGACACCCAGACGTCCCTCTCCCCAGACACCTCCTCCAGCTCCTCCGGGGGGAGCCCAAGGCGTTCCCAGGCCAGCCGAGAGACATAGTCCCTCCAGCGTGTCCTGGGCCATCCCCTGGCTACCAGGCTGGTCCAATTTAGCCATGAAACCTCCCACACTAAAATGACAGGTGTTTCAGTTTCATTGTACAACCCCTGTATCTTCAGTGTAAAGAAGAACAAGACTTACTGGAAGTGATGGTATGGCTCCCACAGAGCCCTGATCTCAACATCATCGAGTGTGTCTGGGATTACATGAAGAGACAGAAGGATGTGAGAAAGCCTACATCCACAGAAGATCTGTGGTTGGTTCTCCAAGATGTTTGGAACAACCAACCAGCCGAGTTTCTTCAAAAACTGTGTGCAAGTGGACCTAGAAGAATTGATGCGGTTTTGAAGGCAAAGGGTGGTCACATCAAATATTGATTTGATTTATATTTCTCTTTTGTTCATTTACTGCATTTTGTTGAATGATGAAAATAAATGATTAATACTTCCATTCTTGAAGGCATTCTTTGTTTACAGCATTTTTTTTATGGCATGGAATGCAGGTAGGAACAATCAGGAGAAAATTGGCAGACACAAGTGGATAGAATGAGCTTAATTGTCAAAGTGGCAGTGCAGAGGGAAAGCCTGGCATCTGAGGAAAGAGATTGGGACTATACAGAAATATGCAGAACACAAAAAAAGAAGGAAAGAACACATATAAACACATATCAACAGAAAGGGAAATAAACCATACAATACACATAGAATAAACTAAGAAAGTAAACACAAAGAATATATATCAAATACTGTGTTTAAGGGCCACACACAATTGTTCCAAGATCCACAGATGGCTCCCGGGCTGCACTTTGGACACCTCTGCTCTAGATTGATGCAACTACCAGGTGCATCTTCACCGCTGCACACAGGATCTGGGCTGGAGGTGAGCGGCCGTGAATAACATGAAGATACAACTGTAGAGCCTCAAATGCTAAATCTATCTGTCCGTCCGTCCATCCAGCCGCAGAAATGAGGACGCTGTGCCAATCCCTTGTAGTGAAGAGAGAGCTGAGCTCAAAGGTGAAGCTCTCAATTTACTGGTCGGTTTACGTTCCCAGCCCCATCTATAGTCATGAGCTTTTGGTCATGACCAAAAGAACGAGATCCTGTTAGGATAGCAGTTGCTCCTCCACATCGAAGGCCGTCAGCCGAGATGGCTCAGGCATCTGTTAAGGATGCCCCCTGGACGTCTCCCTCAAGAGGAGTTCCAGGCACGTCCCATCAGTCTTGTTATCATTTTTATTGAAACTCATAGGCTAGTAGTTATCAAAACCTCTGATTGTAAAAAAAGTAAAGTTGAAAATTAAAAAAATGCTTAAGTTGCATTTATTGTATAGGATTTGTTAAGGTTATCAACATTTGTGCCACCAGTTATTTTAACATTTATTTCTGAACATGGGGCTTTACCCTTGAGTAAATTTACTCTAGCTAAAGGTTGGGTTTTTCTGCTTGCTGGGGTGAAAATATGCTGCTGCAAGAAAAGATTAATTTCTTTCTAGGCTTTTTGCACATCTTTACCAAGGGTGCCAACAATTTCTTTCCCAGTATTTGACATGAAAGCATGTTTTTCAGGGAAAATGTCATGCACATAAACCTCTCTTTCAAGTCAGCTAAAGCTTAGATAAATCGGTTTATTGTAGGTTAAAAGCTAGAACCGGCAAGGTCTGACTCATATTTAATGTATCCTATTAATTAATGACCATAATACAGATCCAAGCCAATTTGTCTGATGATTTGCAGAAATCAGGAAGCTATTATCTCTCTGGATGTTTAAATAATTAGCTCAGTAGTCATAAAAAACATGGACGGTAATTTTGCAGACATCTTTTTTCCAAATGTTTAGTTAGTAGTTATTTGATATTCAAGCATGATAGCATATGGTGTTATGCTTTTTTATGCATAGGAAAAAGTATGTGGTGTCATCAATGAATAATATTCATAGTGTTACTAATGTGTTACTAACTAACTCATGCTTACACACATGCCTGTAGCAGACTGACAAAGCAGCTTGACAGACTGACGTCAAGCAAGCAAACACACACAATTAGAAACACCTAATCAGACAGACAGAATGTGTAAGACTGTGCTGCAGACCACACAATGTGCTGGCTGTGTGTTGAAACAGTCATTCACAGTCTTGCATTCTGCTGCCCAGATTCAGAGATGAGTTGGCTTTGCAACCACAACTGTTACCCCGTGTGTGTATGTTTGCAGCTTATGTATATATGCATGTCACTGTGACTTTAAATTTGCATATTTTAAAGAAATTGGAGATTACTGGACTTAACCCGTCGCACACCACATAACTTGCCTTCAAATTGCATTTAATGTCTGTGATGGAGCAGTGAGGTTCACTGAATTTGGGAAGCTACACAGCCTTCAGTAAAGCCAGGCCTCATAAATAACTTCGACTTCCTCCTCTGGATGCCTGCCAGGGAATGATCACTAGAAACTTCACAACCCTTCATGGCTTCTTTTTAAGACAGCCTTCCGCAAAATACACCTCTGGCAATCAACCCCTTGAAGAGTTTTGGAACTGCCGTAGTCATGTTGTTTGCTGGATTGGTTTACCTTGTCCACTGTCGATGTCATAATTAGGAATTATTTTGTAGCTCATTTGTCATAGATAAAAATATGCCTCACGTGCAAGCAAGTATAAAGCAGATTGTAGTGAATAGGTTTTAACTGCTGATGCTTGACACATATTAGCAATTTTTTTATACTGTAAAAACTGCTAGTGTTTTTAGTGGTGAGCTAAATGATTTATTTTTGTTCTCATGTGTACATGCTTAAGAGGCCTAAAATTAACTTATTTGTTTCTACTTAAAGCTTAAAGGGAAATAAACTGAAGCAAAAAACAAATTTATAGTTAGACTAAAAGGAGATTTTTTTTATCATATTCTCTCTTATTTTGTTATATTTCAAGTTAACAGTATTTACAATTTTAAATGTGTTTAAAATGTATCTTAATTACACCTGTAGCATACACAAACACGTTCGATTTGACCTTTCAACTACAACAAATGCTTTATTCCAGGTCACTTTAAAATATCTATAAAAGACCTCTAGATCAAATCATCACAACAATCACTGACCCAACTAGTGCTCCTGGTCGTTTTTATGAAGTCTGTGGTGATGCGCATTACACGTTTGTATAAATGTTCTTTGATGTAATATAGTAATTTTCTATTACATGAATAATCTCATTTTAAAAATTCTGAAAAGCTTGGAATATGAACCATATTTAATTTGTAGTTAACTTTAAATATTGATTAAATATTGTTAAACTGTAGAATGTAAAGAAAGGCTGCATATTTAAATCTTGAATGTGAAACAATTGTCATGAGATTGTATTTATAATCATAGTTTGTTGACAGTTTTGGTCTCTCTAGTTCAAAGAATGTGGTTTAGAAAAAATAATGGAATCTATTCCTTGCTGGCTGTGCAACTGGATAGCTCATGTTTCCATAAGACTACCTCTAATTGGCTGATTAGGACCATGTGATAGCTTCTCTCCTGGAAGTGCATCCTGGTTGGAGCTTAGTTGATACCTGAGATAGAAAATGAAGGAAGAGTGAACCCAGCGAACAGCCTTGCTCACAAGGTCAAGTAGGACTGATCCCCCTTTTGGATTTGGTTTCGATAAACACTTTTATTTCTATCAGATACTTTGCTTCAGTTGTCAAATTTTTGTGTAAAATTCCTCAATTTCTTAATTTGTTTTTTGTCTTCATGCCTTGGAGTTTCATAACTTTCTTTAATAAGACTCGGTTCTGAATCCAAAGTAAGAAACCCCCAAGAAGTGAACTGGGCCAGAGTCACAGCTGTTGGTTAGGATTGGTGAATCGACGCCCATTTCTGGTCCACTCACTAAGGCACTAATTTGTTCTTCAGTGCTGTTTCTGGTGTTGAAAGCTTGTGGCTCAAAGGTGGTTCCAAAAATTTTAATTCCTCTCCCATTTTCCCTTTTCACCCTCTCTGATTAATGTGAAGTATTAGAAGACTGAATTTTAGGCTGTGAACCCTTTTTCCTCAGACTCTGGAAATACTGGTACATTTGGTTAAAAAAAACTAGATTTTTAATTTGCTTGATAAGTATTTTGAACATTAAAAGTCCTAGAATTAAGCTTTCCTCGTTTTTCTTCCATAAGTACTGTGTATGGTGGAATAAGCATTAACCGCTTTGTTCTTTTGATTTGTTTCTCGTACTCGTACTCGTACTCATCGTCTTCCGCTTATCCGGGACCGGGTCGCGGGGGCAGCAGACTAAGCAGTGACACCCAGACGTCCCTCTCCCCAGAGACCCCCTCCTCCGGGGGGATCCCAAGGCGTTCCCAGGCCGGCCGAGAGACATAGTCCAGCGTGTCCTGGGCCGTCCCCTGGATTGGGTGGCAGACGAAGCCGGAGACCTCGGTGGCCCGATCCCCGGATGCTTGATTTGTTTCTATTAGTTTAATTAAATCATTACTGAAAAGACAGTAGTTTAAAACAAATCCTTGATTACTTAATAACCAGTTCCTGTTTTCCTATAATCTCTTTATGTTAATAAATGTGTAATCATTTTAGTGTTGTTCCTAAATAAATTCTTGAGAAATTACTGAAAACTATCTGATTCTTTAAATTTGCGGTAATGATTACTGAATGGATTAGGAATTATTCCTTGAGACTGATATTTTATATATAGACAGACTGCTTATATATTTTGTATATAAGCAGACTGGTAAATTTTGTGTGAGACTGACTTGTGAACATCAGTATAGTTTAATGCAATTTATTACGGCCTGCACACCCTCAGCAATTAAAAAAATAGAATAGTCGTTGGAGCCACTTCAAGCATTCAGCATAAAGAGGTAAGTGAATCTTCATCAGCTTAGTTATAGAGTCTGTATATCTGCTGACACATTTATCTACAACTTGTGCAAATTTTGTAACATATAGCACATATGTGGGGTAAATATGCTGTCTCCAAGTTGCAACATGCAAAACACAGGATTTCTCAACGGGTCCAGCAAATGGCACTGCTGGGGATCAATTAACACAGTAATCAGATCCAGGCATTATTTACTTCATTTACTAGTAGTCATAGAGGGTATTAGGGACATTGGTAAGATACACAGACAACAGGACTCACAATTAAGCTTTGAGTAAAAAGCTTCAGGACATTAATAGTACATTTGGTGTCATTAAACTATTTTCCAAGTGGTCCCAAAGTATTTTCACCAAATATAAACTGCTCGGAAAGGAACCGGTAGTTGAGCTTTTGAGATTTTTCAGTCAAACAAACACAAACCTTCAGCGAGAGTTAGGATAACACTTCCTGCTTGATTTCTTTCAAGATTGGACCACTATTCTGCTGTATACACAGGAACAAGTAAAGCTCATCCACCAAAATCACAGCCTATAAACACACACATATAGAAAAGTGCTGCCCCACATTCATCATACTGCTGAAACGCTGAAGCTGCTCCCAAGAGGGTAAGGTTCTCTACCCCCCATGACAGAGAGAAGTCTTCCCATGCACCGGGTCGCCAAAAAGGGCCCCACGCACGGATGACATCAGTGCTCACCCTGGAGGAGTTTTGTGACAGCCATATGTAAATTGAATATGACAAATTGCTTCCCTGAATCACCTCTCGGCACCTCTGGGCCGTCGCGAAGAAAGACGGAATGGGGAAGGACAGGCCGAGATCCATAGGCTCTTGTGCTTTTGAAGTGTGAGAGGAGGGCGAGAGGGTAGCCAACCAGACGGACACACAAGTCAGCTATTGCTTTTTTTGACTAAATAAACTAACAAATGGCTTCAAAGATTAAAAAGGTATTAAGTTTTGGCTAGTCAACTGCTGAAACACGGTCAGGGGTCACACTTTGTCTATGTTCTCAGCTCTGATGGCTTCAGAAACAAGCATGCCAATCTCCAAAGAATGTGCTGCTTTGCTTTAACAGCCCGTCGAGGATGGGGGGCAGTGGACTAAAGGACGATCAACATTTTCATCGATGGCCATTCTGTTCTCACGGCTTTGGCTTTCTGAGTGTTTCACCCAGACGACGAGACGAAGTGAGGGAGGCAGTGAGAAGGTAAATGGTTTCCACATGTGAAAGGCATCCAGAAGAGACAGAGGTGTGTACGACCACCCATATAACAGGGGAGTCCCAGGTGAATAAATTCACGTCTCCTTTGAAAAGACACCACAAGAGTAAAATATGTATTTATTAGCATGTATGTGAGAAATATACGCTTTGTTTACAAATGGGACATTTTAATTAGTTTGTCTATTTCTGCAGTTTTGGAATGAACTTGTTTTTGAAAGGATGTTGATTTTCGCCTAATGTAGGTCAAATTTAAATGTAACTTTTTGCGATGATTTAGTCTTATTCTGTAATAGTATGGCCTGTAAAATGGAAGTTAATGGATGTAGGATCATGAAAAACAATGTTTAATTGAAATGTCCATTTGGTTTTATGATAAAACTAGGATCAGCAGTAACAATATTTTTAAATGTAGTTTTTTCATTGCATTTTTCCCAAATTTGATATGTAAATTAAAAAATGCCTAAAAAAAGAAAACTAAAAATCAGACTTGACAATTGACAGTAACTTTGTCATAAACTGGTTACATACAGTATCATCAATGCCCGATGCCCCCAGCCTCTGCTCAAATCACCCCCTGATGGGCAGTGTAAACAAGTGGCGCTGTGTATATCCCCCATGTAATCTGGATTTAGAGCGGTGAGATCATGGCTGTTGGAGCAGAGAGCCCCCCTGTTCGCTCAGCTGCATTGTGGGAGGTTCCCTTTCAATGCCACCTTTGTCCACTTGTGTGTGTCGCTCCGAGATAGTGTGGTGCCGTTGACAGGCCACAATAAGCCAAGAGTAAATTTCCCCCGTGGTGAGAAGTGATCTGTGTACTCTTCAAGCAAAAAAGCACCCACACAAAATGAAGCTCAAACTGAAAATCATTCTTGCTGTGTCTTTGTAAGCCAAGTGTCCTCAAATATAGCCTGACCTCATGACAACTGTTTATGACACCTTGACAGTCCAGACTAGTCCTATTTACAGCATGAGTTTTGTTTTTAAGTTCTTTCCTTCAATTTTGATCTCTTTAGCTATAAAAACCTAAACTAGACTGACACATGAGAATTCAATGATTTTTATGATAAAGCATGTCAATGGAAAAATACATATATTAAGCAAGCTAGAAAGCAAAAAGAGCAAATATTAAAAACTACCAGAACTAGCCAAAACCATATTTATCTTTAGCTAAAAAGGAAAATTTCTTCCCAATGTGTGCCTTATTGTTCTCGATAAAGTATAATTGTTGATCAACTAATATGTTATTTGTTAAAATTAAACGTAACAATTTGTTTCTTTCAAAATTAATAAAAACCCGGGTTTCAGTCTTGCTAAAGGTAATGCTAACTCGTTAGCAATGATAATGTCATGTTCTGACCAGCTAGAAACTATGCTTATAAATATATTTATTAAGTGTGTTTGAAGTCAGCATTTTCAGGTTTAGTTACCATGATGATTTAAATACTAAAATAGGGAAGATAATGTAATTACTTAACATGCTCACTGTATTATTGGGTAAGAGAAAAAAATGCTTGCTTTTTCTTTTTTCTTTTAATTCAAAGTCAGTCGTCCTAATATATAATATTCCTATTGTATATTCTTTGAGATTGTCCGTTGTTTTGAGTGCTCCACACTTAAGACTGAGTTCTTCTCTTCAATTGAAAAGCTTAAATTATCCCTGGTTTTCACTTGATTGCAGTCATTTTTATGTCCTTACACACTCACATGTGGCGCATTTGAAATAAAAAACTGCCGAATCTCATTCAAAAAGACTGAATTGGTTGGAAATATTTGAAGGGGAAATATAGCTAAAGACTTTTCTGCTTACTGTCTGATGTGTGTCAGTATTCATGATTCAGATGGAGAAAGGTTCAGCTTTTAAAGTCATTTACGAAAAAAGACACACATGAAAGGCTTCTATCTTTGTCTCCCTTTACTGCTAAAGCTTGGAACGAATTGCTCCAAAACGCTCAACATTGCACCTCCATCGTCTCAGGGTGGTGATCTAAGAAGCTCTTTTAAATGGCTTTGTCCTTGCCTGTGTGTGTGTGTGTGTGTCTGTCTTCCTTCCTTTTCATGCATGCTTAAGTATTTTATTGTACGTTTCTCTCTGCTTCTGTAGCTCCAACAGGAACCACAGTTTCTGTGTAGTCCATGGCTATTCCTGGATTTCACAGCTTCTCAGTAGGAGTTGTGATGTGATGTTTTTTTTTTTGTTTAATTATGATGCATTTAGTGATTTGTATACCATGCAGAAATTATTTAAATAAGCATATTTCTAAGGAAATTTTAACCTTTAACTGCAAAAAACAATTTCTATTCATCTTCACATATTTTTATAAATATTTTTGTTTTTACTATTTTGTGCCCTAATCTACCCTACTATTACAGGGCAGAATGTATATTAAAAATCTAAAATGACAGATTATTGTAGTAAATTGACATCACAACATCAGAGGTCCCCATACAAGTTTTCTGTGTCCAGACGACTTGGTTTTGTTCACTGCTTCATATAATTTCCTTGTAAGTGTTATTAAATTGTGCTGCGACTCTTTGTGCTGCTCTGCTGCTGTTTTCTGCATGCTATATAACTATGTTGTTCTCAGCCCAGGCTCTTCATGCCTCATTTTGTGGATGTGTGCTACCTGCATTGAATCCAACTCTTCCTCCCTATTAAACAGTGGAGATTTCCAGTGTGTATTCTCCCTTTTATTGCTTTCATTTGCATATAAATTAAATCCATATTGTGCCTGCGAGGCAGACTATGCTAACTATGCAAACGATCCCTGGCTTTTCTTTGTTTTACAGATAAACCCTCGGCTTCCTCAGTGACAAGGTGGGAGGGAGGGCGGCGGAGGCAGAGAAATCCTCCCGCTGTTTCATAATTGTATGAATTTTAAATACACTGTCATAAGAGCCTCTTCCGCATTCACAGCGGGGGAATGGGACTATCATGATAATATTAGAGCTACAGGGTTAGCTGACCGTGAAGAACGAGGCGCTCTCACCACCTCTGTTCACACATGCAGGCCAGATGGCCAGAGAGACTGCATTCAGAATCAAATTAGGTGTGTGTGTGTGTGTTTTCTAAACATAACCTTCTTTCATTTAATTCCTAGAGATTAGAAAGTGCATTAAAATAACATTAGATCTTCTTGTCCTGATAAAAAATTTTAAATATTACTCATAAGATATTGTTTTGTGACGCATAAGCAACTACAGGATTAGATGGTGTCCAAGTAAAACTAAGGCCCATGAATATTCAAATATGATACTGAACAGTGATATCAAATTAGGCCCAACTCCTTCAAGGACCCCTAGAGGTTTCCATTGGCTGCAGGAGATGCTGCAGGCATGCTGAGGTTTATTAAAGTGCAAGTTCTCCACATCAAATATGGGTTCATCTTGAAAAACACACTGCTTTCTGGATATAAAGACTGAATGAAACTAAAACAAATACATCATAAACAAATATGTTTTTTTTAGGTTAAACTGTTAAAACGTCTGCCGATTATTCATACACTTTGCCATGAATGGATGAAAAAATTATTAAACAGGTTTCCAGATAAATTCATAAAATAATAGGATGGAACCTGTTTGTGAACTATTTGCTCGTCCTTGAAATCAATTATAACCACCCTCTACGGCATGTGCTTGTTAACCCTCGGCTCTGTGAGGAAGATCAGAACACAAATAATTAAAAAAGCCTGAAACGCAGAGGCCGTGAACTCTTCCACTGTAGACCCTTCACAGCCTTGTTTGCTCTTAATTAAATAAAACTGGTACAAGATCAGCTGAATTAAAGTATGTGACAAGCAGAAATGTTAGGTATGTGCTGGCAGTGATGTAGTCAGCCTGATATCAACCTATTGGAGTTATTTCATATTCATAAAAATGCTCAAAGTGGCATCTATTATACTTATTTAGGTATGCTTTCATATTTACATTTTCAACTGGAATGCAGAAACTTTTGATAAACAATCTTAACCTTCAGGGCATTTTCTGTACCTTTAGGAAGATGGTTTTATAAGAAGAAGTTAGTTTTCCCCTAATTCTAAAACTGAAGAAGCTAAACTAGATCATCACCCAGTTTTAATTTGAAAAACTCAACTTTTGTCTAATTTACATCAGTCTGAGACTTATGGCACATTCCTCAACAGCAGGGGGTTTCATGAGGTCTATTTTTCTCTCATTTTTTTTTTTTTTTTTTTTAAATGAAGCACATACAATTTTAACATAATTTCACGCTTTTCTCCAAACCTCGGGTGTCAGTGGACATATTTTTTATGGCCATTTAATTTCAGACAATCACTGCCTCTATTTTTAGTTGAAACAAAGTCCCTAACACATTAACACTTGACTCTGTCGACAATGCAAGACATATGGCACATTGCTAAAGAGAATGGACCACCAAATGACACAAAATGTCCTTCACAGCACTATATTTTCTATGACTATTTCAGCTCAGTCACATTCAGGTGGATTTAAGTGACTGTGAAGGTTGCATGGTTGTTGGTGCCAGACAGACTGGTCTGAGTATTTCAGAAATTGCCAATTTGTTTGGATTTTCACACACAAGTATCTCTCAGATTTATAGAGGATGGTCCAAAAAGAGAAAACTTTTCTGGATGAAAATGGCCTCTTTGATGTCACACTAAGTTTAATTGGATAGAAAAGCTACAGTAACTGAAACGTTTTGGAAAAAAGATATGTGGAATACCGTCGCTGAACGCACAAGAGGTCAAACCTTGAAGCAGATGGGCCACAGCAGCAGACTAACGGGTGCTGCTGTTGTCAGCTAATAACAGGAAACTGAGGCTGCAGTTTAGACAAGCATGCCAAAAGTGAACAAAGATTGAAAAAATAATGACTGGTTTGATGATTCTTGAATTCTGCTGCGACTTTCAGATGGTAGAGTCGGTATTTGGTACAAAACACATGAAAATATGGATCCATCATGCCAGTGCAGCTGACAGATCATGATAATATGGACCAAATTCTCAGAAATGTTTGTAGCACTTAGTTGAATCGATGCTACAAAGAATTAAGCTCGTTCTGAAGACAAAAGAGAGTCCAACCTAGTTCTACCAAAATGTACATGACAAAGTAGTGACGGAGGGTATGTTTTTCCCTTGTGGTAAAACTGAATAAGCTTAACTATGTAATAGATATGAAAGAGAAGGCAAAAAACAAAGTAGCTTGTGTGTTTACGTTTTCATATGAGGATATGGCCTGAATATATTGTATTACTAACCCAGTTTTCAATTGAGAAGACCCAACTTTTGTCTTATGTACATCAATGTGGCGTTGTGATTTATTAGCACTGTTTTTCTCTCATTTGGCTTTTATAAGGAAGTACCTACAATATCTTCATAATCTCACAACGTTTCTTCTAAACACTCGACATCTACGGACACTTCTCTACTGCTGTCTGAGCTCAGCCGGTCATTGTCTCAATGTAGCAAAAATTAAAATGTTGAAAATGGGACTTTGAAGCCCAGATATCATCAGTCTCATCTGTTCGAATTTAATCTAAACAAAGATATTCAAAATCAGGATTATTAAAAAAAAACCTCTTTTCAACATTTTGACCCTTTTCTGTCTGTTTTCAGGTATATTTTTCTGGGAGGGGTTAAGTACGTCTGCTACCAGTGACCTCCAGAGTACAGCACCCAGAAGCTGAAATACACACACACACTCTCCATGTTTACAGCCAGCTCACAGCCAGCCTCTAAACCTCGACCTGAGGGGGTCAGGCAGGCCCAAACAAGCTGAAACAACAAAAAAAACCAAATCACACAAATATGCATTTCATTCCAATGATAACATGAACAAGGCCTCTGTGGTGAACGCCGAGTAGGTTTACGCTCAGCAAGGAGTTGGTTGGAATGAAAATGTAGCAGCATCAGCAATGGCAAAACTTGTAAATGACCAAAATAGTTTAATGGGTGAAATGGTATCCAGGAAGGCAGGGAAACAGGAACTGTACCTTAACAGCATGTGTGTGTGTAAGTGTGTGTGTGTTTTTTGTACACTTTAGTTTCTCAACAGGACCTCTCTCAAAATCAGAATCATAATAAACAATGTTTGACACTAAATAACACCATAGGTTAAAATTTGAGGCTGTAGTTGGAGAAAATTAGGACAAAATTCAATGTATGTTTTTATAACAACAAAAATAATTAAAATAATAAAAAGGCTAAATTAGTCTGTTCTGTCTTGCTCTTTTCTTCTGTTTTATTTCAGACTACATGTGAACATAGTAAAAATCTTTGGCTTGGCTGAGTCCGGTGGACTGGTTTGTTGAAGGAAAATATGGCGCAAACATGAAGGACGAGGAGAGCACGACAACCTATAAAGTCAGACATCCCTAAGGAAAAAAAAATGGTGGATTGAAAATGAGTCTGAAATCCAATATGCAGTAATGTATACAACATGATAACTGTCTGGCTATATAAATTTTAATAACGGTCGTTCATTTTTTAATATAATTATGTCCATATATTGTTACCATAAACAGAAATCTGTGTTTTTAAATAGCGATCCCCCACTTCCAGTTCTGTTTTTTATGTATCTCCATGAGTCCAGAGTCAGCCAGCCCAGCAGCCCTGTAAGGGAAGTGTCCGGGGGCCTCTCACTCGCTCTCCTCCTTCTCCTCCTGCACGGTGGTCGTTGAGTGGTTGTACAGTCCCTGCGCCATGAGCTGCAGCGCCAGGCCATTCTTGTAACCACTGGCCTTTTTAATCTTGGCCCTCTTGTTCTGGAACCAGATTTTGATCTGGGACTCGTTCAGGTTCAGTTCCTGGGCGAGGGACTGTCTCCTCTGCTCTGTTATGTACCGGTTGGCCTGGAACTCCGTTTTGAGTCTCTGCAGCTGCTCAGCCGTGAACGCTGTCCGAGGCCGCTTGTCCTCCTTGCTGTTCTTCTTCTTCTTCAGTTTCCGTGTCCTTGGGCCTGGCGTGGAAACAACAAGGGGAATAAAAATATTTATTCTACGGCTCCACACCATAGCCTAAATTATCCGCTGCATGGGCCTTAATTCTAGTTATTCCTGTGAAAATATGTTTGGGCTTTAATTTTGTTAAAATGTACATTAACCTGTGCTTCGTAATGATAATTATTAAATAATAATAGGTGTGTTAATAAATTAAAATAGAGAAGTTACACTGTAAATAGTTAATTTTTTAAGGAACAGTAATTCACTGGCAACAGTGGTGCTTCCAAGGGGGGGCCAGATTTGGTGATGACAGGACCTCTATATTTGCTGGCAGTTGTATATGCATAACATGTTTTATGTTTAAATTTAGAAAAGGAAGCGACGTTCTTCAATATGTTGTAACGATATTTATTTTTTTCTTCCTTATGGTGCCTGTATTTGAATATCTGTCACTCACTCCTGGCCCCGCCCTCTTTTGATAGCATTATCATTTACTGAGGTAAAAAAAAATCATAGTATTTTAAAATCACAGGCAGAGGGGCTAGAAAAGCATACCAACATATCAAATTCTCTGATTTTTGTTATATGTTTAGCAAGAAACATGAGTTTACCGACTGTAAAATTCCAAGGGGGATGAAGATTTATAATTTTTTATCTGATCAAGGCAACAAAGCTCCTGAAATGTGATGGCTTTGGTTTTGATGACCCTAAGATCATTTGTTCCACCATGTCCGTAGCTCTTACAAAAACTTTCTGGAGGTGCCCCTGCTTCCCTTCTGTTGTAGCATAATGTTACAGTATAATTAATATTAATTAACATTAAACTATTGTATGGCAAGGGCATAACAAGCCAGTTGTCTGGGCCCTATGAAATAGCTATTTTTTTCAAGGAATGTATTTTTTGCTCACATGGTATTTAACGTACATGATGAGTTTTCAACATATGTAGTTTATTCAATTTAAGGTGTTTAATTTTGTTGGAACAGCTTGAAAATGCTAATATCATAGCCCCACCTCTAACTTAGCCCTGCACCCCAAGCACCTTGGACATGACAGCAGCAATCTTGAAGCACATGCTCCACACCTTCTTCTTTGTTTATATTATATTTTACCATCACATACAGGTCCGGCATTGTTCCTATTATGTTTTGGGGTTTTTTTGGAGACACATCTAGAAATTATGCCTTTTTTGTAAATTATATGAAAGGACAAATAAAGAGGACATTTTGGAAAGGGACAAGGCCTAAAAATTCAATAAGGTTAATGCATATCTAACTCTCAACTAATTTGTATGCACTAAAAAAGGCCACTAAAACTGGTTTTAGCACAGGGGCCCACATCCTCCTAAACCCAGCCCTAAGCACCAGTACTGTAATACTAAATACATTGAAACCATATTACTGTATGTTTTTATATATATTTAATACAGTATAAACTGCTATAAAGAGTATTATTTCTCGTGCTCATGTTCTATTGTACAACGTTGTGCATTTATTTGTAAAAGTCACAGATCGTTTATGTAGATGCGGAAGGGGCGGAAGGAGCGGTGTGCACTTCCAGTCATTTTGAGACTTTGAAGAAAATCTCACAAATTTCCAGAGATGTGCAGAAGTCATTTTTTACATTTTTATTTTTACTGTACTGGGTTTTAAAATCCAGAACTGCTTGTTTGATCCACGGAATCCGGTCAAATATTATATATATAAACGTTGGCTAAGCGTGATAATAACTTCTTAATGAGGGACAAGCAGCAGTGTTACAACTAAGCCTCTTAAGTTTCCAACAAGTGTCAAATAAACTATTCCTCCTAGCATTTTTTTTCACTGAATGAGAGATCCCAAACGCAAACAGTAAAGTGAGAAGAAAGTAAATAAAACAATACAATTACGAATTTGAATGAAAATGAGAGGATAATGAATCGATAGAGATAGAAATGATTGGAAATGAATGAAAAAAATAAATCAAAGTAATCAAAACTGAGTTCGTTTTGGGAATTTTGGTTAAAAAATGTCAATTATGGAGGTGTGAGCACACCAAACATAGAAAAAGCAATGGATCCATCCATGTGTGTAGTTTATACTGAATGAATTACATTAAGATGCAGTATCTTAGCAAGCTTTGCAACTAAATATGTTACAACTTGTCCCGCCTATGGGGCAAGATGTAACATTTCACTGCTGTAGCTTTCAGCAACCTTGTTAAAGAAATAGCGCGTTGCTGAATCATACTTTGAATTTTCATTTGTACCAAGCATGTTGAAGATTTCCCCATTTGAGTTTGAGTACCAAAGAAATTTCTGTATCTCGCTGTCTCCTGCAGGAAAATGTGAAAAATATTCACCGTCAAGAATAGCATCTGTTTTCATTTTAAGATTTATTATGATTAGTGTATATTGTAAATTAATTTAGATTTTTCCTAAATGCATTAACAATACAGATGCAAACGGATAAATGAGAATACTGCAACTTTAATGTGAAAACAATTAATTGTACATCGACAGACTGTACACTGCTTCAACAGTAGAGACCTGGTGAATACAGTCATTTTACTATTTAAGTAAGAATACGTTACAGTACAGCCCATAATCTTAGAATGGGCGGCCTTATATGTGAAGTGGCTGCAATTCTGGACGAAAACCCAACAAAACACAAACATAATCGGGTTTAGCCCGTGAAAAACAATGTAAAACATAAATGTTAAGGCTGAAAATAAGTGTTAATACCTGACGCACTTCCTTTTCAAAACAATGAGGAATCCGCTGCCCAGCTTCAAGTGGAAATAATTAGTCGGGTTTGACTATATATTTCTCTCAAACGTCACCATGGATAAACAATGACAGTATCACATGTAAACAAGAATAGATACAGCGAAATTAGGACTCTGAATAGCAATCTGTATTAAAATACTAGCTGATATGTTTGAGGCGCACTGTTGAAAATGAGAAGTACATTGTGTATCAGCAGGCATTATTTCTCGTCCTAAAATAGTAAAGATGTTAAAATATTTATTTTATAAAGAACAACGAGGATCTCTTATGCTGACTCTTATGCTGCAATTAAAACGTATTCTGAAGATGATTTAGTGAAATTACATTTAGGCTTAATCTGCTCATATTATCTTGTGGCAGAATAAAGGTTCGTGTCCCTTTAAGGTTATGAGGCCATCCATAGAAGGATACTAATTAATTATTAATAACAGGTGCGTTACACATTGAATAAGGTAGAGAAATGAGCCAATGAGATCATAGCTCGCGCCCGTTTACATTCAGTGGCGGCAATTCTGGACAGAAACCCAAATAAACATGCCGCTACAACCTTTTTTAACCAGTAAAAACGGTAAATAGAAACACTGAAAATATGAACAGGTAGCGGATTATGTTACTGACGCAATTCAGCTCCAAAACAAGGAGGAACCCGCCGACCAGCCTCGAATGAAACGTAGTAAGTCCATTTTGACTTCAGTTTTCTCTCAAACGCCATCATGTTTATAAGCAATGACAGCAAAGCACGCAGACAAGAATAGATACAGCTAAATTATCCCTCTGAGTAGTGTGAGTAGTGCATTAAAGTGCAAGCTGATACATGCGAGTCGTACTGTTAGAGATAATAAATATATTGTATACAGACAGGCACGACCAATGTAAACAGAGCCCTCGGGTATTAGTACAAAACGATAGAAATTTAATTTAACCGTTACGGTGAGGGCCTCATAATTTCACTTAAATGCACAGTTGCAATTTAAAATATTAGGATTATTACCAGTAAGCCTTAATCTTGGTAAAATACTATAATCCCTGTAGTAGCGTGTGGTCCTTTAAGGTTATGAGGTAGTCCAAATAAGGATACTAATGATTAAATACCAGCTACAGCAACGGATACATAAAGGAGAGAAATTAGCCAATCAGATTAGAGCATGCGCCGCTATATATCCAGTGGCGGTAATTCAGGACAAACACCCAAATAAACAAGCAGCTAGAATATGTTTATAACTCGGAAAAACATTGTAAAATACTCATATACACGCCGCAAAAATACGTGTTAAAGTGTGAAGTCTAGGTTGAAACTCGGACACACTTCGTCTTTAAAACAATAAGAAACCCGCCGCTCAACTTCAAGTGAAGTAAGTCGGTTTTGACGACGGTTTTCTCTCAGACGTCCTGAATAAACAATGGCAGCAGCACATAAGCAGGAATAGATTGAACTAAATTAGCCTGCGTCTGATGCAGGGTCACACTGGGTGGCTGTGTGCATTAAAATATCAGCTGATATTTGAGAGCCGTGCTGTTAATCGACAGAAATGCATTGTATATTACGAGGCACAAGCCTTACAATACACACAAGTACTTATTTAAATCAAAAAGGAGAGCCATGTGATAGTGTTTAGCCCGATAGAACCCTGAAAATGATCAAATATGCATGGTGAAATCTACCGTAAGGCCCTCTTATTATAACATCAATACACAGCCACAATTAAAAGAAAATAAGATGCTTCAAAGCCTGAAACCTTATAAAATAAAAGAAATACAACAACATACATATATATTTTTACACATTTAGTAATGATAGTAGTATGTTTTTTTGTTTAAATTACACATTAGCGATTACACGCATTCGGTTTGGATTTGATTGTGTCCACAACAGCTTGTATCCATGGCACTTTGCATAAAAAACGCACTAATGATCACCTAGAACAACTCGTAATATTCAATAAGTTTTAAAATGACAGTATTTTGGCCTACATATTTTTTATTCAATAAACTATAACAATGGCGGTCTTTCCAACTCTTCACAATATAGTGTTCCTTTTTTATTTAATTAGAGCCAAATCAAGCTAAAATGCAGCTTTCAAATACGTCGCTGAAGGACGTGGATCCAAATATAAGAATTAAAAAAAGGCTTAAACACTTTTGTTAAAAATGAAAGGATTAAAGGGACGAAGCCCTCGTTTATACTACGCTAATTAACATAGAGACTACTATTTAGGTAATGACAGGCATTTTTTACTAAAATTGCGGTAGATTTGTTCATTTTATTCTATATGATGTGGTTTTTATTTTATATATTTTTAGCATACATTAATAGGTGCCAGCTCTAAACATTCAAGCATATTCTGAGATATGATAAAACATAAAAGTCTAAAATCGTTTTGTCCTCTCAAGCAGTGTAAACAAAGACTAATAATACTGGTGCAAGAATAAACTAAATATTTTGATTTGGGTTTAAATGAGTGACATTTTTCTTTTACTTTCCTGTTTTTGTTGAATAGTTTAGCTTCTATTACATAATCCATAATGAAATCCAGTGTTTGTTTCTAGCTTTAGTTTAGACGTGTTTCTTTAATGAGGAAAAGTTGCTTTTATTTTTCAACACAGCAACTTCTGGGAACATTACAGAAAAAATTACGTTAATTTCCTCTCATAAACATGTTTGCAGCACTGAGGTGAATTCATTTTATCCTGGTGTAAAGAAAAAGAAACACCCTGCTCGGTGTATTTCGGGGACTACTAGCGCCTTACCAGATGAGGGCCGGTCCGAGTAGCGCGTACAGTAAACCCAAGCGGGCCACAGCAGCGGCTGGCTCTCCTTTGCCGGCGGAGAGCCTCCATTGCTGCCGCTCATAACCATAATCGACGATGGACTGTCTGCGTATCTGCCGGCCCCGTTGCTGCCAGCCTCGCCTGGTTTTGACGAGCTCTGCTTGGACGCGGGCGATGAGGACGTGGAGGAGGACGAGGAGGGCGAGGACGAGGCGCTGTCGCTGCTGCAGTTGGAGTCCAGGCAGAGGCTCCCTGCGTGCGGCGGCCTCGCTCCCAGCGGGTTCACGTTCTCTCTGCCCGGCGTCTGGCTCCGCTCGCGGTAGCTCGGCTCCTTCCTGCAGCCGAAGTCCGGCCGGAGGATGTTGTCGATGAAAAAGTTCGTGGTTCTGTGGGCCTGCTGGGCGGCCGGATGGGGTAGGATCATGGCAGGGGATGGGAGGTTCGGTGACAGGGACATGCTCTCGTCCTCGGTCGAGTCCCTGCCGCTGCTAGGCTCCTTGTGCTCTTCCATAACAGCTGGTGATGGTGAGAAATCTCAGTCTCTCCACACCAGATTCCACTTGTTGCTCGCTCTCGCTCCTCTGTTCGGTATCCAGTTCAATACAAAAACAAGCTTCTCTCATAGAACAACCGCCTGATTTCTATTAGATCATCAACTACAGCGGAAGCATGTCTCCTAATAACCTCCCGATGCTTGGCAGAACCGTCAGCTCCACAACAACCAGTGCCTGTGCCTCTCCACGGTGCAGCATAATATCTCTGTATTCGCTCTGCAAACTCTCCTAAAACCAGATGCCCCCCTGTCCAAATCCCGTGTGCTACTCCGCTCCGCTACACCCAGTGCGCGCACACACGTGCAACACACCAATCAGATGCACAGACCGTCCCTGTCACGGCTTACGACGGCCAATCAGAGAACAGAACGCTTCCTCGAGCTGGCACGCGCGCGCGCCCCGCTTGGTGGTGATCGATATTGGAGAAGCGCACGTGCATGTGGATGTACACAGCAAAACAAAAACAAGAAGGGGGCGGCCACCATAATAACCGGAACAAAGAGAGGCCAAAGCAGCTTTTACCTTTGATTTAAACAGCCACAGGCTATTCGAGCTTCAAGTTATTTATATTTTTATTATTATTTTAGTCTTTTAGACTGTTATTAAAGCTTTATTTATGCCACCCAAGCAGTAACCAGCATGTGTTAAATTTATAGTTTGCCTTTTTCAGGCTATCTATACTAAACTCCCTAAATGCTCACATTAATTCAAGGATTTTAGTACGGAACGCTGGAGAAATGTGTTTAAAGCGTAAAAATATATGAAAAGCACAATTTGTTAACCTTGTAATTTTTTTGCGTTATTTTCTTTCTTTTAAACCAATAAAGAAACAAAAAACAGCAACGCATTTATTTTTTATTATGATTATTTACAAATGTAAAATAGAACAATAGCTAAACACGGGCTGGTTGTTTTGCCCCATCGCTATTCTGTTCTTTTGTACTTTAAATCATCGCCACGAAACGATTAAAATTAAATAGGTTATTGTGAAAAAGAGCTGTCTGCCATTGGCGTTCCCTACAAAACTGCGTAGATTATTTAAAATATATATTCTAAATTGGACTCATGCTCTGCTATTAGGTAAATGGTTTATGGTGACTCCCAGAGTTATCTACCATTATGATGGCACTTACAGCAATTGTGGTTTGACCAGGGGTCTTAATCTGTCCAGCTTCATGAGACAACTGGTCATTCACGACAAGCATAAGTGGAATTATGGTGCGACCAATGATTTCAGAAAATAATAAACAGTGAAATTAAATTGTACGTGAGATTTGAGCATTTTTATAATCTTCATAAAAAGGGAAAATTCTTATTACGAAAAAACAAATAAACTGACGCGTATGGTTAGGAAATGGTTTGTTTGCACAGTCCAGCTACATTATCAACAATTAAATAAAATTTAAGTCCCATTAGGTATACCATAACCTGTTTTTTTCTGTTCAACATCCCAATAAATCTTCCTATTTTTGTTAATATTATTTTTGTAATTCATAGCGTTGTATTTGTTTACCTGGACTGCAAGCATTTTTCAATTATTTCACATTTCTTGGAGCACAACTGGGGTTATGACAGCTTTCAGGTTTCAGCTTTCTCTTGCTCTTTTAACTGTTGTTTTGTACTCCGGAAGAGAAACCCCAGCTAGTATAAGCATGGTTCGCAATGAACGCTTTCCGATTCTGTTTACTGGTACGAAATGGATTTAGAGAAGCACGAAATGGGAGTAAGAATTGGCGAAGTCATGAACTGACCCGCAGCCCAAACATTATGCTTTATTGTGAATACAAAATGAAACTATATGTACGGCTTGCAGCGGGGCATGAAATGTAGTTAAATCTCTTTCATATTAATAAAATCGCCACCAAGCTCTGCAATTAGTGATTTGAAATAATAATGATAATATTTCTAATCATAATGGCGACAGGAGGAAAGTGAGGACGTGTTGATGGTTAACTGTGGCGCGGTGAAATCTTCATCCCACAGGCCGGACTGGGAAGCCTTGGCTACTTAATTAAATTCCAATTAGGACACTATCAATGTGCTGTTTTAGCCGCAGCGTCTTTGTGGCTAAATGAGCTCTCAGTCTGCTCTTATCTGGCGCCGCAAAGAGGGGCCTGCATGAGAGGGGCCACGGATGATAATTTATAGCTTTTAATTAGTCTTCCCTCCGCCCGGTCTGCTCGGTGCTCATCACGGGGAGCTGCCTGAATAAAACCCGAGTCACAAGCGCTGTCACAGCCGCCTGGCAGGGCCCTTAATCAAAGTGAAGCAGGGGCCGCGCTACAAGCCACGTAATTTCCAAGGTGCTGATAAAGCTTGTTGAATAATAGCGGGGCCCCTCAGAGACACCATTTACAGAAATGACTTTATTGACGGCTTAACGTTGGTGATTCATTTTACCTTTCATGTACTGGGAGCCGGATTTGTCGCCGTAATAGGATGATAAATGCACTGACGGATCGCAGCCGCGCTTTTATTGAGTAGCCCATAAAGTCGAGGTGCTTCAGCACACACACACACACTCACACTTTCACACTCAAGGATTCATAATGAACCTCTGGTTAGAAAGCTGCTATAGCTACCCTGGACTGCCTTTTCCTCTTCAAAATTAGGCTTCTAATTCAGAAACTCGTATTAAAATAATAATATTAAAATATTTTATCCACCCGAGCACAGCAGATTGTTTTCCACACATGCACCTTTCAGCAAAAATTTTATTCTGTTAGTTGCTGCTTGACAGAATTTCAAGTTATATCTTTTCACTTGCTAAATATTCAAAGTTTTCTCTTCATCGTCGTGTTGAACAGATCGCACATACTGCGTCTAATATTTGTGAATCACAATTGTTTTGATATTACTTTATTTCTTTACAAATAAACAGCATTTTAGTGTAAATTCGGAAAACAACAAGGTCTCTGTCAACTTATATCAACAGAAAAACACTGTATGGATTTAATTCTTTCTTTACATATGTGACCTCTTGCGAATATTTCATTTTATTCCTACCTCTTACATGAAAATGTTTTTTCCTGACGGTCTCATGGTCGCTGTACATTGTTGTGCTCTCTGTTATTGGGAGTAATATTTACTTGCTGATTTTGATTATTTTCGTTATTTACCTTATTTGTTTGTGTCTAAGTTACGTGTACCTGGTCTTCAAATGAACTAAGTCTTTACAAAGCGCTCCGGATGACATGTAGCTGTAAGATGACGTAGAGGAAACGTGTGAAACAGCTTCACGTCGTCAGCCGCGGGCTTGTGCTGCCACCTAGTGGAAAATAGGCGCCACATGCAGGAAGTTCTTCCGTCAGTCAATCTGCAGTACAGCGGTGACTAAAAGCAGATTTGGTATGGGATTTACATTATCGGCATTTATTTTTTTATTACTGCACATCTATCTATTAATGTCTATTAAAGCAAAGGTTTCTAAAAATGGCTTTACCAAAAAAATTCACCACTTTATTTTTTGTGTAGCCTAAGCAAAACAAACAAACAAAAAAAACAAACAATCTAAAAATACAATGATAAATATTGCTTGGAATATCTTGCTTGTAACATATACATATATAGGGCTGCACTATATTAGAAAATCTTGCAATGGCGATAATATTGGTAAATATTGGGATTTTGATATCAGTTGCGATATTTGCCTGTTTTCTGCTTTCCTCTCTTTTCCAACTGTGCTTCCATCACTCTGTGACTCTGTGCTCCTTATTTTTACCTAAATGTGGATTTAATTTCTTAATATCGTCTCCTTTTCATAGATTTTTAGATTTACCAGTGAAACCAAAATAATACTAGTTTCTTAAAAATTTGAACAAAAGCTGTTTTTATACCAGTGACAGCTTCCTTAGTTAGAACTCAGTGATTGCTTAGTTAAAGTTCAATGGATGCAAATGACTGTTATTATTGGACTACAACTGCATTATACCAGCGAAACCAAGGATCATTCTCTCTTAGCACAAGATGCTTTCCCCTACATAGAGGACTTCATGATATAATTACCTCTTTAGAAAGATTGGTTTAGAACCAGCTCTTACCAGTAAAACCCAAAGGATTATTAATGTTATCTGTACCATTGTAATGTTATCCAGAGATTTTTAGATTCCTCAGAAGGATTCAAGTATCATTTGATTTGTTTTTCTGTGTCTGTATCTGTGTTTATTTTCTTTGTGATTGTATTGTAATTGTATGTACAGCGCTTTGAGTGTTTCGTTACTGAAAAGCACTATATAAATAAACTAACCTTAGCTTACCTTACCTTTAGCATTTTTTGCAGTGTCATTTGTGTCCTGTGTGAGCATCTGCTGCAGTGAGATTCTGTCCCATTTGCTAAACATTACATTAGCATGTAAAAGCAAGTTCATAACACTTGGAATATATTTGTCACCAATTATTGGACTCCAAACAGTCCTTTGTGATATGAATATTGCACACTGATATTGTAATTATGATATATGCGCGATATATTGTGCAGTCTTATACATAAAATACATACAATAAATATGTATATAAATGAACTGAATAGAATTGAAAATTCATAGTCATAATACAATATTATGACTATGCCACATAATGACTTCCAATCCTTTCTCTGTAATCTAAAGACTTATCAGCGGCACTTAGTTTAGGGGAATATCAAAGGTTCAGAGTTGTTGAATATTATGTGTCCAGTATTGATGCAGTCAGTGGTCTGTTTCCTAACATCAAGAGTCACCGACTTGACAGATGTTAATTTTCATTTGTGAAAATTATACTGTTCTGTATAATTTCTTATATTTTTGGGTATGATTGTTGTTAAGCTTTATGAGCTGCCATGCACTGATACCGATGTGAAATGATCATTGTGTGACTGGTTCAGGGTCACACACCGCTGAAGCTAGCAGTATTTCTCTTGGAATGTGGATATTTGTAATAGTATAACATTGTATTCTCAGTTTATGTGCACTATTAATGTAGAAGTGACCTAAGTTATCCTATTTTTGATGCATTACACACAGAACCTTGCAAAAATATTTATACCAATTGAATCTTTTCACTTTTTGTCATAGGGTAACAACAAACTCAGTTATTGAGATTTCATGTGATAGTGCAGCACCATGTAGTGCATAATTGTAAAGTGGAATGTAAAGGATATATGGTGTTTAAAATGATTAAAAAATAAAAATCTAGATTTGGTCCCTGAGGTACAAAAGCATCCCACAGCATGATACAGCCACCAACATGTTTTACAGTGGTGGTAGTGATGTGCCGTGGTAGTTTTCTACACACATAAAGGCCAAAAAGTTACATTTTGGTCTCAATTGTTCAGAGCAACTTCTACATGTTTGCTGGACTACTCATCTTTGGCAAACATGGCTTCTTATGACTTTCTTTAAACAATAGCTGCCTTCATGCCACTTTTCCATAAAGGCCAGATCTCTGTCGCTCATGACCCATAGTGGGCCAGCCTGTAAAACAAAAGAGGTTTTGTTGCATGGTGACTAAATTTGAACAATTTCTAAGGGTGTAAATACTTTTAGAAGGCACTGTGTTAGTTGCTCACACAATCTCTACTTTCCCCACTCAAAACCTTTTTCAAAACATGCATATGTTGAAAATTATTAAACGTTTTATTTATTTGTTGGTGTTCAGTTTAGAGTTAGAGTTATATGTAAAGACTTTGATTGCATTAGTATCAGACTTACTAACTTTCAGGCACCATTACTTTAAAGATTTTTCCAAACTGGATAAACAAGTGAATCAGGACATTGTCTGAAGAGCATCTGTGTAACTTTAGCACCACCTACCGTCTGAGTGGACAAACGTTTTTGGAGCATTTTTTTAAACCAGCATTTCATTCCAGAGACCTATAGCAATGCTACAGTTATGTTAAAAAGTAATTGATTTTAAGTGTCTTATAAAAAAAACTACATAAAAATGCTTTTGTACATTTAATAAGGAAACAAGAAAGAAGTTGCTCGAATCCTGATGATCAGATCCATTTTATAGAGAAATATCACATTTTATCACATTGATTGGGATTTCTTTGTAAAAATAAACCAAAACCAATTTTATCCATGTTTTCACTGCCAAACACATCTTACTTAAACATTTTTAGCTTTAGGCACATTACATTGGAATAAACCTCTCAGATCTGACCTGTAAGAGACCTGCCAGAAACGATAAATCTTTTATGATTTTAGTTAGAAACTCAACTGTTTCACTAACTGTTCATCAACATTACTATTTCACAATATGTGGTGAAAGATACCCAATTTATTCTCACATCACAACCATTGCAGTCAGTTTAGCTAATTTATTTCATTTAATTTCACCTACAACAAATATATGTAAACATGCTCAGAGTAATGACCCCTTAAATGCATTTCATTTCATTGAGTCCACAAAATTTAGCCACTTGTACTACAATAGTAGAGGCCTGCAGCAATTCGCTTTGTCACATGGACTCGTACTTAGTCCCCCACTGCAATACAAGGCTGGAGGTGTTCTCCCTACCTATTGTATCTTCCACCAGACCAATAATATAAAGAAACTGGAAAAAATGAATAAAACCAATATATGAAAAATGTATGAATCTGAATAAAAATGTTTTTATAATATTTAGAGCCAGATTTAAAAAATACTCTTTCCTATCTTGAACAAATGTTATTTGCTAGTATGAGGTGATGTTTGGAGGGTTTTTGAATAGTTTCTCTCAAGTCAAGTTTTTTGTTTTGCCTTGTTAGGTTTTCGTCAGACATCTGCCCAAACTGTGTATTGCCCAGTTTTGTAGACACATTTTAAAGCACAGTATCAGTTTTTCTAGCTATCCAGAGAAAGTGGGAGCAATTAGTTCTGACTAACCAAGCTGTATCTGCCACATGTCCTGATGCCAAAGCAGCACCCCTTCACTTTGTGCTGATTCCAGTTTTAGCTCAGAGATACGCCATAAATCCATGTTAGACAGATATACATGCTGCATGAACACATGCAGGTGTAAACAATTAATTTTTATCCAGTAAATCTGTTTGCAGTCATCTCATTCAGTCTTATTATTAAGCTAATAAATAACTAAGGATGCAAACCATTCTCTACCTCTTCCTATTAGATTTGTAGCCATAAAGGACAGCGTTTAGGAGCATGTTTTATGCCATGTGTTTTCTTTACATAAATATGCAACAGTAAATGTCAATGATCAATTGAAATTATAATGTAGCTAGTTAAAACTTAAAGCTACTACAGAAAATATATTTCTCTGCTCAACACGTACAAAACACTTATCCCATAGCCGCCAAAATTACAACAAATAACAATATGGCAATCTAGGTTTCCCAGGCAAAGTTCTCGTACATTTATCAGCTGTTTAGCAGGCAGGTCATGTTCCCTTTTGTTGTGACTCATACATGTACACATGCTGTTTTCTTGTGTCCTGACAGCAGTATTAAACTTCCCCTTATTGCTCCCTATCACATTCCTGTGGAAATCTTGTGGCGTTCTGAAAAACTGCTACTATAACACTCATCCTCACAATCTTGATGGCGCAAAGCCGAACAAGCTTTTGTGCTTGCTTCAGGGCCTGCATCCAGCTTTCTACATGCGGTGTATTTACGACTGTTACCATGCCGAATTTATATTTTTGCTTTTTTTTTTCAAAACCAGCGCACCAACTTTTCAACAGTGTCAGAATCATATTCCATGATGAAACAAACAGAAAACAAATTGAGTTAGAAATATGTTATTACTAAATTGGGATGTAATGTAATTAAGCTCAATTAAAAAAAACAAAGGATAAAATTATCCTGAAATATACACGTAGCTTGTATTTCTTTACATCGCCACCAGGGAGCATTATAGAACAGTTAGAACAGATCTAGAAAAGTCTAATTAATGGTCATCAAACATTATAGATGGCCTTTGTTGTGACTCACTGACATTTTTGTGCCCCCACATTGTTCAAAGACAATAAAACCTTTTATTTTGATATAAAGTGACAAAATAAACGACTTGCGTTGCTTTAAAATGTTGCTTTAATGCCAAACTGTCTCAAAGATCTAAACCAACCAATATTCTGATAAATATGCAAAACCTAATGAGGAACATTATGTTTAAAATGGTCATTCTTATCTTTCTTAGTTAGTGTGATAAATGGTATACATAATTTATACACATAATATAGATCCATAACTACATAGTTTGACTTTGCACCCCAGGTGTCATTTTGAATAGATTTGTGTTCACAGGTGACAAGCTGTGAATAGATTTCACCAACAATAAGTCATCCCACTTTTAGGGGCCGGGCCCCATCGTTTTTCCCATAAACGATATTGAAATGCCAGCAATGTGTAGAGGACACGTATGCATACCAAACAGCAATTATTATTCACAGGGTTTGCTCCTTTTCTTTTCTTTGTCCCCCTCTGTCTGTATCTCTCTCTCCAAGGTCCTGGCTCTCCGCAGTAATAATACATGAACAGCTCCTCTCCCTCATCCATTAATCAGGAGGGAGGCTGAGGTAACGCCAGGCTGATCTTTGGCCCTCACACACACATACACACTTACCTTATCGCTAATAATTGAAGGGATATTAATGCAGATGAATAATTAAGCGTTGGGGGATCTCTTTAGTGTCCTAATGAGAGGTGGCGACAGATTGCTCCGAAGTCTTATTACGTCTCGCTGAGAAGTTTAGGAAAGCTTAAAGTGGTGATAAATGGCCTCCATCTGGCAATTGGAAAATGAAATCAATGCAGGCGCTTTGCAGAGTTACCAATCTGAGCTGCAGCACATTGCTGCTCTAATGAAGAAATTGGTCTCCTATTCATGCTAAATTCTGTCATTCTGATGGGCAAAGTGAATCTGATGGTTGATAAAACAGTTTGGTTTAGTCTTAGACTTTCCAACCAACTAGCAGACGTTTAGACAGACAACCAATAGCATCAGATGTATAATTATTGTGAATTTGACCTCATTTTTTATAAAGCATCAGTTTCAACATCGCTAACAGTCGGACACCCTGGAAAATATGAAGAAACAAGGCTTATAGTGAGTGGTGTGAAAAAGTATTCACCCCTTACAGATTTCTTCGGTTTCTGCCTTTTAATTACACTTAAATGCTGAAGGTTATCAAACCAATTTAAATATCAGGCAAAGATTACCTGTGTAAAAAAATGCAGTTTTTTCAAATGATGGCTTCATTATTTAAAGAAGTAAAGTTATCCTAACCTAAGCCCTATGTCAGAAAGTAATTGCTGCTAAACATATAACTGGCAGTTACTATTTTAGTCATTGCCAGACTAATGATTAATGTTTCAACACTATTTGTGTCTTCATCCCTGCTGTTGTGTTCACTTGTGACTCTGATGAAAACACAGATGGTGTTGAAACATTAAACATTAGTCTCAATGAAGTTTGCACAATAAAACCAAAAACTGATCAGTGAGCTCCACCCCTTTCTTGCTTTGCAGGGTTGATGTCCTTCAGCTGTGCAGCACCTGAACTACCCACTGTTTGTTAGGTGAGTATTTTACATCACTGTGGAGGAATTTTGACCCATTTTTCATTGCAGAATTGTTTCAGTTCAGCCGCACTGGTTGGATTTTCAAGCATAAACAGAAAGTTTAAGATCTTGCCCCAGTATCTCAATTAGATGAAAGTCCAGACTTTCACTAGGCCGCTCCAAAACCTTCAAATTGTTTATTTTTTATCTCTATTCAGAGGTAGAGATGCTTGGTTGATTATTCTCCCAACTGCATAACCCAGGTTCCCTTGACCTTCAATTCACAAAGTGATGGCCAGACAACTTCCAAAAAATGTTCCACTTCTGTCCCATTAGTCCACACATTATTTACGATGGTTTTTTTTGGGAAATGTCAGATGGGCCTTTTGTGTTCTTTTTAGTTAGCAAAAGTTGTGGCTTTGTAACTTAACCTCCCAAGAGCTGAGCCTTGATTTGCCTTGCATTTTAAATGTATTCTAACTTTTTGAAACTAGGGAAAACCAATAAATATAACAACCAGATATTATCTTTGAACATAGATCACTTTTTGAAAAATGTCCACAGTTCTAACACTGCAAAACCAGAAGAAATCTGTAAGGGAGCAAACTATTTTTCACAGCTCTGTGACTCTGTTTTACGCTTGTCATTTTAGATATTAAAAAGAAATCTTTGGTATTGTATTCAGCACTCATGATCCTGGATGATTTTCTAGTTTTTACATTTGGACTGAAAAAAAAAGAATTGTATTGTCTAAATTGTTCAGACTCGGCTTCTAGTTGCTGTCAGTTCATGGTGATTGTAACGGCTCCAAAACCTCAAAACATGTCAGGCTGTCATTTTGGATAAAAGACTGTGATGAAGGATTTCCTGCAGAAACTGGTTGTTCCAGACTCTTCAGATCTGACATTCGTAAAATAAACAGTTGTGTAGCCTGTTGCAGCAGCTGTTGTCAGCTCTGGGAGATGTGCTGTAACTTGCTGCTGGTGTTCATGGTTGCAAAATAAAATTCTGCTAGCAGTGAGGCTCCTAGGATGGTTATTTTAGTTTACAGTGTCAGGACTGAAGCATCTCCCTACAGCTGTTGAATAGTTTGTCTTTAGATTTGACTCAACATTCACTGTTCATCACATAAAATATGTTTGATTTGGTGATCCTGTGTTTTTTTATTAGATTTATTTGCAGTAGTTAAGATTCTTTTTTATTTAATAAGTAGTCAATTATAACTGTAGGGAAGTAAAAGGTACTTTAAATTAAGTTAATCTAAAAAAAACAACAGACAACTTGGGCAGCCTTAGACAGAAGCTGCAATAGAAAGAGTGGAGCGCGTTACTTGAGATCCGATTCATTGTTGTCTCAATCCTAACAGAACAGACTTGCTCTTTGTGGCCTTATGGTTCTGGCACAAACAGCTGACCGATCAGCCTAGGGTTGCTCCAAAGATGGAAGGAGCTGCCATTTCTTCTTGCACAGGCTTAAGATGTCTGAATGGTCCCAACTTTGGATCAGGAAGGAACTGGCTACTAATGAGACAGGGAATGCAACTTAAAATAACTTACTGGGCTGATCAAGTCTCCTTGGTGAGAGCAGAAATATGTAATCTTACAACAATCTTACACAAAGTGTACACAAAATAAACGTTTAACACAGCCAGATGTAGGGACTGGGTAATCAGCTTCTTCCTGAGTCTTCTCAGGTTGATCTTCTAGGTTGACCAAGATAAGATTATAAATCTAAATAAACATGTCACCCAGTCTCCTCATTTAAGAGACATTTTCCAGTATGCTGCCAGGTTTTGAGGTAAATAAATTGACAACCTAGCAAGGTATGTTTTAAAATCTAGGGCTGCCACCTGTGTGGGTAAGAGTTTGCTTTGACTAAATCATCATCCTACAAGACTCTTTGGTTGGACCGCCAAAACGACAGTTATGTGTGAACATGTTCAGATATCCTGCAGCTAAGACACAGTTCCTTCTAACATCAGTTCAGTTGCTTCTCTGCTGTGAAACATTGATGTTAGTTTTTAGTTCAGAACTATTGGCACCACTGAACATAAGTACATAAGTAAGAATATGTTCAGAAAGAAGTAGAAATAGAATTAAATGCTAAATAATATGTTTCCTGTTACATTGTTTCCAGATGACATGATGATCTGCGGCGAGGGCATGAAGCAGGTGGATAAAAGCATGAAGAGGTGGTGCTCTGCTCTGGAGACAGGAGGAATGAAAGTAAGTTAAAACGGCACAGAACTGATGTAAGCGAAAGAGAGCGAGATGGGTGGATCAGTGAAGCTGTAATCAGTGGAGGACCTTATTATGGAAGAGTTGAGCAGTGAAAAGAAAAGATCTGAGAGGCAAAGCGGATATAGTTTGGATGTGTGCTAGAAGGATAGTGGACATATTGGACAAATGATGTGCAAAATAAATATGCCAGGTTGGTGAAAAACAGGAAGAGCACAGAGGAGTTTCATGGATTTAATGATCAACTGGACTTGATTGCATTTTATTTTATTTTATTTTTTATTTTCTGGCACTAGTAGCTTTTATTTTGTAAGTAGATTGACAGGAAATGGGGTGGAGAGAGAGAGAGTGGGGAAGACATGCATGGACATGCAGGAAAGGTCAATGGCGAGACTCAAACCTGTGACAGCTGCGTTGAGGACTGTAGCCTTCGTATATGGGTCACGTGCTTTACCCCTGGTCACCGCCGCGCCTGACTGCATTTTATTTTGCCTTGCGTTGAATTGGACTGTATGTAACTGCATCTGAATCTGACCTTATGACTGGACTATACTGGAAATAACTGAACTGGACAATATTGAATTCTAAATAACTGGGAATGATTTTGGACCTGCTGTGTTAGGTGACAGTTGTTGTGAAATGGTGCTATATAAGTAAAGTGAGTTAAACTGAAGCTATGGTGCACCGTAAACGGAGCAGCAAAATTAAAAATAACAAGAAAGTGACTTCTTTCGTCTTCCCTTCTGGCAGTTTCTACCACTTCTCTGTTTCTTTGTGTTGAACGGTTTTTACACTTGTAGGAATGCTTGTTGCAGAGCCAGATTTTTATCACATATCAAGATTATTTTCTTGTTGTCAGTTTTAGAAAATATTTTCTTGTGTTCCCTGTGCTTTTTTTTGGTCAAAGTTTCCATAAGCTGCTTGAAATCATTCACATCAGAAATCCAACAGACCACCTGAAGTACAGCAGTTAAGGGTCACATTATTTTTATTAAAAAAAATTATTCTCTTAAAATGCATTAACACATGAGTTAGTTTCTGTAAAGGATAAATTGGTTACATTTCTGTATCTAAAAGAGCTTTTAGTATATTTTAAAACACTGAAAATGGAGGGGTGCAACTTTAAAGTAACTCACATATAATTCATCGATTTAAAGTACAGTGAAGACCACTCTCAGGTTTTCATTTTCCACATTTTTAATTTGCTTCACACTACTAATATAAATAAAAACAAATCACAAAAACAGCAAATACA
Organism: Crenichthys baileyi; assembly: GCA_036173005.1. Lineage (NCBI taxonomy): Eukaryota > Metazoa > Chordata > Actinopteri > Cyprinodontiformes > Goodeidae > Crenichthys > Crenichthys baileyi. The sequence goes on along the minus strand of JAHHUM010002890.1, from coordinate 436,072 downwards.
GTACAGACCAAAAGTTTGGACACACCTTCTCATTCAAAGAGTTGTCTTTATTTTCATGACTATGAATATTGTAGCTTCACACTGAAGGCATCAAAACTATGAATTAACACATGTGGAATTATATACTGAACAAAAAAGTGTGAAACAACTGAACATATGTCTTACATTCTAGGTTCTTCAAAGTAGGCACCTTTTGCTTTGATTACTGCTACGCACACTCTTGGCATTCTGTTGATGAGCTTCAAGAGGTAGTCACCTGAAATGGTTTTCACTTCACAGGTGTGCCCTGTCAGGTTTAATAAGTGGGATTTCAAGCCTTATAAATTGGGTTGGGACCATCAGTTGTGTTGTGCAGGAGGTGGATACAGCACACAGCTGATAGTCCTACTGAATAGCCTTTTTGAATTTGTATTATGGCAAGAAAAAAGCAGCCAAGTAAAAAAAAAAAACAGTGGCCTTTCTTTCTTTAAAAAATGAATGTTCAGTCAGTCTGAACAATTGGGAAAACTTTGAAAGTGTCCCCAAGTGCAGTCGCAAAACCTAAAGCGCTACAAAAAACTGGCTCAATTTAGGACCAGGGGAAGACCAAGAGTCACCTCTGCTGCGGACGATAAGTTCATCCGAGTCACCAGCCTCAGAAATCTCAGGTTAAGCACCTCAGATTAGAGAACAGGTCAATGCCACACAGAGTTCTAGCAGCAGACACATCTCTAGAACAACTGTTAAGAGGGAGGGGTGGATCAGCCTTCATGGTAAAATAGCTGCTAGGAAACCACTGCTGAGGACAGGCAACAAGCAGAAGAGACTTGTTTGGGCTAAAGAACACAAGGAATGGACATTAGACCAGTGGAAATCTGTGCTTTGGTCTGATGAGTCCAAGTTTGAGATTTTTGGTTCCAACCACAGTGTCTTTGTGCGGCGCAGAAGAGGTGAACGGATGGTTCTACATGCCTGGTTCCCACCATGAAGCAGGGTTTTTGGAGGTGTGGGGTTGGGGTCTTTGCTGGTGACACTGTTGGGGATTGATTCAAAATTGAAGGCATACTGACCAGCATGGCAACCACAGCATCTTGCAGCGGCATGCTATTCCATCCGGGTTTTTCGTTTAGTTTGGACCATCATTTATTTTTCAACAGGACAGTGACCCCAAAGCACCTCCAGGCTGTGTAAGGGCTATTTGACCAAGAAGGGAAGTGATGGGGTGCTGCCCCAGATGACCCGGCCCCCGTCACCGGACCTGAAACCCCAAACGAGATGGTTTTGGGGTGAGCTGGACCGCAGAGTGAAAGGCAAAAGGGCCAACAAGTGCTAAGCATCTCTGGGAACTCCTTCAAAACTGTTGGGAAAAACCATTTTAGGTGACTACCTCTTGAAGCTCATCAACAGAATGCCAAGATTGGGAGCAGTAATCAAAGAAAAGGTGGCTACTTTGAAGAACCTAGAATTAAAACTTTTTCAGTTGTTTCACACTTTTTTGTTCGAATAAATTCCACTGTGTTTTAATTCATAGTTTTGATGCCTTCAGTGTGAAGCTACAATATTCATAGTCATGAAAATAAGGACAACTCTTTGAATGAGAAGGCGTGTATGTGCATGAAACAACTGAATGGATGTTTAAAAAAACCTTCAAAACTAAAGGAAGCTAATAATTACGAGTCTTTTCTTTTACCTATTAAAAAGACTCTGCAATTCCTCCCTCAGCAGTGAAGAATATCATAAATTCAAGGAATTCAATGGAGTCTGAGTGCAGGGCATGAACATAAGCCAGAGATGGATGTGGCTGATGCTTTCGGAGTCCGAGAGTTTTTGTCATGTGTTGTTTTTGCCTGCTGTTTACACTTACTCACTACTAGATGCCGCCAGGATCCTCCGGCGTGGAAGGTAGCAGGTGTTCCTCATCTTCATCCATCTGGAGGAGTATAAGAAGGTGGAGCTGTCAGCACTCCAGTGCCTGAATGTTAGCCTTTGTGGTAGCGTCATCTGGCCAAGCTCTAAGTTCTGTGTTCATAGTTGTTTACCTCTTCGTGTGCTCTTTCCTAGGTGACTTCCAAGTCCAAGCCTCAAAGCTCCTGCAACCTTCAGCCTTGGCTCAAAGTCTCAGCTTTGGGTCCTGCCTCAGTCAGAGCTTCAAATCCTTCAAGAAACTTACCTGGCTAAAATACCAGCTGACAGCTCAAGCCTACCTCCTTCAGTAAGCAAACCCTGCTCACCCTCCAACTATTACCTTCACATGCAGCTTCCGAAAAACTCACCAGGTAACACATGTAAAAATCAAACTGTCAAGACCTCCCCTTAACTTTCCCTTGAGAACTCACCACCTCCTTGGACTGACTCACAGACTCAGCAGCTGCATTACCGTTCTCCCAGGCTTCACATCATTCTCCCTCGTCTAAACTCATCTTCATCTCCAGTATGCAAGAACTTAAAGTCATTTTCTATTGCTTCCCAACCACACTTCAAAGTTACTAACCCCTTTCATTTCTCTCGTACAGTTTGGTGTCTCCAGCCCCGGTTCCACTTCCATTATTCACTATTAAAAACATTAAACTTGTTAAACTTTTCTCCTGCCTCCTGAGTGTCTCTCTGCATGTGGGTCAAAACTATTAAACAGATGATGACAGATACATGAGGTCACAGCAGTCAGTGCATCAAAACCCCTCATTCCTCAGCTGCTGAAGGAGCCACAAAGACAAGGGTCAACAAGGAGTCCAGAAGACAGCCTTTGTCAGGTATGGGCTTGCCATAACACCATCAAACTTAATTTCTCCTTCTGCCATGGAAACATTAATGTGATATCTGTTCAAAGAACTTCTGTCTATTTATGGTGGATTTCACATTTTATTACCTCACAGCCACAAACCTCTATGCAACATTGAAAAGTGTGGCATGCATTTGTTTTCAGCGCCCATGCATAAATACTTTGTTGAAACACCTTTTGCTACAATTATATCTGCAAATCTTTGGGGGTATGTCTCTACCAGCTTTGCCCAACTAGATACTGATAATTTTGTATGTTTTATCCAAAAAATTTCTCAAGCTCAGTCAGATTAGACAAAGAGGATATGTGAACATTAATGACAAGTCTCTCCAAAGATTTTCAATTGGATTTGGGTCTGAACTTTGACCAGGCCAGTCTAACATTTGGATATGCTTTGATCTAAACCATTCCATTGTACCTCTGGCTGTATGTTTAGAGGCAATGTCCTGGTGGAAGGCAAACCTCAAGACGCTTTCATCCTCTTTCTGGTTTTCCTCCATTATTGTCTTGTATTTACCTCCATCCATCTTCATATTAATTTTGACCAGCGTCAGTGTGGAAGAACAACATCCCCACAGCCTGATGCTTTCATCACCATGTTTGACTATGAGATTAAATGACACATCTGGACTCTATTGAGACTATTTGAAAACCGCATTCAACACACATTAGAGACACATGGTTGAGGAACAAGAGCGTTTAGTGTCAGGTATGCAGTACAGAGCTGTGCTCACTAGACAATATGGGAAACTAAACCCATTAAGCTTCTATACTTCATATCTTCTCTGTAGGAAAATGTGATAAATGTAGAGACAGAACAGCAGATATGGTAAAAGCTTCACTTTCCTGTGTTTCAGTCTTGGAATAAATGTACATTACCAAAGGGCAATAAGTGGAAAAGACATTACATAAAATATCTTGATTCATAACACCTGTAATAAAACATTGTAATTATTCACTCTAGGCTTCTGGTTTAAAGAGCCTGTAGTTGTGACTAAAGAGTCCCATCTTGTGATCTGTAATATAGCCAATATCACTGCTAATGCACTTTTTAAAGTCATGAATATGAGATTTGAACATTAGCATATTTATTAATTTCTTCTAATGTTCTGATCTAACAGGCTTTAAATTTTTTTCTGCCTGTAAAACAATTTGTCTACATGAAGAAATGCATGCAGCACCTTAAGCATGACCGGCTCTGAGCGTGGGGGGATGATTGTGTGTGTCTGTGTGGAACTTCATCAGCCATGCTGCTTGGGGCAGATCTAACCTTTCAGTCTTCTCTCTAAGGATCTCCTCTCATTCTGGCTTTGCTCAGCCTGTCACAGTCTTCAGCAAGAGCAGAGATAAAACATACAGTCCTTATTGGCTTTCTTACAATAAAAGCTGCATGCTTCACTGACTTGCTTAACCTTTTCTCCTCTGTAAAGAATTGGCCGGCCGCAGTGAGTGATGTGTGAAAGTGTTCTGAAGTATTTTGTAGTGTATTTATACAGAATGTTTCCTTTTTTTCCAGAGATAAACAAGTCTGCACTTGAAGCTCTCACTGTACTCTGGCAGAGCGGTGCTTCAAGCTAAATGCAAATGTCATGCTCACAACCACAAAGCTAACATGCTAAGATGTTTAGCGGCTGCAATGCTTGTCATGTTCAGGGTGCCAAACTGCTAACACTGACCAAACAAGACTTTAGTTTTGAAAGCATTTGTAACATTTAACTGTTTCAACTGTTAATTAGAAAGTCATGAATCCTCCACCTTCAACACAATTATGCACTACAGGGGTTGGACAATGAAACTGAAACACCTGTCATTTTAGTGTGGGAGGTTTCATGGCTAAATTGGACCAGCCTGGTAGCCAGTCTTCATTGATTGCACATTGCACCAGTAAGAGCAGAGTGTGAAGGTTCAATTAGCAGGGTAAGAGCACAGTTTTGCTCAAAATATTGAAATGCACACAACATTATGGGTGACATACCAGAGCTCAAAAGAGGACAAATTGTTGGTGCACGTCTTGCTGGCGCATCTGGGGACCAAGACAGCAAGTCTTTGTGATGCATACAAGAGCCACGGTATCCAGGGGAATGTCACATACCACCAAGAAGGACGAACCACATCCAACAGGATTAACTGTGGACGCAAAGAAAAACTGTCTGAAGGGATGTTCGGGTGCTAACCCGGATTGTATCCAAAAACATAAAACCACGGCTGCCCAAATCACGGCAGAATTAAATGTGCACCTCAACTCTCCTGTTTCCACCAGAACTGTCCCCTTTGGGCTCCACAGGGGTCAATATACACGGCCGGGCTGCAATAGCCAAACCTTTGGTCACTCATGCCAATGCCAAACGTCGGTTTCAATGGGGGCAAGGAGCACAAAATCTTGGGCTGTGGACGATATGAAACATGTATTGTTCTCTGATGAGTGCCCCTTTACTGTTTTTCCCCCCCTTATCCGGGGAAGTTACGGGGGTTTGGAGAAGCCCCAAAGAAGCGTACCACCCAGACTGTTGCATGCCCAGAGTGAAACATGGGGGGATCAGTGATGGTTTTGGGCTGCCATATCATGGCATTCCCTTGGCCCAATACTTGTGCTAGGGTGGGCGCGTCACTGCCAAGGACTACCGAACCGTTTTTGAGGACCATGTGCATCCAATGGTTCAAACATTGTATCCTGAAGGCGGTGCCCTGTATCAGGATGAAAATCCCCAATACACACAGCAAGACTGGTGAAAGATTGGTTTGATGAACATGAAAGGTGAAGTTGAACATCTCCCATGGCCTGCACAGTCACCAAATCTAAAATTATTGAGCCTTTTGGGGGGTTTTTGGGGGGAGCGAGTCAGGAAACGTTTTCCTCCCCATATCACGTAGTGACCTGGCCCCTATCCTGCGGAAAAAAGGGCTTAAAATCCCTCTGACCACTGTGCAGGCTTTTTAATTTTCATTCCCAAGACGAATTGACGCTGTATTGGCCGCAAAAGGAGGCCCTACACCATACTAATAAATTATTGTGGTCTAAAACCAGGTGTTTCAGTTTCATTGTCCAACCCCTGTACATTGTGTTGGTCAATTAGAGAAAATCCCAATACGTGACAAAATGTGGAACAGTTAAAGTAATGCAAATACTTCTGCAGCTTAAAGGTTTTATATGAAAGCCTTTGATCAAGCAGAAGGTGAATATTTCTCTAAAAGTGTTGCCAAGCATGATATTCTGCGATAAGAGACTGGATATAAATAAATAAATAGTAATTATAGAAATGTGTTAAAGAAAGAAGATAGGAGGAGGAGGCAATCAGAGGGGAGAGGTGGATGATGGCTGAAAGGACGGAGTGAAAGAAATCGATCATCTTTAGTCTCTCATTATGGCTCGGCTCTGAGAAAAAGACAGAGATGTGTTTCTGACAGTTATGCCTTTTCGTTGTCAGCCTGCAACTTATCTGGATATGAACTGTTTTACTCTTCTGAACTGGAATCCAAAATCCTTAGAAATAAAGAAAGTATGCATCATTCATGATTCAGCCTAGATTTAACAATCAAAATAAACACGAGTCTTGCATTAGCTAAGGCACAGTTAAAGGATAAACTTAGAGTTCATAATGGATATTTTTCTTGGACTAAAATTAAGATGAAGTTTATATTTCAGTTATTGTGTAGTGCTTTATCAACACCTAATACAATGTTGGAAGTTTCTGATCTCATGCTGATTTTACAAAGTGTTTTACAAAGAAATAAACAATTTAATGGAAGTTTTAATTTAATAGAGACATTTTTTCTGTGTTTGTTGTTTAGAGTTGTCAAAATAATCAGTATTTCGATATAATCGATCCTAAAAATGAATTAATTAAAGACACCTCATTTGTTTCAAAATCGATACAAACTGACCCATTCACATTTGGAGGAGACCCCAGGGCAGAGGGGATTGGAGGGGCTTTATATCCCAGGGTTGGAACACCTTGGGATCCTCCATACTGATTTGGAGACTGTTGCTGGGGAGAGGATGTCCGGAGTAACATTTATGGGCCTGTTACCCCCACAACCTGACCTTGAATAAGCAGAAGACAATGGATGGATGGATGGAAGGTGGGTGGGTTGGTTCAGGGTGTACCCTACTCCCAACAAACCAGTAAGGATGTCATTGACTAAAATAAGTGTTCAAAACAAATCATACCTCGGAACATCAAGGATGCATCTTGGAAGAGAAACACAGCATTGAGATGTTCTTGTAGTTGGCCGCAGGGTTTGTGCATATCTCAAGGAAACAGAAACGCACCTTTAGTGTTTTTGTCACGATCTAGAGGGTTTTTGGGTTTTGATATCCTTAATTCGGCTTTCATTTCCCTGTGCTCATTATTGCTTGGTGTTTTCCATATTTGTTCATTCTTTTGTGTTCAGCCTCCTAGTTTATTCTAATGTTCTTCGCACATATAGAGTTATCTCTTGTTTGATCTTGCCGCTATCTTCCTAAGACCTCCTCTCCTTTCCCAGAGGGTCCAACCTCTCACGTTCAGAGAGCCGGACCCCATTCCTCGCTGCCTCAGAGCGCCTGAAGCCTGCTCATCGTCGCCTTCAACACCAGAGTTCCTGCCTCTTTTTAGTGCTCCCATGCCCAGGCTCTTTCTACACCACCAACTGCACCCCTAGCCCTGCTCAGTAATCCATAGCATAGAGCAGCGTCCTCATCTGCCACTGCATTGGCTTCCATGCCTTCGTCTGTCATAGGAGCAGTTCTCACATACACAGCAGTTGCAGCAGCAGTTTCCATGCTGCTGCTACTTCCACGTCCTCGTCTGCCTAAGCAGTAGCGGTTTCCACTCCTGCGGCAACAGCATCAGAGTCTCCCTCTATGCAGCCTTCGGTCTCAGCACCACCATCTTCATCTCTTGCTCCGTCATCTTCATCATTGCCATTTGCACCTCCTGCAGCGTCATCTTGATCTCCTGCTTCACCATTATCATTTTCGCCTGCACATGAGTGGCAAACGGGGATTAAGACTGCCATTATTTGAACGACCCACCTAATGTTCCTGTTCCAGAGTTCTCTGAGGAGAAGGTCAAGTTGGGCTTGCCTTCATCTCTTGATTGCGAGCTCCATCGAGAGCTCTTCCAGCTACAACGCCACTCTCCGGAGCCCTGCCGGCGGTTCTACCGACCCCAGCGCCGGTCTCCACTGCCTCTCCGAGGGATCCACTGCCATTCGCCAGGGTTCCAGTGGCTCCACCGCCCACTGTTATCGAGGTTTCCTCTGATGGTTCCAGTATTTTCACCACTATTTTTGAAAGTTCCTCTGAGGGTTCCAGCAGTTCCACCAAAGTTCTCCAAGGTTTCTTAAAGGTTTCCAGTCTCCAGAGCTCCTCGGTATGCTTCAGTCTGTGGGGTTCATCTATGGGATCCAGTCTCCTGAGATCAACTGTAGACTCTAAGCTTCCCACCTGTTCTCCTGTCAAGGTTTTCTGTGGGTCCTCCCAGTCCCCTGGTCGGCCTCCTGACAAGGTTCTCCGTGGGTTCTCCATGCCCCATGGTCAACTCCCTGATGCAGTTCTCTGTGGGTTCTCTATGCCTTGTGGTTGACCCCCTGACATGTTTCTTCATGGGTTCACCATGGCCCCTTGTCGACACCTTGACGAGGTTTTCCGTGGGTTCTCCCAGTCTCCCAGCCAATCTCCTAACAATATTCGTTGTGGGTTCTCTGTGCATCCCGGTTGACCTCCTGACCTCCACCACCGGCCTCCTGTTTTTATAGTCATACTCAATGTTTCTCTTCTTTTGAATATAGTGGATCCATTAATTCCAAGGAGCTTAATTCTGGTGTCACTGTTGCAATGTCTTTCAGATCTTCTCTGAGTCCTTTAGATGTTCACTGGCAAACTTGAGGCCAGCCTGTACATCAGCCTGTTCAGTTGAGATCAGGACTATCTGTAACTTATTGATTGGTGAGGGTGCCACATTGGGACTAATTAAATATATTAGACAAAATTTTCACTTTTAAGGGGATTAAATACTTATTTCAGAGGCATGCAAATCAATTTGTAACATTTAAATGATGTTTTTCTCATTTGAGATTTAGTTAGAACCCTTTTATTAATCATTTTTAATGCATCTATTTTTTTCTTATTTACCTTCTTGTGAAAAAATATCTTCAGTCTTCTGATATTTGTTGTTTTCCTTTTTCCTCATTTGGCCGATTAAAGCACAAAGTAGATCTCCAAAGTGCAGACTGACAGATAACATGAGTCAGCATTTGCAAAACTAATTATCCAGCATATGAGTCGCGTCTGTTTTGGTATCTGGCCTACTCAAAGTACTTTGGGTTGGCAGAAATATAATAATGCATCATCTCTCCTCGTCTGGAACATTAACTGGCATTATTGTACAAAGATTTTGGGATAGAAACAAGTTAATGGAAAATAAAAATGCCGAAATGCAAAAGTAGCAAAGAATTAAATAACTAAAAACTAAATATTCCACATATCTGTATGAGTGTTTTTTACTATGATTTTTTCAATGACTTAACTTAGTTTTAATGAATTCAAGGATATGATATGAAGAAAAAACATGATATTTATCAAGTACAACAGATAATTTGTCCAATGTATTGTTCTGCTGATCATCTTACAAAGAGACCATCTGAGAAAAGACAGAACAGAGTGGAGGCTGTTGAGGAATATCCCTCATTAGTGAGATTATAGACCCTTCCTATTATTTTCCTCTCCAAGTATCTCAAAAACAAGAAAATGATTCAACTCATGTTACCATAATAAGACAAACAGCAAGAAGTATATATTATGGTGTGCTCTACTTTAATTTCTTATTAGAAGCATGCAATTCTTGGTTCCAAATTATACACCCAAACTCAAACAATCAGTTTTATGACTGACAATCAATAAAATATCTAGTAAGCCAACGCTGACTAAAGAAAAGGACGTTTAAGGGTCGCAAATATACCGGTGCATCCCAGGACCTTAGGATTTCATTGAAAGGCTAATTTCTTTCAGTAATTCAATCCAAAACATATGCTGAGTTTGACGTACAACTAAAATTGTGTTTGTTAGAAAAGTAGAATATTAACTAATGTTAACCAATATATTAACCAAAAAAATGTTATCTTATGGCTTACATGTAAATGGAGAAGACTGCCTTCTAGATAATTGTCCATGTTTCCTTTTAACACTATTTATAGCGCAAAAGACTGTTAACATTTAACAGCATTTGTATTATTCCTAGATAAAAACATGGTCCTTGAGTAATAGTGTAATCAACCCTGTAACTACTTTTATTGGTGTTGTACGCAGACTGCCTTTGTCTCACTGCACACTTCCATCTTTAATGTGAAGACTCCTTTATTTGGTTTTCTAGGGAGGCTGTCGTTCTCCCCAAGCTGTGTTTTTTGTGAGCCGGCTCGTCTCACACACCAACAAAGGAGGAAGATAAGCAGAAGGTTTAAAAAGTGTCATTCAAAGTGTAAATTCTCAGCATGCCCATTCTCTGGGGTTCCTTTTGATGTCCCTTTTTATATTTCACTCATGCAGTGTTGGCATTTGCATCTCAAGGCGTGAACACGGATCAATCATCATGGGGAGGAAACCATTGGAGTGAAAGAATGAGGAGAGGTTTTAAAAATGCCCCAATGATTGGTTGCTTGTGCACAGAGCTTGTCAGCAGCAGTATTTCACGCCAGTTTGGCTAGTAGACACTTGCTAGACTCAAGTAAAACAGACCAGTCGTTGCTGCTGGTGGCATAGGTCTCAATAGCAAGCTGGTGTGTTTTGTAACTGTAAGATTAGACTCTATAATCAGTATAATCAATTACAATGATTATCAGTAAAAATGGCAGCTACAACAACACACCCACTCTAAAGTCTGGCTGGGTTCAGCAGCTGGAGAGCCCGCAGACACATGCTATCATTACTCCAATATGATGCCTGTTGCTCAGCTGCCTGTCAGGCTGAATTCCCCTGAATAAGGCGTGTGTGGTGTATGTGTGAAGCCTTGGCCCACTTATCTCATCCATCAGAGAATTTCAGTACTCTGCCTGTCAGTCAGCAATCGCTCACTGTCGCCCTGACCAGGCTTGCTGATCATCTATCCTGTTTGGAGAAACGTGAGCGTGAGAGTGCTCGAGCATCAGTCAGCCACTTCCTGACACGTACTGCCGTTGATGTCTCAGTTGGTGTCAGCAACTCCACTTTTCATCCTAAATGTGTCTGCAGTGGGCGATGAGAGCCGTTACAGGGCCATCTTTAAGCCGAAGACCTCCGCTGGTGACATCATTGCTTCAGTTCACGGCTCTAAATCTCTCTGAACAGAGAACACCCGAAAGGGACAGATAATAAAACTTTGCCACTATGTAATAATACAATTCCCAAATGATCTACTGAGAATGTCAAACCCCAGCCATGTTTAAAACTTATGTAAGATCATTTAGTCATTTCAAAGTAAAATATGCTTAGTTTAACTCATTCTAGTCTTCATTATGGCTGTTGTCATTTGGAACTAACCCTGTGCTCACAACTTCTGCTGTAGTTAACCGGGACAAAGGTGGAATGGTCAACAATAATGTGGGTGAACATACAGAAAGTTATGTTCCTCCATGGAGCCAGCTGGCTCCATGGAGGAACATAACTTTCACATTGCACCTAATCTTGACACCCCTCTTCGCAGGTTGTGAGCTCATGTAAAAGGAATTGCTGTGGCTTCTTGCCGCTGTTACAGCCAAGGCTTGACCCCCAGCTGCTTGCCTGCAAGCTACCCCCACACCCTAAGTCTGGCTCCACAGGTTTCCCTTATCCCTTATCCTGTCACGTTTTTTATTGTCTTGCTTGTTATCTTTGATTCGCTTTTAATTTGAGCCTTGTTCTGAAGCCTAATTGTAATGGGATAAGGGCCAAACCACCATTCAACATGGCAACATAGCAGGATCACATAGGTACTTTAACCCTTCTATACCCCCCAGAGGTATATATCAGGGAACTTCCTGGGTTCCTTATATGGAAATTCTTCCTGGTGCATCCTAGTTGAAGGAGCACCTTGAGCACACCCAGAATGGTCTGAGAGAAAAATATATCATTTTTAGCCTGGGATGCCCTAAAATGTTGCTGAAGAGTGGCACTGTCAAGTGGGACATTAGGGATTCCCACCATAATCCATCCATTCGCCTGAGATTGGGTCATGGCATAACATGTCCAGGAGAGAAAACCAGGAGAAACCCAGTGGAAATCCCTAAGGCACAGCCTAGAATTCCTTGGCCATTTCCCATGTCCATAGGTGATGGTTGGGACAAAGAGAGACTGGTAAACTAAGAGCTTTTCTTTTTGGTTCAATTCTTTCTTTGCAACTGAAGGCCAGTGCTATGCCATGTTGTGGCAGAAGAGGCCCCAATCTGTCTATTAAAAGTCAGATTATGAAGCATCAATTCAACATGCACAAGTCCCTGCCCAAGCTTGACCACTGCTCATACTGCACCTTACCTTGATTTCTCTTCCTGCAGGTCAGGGATCCATGTGGAGGTGGCCTCCTGTTGCCTTTTTGGGTTGGGCCTTTGGATCCAAGGCTTGACCACCAGGCTCTCGCCGATAAGCCCCAACTCAGCTCCACCTTGCACCCCGCAGGTCCCAGGCCTGGCTCTAGGAGAGTGTCATGTTCTACCTGTACTTGGCGAGGTATGTAGACAGATATGGTCCTTCTTCGTCAGAATCTTTTAATCACCATCTGATGGTGGTTTGCCATGGGAGACCCTTACCAGAAGCCGAAACCGCAGATAACATAGTCACAAGGATCATAGGGGTACTTCAACGTCTCCACCATATTATGGCAATTCTTCTCTGCCACCCGTTCTTGGATAAGTTGAAGACCATTAGTAAAAGAACGTGTAAGCGTGTAATATCAGCCAATAAGCTAAGATCTGAATTCTTATCTAAACCACACTGGCTATGAAAAGAACTTGAAATACGGGGTGTAACACACCAAACCACAGGCAGGTTTACGGTGTTGGTGCTGTCTTTCTCGCAATTCTTTGCTAGAATCTATGTGATTTAGTATGGATGTCTTTTGGTTAAAATACCAGTAGCAAGAAAATGACACATTGAGGTCACACTCCCAAAGCTGGTCAGCATCACGAAAGAAGATGTCTTAATTTGTCTTAGTTTAGCCTTCTACCAACGTGAGCTATCCTTAAATAGAATTAATTTTTCTCTTTAGTTGTAGTTGTAATGGAGGTAGTATCTCTAAAATCCTGTTGTAGCAACTCAGTGTTATCTCGTCTAATCCCCTGTGACTGGACAGCTTCGCTGAATAATCTTCAGTCCATTCAACTTAGTTGAATGCTTATCTTGTGGGACAATTGATAGGTCAGTCGCCCTGCTTATGACCTTTTGCTGGGCTGACTATTCAAAGCATGCTCAAGGTAGATATTGTGTAGAAACCTGCTGAGTTACATAATATAGGTACATAACACAGTAAACAGTAAGAATATGCCCAATTCTGAATATGGAAAGATTCCATGGGAAATAGGTGTAATTTTAACAAACCAATTAATAGCAATGCATAAATATAAACATCCCTGCAAAGTCATACAAATAAATTAAGAAATAGTCAGTAATTTTCTACCGCTTATTCCATAGTGGGTCGCAGGGAAGCTGGTGCCTATCTCCAGCAGTCTACCAGCGAGATACACCCTGGACAGGTTGCCAGTCCATCGCAGGGCAACACACAAACAACCATGCACACACTTAAGGGCAATTTAGAGAAACCAATTAACCTAACAGGCATGTCTTTGGACTGTGGGAGGAAGCCAGAATACCCAGTGAGAACCCACGCATGCACGGGGAGAACATGCAAACTCTGTGCAGAAAGACCACCGGCTGGGAACCGAACCCAGGACCTTCTTGCTGCAAGGCAACAGTGCTACCAACTGCGCCACTGTGCAGCCCATTAAGAAATAGTACTTATTTCAAATACATTGACCCTATATTTGAATTAAAGCTTTATGTTGTTCACGGACACAAGTGTGTGGACAACATATTTAAAATCACAGTTAAGGACCTGCCTTCAATATCTTAAATTCCCATTCACATTAATTTCAATGGAAATTTCTAAACTCTAACCACGACACCAGTAAAATGTTATTCGGGTCTTTTCAGATGTGGCCATAAATATACATAGATCCCAACAGAGTGACAAAAGAGAATATTTATGACAATTAAGATAATTATCGTTATTAAGCAGAATATGGCAGTGTGGTTCTATTATATTCTGTATCTGTACTCTATCCACATTTTTTATCTCAATGAGGCACACTAATAAGCATATGGGGGAGAGAAGAGGACTCAGTTCAGACCGTGAACACTTTGACTCTTGACAGGGATGGGGATAGCCTTCTGATTGGAATTCTAATTGTGATTTGAGGCCACCTCAGAACATGAAGGGGGGAACATGAGGTTGGAGTTAATTGGTTAGACTTTCCAACTTTGCCTCTAGATGTCACTAAACTAATCACACTGGACCTTTAAGAGATCTCCAGATAGGCATGGGTTTAAATGGCTAGATGTTACGTATAACATATAAATTATTTAAATTATCATAAATCAATAAAAAAGCTTAAAATGTTTTTATGAAACTATGTACTATCATAGATTGTCATTAATTTTATGATGTAGATTTGTACTGACAAAACTATAAAAAAAAAGATAAATTACCCAAAGTGGCAATACCAGGTGAATATTAGCAGTTATTTTCCTTGACCAGCACAGTAGCCAAACAAGCGTCTGTGAGCTCGGCCAAGTTTGGATGTGCAGAGCAGGAGGAGAAGCCAACATCTTAAATGAGGTTTATCAAAGCCGACATACTAATATTTGTTTCCCACCAATTCCATTTAAAGTGACAGGACTGGTGTGTAAACAGCTGGTTTGTGCGTGTCCCAAGAGGATAGGTATTAAAAAGGAAAATCTAAAACGCACACAAAACAGCCATCATCTTAATGAGGGCTTACAGCGGTATTGGAGGCTGGTGCACTATTTGCAAATAGCTCATCAAGAATGAAACTTGGGAGCCAGAAGGCTTGGCTTTCTCTCAGTTTCATATTTCACAACGCTTAAGACTTTTTCAACACTTAAAGTACCTTATTTATATTCCATCACCTTATGTCATATTAGGATTTTCTCTGATCTCTGTTGTCAAGGAGCCATGTGACCATCCTTCAAAGTAAGCACATAAACGGTAATTCAAGTGGATAACAAAATAAATTTTCAATTCCATACTGTCACACCTAATTTGAATAAAAGCTTTTTCTGATGGTTTAGGACAATGGCTACACACAATATTTATTTTCTAGTCTTGAAGCTTTTTGTTTTAATTGCCTAAAACTAAGTAATAAGATACAAGAATATACTAATGCAGTCACATGAGATAGTCTGCTACATTATTTAATTCAGCTTTTGGGGTTTACAGCTCAAATCTCAGCCAGAGGGGCTTTCTACTGGGCTCATCCGCTGAAAATCTCCTTAAAAGATGGTAGAAAAAAGGACAGCCAGGGAAGGCCCTGAAGGACACACTGCAGAGGTGCCCTTTTTGTACACAATAATACATCACAACTCATTCAAGCAGCCAGCAATTATCAGGAGCAAAACACAGTATGTGCAGGAAGGTTTCCAGCAATCTCTGTACTCGAATCTAAAATGATCGACGATCGAAAAGGAAACTGCTAATTTCAGAGAACGGATAGAGTAGCTCAGAGAGATGTTTTTTAAGTTATTTATTGGTATATATATGAGAACAAAACAACCAAGAACAGAATATGACAACAGATTTAGTGAAATTGTTTTTTTTGTTAAACACAGACCACTACACAAATCAGCAAAGTTTATCATGCTGCAGGAATCCATGTTGCCATTTGGAGATTTTTGCAACTTCCTGTACCATATGCATTCAGAACATTAACTCAGCTGAGGTCAGGTTTGGCAGTTTTGTGGCGCCATTTCCAAATTTCAACACAGTGCAAAAACGTTTTAGAGGGTTGCGTAATTTTGTTCTTTAAAGTACATGCTTGTATACAGCTTTTGCCTTTTTAATATTCCTCAAAACTATACTGACTATCACCAGATTCAGTCATCCCAGACTTCCAGCGTGAGTTATGGAGTAAATACCCAAACATAAATATGTTCGAAAATGTATTCGTGTCCTCCAGCAGTAATTACTGAAATACTAAAACACAAATGCACACATGTCTGCTGAATTCTAATGTTAAACTTAAAGAAGATTTATTTTCAGTCACTTACAATCCTATTTGTTCATGCTTCACCTTTAAATCACATATCATAAATTTTGGCTCAGTAGTATTTGCATAATCTTTCTGAATACCAGACAGATAAACAACAACTGCCGGCTTCAAGTCTTACTGTATCAGAGTTCAAATGGAGCTCTACAGATGCTCTATAGGCATCCTTCTGTTATAATACGGTTATAAAACATTATAAAACAGGTTACCTTGGGGTGATTTTCACATCTTGACATACATACACAATGACATGCTTGCTTTCAACAGGGACAAATACAGCTGAAATATGTTTTTACAACAGTGACAGTCAAGCTTTTTAGAAAAACATTAAGAACAGTGTTGATTTAGCTGTGAGCTAACCACTAAAATGCTAGCATCTATGTTAAACACGCTAGCAAAAATGTTTTCTCTCTAAATCAAATTTGCCCTGGAGATGATGTTTTAATGGTTTTGATGTAACTATCACACAAGTCTAAGAAAACAATTTTTACAAAAACAACAATCAGTTTTCTTTCTTTTTTCCTCTTGAAAGCATAGCATATGTATGTCTAAATGTGAATTGTAATTCCAGCTTTAAATGTCCATTGCAAACAAAATCAGAGTAAACTCATCAATAAAATAAAAATAGGGAACAGGAGGACAGGGTGCTATTGTGACCGATCAGTTCTTATATGTTAGCACTTAGCTTACTAGCTAAATCAACTCTGTTCTGAAGATTTTTATAGGTTTTTAAGTGGCTATCACACAATTCACATTTCACAAGGAAAACAAATGATTTCTGTTGATATCCTCTAGCCAAATTGTATTATTGAGCAATAAAACAATAATGGAGACTTCTTCTGGTGTCTTGTCTAAACTGTTTAAAAGTCATTACTGTTGGATTTCATCATACATAGTTAATTGGCTAATTGATCCTCTCATGACACCATAATTTTGCCTAAAAATGTAAGTTTAAAGTGTTGTGAACAGGTCAGTCAATAGTGAAGTAGTGCCTTTCGGACACTGCTTTCATATTGTTGCATTTCCTTTGAAATAATGCTGTTATTACACAAGGTGCCTTATAAACAACGAGTGAAATACCAATAACCTTTAAGGCCTGTAGTTATTGTCCTCAAATGGTTTTAGGAAGTTAAACCAGGAACATTTCCTCCTAGGTTATTTATGGCGTGCTGTAAATCCCCTGCAACATGAGTTTTCTCATGTTTCTCATGAGACATCAATCACAGTTTTAAATCAATCTCTATTTAAACTTCAGTTGAAATGAATATATTTGTCATATACTAAATATAAATAAATATGGATTGGATACAAAAAATCTTTCAATGATTTTTTACAGCATATAGGTTCAGATAAGTCTGTAAACTTGAACAGGTGTGCAAAAGAAGAAAAACAGAATGAACCTTTAGTTGAGACAATTTTCAGTCCAAAGCGCCTGTTGTGGAGAGTTTAATCGGGGTATAAGATGAAGCCAGAGAAGGTGCTGTATTTGTTGTTATTGCCCCCATGAGCTTTTCCTCCATCCAATTTAACATAAACCTCGTCTCCAGAGTCCAAATGTAGCACAGCACTGTTACTGGCGTAGTCATAGTTCTGGTCTGCATCTTGAGCTATGGCACTGGCCCGAACCTGGTTTAACAAGATAAAAAAAGAAGGTAAGAATCACTGTAGTAAACATATTGGATATAGAGAATGAGTGGAAAAGTTCACATATACCTGAGAGACGAAGTGAAAGACCAGTGGTGCGGAAAATTTGTTAGATTCTAATTTTAAACCTCCAAATGTTGATTCAAGGGAAAATTAAGTTTACGTTAAGACAGTAGGATAAAATCAAATCTGACGTACTAAGAAATTTGAATTTATTCTTCTGTCACAACCTATAAAGAATATTTGCAATGTTAGTCCATTCTTGCCACAATCCAATAAATCTAAAAAGTTGTAAATCATGATTTAAATTTTAAAAAATTAATTTATTATATATATGTTCATAAATTATCCAGCTATTTTATGGTCACTAAGAATTTATTTAGCTGTAAACCATATTATAGGTCTTCAGTTGAGTTGCTGGGGAGTTGAACCAATCAGATGTTAGAGTTCATTTAGCAAACCCCAAAAACAGGAAAAATTTTTTTCATAATGTACTTAAACAAAGGGAAATAGAAAAAAAAATATTTAAAAAAAATACAGTATAAAAAAATGCATGAGTGGGCTTATTTAAATTTCGTAACAAATTACAGTTGGATTTTTTTCATTGTTTTGGTATAAAGTGAGACATTTTAAAAATATAGATACAATGATGCATATGTTATTTATATTTCAAGTTTTATTTTAAATTTTCAAGCACTGTATGGATTTTTATTAAACATTTCATTTTTAGATCCTTGGCAAAAACTAGAAATAAAAATACAACTGTGTATATTTCTTTAATTTATTATATTTGTGTGTATTTCTAAACATATTTTATGTTTCCAATAAAAAAAATTATATTCTTATATTTTAATTCGTTTTTTTTTTTTTACTATCCTTTCCCCCCCCCCTTTAAAAAAAGATCCTAACCCCCCTGATTAGGTTAAAGCTGAAACCCCCCCGATATAATGTGGAAAATTTTTAAAGTTACTTTAATATTTAGAACATGTTGGGAAAAAACCTGTCTTGCGTCATAATGCAAACAAGGGGGGGGGGAGGGGGGGGGGGGGGGGGGTGTTTGGGGGTGAGAATACAGGACTATAAAAAATTAACACCAATATATATTTTATATTCTTGCGCAGAGGGAAAAAAAAGCAAAAAATTTAAATTTTTTATTTTCGGGATTTTTGAAAAAGTTTGAAATTGGGGCTAGTTGAGTATAAATATATATATTTAAGGAATTTATTTTTAGTTTTATTAAAATTATCCTATAGGTCTTTAATTCACCATAAATTGATTTATTTATTAGACTGTGGCAGCTTGAAATGCATCCAACTGCAGCTGTAAATGAAAGGATGAAATAAATCACTCATGCAGAGGACGCATGGATAGACACCTCTTATAAACATCTGGGCAGATAGAACTAGAGATGAACGTCACATAAAGACTGAATTTATCTAAGATAACCTAGATTTATTTAAAGTGTGAAGTTATAGAAGTCGTGCTAAGCAGAGAGGAAACGGGAGGTTCGTGCCATGCTGTGCGCTCTTAGTGCGTAAAATCCACCTCCAGCTTTTTAAATAAACGTTCAAGAAGAGAACCTGAATGGAATGAGGCTAATTTGTTGGTCATCTATACAAGCTAAGCTCCGAACCCCTGACCTAACGCTGTGTCCATTAATCAGAGCCATGCAGTGCCCTCCATGCGCTCTGAGTTCGAGTCTACCTGTCCGTTTTTGCACAGGTCGGCCCACATGCTGGTGCCATCCCCTCCGCGCATCAGCACATGGTAGGTGAAGAAGTAGATCCCGGACACATGGCAGGTGAACTTCCCAGTGCTCGGGTCATAGTGGTTCCCCAAGTTTGTGATCACGTCGTCAAACTTCAGCACCTCATATCCCTCATGTGGGTTTTTCAGACCCACGTAAAAGGCGATCCTGTAGCCGCTCACTGTGGAGTTCGCGCCATCTCCTTCCCCGGTGTCACCCCCCGAAGCTCCCGCTAAAGTGGTGAAAGCCAGTTTATTGTCCCCTCGCTCTCCCGGTGGTCCCCTCGGCCCGGGGGGTCCAGGCTCTCCTGGAGGACCCCTAGGTCCAGGCTTACCGGCTCGCCCCGGCTCGCCGCGCGTCCCTTGTGCCATTGGCGGCAGCGGAGCGACCCCGTTCACGTTTTGGCTCACCTCCATGGCGGTGGCTCCCCCCGGTTTGGGGCTGTACGGGTCACAAACCATCCGACAGGTGCCCATCATCTCATAGTAGTGAGCGGAGGTCTCCGGGGAGCGGAGGAGCAGCAGCGGAACAGCGATGGTCAGAGCCAGCAGGACCATGGCGACGGCGGTCACTGCGAAGACCACGGACCACTTCCTCCGGGCCGTACGTGGACCAATGGACGCCAGAAAACCCGTCGAGCCGCGCTGGAGGGCAATTGTGACCGTTATCAGCGGGGGGGGTAATACGACAGACTGAAGCCAAAGAAGTTAGAAAAGTACGGGGAAGTGTATCCACTGCTCCAATCCGCGTCTTCGATCCCTTGGGCAGCTGTGACCGAAGAGGAGACGCGCGTCTTGGCTGGATGGAGGGGTGCGCGCAGACAGCTGCGCACAGCTGTTTGCAAGAAGAAGACCGGAAGATAAAACTTCAAATTAAAACAGCGGCGTGTACGCATGGTTGGAAGTACAGAGTGGAGATCATTTGCCAAATAGTTATACCATGAAGTGGTGAACATAAGGAAATGTAAAGTCAAGCGAAAGTCTATTCCTCCTCAAGTCCACGTAGGCATTTCACTCTTTTGCTGCTCTTTATACATTCTAAAGCTTCTTACTTGTGACATTACAACACTTTAAAGTATTAATTTTGAATACAGGGTTTTCAAAATATTTTACAAATAAAGAATCTGAAAAGTGTGGCTTGCATTTGTATTCACACACCCCCCATGTGTCCTCTAGTAGCTTTGCAAAAAAAAAAAAAAAAAAAGAGTCCATTCTCATATGCATGAAAGATCTCTGAACATCAAGGTATGTTGCCAAAGATTCTCAATTGGATTTTGAGGTAAACTTTGACTGGGCCATTTTTAAATAGGAATATGCTATGATCTAAACCAGTCCAAGCTGCGACCCATAGCCTGCAATAAATATTTGCTAATTAAGTTGTTTCTTTGCCAAAACAGTAGATGTAGGCAGATACAACTTAAAAAAAACATGTTGTTCAATTGAAAATATTGACTTAATAATGATCCTACTTGAAATGATCTTGAGTAGTCACCCACAATTCAAGGGTACAAATTAGGAAACTGTATACCTTTTAAGTCAACTTTGCAAGACCATTTTTTTAGATTTTGAAATTAATTTAAATTTTACAAATATCAGACTATTATGCTTGTTTCTTTAAAATGTGTGCTGTTAAGCCAGTCAAAAAAATCACAATAAAATGAATGTAAAGTTTTTTAATAAAAAAAAAACCTTTTTGTAGCCTGTGAGTACTTTCAACTTGAACATTTTGCCCCGTGTGCAAAATTTTTGAAGACCATTGATCTAAACCATCTCATTGTATCTCTCTGTATGTTTAGGGTTGTTCTCCTGCTAGAAACCTAAACCTTTGTCCCAGACACGCGTTGAGATCAATTATTAGTTGAAAGCTCATGTCCATAGGGTTGTTTCAAAATTTAATATATGGCTGCATGTCTAAAATGTTAAACGGAGTTTGTTCAAGCTCCAGGCTATCTGATTAACCTGACATGTGACTCAGGTGTAGATAAATAAATTTATGTGATTAGCTATTTTCTATTTAAACATGAATGAATCCAGGTCAAAGTCAGATTTAACGAACAGCTTCAACTCACAGCAACTAAATACATGACCAAATATTTGACTCAGACCAAGCGGGACACTTTCAAAGTCACTTCATATGGCTGAGGGCAGGTTCACAGTGGTGTCATCAGCTGAATGACTGTATTGGTCACTTCCCACACACACACTCACAGAAAAAGAGACAGATAGGGAGAGGGGGCAGTTTATGCATGCTGGCTGCGGACCAGGGATGTCTGCCAGCAGTCGACACTCAGCTCCATGCTCCCTGTGACTGCAGGGACATATTTGATGTCTTGTTTCATGTGGCCGAGGACCACAAGCCTCGAATTTAAATTGGCTATCAAATTAAAATTCATTCCATGCAAATCATTACCCTAGTGCATGCAGATGTGTCTGACATGCTTCCTTAGCCTCTGTTTTCAGTTTTCCTGCGAGACCCCAGAACTCTTACTAATTAGGTGGATTTTAACTTTGCCAACTGATTGATAATTGTGTTTAAACCATTCATTGGGTGTTTCATGAGACTGAAAGCTTTTGAGATGCTTAATAAAAGCCAATAATTCTTAAAAACATTCCTTGAAGGGCCTTAAATACTTGAAAACTGCGGGCCAGCAGAGCTAAGTACCTGGAATTGGAGTGCAGGCCCCACATCCACAACAGAGGCTTTACAGCTCAAGGCGACGAGAAGAAATCTTCAGAGGTTGAAGACGAGGCTTAGCTGAAGCCCTTCGAACCCGCCATCCCCCAACCAATTCCAGCTTGTGCTCAGCTCAGCTGTAACTCCCCAGAACACGGCTGCAGCTGCTGGCATCTGAGAACGAGAAAGAGCACAACAAGCAGCCGGAGCTGGCTGTGAAATTAAACCAAAGTTAAAATCTGAGGAAGATGCTGTGTTGGCCAGAATAAAAACATCCAGCCTTGTTTTACATTTTCATTTCCCTTCAGAGCTACAGTAATGAAACAATAATATACAAAACAAAACCGTAAAAATATGCAGAGGCACACAGAGCAAATTCTCTTTTCTAACGCCGCTGCATGACCTTTAGGAAGGATTAGTACAGTGAACTGTGTCTTTAGGCTGTGGTGAGCCAAACACAATGCTCTGACCACATTATGCACTGCAGCCTCTTAGATTATTCCAGCCTGCAGCTCTGTCATGCTTGCAATCACACTGCATGTTACTGCAGTGCTGCAGGATCCACAAAAACCTTATGGTGGAGAAAACAGTCACCAGCAGCCTACATTATTCTGGATGATTGTTCAATGAGGAGAGTAACTGGTAGCAGGTGTGGATTTCTGGGCTTGGATTTAAAAAATGGAGAACTCACAGGTTTGTCAGAGAACATTAATAAAGGAGCAACATTGTGAAGACCAAGGGACACATTAGAAATGTCAGGGAGAAAGCTGTGGAGAAATTTAAAGCAGGATTAGGTTATAAAACAATATTTAAGTTTTAAATATGTGTTCAGGGTATCATGTGGAAATGGAAAGAGTACAGCAAAACTGCAAAGATAGAAGATAAAAATAGAAGGAGTTAAATCTGTTAGAGACTGCAAAAGACTTGGTACATCCAGAGCTACACCCTTCAACTCAAGCTGACTGAGCTTGAGTTGTTTTGCAAAGAAGAATGAAGATGTGTCACTGTAGATGTGCAAAAATGATATAGGCATACTCCAAAAGACTTTCAGCTGTAACTGAGGTGAAAGGTGGTTCTACAAATTAATGACTCAGGGCAGCTGAATACACATGTATGACATACTTTTCAGATTTATATTTGCAAAAAAACTTGTACTATTCTTTCCACTTCACAGTTGTACACTGCTTTGTTTTGGTCTATCACATAAAATCCCAACAAGGTTTTCGGTTGTATCATGAAGAAAATAAAGAAAACGATCAAGGGGTCTGGATACTTTTGCAAGGCAAATAGCATTTACCACTCTTATCAGTCAATAAAAATACACAAGCTTCATAAAGATGTAACTCTGTCATTATATTAGACTGAATTGTTGGTCAGCCACTGTAATTCTGTTCAGTTTGTATTAGTGAAATGTATTCTACTCAATGTGAATAAAACGTCACAGCTCATACTTGTAAATGACCCATCTGTGAACTACAACAAGACAGCTAGGAGAACTTGCAACATCAGCTTCTGTCCTAATGCGTGACCCTGATCCCACATGAAGCTAACTGAAGACACATCTGTCCTCGATTGCATGGTACGAAAAAACTTCTTGCTGCACGTAACATACTGATAGTGAAAAACCTGTCAAATCATAGCATAGTGCTACCTGTCCACCTCAGGCCAAATGTTTATGACCTTTATTTTCCTCTCATGGCACAATATTTACCACATCTACCACTTTGCTCTCACTCATCCAGCTGTTCTGCTGGATCATGCTCTGAAACTGACTTAATCTAACCTATTAATTCTGCAATTTATCAGAAGACAATTAACTCATATACAAATTAAAAATGCAAAAATGAAATATGGATGTAATGAGCTGCAACCCTAAGCAAAAAAAACAAACAAACCCTAAGCAAAAAACAAACAAAAATGAAGCCACAAGAACGCTATGAGGGAGCATGAGAATAAAAGGGCTCGTGTGTGTGAACGTACATGTTTGTGTGTGGCGACACTGATGTAGCACAGCCAGCCTCAGGGATTCAACCTTTTGCAAGTGGCAAAGGCAGACATGATGAAGTCATGGTGACAGTGTGTAACCCGCGGTCAGACATCTTTTTAACACGTGTTTGGTTTTTTCCTACCAATCCCAAGGCCAGTGTATCAAATACAACAGCTTTGCAGCAGGAGGGGAACAGGAGGACTTCAATATCAAACCTATTTCAGAGAGAGGGAATATGAGATCAGCCTCAAACCTCTAAGTATTGCTATAAAGAAGCAGCTGAAGGCTACTGTCAGCATGTGCTCATAATGCTAACACCTGCTTATATTTAACAGGTGTAATGGGAGCCAAATTATCTGTAAAATTAGTGTTAGCTTGCTAATATGAGCTAATCAGCTCTTAATTGTGTACAATCCTTTGACAACAGGGATGGGGTGTTGAGGGTTCTGAGATTAAATCCAGATCTAGTGCATTACACAATCAATACTAACAGTATTGCAGTTAGTGGTGCATATGCACTCTCACATAACTGCTGATCTGTTCCTGCACTAGTCATCATGGACAAGAAGACACACTTCACTTCAGCAAGACTTGCCGTTAATGCCTTGTCCATCCTGTAGACATGCATAACTTTGTGTTGGTCTATCATATAAATTCCCAATTAAATAAACTGAAGTTTGTGTTTGTAACAGAACAAAGTGTGAAAAAGTTTATTAGGTATTAGGTAATATTCTGGCAAGACACAGTACAGTGGATCTCAAAAGTGTACTTGCTCCTGTTTTAATGCTTAGTTTTTGTGATGTAAAAATAATACCATTGTTGTGCAATAATATGTTTAAGTTATTTAATATTTCACCTAATAACATTTGGTCACACAAGCTAATGAACAAGGGAACCGATAGAATTTATGCAACGCTATGACATTTCAATGGGGATATTAATGTTTGAGAACCAAGGTTTATTTTGAGGAATTTAGAAATTATGCTAAATTAGTTTTAAACTAATTAGGGAACAACTGATATATAGTATTTAAACAACCAGTCACAATGAAAATCAGAAGGATAAGCAAGACATTATCTTAGTAAAATAGTATATAAGGAAACATTATTTGCCAAATTCAAAATCAATAATCTTTTGGAAAGTTGATATTAATGTTGTTAATTAGCCGTCACATGGAGTAATAGACTACTAAAACAGCAAAGAGGAACGTCTATGAACTCTCACAAGATGGCGAAGAACCAGATGAAAATATTTTACTTTCTGGCAGCAGCTGGCGATTTTAGCTAACAAAGAAAACTAGCTTATTTACCAACCCTATAAGTTTTACCCATACTTTAAATACCATGAATAAAATATTAATGTGTAAACGAGCGCTGATGGTGCATTATCTAAAGATTAAGGAGCGAATGAAACGAGCTCTTTTGTAAAATAAAGCTGTTATTCCTCGTTTCTGGGCTGTACTAAAGTAGGTTAATGGTTAATTTAGGAATTCAGAGTTTTTACCAGTCTCTTTGTTGTGCACAGTTCAGTGTTTCAAGCACAGGAGGCCCAGGTAATGGCCCAGAACACCGTGGAGGGACTATGACTCGCGGCTGGCTCTGGAGCGCCTCAGGCTTCCCCCAGAGGAGTTGGAGGATGCGATTGTGGCGAGTGAAGTCTGTGCTACCACCGCGACCCATCCCAGGTAAGCGGAAGATGCCGTATATACACTCACCGGCCACTTTATTAGATACACCTGTCCAACTGCTCATTAACGCAAATTTCTAATCAGCCAATCACATGGCAGCAACTCAATGCATTTAGGCATTTAAGTGACTTTGAACATGGCATGGTTGTTGGTGCCAGACGGGCTGGTCTAAGTATTTTAGAAACTGCTGATCTACTGGGATTTTCACGCACTACCATCTCTAGGGTTCACAGCGAATGGTCTGAAAAAGAGAAAATATCCAGTGAGCGGCAGTTCTGTGGGCACAAATGCCTTTTTTTTGTTGTATTGCAGAGGTCAGGAGAAGGCCAGAACTGTTCGAGCTGAATAGAAGGCAACAGTAACTCAATAACCACTCGTTTAGCGAACCATGCATGCAGAAGAGCATCTCTTGAAAGCAACAACAGCTCGAACCTTGAGGCAGATGGGCTACAGCAGCAGACAGACCACACGCGGGTGCTGCTCCTGTCCGCTAAGAACAGGAAACTGAGGCTAACAATTCGCACAGGGTCACCAAAACTGTACATTAGAAGAATTGGAAACATTACCTGGTCTGATGAGTCTCTATTTCTGGTCTGCGACATTCGGATGGTAAAGGTCAGAAATTTTGGCGTCAACAACATGAAATATGAATCCATCCTGCTTAGTATCAATGGTTCAGGCTGGTGGTGGTGGTGTAATGGTGTGGGGGATTATTTTCTTGCACACTTTGGGCTCCTTTAGTACCAATTGATCATCGTGTCAACGCCACAGCCTACCTGAGTATTGTTGCTAGACCATGTCCATCCCTTTCTGACCACAGTGTCCCATCTTTCTGATGTAACAATCCAGCAGGATAACGCACCATGTCATAAAGCACGAATCATCTCAGACTGGTTCTTGAACAAGAACAATGAGTTCACTGGACTCAAATGGCCCTCCACAGTCACCAGATCTCAATCCAAATACAGCACCTTTGGGATGTGGTGGAACGGGAGATTCCATCAATGGATGTTCAGGCTGACAAATCTGCAGCATCTGGTGATGCCTAATCATGTCCAATATGGACCAAACTCTCTGAGGAATGTTCCAGTACCTTGTTGAATCTATGCCACGAAGGATGAAGGGAGTTCTGAAGGCAAAAGGGGGTCCAACCCGGTACTAGCAGGGTGTACCTAATAAAGTGGCAGGTGAGTGTAAATGTAAATATAAATATATATATATATTTAATGCTCTATTTAAGCAAATATGCTTCATCCTGTGCTGTCACTACCCTTAAATACCATAAGTATTTAATACACCAGAAAAAAAAAACTTAATATTGGTACAGAAACCTTTGTTTGCAATTACAGATATCAGATGTTTCCTGTAGTGTTTGACGAAGTTTGGACTTTAAGATTTATGATTGATTAATTATTTATCAAAATTCTAATTAAAAATCATAACTTAGAAGAAATATATTCTAAATATGTTCTAAAAATCATTTTTATAAATATCAGAAATACACCCTGGTCGCGTGATTATTGGGCTCAGAGCACTTAATAATTGCAATTAGTTAATTATCATTAATAATTGATAATTATTAACCAAAACCCCGCCAAATGTCACTGTGTTATAAACCGTTTTACCGAATGGTGTGGAACGCTAGCCTTATCTTAAAAGATAATCATTCTTACTGAAAATAAACACAAACACGGTTTCTTTATCTAAGTGAAAATTTATTAAACCAATAGTCACTCAATCAAACTATTCTGGTCCAACAGCGTTCACCAAATTAAGCATTACTATTCTACAGAAAAGGGTTCACTAATAATCAAAATAAGATATGTTTTTGGAAGTGTAGATGGGATCAATTACCAGCCAGTTTTATGGACAATTAGATAACAACATTGGATTACTTGGGATAGATAACAAAGGTCGATGGACCGCAACGGCTTCACATAGGCAGCGCCCTACGGGTGCGGCTTGGCTCCTTATCAGCATACAGTCATAAACCCCCCCAAAGTGGGAGCTCTGTGAAACACAAAGGGCCATAAACTGTAACACAATGAGCTACACACAAGGCTCAGTTCGTAGCCTCAGTCTGCTTTAAGAATCTACGTTAACTTTAACTGAGTCAGCAGTCAGTTGTTAAAAACACAGTAAAAGCTTCTGGGTTCAACAGTATTAAACAGCAACCAGACAGTTCCGCAGGACTTCAATAAAGCATTGCATGCAACATACAACTTAAAGCACAATGAGTTAAATAAATGGTGATTCTAAAATCACCCTAACTATCCTACTTTATCATGCCCAGGCAATTTGTGTACTACCAACAAAAAGAACGGGATCACTTGGTGCCGTCTTCTCAGAGCAGCAAGTATACAATCAAACCAAATAAAGATTTATGCTCACTAATTTTTGACTTACAGATAAATTAATTGTATGGAAAAGCGAAAAATCCTAAAAATCTAAATAACACTTTAAACGTCGAAATTCCGTCACGTGTTGCCAACTGCGGAGTTCGAACGCACACAAGTGTCGCGCGCTGCTTTATCTTTCTTTGACACGCGGGGGCGTGGCCTTAGCTGCTGCGTCATCCTACGAGGAAGAATCCACTGCAGTTTACTGAAAACGGGAAAGCGGATAGAGTAAGCTACTGCCAGTAAGTACAATTATTACTTTTAGAAACGAGCAGAAGCGTCAGCGACAGATTTTTCAAGATGTTTACGTTTTTCTTTGCATGCTGCGCTGCGAGTTAAATAAGCCTAACTTTAGTTCTTGGAGGTAAAGTTTCTACGACTTCAGCCAAGGTCAGCATGGTGTCTTGAAGTCGATTTCTGTTATGATAAAAGTGTGTCGTTATTAAACAATTTAATGGACACATTTTAATAGTATTTAAACAGCTCTACCTAAGAATTAAAACGGTTTCCTTATTCGCGGTTCTCCTGCTCTTATGCACCATAACCACGTGTGTCAACTTTAACTCGGGAGAGACGTTTGGCAGAACTCAGACTGTTGGTTAAAGTCTGCATGAAGTTAACATAATGGAGTGTTTTGACTAAGTTGGTTATTACTAACCATGAAAGTAGCTCGCACCATATTTAGACTGCCTGATATCAATTTCTGCTAATATTGGGTGGCAGTAGCTTTGACAGATGTAGGACATGCCAGCTGAGACTCAGATAATAGGAGTGAGGCTTCTCTGTTCTAAAAACAAGCAGACAGATGTCAGATAGAAACCCACCGGCAAATCTATTATTAGTGTTACTTTTATTTTAGCTCTGTCAGATGAGTGTCTTTATAGATAACAATGAGCAGTTTGGATCATAGAAAATCATATAATCATGAATCTAACCCATGATCCTGTCTGCTGTCTACAGATTTGTGAGCGCATCATGCCTGATGAGATGTCAAGGCCTTTAATCCGAGAAAGAGGCAATGAGGGAGCCAGGCACCTTGAAGACTCAGTGGCTGATCCCAGTGCCCCAGTGATCGGCATCCTGGGCACTGGTGACTTCTCCCGCTCACTGGCCAGGAGGCTGGTGGCCTCTGGCTACCAAGTAGTGGTGGGAAGTCGGACCCCTAAAAGCTTCGTAGCTCTGTTCCCTGAGGAGGTCGAGGTGATACACACACTCATTGTGTAATTGGTGTTTTTGTTTCTTTACTCCTGGAGATAATTATACATCCTTCAACGTTTCCCATGAATGGTTAATTACAGCTCTTCTTACTATGGCTACAACATTTATTGATGATTTCAGTTAAAGGTGCAGTTTGTAAAACATTTTTACATATTCAAATCATTTTAGAAAATTGGTTCAGCTAAATAATACATTGAATGAAATACATCGACACAAGTTTGTGCTTTAAAAGTCAACAAAATTCTAATTTATTGAATGGGTCTGTGTGTGTGTATATATATAATATATATAATATATATATTATAATAATATATATATGTATATGTGTGTGTGTATTTCTCTATAAAGTTCAGGATTAAGACACATTTTTCTCAGCATTTCCCATTTGCTTTTCAGAGGGGTTCAGATGTGTTTCAAGCGCACATGCATAGTTACATTTTTTACCATTTGCAAACATTTCAGTTTCACCATGTTGAGATTAAAATACAGTTCAGGGTGCCATTATCCCTAGGACAATGCAACAATGAGCATGCGTATCACTTGCATGAAATGGCTGCTTGGAGTCTGTGATTCATAGATTTTGCAATGTGCTGAGCATCATCTCTGGTGATAATCTGAGCCACCTTTTGTCCAGGGGATTTCCCCTTTAAATCACCTCCTTTCCATATGGAAGGAATGCTTAGATTAAAATTAGGTGACGATGTTAGCCATTGAACAATTTTCTCCCAGGTTGGTGTAGAAGCATGTTTGGGATCTTCATCTTGCTGCATACCACTCAGCTAGTTTGGAGGAATTTAGTGGACCGTGATTATGGTTTATGTCCACCTCAGAATTCATTGTAAATCTGCCACCAGTAACACATGCCCAAACCATAATACCCCTACCACTGTGTTTAACAGATGAGTTTGACCTCTGCTTTTACCCTTGTTTATCACTTTGATACAGACTTATGTTGCTCTGAAGGCTCTTTTAAAGGCTTTTTCCCAAACTGTAGTCTGACCATCTTGTTTTTGTGGTGCATTGTGGGCTTGTATTTCTGTTCATGAAGTATTCTGCTGGTAGTTGTCTCTGACAAAGATACAGCTGCCTCTCAGTGGCCAAAAATGAGAGAGCTTCATATAAAATTTAATGTTTTTATACGCAGTGGAACTGAAATGTAAGTAAATGACTTTAAATTACAATCTGAAATCTGCAGATTAATTGGTTTTGAACTGTTTAAAGGAGGAATGTACACTATACAAATCTATTTATCCCTTGTTACTATGTAATGTATCCCTAGCACCACCATGGAATAACAGGTGTATTTACAGGGAACCATCAGAGCATTAAAAACAGGGTCTCTGTGTTCCAGGTGACCACCCAGTTGGAAGCAGCCAATAAGGCAGACCTGTGCTTTATCGCAGTTTACCCTGAACACCACTCCACTCTGGTGGAGCTGAAGCCTGCATTGGCTGGAAAGACATTAGTAGATGTTAGCAACAGTTTAAGAATCAACCAAAATGGTCCCTCCAATGCTGAGCTCCTGGCAGACTATTTTCCTGAGAGCTCTGTGGTTAAAGGGTTTAACACCATATCTGCCTGGACGCTGCAGATGGGCCCCCGAGATGGAGGCAGGCAGGTAGGAAACATCAAAAGGTCCAGTGGTGGTTTTCTTATTGACTGAAATATGTTTGGGAGTAAACGGTTTCTTTAATGTTTTTCCTGCAGGTTTTCCTGTGCAGCAACAGCCAGAAGGCCAAGAACACAGTGAAGGCAATCTGTCACAGAATGGGCTTCATCCCCATCGATATGGGCCTCCTTTCTTCTTCTCTGGAGATTGAAAATCTGCCACTCTATCTGTTTCCCTCCTGGCGCCTCCCTCTTCTCTGCACATTGTTTCTGTTCATCTTCTTTTACCTGTACAACTTCTTCCGGGATGTGTTGCAGCCTTACGTTATGGAGGGAAAGAAGGCCTTCTACAAAATGCCCATTGAAGTCGTTAACGTGACCCTTCCCTCCGTGGCCTTGGTGATGTTGGCGCTGGTGTACCTGGCTGGTGTGTTTGCTGCCATCCTCCAGCTGTGGTCGGGGACGAAGTACAACCGCTTCCCCTACTGGCTGGACCGCTGGCTGACATCGAGGAAGCAGTTGGGACTCTGTAGCTTCATGTGTGCGGTTCTGCATGCCGTTTACAGCCTTTGTCTTCCTCTGAGGAAGTCTGCCCACTTTAAACTAGTCAACATGGCCTACAAACAGGTGAGATGAAGAAGCATAGGAGCTCGATGTCTAGATTTTCAGGAAAAACTTGGAATTACACTGAAACACTTTTATCCAACCAGCTGTATTTGCATGTTCTGTAAAGTAGGCCTTTCTTCAGTAGAAATGTATGGAGCAAATGTATAATAAACTGTTAATTTGAAATGGGTTGCCTCTTAGAGAACTCTGATTATTTAAATTGGTTATAAACACTGTTGAGGAATCCTGTTTTCATTCCTGATGCAGCTTTTCTAATTTTTTCTGTTCTTTTTTCTGACATAACTGTTCATGAGGTCAAATGGTGCCATAGAATGTACTGCTTTAAGTTTACTTTGAATGACTTTAGTTCTGTATTCGGTGTCCAGGTAAAAGCGGGTGTGGACGACTCGTGGGTGGATGAGGAAGTGTGGAGGATGGAGCTGTACTTGTCTGTGGGCATCATGGCCCTCGGTCTGCTATGCCTGCTGGCTGTTACCTCTCTGCCCTCAGTGGCCAACACCATCAACTGGAGGGAGTTCAGCTTCATCCAGGTACTCACAGATATGTTTCATGTCACCCTTGTTTTTCTTTTCACTTACTGACCATGACGGAAGAGAACGATAGAAACAGACAGGCAGGTGTCCCCACAAAGACACTCTTAGCAAAGCTCTGGAAGTCCCACACATGTGAACACTGAGCTTTTCCACTCCTGCAGCTGCCCCAGATTCACAGCTAAACTTATCCTGTGACAAAGCCACCAAAGTGTTGTGACTCAGCATGCACACACTTCCTCTCTTCCTTTTCTCCCCTCCTCCTGGCCTGGGGTCTTCCAGGACTCAAAGTCAGCCTGTGCTGCGTTTGTTTCCCACTTTCATCACTCAGTAATCCGCTGGCCGTCAGATTAGTCATGTGCCGACAAGAGGAAGGGCACATTTGTGCTTGGTACATGTAGTCGCTGGGCAAAGCTGCAGGATAGTGTGCTTCTGCGCCTGCTGAATGCACTACTGAGAACCTTCCAATTGAACTACTCAACTTGAATAAATGGACAGTATAAATATCCTGTCAGGATTCCTGCTAAGCTTTTATTTTCAAACTAAGCAACAGAATCAAGCCATTTCCACAGGCTTTTGCTTGGATTCCTCAATTTAATAATTTCATTTAGCGTCGACTATTAGGCATGTAGTAGAAATTGTCAAAGATGTACACTGATGCTAAAAAGAAAGTACACCCTCTTTGAATTGTCAGGTTTTGCATATCAGGACATAATAAAAATGATCTGGTACCAGATTGTATAATTATTCAAAGTCCAACTTCAAGTGTGCAAACACACACCAGAGTCCACCTTGATTATTCAACTAACAAAATTTGAGCTGTTATCTCATGTTGTGAGACACCCCACACGGTAACTTGCACAAGCAAATTGGAAAAGCTGTGTGAAAAACCAAGTGCCCCCTGTGATTCAGTGGCATATAGGTAATAAATATATAATACATTTTCTGTCTGACTTTATCAGTTTCTCACATAGTTGTGGAGGAATTTTGGCCCAATCTTCTTTACAAC
The DNA here is from genome assembly GCA_036173005.1 of Crenichthys baileyi. Lineage (NCBI taxonomy): Eukaryota > Metazoa > Chordata > Actinopteri > Cyprinodontiformes > Goodeidae > Crenichthys > Crenichthys baileyi. The sequence goes on along the minus strand of JAHHUM010002890.1, from coordinate 402,919 downwards.
ATTGTTTGATTCTATTAAGATTTGCAAATAATTGTTTCTAAAGCTCCTCTAAGTTCCCACCACCGCATTTCCATCAAGTAATGTTTGGACTTTGGCTGAACCATTGCAACACCTTCTATTTCAGTCATTCTAATTTAGACTTGCTGCTGTATTTGACTTCATTCCGTTGCTGATAACCCAGTTTGGGCCAAGCTTCAGCTCTTTTTACCTATAACACTTTGGTATCCAGAGGAGGTGATGATCAACGTACTGACTGCAAGGTCCCCACGTAGCTATGAATCAAGGCTAAATCATCACACCTCCTCTCTACTGTGCTTCTCAGCTGGCATGAGGTGTTTGTGGTCCTGTACTATGTTTGGTTTTCTCTAAATTTTGCGCCATGCAGTCAACCTCTCTTTTTTGGTCTCATCTGTCCAAAGCACATTGTCACAGATGAAACTTTGCACACCTAAGTCAGCTGTCGTTTATGTTTTTACGGAGAAGACCATTTCTCCTTCAACTATTCCTAACAGGTCATACTTGTCCAGTTTTCTTCTAGTTGTGCATTTATGATCTTCACCATCTAACATGGCAACTAAAACCCTTAGGGTCTCAAATGGAGCACTGGGGTTGTTGAAGTTTCTCTGAGCATTGCATGGTCTAGCCTTTGGGTGAATTTGCTGGGATTTGCTGCTCCTGAAAAGATTGGCAGCTGGCTTAAACATTTTCCTCTTCTTTCTCTCTGTAGAATGATGGACTGTAAATTATTTGGCAATGGCCCTATAACCTTTGCCAGATTGACGGGCAGCAACAATTGCTTCCTTATGATAATAAAGGAAGCAAAAACCATAAATAGGGCCTCCAAATCAGCAAACTGTCCCACTTGTTGAGTATCGGTTAATCAGTGCATTTGATTAGCATCTGTTGGCTGCTTCTTTTCCGTCTTTAATCCTATGGAAGAGTCAAGGGTGTACTTAGTTCTTCACATAGGCGTTTCCATTTTAATTTCCACCTTCATTAACGCTTTAATTTAAAACCTGCAGAGTAAATATGTGGGGAAAACATTTCAAGTTCACAGGTAGTTTGGATAAAGTGGAATATTAAATGGAGCTCTTAACGATAAAATCTGAATGACGTTCTGTTCAACGCTGCTGCATCTTTCCAGTTTCACAGTATTAAATTATAATTTTCAGCACTGTTTTTATACCTCCTGCATAAAGATTGAAGTAACATAAAATGTCTGCTGAAAAATCATTGCATCTGTGAAGTAGAAATGCTCCAGTAGATTCCACAAAATAAACAACATTGGGTTTTTTAACCTTTGCTCTGTACCACAGACAGCCTTGGGGCGTTTTTGCTAGTTTGTGGACCCTGAAGGTCCAGTAAGCAACTCAGTCAGTCACAGTGACAGTGGAAAACACTAGTGGGGTCTCTTGAGGTCAGGAGTGGTGGGTCAGTGTGTGTCCTCAGGGTCTGCTGTGGCCTCTAACACAGTCAGCTAATGCTATGGACTTGCTGACTATCTGTCTGCCTCTTTAAAAAAATAAATATGTGACATATATTTTATGGAAGGCATGCAGTTAAGAGCATTTCCAGTTTTAGATTTGTATCATACAGTGCCTTGTAAAAGTGCTCATAACCATTTTTCACGTTTTGTCACATTACAGCCACAACTTCTATATGTTCTACTGGGATTTGATGTGAGAGACTAATCCTAGTTGCATACAATTGTGAACAGGAAGAAAAAGGATGCATGGTTTTAACAAACATCTGGAGAAGCTGGCAGGATCCTCATATATGAGTACTTAAAATACAAAACTAGCCTTCATTGAAGAGTGGCTAGAAGAAAGCCATTGTTGAGACAAAACCATTAGTGGTCCTGTTTGCAGTTTGCCACAAACATGGCAGAAGATGTTCTGGTCAGACCGAATTAGTACTCTTTTGCTGCATATCTCCATGAACACACCATCCCCATTGGGGCCTGGCGGTGGAAGTATCTTTCTGTGGGAATGCTTTCCTTCAACAAGATAAAAAACCTGTTGGAGGCTGCAAAAGGCCGTTGACTAAACATATAGCCAGAGCTACAAAGGCATGGTTTAGATCAGGTCCTGATCTAGATCCAGTCCTGGAGAGCAACTGTCCTGCAGCTTTTAGATGCACACCTGCTCTAACACACCTGAATCAAATGAATGGCTCATAACCAGGCCTCCGTGAAAGGTCATGACAGGGTGAGCAGGCAATTCAATCATTTGATTCAGGTGTGTTGCATCTGGGATGCATCTAAAGTTGAAGGACAGTAGGTTTCCAGGACTGGAGTTGGAAACCCCTGGTTCAGATCAATTTAGATCCATGTGTTAGAATGGTCCAGTCATAGTCCAGACCTAAATACAATTGACAATCTTTGACAGGATTGCAAAATCAAACTCAAAGATGCTCTCCATTCAGTCTGACTGAGCTTGAGTTTTTTTGCAAAGAAGCATGGGTAAAAGTATTTCCAGATGTGCAAAGCTTGCAGCGGTAATCACATCTAGAGGTGTTCCTAAACGGTATCACAATTACATATTTTTCTGTTATCATTCAGCCCTTGAATTTTTGTTTGTTTGATGTTTTGCAGTCTACGCTTGGTTACTGTGCCTTGTTCATGGCCACCGCCCATACGCTCCTCTACGGGTGGAATCGCGCCTTTGATCTTAGACAGTACCGCTTCAACATGCCCCCCACCTTCGTCCTGGTCCTGGTTCTCCCCTTCGTGGTCCTGCTGAGCCGTCTGGCTCTCTCTGTGCCCTGTGTGGCCGGGCGGCTCAGAAAGGTCCGCCGAGGCTGGGAGAGAAGCAGACACATCCGATTCACGCTGCCGGCTGAAGGCTGCCACAACGGGGTGGAGGACGTCAGTAATGTGTGAGAAATGCTGTTGCTCTAAGAAACAAGATGAACATCTACACAGAAAAGATAAAATATTTATACTATGCTGGAATCTGTTGAAGACTGCTGAGCTTCCTAGCTGGAGGATCCTGAGGGACATCCAACCAGGTAAACCTTAAGCACTATGCACTGTCAGAGATGACTGTTGCATTTATCTTTAATTTAATGTTTTCTCTGTTTAAAGTGTCGATCACAGTAAGGAACAGTATTAGCTCTTCAAGAAATGTTTGAACAGCAAACTAAGCTGCTGAAGCTCAGCAAACCAAAATTAGTTTCTATTTAAATCCAAAATGAGTAAACTTTTCACGTCAATATTTGTATTTTTAAACTGAAGCTTAAAGATTTGGATTTTGGTCTTGTTTTGTTTTGCAGTAAATTGGAAAAAAAAACTTACTGGCTACATCCATTTGTAGACCTCTGTAGTTACATTTATAAGGTCATCTTTTTTATATTCATTTTATTTTCCACTTTAAAAAAACGTCCTTTTTTAAGCAGCAACATATTTCAGTTTTTTGTTTTTTTTTCCTGAAGCTGCCTTCAAGACTCATTACTTTGACAGCATGTTCCACCAATACACACAATCAGACCAGTAATTACCAAAAGTAAACAGAATAAAACTGTTCCTAAATGCCTCATCAGATTCAGAATGTGAACTCTTTTTTCCGTTTGGGGTAGTTTGTAGTTCTGGTGTGGGGGAAAATATCAATGGGTGTGAATACTTTTACCCTTAAAATGCACCAATTTTTGTCTTGCACTGAGGTTATGTAAAAAACAAATTATAGAGTGATGTAGTGACAAACTTTATAATCGTCTTCTTGGAGCACCAGTTCACACTAACATATCCAGGTGCCATCTAGCTATGTCTAGTATAAAGAATCAGCAGTACAAACTTTTTTCTTGTGCTAATAATGGTTCATTCAACTCCAATCCTCTTTTCTATTTGTGTATAAAGAATTTGTTTTGTTGTATATTTTCTATTACTACTTTATTGTTATGATATGAAGTTTTGAATAGCCGTGCTGCCATTCTACTTTTATTTTGTTACCAGTAAATGAATGTAACATTTCTGAATAATGAATCCATAGAAACTGAATTAAAGTTTTCTACATGATGTCTGTGATGCTGTGTTTGTGTTCAAAATGAATGCAGATGAGAAGTTCACTGGGTTACACAGAATCTATTAAAATCATATAATAACCTTTGAACTAAGTCAAAGGTCAAATATATTCATAGACTCATTATTTAAGTCTTGCAATGAAATTACACTGAATTGAAATACTCTGATGATGCCATCTTGTGGTGATTTTCTGAACTGCATCGTCAGGAACACGTGACTGAAAGAATTTCGTTTGCGGATCCAAAAAAAAAAGTAAAATAATGACCAACAAACTCCGTGTTTGATTGTTGCTGAACTGAGGATCGTTAAGGTGGAAATGCTTGTTTTACATGGTTACTCGGGAAGTCCCACCCACTCATTTCCAGTTTACCACGCGTGACGTGATTGCACAAGGAGTTGAGCAAGCGCAGATTCAGTCCGAGGGTTCAGCAGCAGCTAAGGCTTTGTCTCATCATGGCTGTAAGTGCAGTCTTGTTTGAAACTAACTCTTTTATTTCGTACAAAGTAACCAAACAGATCAGCCTCAGTCTGATCTGAGCTGACTTTTCAACAATCAGATTGTTTTTGATTTCGACCGTTTCCGCTGAGCTACACACGTGTTGTCATTTCTAGTTCCTATGTCAGGTTTAATGCTCCGTTTATCTCATCTCTCCCAGGAAGCATTTGAGAAAGCAGCAGAGGAGGCGAAGGTCCTGAAACAGAGACCAGATCAGGGAGAACTGACTGCACTTTATGGTTTATATAAACAAGCCACTGTTGGGGACGTGAACACGGGTGAGTGTATGTAGAGGGGAAATTTCTCCACGTTTTGTATCCGTTGTTAGGGAAGGGTGGGGTTATAAATGATTTTGGTTTTAAAATGCAGGTCTGGCAAGTTGGGTTTCGTATAATGAACAATGCCTGGACTCTTTATACAACGTTTCGTATTCGATCAGATTCCCTTGAACAAAATGTCTTCACTTTAATCCTTCTGTAATCTCACATTTTAAATCAAAGTTCAAAGTACAAACTTCTACAGGTTCCGTTTCCTTTAATACAGTAAATGTCGCAAACCGCTTCAGCTGCACATTAATCCTTCAACTCTGTACAGCAGAGCCCTTGTGACCTACAAAAAGCAACACAATAATGCATGTTTAGTTGCAAAGGTCCAATGCAGTGATGCTTTGCAAAAATATTCATGCCTATTAATGTTTTCACTATGCAACCACAATCCACACAAATGGTGTGCATGCGTTTTCAGCCGCCCTGTGTCAATACCTCCGCCCCAATGTCAAATTGTTTTCAGCATCACAGATCCAAAGGCGGTGAAATTTCAGAGACCTAGGGAACATCCATTTCGTGACTGAATAGCTAGAATATAAGAACTACCGCTAAGACAGTCTTTATATTTTCATTTATAATTTATTCAACATAGTGTACCCAAACGCTACCTCAGCAGCACCAAAAGGGCCCAGCAGAGGGCGACTAATGCCCCCAAAATCCCCCAGACATTTTCAGTGAATGTAGAGTAAAATTCAAGGACATTCAGCGGTCATCTCCAGCCAAAGCAAACAAGTGTGCACTTTTGTTACATTTACTTGAATTTATTTAATTCCAGAAAGCATAAAATTAAGACCATTTATGTATGCATTACATGGCTAATAACGTTCAGATGTGGACTATTTTTGGACTGATAAGGTTTTGAAATCATGAGTTATTCCTGTTTTTGGCAAACTTCACAAGGAATCTGGAGGGTTTTTGTACAGAATATGGCAGAACAATTAAACCTCAGGTGTGCCACGCGCCTGTGTGCTCCAAGCCTGGATAAATGAGGAAGGTTGCTGGTCAAAAAGAGTAAGAATCCCCAGATCATACAGCCCAGATTAGCTTTAGTGAGTGTTAGAACCTTGGATATAGGGATTATGACTGGGGAGAGAACTGACGGGTATGATGGGTTGAAGGTAGGCTGATATACTGGAAGAGCAGAATACCAGTTAGATGGGAAGCAACCTTTGACTATGGTGTCGGAAGAAGACTGGAGTAGGAAGATTTGTAGTGTGAAGGCCTGCACCACACACATTTTAAATGTCTAACCAATCACAAAATAGTTGTAGGACACCACCCTGAAATGTTCTACCAAGCTGATGTGTCAAGAATAAGCTGCTAGGAAAGGGTGATGTAATTTTCTTCTTGCAGAACAAATTTCTCTGATTTTGCGGAGCATGTACAGACCTTAAGTTGGATGAAGTGGTATAGAGTCTTTCTGGGGGGTAGAAGGTGACAATTAGAGCCAAGCTAGGCAGACATGTAGGTAAAGGGATTAGAGGCTATGAGAATAGTCAAAATGTTTATTTTATTTTAAGTACACCTTGCTGCTACTTGGTTAGACTTCCCTTTGCCTTCAAAACTGCCTTAGTTCTCTGCTTTTGAAGAGTGTTGAGAAGATGGAAGAACATAGGAGAGAGGGGACAGATTGAGGAAAGTTGGTGAATCACAGAAAGAGGAAATGAGGGCAACTTTGAGGAGAATTAAGATAGAGGAAAGTAGGTCGACTTCCCAGATGAGTCAGTGTTCAAGAACCTGTATGGTGCCTCAGTGGTTTGTTTATTGTTTTTCCTGTTAATCATCCAAAGTTTTCTTTGCATCAAGTTCCAACCCCAGGTGAAGGTTTAGGGTTGATTTATCCTCAATACCACTATCTAGTAAAAAAAAACTCTAGTAAAAATGATTTTATAGACTTTGACTGTGTTGTGTGAGGATGCTGGAGGCTAAACAGCAAAAACAAAAAGCTAGGTTGGCTTTTGTAAAACCCTGTGATTGTTATTTTTATGTCCACAGAACGACCAGGGATGTTAGATTTTACAGGAAAAGCAAAATGGGACGCTTGGAACGCAAAGAAAGGTTAGAATCCTCAAGCTTTATTATAAATACCTTAACATAAATCATTGTAGGGATGAACAAAGACTTGTTGATGTAAATTTAAATTCTGAATGAATGTAAAGTTAAAAACTAAATCTACAAACCCACAAGAACAACATGCTTTCTGTGTTTCTCAACCAACAGGTCTGTCCAAAGAAGAAGCAATGGCGGCTTATGTTGAGTTGGTGGAAAAGCTAAAAGAGAAATATGGAATCTAGAGTCCTGCAGAAACAAAACAATAAACACATACAAAATAAATCAAAATGGCTCCTTTTGTTTTTGAAATAAATCATCGGGACAGAAGACAGTTTGAGGTTTATGCTCATAAAAAGCTTTAAGCAGTAAAACAAACTGCAGCTTTTCTCTGTTTCCTAGTTTTAATGTCTCTTACCTCAACTGTTGATGAAAAGGTTCACGTGCTTCACAACTTTTGCTTTCTGACCATTTCCTCCCACGCTTTTTATTTCTACCACTTAACTTTCCTCTAATATTGGTACAAGTCTCTGTGAACAGCCAGCTTCTTTAACAATGGACATTTAGAACATAGCACTCTGTTTAAGGAATCCAAAAAATATATACCTTTAACTATGTGCATTACTTAAATTCTTGTGTGTTCTAATTGATTGAGCTTCACTTGTAAACAGTATCTTGCTAAAGATTAAACCTAATATAATCTCTTCAAGCATTGTTAAGTATTTTTCCCTTTATAGACACCTAACTGCTCTTTGAATTATTCAGGCATAAAAAATCCATGCAGAAAGAAAAGTTTTTTTTAATCTGTACTTTTTTAGCAAGCAATCATTCATAATGATACAGTTTAGTCCTTAGTTGTGTATACTGAATATTTGGTAATGCTTCTTTCAGGTCCTTTGTCAGGTCTTTGGTTCTTTTTCCCTATTTCATTTTTTCTACTCTGTACAAAACGCATGACTCTTTGACAGAGACAGTAAAATGTGTCAGGAAAAAATACTGGGAAAAGATGTTTGCTTGGTCTTTCATTAGGGGAGCACCGATTGCATTTTTCTTGCCGATCACTTGTGTTTAAAAAGCCAGACCCACCGATTTTGATTTTGGCTGATACCGATTTTCTTTATACCTGACGCTGTCAGGTGTCATTAGGTCACACCACACCTTCAATGTTCCTATCTTATGTTGTCAACAGTTGTGAACTGCGCATGTGCAAACGTTTTCCTAGTGGGCGTCAGTCTGTCAGTCAGCCCTCTCTGACGGCAGAGCAAAAGGGGACAGTGGGTGATTTTCAGACCTTTTGTGGAGGTAGATAAGATCGGTTTCACATGAAAGTATCGGCAGATTACCCATCACCCAAAATTAGGGAAATCGGGGCTGATTGATCGGCCGGCCGATCAATATGTAATAGCTTTCATATTGTGAAATTGTAAGGGGAATCTATTAGATATGTGTTTGGAAATTTCTTCCAACATAAGATCTGGGACTAAAATAGGGGTCAAAATTGTACTGGACTGTTTCACACAGTTTGCAGATTATTTAAAACACAATTTCTGATTTGTGAAATCTTTATTTTAAATGTGAAAACAGAAATGACTATTTCAGAGCTTTTTGTTTGGCCTGTAGACACAATGTAGACTCAGCATGTAATTCAGAGACTTAAAGCTTCATGAACCCTTTATTTGTGAAACCAAAAAACATAGAAAACTGCTGTGTTCATAGACGTCATGTGAGCTGAATGTATTGTGGGGTATACACACACCTGCAATTTGGCCTTTGACCTGCAGCAGCTCTCTTTCTCCAGGTAACTTCTAATGGTTCTGCATGACTTTATTTTAATCCAAACAAACACTCCTTTCAACGGTTGATTAGATGTTTTATTCAAAACAAGGTGTGTTTTCACAACATTTTCTTTCTGCTGTTGGTCTTTTAGTTTATACGTAAGCTGCCGATAAATGTGAAACATTTCTTTCAAGGTGACATATGAAAAATCTTATATATACAATAGTCTGATTTTGTTACATTTGCAAATCAAAGTATCTACAGGTATTTACGGGTGACGTTTATGTGTAAAATATTGAATGTGAATCTGTCTTTTCAGTCCCTGGTGACCTCTAAAGTTGTGACCTACTGTTCATATAAGGGACTCAAAAATAACTTGATAATACTTCAAGAGCAACACTTGCCCAACTGGATCAAAGTTTTCTGATCACCCTTTTTAGATTGGATCGGGTTAATCTTTTTTTTCCCATTTGCTTTGTCTGATTTGTTCAAAGTACCTGCAATATTTAGTTTTTTCTTCCTCTTTGCACACTGTGGAGGTGCCATTAGCTTCACCCAGTAGATTTCATTTTTAGGACAGCTTTCTTTAACATTAGCAGTTTGGTGCCACAGTTGGTCCAAAGAAGGAACTTCTAGAAATCCAAAAGCCAGCACCAGCACTGACAGCCAAGCCAGTATCCTTAAAGCAACCTTTTGGACTGAACACAAACCAGACTATGTCACAAGACAATATAGATGAAGGCGAGAATTACATAAAAACTTGTTCCATAAGAATTAAACTGCCCAGGTCAAACCAAGTAAGCTGTTTGTTGTAGAGAGCGCTGCTTGGAAAAGTAAAGTAATTCCTCATTTGTATTGTTTTTGATAGATTATGAGACTGATGGGTTTTTAGCAGCCTAATATGGTGCTATAGCTGGTACACCACCAGGTACAAATGATCTGGCCTTAATCAGTCTCTAAAATGATCTAAATCAAACTACAAATGTACAAAACAACACTACAGTTTTCACCATGTAATTATTTCTTAAACAAAGATGAAGCTAAAATGGAAAAAGATTGTTTAAACTAAAGATACTCCTTCAATCCAATATATGTACAAAATAGTTAAAACACTAGAGTTTAAAGGAAGTATGCTTTCTCATCTATATGCTGTGTCAGAGAGTATTTTATTCATCTCAAAATGCTGGGTATTGCTTATAGTTCTATGTGATGTAGATTAAAAATGTTGTAAGACCTACCCTGGTCCAGTCAGGTAAGATTTTTTATTCAGCACACAAAGGCAAAAGAAAGTTATCCAATAAATGTTCACTTTCAATCAAATTTGGCTTGTATAAGATTTCAGCAAAAGTTCTCACACAGAGCTAGTTTCACATCTCCAGAGTATCTGTAGGGAATCCAGTGGTCGTAAGACTGCCTGGAGAAGAGGGCAGCAGGGAGACCTGTGTGTGAGGTGACCCAATTTGGCTGATAGAGCCGTGATGCTGACGACGCCGACTGGGAAGGTGCTGAGTGAGCTTCCATCTTTTCCATCTCCTCTTAAACTCCTGCTGCACCTAAAATATGCAACATCAAAGTTGCCCAGTTAGGTCCAAACTTCACAAGATTCACATTTTAGGATTTTATCTGACAGTTCAGATCTTACCTCTCCATTCATGAAGCAGTAGAGAACAGCAACCACAAAACCCTGGCAGATGTGGGATGAGAAGGATTGCAGTTTAGATGGATCAACGTCTTCTAAGACGACGCAGTTTAACAGTGCTGTGAAAAACTATTTTCCTCCAAACAGATTTGTTTTTTTTCCCCCTTTTGGTCACAGTAAAATGTTTCAGATCAGCATAAAAATGTTAATATTAGATAAAGATAACCTCAGTAAATACAAAAAGCAGCTTTCAAATGATTTAATTTATCAGTGCAAAACAGCTATTCAGAACATGGCCCAGTATGGAATAGTTCAACCCATGCCAGCAACAAATCCCAGAACCTTAGGGATGGCTTTTTGAATTGAATTGAATTTGGAACCTTTTTAAGACTGCTAGATGCGACTTTATTTCTCATTTGCTCCTACATTTCTTTAGATTGGGGCATGATATGCTGATTTTTAACTTTTTTAGCCTACTTCATGTTAACGGACAGGTTCTGTTTAGGTGATTTCTTAATTCTGCAGATCTGTCAGAAATGAGGCCTGGGTGAGGCTACCAAAGTTTACCTGTGTGGATGACAGCGCCAGCTCTGCAAACATCCAGATCTTAAATACAGAGCTGCTGACTTCGACAGGTAAGAAAACAAACAGAATGCAGTGCAGACCAAACAGAGCCACCAGGAAAAATGTGGATTTAATCAGCTTCCTGTTGAAGAAAAAAACATTTTTTTTCATTAATAGATTTCTCCAGGCTGAAGTTGTTATCTATACTTGTTGGTAGTTTTCCATCTCATATTGTGTTTGGAAAATTAAAGTTAATTTTTTTATGTCACAATGCAAAATACAAATTAAGCAATCAGGAACAATCTATGCTTCTTTCTCTTTTGCAACAACTTAAAACTCTGCTCTCCATTTACCTTGGAAGGTGGAACTCAGATCTAGGAATGGTGTCACACCCGAGTTAACCACATTCTGGCTGTGAGTCAGAAAACCTGCCAGATTTCAGCCTTTTTCTGCAGCTATCACCATTGTTTATGTTTAAAGGTAGCCATGTTTGATTATAAGATCAGGCCTTTTTTGTGGAACTTGAAAATCTTGACTTCCAAATACAAATTATATGCAGCAGTCCTTTCCCACCTCATTCTAAAAAGTATAAAATGAGTATTTTAGAGTTTGATTGTAAAAATTTAGGCTAATATATAGATTTCTGATACTTGTCAAAATGCGCAACTGTAGGAGATTTTAAAGAAGCTTGCCAACAAATACTTCATTATTACCCACATTTATTGCAGTGGAGAGACAAGCCAGAGCTTTGGCTGAGATAGCAACCAGTGTTTGAAAGTGATGAAACATTCAACTCTGGTTTACATCGGTTACATTCTATACCAGAAGTGAAATCACTCCAAGAAATCTTGTAACCATAACAGAGTATTTATAAAGAAAGCTATATTAATAGTTGGTTTCTCTTTTTCCACTGCCACGTTTGTCTAAACATGGACATGTGCGAACAATTTAGGATCTGTTTAAATTATATTTTCACTAAGTCTGGTGTCCATCTCTTTGGCAGAATCTGTTATAACCCTAGTTTTTTCAGTCAATAAACAGAAAGACCCTTGTTTCTGAAAGAGGTTATTGTAAATGAATGTTTTAGTTAATGTGTTATTACTGTGTTACAATACATACAAAGCAAAGAAATATACAGTTATTGGCTTGTGTTATTGACATTAGTTACCACAGTCCCTGACAGCAATAATTATTTAACTGCTGGTTTTCAAACTAGCAGCCGGAACAAAAATAGGTTGGTTTTGAGCCACCTTCCAGTTACTGAGGTAAAAGTAAGGAGCAATACACCATGGTCTCAAAATTTTACTGTCATATAAATTAAAATTGCAATGCAATAATACTAAATAGTGTGAAAACAACTCACATGTACTGACTAAATTCACTCCGGTGTGCATCTGGCATTCTGAGTTTGCTGATCAGTATTCTCAAAATACCCAAGAAAAAGGAGAGATTCACCTAAAATAAGTAGAACAATAGAAAACATTTATATTATTTGAAAAGTTCAAATTTAAACGCTCTGATTGGTTTGACATCCGTCTTTTAGGATAGGTGAGAAGAATCATACAGCTTTGAGGCTTGTATACTTAATATATATTTGCATTATATATACATTAGCATTAGCTAACATTACTGTCCTTATGCTAAGCTAAGCAAACTAGCCATTGGTGTTAGCATTTCAATTAACATAGCTATTAGTGTGATGCAATTTACATCAAAATAAGCAATTTTGTTTCACGAGATATGCAAAAAATATCTTCGAATAATGTTTTGCAAAAAGGGACAAATGTTTTACACATATGGTGAGAAGAACTGGCACTCGTAGTATCCACCAAATCCATTCATGTCTCCTGGTTTCCCAACATCTGTGGCCGGGAAAGAAGAAAGAAATAATTATAATTTCTGTCATTTAACAATCTCAATGAGTGAATGATTGATGAATATGTTTAGCTCCTTACCCTTCATCTTCATAAAAATACTTAGCACATCCCCAGCAGACAATAATAATAAATGGTGCACCTGTAAGATATTTAGAAACGTAATATTCAGACAGTATTGAGCTTTAACCATGAGTTTACTGGTGAAGCAACATCAAAACTGTGAGATGCAATATATCGCAGTACCCCAGCTGAGGAGGATGTACCAGGCGACGTGTTTCTTCAGGGAGAAGAAGGATCGGCTCACCAGGGTGAACAGGAAGTGACCCTCCACCAACAGCCAGCTGTAGTTGGCAAGGATGGAGTAGTTGGAGAACATCAAGACAATCTTACAAGCCACCTGCAGACATCGTTACAGGAGAGAAAGTCTCATTTCAGTGGCAAGAAATTCTTCATATATTTTTTATTTGAAGTTTCTTATTTGGAATGAATGGTTTTCACCCTTACTGGGTAGCTGTCGCAGTGGTAGAACTCTTCATTTGTAAAAAGGAGACTGTCCCTGATAAAGATGAACATGGCTCTCAGGATGAAGGAGATAAACAACTGGATGTGAATGTGATTCCTGGTACAGTGCAGCTTCCTGAAGAATATATTAATTCTGCTTTAGAGGCAGGTTCAGCTGTGCTTCACTCAGTGACATGCTAACAGGGCAAAGGTGAGGCATTGTAGGGTTTTACAGAGTGGTCTGTGGTTAAAGGAAGGACAAAAAAAAGGAAATATTTCTCACCTAAACAGGCTGAAGATGGCGATAGCGATGGTAAGAGTGATAAGAGAGAGTGTGTATCCAATGGTGTACATGGTCTTCACATAGGAGAAATACAGATGGGAGTCTGGGGGCTGAGAAGAGAAATTCGTTACATTTGTTGGTAATTCATTATGATATTAAAAAAATGTATCTATATGTGTCAAGCATATGACAAAGTTACTTAATTTTTTAAGCTATCTACAAATTTGTATTAATATTTCATTACTTGCTGTTTCCCCAAATATAATGTGAATTACAAACCAGTCTCATTTAGCCACTCAAGCCAAATTGGTAAACAAGAGAACAAAATAACATGCCATTCAGTAATGTCCATCAAAGATAACCTGAGAAGGTTCTCCTTCCCAGGAATGGCCTACAGCAAGATTGCATCAATGATTTATTGAGGATGTCACAAAGGAGTCTCTGTGGAAGGTGTATACTGTTACATCTGGTGTAAAACAGCAGATTTCATAAAAAAGAACATATTACCAACAAACTTGGTGGTGCTTTAATTTATGGAACCATGACCTCTCCTCTCTAGCAGAAAACCTTCAAGAATTTCAAGCCATCAGTTTGTGACCTAAAGCTCAATAACAATTGGGTTGTAAAGCAGGACAATGATCCAAAGTACAGCAACAAGTCCATCACTGAAAGGCTGAAAAAGATTAATGTTTAGGAGTGGCCTAGTCAAAGTCTGAACTTAAATGTGGTTAAGAATCTCTGCATGGCCTTAAACTAGCTCTTCATCCTCAAAACCCTGGCTGAATTAGAACAATTCTGCAAAGAAGAGTAGGTCAAGACTCCTCCACAGTGATGTAAAAGACTCATTCCTAGTTATTACAAATGCTTTTTGGCAGTCCCCTTTAAGGATTACGCAACCAGTTATTAGGTGTATGGTGTGATAACTTTTTCACATAGAGCCAGGTTGGTTTAGAGCTTTTCTTCCTTAATAAATAAAATCATCATTTAAAAACTGTTTTCTGTTTACTCCGATTATCTGTGATACTGACAATAATATGATGATCTGAAAAATTTAATTGTAACAAGCAAAAACATAAGAAATCTGCAATGGGGCGAATACTTATTCATTGCACTGCATTTACAGTCAGGGCATATTTTAAAAGTTTAAAACAACCAGATCTGTGACAAAAGAGGACCCAGGTTTGACTTGCCACCATGGACAGTGAAGATAAGAGAGGTTAAAAACATATCCATCGCTCACTGCAAAGCACATTTTTAATGTGAAACTATGTGAATGCTATTACAAAAAATTTTATTTTAAAGTTTCTTCCAGGGGGGAAATATGTATGGAGGATTCTGTAGATATTTTATTATTATTTTGCAAAACTGGCTAACCTTGACCTTTACCAGCTGATATGCCTACCAGCAGGTTTGTAGATGTTACTGTGTTTCTTTTTCTACTTTCTGGAAAACTATTTTCAGTCTCGAAGACGGCAGCTGCAGCCATTACAAGGACTAGACTATCACAGAGCTACACTGACTGTGCCTTCCAAAATTATTCTTACCATTTAATTTGATAGACCAACCTTTTTTTTTTTTAATAAATACACATCTAAGTAAGTGTGTAGCCGATTGCCTTGTAGTTACCTAATGAATAAATGGGTTCCATCTGCATATAATTTAATGTCTGAATTAATCTGTAAAAACTGCCTACCTCTCCCAGAAAGTGGAGCGACTCATTGAAAGTGTAGCCACACGCATCCTCGTATGGAATGAGAAGGTCTGTCCATCCATCGGTGGTGCAGTTGCGATACACTTTACCTGCAAAATACAAATTAAATCACTGCTTCCTCTCTTCCCTTGACTGTAAAAAAGGGGGTCTGCAGAAATATATGCATAAAAGGGATGACTGACAAAATGTCAGTGGTGCACACAACTTCTTTATTTAGAATAATGAACCTAAGTTAAGTTCATTATAATAAATTTTGATAGGTTAAGAGCGACAGACATTAATAAATCATTTTATCGCACTTCCTGTTTAGATAATTTATTATCCTTATCTTTTAACACGCAGAACTCCTACATGTTACCCAGTCGTTTGTATACACAAGCTTCACATAGCTGTTTGGATAGAGATTCTAAGAAGAAGAAGTCTCACTCCCCTCAGAAGACAAATGAGTTTTTCAGGGAAATAATTAACCAGTGTGATTTGGTGCAGATAATGGGTTATAGTGTTTAAATGTGCGTCATCATGCTTGCATCTCACCTTCTGAATTAAAGAAATCTGGGCATGGTTGAGAGATGGTTTCCTCCAGAGAGGCGGGTGGCCAGCAGTGCAAGTCGTCCCACATCCCCTTACAATGCACACTGCTGTTTACTAAACAAATAAAACAAGAACGACAGGTTTATGTTTATTTGCTGCGAGAGGCAAAGCGACATGTATGAAAAATTGATAGGTGAAAAAAAAAGACATGGTTTAATGGTCTAAATTATTTCAGGATAAATATTGGAGTGCATGTATTTATATCACCACTAGCTGTCACTAAAACATAACGATATGTCTGTAAAGACCCAATTGTAAACATTTTACTCGTTTCAGTGATATGTAAAATGCAAATCTGTAAAAATAAGTCCTTTCTGTCAAAAAAATTGCACACTTGTTAAAAATTATTAAAATTTAAAAAAAGCAAAAAACTATGAACGTACCTTTTGCTTTTTGTTCCACGAACAGTATTAGATCTTTCATACACTTTTCTTCATCCTTAACAAGATTAACGTGAGGATAGCAACCAGATGATGATCTACCCTGTAAAATAAAATACTATTGCATTTTTTATTCTCATGGATTTAAATCAAGCAGGTGTCCTTTTCTTTACCTGGTGTAAAAGCAGCACCCCAATCAGTCCAACTTTCTTCATGATGTTCCCTTTTCCCCCGAGGAAACCCATCTACGCCCAAACTCCAAGCTGCATGGCTGATCTGAGTAAAAAACGACATCCCTGCTGTTATGCAGCTGATATATGAGCCCTTAAAATCAAACATATTAGTTAACTGTGCAGGCCAAACTTAGAAAGCTAACTTAACAGTAATCCCATTGAGTTTCAAAATAAAATGATGATGTAGAGAAATGCACGCCATAACTTACTGTTCTTATAAAATATAAATATTCAAAATACCCTTTAGTTTATCTTTTAGTATGCTTTTTTAATTTACTTTCATGAAAACACCCAAAAAGCACATGTGTGCGAATGTTTTGACTCTTATTTTGAAACATAAACAACAGATTTCCGGTGTGAGTTTCGGTTCACTGACGAAATTTAACGGGGCCCGCTTGCTCCTCTCCTCGCGCTCTAACTTCTTTCCCGCCCCTTCCTCGTCACCATGGTAACGCAGGCGTCCGGTCAGTTCTGTTTACAAACAGCGAGAGGTGTCTAAGTGTTTAGACGTCACAGCTCCGGTAGGACTGTTCATGGAATATGACCGTTGGCTTTATAGGGGCAACAATTTGTGTTTAATTTAAGTACGTCATGAAATTATAAATTAAAACGCTGTACGTTTTCTGCTCGAAATTTTGACTTTATGTGACTTGTTTACGTTAACGCGAGTTTCAGTAAGATAATTAGCTAAATTTGTTGTAGCCAAACTCCACGTTTATGTTAATTATTTTGACTCTGACACGTGACGGGGTACCTATGCAGTCTGGAAAAGTTTGGATCTAGAGCTGAATAATTATGGAAACGAAAAAAATATGAAAAATGTGTGTATTAATAGACTTTTTCTCTGTTGTCTAAATTGTATACTTTCCATTCATTCACCAATCGGTACATTCCTTCCTTACTTCCTCTTTCTTCCTCCCTTCCCTATATTCCTCCCTCCTTCCTTCCTTTTGTTTCTGTCTTGCTGCTTCCTTCTCCCCTTCGTTTATTCCTGGATTTACCACCTTTGTTATTTCTCTACATACAACAGTCTCCTCGACTCCCCTCCAGCCTTCTGCCATCTCTCTCATGAGGAGCCAGAGCTGACCTTTTGCCAGGATGGAGGTGGCCCCGTCTGGCCCGCAGACGCTCTCGGAGGCCCACAGGAGAGGGACGCCTCTGCCCCTGAGCCAGCTGGTGGAGGAAACCAGGAGCAGAGCCAGCATCCCGAATCATTTGCTGGAATCAAGTACATGCATTAACCAGTTCTTCCGTCTCTCTGAAGAGATTCAGTCATAAACAAAACTAGAAACTCCATATTTAAATTTACAGTTTATTTGTGACATTCAGCTGCTTTAATTCTGTTTGATTTTGTGCAGACTTGAATTTTTTGAAGTGTCTTCATGTTCACTTTTAGAGATCTATGCCAAACTGAAAAGCAACAGTCAGATCCAAGCTGAGCCCTTGGAGCTGCACTTCAGCAGCTTTGAGCTTGGGAAGAATTACACCAAGATCCTGGTGAGGATAATACTGGTTTGGCTACAGTGCCTTGCAGAAGTATTTATTACCCTTGAACAGTTTTACATTTTGTCACACTACAAACCCAAGCTGTATTAAATTTTATGTGGAAGAACAATTATAAAGTTGTGGCAAAGTTTAAAACAGTGTTAGGTTATAAAACAATATCTCTAGCATCGATCATCTCCCATAGATCAATCCATCATCTGAAAATTTTAAGAGAATGGCACAAATGTAAATCTCTATCGACCTGAATTGACAGGCCAGACATGAAGAGATCAATCAGAGATGCAGCAAAGAGGTCCATGGTAACTCTGGAGGAGGTGCAGAAATCCAGAGCTTCGGTTGGGGAATCATTTAACAGGGCAGCTATGTTGTTGACCACAAAGTTGGAGCAGTCTTGTTTTCAGAAATGCTTTTCTGTTAAATGTAGCATTTTTCTGAGATATATTTGGATAAGATTGATCACTGAAATTCTGAGAACGTAAAAACTTTATCATTAAACCAGGACATTGGCTTTGACATACAAAGAAGGCTGCAAAGTAGCAGTCCTATTATCCCATTTCTACCTGGAGGAAATTTCTTTTCAGTGAATAGGGACTGATTTAAAACCCAGTATGTGTTAAAGATGTTACTGAAACTCATATGGCTTCCTCAAATGCTCATGATTTGATGAAAGCACTTTTCCCCCTCTTTTCCTCCAGCAGAAACTAATCAACATCTCATCTGAAGCAATAAATATTCATATAATTCCAACCCTAACAAAGTACTTCCAGACAACTTACACCAAAAAGGTATTTATTGACCTGAATCTAAAGTCTACCGCTCTACTCATCCATGAATGCAATCAGCGTTGATGCTCGCCTCTGTGTTTCTGCTAAGTGTCGGCTCATCCCCGGCCTCGCCTACACCCTGAAGGTTGCGTTCTGCCCGGAGGAGTGGCGCTACTTCTACGACTGCATCCGTGTTCACTGCAAGGTTAGCTTCCACGTGTTTTCAGTCCATTATGGTCACTTTGCTTCTGTTAATTGTGTTGTTTGTTTTGCACCCTAATTGGTTCTGAGTCTCAAAGATGGTTTCACATTTGTGCTAAAAGCCGGTTAATAAACTCTTGTCTTATTTAATTTAATTCAGTTTATTCATATAATGCCAGTTCACAACACATGTTGCCTCAAGGCACTTTACAAAAAAAGTCAATTCAATCGAATCATACAGAAACATTCAAACAAGTCAAGTGGATACAAACTGTATACATATTTGCATTTATAATTCAAATTGGTTAAAAAGTTTTCTGTCTTGGGAAACTCAGCAGATTGCATCGAGTCGCTGACTTGCAGCATTTGCTCCTCCTGGATGAGCATGTAGCGACCGTCAATGCATTGATTTATTGACTTTTCAGCAATCCCTCATACTGAGCATGCATGTAGCGACAGTGGAAAGGAAAACACCCCTTTAACACCAGAATCTGGCTCAGTGTGAACGTCCATGACCGATCGTGGGTTTGAGAAGATAGAAGAAAAAAAACATTTACTCTCCAGAGTTCAGCAAACATTTGGCCTCCTAGCAGGAGCAATTTCTGGCTGTTTCTACCTATTTTTTTGGATGACACAGCCCACTGTTTTACCTCAATACATTTCTCATGATATCTCCCTGCCTTGTTCATCCCATCCACCTACATTCCTTTAAGGGTGAAGAGAACCTGTTAATTCCAGTTCATGCTTACCCTGTCATTGATGACCTGCACATCCCCCCTCACATCGACCTGGCAGCCGTTCCGCTCGGACAAAGGTGTGTGTGGAGATCCGTGGTGGGGAGTGTGCTGACCTTCCATCTGCCCAGGCTTTTACCTGTCTCTTTGTATTCTTCAGTACAGCTGTCCTTGCTTCCATTCACCCATTGGTGTCCCTTCATAGATGAATAAAATCTGTTTTCTTCTTTCTTCCCTTCCCTGTCTCCAGTGTTCATCGAGTAATTCCCCTGAGATGCAGCTGTCCAATTGACTTTGAGTTTCAGGTGTACGTTATTCAGCCACACGAGGCCTTCTCCATCCACCCCCTCACAGGTAAAGATGTCTAAAATAATTTAATTTCACATCAAAAATGAGAAAAGAAAGAATAAAAGATACTTGTATAATACATGCATGTTTTATTGACTTCTTTTGACCTCTTACGGAACACCTTTACTAAAAAGGTTTTTAAAAGAAAGCATGTTGGTACACTGGGTATTTACAGTGCTTTGCTAATGTATTCATACACCTTTTTTTTTTTTTTTACATTTTCTTGAGTTAAAACCACAAGCTTCAATGTATTTAGTTGAGATTTTATGTGAAATGGAAGGTAAATGATGTGTCGCTATTCAGCCACCCTTGAGTTAAAACCTTGTAGAACCGCCTTTTGTTGCAATCACTGCTGCAAGTATTTTGGGGTTTGTTTCTACCAGCTTTGCACATCCAAAGACAAACATTTTTGTCCAGTATTTTTTGCAAAATGGCTCTAGCTCAGTCAGATTGGGTGAAGAGGTCATCCTCTATCCCAGTCTCAAGGCTTTTCCAATCTCTAACAGGCTTTCGTCCAGGATTGCCCTGTATTTAGCTCCATCCATCTTCCCGTCTTTGCTGAAGAAGACGGGAAGATGGTCTCCATGGCATGATGAGGCCAAAAACATGTTTCACAGTGTGGTTAATGTTGATAAATCATCAAAATACCAGTGGAAACATGCAAATGATGCTTAATAATTATAGTTTGATCATCAATTATTCCATTGATCATTGAGAAGAATATTTTATTTCAAAATTGATTCTCAATTTATATTGTTTTATTCTGTTTTGAGAGATGCCTGTCTTCTTCTTGGTTAAAGGACAATAATTCAATCTACATCTGCCAGGGGTATGAATAATTTGTTATGGATTTACAGCTCCTCCAGAGTTACCATGGGCCTCCTGGCAGCTTGTCTAATTAACACACTCTTTGCCCAGCCTGTCACTTTAGGTGGACATCTGGGTCTTGGTAGTTTCACAGTTGTGCCGTACCTTTTCCATTTTCGGATGGAGGATTAAACAGTTCTCTGTGAGACGTACAAAGCTTAGCATTTAGATTTAAAGCCTACCATAACTTTCTCCCTGACCTGTCTGCCGTGTTTTCATGATGCTGTTTGTTCACTGATGTTCTCTAACAAACCTCAGAGGTTCACAGAACAGCTGGAGGCCATTTCTTAAGGCAACCGGGTCCAATAGATTTTTCTCTGGGGTATCACAGTAAAGGGGATTAACTCAATGCACATCACACTTTTATTTGTAAAAAAAAAATGTAATCATTTTTCTTGCACTTCACAGTTATGCATCGTCTTGTGCTGGTCTATTATAAAAGCAATCCTAGTAAAACGCATTGGAGTTTGTGGTTATAGCGTGACCAGAGGTCAGGGGGTCTGAACACTAATGAAAATATTTTTTTTAACTTTGACTCACTTTTTGCCCTCCAAATTTAGAATCCACCCACTAGACGAAGCAAATGTGCTTTGCTTTCCCCAATCTTCAGAACAATGTGTTGTGTATTATATAAGTCTTTGCAGGACTTGAAGGGTCCCTCTAGTTTCCACACACTGGCACACAGCAGCATTCGTGGTCTGGAAAGCATCACAACAGATGGCGGGAAAGCACTTGGGAACCAGATTACAGCTGGCTTAATTGTTGGAATGAGAAGAAGAGAGATATAAATGAGTTTCTGGTTTTCTGGACGTGCCGCTATGCGCTTCCTCCTTTCTGCTTAAACAAATAACAGCATCGCATGAAAACACACAATCACCAGAGCAGTTGCAGTTTGACTTTACGGTTCTGTTTCCCACTCATCCTTCCTCTATGCCCTAAGCAGACAGAAGACTGTGGGAGATGTCTTGTGGATGAGTAAGTTTAAGGTGCCACCTTTTATTTACTTGAGAGGACATCGTGAAAAAATAGTTAAAGCGGAAAAAGTTGAAAGATAAAAATAGAAGAGATGAAGAAAACGTGAAGGTGATTAACATCATTCACATTTCAAGGCAGAAGCAAGGAAATGTTGCAAATATTAAAAGTCAGCTAGATTTTATAAACTATGAATTTAATAAAACGAGAACAATTAATATTTGAAATAACTGACAAATTGGTCAATGAAAACCTGTTTCTTATTTTCATTTTGTAACCAATTTACCACCCTCTTCAATTAATTTAGATTTTCCTATTTATATCATTTTCTTTTTCTTTATCCCTGCTTTATCATTTTAACAGTTGCTCTTAATGAATCTTAGGGAGGTAAAATGATAAAACTTTGAAGCAAGAATCTCTCTGCATCATCTTCTAAACCATCACCAACATTTTTCTATTTACGAAACGCAGAATGATACAAAAGAAGATATTTTAGAGATTTTACGTGCAGTAATGCTTGTAAACAGTTTGGGATGCACAAATGATGATGTCTATACTTTGAAAGCCTCTGATTCGGTTATTTCACAACAATTAAGTCAATTGTGGCATTCTAATGGATGTATTTTAAGGCAAACCTCAAATACTGCTTCCTTTGGTGGAAACATCAGAAGAAATCAACCAAGGTAAAAGGAAGAGAATTAGTCTTACTAATCTTGGAGACAATTTCTAGATGCTGTCATGGCCTTTTTGTTTCCAAACCAAAATAATTCCAAGAAAAAAGCCGTGGGTGACAACAGGTGGTTTATTTCCTTGAAAGCACTTCTGACTTGATTGTTTGAAAAATATGTTCTTTATTTCTTGCAAAAAATAATAGCAAAAAAATTCTTTCAACTTAGATGTAAATGAAAGTTAACTTAATCTTATCTTACAAGGTCAAAAAAGTGGTCTGAAAAATCATTGCAGTAAACCTCCTGTCGACACACCAGACATTTGACAAACAAAAGGACCTTCACCACGCCCCACCCTGGTGTGTTATTAATCCCTTAAATTAATGGGAAGTAATCATAATAATTCCAAACAATCTGAAGAATTTTCTAACCACCTAAAAACAAAAATAAAGCTTGTGATTTACAAAAATTCAACATAAATGGCCACAACAGATGCCTAATTGTGCCACATCCATCTGTTCAAACATTTACATACAAGTATAAACATATTGTTTGGCACAAAACAATCTTTGAATTAATACATTTGTAGCCATAATAAAACTGTTGCCGTACAGACGTTACTATTGTGGCTACTACAATAGGCTTAAATCAAAGGCAACTGGACTTCAACTCACACTAATGACCCAGGGTAAGTATGGCTGGATTGTTGATTTTCATCTACTTGGAATGCTCCTAGGAAGATGGGTCTCCATGTACCTAAAAACAGCAGCTTCCAACTCCAGGTTGCTCAACTGTGAGCCTCCAGAATTGATAGAGACTGGATAGATGTAAAAGGTTTTTTTACATCTCGTCGATTTAAACCTGTTGTAGTTGTCATGACCCAGGTGATTGAGACATACCATTTTGACTGAACATTTTCTTACTATTTTATCTTTAGCTACCATCATTTGTCATTGAATTTATTTTGAGCTAACTACCAATCAGATTCAGGCTATATGCTAACTAGTTTCTGTTGACTGAAAACGCTAGCACGTAATATTTAGCTATATCAGTCATCATTGGTCTTGGTTTGCATGTGATGCGTCTGAGCTTAAAAAAGTCAGAGTCAATCTTCCTTTCCAGGTGTGATACCAGCCAATGGAGAAGCAAAGATCACTGTGACGTTCTGTCCTCTCCAGTATGAGACGTCTCAGTTCACCTTCCAGCTGGTTGTCTCACAGTTCAACACCAAACCCTACCTGTGCACCATCAACGCGAGCTCAACTCCTCATTTAGCACTCGGGTAAAAGACCTCGTGACATTATGTTATTGATAGTAAAATGTTATTTTGTATTTTATGAGTAAAATACCAGTAGTGTAGGTGGAGTCTGGACATTTTGGTAAAGAGTATGAAAAAAACCTGAAAAAACCTTTTTTCAGATTTTATTCTCTATCATCCATCCATCCATCCATTAAACAGAGCGTAGTAAAGTCTAGGATTTTCACCAAAATGATGTAGGAACCTTGGTGCATACAGCACAGATGATGTCGCCCTATACCTAAAGATCAGAAAAACAAGTTGTTTTATGATTGTTGGACATGTAACACTGAGAACACACTGAGTGTGTGTGTGTGTGTGTGAACTCAGTTCTTCTGCATTTGGTTGGTTTTCAGGTGTATTCGATGTCCCACATAAATAGTTAAAATAATTTCTTACTTTTCTGTCGTTCTCATAAAATAAAAATGTTCCAAGGTTTTTGGAGCAAGTTTGGGGTGGAAACATGCCTGCAACTGGATTCTCCTCAAATGGCTTTGTGTGCTAATTAGAGCATCCCATTTAGTTTTCCTGCTAGCATAAAAATCTAATGTTTAATTTTGCTCCCATGAGAATGATAGTGCCATCCATCACGCAGCAGTAGCATCTTCAGCTGCACTGTCTGCTGTTATCTCCACCAAAAGTTAATAATTCATGGGGGAAAAAAAACTTGGTAGCTGCTGCAGTGATATCGGAATAGATAATGCTTCTTAATGGATGTTTAGCATATAAAACACTCTCTCTCTGTTTGTTGTTTCCCACAGTGAAACCAAATGATAGATAAGATATGTGCATGTGAAATACTGAAAAGAAAACCTAGACCTCTAGACTGAATCAGTGTTTGATTGTGCTTATTTGGTGTCTCCCATGAATGACTTATCTGACATGGATAAAGGATGTTTTTACAACTAGCTAAAGATTATCCATATATATATTTTAATCACCGTTCTTCAGTTCTGTATTTTCCATTAATATGATCAGTCTATGCTGTCTTCTATAGACACTGTAAAAAATATGTGATCAATTCAGGGAGGTTGTTACATAACCACAAAAAATGTGAGGGGACTGATACAGAAAATATGTGACAGGTGACCTCATTGCACAGCCTCTCTGCCACCCCCAGACTCCCTCCACTGTCCATGCAGTATATCACCAGATTAACAGCCCTGATGTAGGTTCATTCCTATTCTGGCCTGAAAATTAATCTTGGAAGGACTCAAGCGGCGAAAACTGCCACCTCCCACTATTACTCAAACTGTTATTTAAAATGTGGTTTATTATATTCATTGATGCTGTTCATATAAAAAAAAAAAAAAGTTAAACAGTTCAGAGAGAATCAGGTAATGATCAGTGTTTTTAAGTACCAGCCTATTTAGTTTAGCCTGAGAGGTTCAATGAGATTCTTTGATGACTTATAATCAGCTTTTTCCTTGTCAGTTTAGCTCAGCTGCCCAGCTTATACAAATTCAGACATGCAGAGAGAATAAAAACTTTGCAGGATGAAAGCAAAATAGTCTGTTTCCAGAAGTTAAGCCAGTTTCCCGTAACCCATGTAGAGGACACAGGTAAAAAAGGGAAGAAGCTTGCTCTGACCAGATGAGACCAACATCGAAATGGCAAAATGCCATGTGTTTCAGAACATTAATTCTGCACCTTACACTAAACACAATGGTGGCTGCATCATGCTGTGGGAATGCTTTTCTTCAGCAGTGATGGAAACTGAACATGGATGGAGCTAAATCAAGTTTTTGGCTGTTGCTTGCCTTGTTCATTTTCACTCTTTACTTAAACTTTTCAACTCCTGCTTTGATTTTTTTATTTTAAATGTTTTTTTTTTAATTTATTCTCAATGACAGCCAGTTGGACAGAAAACCAGATGACAGACTTGCTACCCCTGCAGAATACAGAGGACGTCCACCTCCTTCTCAACGACCTCCTGGACGTAAAAGCAGGCAGAGTTCGATCAAGGAGGCTGACAAATTAAAGGTGCTTAACTGTTCAATAAAAAGTGGAACAGATTTATTTATCTCACAGCAGAGTTCAAGAACAGATACGTTTTTTACTCCAAATTTATTTATTTTTCCATCATTTTTTAGTTTTATGAAGTACAGATTTCTTTAGCTTTGAAAAGACTTGTAATTTTTTTTTTTTGTTCATCAAAATAACACTTTCCACCATCTTTCCTTTTCAGGTGGTTGTTAAGCATGGGCCACCACCTTCAGTGGATGTCTGTATGCCTGCAGGGGTGGCAAAGATGCTTATAAAAGACATCAATAAACTCAATTCAACAGATCTAAAGAAAGGTAGCTGCAACCCCAACGATTTCACTCCTCAAGCTGACATGGCAGCGACCCTTTAAACAATTGCTCTGTCTCTTCTAACTCAGTTTACTTCCATTAAACTGTAAACAATATCTCCTGATTTTATTTCCTTGACGCCCACTCCACTTAGCCTTGTCCTGCGGCAGTATGAAAGGAAAGCAAAGCAGGACGATGAAAGAGGCTCTCTTCATGAAAAAGGTTCAACAAGCTGCAGGGGAGGAACAAGCAAACCATCTCAGATGGTAGGAAAAACTCAAAAACAGCATTTTATCTTAAATTCTCAGTGACGGTTAGCTGGGTTTCTGTTGTACTTCTTAATGGACTTCAACACAATCTTCAGCATGTCTGCATGTTTAGATGCAAATGAAGTGGAATTAAAAAAAGATGAAAATCATGTTTCCATTGTTTACAGAAAGACATATTCTTGTTGTGACCACTAAAGAGCACAGTATGTTTATCGTGGAGAAACATACACAAAAAACACGCACAAATATGGAAATTAGATGTAATAATGATGGGGCAGAAATTATGTCTATGTATACTACCGTTATTTTTGAAGAAATGAAATGGTTTCATTAAAATGCAGCCAATTTGAGGTCTCATAAGTCTGATTTGCTCTACATTTGCACATTTCTCTACAATGGTGTATTTTGTTGAAATTTTTATTCTTCATGTGGTAATTTTTGTGCGCTGCACCCAGGCAAGTTCATCCAGGTATGGAGCTGGTGTCGGAGCAAAGGCAGCGGCAGATACTAGAGGAAAGAGAGATGGCTCTGCATGAATACATGGTGAGATTCAGCAGTAAGTGAGGAGACAGAAAAACACTGTAAACTGTTTGGGAGGAAGGAAAAACAGACATATTTTGTCAAGTTATTTCTACAAGCTTTAATTTACTCATAGAGGTTTTATGTGATAGAGCAACACAAAGTAGTGGAGAAGTGGAAGTAAAGTGATACATAGATTTCAAAATATTCTGAGAACATACATTTTCAAGTCTGATTTTTAATTAGATTAGGTCTGGACTTTAACTGGGCCATTCTAGCTCATAATACCTTGCCATACCATACCATACCATAGTAGCTTGCTCTAAACCATTCCATTATAGCTATGGGTGCATATCTAGGGTCATTGTCCTGCTAAAGGTAAACCTCTGCCCCACTTTTTAGATTTGTAACCCCCCATCAAATTTTCATTCAGGATCATCCTGTGTTAGTTCATCTTCCTATCATCTGTGATCAGTTTCTCAAACCATGATGCTGCCACCACCATGTTTCACAGTGGGGGTGGTGTGTTCAAGTTGACGTTAGTGTTAGTTTTCTAGCACACATTAGTGTTGTGGTACTTGGTCTCTAGACTAGTCTTGACTCTATATTTTTAAGTCTTGGCCTTGACTACATATCACCTTCACCTTATCTCTTAAGACCAGTCAAGACCACAGATGAATTTACTGAATCTTCTGACTGCATTCAAATGCAACAAAGCTTTTAACCTTGAAAATTCTTGGAAAATGATCTCATGTTGGTTTGGTCTCGACTGTGACTAGGTCTCGGGTTAGGTGCTCTTGACTAAAATGCTACCACAAATAGCTATTCGGACGTATGCTGAAACTTTGTATTTTGATTCAGTTTTGTGACGCCGAAGGAAAACGACACATGGTTCTGAAAACATTTTTGCAAATAAAATCTAAAAAGTGTGGCATGTATTTGTATTCAGCAGCCCAGAGCCACATTTCTCTGCAGTCACAGCTCCAAGTCAATTAGATGCTCCTGATTATATTTAGGGGGATCAGACTGAAGGGGTCTGAATAACAGTGAACTTTAGCAAGATACTTTATTCTTTGTCTAAGACTGATAAATGAAAGATAGATCTTGCATTGAAATTTTGGAAGCACATCTTTGAAAATTATTATTTTTCAGACTTAATTTACGCCAGACTTCCATGAAAGTCCATTTAACTTGTATGTTTAAAATATTTTGCACTGTTGAATCCACAGCAGGATTTTTAGCCTGGAAATAAAAAAAGTTTCAGGTTTTAGGTGATTGCTTTTATTTTGTAAACGTGGAAACAAGGCAGGGTCGGCCAGAGTAAGATCAGTTTTGAAATACGAGTTTGTGAATAGTTGAGGCTTAACAGCCCTTCCTTTCTTATCTCCTCATCACTGATGCTGTAGTCCACACACAGACACACACACACACACACACACACACACACACACACACACACACACACACACACACAGGAGCACGGCCTGTTTTACAACCTCATATCACCGCACGTTATTTACATATTTTATGGGAACTCTTGTTTTTATGAGAGGGTTAAAATGCTGATTAAAGGCCAGAATGCAAACATTTATGCAGTGTTACCCTTACAGTTTTGTAATCTTCCAGTAAGCGTTTCACCACCAGCCAAAGGATTTTTGGGCTTGATGAAGAGAAAAACATGTTGAAATATTTTCTTGTAACTGCTTTTGCAATACATATCACTGTCATAACTTTAACATGTTTTGCAAAAAAAAAGAAACATCTGCTTTATTTTTTATTCTAAAATGTCCTTTTTATTCGAGCACTTATCAGATGCTCTGTGTGTGAAAGAGATGTGAGTTCATTACAATCAATAACTTCATCGAATAAAAGAGACATCTGAGGTGACAGTCTGTAGCCTGAACAGTTTATTACACATACACACACACGCACACACTCTCTGCAAACAATACATCTGTAGATATCTGACAAAAACTGTAATGTTAAAAGTTTTTTTTGTGGGGTCTAATCTAATTTGTGGGGTCTAATCTAATTAAAATCTGTGTCCTGTGCTGATTATGTTAAAGGTCAGAAAGGGAGATGAAGACTTTGCTCTGGAACAGACCAAACTTTCTTCTAGACGGATGATTCGTGATGCAGGACAGGTCCACATCCACTCATGTGTTTGTCTTCCTTGATTGTGTAAAAATGAACATGGTGGATCTGCAAACTGTTCACACCCCTGTGAAAATGTGATGTTTTTGTGACATGAGACCATGATAGAAGGTTACAAACTGTGTCCATTTGTATTGTGATATATAACTTGTTCAGTATAACTGAAAAACAAACAAATCTGGTTGTATAAGGGTACACAATTATACTAATACTTAGTTGAACTTTTTCCCAGGCATCTTCAGGTTACCCCCATATTTTCCTACAGATTTAAGTTCAATCTAAAACGTTACTTTTGTTCTCTTG
Source organism: Crenichthys baileyi (assembly GCA_036173005.1). Lineage (NCBI taxonomy): Eukaryota > Metazoa > Chordata > Actinopteri > Cyprinodontiformes > Goodeidae > Crenichthys > Crenichthys baileyi. The sequence goes on along the minus strand of JAHHUM010002890.1, from coordinate 373,579 downwards.
AAGTTGGTCTTTAGCTGTTTGGGAAGCATGGTTTAAAGCAGACAAATAAATCCCTCTTTATTGTCAGCTTTCTAGAAGACACCTGAAGGTTTTAGGGCAAAACTGGCTAGTAATTGGAAATATTCATAATTTTGTACACCTCAACAAATATTCCAGTTGCACCTTAAGAAAAGTAACCCCACAGCATGATGCTGCCACCACTATGTTCTCTATTTTAGACGTGATGTTCTGTGCAGTGTTGTTTCTGACCCAAAAATACTAAAGAAATTGTGGCCCCAAGAAACGTTAAGTCTAATTTCATCAGACCATAACATTCCTTTTCAGAGGGTTAGATTGTCTTGGATCGTGTCTTTGGAAGGAAAGTTTTATGTCAACTCCTTAAGCCGTTAACATACCTGTCCATGTCTGTGAACGGGAGATACCTGGACCATATATTCATACATACTATGATATAAAAAGAAATAAAGGACTCGAAAAAATTAAATGTTAAATTTAAATCTATGCTTTAACAAAGGATTAGTTTCAGTGTTTGCCAAGGTTGTCACCGATTTTTTACATTTTTTCTATTTTCCTTTTAACACCTTTGATTGTTTTCTAGTTGGATTACAAGATAAATATCACATTAAATGTGGAAAATATTTAACAATTTCTCATCACAAACTCCTGATGTTTTAACAGAGGGCGTGTACACTTTGAGAGCAATTAGGGGGTAATACGTGTGTAATAATCAGATAATTCTAAATATACTGTATATTTTTATTTTGGCATTATAAATGTTTCAAAGAGCACAAACTAAATCAACCCTCGTTTCTTGTGTCAGACTGGTTGCCCTCAAACCCATAATAAATAACAGTTTTTATTAATATTAGGTGCACCTTAATAAATGTAAGTATTATCAAAGAAGTTAATTTTTTTCTGTTATTCAACTAAAAGTTTTGCAAAAGCAAAACTAATGTATTACATTTATTAGTTTTAACACAGTAATACATTTTAAATGTTTATTTCTGTTCATTTTGATGATTATGGTTTACAGGTAATAAAAAACACCACTTTCAGTTTCTCTGCAGAGTTTGGGTTCAGTATATAAGGGTTGACCAAGTCAACCTGTCTGCTTACTGAAAAGAATTTTGATGTATTGTACAGTATATACACTCAATACTTGGTCTGGGCTCCTTTGGCATTAATTACTGCATCAATGCGGCATGGCATGGAGGAGATCAGCTTCTGGTTCTGCTGAGGTGTTGCTTTGATAGTGTCCTTCGGCTTGTCTGGTTTATCTAATCTTTTTCTTGACAATACTCCATAGATTCTCCATGAGGTTCAGGTCAGGTCAAGTTTACTTGCCAGTCCAGCACGGTGATAACATGGTTATTCAAGCAGATGCTAAGTCCTGTTAGAAAATGGAGACAACATCTCCATATCGATGATCAGCAGAGGGAAGCACAAAGTGCTCTGCAGATTCTCTGCACTGACCTTGGACTTAAAACATGAAACACAGTGGACCAACACCACCAGAGGACATGGCTCCTTAAATCATCACTTACTGTAGAAACTTCACACTGGACCTAAGACAGAATGAATATTGTTCCTCTCAACCTCCAGGGTTCCCCCAGACCCTGGTACCTGATTTCCAAAAATACAAAATGCAAAATTTACTTTCTTCTAAGAAGAGGACTTTGGACCACTAAGCACCAGTCTAGTCCTAGTTCTCCTTAGGCTAGGTAAGATTGGACACAAGGACTGCAGTTGTGGACCATGTCCTGGATATGTCTGTGTGCTGTGACTTTTTTCTAAACTCTTGAATGGACTTTGCTTTACAATACTCCTAAATGTGTGGTTATTCCATGCTGCTTGTGCACATTTTTCTACTGCACTTTTTCCCTCAGAGCAGCCAGCTTCCTTTGAAACGAATAACCTTTAGTGGCATCCTTCTTTTGTGGAGGGTGTCTGCCGGACAGCTCTCAACTCAGCAGTCTTCCCCACAGCTGTGTAGGACATAACTGAGAGAAGCTGAACTTTAACTGAACCTTAAACCAGAATAATCAAAATTATTGGAAATAAACTGTTGAAATATATCTCTCTGCTTGTAATCAATTAGATTTTTTTAAGTAAATTAACTTTTTAATGATAATCTAAATGATCAAACTTTTCATTGTATGTTCTTTTTGATTTTATCTACACCCCAGTATTTAACTCAGCATCATAATACTGTAATTTTGTTGAAATTCCCACGGTAGTAAGGAACATTTATTTTGAACTGGTTTGAACTGAACGGGAATTGTGCATAACACCTGCCTTGGCAAATGCAACTGACCAATCAGATCAAACTAAGTCCTATAGCTGTTCTGAAACCTCCTCTGCTTCTACTACATTGAATGATGATCCTAAATATTTTACCAATTCTTTCTAGGATCCAGACGGAGAACCAGTCTTCCAGCTGTACACCAGTATTCACTGGGAACTGAGACAGAGAGTCCTCACATTGTTTCAGCAGGCAGCTCGGAAGGTACATGTGCAAATAAATGTGTGATTTTGTTAATATTTTTTTGTAGGACAGAAAAAAAGTCAGTCAGGTATGTTTGAATATGCACACATGGCTGAACAAGCACATCACATTTTCTGTCTGCCTCATTAGAGGGTTAGCACCTCTGCAGCCCTGTCACCTTCAGCTCAGTCAGAGTGAATGTCTAATTGTATTTAATACAGTTTATAAGGGTCCATTAGTGTTCTTTTTTATGTATGTGAAAGCATATTCTTTATTGTACCATATAAGCAGATCACGTTAGCTGCTCTCTGCCACAGTACTTTTATACTTTTATTTTGAGTTCAGCCGAAATATAAAATACACAAAAGGAAACCTTTGCAACTCGCATTGTCTAAATGTTTTCCTGAGGTGATTTATTTATGTTGGAAAGCCATTTTTAATTTCACAAAGGTTTAAATTTGCAGCATATTAACAAGTACTCTGGTCTGAGTCCACTGAACCTCATTTTGAACTCATTTTGGAAAAAGGAAAGAAACTAAAAGTCCTGAATGTCAGAAAATAATTAGTCAGCGTGAACCTCAAATCTCTCCCTGGTACTGTAACTGTGAAAAAGCGGTAACAGGCTGTGCTTGTCTCTTCCTTCCAGGTAGTGATTCGATGCCGCTTGCAGCGCAGACTGGCCTCTTTAAAGAAACTGGCAGAGAGTATGAAGAAGGTTCCCTCAGTGGAGAACGGTCCGAATGATCCTCAGCTTTGCTGTTCTGAAATAACCTCATGATGACACGTTGGGCCTAAAGCTGCTCTTTGCTGTGTCACCCTTTCTGTTATTTTTTAGTTAAGGACAGAAAATGTGAGTTTGAAGTATCTGTAGACAACGTATTGCCGTCATCCTTCCCCATTTTCCCCCAGGAGGTCAATCCCATGGTGAGATCAACTTTAAACTGTATATAATGCGACACCCTGTGCTCTTTTAGAATATGTTTTTAATTAAACTGTGGCTAATGCACATGAAGCAATTTTTATTCATTACTTCCTGTGGAAGACATAATTGATCCAACCATGGAATCAGTGAGGAAGCTCCGTTTCTGGTGCTTCGATTAAATCTTCAGACGCCCTGCAGAGTTCTGGACCTTTGTGTTGAGTTGAATGAAAACTGACATTTGTCTTCCTGATCTTTCAAGGATTGGAGGAATTTGGTGGCATTGCCTGTGGATCCTATTGATGTGACTGTGACAGCACACATTCCTTTCTTCAAGCTCCAGGTCAGTGCTTACTGAAGCACCTGGCTTTCTCACATCCCAGTGCACTCATACATCACTGGATATGTAACCAGCAGCAGTGTTGGATTGTAATTGAATAATAAGATCACAGAAAAACATCTTTGCAGTGTTCCTACACAGCCTGGGAAGTCTGGAATGTTTGTTAGTTTCCAAGTCTGGATAAATAAAAGTATGTAAACATATTTGTAATTCCAGACTGTGTTCCTTTTCCCATTTTTATATCAATTCATCCATCCATCCATCCATATTTCAAGCCTGACCAGAGTAACAATATTTTAAATTTTTTTTCAAAATAGATTATAAGAGAATTTCTGAGAACTCCAGAAATTTGAGTCTGGGAAAGTAAATGAACATGGAAATGTGTAGGAACCCTGTCTATATTCATTTATTACAGCATCATTATATCGCAGAGGGTCTGCAGCCTTTTTTCAGCTGACATTTGCCTAAAGGCAATGAACACACTGGTCAGGTTGTGAGTCCTTCACAGAGACAGACAGTCATATGCGCTCACATTCAGATTATCTTACCATCAACGGTTAACATTGATGCCGTGGAGAGGAGCACTGGGAAGGAAACGCAAACCTGCCTGTGGAGAGCATGTACACAGAGTCTCCAGGTGGCCTTTACCAGCTCTTCACCTTTTCATCCCTCACAACGATCATCTTTTTTCCCACATTAATTTTTTAATTACCCATTAACATTAATCTGGTACGCTGAGGACCATTTAGGACCCTCTCCCCAGACACCTCATCAGCTCCTCCGGGGGGAGCCCAAGGCGTTCCCAGGACAGCCGAGAGACATAGTCCCTCCAGCGTGTCCTGGGGCGTCCCCTGGGCCTCCTCCCGGTGGGACGTGCCTGGAACACCTCCCGAGGAAGGCATCCAGGAGGCATCCGATATAGATGCCCGAGCCACCTCAACTGGCTCCTCTCGATGTGGAGGAGCAGCGGCTCTACTCCGAGCCCCTCCCGAATGGCTGAGCTCCTCACCCTATCTCTAAGGGAGTGCCCGGCCACCCTACGGAGGAAGCTCATTTCAGCCGCTTGTATCCGGGATCTCGTTCTTTCGGTCATGACCCAAAGTTCATGGCCATAGGTGAGGGTAGGAACGTAGACCGACCGGTAAATCGAGAGCTTCGCTTTTCGGCTCAGCTCTCTCTTCACCACAATGGACCGGCACAGTGCCCTCATTACTGCGGCAGCCGCACCGATCCGTCTGTCAATCTCCCGCTCCATTCTTCTCTCACTCGTGAACAAGACCCCGAGATACTTGAACTCCTCCACTTGAGGCAGGAACTGAAGAGGAAAAGCCACCCTTTTCCGGTCGAGTACCATGGCCTCTGACTTGGAGGAGCTGATCTTCATCCCAGCCGCTTCACACTCGGCTGCGAACCGCCCCAGCGCATGCTGTAGGTCTTGGCTAGAGGGGGCCAGCAGGACCACGTCATCTGCAAAAAGAAGAGATGAAATCCACTGGTCCCCAAACCAGACCTCCTCCGGCCCCTTGGCCCTTGGCTGCGTCTGCGTGACAAAGGGCAGCCCTGCCGGAGTCCAACATGCACCGGGAACAGGTCCGACTTAATGCCGGCAATGCGGACCAAACTCCTGCTCCGCTCGTACAGGGACTGGATGGCCCTTAATAAAGGGCCCCTGATTCCATACTCCTGGAGCACCCCCCACAAGGCATCACGAGGGACACAGTCGAATGCTATCTCCAGGTCCACAAAACACATGTGGACCGGTTGGGCAAACTCCCATGAACCCTCGAGTACCCTGTAGAGGGTATAGAGCTGGTCCAGTGGCCGGGACGAAAACCACACTGCTCCTCCTGAAGCCGAGGTTCGACTATCGGCCGGACTCTCCTCTCCAATACCCTGGTGTAGGCCTTACCAGGGAGGCTGAGGAGTGTGATCCCCCTGTAGTTGGAACACACCCTCCACCCCAGTCTGCCAGTCCAGAGGCACTGTCCCCGACCGCCACGCAATGTTGAAGAGCCGTGTCAACCATGACAGCCCCACAACATCCAGAGATTTGAGGTACTCAGGGCGGATCTCATCCACCCCCGAAGCCTTGCCACCGTGGAGCTTTTTAACCGCCTCGATGACTTCAGCCTGGGTGATGAAAGAGTCCAACCCCGAGTCCCCAGCCTCTTTTTCCACCAGGGAATGCGTGATGGCAGGATTGAGGAGATCCTCAAAGTACTCCTTCCACCACCCGATAACATCCCCAGTCGAGGTCAGCAGCCTCCCACCCCCACTATAAACAGTGTTGGCGAAGCACTGCTTCCCCCTCCTGAGGCACTGGACGGTTTGCCAGAAACTGATGGAAACAGAGCCAGAAACTGATGGATTCAATGATGGTTACTTCTGCTTTACTGAAGAGCCAATCACTACAGCTGCAATTGTGGGAAAAAAATAAGTGCATCCTTACTCTTTACGTAGGATGTAGGAGGGAAAGTAGCTGCTAACTTAATTCACTTAATTATTTGATCTTCTCTGTGATAGAAGGAGCTTAAGTGGTTTGTTGGTTTCCTTTCCAGTGTGGAAAGACATCAGCAATGATCTTAGTTAGGTAATTATTTCCTTTCATCATTTTTGAAAGGGATAACTGGCCACTTCACACTATTTAAATCCATCATTCCACAGTACGAAATACTTTTTACAAGTGAAGAATATTTAAGACCCCTGCCAGTGTTCCTGAGAGAGAACATGGAGCAAATTCCCTCCAGGATCAGACCATTAAACAACCAAGACCTCCATCTTAGACTCTACACACCTCCGTTAACATGTTAAATGTTTACAATTAAAAACAATTGATTGTTTAATTAATTGTTTAATTGTTAACAATTAAAAAAAAGACTTAAACATAATATATTATTTTTGTTTGGAAAGCTTCTCAGAAAAATATGAGAACATGGCTTAGGTTTGCCAAGATGTGTCTGATTAAACCGCAAATCTACTGGGGCAATGTCAACTGGAGAAATGAGACCAAAGTAGAGATGTTTGGCCTTAATGCAAACAGCAAACACGGCAAGTCAGCACTAACACCTCCTGCCCACTGTTAAGTACGGTGGTGGAGGGGTGATGATTTGGCACCTTGAATTAATTGAGTTGATCATGAATTATTATGGATTATGAAACGATCCTTTATTTTACACACGGCAAGGCAGCATAAAGAGGCATGTAGAAGCATGTTGGTTTTGCAGGTGTGGAGAATCTGGAAAAGAGATTGGATAAGTTGAAGGACGGTGCATCTTAAAAGCAATATTATAGAAACAAGAGTTCATGCTGAACAGTTTAGATAACAGATGGTAGGAGGTGCTGAAAGCAATATGCATTCAGAGCCATGTACTGTGTTTCTAAACTACAGAAGGGTTTTCTATGGGAAAATTGTAAATAAATATAGATTATTTTAGACAATGACATTTACCCTTTCTTAGTGCTGCTTTCTTCTTGAATGTATTGCTTAGTTGAACTTTAGCATTTAATCAAAACTGAATGTCTATATTAACTTAAAAATGTTTTCTTTCTAGAAATATTAAGAAGTTCTGTCTTATGTGATGACCCTTCTCTGTTTAGATACCCTAACCATGTTATCATTGATGTTATCCAGGTTCCCCAGCACTATAAGCTCATGGGTTACCGGCCTGCGTCTGTTTGGGAAGCATTTAACTCCTATGTTCCCACAACACTGGCCAGGCCTCTTCGTGCTAGACCTCAGGTAACTATGAAGAACCTGGATTAAAGTGTATATTACACCCAATCTACCTGCTTATTTGTTTTATTAAAACCCCTTAGGATGCGCAGGAACCTGTTGAAGAGGGACACAAACTTCTCAGAACGATGGAGCTCAAAGTCGGACGGAATGCAGAGGAGCTCGTATCCGCAAAGGAGACTGCTAGACTCTCCTTCAGTGCTCCTGAAGCTCTGATCAGGCCTTTTCCTGCAAACCCTCTCAGAATCTTTGTATGGCTGGGATTTCCTGTAATGTCACCTGCTTCTTTATACAGGAAACGCTTCTGGCTGCATATTTATTTGCTGACATCTTGTTTTAGAATCCAGCCCTGGGCCTTCAGTCTTATAAACCACAGCCTAAGTACCTGGAGAGCGATTTGGAGTTTCACCTCTGTCCTCTGCCAAGGTTAATACAACTTAACAAACTTACATTATCCTTTTATTTTGGTTAAACCTTATGACATTTATTCAGTCATTACTTTTTGTGTAGGTATACACTCCGTGAGAGCAACACCTCTGGCCTAATGACACTAACTCCACACGCTGAGTTTCTCCATCATGAGGTATATTTCTGTCAGGGTCCACGGTCTATGCTTTTATGGTACCTTGCAAAAGTATTTACACCTCTGGAACTCCTCCACAATTTTTCAAATTACAACCATAAACTACAATGTGTTTTATTGGGATTTAATGTGACAGACCAACTCAAAGTAGTATTTAGCAACATTCAGCTTCCCATCAAATCTGTTCAACCTTCCTGCCCCTGCTGAAAAAAAAAGCCCCACAGCATGATGCTGCCATTACCATGTTTTACTGTTCATTCTGTATTTTGAGGGAGAAGTGCTAGTTTTCCACCTCACATTGTGTTTTCTATGTAGGCCAAACATTTTGGTCTCATCTGACCCGTGCATCTTCTATGTGTTTGCTGAGTCTCCTGCTTTATTGAGGCAAACTGCTACCAAGTTTTAACTCTTCCATAAAGGCCAGAGTTGTGGAGCGGAGTTAATAGTTGTCCTGTTAAGAGATTCTCTAACCTGAGCAGATCAAAGTTCTCCTTGCCCTGTCAGTTTATGTGATGGTCTTACTAAAAACCATGTAATATTTTCCTTCCAATTTACACTAATGCACTACTTTGTGTTGTATATTTAAAAGTTTCCTATAAAACACATTAAATGTTTTGGTGTAATGGGATAAAATTTGGAAAAAAATTCAAAAACATTTGAATACTCTTGCAACGTAGTGTTTGTGTTGACATCCTTGATTATTTGTTGTCTGTTTCCCTGTGGACCTAAAGTGCATTTTCAACCACTCTGGATAAGAGAAAGGAAAAAAGCTCCTGTTTCTTGTCTAAAATAGTTTGTTCAGATTCGTCTTTTTTTCCTTCCTATAAACAGGGATCAGTCCATGGGGTCACGAAACAGAGGAATCCTGATTCAGCCTCTTTATTATCCGAGTCCGTCCCGCTCGCCCCTAACAGCTCCCCTCGTAGGTAGGTCACATGTTTCGTACGTGTGTGTGCTGAGTGCTGGCAGAGCTGAAATGGTTTATAGTCTTCGTTTTGGGGTTGAAAGCCTCTTACCTTCCAGCTGACATAAATGAATCATGATCAGCAGCTGGAGAAGCCTGGCTAAGCACTGCATAGTATGAAGTTGTGCTGCTTCCACTTTGTACTCTGATTTGAAAATGACAACCAAATGCTGAAGGCCGCGAATAAAAAGTAAACAAATATTGCATATTTCTCACGCTAAACACCAAGGCTCCACTTGAAGTCATAAAAGTTTGTTTATGCAATGTGAGCTTCCAGCTTTCAGAGGAATTCCTGTTTACATGACAATAATTAGAAAAATTTTCATAGTTAATAGAATCTTAATGATTGTTGAAGTGAGATGTCTTACATGTCATGTTTCAGACACGTTTTAAGGCTCGTGTTTATTCTGTTAGAGAGGATATAACCCTCTGCATCCTCCATCAAAGTCTCATCATTTACGAGCTTTGGTCTTCGCTCCATCATCTGGCAAACAGCATTCCAGCAAACAAAGCTCCTCACAGTTGTCCCGTATAAATATGTAATGGAGAAGTCCAAACAACTTCCACCCCCTGCCAGGCTGCTGGATGTCAGATTGTGTACTTGTAATATATCCACCAGCGCTCATAACACATTCATGGGGTCAGAGGGCGAACGCTAGGACAGCTTTCTGCATTTTAAGCAGTTCTGGTTTGAATCTCAACTTTTAAACCTGTTATTTAGTCTTGCATCAGCAGAAAAGACACAAGTTAAAATCTATAAATTATCATCTAGATGGAAGAAGAGATAGTTATCCAAATGAAATCATTCTACTTTTTCTAGTGCCATTGTTCAGCTCAAGTGTTTCTCTCTATTAAAGAATCTAGGTCAGTCTGTATGGAGGAAAACACAGAAAAATAATGATTGATTCAGTCTTCAGCCTAAAAGGACAGCAAGGTAGTGATATTTGATGTAGTGTGTTAGCAAACACACCACTGGTTTGTCCTCTTCTCCTTGTGCACCTTTTTCTGTGCAAACATTTTCTCCCTCTGACCCCTCTCCAGATAGTAACACTGTTTGCTTTACAGTTTATCCAGCATGATGGAGATTCTTGATTCAGGTACCGGAGTGAAAATGAGTAATATAGGCTTATGCATGTTTTTAATTCACCTTCCTTGAGTTGCACATCGAACCTCCTGGCTAAGCAGCAATTGTCTTTATGGCTCTCAGCCCCTATTTGCAAGATAAACATGGAAATCAGCCTGTATGGGTTCATTTATTTTATGGCTTCATGCAATAAATACCTACAGTATTGCACCCTTTACACCTGTTGGCACCTCTGTAAAGGTGTGATAAAAGTGATAACATCATCTTTTTGCAGCTGCAACATTGTGTTTTTAATAGAAATATATCAAATCCATTTCATTTGACTATATTTGTACAACAGAGAAAAATAAGAAACAATTGTTTTGCCACGTTTATTGTTGCCCTAATATTTCCTGTAACATAAATGTACCTGAAGCATTTTATAAATTTATACTTTTCAAATTGATCATTTTGTGGTATTTAATCAATGATTAGAAAATGTGTGCCCTGGTCTATTAATATGACCCGGTCCATTTTCCTTGGTCCCTGGGACAGACAACAGAATAAACTCAGGTCATAGAAACGTCTGTTAGAAAATAGCTACTTGCGTTAATCAGCCATATCTGCAGTCCGAGCTATTATTGAAAAAGTTTACACGACTGAACTTTATTTTGCTACCACATAGTGAGCACCATGTTAAGGGGGGAGTAGTTACTTTAAAAAGACTCACAGTCGACACAATTATCGGCTGCTAGTAATTATTTGTTCAACCTCCTTTTGCCTTCAGGACAGCACTTCGTTTCTCATGCAATATTTCATAAGACTGGAGCATATAAAAACAAGTGATCATTAACTATTCTTCTTTGCACAATCTCTCCAGATCGTCCAGATTCCTGTGTCCTCTAGTATATTCTCTTCTCTTCAGCTTATCTCACAGGTTTTGTGTAGGACTTTGGTCTGGGGACTGAGATGGCCATGGAAGATGGTTCATTTTGTGTCTAAACCATGTCTTTGGATCACTATCCTGCTAAAATAACTAATTATTACCCATTTTCAGTTTTATTCGGTTGAGTCCATCAGTTTATCGTAATCCATAAATGTTTATCGTTTTTGATGGTAGGACAGAAAATTATTTGGACATTTAGAAAGTGTCTAATAGTTGCTATGGAGACCCAGGGACCCCACGAGTTCACTCTTTTCTACAGTTCTCTTAAAGTTAGCTTTGGAGATAGTTTTACCTCCTTTTACTATAAACTCCAATTGTTTTAAACGTTTCATTATTGCCATGACTGTAGACATCGACAAGTATAAACGAGTGATTATCTTCTATTCATTCGATGATTCGTCAAGATCATCACACATCTGTGTATGAATGGCATGCTTTTTGTCTTTTTTTCTCTTAAAAGAGAAAGAAAGACAATAAATGACCTCTCTGTTATATCATATTTATAATCCAGGGAAGCATTAACTCATTTAGCATAAATTACACAAAGGTGCCAGTAGGTGCATAGAGCACCTTATTATTCAGGAGAGTTTGTTGCTCATACAACCAGTTTAAGACTAAATATTTACTCACAGTTCCTAAAAGGAAGTATCTCCTTTATTTTGTACCAACATTCATTCTTACTGTTCAACGTGAGATTTTAGACAACCTTCAACGGCTTTTGCATCTTCATTAGATCAAGCATTATTTTCATTTCCGGGGAAACAAAAACAATGTGTGTGTTTCTCCTGTAGGTTCGTCGACTACAACACAGATATCCTCCCTCTCTCTGCACCTCCTCTTCTTGCTGCCCTCCCCGACGGTCTTCCACCACTAACAGAGTCCCCGTAAGTGTCTCACAGTGCTATTTACACACAACGACATGGCTCATGTCATTCATGTAAAACTGTGTGCAGGTGTGAAGGTCCAGGGGTCCAACTGACACCAGAGATTATCAGAGCCGAGTTCCTGCTGAAGAAAGCTCCCGTCTCCAATAGCAACCTCACCACAGGAATAAGAGCCAGGTCAGTTCAGAATCAGACAACATTACAAACACATTCAGTCCAACAGGGTTTGGCGAACTCACATTTGCAAGACGGAAATACTTTTCAAGCCGATAAATAGAATGATTGATTGGACCCACATTTAGCAAAAAAGAGGCAGAAAACATGTTTAGTTTTAGGAGGGGAAGTATTCTGGATAAACAAAGCATAAAGTTAATGAATGAGCACATCATGTAGCTGGAGTTCCTTTAAAAACAGCTTCCTGGCAGCTGCATCACACTGGATGATATGCAGAGATTTTTAACCGCTGTCTAAACAGTGAAGCAGACCTTTTCTTTGTGTTTCATCCTGCAGAGAATCGGCCCAGCCTCTCTCTTCCTCTGATATCCTGCTAATGTATTGATGTTGTAAATGTTTTACGCTCAGGAGCAAATGATGATTAAACTAAGCTTACACGTCTGCAATTAAAATGTCAGTTTCAATCTTATTTAATATCAAACAAAAACATTTTATTCATCACCATACCAACTGATGATCTAGAAATGTATTAAATTGTCATCATTATGCAATATAGCAGAGCTAAATGGGTTTGATTTGTAAATGCAGTTTTTTTGTGTTTTGAGTTCATTTTTTCCAACTTTCTTAATACTGACTTTAAGCTGCTCCATTACAGATTGGAGGTGACCCACAGGTCTGAGATCAACCAGATGCAAAGAAGACTGATGGCCAGACTGAAGCAGCTTGAAGGAGAGGAACCTGAATAGGCAAAACCGCTGCACACACACATCCTCTTCAGGAATAAACACAACTGCTTTCCTCCGGAGGCACATTATTCAGCAGCCATCCTACTCAGCAGCATGCAAGACTCTCTTTTGTCTGTTTTGCCACTTCTCTATAATGAAACCTAGTTACTTTCTCGCCCACCTGTAAAGCTTCTTCTCTCCCACTCAAAATTGCATATAAGCCTCCCTTCTGAGCTCTCAGAAAGGCTGGAACTGTGTTACCCTACCACCTACTTCATTCAGATCCGTGTGCATCGAAGGCACAGCTACAGTATGTTCCAACAAGCTGCACCACATCAACTCTGACAGCTTGGTTTTGATATTATCAGGACTGTTAATGGATTAAATGCAAATGAAAGCCAAAGAATTTCACCCTCTCTGTAGGTCTGACAATGAGTCCTAATTGAGGTTTTGTGTTTTGAGAAGATTCAGCTTTTAATTGGACCTACAGCCTTCTGATTTTCAGCCATCCAGGGACTGGGTATTATTCTAATGTTAATTAGAGACATCAGTTCAACATTCACACTTATGCGGTTGTAAAAAAAAAAAAAAAAAAAAGCAGCTGAGGTCAGGATTTAATTATCAAATAAGCTGACAAGCTGCGAAGTCACCAGGATGTAATCCAGCGCACATGTCGCCTATCACCCATAGAGGGAGCTCCAGCTCTATGCCTCTAACAGGTAGAAGCAGCTGCTTGCATGTTTGTCTAACAGTGAATATTTGTACACTCACTGATGGCAGTGGACTGTAGAAAAATAAGGTAACACTGAATTGCCTGTTTGTACTCCCTTTTACAGACGCACACAAAGCCAAAAAAAAGTCACATTATTTAGACGTGTGGTAGGATCCAAACAGAACTGCAGAAGCATGTAATTTTATGGCTATGCTTTCAGATTACATTTTGAAAAAAGAATGCTCTTGTTTTGGCTACGAAGGACAATCCAAAAGAAAAATATCTTATTTTATTATTAAAATTTATAGAAATATTTTTTTTCTTCTTTGTTGGTCAAAAACTAAAGCACAGCAGGGATAGAGGTACATGTTCCAAACAGACTGTAATAAAAATAGTAGTAACAAAAGTATATTGAAGGACATAGAGACACTATTCACATTTCAATATATTACTCTCCTGAACCACAAAGTTTAGTTTGTTTTTGTTCATTTTATAAATAAAAATCTGAAAAATGTGCTGTGCATTTATATTCAGCTCCCCTGAGTCAAAACAACGCTGCCACCTTTGCACATCAAGAGACTAAAATGTTCTTCTTAGCAAAACAGCTCAAGCTTAGCCAGACTGGATGGAGATCATCTTTGAACAGCAGTTTTCAAGTCTGGCCACTGATTCTCATTTAGATTCACATGAATTAGATTTGATCTAAGCTATTCCATTTACGCTCTAGCTGCATGTTTATGGTCATTGTCCTGCCAGAAGGTGAACCTCTGTGCCAGTCTCAAGTCTTTTGCACCCTCTAACAGGTTTTCTTAGATGACTGACTTGTATTTAGCCTCATCCATCTTCCCGTCAATTCTGATCAGCCTCCTTGACTCTGGTGAAGAGAAGCGTTCCCACAGCATGATGCTGCACCATCACTACACAGGGTGCGATCAGAGTGGTGTGTAGTGTTAGATTCCCACCAAAAATTGTATCTTGATCTCTACGGACCTGAGGACATTCATGTTTGCTGTGTGTCCTTCTGCAAATGTCAGATGGGACTTCTTTTGATTTTCTCTCTACAGGGTATTTGATTTCTGGACTGAGCAACTAATAGGGTGGCCGTGGCTCAGTAAGCAGTAGGAAGAGTAGATGAATCGGACAGCTGTGGATGCGACCCCCGCCACATGTCAGTGTGCCCTTTGGCAAGGCAGTAAATCTCCAGTCCCTTTTCACTACTGCTGGTGTTTAGTCCAGTAGCCCTTTGAGTGCTGGTATGATTAGAAAAGTGCTACTAAAAAAACAATAGTTGTCCCCTGAGCTGTGGATCTCTGCAGCTCCTCCAGAGTTAAAATGGACCTATTGATTGCTTCTTTGATGAATGTTTCCTTGCCTCGCCTACACAGCATCCCCAGAGCATGATGCTGCTGTTACCATTGCCCATTAACATCATGTGATCAGGCTGAGCAGTGTTAGTTTAGTGAATTCTGGGCTGATTATATTTCAGGGTTTTATGGTAATGAGGCCTGAATGCTAATGCATGCAGAACTTTTCAGATTTATAGAAAAACAAACCTTTAAAAGCATGTTTTATAGAATAATGCAGTAGTTTGTGTTGGCCTGTCCCATAAAAACCCACTGAAACAAATTAAAATGTTGTAAATACGTCTGGAAAGCCCTGCATCTCTTTCACACTCATACATCTACTATTTCTACAAAAAATGTTTTGTCTGTTTTCTCTTGTATGCCACACTCTCTTTAAGTTTTTTTTTCCATGAACAGCTGCTGTTACTCTTCCCTCCATCCCAACTTATAGATGAGGTGAACTCTTTTAGACAAAACAGTACAAAATAGGAGCAGCTTTGCTTCTCCCGACTGAAATTGCACAGGGTCTCAAGAAAAGCAAACAGCATATTACTCCAGTCTAAAGCATGAGGACATTTCTTAGGCAGAATCTAACGGTGCTTAATCTTCACTTCATCGATCACTGTTAAGATCCCCGGGGATAAATCATCAATAAACCACAGCAGCAGTCTGTTCTGCTACCTGCTTTCTCAGTCTTCTTCCCTCAATCCCAGTCACTGTTTTCCCTGCTCCTCTCACATTTAGCTAAACTATTGTCCTACACTACTTGTAAGAGTGTTGCTGATTGGAACGTAGTTCCACAGGTTGTGGTTCCTTCTATTTATCGCCAGAACATTCTATCGTTAGCTCATGAAAGCAAATGGTGAGGACATTTGGGAATATCAAAAACTTAACAACTTATTCTAAAACACTTCTACTGGCCTGGATTAAAATCAGATGTGGCTAAATTCTGCCGCAGTTGCCATATCTGTCAGATGGCTGGAAAACCTAACCAGACAATACCACATGCTCCACTCCATCCAATTCCTACAGTGAGAGAGCTCTTTGAACGCATCATTATGGATTGTGTGGGTCCTTTAACACGAACGAAAACTGGTAACCAGTTTTTACTTACCTTAATGTGCGCTTCAACTCGTTATCCTGAAGCAATTCCTCTGCACAAAATCACTGCTAGCTCGATCATTAAAGCCATGACCAAATTCTTCTCAATATTTGGCCTTCCGAAAACCATACAGACAGATCAAGGTACAATTTCAAATCAAAACTCTTCTAACAGGTTCTTAAAGAACTAGACATTCGGCATGCTGTTTCTAGTGCTTATCACCCAGAATCTCAAGGAGCTTTAGAGCGTTGGCATCAGACTTTAAAGTCTATGCTGAGAAAATACTGATGAGAAAAGCTGGGATGAAGGCATATCTTTTGTGCTTTTTGCAGCTAGAGAATCCACCCAAGAATCGTTAAGATTTAGTCCCCGCAGAACTAGTGTTTGGTCATACACTTCGCAGTCCACTTAAAATTCTCAAAGAGAAACTTTTGGATTCAGACGCTTCCGCTCAAGAGAACATCCTAGACTATGTTTGTAAGTTTCGTGAGCGACTGGATTCTTCCCACGCGGTTGCACAAGAGTTCCTCCGTGAATCTCAAAAATCGATGAAAAGACATTATGATCACTCTGCTGTTGTACGTCACTTTCAGGTTGGCAACAAGGTTTTGGCATTACTGCCTGTCCCTGGATCTGCCCTTGATGTCAATTTTTCCGGTCCTTATGAGCTTAGTGATCAGTGAAAGTGATTATGTGATAAACACTCCTGAAAGGAGGAGAAAATCCAGAGTGTGTCACATAAACATGTTTAAACCATACTACATTCGAGCAACAAATCCAGTTGCGGACCAGAGTAAAACACAACCCAGTGGCAGTTCTGCAATATTTGTGACAGATAATGTTAAACCTGATTAAGGTGGAGATAGTTTAACTCTTCGTTCCATTTTTCACCAGAGTCCTCGTTTGCCAAACTCTGAAATGCTGAAGGAGTTTTCTAACCGTCTAACACATTTGCCTGAGAGCCAACAAGATGATGTATTGTCACTGATAAGCAGTTACCCATGCTTATTCAATGACATACCAACACGCACTACAGTGCTTGAGCATGACATCGATGTCGCTAATGCTAAGCCCATTAAGCAGCATCCTTATAGGATAAATCCAGTCAAAAGAGCTCTAATGAACAATGAGACAGATTACATGTTGCAGCATGGATTTGCAACACACATCTCTAGTTCTTGGAGTTCTCCCTGCTTGCTCAAAATGAAACCAGATGGCTCACCTCGTTTCATTACAGATTACCGCAAGGTAAATTCTGTAACGGTAACTGACTCATATCCACTTCCTCGCATTGAAGACTGTGTGGATAATGTTGGAAATGCTCAATATGTCAGCAAACTAGATTTGCTAAAAGGATATTGGCAAGTATCACTGACAAAGCGAGCTTCGGATATCTATGCTTTTGTTACACCAGACAAGTTTTTACAGTACAATGTGATGGCATTCGGTATGTGTAATACCCCTGCAACCTTCCAACGCTTAGTAAATACCGTTTTGTCTGGCTTATCCAACTGCAGCGCATACCTAGAAGACATAGTAGTGTATACGTCTACATGGATGGAACAAAAGACTGTTTTAACACAAGTGTTCACATGTCTTGCTAAAGCTTCTCTGACCCCAAAGTCTTGCCAAATGTGACTTCGGAAAAGCCACCGTCTCCTATCTCGGTAGACAAGTAGGCCAAGGACAAGTGCGTCCTTTAAAATGAAAATGTTTCTGCCATAGCTGCATTCCCAGTGCCTTGCACTAGAAAATCTTTACGTCGTTTTCTTGGTATGGCTAGTTATTATAGAAACTTCTGTCGTAACTTCTCCACTATTGTTCAACCTCTAACCTGTCTGCTAAGTCCTAAGGTTAACTTCGCGTGGACCCCAGAATGCCAGCATGCTTTTGACAGCATTAAATCTCTTTTATGTCATGCTCCTGTACTCTCTGCCCCAGACACAGAAAGACCCTTTAAGCTTGAGGTCGATGCAAGTGCAGTGGGAGCTGGAGCTGTCCTCCTGCAGGAAGACAAAAATGGAGCTGATCATCCCATTTGTTATTTTTCTCGGACATTTAACAGAAGCCAGCTGAATTATTCCATCACTGAGAAGGAAGCCTTGGCTTTGCTCTTGGCACTGCAACACTTTGAAGTGTCCTTCTCCAATTGTGGTCTACATTGACCACAACCCACTCGTCTTTCTGTCACGTATGTATAACCAAAATCAAAGACTCATGCGTTGGGCTTTGATTATTCAGGACTTTAGTCTAGACATTCAACACAAAAAGGGTGCAGCCAACATTTTGGCTGATACTTTATGGCAGGGGTTGTATAACATGTGTTTCTTATTATAGGGATGTTATGGGATGGACATTGTGTTTTGTGTTTTGGGGGGAGGGTGTTACGGCTGGTGGCCGTATGAGTTTGTTTTGTTTTGTAACCTTGTCAACAGACTGGCCGACCTGTGTCGCTGTAAAGCTCCGTTTTCTTCGTTGCTGTTGGTAGCGCTGTTTCTGTTGGGTTCGGATCTCTTCTTCTCTCCTCCTGCTGAACATCCTCTGGTTTACTCTCTTCTTTGCTGGATGCTCTCTTCTTTGTTGTTCCTGTTGGACTTGGATCTTGCTGGGCGCTCTGCACTCCTCCTGCTGGACGTCCCCGGGAGCTCATGTTGGACTGTTCATTTCCTGTTTCCGCCAATGCGCCGCCAATCACCTAAAAGATCACCCTATATAAAGTCTCTGCACCTGCCACTAAGGGGGGCTGTGATTTAGACTGAACAGCTCGCCTCGTTTGTTCTGGGTGTCTTGAAACCATTGACTTTGGTTGTTTGCATGCTTGCTTGTTGGTTAGCTTGCTTGATTGTTAGACCCTTTTTCTAACTTGGCTCTAAGGAGTTTGTTGAAAGCTTGTTAAGCTTTTCTTTGAGTTGTTTGTTTACTTTAAATAGGGACTAGAGGTTTTCAGTCCCCTTTTTTTTGTTAAACTTGTTTTAAGAACAAACCAGTGGCAAATTAGCTGACTATTGTGAGATTATTTTTAGTTAAATTAATGGTGGTGGTGTATTTTGTTGTTTGGTATTTTGGGTTTTACCTCCTTTTTAATGGTTTGTACTTGTTAAGTACAGTCCTTTTGTTTGTATTTTGTCAAGAAAAAGAGAAACCTTAACTGAAAAGCAATAAACTGCTCTTTTTTTTCACAAAACCAATAACATCTGGTTTAAATGTTTACTTCCCCCTACCCCTGGCTGAGTTGGGTCGTAACAAAGAGATATAGTGTGTTTTCAGAAGAATGGTTTTCGCAACTACGAACATAAATAAAGGTTGAGTTATGTCTGGTTTAACCCTGAATGAAGTCTAATGCTGCACGCTGAGAGACTTTAGGCGGCTGAGCCGCTTTAATGTCAAACATAATGCTTAAAAACTCAAGTCTGTTTGAAACTGTTCTGTAGACTGAAGAGCATTTAAAGATTCCTTGACGTAACTGACTTTATTAATGTCTGTGCATTCAGCTGAAGCCAGAACAAAACTGATTACAGTTTTACAAGATTTCCTACACATGCAATAGCCTTATATAATAACATAGTAGTTAAGGGATTTAATAATTTACTTGAGCTCTTTTTTCCAGGGTTTTACAACAAGCAATTGCAATGATTTTTAAAAACAACAATTAGGTGCACAAGTCAAAGTTTATTGTTGATTTTCTCGAAGGTCCAAGAAACTCTAAGACCACTACAGATTTTGTACTCTCTTATTTAAACATGTAAACATAGAAGAAGACCTAAATTGTCCCCCTCAGAGATAGGGAAATGGTTCAGAATATTTGGCAACAGCACACAAACCACCAAGGCTCAGCCCTGGAATGAACTGGAAAATGGTTGTCCACAGTGAGGCCAATTGTTAAATCGCCAAAGACAGAGAGGTTGCTGACAAAGAAATAAGCTCCTGCTCCAAAGCAGACACCTTTAAGGATGACTGAAATTTGCAGCATCATATATGGAAAAGCCAAAAGCCTTCTGGAGACGCATCTTTTTGTCAGCTTTACATATTGCTCATGTGTTATGCTTTTTGGTAAAAATGACAAGGTGTTTTTGGCATTTAACCAAATATCAGTGGAGATTCTTAATTTTAAAAAATGTTGTGCAGCCTGTAAACATCCCAAACTAAAACCACAATTAGTGTTTCATACATTTGCTTTGAGTAATACGTCAGTGTGAACAGCACACACTGAGGATTATTCAGTTTGTACAGTTTGTTAAAAACTGCTAGAGTGCTTTTAAAATTCAGCATTTTTACTCTCAGATTGTCGCTGTTACTTTCCAGTCAGATGATTTTGCCATTTTAGAAAGATTAAGAGCCAGAATAAGGGAGTTATGCCTTTGAAAGATTGTGTGGCGTAGGTTGATCAACAACAATTTAGTCTTTCTCACTTGCACATTTATCCATGTGGCGTGAAAAGCTATTTTTATATTTCAAATGCCAAACTCTTCATCTGTCTGTTTCTTAGTGTTTCCTTTTTTCTGTGAAAATTGTTAAGTTGTTTTTTCCCCCCCAAGTGCCTGAAAAAAAACAGCACCTCCGCAAAAACTCACTCAAGAGCAAACATGAGGATGAGTGTTGCCAACAATTACCTTTGCTTTAAAAGTCAGTCATTCATTCATTTCCGGATTCTTGTGACTTTGTCCTACAATCATGGAGTTTTGCTGCTGAAAGCCATGTAAGAAGTGGCAATGGACATTAATTACCCTTAGCATTTTCATCTGTGCTCTCCATGCAGTGCTAGTGCTGCTCTAGCTCTGTCTTGATTAGTGCACATTCTTCACCATAACAATAGAGAAATTCTACTTAATAACCTTTACTCCCACTCTCATGTTTCCTGTGCTGATGTATTGGACTTTGATTGTCAGTGTACTGCAACCCTTCGCGTAGCTAATCTGGAAGCAATACAGAATCCCTGCAATTCTCCCTGAGAAGGGGATTGCTGGACGAATTCAATCTTCTGCCTTAAAAATTATGCCAGATATCAGACGGAAAAATGTGTAAAAAAGCTGCTTGCAGCTTTTTAGAAATATTGCAACAATAATATGGTAGAAAATACAACTGAAAACCGATGTTTGCACACACTGAAAAAAAAAGATAAACCAATTTTTCCTCATTGTCTGACATTTTATCAGACTAAATGTTTTGGATAAGTGAGATTACCAAAAATATTTCTATTTGCTAAATGTCAGAAGAAAAAGCGATAAAATGCGCTAGGATCACTATGCCTCTCAGGATTTTGGGAAAGCTCAGATAATTATGGTCAAAGCTTTCTAAGCTTGTGATAGGTTAAGTCACAACATCAAAGGTACATTTGTTGATACTTTTAAAGCAACACCTCAAAGAGACTGCGTCCTTGTGTGACCTCATGGAAAAATCTAAAGAAATCAGCCAAGATATCAGGAAAAGAATTATATATCTCCTCATGTCTGGTTCATCTCATGTGTACAATTTCCAGATTCCTAAAGGACGTTCATCTGCTCAAACAATTATATGCAAGTACAAAGCAAAGCAAATATAAAGCAAGAGACTTTATGAAGTTGCTGGGTGAAGCTGGTAGAGTATCATTATCTGAAGGAAGAAGCTACTGCTCCAAAAGCCGCTTAAAATAATTATGGTTTACCATTTTTCTCAGGGACCGTATTTTTTGGATACATGTCCCATGGTCTGATGAAACTAGATTGAGAAGGAAAAGCACGCAAGCCTGAGACCACCATCCCAGATGTGAAGTATGGAGGTGGAGGCATCATGTTGTGGGACTGTTTGGCTGGAGAAGGGACTGGTGCACCTCCCTAAATAGGTGGTATCTGGGGACAGCGTTGGAGCGTTATGTGGAAGACATTAGCCAGGAAGTTAAAACAAATAAGTCGTCCAAATGGATAATGAGCATACTGGCAAATCACTTACAAAGTGGTTTAATGACAACAGAGTCAATGTTTTTGAGTAGCCATCACAAAGCCCTGATTTTAGTCCCAACTGAGAAGGAGTGTGTGAGCAAGGTGGCCTGAAAACCTTGAATCAGTTACACCAGTACTGTTTGGAGAAGCTTGTGGAAGAACAACCAGAACAAGTCATACAGTTTAAAAGGCCATTTTACCAAATAATAAGTAAATGTATGGAAACCTCTGAATTAAAAAAGCAATCAGTAAAAAAATGTCCTCCTCATTCTTCTTTCACTAAGCAAATATGAATGATTTTGTTATTCCTAACTGATCTAAAACAGGACAGGTTTAGTCTATTTTAACATCAGACATTACAAATGCATTAAATGTTAATAAATGCTGTGATCTGGATGTGCCTGAATTATTGTAAGACGGTCATAAGTCCTCATCTTTCATACTGGACTTCACCCTCACAATATTATTCAAAGCAGTTGTTTTAGTTTTAAAAACCAAATTGATTCATTGGATCCCCAAGTTTCCTTTGTTTCAGTTGAAGTGTCAAAAAAGTTTACACATCATACTGACTATACTGATATAGGACATGGAAAACAAATCAGCATTGTTTGGTATATATACACCAAACATTTAACATTTGGCAAAATTATTCAAATGTTAAAGATATTTCTGCACCAAATTATTAAAGTCTGAATTGTTCATATTCTCTAAAAGCACATAGAATGTTTATTTTTAAAAATACATCTGTAAATCCCAGAGTTTATCTTGAAACCAATATTAACTAAATAGGCTAGATGGTTCAGTGACTGGTACTGCATGAGCTTAAATCCAGTCTGGGTTTCTTTACTGGGATCCCATAACAGTTCACAGGTCAGGTTGTGAGACTAAACTCTTGCCCTCTCAGGCTAATGTTCACATAATGTTATGCCTGCAGTCTGAGTCCTGGAATATATTAGTTTTTGTAAACAAGGCAGAGAAGAAAGAGAGTCTGCAAGAATCTCTTTTTCCACAAATGTGATACTTGTGGTCCAGACATTTAGGTCCATCTATTCTTTGTCTTCTGCTAATTTAAGATTGGACAGTAACAGTTTCTAGAGGGAACGTCATCCCTCTCCAAAGCAACACTTTAAAGCTCCTCACTGGGGTTGCCAAGGTATTCCCTGGCCAAAAGAAGGTGTAGATTCTCCAAGTCCTCTAACGGGTTTTCTGCCATGGTTGTCTTGTATTTAGCTTCATCCATCTTTCCATCAACTCTGATCAGCTTCCTTTAAACTTGCAGAAAAAAAGCATTCACACATTATGATACAACTTCCACCATATTTCTGCATGGGCCTGCTGTGTCCATGGTTATGTGCAGTGTTAGTTTTCACATATGTAGACCAAAAGGTTCAATTTTGGTCTCCTTAGATCGGCTCACCTTCTTTCCCATGTCTGCTTTGTCCTCTACATGGCTTGTTGCAAACTGCTTATGACTTTTTTAACATTGAGTTTGTTCTTTCCACACTTCTGTATAGGCCAGGTTTGAGTTCCTGACTTTTGAGTCGTCCTGTCGACAGATTCTCCTGCTTGAGCTATATATCTCTGCAGCTCCTCCAGAGTCTTCATGGGCTTCTTGGCCCCCTGTCTGATTAATGCTCTCTGACCTGTGGTGATAATGGGTTAAACAGTGCCCTTTGAGATGTTTTATAACCAAATCTGAGTTTAAACTTCTCCACAACCTTCACCCTGACCTTTCTACTGTGTTCCTTGGTCTTCATGATGCTGTTCTCTACTCAATCAAACATCTGAGGCTGGAGGTGTACTGAGATTATATTAAAGACAAATGAAATATGTTTAACAATTAGAGAATTGTGGTAAGGCCTTTACCTGCACTGGAGTTTTTTTTAGGGATAATTGGGTACATGGACTATTTGCAAGGTTCGGTGTGTACTAAACCCTGAGCTTCCCACTGATGACAGAGCTACTCTTCCTATCTCTATGACACTCTGGGGAAGCTCATTTTAGTATTATGTATCCAAGATCCTGTTCTTTTTTCGTTCATGATCCATATCTCATCACCAAAAATGGGAGTTGGAATATAGTACAATCACTTAATTTGAGAAATTTCCTTTTTAGGCCCAGCCTCTTCCTCACCAAGACAGAACAGAGCAACGCCCTCACTACTGCAGAGGAAACCTCGATCTCTCTGTCCATCTTGTGAAAAACACACCAAACTATCTGAAGCTCCTTTGCTCTGATTGGAGAAGCCGAGTTCTGGGCCCTATTTCTATAAAAAAAAAAATCTCCCTTGCGCTTCTTTAGTGGATCTAATTTCAGGTATGTCAGAGGAAAAATGGAGTACTCTCGTACTTGTCGTCTTCCGCTTATCCGGAACCGGGTCGCGGGGGCGCAGACTCAGCAGAGACACCCAGACGTCCCCTCCCCAGACCCCTCCTCCAGCTTCCCTGGGGGGGAACCCCCAAGGCGTTCCCCGGGCCAGCCGAGAGCCCTAGTCCCTCCAGGGGTTTTCCCTGGGGCCCCCTGGGCCTCCTCCCAGTGGGACGTGCCTGGAACACCCCCCCAAGGAAAAGGCGTCCCAGGGGGCATCCGGTATAGATGCCCGAGCCCCCTCAACTGGCTTCCCCCGATGTGGAGGAGCAGGGCTCTACTCCACCCCCTCCCGAATGGCCGAGCCCCTCCCCCTATCTCAAAAGGGAGTGCCCGGCCACCCTACGGAGGAAGCTCATTTCACCGCTTGTATCCGGGATCTGTTTCTTTCGGTCATGACCCAAAGTTTCATGGCCATAGGTGAGGGTAGGAACGTAGACCCGGCCCGGTAAATCGAACCTTCGCTTTTGGGCTCAGCTCTCTCTTCACCACAAGGGACCGGCCCCCCCCAGTGCCCTCATTTACTGCGGCAGCCGCAACCCGATCCGTCTGTCGATCTCCCGCTACATTCTTCCCTCACTCGTGAACAAGACCCCGGATACTTGGGAAACTCCTCCACTTTGAGGCAGGAACTCCCCCCAACCTGAAGAGGACAAACCCACCCTTTTCCGGTCCCGGAAACCATGGCCTCTGACTTGGGGGGGCTGATCTCCATCCCGCCCGGTTTCACATGGCGGGCGAACCGCCCCAGCGCATGCTGTAGGTCTTGGCTAAAGGGGGCCAGCAGGACCAAGTCATCTGCCAAAAAAAAAAGAAAACGAAATCCCCCTTGGCCCCCAAAACCAGACCCCCCCCGGGCCCTTGGCTGCGTCTAGAAATCCTGTCCATAAAAGTTATGAACAGGACCGGTGACAAAGGGCAGCCCTGCCGGAGTCCAACATGCACCGGGAACAGGTCCGACTTAGTACCGGCAATGCGGACCAAACTCCTGGTTCGCTCGTACAGGGTCGAATGCCTTCTCCAGGTCCACAAAACACATGTGAACCGGTTGGGCAAACTCCCATGAGCCCTCGAGTACCCTGTAGAGGGTATAGAGCTGGTCCAGTGTTCCATGGCCGGGACGAAAACCACACTGCTCCTCCTGAAGCCGAGGTTCGACTATCGGCCGGACTCTCCTCTCCAATACCCTGGCGTAGGCCTTACCAGGGAGGCTGAGGAGTGTGAAATGGAGTTTAACGAAAATTCAGAATGAAAGACTCACCCTCGCCGTCTCACCGTCCAATGACTTCCCTGTGTGTCTCCCGGCCTTCCAATTAGCATCCTGTCCGCCTGATTCATCATCCAATCGCCTTCCGACGCCTTATTTTTAAAGGACTGAGCTCATCCCTCCTCCACCCCATGTCCACCATCTTCCTTCCCATCTACTCCTGGCTTCCTCGCTCCCTGGCCGCCAATCCACCACCAGTGTCGGATCAGGGGGAAGACATCTCTAAATATAAGCTTTACAATGTTCATCTTAGCTCATATCATTCTCAACATTCATGTCTTCCTCCCAGGTCCGAGCGCCAAAGATATAATTATGTAATTTCACATCATTAAAACTTTTCTAATTGACAACCCTCTCTTTGTGAGTCTTTTCAGATTGAAATATGATTCAAATCAGCATCTTGGCCCATCCAGGAATCGAAATCTGGTACACCTTACCATTTGATAGCCCTGCAATATGGCTTTCTACATGAAGAGCCATGCTTTTATTCCATCTTCTGAGGGGTGTGCAGTGTTGCATTAAATAGGCCACAGACACAAACGGGGGGCACATAAATCCCCCCTGACATTTCCGCAGACTGAAATATAAATATTTATTTTTGATTGGCGGGGAGGAAACAAATAGCAAATCAAATCCCCTTTTCTCTTTGTCCGGACGAGTATGCAGGCCTTTCCTCTGATTCAGTATTCACAACGCCCAGATAAAAAAAATGGAGCACGGCTTCAAAAACCAGCAGAATTCAAAGCTGTAGCACTGGATTTCATGGTGTAAAAGTGATTCTTAGGGAATATTTCCGTTCAGTTTAAACATCTAAGCATTTATTATTCTTTCCCTCATGGCTAAAGATAAGAGAATATTCAATAAATCATCTGCAGCTGCTGATCTTCATCAAAAATGCTTTTACAGGATCGGGATGGTATTTTAAGTCAGATATATGTCTTTTTTATGCTGGAGCTGTACTTCATGCAGGGGTTAGGACCCAAATCACTGCTGCTTATGAGCTTATGCAGAGCAGTACCTTATTAGACTATACCACACAACATCAGAGCATGTAGTATAGTTGGAATATGGCTAGCATTTAAAAGGCAGATGGACAAAATGAAGAGATTAGACATGTCAGGTGAAGTGTGACAAGAGCTTTGCCGTTTTATCATTGCTGGCAGTTTCTCAGAGACAGACACAAGATTTCCTTTGGTTCAGCAGCTGTGGTGCACCAGACATGACACTTTTTTTACACTTCGAGGTGGAAGCATTCCTAATAAAGTTTGACGACAGTGTAGAAGTGGCAGCGTTGTATAAAGGCTGTGCTTTAAGTTCTGTGTATCCCTTTGTGAGACATTTGTTTTTGCGGCTTTATTTCTAGTAACAGTTTTGCGTGGTAGAGTAAAATAATAAATGATTCCACCAGGCACAGGTCTACAATATTCTGTTATTAACCTGATTTAGATTTGGCCTCCACGTAAAGATAGAAGTTTAAATTACAATTACAAGATTGCACTGCTTGTACTCCTAAAAATCCTGCATTTGTATTTTTTAACCTCTTGACTTAACTTTATACATCAGATGGCATCTCACATCCATAAAAAAGGGATTACCATTTATAAATTTCAAGGCACTAAATTTCTTGGCCTAAATGATACTTTAGATTAAAAAAACTGACCCCTGCTGTAGGTCCTCTGTTGTTGTTTTTGTATAAGAGGATTTCTCAGGGTTTCTCTGGAGGTCTTTAATGTTTTAGCTAATTGTATCTTGGTGTTTTTTTTGTTACTAACTGAGGAACTTACAAACATGTATGTTCATGCTCTGTGCCAGATGGTGCAAAATGTTACCCACCACTAATAAGGTTACTAGTTTAGACCAACGTTTTTGTCTGTGTTCAGGTGTCTTTAAATAAGACAGCAAACGTTTAACTTACCTCCAATGGCCGCTAAAACTTTCAGCAGTTTGGACAATTTTGATATGGTGGTCAAAGACGAAGTATCAGGCTTAAAAAAAGTATTTACAGAGTATCCAGTTCCCATGCAAAGGTATTCATACCCATCTTCTTGGCATTGTGTCATGTTACAACCAGCAACTTCTATGTATTTATATATGTTATTTGAAAGACCCTGCAATTGTAAAGTGGAAGGAAAATAATCAATACATCATTTTGTTACAAATAAAAAACATGAATAAATCCCTCTAGGTCACTACTTGGTAGAACCAACATTTGCTATAAATATACCTGCAAGTCTCTTAGGGTATGTCTCTACCAGCTTTTCATATCTAGTCTTAATTAGACGTAGGTCTGGACTGTGACTGGGCCATTCTAACACATGAATATGCTTTGAATAAAAATAACACCTTGAATTTCAGGCTGTATGTTTAGGGTTGGTGTACCACTAGAAGGTGAACTCCCACTCCAGTTTCAAGTCTCTTGTAGACTGTAACCATTTTCTTCCATTTTTACCCTGCGTTTACCTCCATCCATTTTCCCATCAGCTCTGACCAGCTTTCTGTCTCTACTGAAAAAAAGCATCCTCACAGCATGATGCTGCCACCACCATGTTTCATAGTGGGGATGATTTTTTCAGGGCCCCCCACACTAACTGATTTCCATGTGGTTCCTCGCAGTACAGTTTTATTATAAGTATTAGAAGCAACTGCATTCAACACAGTTAATCCAGCTAATTTAAAATATGTGCAATAAAAATGCAATATTCATGGTATTTTTTATTTAGACATGTACAGATCTTGCCAGTCAAAGCTAACGGTGTTTTAGTAAGCAGTGTTTTTTGTTTCACTCTAAATAGGACAGTTAAGTTTTGATTTACATCCAAAAAGAAAAAGAGGCAATGCTGTCATTGGGCAAGAGGTAGGCTACATCCTGGACAGGTCGCCAGGCCATTACAGAGACACACAACCATGCACACACACACTCATACCTAAGGGCAATTTAGAGATACCAATCAACCTAACAGATATGTTTTTGGACTATGGAAGGAAGCCGGAGTACCCAGAGACAACACACACGTGCACAGGGTGAACATACAAACTCCTTTCGAAAAGATCCAAGGCTGGGATTCTTGCTGCAAGGCAACAGCGTTACCAACTGCTCCACCGTGCAGCCCTCTGGAACTTTAAGTGTACAATTTTTGAAGTTCAAAGTTGAAAATTAATTTGACTCCTGGAACAATACCTGCACTACTGCCTGGGATAATCTTCTCATAAGACCAAGAGCACAGAAGAAAGACATAATGCACTTATATCACTTCCACTGTGAGAACGCTTCTTTCAGCTCATTGTCAGATCATTAGAAACTCTACATAGTTGAAGATTTTTGGAGCTCTTACAGTTTAGTTCCACCTCCAAAGAGAGACACATACAGTACATTGTCTCACTGCTGATGGACTCACATCACTTCATTGCTCTGATGAGAATACCACCCTGAATTTACCCCAAAGCCTAAAAATTATGGCTTCTCATCTTTCGGGCGACCTCAAACAACTTAAGAGAATCAGAGAAGCAGTTACCATCTGCTTGTTTACCGCAAATTAGCTTAGTAACCACAGCTGAAACACTCTGAGGTAAGCTTTAAAGGTGCCCATGTATCTGTCCAATTACTACGGGAGAAATACTCCATTGTAGCCAACACTGTTTACAGGGAGGGTTTGCAGCTTTACAAGCGCTCACTCGCTTTTTGAAATACGTTTTTATTCTCACTTGATTTGCTTGCATGCAGTGTCGTATAAAAATTAAAGCTTGTTTTCAGAGAGACTGTGTCTCAAGCCGAGAACACAAGAACACAAAGAGCTCTTTCACAGCTTTGAAGTCAGCTGTACATTAGAATAACACTCAGATTTTGTATAAATTAACCCAAACTAAAAATAATCAGCTCACTTTGTGATGTCCCTCCAATTAGAGAATGCTCAACATTTATTTCAGTCTGTTTATCATGCTAGCTCCTCCAACAATTCATTGCACATAATTAGGTAGCACTGTGTACCTACATTTTACTGCCAAACAGATACCAGGGTACTTCTTAATACCTTTCAATTAAACACCTCCAGAGTTTACACTGATGAAGCCCAGTTGATCCTAGGTCTGTCTTTTCTCATGTAATTAGGGATGCAGACATGAGATGTATTTCCAAGATGTTCTTCTACATTTTAGTCTTGGGAAAGCGATTGCCCCATTTACTCGCAGATTTTGATAGAACATTTGCACCCCCTCCATCCTGCAAGACCCTCTATTTTTTGTATCAGATAACACAAGGAGCCAATTCTTAACTATTCTCTAAAAGACCCAGATTGGTTTTCCACAGCCAGAGAGCTGGCTTAACATTCTATATGTTTGATTGTCCCACTGTTGTGTACTGAATTTATGTTGAGGGTTACCATTCAAGGAAATTGCTTTACTACACAAATCAGATAAATTAGCTCAGTATCAATTTAAATAGATGTCTTAATAAGCTATAACAATTATTTTCCCCTTACAGATTAAACCTAGTTTTGCTTTTTTTGTCCCACATATTTCAGATCATGAAAC
This sequence comes from Crenichthys baileyi, assembly GCA_036173005.1. NCBI lineage: Eukaryota > Metazoa > Chordata > Actinopteri > Cyprinodontiformes > Goodeidae > Crenichthys > Crenichthys baileyi. The sequence goes on along the minus strand of JAHHUM010002890.1, from coordinate 343,530 downwards.
ATGTTTTTAAACCAGGCAGAGACAACCTAAGTAAATCCAAAAAGCAGTTTCAAAGAATGGTCTTATTTATTAAGGAAAACTATCCAAACCAAACTGACCCTGTGTAAAAAAATACTGCTTTTTATTGTGAAATTGTTGTAATTTGACTTCCTTGGAGGATTTTGAGCGTGAATGGCCTGTTTAAGGTCATGCCACCGTATTTCAGATGAATTTGGGTCCAGGCTTTGATTAGACCACTCCAAAATGTTTTTTATGTTGTTCTAAGATGGACTTGCTGGTGTGTTTTAAATTAGTGCCCTGCCTTAAAATCCAAGTGTGTTTAAAATCCAAGGTCACAAATTGATCGATTATTTGGGATTTTCTGTTAGAGAGCAAAAGTCATGATTCCATTAATGGGGGGTTTTCATTGACGTCACTGAAGTCGCCGGTCCGCCATCTTGTGTGTCTCCTTATCGCTTCACGCATTTCACAACATTGCAACACTGCATACTTTTTTGACCATTGAGTTTTTACAGCCTCCTGATAAGGCCATGTACCTCATGAAAATTGCAGTCATCAACAAGGTGGATCCATATGTACTCCCTGTTGGTTTGTTTAGTGCAAATCCAGACGATTGGCCGCACAACAATTTTTTCATAGCCACAACATAGGCAAAAATCCATATTAAGTCCAATATTGCCTTTTATAGGATAATTAAATAATAGTTATATTACTAGATAATACATTTACATTATAACAGTTAAGGTAAATTGCAGCCTACATCTCGCTGGTCAAGGCATGAGAGCGTAGTTTACTGAAGTAGGTCACAGTGCTGAGTGCTGCCACCCAGCTCTGAATTAACTGATCATCTCACGGTCTTGGCAGACTACTTTCCAGAATATTATTACAATAAATGTAGATGAATACTATTGATTTACCTGTCACAAAATGTGCATTGCACACTCGGGCGTGATTGAGGTTCAAGTCGTCCAAATCCGCCCTGGATATCCGATTCAGCCACAGTAGTCAACGTTGTGTACTCAGTGTTTTTGTTTTCTCACACTGATTTTCTATCACAGCTGGCAGACAGTAGAATGAACGTTGGTCTTGACCACCACTCGCAGCACAACCCACAATTAGGCAAGTTTTCTTAGCTTTAGCTGAAAAGCAAATCCAAATAAAGATGTTTCAAGAAATTTGATGTGGTTCAGAAGTCAGAGTTTCGAGAGTGTTGTAGTCAAAAACAGGAAAATAAAAGCAGTTTTGCTGTTTATATTGGTGCTTGCTGCTATTAGCAATACAAACATGTTCACAAATATATAGAAAGAGATAGTTTACAGCAATATGAGATACAAACCAACAGAGGTGCTTTATACCTGCAACTTTCACTGTTTTCTATACTTGCGCAGCTATATTGGACAGCCAACTCCCACTTTCCCTGCCGCAATTCCAACTTCACAGGGCGGCCGTGTTGTTTTTCCCACCGGGAGCTAAATATTCATTTAATTTCATTGCAGTCAACTGTGTTTAAAGAAACAATTTTCTTTAAAAAAAATAAAGGCTCTAAAAATGCTTTTATAACCTGCACTAAATTCACTTGACTTAAACTAGAATGACTGAAGGTAACTGTATTGTGACTTAAACGAAATGACATTTCAGTCAAAACACTAAAATAAATCTAAATTTGTTATTAAAATTAGGATTGTTCAGACATAGAAAATGTAGTGAATGTCAATGCAAATTGCTGCATGCACAATTATTAATGTCTTGAAAGGGTAATTTTTAATGCTTAAAACTAATTTTTATACTCCCAGAAAGACTTAAATGCCTCATCCATGGATCATCATACAGGGCATTCCCATTGCAATCACTGAACCCTAAAATTATGTATAAATAAATCCCTGTCAGTTTAGGCATCTCGGTTGTATGCCTGGTGCTGAAATAATGATTTTTAATCTTCACATGACTACCTGCCTCTTTTCTCCTTCTCACATTCTTCAAACAAGCTGCTGCCAGATTCATGAATCCTTCAAAGCACAGGGCATTCCAGTCAAATCATAGATCTGTGTTTTGAAATGGCATTCCTTCTCAAGAGAGATGGAGTTTAAAACTTGTGACTTGTGCGCTCTGCTGGTAAATTAAATTTGCCATGACATTCAGAAGAACTTTACCGCCTCCAAACCTCAAATCTCTGAAATTGACTCGACAGTAGGCAAGCTGGCAAAGCCTTTCAATTAACATTCCTTGCTGTGAGTTTCAGAAACAATGGCAAAGTGTTCCAGCCTTCAAATCTGCCACAAATTAGGGTTAATGAGAACATAAATTATGATACCTTTCAACTGTGTAATTGTATGACTGTCTACATTGCATAAAAGAATATGAGTGCACCCTGAGAAAGCGACTAATTGGTCTTTTATTGTCCTAAACTTGCAGCGGTGTATTGCTGTTGAGCTACGCTCCGAGCATTTTACTACGTCTGTAAAGTTGTATTCTTATTGAATTTCGAATAACTTATTGTATCATTTAGCCTATATTATGTAAGACTATGTAAAAAAAAAATAAATAAAAATGATCCAAGTGATGACCATTGAGGCACCCCACGAACCAACAGTGCTGTTAGGTTAGATAAGTGAGAAGAAAACAAAGAAGATAATAAATGATAAACCAGAAATCCCAGACCATTTTTCTAATCAGTCTAATCCAGACTAGCCAATCAGCTGTTTTAAAGAAAGCAGATAAATCTCAAATAACCAAACTGGAAGTTTCATTACAATACATTTCTGTCATAGGGCTCTTGTCTCACCACATACACTATATTACCAAAAGTATTGGTCTGTCTACTTTTAAATGTATATGAACTTTGATGACATCTTATTCTTAATATATAAGGTTTACCTTGTTGATGGGCCCACTGTTGCCAGCAGTGGCAACTTTAACTATTCTGTGAACATCTTCCAACAAACCCAGGACTGCAGCATCCACTCTATTTCATCCCAAAGGTGTTCAAGAAGTTTGAGGTCAGGACTCTGTGCAGGTCAGTAAGGTTTCTCCACACCAACCTCTATATACCCTCAGCCATGGAACACCAGAATTCATTGATTTGGTGGTGTGACCTAAAACGTTTGGCAACATAGTGTATGTTTTTGCTCCTTAAAATCCATTTTTTATCGGTCTAAGCATAAAGGAGTGAAACATACTTTTTGAAACATCAAGCCCTGTTCCATATATGAAATATATAAATCATTTAAGATGCACACCTGTTGCCTACTGTACAGTATATTGTGTGTAATGGGATGAGGTGTTTTCAATTTTGTGTGCTACTACATTAGGACAGGGTACGTTCATTTTCATCTCGATGTTGTAGTCCTGTGTTCTACTTTTTTTCAGCGGTTGCCTGACCCTCTCATGCCGTTTATCTATACACAGTCTACGAGTGTCCCCCTATTGGTCAGATTATTAGTAACGAAATTAATCAAAAGAAACCTCCCATCACTTCTCCTGTCAGCCACTTCATGCATTTAGCATGCTGAGGTAGGGAAATCTTTATCAGTTCATACAGAACATCTGCATAGTGTAGAATAAGATTAAGTGACGTCACTATTGGTTTATTGCCAAGATATTTGAACAGCCTGGCCTGGCTGGATATCACATTTCATATAGTATAGCATCAGATGCATAGAAAATGCAATGCTAGAATGTTTTTTACTGAATGAAACATATCTATAACAACGCATGGCATGTACACAATAGTATAACCAGAGTATTAGTTGCTGGCTCAGTGTTGTAGTACTTACAAAAAACATTGAAAAACAATCTTCAACATCCTTGAATCTGCATTTGATCAGACTCCTAAATGTTGTCTATTGACAATTAATTATATAACTATAGTAGATAATTATTTCTTATTTGTCATTCAGTTTTTACAACTGTCACTGGCATTTCGGTTTGGGGAAGCATTTCAGACAAATAATATACAGCAGAACTGAGTTTACAGTCCCGCCACCCTTTTTTGTGTACCATCATGCTTGTGAAATATGACCTTAACATAAAATCAGACAACTTGGAGTGAACATATAAATACTGCCTACCTCTCTGGTGCCAATCACAGAAGGCAAGCACAATATGTCTGTACCCCCTAGAGTCCACAAAAGCGTTGCCTTTCTGCATGATAAAATATAGATTAATGACCTTATCTAAAACTCTTGATAAGACAGCTTTAAAATGCTTAATAATTAAGAAAGATAATGAACTAGCAGATTGACTGAAATTATAAGAAAAAGGTAACTGAATACCTCAAAGGTTCTAGCAATTATGCAGGGAATGAATTCATGCAGGGAACAAAGAGATGAGCCAGAAAGAGTAAAACGTCTATTAAATTAATTATATTCAAGGTCAGAATAAAAAAAAAAAAATTAAATTCATACTGGTTTAAAGTAAAGCTAAAAATATATATCAACAAGAAATTCTTTCATAGTTTTTGTTTCAGGATTGCTTTTTTTTGGATAAAATAAGAAGGTTCCATTGCTGGAATAGGTAGTCAAACATATTCAACATGTCGAAGACTTTTTCTGTCACTAAAGATGACGAGTGCAGACCACTGAGTCAATACTTTGCAGAATCATATTTAGCTCCTTTTGGAGTATCTTTGTTCCAGCTTTGCACAGGTAGACACAGAGATTGTTGCCCATTCTTTTCTGCAAAACAGGTCAAGCTCAATCAAATTGATTGGAGAGGATCTGTAAAAATAAATGTTCAGGTTTTGACACATATTCTCTTTTGGATTTGGTCTGATCTTTGGTTAGACCATTCTAGCACATGGATATAGCAAAAGCAAGATCTCTAAGTTTACTCTCAGTCCAAGGCACAGTGAGGATTAGCTGATCTGAGAGTGGGTTGGTGTACAATGCTGCAGCTGTTCAGAGAGATAGGATATAGCAAGGCCATGGAGCGCTTTAAAAGCAAATAAAACAATTTTAAAATAAATCTCAAAAGGGATGGGCAGCCAGTGAAGGGAAGTTAAAATGGAGGAAAGGAAATGTTCTCAAACTTCTGAGGGCCAGTTAAAAGACGAGCTGCAACATTTTACCCCTTCTATAGATAAGTGATGGATGAAGCACTGAACGGTACATAAAGTGTATTCCAGTAATCCAGCCGAGTGTTAAAATATTCATTTTTATTGTAGCACCACAATGTAAGATTATGCAGAAAAAAATCCAACCTTGAATTGTGTTCCTTGTCTCCTTTATTCTTTCCTTACATTTTTTAGTCCATGTATCTTTCCATCCTTCTGTTGTTTTCCTTCCTTCTCTCCTGCCATGCTTCCGTGTGCCTTTCCTTCATTCCTTAATTTTTTTTCTTGTGTCCTTTCTTCCTTCCTTGGTCATGTCTTTCATTGTTGTCGTTGTTTCTGTGCTTTCTCGTATCCTTCCTTCCTCTCTTCCCACGTTACATTTGTCATTTCATGTGTTCTTCCCCTTTTCCTTCCATCCATCCATCCATCTATGAACCTTGCAACAAGACCCACTGCAGAACCTCCAAAAAGGCCCCCCATAGAACCTCCATCATCAACTATTGGCTTTTCCATTTCCTGTTTCATGTTTTCTTTGTTTCATGCCAAACCCACCAGAAAGTCACAAATTATTCCTTGGCAGTGGGAGATTTTTCTGCTGCAGTAAACGATTTGTTTATTTTCTGTTTTTGTTTTTTTTCACATTTTTACCAAATATGTCTGTGTATCAGTTTCAGTGGGGCAGCACTCTGAACTGCTGGAATCACATTAGGAGCCAGGTTCACACAGCAGCAGCGGGTTAATTTGCTTTCTTATCAGCTGTTCAGAGGAATCCTAATGAATAAATAACAGCAGTGTTTAAACTTTAATCCTCTACGCTTTTAAAAAGCGCAAATATTTGTTCTGCCTTTTTTCACAACAAATGCAAAGAAAAAAAGCTGACATAGCTGTAAAAGAAACAACATATCATATTTTGTCATCTGATAATAGCCATCAGAGTTAATGCATGCATATAAAACTCAGTTCAACAAGCCTCAGCTTAGTTTTATGCAACCACTGCACACTTGGCACACAGATCTTATTTGCTGTGGTGATGTGGCATGTTGTAGGAAACTATGACTCTGTGAGGATTTCACTGACACTTCTCTTGATTTACTGTTCAGTCAAACACAAATGGCAGATATTGAATGTGCGCTGTAGCGCTCTCTTTCACTGTCACAGGCACATCTGAAATGAAGCTCTAGGCAACATTAACATTAATGTGACCAGTGGCAGCCTTCTGTCACTTAAGCAGGATAATGGAGGCATTAATGTTAGATATATCATAGCTGAAAAAAGCTTTTGAGACACTGCCTCTGATGCTGGTGCACCAACACATGGCTGCGTAGAAAATTACACCTTAAGGCACAAATTAATAAAAAGTTTGTGAAATTTTGCTACAAGCACAATATGCTAAATATCTGAAGTCAAGCCATTAAAGGGATAGAAACACGGAGAGGTTTTCATGTGGACAGGATAAAATAAGGTATTTAACCAGTTAAAATTTATGTAGACATGTTTGTTGATTGGTATGCTTTAAACCCACTTCTGTCCAAGCACTATTACATATCCGTTTTTAACCCTAACCCTTTCGGTAGTTAAGTGTAGTTAAGGGTCTCAAACTGGGCAACTCCAAAATGTTTGTATTACTGCCAGTCAGAAGAAAGATCTTTGTAAAATTAAAAGATCACCTTAAATCTAAATCTGCCAGCTGTATGAATAATTTAGGGTTATTTTCAATGGATTATTGAGAAGCAACTGCAGCAATCTCAGTTATAACTTTATTCAGTGGTATATTATTTTTGAAAACTTCATATTACACCCTGTTTCCATTGTTTTTGGTTTCCCACCCTGCTTGGTCAGTTGACTCTTAGGATAAATAACAGATGAACTCCTACTTATAGATGTTATTTATATATAATAGTGTTTCTTTACAACAGACTACGTTTAGATAATAGTATATATTTAAAAATGCAGAATTGTTAAATCTGTGTGAAATGTCCCTATGACGAAAATGAATTGAAGCATTGATAAAATGAAATATCCAACGGCAAATTGCTTCTTTTTGTGTCTGAAAAAGTCGGGTACAAAGTGGCCAAGAGCCGAAATGACCAGCACCTGTTGAAAGCTTTTGGGAAATATTTTTGCAAGCAGTGAGTTATGAATTCTTTCTAGCCTTCTGGAAATGAGGGTTAGGGTAATTATTTACTATTTTTACAGTATAAAAGAGCAGTTGTGCTGAAACATTTCTATCATTATTTTAAAACTAAGACAAAATTATTAGAGTCATTTTAGGCTGTCTTTAGCATTTTTTATTTACAATTAGTCCTGTTAGCATGGTCAGAGGAAATAGATCTTGCTTAACTCTGAGATTTCCTAATGTCACAGACATTTTTAAATCCAGCATGTACCATTGCAGACAAATGTTAAAAGCTCAATAAGATAAAACTAAGAAATGTTGCTGTCTTTTGTTTAGCCTTCCTATTGTCTGTCTGAACTATTCCTCTCTCTCACTCTTGCATTCTGAATGAACAGCAAACACATCTTAGAAAATACATTTTCCTTTTAAATACCTTCTTACCTTTATCGGCTTCATTTAATTTCATTTTAAACATCTTACTGGTGCTGAGAACATCTATTTTTTTCACTCAGTAAAGGCTTCACACTGAAGACTGTTTCTGACCTGGTATTGCTTAGATATGGTGCGTTCACTGATTTGGATAAAACACTGGATTTCTGAGTTTCCTGTCGTCCACTGGTCATTCCAGATAAAACTGAAAGTTGGCTTATTTTGGTAACCAGATGAGTTCTCTCTATGTATCTATTACTAATAAATTCTTTATGTAATAAATGTTGAGAAATGTGCCAAAGACCAAACAATAATGCAATTTATAGCCTATTTTCTACTGCCACTTAATCCCTGAAGGGTTTTATGAGGGTTATATCTTTAACCAAAAAACCTTCAGACAAGATAGTAACTGCTCAAAACATCTCCACACAACCCCACTACAAAAAATCTAAACTATCAATTTAAGCTCTGATCTGCTTCTAGTTGCTAACAGCCACATTTTCCAATTTGCTGCAATGTTCAAAGCTTAATAATAATAATAAGCTGTGCAATTGCAATAGATGCAGCTCCTGAGTCAATTAGCACTTTTCTTAAAATGGCACAGGTTCTTTTGCAATTATTCTGTTATTACAGGTCCACCATTGACATTTCAAGCTCTTGTTCTCTTATTTGCTCTCAACCCATTTCACTTCTCTCTTTTTCTGATTAACAAAGAGAAATGCCCACCGTTTCTCACAAAATCTTTTTCCATTGCCTTGGGTGGGCGTCACACAGCTAAAAAAGGGGCCAAACCTCCTTCCAAACAGATTTAGGCCTGGCACTCGGTTTTACAATCGCCTAATCTGGGAAGTCAGGTGATGATGGGAAGCACAGTGTTGTCAGGGGGACATTCTTAACGTTATATTCACCATCAGCACATATGCAGGGGGTGCACCAGGAGAAGGTGGTGGAGAAAAGGTCAGGAAGGACACCATAGTGTGATGTGTTAAGGCGTCACAAGAAGAGAGACATGATAAAATAGATTGGTGCAGTCTTGTTTTATACAAGCAACTTTCAGTCTCATTGTTTGACTCAAACTTCAATGACTTGAACAGTGTTATTGGTTAACAAAAATGTGTTTGTTAAAGCTTATCGGTAAATTTTAACTGAAGATGAATTTTTAATGTTTCTATTGGGTTTAAACTATTGCAACCTTAAAAGAAGAATGAGATACCATAATTTTTATATTTTTGTTAAAAAAAGGTTAATCTCACATTTTGCTAAATTATATAGGGAGATATAATAACTGGAAAAAAACATCTACTCTTTACTAAAGAAAATACAGTAAGCCTAAATAACTGTTGAAGCAAACTAAAAATAAAGACAGTTAAAAAACAAACTACATACTGTAGGGGAACAAAGTTAGCATGGAACAGGAGGACTTTTCCTACAGTTTAATCTTACTAGGGCCAGAGAAAGTAGATAATGCTATAAATAATGTAGTATTTGGTGTTTGGATATGTTGATACAAAGCACCCATCTGTATAAAAGTGTAATTAAAAATAAAACAAATTGACTGAAGGCCTAAAACATATTAAGTGTTGTGTATTGGAGGTTTGTCAATTTCAAACTGCAGATGTGAAAATGCTCCAGGAAAAAGACCCTGTTGACATGGACTCAGTTGAACAAATGTGGATTTTTTTTCAACCAGACCCATCAAAAATTATAGATCTGTGCATCTATCTGGAGGAATCTTACACTGAATGTAGATGAACTCCTCTCTTTATTGGCCTCCAGACAGCTTTCCCATCTCTGACTGCGTTACCTCTAACCATATGGTTCCAACTATAAGTACGGTCGGACATTCATACATTGCCTTTTTTGGTCACTCTCAGTGTATGGCTCTGGCTTAGAAATGTGCTCCAAGCCCAACCTGAAGGCTTAAGATCTAATGTGAAGAAACCATGGGAGAGAGACAACGGAAGGGACTAAAGATTCAGAAGCCACCTGGTCATCCAATGAACTGGGTCAGAACTTCAGAGATAGAAAAGTAAAATATGCACCTACTTATGACAGGTTTTTTGTTAAATGAAATTAAGTATGGTTTCATCAGACCATGACAATATCACCCAAAAGTTTTTAGAAAATTAGACCCCTGTCTGGATGTTTTCTTTGGGGAAGTTTCTTAGCTTTTCAGCCCTGCTTTGTAGTCCAAACAAATGGAGAGCACAGGATATTGTTGTCACTTATGACACAAAAGTATGGAAATTATTTATCATGGTCTCTACCTGGGGGTGTGTACTCTAGAGATCCCCTGTATTCCCTAGGACACTTCTAGAAAGCTGATCTGACCTCTCCTGGTGCTGGCTTTTTGGGATGTATGGAGGCTTCTCACTTTAGATTTAGATATGATGCAGCAAGTACGCACTTAGGAAAGCGTTTCTGAAAGTTTAAACATTCTTCCTGGTATTCTGTCCAAGTTACTGACTGCACCATGTGGAAATTTACCCCATGTAATCATTTCACAGGATAAAAGCTGTTATATACTGAGCAATCAACATTGGACTTTATTATGAATAATTATGAAATATTCTAAATAAAGGAAGAAAACTAAATAACCTTCAAGACTTTGTAATTTGTCACTTCACCTGAAGCTGCAGGTGGCTCTATACAAACATATTCAGGGAATGTTGTATAATTATTGTAAGAAAAATGTTTTATTTTGTCTAGACCAGGGGTCATTTAGCCAAAAGGAAGTGGGATTTAGACTTTCCTGGTTTGTACGTGTGTGTTTGTTTGTGCACTCTGAGAGGGATTAGGGACACAACAGTTTTAATCTCAGATACAGATTATTAAACGGATTTCTAAGGAAGACCAGACTACTGTGGGATACTATGTCACAACTAACAAGGTCTCTCCTTAATGTGCATTACGCGAAACACAAAAATATATTTTTTTGATTTACTACTAATTCGTAAGTCGTGCTGATCTGGTAGACACAGAGATCTGACAAGATGGTGGATGTGAAAGAGCAAAGGCGTCATCGGCTTTGAGTCTCTTTCAAGCCTTGTTAACCCATGTTAACACGCTCTTGAGATCGCTCCAGGAAGGATTTTCACACGTTGACACAACTCTCAGTTGGGGGCTTCACAACATGCCCTGTAAACCCTAAAGTGATTATAAAAAATATTTTCAGCTCTCTTTTCATTATTTTGTTGGCCATATGTGAAGAAGTAATTGTCCTCTAAACCAATAACTGGTCGTGCCCCCTTGGCAACAAAAAAATGTCAACAGGCATTTATATTAGCTGTCAATGAGTCTTTAACATCGAAGTGGAGACATTTTGAGCATGATTGGCCTGTTTAAGATCATTACACATCTTTTCAATCATACTGAAATCAAGACTTTAACTAGGCCACTCAAAAACTTTTTGTTTTTTAGCCTTTCATGGGTCACAAACTGATTTCTGGACAATAAGCTGAAGAATACTGAATTCATGGTTTCTTCAATTACGAAAAGTCATCCAGAAGCAAAGCAACCCTAAACTATCACATTCCCACTACTGTGCTTGACTGGTAATTTTACACCAGCTGTAACTGGCAGCACACCTTCCATAAATTTCCATTTTCACCTTTTTAGTCCACAAAATATTTTTTCTTAGATTCGGGCCTTTTCAAAAAGGTTTTTTGGCAAATGTGAAACAGTCATTTTTGCTCTTTTAGTCAGAAGGGGTTTTGACCTTAGAATCCTCCCATGGATCGTATTTTTGCCCATCTCTTTCCTGTTGTTGAATCATGATCTCTGATCGTAACAGAGACAAAGTGAAGCCAGCTGTGAGTTAGATTTTGTTCTAGGTTATTTTGTGACCTGCTGGATGAGTTGTTGATACGCTCTTGGAGTAATCTATTCGGTCGGCCACTCCTGGGGAGGTTCATCACTGTTCCATGTTTTCTCCAACCGTGTGCATATTGGCTCTTGTTGGGTTTAAAAACTCTGCGTGTTCATTTATATGAAAACACATCTCAAAACTATTTCTGTTTGTTACGAATTTATTGCAGAGTCAAGGTTTGCTTGCACTAGGTCTCTTCTTCTGTTCAACTCACAGTACACACACAATATCCCAAAACACATTATTCAGTGCATACATGTTTTAAACAATGGATGAAATGAAACAAAATTACAATGATTGGTTGTATAAAAAAAGGTGGCTGCAATCTGGGGTTTAGGCATTTGACCCCCCTTCATGAAGATGAAACCTGTCTTTGTCTGTGCCTCGTTTTAACCTTGATCTCTGTTGCTTCAGCGCAGGCTCAGAGCCTATCAGTCTGTGTCAGAGTGCGGTCTCGCACAATACAGCTGGCTGCTGTTTTTGGCTTCCTAAACAGTATTCGCACCTCACTACAGGTTTAATTAGTGGATTGAAAGGTAGTCAGACTTTGATTGCAGGTGGATTTGTTGGCTGCCACTGCATGTGGGGGAAGCTTAGCTAATGATGTGTTTTCTTTAAGATTTTCCTACAGTATGTTGATGTAGTTTCGCTGTGTAATGCTGGTTGTGCAGGTTTAATGTACTGTCTAGAGCTGGGGTTCTCACAGGTCAAAGGTCCAGAACGTCTAGTGATGAGCATCTTCTATTTATTAAATTTGCTTACAACTTTGTGTCTACAATTGCCTTAATTTTGACAGTAAAGCATGACAAACAATTCAATTATCTAAGGAGTTTTAATTTTCTAAACTTGATGTACTAATGTACTCACTTTTCATCCCTCAAAAAATAAAGTGCTTTTCCTTCACACACAAGAATCAACAAATATGTTGACACTCATTTTTAATAAAGGATACTGTAACATCAAAGCAAATCAGATACGAGTTATAGATACCCAGTGGTGTAATACAGAGCAAATGTAGTGAAGCCTGCCTTTGACATTTCACCCACAATAACTTTGTTTCTCTGGGTGCCTTAAAACGTCCTCGTAGAACCATTGGTTTAGTCAAAGCAAACTCTCATCCACACAGGTGCCGTCGGTAGATATGAGAAGTATATGAATGTATGACCTTGGTAAGTTTTATGCTCCTTTGACATCTCAAGGCCAGTGCCGAATCATCGGTTTATGCCTTGGCTTGCAATAAATTGATTTATTGGACACTGCATGCTCTGTTGTTTGTTGCCATTGTTGAGACGTATTTGTGTGCAAGGCAGAGTAACCTGCCATGTCCTCGTAAACAAATATTGTTTTGAAAAATGTTTGACCCAATGTTGGTATTCAGTTATTGACTTGGTCATATTTGTCTCCTATACCTTTCAAATTTATCTGCTTTTGGAGAACTGTTATGAGGATTTCTCTTATCTAAAGTCATCTTTAGGTGACTTTTCAGTCACCTAAAGACAGTTCTTCTGTCAGATTTACTCCAGTTTGGGCATGTAAAGCTTTAATTTTCCTCTCATTAAGTCACTGTTTCGGTGGTTTGGATGTGTGCTTGGATTCACTGCGATGCTGGAAAATTAAAATCCGTCTTCATCTTCAGGTTTCTAGCAGACACCCGAGGGGTTTGGACCAAAGGTAACTTTACCCACTCTGAAGAAAACTAACCCCTGAGCATTGTGCCTCCACCATCGTGTATTACTATGGGCTTTATTACAAACATACCTTTTGAATCTGTGGTCCAAAGGTTCAAGCTTCGTTTCCTCTGACAATATCACGTTTTCCCACAAGATTTTTTGAAATTTTAGCTGCCTTGGGTGTTTTTTTCAGGAGAAAATATATCTGACTATAAACCATACTCATTCTTCCAGACATATGGAGAGCACAGGAGATTTATTATCACACGTAAAATATGACCATTCATTGCTAGAAATAACCGTACCTTCTTTAGTGTAACAGTCGCCCTCTTTGCAACCTCTGTCTCATGTTCTCCCCTCCCATTTCTGTGATTGATACTTTTGAACAATGACATCCTTTCTATCATTTGTAATGTCTTTGCAAACCAAAGTTTTAGCTTAAGGAGACAAATGTCAGAAAAATCCACCTTTGCAACTGATGTTTATGGCCGGTTGGAACTAAAGAAGACTATATGCTGAAAATAAATCAAAACATACCTTATACAAGCAGTTTGTTGCAGGTTTGTATTTTCTTTTAAATATATTTTTTCTTTTAATAATGTTTGTTTTTCCCTTGTACTGTCCAGAATAAATGTCACAGAAAAAGTGGAAGATTTACAGTTTTTTTTATAAAAGTCAAATATTTTACATTATGACAACCTGACATTTTGACAAGGGTCCACAAACTTCTGTGAGCCACTGTATCTATATAAACTGGCTTATAGGAGAGATCTTTTAAATTCTATACACACTCAAAACTTTTTAGTGTTTAACAATGAACAATAACAGACGAAGAGTTTGGTGTTTTGGAGCCGGTGGATTTTTTTTAAATTGAGACTTTATCCAACAGGCAAAAACAGTACTTTGGCGGTATCTGAGCAGCAGTGGTAATTTAGCGATTTTTCCTAATCTCATCATCCTAATCCTAATCATTTTGTCATAATTATGTGTGATCTGTAATGAATAATTATTATGGCATTGCGTTAGCCACTCTTAAATGTGCTTTGAGGCCTCTAGTCCAAACGATCTCAGCAGTTAGAAGAAAACTCTAAAAAAACTGCATATTTATATAGATTTGTTTAAAACCTACTGTAATAAGGTTGTGAAAATATGTTAAAGCCTTAATATTGGCATATCCACGTGATTAATGTGATTGTGAAGCATCCTAACAAAGAAATTTAAGAGCTGCAAGAACAACTCTCCCCTATTTTGTAAACTTCTTACTAAAATTTGATTACAGGTTTATTGCTTAAGCCCTTTAACATTTCACCTATATATTTATTCAAACTGGTTCTTCATGCATCTTACTTTTCCTCTTTTTCCTGTCTTTCACCATGCTATTCTCTGCATCTAATGTTCTTTTCAATTTTACATGTTGAAAATCGACATACATGCTAGCAGCAAGGCCTTGAGCACATCCAACCTGTCTGCAAATGCTGCACTTGTCTGAACGACTCAATGCTTCTTGGCATTTGTAATCCACCCACATTCCTCCATTTTCTGCTGCAACACACACACACACACACACACGCGCGCGCACACACACACTGACTGTTTGTCATCACTGCATGGCTAGAGTCAGTTTTGATTCAGCCCATCAAGTGCATTTTTTATAACTCTTCAAAAGGGGCTAGCCATCAAAATTGTTGGCAAAATCAGCCTAAAAATCATTGAAAAATGATTTTTAATTCTCCCAGGTAGTCCAATGCAACCCCCTCCACCCCTATTTGGAGAGGAAATTAGCTCAGCAGCTTGCTTTAGCCTATATATGTGTCCATAACTGCAGAAGGTCTGTTGTAATCTGTTAGCAACTCTCACTGTGAGTTATGTGGCTTACAAATGTCTCTGGGATCAGACAGATGTGGACACCCCCAACCCAAACACACACACACACACACTCAAAAGCACAAAGACAGTGCGACAGCTGCCTGGGAGAGGCAGTGAAGGCAGGGAATTACCAAGGCTTACCCACTGTTATTATATTAAACTTGACTGCACACTGAACTTTTGGGGACTGCTCAGGACTAAAACTATGAGGATGAAAACTGAGGTTACAGTTTTAGAGTTAAATTGCAAGTAGATTAAGGTTTGAGTAAGTATTACTCGTAGAGGAAGGACAAGCAAACGCAACTGATATCTCAGTGTGTATGCTACTGAATGTATCTGCTCTCATAAGAAACTGTTATGTGCAAAAATATAAACAGTCAGTCATGGGTCATGGGGGAGCTGGTGCCTATCTCCAGCAGTCTATGGGCGAGAGGCGGGGTACACCCTGGACAGGCCGCCAGTCACATAAACAGGGCAACACATAAACAACTACGCACACACTCATACACCTAAGGGCAATTTAGAGAGACCAATTAACAGGCATGTCTTTGGACTGAGAACTGAGAACATGCAAACTCCATGCAGAAAGACCCCTGGCCGGGAATCGAACCAAGGACCTTCTTGCTGCCAGGTAACAGTGCTACTAACTGCGCCACCGTGCAGCCCCTTTTACATTTTACAGTAATTTGACTGTATCTCACAGCTTTTCTTCTGTGTATGTGAATGTTTGGGGAAGACCCTGACCTGTTATGGACTGGACTGACTGAACTTATATAGCGCGTTTCCAGTCATACAGACCGCTGAAAGCGCTTTACACTAGACACATCCACATTCACCCAACCGCACTCACTAACGCTCATTCTTGAGGTTAAGTGCCCCGCCCAGGGGCACATTGACATATGGCAGGAGGAGCTGGAATCGAACCCACAACCTTCTGATTGCAAGACGACTACTCTTCCTACTGAGCCATAGTTGCCTTTTAGTGTACTGTGCATTTTCCCGGCCCACCTCTAACCATTCATCATGACATTTACTATGCCGCCCTTCAGATAAACACCTGATAAGATGAAATATTGATTTTTCCTCCCGCTGCCTTGCCGTTTCACTTTCACACACACACACACACACACACACACACACACACACACACACACAAACACACATCTGCTTCCACCCAATAAAACTGTAACCTCACAGCCTCTGTGTACTTAAGTCTCATAAAGGATGCAGTTGAAATGATTTGTGTGCAGTGTCTGCTCCAACATATTACCAGTTTTATTTCTCTTATCCATATTTCTCTCAGAGCAAACAGCAAGAGATACATTTTAGGACTTTACTTGATCATTTCTTAGACTAACTCTAGTTAGTGGATGGAAGCAGATGGAGGCAATGTTTTTTGTGCCTACCTAAAGTTTATAGAGTCACCTTTAATTAATCATAGGGCTCACAAAATTAGGACATGTCTACAGGTGCTTTTCTGTCTGGAATAGGGTTTGTCTGTGCAGACTACGTTATCCTATGGGAGATTAGAGTGTCAGCAGTAGTGCTTCTGCAAACTCTCTGGTATCTTTATGCCTAGAGCAAGCATTTCTTTTTTTGGTGTATAGGCAGTGGGCATCGGTCACTTTGTGCTCCCTTTCCTCTTCTGTTTGTTGCACTCGGAACATACAAGGGTTCAGCTGGGATCTTGGAGACGGTCCAGTTTACTGACATTATGGTGGTATCTGCTCTTTGCTGATGACACTGTCCTCCTTCAGTGAACCGTAACTGCTGATGTGCACCAGAGCCCTCTGCTTGGCTGAATGCGTTGTGGATCAGCAGCTCTGCATACCCTGTTGAGCAGCTGAAGCAAACAGTGCCAGTAGTTCACCTGTCATATGTGGTAGCTCTTATTTTGGTCTAGCTAAAGTACCGGAGGTGAAGAATCTTTTCTTGCCCTACAAACCTTTAGCTACATTTACATATTTTTTTTACATACAGTACATCTAAGAAGTGTGCAGACGACTGTTAAAAATGAGGGTTTTCAGATGTGAAATAAAAAAGAGAATTTTAAATAACTGTAAATAGTTAGAGTTTAATGTAAAATATATTCCTTACAATTGAACTGAAAAACAAGCAGGAAAAGTATAAAAAATTAAAAGTGCAGACACCCTTAAAGTAAGTTGAAACAGCATTTAATTTAGTGGAAGCATTACGTCTTTTAGTTTCCACATTACAATTCATCAATATTGGCCTACTCTATTCTGGAAAGTCATCCAGATCTGTGGGAATCTCAGGAGAACTCTTCAGATGACCCCACAGGTCATTTGATGAGGTCTGGCTAGGCTATTCCAAAAATGTAATTTTCTCTTGATGAAGTCATACACCTCACTGATTGGAGCCAAAACTGACTGGTACAGTTAAGCTTGAAATTATTAAAAGTCTTGGTAGATTAAGAAATAAAATGTTCACTAAATCATGAACCATTAGAAAAAATCTAAGATACATTTGAATCCATTAGTCCATAACACCAGCATTTTTTATTCCTTAGTAGGGCTAGAAAATCCTAGGTTTAGGTTAATTCTGTATGTAATAATAATATATGATTCCCTGGGATTATTTTTTATTTCTTTAACGACACTACCTGTAAGTTCAACATTTGTCGTTTTGACCAGCTAGTGAACTTTTGTGTATATCCCTCATAAAAGTAGAGCACCAGTTTTAGAGACCTAATTGTAAAACCTTTTTTTAGTGCCAGTTCAGATCACAATTTGTCCTTTTATCTTACGAAATATCAACATAATGAATGTCATTCCCATTAGCCTTTGCTAAACTGTAAAGGTCATAGCTTCACTTAGCTTTTGTGCCTTAGAGATTCAAGCTAAAATAGAAAAAGTACGGCCATTGGTGAGAAAATCTTAGTCCGCTGTCTTTTGCCCATCTATGTGGAGCTGAGGGTTTTACATGGCACTTCTCTTGAGGCAAGGACTTGGCACTGTGTTGTTAAGCCATAGCATTGCTAGTGTGATAAGACAAGAAGTATCACAAAAACATTTAGGTTTTGATTATCGCTGATCAGTGGACTGAACAAAATCTGCTCAGGGTGACTCAAAGAACTAAAGTGATCTGCATAACATCACTGTTTCTCTGTTGCAACACACACTGTGTGAATCCTGTAGCGACAGAAAATGTTATCTTACTCATAGGTACATTAATGGTTGAGACAGAGCAAGGCCCGACAGCCAAGAAATATGTACACTCCTCACCACACGCTGCTTATGTGACACGTCTCTCCCCCAGCACAGATCACAGCATCTTGCAAATGTGAAAATGACTCATTGAGCTGTCTAAATACCTTCCTTCACGGCTCCTTTCACACTTGACAAACAATAGGATGCACCCATCTGCACCTGTTTACCATGGCTATTACCTTAGCAAGCTAGTAAAAGTACTGCAAATTGTCATGCACTTCAGAGACCCTGCAAAGCCCATTTTATCCTCTACCTTTGTGTATTTCACATGGTTTCTGCGAAAATTATTTGCTGCAAATTTAACACGCTCAGTATGACAAGTAGAAATAAAGAACAAAGGTTCTGTGAAAAGGGAATTTCAACAGGAGACCCTACCTGTTGCATGTCATAACTAAAAAAGGTAGTTATTTAAGAATAACTAAGAATAACTATGTTTAAACCATTTTCTGAAATATAAACTGGTGATCTGCTAGGATATTCCAATGCAACCATCTCTCAAGGTTAACAGAGAAAGGTTTAAAAAGTAGAAAATATGCATTGAGCAGTTGTTGATGTCAGAGGAGAATGGACAGACTAGTTCAAGATGACCGAAAGGCAACAGTAGCTAAAATAATGACTTGTTTAAACAAATGTATGCAGAAAAATCTCATGTACAACACATTGAGAGTGTGTGCAGAGAGGAATATTCAAATAAAATTAAATGCTGTGGGGTTTTCTGCATTTTTTCTATGCTACTGCAATAAATGATCAATTTATGTTGGGGTTTTGACACATCTTCACCAAGGGGGCATCAATAAATGTGACCAGCACTGTACGTGTTGCCTGCCAGCATCTTACACTATGCTATTATTTTCTGGACTGTCTCAGGAACATCTTCTCACAGTCTACATATTGGTTCCTGTCTGGTGTATGTGCTGCCTGGTTAATGGAGACGTGTTGTTCCCCCTTAGTAAAATGTTCCAGGTATGTTTCTTCATATTGTGTTTTTCAGTGTTGTGTTTTGGAATCAGCTATGATTAATGTGTTTTGTTATTCATTATCAGCTTTGCACTGCGCCAACTGTGTCTAGTAGGTCGGATTGGCGTTCAGACCAGAGGGATCCATCTTGTTGTTCTGTGTGCAGTCAGATTGTGCAGTCTACGCACACACATATGGCACGGCAGCTGCAACCCTGAAAGCTCATATCCCTCCCACAAAAATCCTGATCCTTTGAAAGGAACCCATTACAATTACTTTTGAAATGTTACCGAAAAACAAAGTAACTGTAAAAATCTACTCAAGAAAAAGGTAAATCATCTAAAATGTGTCTAACATACAAAGTTAGCTACTTTTTCATCAAAGCTCATCGCAATCACCTGCTCTTTATTGTTTCTTTTTAGTTCCTTCTTGTGCTTAGAATTTATTCATTTATTCATTGTATGATAACATAAACATGAATTTTAAAGATTAATTATCAAGATACTGTTGTCAACATTAGACAGTTGTTAAAACATGGCTCTGGTGTTTTCATATGAATGCATGAAATAGCAATGACTAGTTAGTGTATTACTTTCAGTTGTCGAGCTGAATTGAGTTATACTGATTTGAAAAAAACATTCAAAAGGCTTCTTATCTTAAACACTGCCGATAATGACAGAAACAATCACACTTTATCATCCTAAATAAGTCCCAATTCATGTTCAGTTATTGTTTCTGTGTTCTGGTATATTTCTGTTGCTGTGCTGTCCTAAACTGGAGTCGGCTGTGCTTTCTAAGATGGATTAGATCAATAAGTATACCGCATACAGCTACCATTTAAAATGACTGGACCATTACTTTGTGAGTCATACATTTGCTAATTTAATGTAACTGCTTATAACACTATTCATCATTGTACATTATAAAGCTATTTATTCATAAGTGAAACGAATGTTAGATTTTATTGGAACATAATTTTCTAATATAATTTTCGAAGAAAAGCGCCTGACAAGGACCTCATCATCATCTGATCAGTGAAAGTAGCCGGCCTGCTCACCCAAACTGATCATCAATTAAAAATATTATTACTATTTATTTAAATTAAACTGAAGGTCAGCATTAGCATTTAATATGCTGGATGTTTCAGAACAGACCAAATGTCGTTCAATTATCATTTTAACACTGAAATGTTTTCGTGGTGTTAATAATGATGTCACTTAATATTAACACAATTAGATTAGTAATGCAATGATAGAGTTTACCAGCAGAGTAAAGTAAGGATTCAATGCACCTTTTTCTAATTTGAGCATAGCTTCCTGCTTTGCAGCTCAACAACCTATATAGCTGTTTATTTGACCAATGTAGGGATTGTTGCAAGTTTCATGTTAGGTTTTACATGCAGTAAGCTTAGTTTCTCTGGGCAAGCCATCACTTGTAGAAACAATTATTTATATATGGTTTATGGGGAAAACACGACCTGAACTGCATAACAAAACAGTTGCCTGGTTTTTTCTTGGAGCTAGGGGATCTGTGTAGACCCTGCACATTTCCATTCAGCACGGCTTGTTCTGGCAGTTTCCGGTGTTGTACCAAAATGGGATGACCCTCAAGATAGCAGGCATAGGTACACCGTGCACCATCATTAGCAAGCAATGGACACTCCTGCGGTAGTTAAGAAGTTTTTACTGGTCTTCTTATGGCCACAACACAATTGTGTGTTAGTACAATAGTAAAAAAAATAGATAAAATAGCATACTCAAGTAAAAGCACAATTTTTAAAACCTTTTTTAAGTACTAACACAAAAATCACACTCAATTACAGTAATATGAGTAAATGTATTTTGTTATTTGTGAATCTGTAAATTACACGTCAAAATCTGTTATTCATCAAAATCATGTGTTTAGCATTAATTACTAGAGTAGCGGTAATTAATGCAGTACAGTACACCCCTCAACCAACAACAGAGGGGTGACCCATTTCTGCAAGTTCTTGACATATTTTTGTTAAGTAATTAACATTAGTTTTAGTTAAAGACTGTATTTAAGATGTACGCACTATGAAATGCAACTCTAGACTGTTCTGAAGTCATTAGTTTTAGCAGTACATTTGTCTAAAATGAGGGTGTGAAGCTCTAGTCCTTGAGGGCTGGTGTCCTGCAGCGTTTGGATGACCGAATCACCTCTTTATGCACTCAAGTGCTACATAGTCCTCTTAATGACCTTTGTTATGTGATTCAAGTGGGCTGACACATAGAAACATTTAAAAGCTGTAGGACACAGGCCCTTGAGCACTGGAGTTTGATAATTGTGGTCTCTGCTATACTTTATCCACTATTTTATCCTAAATGCAGCCAAATTGAACTGCTGTGATGTAAATCTATTTAGAATACAAAATGTCTGATCGAATTGTACACAAATATGGTTAAATACTGATAGGAATGTGAACAACTTAGCTGGGTGTGCCAAGGTGGTTTTTAGGATTGTTTGGGTGCTGGGGTAACAGGACTTAGAGGGAAATATATGTCCCTCTCCCCAGTAGCACTCTTTAGCTCATTCTGCTGGGATCCCGAGGTATTTCCAGTGCGGAAGAGATGTATAGTACCACCAGTGAGTCCTGGGTCACCTTTGGAGTCTCCTTCCAGTGGGACATATACCAGAAAAACATCTAAAAATAAGTACCCAGGATGCATTCTGGTGGAATCCCAAAACCACCTCAGCTGATGAAGCTCCTCACAGTACCTCAAAGACTGATTCCAGTCACCTTAGGGAGGAAGTTCTTTCAGCAACCTGTATCTGGAATCTTATTTTTTTTGTCATGATTCATATCTCATGTCCATATTTGAGGGTTGGAGTGTAGATGGACCAGTAAAATGAGAGCTTAACTCTTTCCTTGCCACAACAGACTGGAGAATTGGCTGCATTACTACCAACGGATTCCCAAAATTTTAATCTATCTCCCATGAACTAGACACCAAGATACTGAAACCCCTCCACTTGATGTAGAAACAGACCCCCCAAATTTACCCAACAGAACTACATCATCTGCAAAAAGCAAATATAAGCTCTGAAATTCCTATATCAGACACTCTCTTTTCCACGACTACAGTATGAACTCCTGTTGAATAAACTTTCACTATTGGCCTTCATTTTCTTATTTTTTGAAGTGATCTGACAGGAAATGGGGAGAGAGAGTGGGGGAAGACATGCAGCAAAGGTCAGCGGGCTGGGACTCAAACTCGTGACAGGCTATGTCGAGGACAGGCCACAGCGCAAGGTATACAGTATGAGGCTGTACCTTGCTCCACCGTCACTATGGGGTAAGAACGCTGTCAAAAACAATGTGTATGTAAAGACGGAAATGTGTGCATATTAGTCAATAGTTGTGCATAAGTAAAATCCAAAAGAGGTATTGTATATTTTCTCTATAAGAATACAAAATAAAATGTTACAGCTTCAAGAAATTACAAATACAAAGTTCAAGTTTACAGTTGTGGTTTATTCTTTATGAATACAATATGCTATAACAGTTTGTGAATACGATTTCTTTTCTATGAGAATACGAATTTACATCAGTGACTTGGCGTCACGTGATCTCAGGCTGGTTTGTGGAGCACAGAGTTAGTCATTTCACGTTGCGCATGCGCTGTCACACTCCTCACCGCCAGTAAACGTAGTGCCGGAATGGGAGATAATTCAGTCTAAAAGACATATTAGGAACAGAGGAGAGATGGGGGGGATCAAGAGTATTATAAATGAAGCATTGTTCTTATTTTTATGAAATACAAAACTAAAACATAGAATATAGTGGGTGGAGTTATACAATGATGTACAGTAGGTGGCGGTATGCACCTCTGAATTTGTTGCATACCGCCAACAGAAGAAGAAGAAAAGAAGAAGAAGCAGCAGCTAGTGCCAAGATGACGGACCAAGAGCATATATTAACGACATTAAGAAATATATAAACTTTTTAACATTACCTGGCTTTGTACCTTAGTTTCTTGGTCCGCCATCTTAGCGCTAGTGCTGCTTCTTCTTCTTCTTCTTCTTCTGCTGACGGTACGCAACAAATTCAGAGGTGGTTTTCAAAGAATTTAATGCTGATGAGACTTAAAAAAATGAATGTGTTGCCTAGCCAACGGAGGAACAAACGACAAAAGACTGGTAAAAAGTCTGAGTCCCAGAATGCACAGCTTTAATCAACTTTCATGACAGCTTCCAGAGAAGGAAGAGTTTCATGGCTGGAATCCCCACGACGTCAAAGAGCTTCAAAACTCTGGTGCACATCACTGTTCTTCCTCTTTGCTGCATGTGGAGGACACGTGCTTAAATGTCTTGATTTCACTGGCCATGTAAAAAGCTGCATCTTCAAAAAAACTTTAGATCCAAAGTAAAGTATGCTTGGCTGTTATGTATCCGGTGACTGTGCCCCGGCTGAAAATAAGACTAGCCGCCTGAACTTGGCTTGTCTGAACACCTGTATAAAAGAATCTCAAAGAATTTTAGATTCCTCCAGAAGAGACGGTGTTATTAATTATGTCGACGAAACAGTTTTTCCTTCTACTGCCCTGAGGAAACCCATTGTTGCAACCAAACCTATTGTTACACAACAAATGATTGACTACATTTATAAACTGGAGGTTTGTCTGTATTGATAAGCCATTAAGCACTTTGCTTGGAAAGGTGAAGCTTAGGTTTTATACCCAACACCATCCCCTGTTACCGTCCGACGCTCTGGCTGAAGAACTTTCCAGACAGAGATTACTTGATCAGTTTCCAAACTGTTCTTCCATTGCTCCTTAGTCTTAATTTTTTATGCTTCTAGAACAGATTCTATATTTGGCCCATGTACTTGTTTTTTAAAGAAAGGTTTAAATAAAAAAAAACAAGCTTTAAACCTTTCGGGAAAGGTGGGTTTGTACACTCTTCTCCATTAAAAAAGGTGTTTTGCCTAGAGCAGGGGACAGTGTTTGTGGTGTGAGGTCTCAGAGGTGTTGCTTTGTGACACCAATATGGCAGACTGTTCCTCCGTAATGAGCAGAGAAATGGCATCCCACTCCTCAGCTCCCTGCTTGCCAGAATGTATCAGACCTTAAGCTATTTTTGACAGCAACTGACAATACATGCTGCTGCTCCTGGTAGAAAGGGGGACAACAGCATAACTGGACTGTGTTCTTCCTCAAAGATAGTTGCAATCACCTGTTGACTTTCTTGGATTCTCAGTAATGCAATACTGGTTAAAGAATTCACTTAATTATCCTTGATTGGGTGGAAGGCATATTTTTGCAGCCTGGTTGAAGATTCAGACCTAATAATCCTCTATGAAGACAGATTTTGTTGTAATGATTAATATTGACTCATTTTTAGCCTGGCAGTTACTTTACCGGAACATTTTCTTTGTGATTGCTCCATAAAACAGTCTTCTGATTTTCAGTGCCATTTGAATATGTTGCTATGTTCGGTTTGACTTGCTGTCAGAATTGCAAAAATGAACAATCTCTTTCAATAAGCTTCTGACAGAGTTGTTCCCACAGGAGCCGAGGCTCAGTCAGTAAGTGACGAGCACAATCAGCCTCTTCAGTGTTGCTCACTTGCTGCAGATCAGCAGCTCATAGGGAACGGTGGGATCTGGTGGCTGAATGTAACGAAACAGCTGATGTTTTTATGATGCAATCCCAGCGTTAACTGGGTAAGCACCTCATCCGTACAACAGTCTCTCTTTATTTGGCTGGTATTTACTTAGCAGTGGAGCCTGTGGGCACAGTGAGATCCACAGCACGATCAAGGAGGGATGTACATATGATATGCACATGGGGTTGTAGGCAGCCCAAATTTTTTATTTAATTATTTTAGTATTCTAAGAATTTCTAGACTTCAAATGGCAACCTAAACATAATCTTTGTAAGTTTGAGAAGATTTCTGTGAGGAAAATTTTCTATACAGTGCCTTACAAAAGTACATTGTCAGTCAGTCAGTCATTTTCTACCGCTTATTCCATAGTTGTTGATATTTTTGTCACGTGCCAACCGTATCAACAGTCCAAAGCAACATTAGCTTTCAGTTCACTTTTTGTAATAAAATGCAGCGTGCAGAAGAGTATAAACAAGAAAACCATTGTTAAAGCTTGCTGTTTGTTACAAGCCATGGGACCCTACAAATGTGGCAGAAGATGTTGCTATGGTCAGATAAGACCGAAAATGTAACTTTTTGGTGTATACACAAAAGCTATGTGTTGCTGCAAGGCCAGAAATTTCACTTCATTGTTGGGGGGGGACAATAAACAGGGAGATTATTGGGGAGACGCCAAAGAAAAAACACACCAGAGAGTTTGTATCGGAATAACAAAATAGTTTAGACATTTTGTGTGCTTTTGCTGTTTTTTGTTCTCTTTCTTTCTCTATCTGCAGTCACTTGTTCTGCTCTCTCCTTTCGCTTAGTCTCAGCTCTCTCACACACACCACCACTCGCGATGCTCAGCCCCTCGCTCCTGTTTTAAACTCTTCTCAAAAACGTACATTTTTGAAAACACTCAGAGGGTTAAATATTATAGAAATATTTATTACCCTCAACATGAAAGCTCAAATCTGTCTGAAGAATCTAGCTAGTTTAGCTAATTTACATGGCATTACACCGAAGTCTGTCTCAAGATTCAACCAAAGTAATGAGGTAAACAAAATGCAGTCTGATTCCAAATGTGTTCCATTCTATTGACGAGTGGAAAAAAAAGAAATGTGTGACATGTTTTATGTTTTAAGTAGCTACTTACTCGAGGTCAGGTATTTGTGCTTTATAGACACACCGCCTCTGCTCCTCAGATGGCACTACTGTGTATGTTGGCTGTGGCTACAATAGTCTGAACCATTGTACCAACAACGGTGATGGGCAAGGAATAAATACATTTTTGTATAGATTAAATACAGATTTCTTTTGTCTTTTTAATTGTATATTGTTTAAAAATATAGGCTCGCCTTATGATTTATTGGTGGGAACAAATTTATAATGTAACTTATGTAATTTATGTTTTTATGTTTGGGGTGGTCCATAGGTTGTCCTGTATGCTTTGTTATAACCCTGATAGTTTCTCAATTATATGTTTTTTGGCAACACATTTAATTTAGTTTTAGTGCGTCTTTCGGCTAAAATTCAGTTTAATCTTGGTCGCAGTTTGTTCATATTTAGTGATTTTAGTCGTAGCAAAGTATATTTTTGTCAATATTTGTTGTCTGAATTTACTGTAAATTTAGTCATAGACCAAAACTTAGCCTAGTTTTAATGTGTAAAGAAAGACCATTGACCAAAAAAAACAAATCTTATTTTCATGAACTACATTAACTTGAAAAAATGCTTCCTGACTCCTCTAACATCCAAAACTATAGATAAAGAACTCTTGCAACAAGTGGATGAATCCAAGAACCAAATTAGGCAAGATATGAACAATTAGTTCTAAGGGAGTTCTAAGGGAGCGAAAGTTAGCTTTTGGTGGGCTTTTGGAAATTTCAAAACATTCCCTTTGTAAACTACTTTGCAGATAGGACATAATTGTAGCATTTAGCCACAATATACTAAAAGTAGTTTTAGATAAATAAGGTCAGGTGCCCACACCTGTGTTTGGCCTTAGGCCTCATTATGACTAAAAACTCCTCTGATTACCATAATTCAAGACATGTTGTTTTAAAATATTCTGTCTCAGTGTTACAAAAAACCAAAAAAGCTGATTTGAACAGCGAGCAGACTAATAGTGGAGACTAAATAAATTGGCATTTACTTTTCCCTGCACACCAAAGCAGTATATGACAAACATGGTGCGCACCCAGTCATTGTGCCATATTGAGAAGGTTTTCAAATGCCACGCTGATTTGCATGTCTCCTCCTGCCAAAGCGAATGAGCAATTAAAGTATGTTTGACTCAAGGAAGACAGGCGGCGCTTGGCACAAATTACTCATTGTGGTTCAGCCCTCAGAAAATAAGCAATTAACACCTGCTTTCCTCCCCTCACTCATCCCTTCTGGCTTTCAGTAATTATTTTCAAACCTTCCACTGCGCCATTAAATCCAAAAACACAAACGTGTGTATGTACATTTGCTTTCTTCGTCCCTAAATCCCATTGAAGCTGGACAAAATGATGAAAACTCCTTTGTCAACAACAAAGAAAACGCAGCGGAACAAACTCTTTATTCCCAAACATCCCAACACACACAAACATCACCAGCCTTGGAAAGGCTTTTTGCTGCTCCAGCTTCCTCCATTTAGGTAACAGCAGCACATTTTGTGATGTTCCACTCTCAATGGCAGAAAGGTACCCGGCTTGGCTTTAAGAGACTGGAAGATGTCTAAAGATCAAACATCAGAGAGTCAGGTCTGATCTCCTCCTGTTTTTTTAGTGTTGGAGTGTGTTAGAATATGAAACCATGGAAACCCATTTCCATTTCCCTTTTAACATACTGATACTGATGCTGTCTAAATGTAGGCTCTTTCATGTTAATCTCTATGCTTTTCTATTGTTGTACAGGCTCTGTAGTTGGGTGTAAAATCTTGCAGTTTGTGAATACTTTAAAACAAAGAGGACTTTTTGGACAGCTATAAAAGGATATGTATGACATCATGTAGCTTACAAAGTTGCTGGTTGCAAGTTAGTCAACCTGTTTGAACAGTGCTAACTGTATTTTTTAGCCAGTCTTAAATCTAACAGTTGGAAATAAACTGGATGAATAGAAAAAAAAGAATTGAAACATTACTGAAATGGGAGATGCAGAGTGTCCTGTCGCCATAGTAACTCCCTGTTGCTGCCTGTCTGCACAGGGATACAGACATGCTGTCCTGTAGAGGAGCTACTAAATGGATCAGTTGAAGCAGCAGGGAACACGTTACATTATAATGTGTAAATATTTCTTACTTTCAAGCCCCTGACTGGTTTTAAAATTACCTACCTGCTGCACTGGGACTGTTTTTCCTTCTCCCTTTCATCATTAGTGCAGAAAGTGAGGGACTGACGAGGCTTCAGACCAGTCTTGAGGTTTGCAAGGAACATAAAAGCGACTTTACCTCAGCTAAAGCATTGTAGAGGACGACAGAAATAAAAATTGCAGCTGACACTGAATCTCCATTTGTTTCTGTTTACATTCCAGCTAATATTACCACTGTAGCGCAGCTAGCTGTCACAGGAAGTTTGAAAAGTAAGGCATGGCAAGTATATTTTTATTGTACTATTTATAGCAAGGTAATTTAAAGTTCTTCAGGAAAAAAAAAATGCTAAGACATAATAAAAATTGTCATTATAAAGCAATCTTTGGGCTTCAGAGGCAAGCTGCAGTAAACAGATTTTGGTACTGATTTGAGGGAACCAAGGTTCTCTGCATGTCTCAGGTTTTTTATTCAGAGCGGACGAGCATAGAAAGTAAATGCTGCCTCTCCTTGTTTAGTTTTGCTCCTGGGAACACTCAGCAAACAGGTCTCTGATGACCTGAGGGACCTATGGGGCTGTAGTTGCTTGTCAGGTACTATAGTACCTGACAAGCAACTTTGAGATGTTTTTATTTCGAAGACCAGCGAGTCCCCTATAGAGAGTAAGTACGACTGTAAAAATATATCCGTTAACAAACAGGGAGCCAGTACAGTGATTCAAGGACTAGTGTGATATGATTCATTTTCCTGGTGTTGGTCAGCACTCAAGGCAACAGGATTTTGGATGAACTACAGCTGTTGACAGATCAGGAAAGACACGGTCACAATATTTAACCTACTGAAACAAACATTTGTTAATTAGGTGTACTATAAATAAATTGCATGTGCAATAAGTGTGTGTTGTGTGCGATTTTCACAGATTGCGCATACAGAGGATAACAGGTGCAAAGCAGGTGCAGACCGCCCTATTCAAATGAGGAAATTGCGTGTGCCACTGGCTGGAACAAGAGGAAAAGCAAACAGATCCTCTGCTGTGTTACTAGAAATATGCAGGGATTGTTACACTGCATTATTATAAATCCATTATTATAGATCCAGTTGCTGATTTTTTCCTTCTATCCCGTTCGGCCCTTGCTTTTACGGACTGTTAACTTTTGTTGTGCTACTCACAGCAGGTTTGTTATCTGCCCTGACGAGATTATTTCTCTTATCTTGCTTGACGTAACTCGCAACAAATTGGCAAAATCAATATAAACAATATAAAGACAAATATGTCAGTTAATTAATGTGTCTCCCTTGATATTTCAATTCTATGCCTGAGCAACCTCAACTGGCTCCTCTCGATGTGGAGGAGCAGCGGCTCTACTCGAAGTTCGACTATCGGCCGGACTCTCCTCTCCAATATCCTGGCATAGGCCTTATCAGGGAGGCGTGTGATCCCCCTATGGTTGGAACACACTCTCCGGTCACCCTTCTTAAGATGGGGGACCACCACCCCGGTCTGCCAGTCCAGAGGCACTGTCCCCGACCGCCAAGCAGTTTTGAAGAGGCGTGTCAGCCATGACAGCCCCACAACATCCAGAGACTTGAGGTGCTCAGGGCGGATCTCATGCACCCCTGAAGCCCTGCCACCGTGGAGCTTTTTAACCACCTCGGTGACTTCAGTCCCCGACCTCTGCTTCCACCAGGGAATGCGTGACGGCAGGAAGAGATCCTCGAAGTACTCCATCCACCGCCCGATAATGTCCCCAGTCGAAGTCAGCAGCTCCCCACCCCCACTGTAAACAGTGTTGGTGAAGCACTGTTTCCTCATCCTGAGCTGCCGGATGGTTTGGCAGAATCGCTTTGAGGCCAACCGGTAGTCCTTCTCCATGGCCTCACCAAACTCCCAGGCCCGAGTTTTTGCCTCTGCCATAGCCCGGGCCACAGCATGGTTGGCCTCACAGTATCCGTTAGCCGCCTCTGGAGTCTCATAAGCCAACCACAGCTGATAGGACTCCTTCTTCAGCTTGATAGCATCCCTTACTGCTGGTGTCCACCACCGGGTTTGGGGATTGCCGCCACAACAGGCAACGCAGACCTTACAGCCACAGCTACGGGCAACAACATCGACAATGGATGTAGAGAACATGGTACACTCTATGTCTCCGTGGAATCTGGTCAAAGCTCTCCCGGAGGTGGGAGTAGAATATATTCCTGCCCGACGTTCCCAGCAGACCCCCACTATGTGCTTGGGCCTGTCAAGTCTGTCCAGCTTTCTCCCTTTCCAGCAAATTCAACTCACCACCAGGTGGTGATCAGTGGACAGCTCAGCCCCTCTCTTCACCTGAGTGTCCAAAACATGCTGCCGAAGGTCTGAAGACACGGCAACAAAGTCGATCATTGACCTCCTGCCTAGGGTGTTCATCAGTGCACTTGTCACCAGGGCACCCTTATGCTTAAACATGGTGTTTATTATGGACAATCCGTGAATAGCACAGAAGTCCAATAATAAAACACCACTCGGATTCAGATCGGGAAGGCCATTCCGCCCGATCACGCCTCTTCAGGTGTCACTGTCATTTCCCACATGGGTGTTGAAGTCCCCCAGCAGAATAATGGAGTCCCCGGGAGGGGCATTATGCAGCACCCCCGACAGGGACACCAAGAAGGCCGAGTACTCCGCACTACTGCTCGGCCCGTAGGCCGAAACAACAGTCAGAGACCTGTCCCCAACCCGAAGGCGCAGGGATGCGACCCTCTCATCCACTGGGGTAAACCACAACATGAGACGGCTGAGCTGGGGTGCAATAAGCAAACTTGAACCGCTCTTTGTCTGACCCATCACCAAGAGGTTTTTCATGGGAGACCCTACCAAGGGCATTTAAGCCCCAGACAACATGGCCTCTAGGATCATTCGAGCACTCAAACCCCTCCACCACGTTAAGGTGGCGGTTCAAAGGGGGAGTCTTTAGTTCTTTCCTCTTAATTATATTGTCAACATCAAAGCACAGTAGGTCTTTTGCATGATGTGCGATTACAAGCTGTGCACGCTTGATCAGTGTTGTGCGCATTTTGCTGATGATCACTGACAGTGATGTTACGCTGGAATGATGTTGAATGAAGTGTTGCAAGGACTTTTACTACAGGAGAAATATCATGGCTTTTGTTTGTGATTGGCTCCAAATGAGTTAATCCTACTTAGAATCTTCCATTCTCATCTATTTTTAATATTTACAAATGCAAAATACAATATAATATTGTCGGGACCCCAGCCAGAGGAACAAAATAAAAACTTTTCTGGAACTTTCAAAATAAATCGCATTAACCTACTTCTAGCACAGCCAGAAACGGGGTAACAGCGGACTTCCCGTGACGTCACTGTCCAAATAAAATCACCGCTTTTGCAACAAACTAACCTCTTCCACCCAGGTCCCCAGAGGAACTGGAAGGAGAGACACAGGACGCTAATGTCTCTTTGCTGGCAAACAGACATGACTCTTCAAACTAGATCCAAGACTGTCATGCGATCACGTGATCATATGCACTAAGTTAAGTAGGAATGAATTGCTGTTTGTGTATCCGGTATTCATTCATGAACGGGGGTAATTAAGGTACAAGCGTGGCTTGACTTTTCTTTCTGAGGTCTACAGAAGTAAACTGTGTTCCAGAGAGTTCCCAGCAGAGACCCTGTCTCCACGACGCTGAGTGGAGCAGTTTTCCCGGTCTGAAGGAAGGACAACGGGACCGCATCACCGTGGCTACAGCAGTAACATGCAGTTTAGCCGGCTTGACAGAGCGAGCTGCCCCACCCCACAGCTACGGAGGTTAGCTGCAGTTACCCTTTGTTCACTGTGGTTGCTTCCTTCAACTTCGTCGCCCGGACAACTTTTCCTCAGCACGGTTAACGTAAGAGGTTGTCTTTTGGGCAGAGTAGTTTAGAGTGAAATAATCTAAACATTTTTCGTTTTATGACATTTGGTTTTGTTTATGTTGAAAACTCAGCCATCTTAGTGCTAGCAGATTATCTGCTCAGCACATCAGCTCAGTTTGTGTTCTGTGTTTGTGTTTCTTTTAAGTTAAGACAAACTTTATTTAAAGGGTGATTTTAAACACAGAAGATCAGCCATAACGCGCCGTCCACGCTTATGCATTTTAACCATTTTATTAGTGGTATTTTAAAGGTATATGTGTGATTCTGATGATAAGCTATAAGCTTCTTTTGTTAGCTTTAACTGCTAACAGCTAAGAACATGTGCTTGCCTGCTAAAGATCATTTACCCAAAAAGGTTGTTAGTTTCAATCTAGTAAAATAATATTTCCCTAAATATTATTTTACTAAACTTGATATCTAAGTAACACAATTAAGCCCATTTCTCAAAGATTTGGTTCTTATTCAAAATATTTCTTTAAATATTATTTGAATAAAAAAAGGCAGCTAATTAAACACAGTTGAGAATTGGTCATCCAGAAGGTTGGTTTTATTCAGCAAATCATTCTTTAAAATATTATTTTATTAAAATAATATTTTATCTGATCTTGCATTGTGAATGGTTGTTTAAAGGTATACCAATTATTGCCCAAGTTAGTTCCAAGACTAACTTAACGTCACTACCAGATTCTTCAAGATAATCCTTGGTTCTCAAACATAAATAACATTGCATGATAATGTTGCATCACTCTTTCGGTCATGGTTTTCCACCATCTTTGATCAACTTTTTTATATTGTACATAGCCCATTAGTCTTCCTTATTCTTTCAGTTTGTTTGGTAGTTTAGTTGGATTGTTTTAGCATAGTAAAGAGTTTGTTGACTGAAGTATGTTTGACTTGAGTTGACTTATTTTTGTTAATAAACTCTTGTATTTTAAGAAATTGTGTGAATTCATTCCATGTGTGTGCAGAGTTTTGCTATTCAATAATGTCAGAGCTTGGCTCATTCCTTTCAAATTTGTCATAATGCACCGCCTTATTGGGCTGGTCTTCACAGGACAACCCTTAACAGACCGAAATATTATTTAATAAAATATTAAAGTATTTATATTAAATAATAAATAATATATTCATAATTACAATATAATATAGTATAATATAAATACAATGTAATATAAATACAACCCGAATCTGTTGCCACATGTACAGAAGATTCTCTCCCCCTGTTCTCTGTCATTCTATCTATGCCTCCTTCTGGCCAAAGTGACAGCAGACATTTTTGCATCCCAGTTACCTGTATTTCAAATCCACAAAAATTGCACCCACAAACCATTTCAGGCTTTGAAAATTGCATTATGGGTGGTAAGGGATGACATTTGCATATCCTCCTCCCATGAATTTGCGCGTTTGGGTCATTATCATATATTTAGCATTTTCATGAAGGCAGACATGCAAAAAAATTTGCGCCCCCAGTTCCGCTGATTTTGCACACGCAATCCGATTACCACCTTGTTTGTAGATCAGCTTTGCTGAAGCAAACAGGTTTGCGTGCAATTTTGTACACGCAAATCGTTAGATCAGGCCCACTGTATCTTGTTTTGGTAGGAAACCCTTTAGAATTGCATTGTTCTTAAGAGACTTTGGTTGTTAAAATTAGGGTCCGAGTCTATGATGCCACATAGGTTTTTAACTTTGCTTGTGGTCTTTAGCCTCATCATGCTAAGTTGATTTCTGATTTCTAACTTTGCCTTTTTCGGATTAAAAACAGTGACGAGTATGTTAGATGTAGGATTACCAACCTCACTGCCATCTTTTTTGCAGGACTACATGTTTCATAACACAGACAAAAACATCAACCCTCTCCTGGGACTCTCTGCATCGGTAAGGCTCCAGCTGTGTTTGGTGCTGCGTTTTCCAAATGGCTCCATTATGTTCAGAAAAACCGTCATCTTTCTCATATAGACTCTTACTAAACATCCTTTAATTGCACTGCTGATATTCTAGCCACCACCCTGTTTTTTGCTCAGATAAATTAACTGATGTCTTGTGGTGTCTTACCTAAACTGTATTTACAGTACCTTGGAGAACTCATAGCCCTAAAACTTTTCCGCATTCTGTCCCTTAGCAACCACAAACGTCAAACAGGAGATATGTGTGACAAATCAAGAGCATGCCTAGTGGAATAATGTGAAGTGTGGTGAGCATTTATTGGGTCTATATTTTATAGAACCACATTTTGTTTGTCTCCAGCTTTGCACATTTAGAGACTTAAACTTTGCCCAATCTTTTCTGCGAAATAACTAGATAAGATGGAGAGCATTTGTGAACACCAGTTTTTAATTCTTGACTCCATGTCTAAATGGCATTTAGGCCTGGACTTTGACAAGGCCATTCTCACAAATGAAAATATCTAAAAAGTTCCCTTGTAGCCCTGGCTGTATGTTTAGCGTCATTGTCCTTCTGGAAAGTGAACCTCCATCCCAGTCTCAAAGCTTTTGTAGGCTCTAATGGTTATTCTTCCAGCATTGCATTTGTATTTGTATTTAGCCCGATCCAACTTTAAATTATCTATCATTTCTGACAAGCTTCCCTGTTCCTGCTGAAGAAAAACATCCCCAAAGCATGATGCTGCCAAAACCATGTTTCACCAAGGGGATGATGTGTTCAGTGTGAAGTGCACCACTAGTCTTGCACCACACACAGTGTTAGCACGCAGGACGTCTTGTGATTATCTTCGAAAATGTTTGCCACTTCTAGAATTGCAGGTGATTTCAGACTATCCACTGCTTAAATTTAGGAAAAATAATATGGGCAGAGATTAGCCATTCAGATCTTGAAGTTTAAACCCTACCACATGGCACATTTTAATAGTAGTATTTGTTGAGCTGAGCTTCAGGCCCTGCCCCTTTCTGGCTGAGTGCAGGTCTGGGTGTGTCTCCCACCCTGGTGGCAGCAGCGTGTTTGCTCCAGGTGGAGATGATTAAATGAATTGTTTGGAGGTACTCGCTAACACATGAGCTGCTGACAATGTGTGAGAGAGGTGCTGGAAAATGGACACTGCAGGACTGAGAAAGCTTGTTTCAAGGAAAGGAAGGAGCCTGTGAGCTGCAGACTGTATTTGAATACATGTAGAAACTGATATTTA
This sequence comes from Crenichthys baileyi, assembly GCA_036173005.1. Lineage (NCBI taxonomy): Eukaryota > Metazoa > Chordata > Actinopteri > Cyprinodontiformes > Goodeidae > Crenichthys > Crenichthys baileyi. Next base: position 308,390 of record JAHHUM010002890.1, on the reverse strand, counting down.
GTGCTTTAAATATATTTGTTTGATTTTGGGTGTTTAATTTGGATATGTTATAATTAGTTTCAAGAATAATTTATTATCATTTAAAGGCTAATTAATTTTGATCATTGTTAAATTTGGTTTATTGGGTTTTGCTTAACCCTTTTGCGTTTTCTTTGTGTTTAAGGTTTTTCACCTATTGTGACCACCTGTGAACTTTAAAAATAAAGGAAAGGAGGAAAAGAAAAATTGTTTCTGGGTCATTGAGTGAAATCCAGTTTGAATCCTATTGAGGCAAGCTGCCTTTTCAAGTCGGGGAAACCTGCAGTGTAAGCCCAAAAAAGTGGGCACCACTTGACAGTATTCATCCCATCTAAGTTTAGGAACAGTCCTTTCAGCCATCACATTCTCCCTGTTACATTGTTGAAAACTTTGACCGGTGCATACTTCAAGCTTTTGAAGTCTTTTGTGGATTGTTGGCATGGAAGCTGGTGTGTTTCAGTTGGTTCAACATAATATTTTAACATAGAAACCTATTGTAAGGGCATGAAATTTTCAAAAGCCACATGAGAACAGCCTTCGCCATTAAGTACACTTCAACTTCAGTGCACCAGCCACTCCATCAATTTTGTTTTGGGGGATATTTGGGGCTTGCTTTTTGTTTTTTTTTCTTCTTCTTCTTCTTTTACTTCAGTTTATTTTTCGCCTGTGAAATGATTACCTCTCCTTTTCTCCGCCGGGAGAGTAAACAGATATGTGAGATGAAGACAGAAGCAAAATGGGTAGGAGGAATTTTCCTGAAACTTCATCTCTGCCGTAAAACAACATATAAATAGTGAAATAGACTGAAATGATAGTTTGATGTTGATCCATATATGTAGGAGAAGAAGAGATAAAACAGGTCTTCCTTTCTGTGTGCCTAACCAAAGATGGGAAAATACCGCAGGGCCTTTCAAGGGAGACATGATTTATTTAAATGGTTTACATGGAGGAGGACATCATGTTCTTATCTAATTCTCCTTCTCAGTCTAAATGTAGGGATATTCCCCATTCAAAACACTTAGGAGTCCTCTTTTTAATATTTACCATGCTTCAGTGCATCACTGTTTCCAAGAGAATTACTTCTTTTTTATGCATGCATGAATAAATTAAGATGACCTGCATACAAACATGTAGGATTCCGTGGGGGGCGTTGTAACACTAACTAGGAGAAGTGAACAGAAGAGAAGTAACAAGAGTGTAATTTTAAGCTTGTTACAACTCAGTCAGGTGTTTATTACTAAAAAGTATCTAATATTAAGTGGAATATTGACTGGAAATTAACCTATGTGCAGAACAAAAAAAAGAAGGAAGAACAAAATGTTTTTATTTACTGTTCATTAGTCGTGCATTGCCACTTGCCCAATGTTCTTTATCTTAATATTGCTGTTGAAATAGAGTAAAAGTTAACTCTTCTTTTAAAAATGGTAACTTAATTCATATTCTATTCAGTTTTAGAATGATTTGTGCACCTTCTGGAGAGCTTTGGTACAAAACGTTCCTGACACGCTGCAGAAACGTAAGCTGCGCTAGACACAGATCAGAATGGCTGCCCAGCTAGCCCACACCATGATACTAACACCAACATTAACACTGTTGGGAATGTCTATCTGGAATTCATGTTTTCCTTTCTCCACGTGATACTACTGAGTTATATGAAAAATATGTATTATTGGAATAATCTGTTTACAAAACAGTGATATTTATTTATTTATCCCCAGACATTCAGCTTTCCTTGTAAACCTATAAAAGTATTGTGCTCCTGAAGCTGGCATACTATATATTTAGGCAATTAAAACACAAATGTTTTTATTATGTAATTAACTTCCAGCTCCTTTGTCAGTGAATATTTAATGAGGCTTGGCTTGGAAACTGGGATTTTAATAATTATGAAGCTGGGGGCTTTAAAATTTAGTATCCAGGTCACATGCTGAAAAACACCAAATAAAGTTAGATTTAACATGCATAAGTTATTAAGTAAGTTAACGTTTTTTAACGTTAACGTTTTTCATCATTCATGAAGGTCTTAAATTTAAATATTTTAGATTTAAACAACCATAACCTCTGGAAACCCTGAAAACGGTAATCTTGTTCTGTAGCTATTCTTTGTTAAAACATCTTGTGCACTTTCTGATGAGGTTCGGTTCCCACATGCCCTGACACACCACTGCGTGCCACATAATTTAGAATGACCCAGAATCTAAAATATGTCTTTTGGACAAACCCGATCTATTGTTTTGATATTATCCCTAAAAATTATGCTTTTCCCTCAAACCTGAAAACAAATTCTGCTCTTGAAAGTGGCTAACCCTATGTTCAGCGTCAAATGAAAATGTTCTTGTTACATTATTGACTACCAGCTCCTTTGGCATGAGAAATGTATGCTTGAAAAATCTTTAGCTTGAAATACAGAATTTTAGTAGTCATCTAAAACCTGACGTCAATAATCGATTTGAAGCTTGCTGTATACTGTATGCATTGATTTAGGTCACAATTTCCCTCATACACCATTGAATAGGAATACCAGCATAGACTTTCTTCTTCGAGTCATAGCATATGTTCAGCGTTATTGTTATTCAAAGTCCTAATTCCTGTTTGACCTTGCAGACAATCACAGTTGTTATTTTTGGAGCAGTCTTGACTGACTAACCATGCCTGGGGTGGGTAAAAAAATGGTTCAGAATTACCTCAGTTTGCACACGATCTGTGTGCCTGAGTTGGTCTCTTTAGGGGTTTTCCAGTTTAATGAGCCTCAGGCTTAAAATCTCATTTGTTCAAGCCATGATACACTTGTATGGCACTCCAGCTCAGACTTGGAGAGCTTCTTGTTCTTTCAGTAAAGCACTGAGCTCATTCATACCTGAATGCCATCTCTCTAATTCAAAATGTTTCTCCCTGCCCCGTTTCCCTTGGGACGAGTGAAATATCAACCCGGGTGGTTTAAATAGCTGATTTAGCTATCATTCCCCTGGGGTAAGAAGTCAGGATTTCCACTTTTGCTGCACAGGTTCTGTCCATTCTTCTTCTCGCTCTTCTAAAAGTCCAAGAACTTTGTGAGTATAGCTCTAAATTGCTTAAGTAGCTCTTTATTGGCTGCCACTGAATCCCTTTGCTTCCTTCTGCATTTTGTTCCTGTGCTGCATAAGTTATTTCCTACACAGTTAAAACCATCTGCAGTGAAACCATCAGGTTTTGGTGTCAGTCCTTGGAGCAGGCAAAGGTACCAATTTCTCTCCTGTCAGCTTCAATTGAACGAATTGGACTGCAAAGAGTTGCTCCACTACACAGAGTGCTGTTGTTTCCTTCAGGGGCTTGGCAAGCACTTACCAATACCACCCTCTATTGATGCTTCTAATACAGCTGCTGTTGTAATCTCCCTCTCCACATAAATGTGAAACTTGTGATGTGTGGGGGGAAAAAGCAGGCGTAAACGGAGGGGAAAGTCTAAAAGTGCAGTAAACAAGCACATGCACAGGAATAATAGCTTACTGCTGATACATTTTCTCCTCTTCCACAGCATCACGTCCACAAGCAGAACACAGACACACAATAAGCCTTTCTGCTTTCTATTTCTTGTATCAATGCCACTTTTAAGTTAGGCCTGACTGCACCTCTGCATGATAAATGCTCCTGTCTAAGCTGTGCTTTTCCTAACTGCTCCTGCTGTCCCTAATCTATTTTTTATCAACTAACTGGCTAAAATGTGAAGTAATTTTCCCAACAAGCGGACATTGTATTGTTTTTTTTTTGTTTTTCTGACATGTCCTGTCCGGCAGAGTAGCACTCAAATTTGTTTCCTGAGTGCCAAGGAGAAGCTCAACAGATTTACTTTCAGAATTGGAGCATTACGGCTATCGCTATAATGCTCCACTTGATATACTGTATATGAACAACTTTATCAGAAATTGCTTTGGGATTATTTAAAATGCAATTTACATGGTGAATGAAACGAAAGGGAAAAAAGAAGGAAAGGGAAAGAGTTGGGGCAAATAATTAAAATGGAGAGAAGATTAGAGGAGAGAATAAATGATAAAGAGACTACAAGATAGCACCTTAGAAGTCTGCTTCTACACCTGCAGAAAGAGTGAGAAGGAAAAAAAACACAGGGACAACGCATATATAACAACGTAACTGAAAAGTACACGGTACTAATTAATAAAGGATGTATTTAGTTACAACTGCAGCTCAATATAGAACATCTGTATGTCTGTAAACCCCTGAATCCAAACATCTGTGGCTGTATGTGTGAGCGTGCTTGTGTATTCAAGTTTTCACCATAAGAAAATTCAATAGTGGATGTGAGGAGCCACAGACCTGCCCACCATGGCCCGAGGCGGACACAGAAGAGATTGGAGCCACAGACATCCAAAGGGCCCCCCAGAGCCCAGGAACCCCTGAAGTACCAAAGCCGGGATCAAACCCACACCCAACCCAGCAGCCACAGTGCAGAAGCCCCAGCGAGCTACAGCCATGGACCCAGAGACCTGAGACCCAAGGGCACACCACCCCCACCAGAGACCCGAAAGAGCCGGAGGGCCCAGGCCCCTCAAGCAGCTACCGGGAGTGAGCTGGCACACACCCAAGCACCCAGCCCCAGACACTAAGAACCATCACGCACTGGCGGGCAGAGACACCAGCCACGGGCAGTGAGGGAAATAAGCCCCACATTTGATGGGAGGGCCTAAGATGATCCAGAAGAGGGGGCAGCCCAAGACCCTACCTGACAGAAAAACAGGCACACACAGTCACAATCACACGTTAACACCCTCATGCGTACACATAACACTCACACCCACACACGTAAATGGACGCCCTATACTCACTTGCACTCCCCATACACACTCTATACTCCCAGGTACAGGTACCAATACCCCAGAGGGACAACCAGCCCCTGGACCCAGGAGGTGGTCCCCTTCATTCTGGGATGGAGACAGGCAGACTGCCCGAACCACCGTTCCAGACTGACAACAAAAACCCTCAGCTCTCAAAGGCAAAATAATATCTTTTCCTTCTGAGTATTTTTGTTCCCTGGTTCTGTTTTTCCTCAAAATTAAAACATAGTCAGTAAAATTCTAAAAAAATGTGGGGGTTCCATTGGTCACTAATTTTAATTGGATAATTTATACTGCAAAACTGAATGTCAAGAATGAAAAAAAATCTGTTTAGTGTCAGCACTTTTCAGATATGTTCTGCTGGGTTAAATGGATAATTAGGATGCACAAAGCTCATTAACGTGCCAGCTTCTTTATTGAGCAGCTAAGAGATAACCCGTATTATCTGTCGGTGACTAGGTGACTAGGCCCAGGAGTAGACAAAAAATCAGTTTCTGAAACATTTTTAGCTTATATGGGTGCTTTAGGGGAAAAACAAACTGTTTCATTTTTGTTGTCTCTATTTTCATTTCATGTTCACCTGAAGGATAGTTGAGGTCTTCAGAAACAATTCCCCCCTAATCAGGGGAGTTACTGTGTTTGGACATGTTTTCCCTGAACTATTCAATTCACCAGGCTGCTTCTGCTAACTGCTGCTTCTTATCTCTCTCCTTCTGTCCTTCCTCCTCCCTTCATCCCCACACACCCTCCCTCCTCTGTCTGCCCCCATCCCTCATCACCCACTAAGACTTTTTTCTCCCTCCCTCGCTCCTCCCTTCCACTCTATTTCAGGCTCTTGACACGTCTCCTGCTTTTTTGGCTTGGAACTTTAACCCCAGTCTACCCATTAACCATCCCATTTAACCCCCACCACTTTAGCAGGACCCGCCCACCGACATGCGGTTAAGGTTTGCATCTGATTCATGTCACGCCAGTCACTTCTGTCATATTAGGAATTTTTCCAGTCAGATTTCACTGATAGCTAGGGAATGTAACAATACTTGCTATAATAAGAATGACAGATTTCTATGTAAATAACTTGGCACCGTCAGTAATTAATCACCATGACATTGTGCTTCTGCCATCCATCAAAACAAAATGCAGCTTCAGATTATCGCTTTAAATTCAAAGGAGAGGATTTTAGACCAAAAAAATTGCAATCATAGCACTGTGGACTCACGGCTCTGTTTTGATCAAAGGCAATCATTCATCAGATACGAACAATACAATTTAGTCTTGTAAAACAAATACATTTCTTTTAAACCAGCCTGATCTTATGTTAATTACAACAGCCACACCATAAAAGTAGCATCTTCAATCCCTCAGCTGTAAAACAATAACACATTAAGAAACTGAGAGCCGACGATTAACAAGCGGCTCATCAAACCTCATTATCAGTGCAGTGCTGCATGTCAGGGAAAAACCTGTCAATGTCAGGAAATGTCAATAACATCTCCCCTAAGAGCTGTTTTAAGTGAACCTGGCCCCAGTAAGCACCAGATGTGATTTTAATGTTACCTATACTGTAGCCAGAATCATATCTCACACAAACAGCCGAAAGTACATTGGCTCCTATAAGTATCCACACCCTTGGTAAAATGCCAGGCTTGAGAGTTGAAACTTTTGAAATCATAATAAATAATTTCCAAAGATTTTACACCCTTTTCCTGTACAGTTCGACAGAAAACCTCATCTCTTACGTGGTCAAAAATATAACTTATTGACATATACATTTAAAAAGGTGCGAAAGCTTGCTGCTTAAGTGTGGACACCGTTGATGTAAGAGCCACATGAGTTAAATTAGCAAATTCATGATGTGGCACTTGGATGGGGGTGTGTTAATGTGGGTGGGTGTGTGTCACAAGGTATGAATGGCGTGCTGATGGATGAAGAAGTGGAGTGAGCCTGGGGATGTCATATTTTCTGTTGACCGTGTCATATCATGTCATGTCAGGCCGTGCATCGCATTCATTGTCTGTGTCTCAATTGGCACTTTATTTTCATGTAACGTTGGACTGCCTTTGGATTTTGGAACAGAATGAATTTATCACTGCTGATCCAGATATTGTTTGGAGCATGTGTCAGACAGATAATATCTCCAAGTTCAGTCCGCTGTGGCCCTCAATTAACTGCCAATTTAGCTACAATACACATCAACAAATTAACTAAATCTTTAAAATAACACTTTTGGTTGTTCTTATTGGGTTTTCTTGACATCTGCTCATTTACATCCTTTAGCTAAAGCTATAGTTTGCAGAGAAGTTACAAAGGATCAAAATCTTTACATTGCACAAAGGTACTGTAGTTCTTAACAGAGTCTAGAACTACAGTACCGTGCAAATGTTTTAGGCAGGTGTGAAAAAGTGCTATAAACAAAGAATGCCTTCAAGAATGGAAGTGTTAATCATTTATTTTCATCATTCAATAAAAGGCAGTGAATGAACAAAAGATAAATCTAAATCAAATCAATATTTGGTGTGATCACCCTTTGCCTTCAAAACAGCATCAATTCTTCTAGGTCCACTTGCACACAGTTTTTGAAGGAACTCAGCTGGTTAGTTGTACCAAACATCTTGGAGAACTAACCACAGTTCTTCTGTGGATGTAGGCTTTCTCACATCCTTCTGTCTCTTCATGTAATCCCAGACACACTGGATGATGTTGAGATCAGGGCTCTGTGGGAGCCATAACATCACTTTCAGTAAGTCTTGTTCTTCTTTACACTGAAGATAGTTCTTATATCTATATATATATCTATAGATATATATAGATAGATAGATATACGTATAGATTGATATATAGATATACATATATCAGACATATTTCACTACCCTTTCAACACTGTTAAAAAACAAACACACCACTGACATTGCTGCTCCGCTCCAGTTAAACACTTCACAATCCTGCACTGCATCACTATAACCGTCACATGCCCAAACTAATACCACATGACCAACCCCCTCCCCTCCCCCTCCAGAAACACATACAAAAACAGCAAAAAGATGGTAATAAATATCGATTATTAATATTGGGCCCGGTTTTACTCATCGGACCAATACCAGTCTATTAGACCCGGATCAAAAACGACCAAATGCTAATCAAAAGGTGGTTTAATAAAGTGTTAGTTTAAAGGGCTGCACAATTAAGCAACAATGATGTTGCATCTTTTAAATATTTCTCCCCCCAACAGTTTTATTTGCTTTTCAGTTACATTGTAGAGGAATAATGTCACATTAAAAGGTGAAAAAGATTCTGAATATATGATTTAATGTGGCATTTTACCAGGGGGTGTGCTCACCTTTAAGATCTCTGCATGTAAAATAGGTAACTGAAAGATCTACTTCATGTGAGTGTTTTAGTTGAAAATATGTACTTTAATTAGTGGTTTGCAACATCTAGCCTGTCTTGTCTAGTAGAGGGCTAATGATACTGTACATCCAGCTCAAGAGATGGGACAGTGCATGATATAAAGGTTAGATTTTAGCAGTGTTTTGTGGAACTTAGGAATCCTATTTCTTTCACAATGAATGTTTCCCTGATCACAACGGTCCTCTAAAGAACCTGCTATCTGTGTCACATTCCCCGCCCAGGTTTGACTTATCAATACAGTTTTCTCATTCTATGTTTTCTACTTCTATGTTGATCTTCATACCAAAAAGCATTGAAAAGTGCTCTTTATTGTTCTTTTGCCAGTAAAATAAAGGATTCATTACTTTTAAACTGTATTTTAAACCTCTGCTCAGTGTTTATATTGACTGAATTTTGCTGCATTTTATTAAACATTGCAATTATTGAAGTATATAAGCTGTGAGTGCCCTACAAGAAACTCCCAGAAGATCCTAAAAATTTCTTGCATTTCTAATAGTATAAATAAGCAATCATTATGCACATTTTTTAAACTATCGAATAAAGTACCTTGACAGAATGTCCTCCACTAATACCCTGAGCTCTGATATCTAAATGGCTTTTGTAGCTCTATGAGTTGCAAAAGGGGAGCAAGGTCAAAGTCTTAAATTTGACTCCGTGTTTTTTTTAATGTTGCTAATTTGGCGAAATATGGGCAAACTTTAATGAACATTTCTAAACAGGCCTAAACATCTACTGTGCTTTGATGTTCAAAAATGGCTCAGTGATAAAATATTTTGAAGTTTGCTGAGGATTTACTCACATGGACCTAAGATTTATACAGTAAGCTTGCACTTCTTTTCTAGCTGACAGATCACCTGGCAGTTTAGCTAAGGCAAGCTTGAAGAAAAATACGGTAAAATAGCTGGAATAACTCAGTCAATCGGGAATCAACTGTCTACTAGAACCTCTGAAGATCATTATTTATTCTGTGTTTTGTGAGGATTACACATGTTATCCATTAGTGTGGGCAGTGTGGGGCTGTGGAGACTGCAGGCTCTCTTCATAATAGTATCTCCTTAAGCATCGCAAGTTGACAGAGACTTTGGACTAGGAACAACAAAGAATACATTCTTTAATCAAAGGCAGAAAGGCTAGTATTGTCATAGATGAGACAAACTAATTTATTTTTTTGTTTGTTTCTGCCCATTCGGTCCAAGGAATGTAAAAAAATAGTTACAATTAAACTTAAAACCAAAACAAAGAGAAATAGTAGAAAGGAAAAAGGGAGGGGTTGGCTTATATAATAATGTCTACAATTTACAAGTAGTTCTAGATCTTAAATCATGTTTTGTTCAGTCTTAAACGCACCAAACCATCAGACACAATACTGTGCAATAACTTAACTTCTGCTGGTTTTTCTTGAACAGTGTCAGTTTTCTTATGACAACTATTCCCAAGTTTAACACGTCTCACAGAAACACTGACATTTTTGATTGGTAATGATCTTTGGGTTTTCGAAGGGAGATTTTCCATGCAGTTTATATTTAGCATGCTTAATTTTAATCAACCTCTAGATATAGGTTTTTATATGCTTTGTACAAGATTTGCATTTATTTAAGTAGTACTAAATCATTAACTTTTACGAGTTTTAATTGAAAAATTGATGGGCAGGTTGACCTTCTGTTATATCTGTTGCAGTAAAAATATTATTAATTAATAATATTGGTCTTTCTCGTGTTTTCCCGACCTCAACACAGTAACTCACATATGGTCAATTCATATATTAGTGAATTATACAAAATAGCTAGTTACTTTTGGCACAAAGAATACATTGCTCATATGCAGTTTTCAGTTTAATTTACTATCACCAATTACCCCCAAAAATGTTGTTTTAGAAATCTATATTATGGTTTTAAATGTATTATATATTTTTATTCTTCCAAGTAATATACATTTAGTTTTACCAAAAAGAGAACAAAACTTATAAATGCTAAACCGTTTCTTGATAATCACTAACTTACTTTCCAAAACATTCAGAAGCTGCTCAAAATCTGTTCAATTACAAAAAAATAAGTGTCACCTGCAAATAAAATACACTCCTTTGTAATTGCAAATATAATTTTGCTTTGTAACATTTTCTTCTGTTGCATCGATAATCCGGTCAGCAAACTCAGTCAGGGCCATTGAAGATGTGTTTTCTTTTGTCTAAATCTATGTCCACATTAAAAAATGTTTTAACAAAAGACCTGGATACCATCACACTGAAATAAATAAAGAAAAAAAGCTTGAACTATTTCTTCTCTTGTTGAGCTTCTTCCATTCAACTTTATAACAGAAGAAATATCAGCTGCTAGATGTAGCAACCATTTAGGCAGAAAACTTTTGTGTCCAAAAGATTTTAATACTGATCCTGCTGAGGACAAAGCTTAAATATTGCCCCTGAGCAGGATACATCACAAAATGTCCTTTTTTGTAGGTTAGTGACTGTGTAAAGTAATTTTTTACTTTACCAAAATGTTTCTTCTACATTAAAATATTGTTAACATTTTGAAATGGCTCAGCCTGAGGTCCAACCAGAATCTGACAGGATATGTGGATGGTGCTAAAGATTAGGGTGATGGCAAGGAGGCCTTTTAGCCTCAAAGACTTGAAGCTTAGCAAGCCATTTGCATTTTGCTATTAAATCACCTGATGCGTTTTACTAGTAATGAGGTAGTTGTTTTTTGAAAGCTAATAATTTATAAAAGGGAGAATAGTGGTAAATATGCTGACTTACTTACATATTGGTAATATACTGTTAAATGGAAACAACACACATTTTAATCTAAAGTGCCGTTGAATATTTAAGCTGTATCGGATGTGCAATGAAAAAAAAACATCTTCATATTACCAGAGATGACGTTTAGTGTGTTTTCATTAAAAGAAAAATGTCAGTTGATCAGCATGACTCCTTATAACAGGAACCAATCACTCTCATGCATAGGCACCACCTCTGGACCATAGATGATGTAATGCTAACATGATATCTAGTGGCAGATGAGTAAGAGAGTTTACTCAACAATGAACATATGACTGGTAGACATAAAAACATGTGGACTTATGTATGTCTTATATATGTAATTTGCTCATAATAGAATGTGTAGAGGTTTAGCTCATTTAGGAAAAAGATGAGTCCATTCCACTAAAATATGTGTATATTCTGACCTCTAGTACAATAAATGTCTAAAAAACTAATTTATATTTAAAAAAACGTTAGCTTTTAGACTAAATAAATGTCTATTTTTGACTACATGTCTTTGGACCATTTAGAAATTGTTTAGACATATTTCTAACTAAAAATGGTCTCGGGGCAGTCACCGTTCTACACTGAACTGTTCACATGTGAATGGGACAAAAAGTTTCAACAAGACTGGTTTGCTTTTCCTTTTAACACCACTGATAATCTGTGGCTGAAGCGTTTACATCAGGATGTCAGAAAATGTTCAGAGTTGTGTTTGAACAGTACCCTTAATCCCAATGTCCAAGGGAGAGAAAAGGTTTTCTAAAGCTGTTCAACCAGCTGACAAACACTGTCTGCTTAATTGCTGCTGCTCAATGCCTTGCTTCAGAGCCTTGAGGACATATATTTACTCACAGACAGTCTGCTTCTAGATGTTCTCTTTTATTTCCGAGGTTGTTTTGTAAGCAACTAATTATGCCCTTTTTAACAAGCTCCCAGACACATAAGCAATGCATTTGCACAAAAGCCGTGTATATGACTCGTCTTACACACAGACTAGTACTTAGAAAGAATAGAAGTCTAAAAAATATGCTGACAGATTTTGTGCACACAGGTTTTTTTAATGTCAACATGATGTTAATAAATTGAGGCATATGTTGGGAAACACAACAAATCCACAAAGGTTTCTGTTTGATTTGGTAAGGATTGTTCTAATTTAAAAGTTTTTATAACATACTTTCTGCCAGTCAGATCCCATGAAGTAATGCTGTGCTTAGCTTTTGTTCATAAGTACAGATCCTTGCAAAAGTATTCATACTACTTCTAAATTTTGTTACATTACAGAATCCAATGTATATTATTTAGAATTCATGTCATAAACCAACACAAAGTAGTCCATAATTTTGAAGTGGAAAGAAAATAATACATGTGTTACTATTTTATTACAAAGAAAGATCTGAAAAGTGTGGCATGTATTTGGCCTTCCTAAGTCAAAACATGGAACCACCTTTCAGTCTTTTGGGGTATGTCTCTACCAGCTTTGGACATCTAGAGACTGAAGAGTTTTGCTCATTCATCTTTGCAAAATACCTCAAGCTCAGTCAGATTGGATGGAGACCATCTGTGAACATCATTAAGAGTCCTTCCACTGATTATTGGTTGTTTTTAGGTCTGGACTTTCAATAGGCTATTCTAACACATGAATATGCTCTGATCTAAACCATTTCATTGTAGCTCTGGCTGTAGGTTTAGGGTCATTGTCCTGTTGGATAATCTTTTATGGCCTCTGACAGGTTTTCTCCCATGATTGCCCTCTATCCATCTTCCCATGAACTCTGAACATGTCTCTGCTGAAAAATGATCCCCACAGCATGATGCTGCCACCACCATGTTCACCATTGGGATTGTGTGTTTAGGGTGATGTGTAGTGTCGTTTTCCATTTCACATAGCTTCTTGCTTGTTGGCCAAAAACAGGTTGGTCTCTTAACAATTGTTTTGTTTTTTCCATGTGCACAACTAATAGATATCCTGTTGATGGATTTTCCCACCTGAGTGGTGGACCTCTGCAGCTCCTCCAGAACTATGATGGGCCTCTTGGCTGTTTTTCTGATTAATGCTCCTCTTTTTTTTGGTACAAAAAAATTTGAAAAAAAGGATAAAAATACATATGCAAGCCACTATATGCCCCCTGACATTGTAGAAAGCTTGTGTAAAGCAAAAAAACCCAACACTATCTCGGACATCAGCTGTTCTAATCTGTATAGAGCTGTTCTCTTAAAGCAATGTGAGGAACTGGTTTGGCTACAGCACTAATGCTCCTTGTTTAAATAGATTTCTCCTTTTCAGCTCTCATTTGTATGTTGACCATTACTTTTTCATCTCAGGGGAGGTAGTTTGCTAAGAACTCAGAGCTAATTATTTCTCTTGGTCTTTTATTAGTTTTATATTCAGCACTTCCTCTCTCTATAGTTAAACCCTGACCACACTGGGGGAAAAGGTTCAGTTGTAGTGTATGTTTAATGAATATGAAACATATGCACAATACTGCTTTTTTATGCACAGTTTCAGTCATAAAACCACAACCCTTAATACATGTTTCCCCAGGAATCCCTGCATCCCAAGTTGTACAGCTGATTTATAAATAATGTGTGCTGTATTGAGCCAATCAACCCAGACCAGTGAGTCACACCTTGCTGATGAACATTATTGAGTGTAAAAACCCTGCAGGTTTCATTGGATTAACCCCTCACCTCTTCCCACCCTTTTCCTCTAAAGCTCATATTTTAGGGATCCTCTATCCAAAGATAAACGCCAGATTCTGTGTTCTTCATTTCTCTAAATAAAAAGAAAACTACAAACGAAACAAAACATCAATACAAACAACAGCAAAAAATTGGATTTAAAGTTTAGGTCAGGGAAAGAAAGTTGTGCCTGCATCACCAGCATGCAGGCACAGCAGAAAGACATGCTTTTACGAAGCTTAGTCAAATTTTCTTTCTTTCCTCAACTACTTAATTCCCCCTGCAGGTATTACTCTGCTGAAGAAAAAAACTTAGATGATTGTAAAAATGGAGGAGATTCGTTAAAGATTAAGCTGCTGGTCTTTTGAGTGTAATAATCTTTAAGTTCTGAGTCTTTAGTGTAAAGAATAGGCAAACCTTCTGTAGCTTTCATTAAATTGACCTCCGGAAATAAAGTAAAAAACCTTGGTGTTACTTTTGACCAGGACATGTCATTTGAATCCCATCTTAAACAGGTTTCTAGGAGTTCCTTCTTTCACCTCCGGAACATTGCCAAAATTAGAAATATCCTGTTCAGGAGTGACACTGAAAAACTAGTCCATGCATTTGTTACTTCAAGGCTGGACTATTGTAATTCTTTACTATCAGGATGTCCACAAAATGCAGTTAAAAGCCTTCAGCTGATTCAAAATGCTGCAGCAAGAGTTCTGATGAAAATTAAAAAGAGAGATCATATTTCCCCTACTTTATCTTCTCTTCATTGGCTCCCTGTTAAATCCAGAATAGAATTTAAAATTCTCCTCCTCACATATAAAGCCCTTAATGATCTAGCTCCATCATACATCAGAGATCTGATTGTTCCATACGTTCCTAACAGAGCACTTCGTTCTCAGACTGCAGGTTTACTGGTGGTTCCTAGAGTCTCTAGAAGTAGAATGGGAGGCAGATCCTTTAGTTATCAGACTCCTCTCCTGTGGAACCAGCTCCCAGTTTTAGTCCGTGAGGCGGACACCCTGTCTACTTTTAAGGCTAGGCTTAAAACTTTCATTTTTGATAAAGCTTATAGTTAGAGTGGCTTAGGTTATCCTGAGCTATCTTCCTTATTTTAGCTCCGTCTTCTTCTCCCCTTGTTGGATGGAGTAAGGGGGAGTCAGGTTTAGCCTAAACCGGCTCAGTTATGGTTGAGGTGCAAACACACCCTCCATTTCTGCTACCTGTATGACCCCCTCTCTTTTCCAATGGTTATGGTCAATCTGACAGAGAGAGGTATCCCAATCGTTGTGGTTTTTAGTATAACAATGGCCATCAGTAGGCTCTAGATGGACAAACTGTCTACTTTTAAGGCTAGGTTTAAAACTTTCCTTTTTGATAAAGCTTATAGTTAGAGTGGCTTAGGTTATCCTGAGCTATCTCTGTAGTTATGCTGCTGTAGGCTTAGGCTGCTGGAGGACATAATGACCACTTTCACCCTCTTCGCTACATTCTCACACTACTCTTCAATTTTGTATTATTTGCTGTTATTTCAGCTTTTAACTTTGTTCTCTCTCTTTTCTCTTCCTAGAAGCTACACCTGGCCTGACTCTGTGTCTACCTGTAACACCTTTCTGGAGAGGGGAATCCTCCAAGCTTCTGCTGGCAACAACTTAATGCTCACCCTCTACCGATGATCCACATGGCCCTGTCTTTCAGTGTTTAACCCTTTCTCTCTCCTAGACATAACTACTGACTGAGCTTCTACTGTAACTAACTATGTGCTCTCTTCAGACTCTAACCTTGAAAACTGGCTCAGAGTTTATCTGTTCCTTCTTTCTAGGTGAAACGACTAAAGGAGCTACATCCATTAACATTTACCTTTTCCTTCCCATAGAAAGTACTCCTGGATCAGTGCTTCTTTGTTCTCTTTGTGTCTCTGCTCTGTTCTCTCTAACCCCCAGTCGGTCGTGGCAGATGGCCGCTCACACTGAGCCTGGTTCTGCTGGAGGTTTCTTCCTGTTAAAAGGGAGTTTTTCATCTCCACTGTCGCTACATGCATGCTCAGTATGAGGGATTGCTGCAAAGTCAACGCCAGTGACTGTCCACTGCCTCTACATGCTCATCCGGGAGGAGTGAATGCTGCAAGTCACTGACTGGATGCAATCTGCTGGGTTTCCTTAGATAGAAAAACGTTTTATCCAGTTTGAATAAATAAGAGAATCTGACTGCACTGTTCAATGGTTAGGATTAATTGGAATGTATGTACCTGACTTTTGTGAAGTGCCTTGAGACAACATGTGTTGTGAATTGGCGCTATATAAATAAACTGAATTGAGTGGAATTCATGCAAAACAAAACAGGGCATACTTATCTACTTTTTTACCTTACTGAAAAAAAATTTTTTGCTGCTATTTATTTTAATCCATTTTTAATTTCTTGTCAAATATACACACAATGTGAACCATATGTATTTTTTAGAAAGTACAACCTCTTTCCGATGTAGGGTTTTATTTATGTAGCATAAATTAAAAATAACATGAGATTAGTCAAAATTCAGGCACTTGTTTTGAAAGCTAGTTTTGCATCTGGGTCACTTTGTTTTAGTCAAACTTTCCCTACATTATGTCCCGGTTTTGGCTGAGAAACAATGTGTGCTATCGTTGTGCTAAGGCGGTGCTCAAACGTCCCAAAGCAGTGAATGCACCATCTGGAGAGCTGTAGTTACTGCCTGGATTCGGCTGATGAGCTTCACCTGTGGAGTTTGTGTGTTGCTGCAGACAAGGACAGAGACTTGAGAGGAATGTCATGGAGAGATTTCATAGAAAAAAAAAAAACATTTCAATGAGGCAGGTAAAAGCTTATTTAGAAGAATACCTACGGTTTAAAAAAAAAACTGAACTGAAACCCTCAGACTGGATGCACCTGTTGGGTCAACCAGATGAGCAGCTGCTGCCATGATGAAGAATCAGTGGAACAGGAGGTAAGCTAACCATACTGTTGCTTTTTCTGCCTCCCAATAACCCAGTGGTAGAGTATGTTAATTTATCTACACACATTTAACCTCAAAGATCAGTTTGGTAGCTGTCTCACTCTGCTTCTGCTAGCTCACAACATTATGATTTTGGCAGAAAATGTTTGACATTTCTATGAAAAGGTAACCTAGTATCCTGCAGAACAATCACACTTCAAAACTCTTCAAACCAAATTGGTCCACAGGCTAAACACCATCAGCCTCCACTGTTAAAGCAGACAGGAACTGCAATTATGGATCACATTTATTATGGATAGAAGTCTGATGGAAGCATGATCCTTGTTTGCCAATGCTTCAGGCAGGTCAAGCACAAATTACCTTTTCCAGGGCGAAGTCCTCCCTCTTGTATTGACGGTTTTCAAATTGTAACTCTAAGATCTTTAAAATTCATTTAACTCTAATTTTATCAGGAATGTATCATAATTTTTATGTATTTTCTTTTCAGTTGTGTTCAGGCTTGTAGCTCATGATAGTTATGTTCATGTTCTTAAGAAAAGTCAAGAAATGTGTAAAAATGTGAGCACTAGGCAGTTAAAAGGTGCTAAACAGTGAAGGTTTTTGGCTTGCTGAACTCTGGCATCATTGCAAAACATGCTGTCCACCCAAGAAAAAAGATTAACTTTGAATTGATAAAGTGAAGATTTATGGATTTGTTTTTTTCTAGTGAGGAGGAGGAAGTCTAGAAAAATGTTACCTACCAAAACAACTTCCTACGGGACCTAAAAGCTGCCCTTGGTGAGTCTGGTCTGCTTGTAATTTATTGTCGCTTGTGACTAAAACTGTAATTTAAAACACTAAAATCATGTCAGCACTTAAATGGATATAATTTCTGCTCTGGTTCTGTTCAGTGTTGTTACTCTAGTGTGCACAGGCTTGCTTTAGCACACACACACCTGTCACCAGAATTTGTCTGCATTATACTATCAATCCATGCAATGGCCGTTTTAGACTCAGTGAACACAACATATACCTTGTTTTACTCATGAGCATTTGACTGCACATTAATGTAGCTGTGAAAACGTTATTCTGGGGACAATCAAGCTGTATCAGCTAACGCTAACTGCTGAAGCCGAACATGCAGTAATAGCGTTTGGAGAAAGAAGTTATTGATTTTAACATGATGACTGAACATCTGCAGATGTTTTAAACTAATATGGGGCATATAAGTAAAATTGCTGATGAACTGAAGCACAGTAAGAATAGTGACGTTTTCATTAATGGTCTGGCTGTTGACTCCATGCTCAATGGGTGCAGGTTTAAATACCAAATAATACAAATATGTTTCTCTTTTCCTTTTTATACCAGAGGTATAGCTGGAAAAGCGTTCTTAATCTCAAAAATTACGTGGATGCTTTAAAAACTCATTTTTTTCTTTTATGACTTACATGGCTCTAAAACTTATTTGCTCTTTTTAAATAGCAGCCACAAAAGCTGCTTGACATCACAAACCTGAAATATTTAAGAAACTGACTTTAAGATATTATATTGCTCTGTTTTCTATTACTTCTGTACCACAGTGTGGACTGTGACACTTCTTGCATTAGTTGTTCTTCCTGGGAGTCTTTTTGTAGTTTCTGCTGGTCTTCAGATGTTTTCAGTTATTGCTTCTTCAAGCTTCCAGTTTTCCCACCTGCTCAGTATTCCCAATTGGTTCAACAGTCTCCACTCTCGTATCGTCTCCCCCATTGTTTTTGCGTGTATGTATGTATACAGAACCAGGATTTCATAGTTATTCCTCCGATCCTCTGCTGTGTTTTGTCAGCATGTGACTTGGGCTCCCTGTGCTTTGTTTTGAAACAGCCTCCTGTTTGCCTGCACTTTGCTCCTTTGAGCCACAGTCATAGACAGCGAAGGTCTTGAGGAGGCAGACTTTGTTTTAGTTTAAATCTGTTTGGTAGAAAAGTTCTACAAGCTAAATAAAGGATTTTTTTTCTTTTTCAGTTTCAGGCCAGTCCTTTGTATAAGACCGTATAACACTGACCTATGATTTATAAAAGCTTTAAAAAAGATGGTTATACCCAGGTGATGGCACCTATTGTAATATTTGGCATTAAATTGGAAGCAGTTTGTTGAAAAGACTCTTGGCTCTCATTGATTTGATTGAATCTGAAGTTTGACAGGAATAATATTGGATTTTAGCACAAGTGAGGTGAACACAAATCCAGTGAAAACATGTAACAAAGATGCAATCATCTTTTTTTTAATTGTCTGTGGTTTCCCCAAATTTTCAGTTATTCACTTTCTCTTGCTAATATACTATTGTATGTCAGTCAATTGACATTTTTTACTCTAGAAACATAAAACAAAATCATTCGAAAGAAATTTTAAAAAGTCATTCGATTCAAATTGGAGAAAAACCCTGTACGCTGGAGTAAAAGAGGCATCTGAAAACCCTGCATCAGGATCAGGCTCTCTTACACTGTTTAACATTCAAGAATCAGACCCATTATAAGTCCATTCTCAGGTTACTCATAGTGTTTCGTTTGAAATAGTCTTTGAAAGTTACACTGAAGACATTTACCATAACTGGGCAGCCATCTATATCGGACCAAAGTAAGGTATTCAGTTCTCCTAACGCAGCAGATGTATGGTGCTAGAGATTGGATAAGTGGTTCTGAAGACTGGAAACATCTTCTTTCCCAAACTTCCCCTTCCAGTTTAAATTTGGGTAAGACTTTAGACTTTATTGTTGCCAAGGGGAAATCCTTTTCCACAGACAGCCCCTGGACTCTCATTACCAGCAGGCAAAACAATACAGCACAGAGCACAACATCACATTACCACTCAGAATACATCATACAAATACAGCACAGAGCACAACATAGCAATAAATGGCCTCTTCAGCAGGGCCTGTTGTTTAGGATGGCTATGACCGCAGGCATCAGGGTTTTCCCAAAACGAGCTCTTTGGTGTCCTTTATCTGCGACCTGAGGGGCAACAGGGTGAGGTATCCCTGTAGTGGATGGGTAGAGATCTTTGATAATATACAGTACAGACCAAAAGTTTGGACACACCTTCTCATTCAAAGAGTTTTCTTTATTTTCATGACTATGAATATTGTAGCTTCACATTGAAGGCATCAAAACTATGAATTAACACGTGGAATTATATACTGAACAAAAAAGTGTGAAACTGAAAATATGTCTTATATTCTAGGTTCCTCAAAGTAGCCACCTTTTGCTTTGGTTACTGCTCCGCTCACTCTTGGCATTCTGTTGATGAGCTTCAAGAGGTAGTCACCTGAAATGGTTTTCACTTCACAGGTGTGCCCTGTCAGGTTTAATAAGTGGGATTTATGGAACTAGAACATATAATTTCTTTTTTAGGCTTCAATGAGACTGACAGATGTGAGATCAATTTTAGACCTTTTAATTGGTAAATTATTAGTGCTTTATAGTTCTTTGGATTTTACCTCTTTTACCTGTAGTTGTAAATTAGAATTAGTGTTGCTTGTTTACTTTAGCTGTTTGTTTCTTTTGTCTTTAGGAAATAAAGTTTAACAGAAAATGATTATTAATAAAAAATATATATATTCTTGATTTAGTAATAAGCTATTGTTGATTATTCTAATCTTTAGTTGTAGTTTTAATATTAGTTTGAATTCCAAATTAATTTAGATTCTGAGAAATATAAATAAAATCTGCTGATTTCATTTTTCAATACGTAAACGATTGCTCGGTAATTAATAGTTCATAAATTTCAGAGGGTTTTATTCAGGAATGCATATGATTTATGCAAAGCATAAATATTTACATTGTAGACCTTACTTCTTTAAGACTTTCTCAGTTTGCTCTGGCTTACTGGGTATCGGCTCTAGGGTCAAAACCTGACTGATGGGGAACAATTCTTTCTTGATCAGTACTCTTTGGCCATGATGCGGCAGTCATGGTAGGGTGCACCTTTTCTTCTACTGACTTTTTCCAGATGTCCTGAATGGTCTAAAGGGGGACTTTAATTGAGAAAATCACTTTATGCAGGTCCTCTGAAGTCCAATCCTGGTACTTCCTGCTGTATTTCTTTCTTACCTGGATGGTTTTTTTTGGACATAGGGGGCTTCCTTGTTTCCCATCTCCACACCACAACAGCACCTAAAACCTTGTAAACCTAATTTCTTAGATTCTCCTTAGGAGAAGAGTCCTGACATTTTCTTAGGCACCAAGTAGCTCTCTAAACCTCTTGTCTTGAAGATTTTGAAGACTTGGTACCTAGTTGATTTTTGTGCAATTATATCAGCATTAATATTTTTACCTGTGAAGACCTTTTGGATGCAAAACACTGACATTTTTTCTTAGAGGAATGTTTGACAAAAGGTTCTAGCATTTGCCTCTTTTAAAGCAACTATTGTGCTTTTTTGACTCAGTGAAAATGACAGGTGTTCTGTCCTTGTTATAACTCTTCCACTGAGCTCATTAAAGAAATATACCAGCCGGTCATTTTGTTGCCAGGCTGAAACTAAACTAGCAAATTAGTTTTATTTTTTTAATTATTTCAGCTACTTTCTGTTTGATCTCTCGTCACAGCAACCTGGAGTCGGTGCAAATTGCCACCTCTAAAAACCGTAGTAGTAAAGTTTGTGAAAAGCCAGATTTCTGCTGGTCTTCCAAGGTTTGGCCATGGCTGTCCTGCATCTGTGCTTTTGGAGAGATCTGTCTGTGCAGAGCTTACAAGCGAACCATGGCGGTAATTTTGTAAAAGCTTTTGAAACTGCTTGTTCAATTCTGCCATTTCTTGGCCAAGACTGGAGAGTTTATTCTGAGAAAATGATTTCTCTTAAATTAAAAAAAGGAAAAACAACGCAAGACAGATATATGCTCCTTTTAAAACAAATATTTCCAAAACTAATCAAAAACATAAAAGTATTTTTAAGAAGTCCTTGTTGGGATGCTTTTTTTTTAATAAAAAAAACCCCTTAATTTTTCAAGGATTTCTTCCTGGAATTATGGACAAAACACTTGTGTAACACTGGGAATCAAATTGGCTCCTTTGTCCCCAGCAGAAAGTTTTGACCTTTGCCATATGTCATCTGTTTCATCTCCCATCGTGCATGGTGCCATCAGAAATGCAATGAGTATTAAAATATTCAACGTTCAAACAATCTCCTCGGAGAAATCATTTATCAGGTTTTGAATATAAAGTAGGTACAAAGGTATATCTCTCTCGTTTTTTTTTTTTCATTTTAATTTTCATGATTTATTTCTTAACATTCACCACTGCAGAGTTTGATGGATGGCTGTTTTTCAAGTGCAGTAGGACCAGTTTCAGCCCCTGTTCTGTTTTCCTTCATCCCTCCTTCTCATTCATCTTTAATCAGCGGTACACCCTGTCCCTCGGCAACCACATGGTTACAGATTTCATTTAGAAACAAGGAGAAAATTAGACATACAGGTTACTTGATTTTCAATCATGCACTGTTGAATAAATGTATGTTTTCAGACATTGTATAAAAAGATGCATCAACGTTTTTGTTCATCACTGTCTGACATGAAATCAGAAGAAACCTTTACAGTTTTAGGTCAGTTAGTGTTACCCAAATAGTTTCTAACTCCTAAATGTCAGAAAAAAGAGAATTTTTTTAGATTATTTTTTTTTTAATTTGTTCAAAATCAGATGTTTACATACATTTTCTTAGTATTTTTTAGCATTGCTTTTAAATTGTATAACTTTGAACCTTTAGGGTTTCTTTGCAGAAGCTTCTCACTGACAGAGCTAGTGTAACAGTCTGCCTTTCTCACACACATTGATAAAGCAAAAAAAAAAACCTCTTAGGTCATAATGACAATTTTTACTTAAGCAGGAAAAATGGGGAACGCGAAGTATGGGGAGAGAGGAAAAATACGCAACTTGAATCTGTCCGTCCGCTCTGGATCAGGCAGCCACTCCATCACTTTGATATAAAGAAACTGCACCAAGAAACACGCCTTAAATTTCAGTTCACTCTTCAATCCACTGTCACCGACAACTGGACCACTCTCATGTCTGTGTCCTCTGCTCTAAAAGGCGGTAACAGACTCAGCAGTTTCAGTCAGAGACCTGTTGTGTATGTTGATGGCTGCGCTGCTTTGTAACCTGTTCTAAATTGTTCTAATGTCCAGATGCATCCTCACAGCTGCACAAAGGGTCTGGGCTAACATAAGGTTACTGCTGTAGAACCTCAACTGCTAAAGGAAGGCTCGTGGTATTTGAAGCTGAAATCTAAACATGTAACACAAGCAGGAGCCTAACATAAGAGAGTTAGAACAACTATAAAGTATGAAATTAATTAGATTAAAAAGTTCCTAAATTGATGTATGTATTTCTGAACTTAAAATTAATTCAAAAACTAAAATATTGTGAAATAATCAGAACATTATCAAGGCTTTACATCACCTGGGCTTTTTCATATCGTTTAGTGTATGTAATCTTCTGAATTTAAAGAAAGTAAAAGAAATGGGTTCTTAAACAAAATTCTCATTATTCTGGCATTTAACAGATGGAAATGATTTTGAAAATCCTGATGGTCTTAAAAAAAGGAAATAATTAGTCAGATTTTTTTTTTTTTTTTGTCAGTGTGGTGAGATAACATGTTTTTCTTTTATGTAAATATCAAGCTTGAACTGTAATTAAAAGTGAAAGCTTGAACAAATAACTGGTGTGTCCAAAATTAGTAACATTGCTCTATGCTTGGAACGGGTGCCCAGTGCTCCCAGCTCAGCTTTGTCCACACAGCGTGAGAGTTTGGAGTCATCGGTAGATGATGGATGTGAGGCACGTCTGTGCAGAAGGGTTTGATTGATGGAGCATGCCGTCAAGGTAACGGCAGGGTGTTGACGAGGTGTGTCAACAACAAATAATTTTTTTGTCATTAAATAGCACAGATGGTTTTTCATCCTTTAGCAGGAGTGAGTGGGATTTATTTTTTTTTTTTGCTGTACTTTATTTGATCTAAGACTGTGATGAATTTTGTGTTGTCAAGTCTATTAACTATATTTTTCATACTTTCATTCCTGCCCCCCAGCCTTGATGGCTCTATTAACATGTTATAACAGGACAATCAGCTAGGGCTGATGTCAGCCCATAACCTACAGCGTTTTTGATTCTTGATCACTCTTGTCAGACACATCAGCCTTTTTTGCCCTTCTGCTGGCGATGTATGGACCTGGGGTGTGGCAGATCTGAAGGAGGGGAGCCGCTCTGCAGCTGCCCCATTATCCCGGTGATTTTTAATTTACTGATGCTTAAAGCTGCGCTGAACAGCTCTTCAGTTGAGTAGGATGGCTCTAATGACCCAGGTGCACACTTGGCCTGCATCAGGTTTATATCAGTTCTTGACCACTGAACTCTTTTCATGGACTGACGCAAATGAGATTACGTCATGTTATTAGTCCAGTGTCGTATTTCTAAAAATTATTTTCCTATTCAGTTAGCCAGACTGCAAAAGATGCATCAAGATATGCAAACCGAGTCCTTACCTTTCCATAAAGATTAAATATATCTGTGTTAATTTTTTTGGAACCGTAGAAAAAAAAAATTGCAAAACCCCCCCAAAAAATGCTATAAACCTTCTCACATTTTGTCACAAACTTAGCTCTATGGGGCAGCAACACAAAGTGCTGCGAAATTGGGAATTGGATGAAGAATTATGTTTGGTTTTCACAGTTTCTTACAAATAAAAATCGGAAGTGCGGTCCTATTTATTCCTAAATAAAATCCAGTGGATCACCTGATAATGAAAGACACAACTGCAAACCTACAAAGTAACTAAAATAGCCAGATGTTCCCATGCTTAGATTCTATCATGAAGAAAAAGGAAATCTTGTTTTTTATTGTTCATAAGTACTGTAGCAAGGTAACGGCTGAAGTGCTTTAATTAGTTACCATTGGAATAACAATGACCCTGCACATTACAATTACAAATCAATTGTTTTCCTTTTCCCACTGATCCTTTGTAGTTTGCTGTTATTTTTTGGCTAAGATTCAGGTCAGGTTTTAAGCTGAGCAAAAAATCAGCACGTTACTGCCTCAGTACTTTACTCTATGGAAAAAACTTAGACATCCTGTTTGTCTGCCAACAGTATAACACTGATCACAGTGAGCCAATGAGATTGATTAGGGATTTTCTGTCTGGACTCATGTTTAAATGCAGAGTTCTTCTTTGCTGAGCTTTCTGAAGAAAAGGATTCCTCAGACTTACTGTGGTGGAGGTTCACTTTTCAGCAGGACATTGAGCCTAATCATACTGCCAGAGCTACAATGGAAAAGTTTAGATTAAAACATGATCAAGGGTTAAAATGGCCCAGTCAATATTCTTAATTGGATCCTGGCTTGGACTTTGACTATTTTGCATAGAACAGATATGATAAAAAAAAAACCCCTAAAGACTTGCAGCTGTAATTGCAGAGAAACGGCTGAATACAAATGCTTGCCACAAAAATGTTAAACCATAGTTTATTTTCCTATTACCTCAGTTATGCTCTGCTTTGTGTTGGTCTGTCACATAAAATCCCAATTAAATACATTGAGGTGTGTCTTCATTGCACTTTACCATAAATACATTTTACGAATAGGTTTATTTTAGACATATTTAAGTATTTCACATGTAGGTATTTTGCTACTAGAAACCTTCCATCTATCTTTAACTTGCATAAAAGCCAAATGAGTTTTGTTATTATTTGCAGGAATTATTTCCTTAATTTATTTCTATATTTGTTTTACCTACATGTTGTATGTACTATACTTAAATTATCAGACATCTTCTCTCTTCCTAGAATAAAAAGAGACATGCGTTTGTCGCCATCCAATTTTCATGACGCCCCCCTGCAAAATCTGATAATTGATACCATGTTTTACCATCTGCAGCAGTGTTTGAGATATGACCTGTCATTTTTGGCAACGTTTCACTAAAGGTATGACTCTGGGATCTCTGATTAGACAGAAACACCTGCTTGTTCCTGCTTACCAAGTGCTGATGGCATAAATAGCAATACTACAGCAGAGTTCACTGGGAAATGACATGCAACTAAAAAGATCGCACCTCAAAGTGCCATCTGCAGCTCTATTACCACGATTATTGGCTGAAAGAGCTCAAGAAGGGCATGTGCATGCGTGTATTTGTAGATAGGTTTCACCACCTAACAAAGAACGTTTCAATTTGATTGTCTTTAGAGGATTACCACCTGCTTCACCTCCACATGATAAATGCACAACATGTGGCAGGTTCATATGGATTTCTTTGTGGGATGTATGTTTTTAGAGGCTTTAACATCCATACTGAGGCAAGGGCAGAAACAGTGGGAAGAGAAGAATAGGATGAATACCCATCTGATTGGGTTATAAATACTCTCAATGGGGTCGCTGCCTCATAAAGATTATCTGTAGCACACAGAGCACAGAGGCAAACAGTGCATGTTTGTGGCGCCGAAGCTGGGGTGTGGGTGTGTGTGTGTGCAGAAATGGAGAGAATGGGCAAGGGAGAAAGGCAAGTGTGCATTCAGAAAATTTTCATCCGGAGTGTCTTCTGCTTGCAGGGATGAATCCTGAATATTTTATCCAACTCCAGCAAGCTCAAAATGAGAAACGCCACAAAAAAACTGGTTTGAGCTGCCAAATGACTTGTTGTGTCGTCTTCACTTTGCATGATTGCACCCATCACACGTCCAATATAGGAGTTTTCTGTTGTCACTCCAATTATGCAATCATGTGCTTGAAATGAAGGCGTTTAAAGAGCGCACAGATCAATTGCATTTCAGCCCGGCTTTAAATGCAGGAGTGCTGTGACTCCAAGATTACTTGCTGAAGAGCGTGCGTGCAGAGTCCATGCTGTGAAGAGTTTTTACGTTAATGTCAGCTGTATCCCTGCTGTCATAAAACCAATTCTTAATGCAGTCTCACCTACAGTGCATAGTTTATTACCGGTTCAGAAAGGCAATGGACTGGCATTTATCTACTAGACTCAAATGGTGTTGAAATTATTATTTTTGTTATTAATAATACTATTATTTATATATTTTTTATGTTTGTCTTTAAAAAACAGATTAAAATGTTGTTTGTTTCTTTAATGATATTTTTATTTTTATACACTTTAGGGGTTTGTAGTCTGTAAGCTGAAACAAAGGTGCAAGAGTGAAAGAGGTTTTTCTTACAACTTGAACATTTATTTCCTAAACATGTAAATATTCAATAGCTTTGACAGGTTACAGTATGCAACATTTTAAACATAAAAGCATTATAGAAGAAACTCTTAAAAGGGTTTTAAATGCTGCATGTGGACAACATGTTTACAAGTTGATAAGAATACATTTAATGTTCGTTTCAGTAAAAGAAGGGCTATTACTTTATTCTGTAGGACAAATTATGCTAATACAGAGAACGTTTCCTATCTTTTTTGCTTATATCTACACGTTTTTCCTTGAAAGGAATCCATCCTCATCATTGAAAGAATTCATCCTCATTCTTGAAGAAAGGCATAGAAACCACACCCGCCATCTGATGCTTTACCAGAGACCTCTTTGCATTTTTACCTCACTGCCCTCATCGTCATCCTGGTTCTGATTCATCTCTCTCACGCACACTTCCTTCTGGCATTTATTCTTGCAGCTCATTTTCATCACCACTTGATTCTAAGTCATCTTCACTATGCTCAACGGGAAGTTGGATTTCTTCCCTCTCCTAAAGAGGTATAGAATGAGGCAGAAGTCAATCATTAAAGGGTGGAAAATGTGGGAACTGATAAGATGAGTAGAGTTCACTGCAACAAGCTTAACTGACTGCAGACATCGAAATGATCTTCTTTAAATTGCAAAGTTTAAAACAAAATTGTGATGAATGGTATACTTTTAAACATTATATTCACCTAAAAACTCCCTAACAAAACATATTGCTGCCATGGTGGTGCTATGATGGTTCATTGTTGCGTCCAAGGAAAATATAATTTTTTTTTGGTACATTTTTATCAAGTTTCCAATATTTAATTAGCAAATAAATTGAATAAGGTTTTCAAGATTATCAGTTCATATAAGTGTCCCAGAATGACATGTTTCAAGAAATTATGTTTTCAGACTCTTTTATTGTGAGCAAATGACACTGTTTTGTTGCAAGAAAGCATTTAAACATGGCTTCCTAAAAGGTTTGAGACAAATTAAACACTGGTTGCTCTTTATGGCCTCCCTCTCTCTTTTTTACCTATTGCATCAGTAATAGGTATGCACTATGGAGATGGGACAGGCAAAAAATGGGCTTGACAGCCATACAGAATTTTTTTTCCTTTGAGCATAGCACTTGCAAGGTCATAGAAACATTGATGTTATGTACACTGCTCAAAAAAATAAAGGGAACACTTAAACAACACAATATAACTCCAAGTAAATCAAATTTCTGTGAAATCAAACTGTCCACTTAGGAAGCAACACTGATTGACAATCAGTTTCACATGCTGTTGTGCAAATGGAATAGACAACAGGGGGAAATCTTTGGCGATTAGCAAGACACACTCAATAAAGGAGTGGTTCTGCAGGTGGGGACCACAGACCACTTCTCAGTACCTATGCTTCCTAGCTTGATGTTTTGGTCACTTTTGAAATGTTGGTGGTGCCTTCCCCCACACCCCCCCTTTTGTAGCATGAGAACGGACTCTACAACCCACACAAGTGGCTCAGGTAGTGCGCCTCATCCAGGATGGCACATCAATGCAAGCTGTGGCAAGAAGGTTTGCTTGTGTCTGTCAGCGTAGTGTCCAGAGCCTGGAGGCGCTACCAGGACAGGCCAGTACACCAGGAGATGTGGAGGAGGCCCTAGGGGGGAACAAACACAGCAGGACCGCTACCTCCGCCTTTTGTGCAAGAAGGGAAACAGGGGAGCACTCCAGAGCTTCAACATGACCTCCAGCAGGCACAAATGTGCATGTGTCCTGCCACAAACAGTTAGAAAAACCGACTCCATGAGGATGGTATGAGGCTCGATGTCCACAATGGGAGTTGTGCTCACAGCCCAAAACCGTGCAGGACGTTGACATTTCCCAAGAAACCCCAGGATTGGCAAATTCGCCACTGGCGCCTGTGCTCTTCACAGATGAAAGCAGGTTCACACTGAGCACATGTGACAGATGTGACAGAGTCTTGAGACACCATGGAGAGCGATCTGCTGCCTGCAACATCCTTCAGCATGACCGGTTTGGCAGTTGGTCAGTAGTAGTGTGGGGTGGCATTTCTTTGGAGGGACGCATGGCCCTCCATGTGCTCGCCAGAGGTGCCTGACTGCCATTAGGTACCGAGATGAGATCCTCAGACCCCTTGTGTATGCTGGTGCGGTTGGCCCTGGGTTCCTCCTAATGCAGGACAATGTTAGACCTCAAGTGGCTGGAGTGTGTCAGCAGTTCCTGCAAGATGAAGACATTGAAGCTATGGACTGGCCCGCCCGTTCCCCAGACCTGAATCCGATTGAGCACATCTGGAACATCATGTCTCGCTCCATCCACCAACGTCACGTTGCACCACAGACTGTTCAGCAGTTTGCGGATGCTTTAGTCCAGGTCTGGGAGGAGATCCCTCAGGCGACCATCCACCGTCTCATCAGGATCATGCCCAGGCGTTGTAGGGAGGTCATACAGGCACGTGGAGGCCACACACAATACTGAGCCTCATTTTGACTTGTTTTAAGGACATTACATCAAAGTTGGATCAGCCTGTAGTGAGTTTTTCCACTTTAATTTTGTGTGTGACTCCAAATCCAGGCCTCCATTGGTTAATAAATTTGATTTCCATTGATGATTTTTGTGTGATTTTGTTGTCGGCACATTTAACTTTGTACAGAACAAAGTATTCAATGAGAATATTTCATTCATTCAGATCTAGGATGTTATTTGAGTGTTCCCTTTATTTTTTTTGAGGAGTGTATATATAGTATATCTCAGTATGTGCTGCATTAGAAGTGTGAATTTAATGCATTTTTTTGGTAGTAAGAATCTTTTTTTTTTTTTTCCAACATGGATGTCACAAATACTCTTGTAGTAAATGAACAATAATTCAGTGCTAATTTTGACCCATCTATTGCAATTTCCACGCTTGTCTCACTCTATATTGCAAAAAACTTTAAATGATCTTTTTTGTTTTGACAAACAGAATAAAGACTTCCTAACTCTACAACTATGTTGTTCAGAGTAGAACAGTCCACTTCCAGCTTGATGTGTCTAAATATTTTAGATTTTAAATTAGAGCTGGTTAAACACAGCCCAGTGCCAGCAAACAACAAAATAGCCTTTGTTTTACTTTTGCAGAATATGAAAAAAATTGCATTATTATGCCCTAAATGTTTTATGGCCTTATTTTCGTATGTTGCTTAGACTCTGCCCCTCCTACCCAACTCTATTTTCTGGACTGGATAGAAGAAATAATAAACCGCCCCAGGGGCGTTCACGCCACCCCTGACACATTAACACCCAGTGCAAAGAGCCACAATGCCCATATCCAAAACCGCCACTAATATTCTTTGCTAAAGTCAACATTTCCCATGACTAATCGTAAAGCTCTGACTAGTCCACCAATATGGTGGTCTTTATGTGCAAACTGCTAGCTCTGTGTGGCCTTTAGCTATTCCTTTGTCAGAGTAAAACAAAATGGGGTATTATATTGTGCTACATTGTTCAAACATTCATATACTGTCATGATAATTGTGACTGTGAACGTTTGATCTAACTGTTCTTTGAGCTAACTAGCTCAAAGATTACCCACTCACTGTTTTTAACACTATTAGTGCACATGGTTGGATAACCTTTGTAGAGCTACAGTTGTACATTTGCAAATCAACCCATATCTCTTATTCTAAATGGGCACAAAATTTATGATATCGACTGTACAGGAGTCTGACAGATGATTAATAGAGGCACTGCCACAAACTATCATTCATTTCTGTTAAGTTCAGTTACTTGGCCGCATTTAAACCATGCTATTATGACTGAACATAATAACAAATACTGTTTTTTTTAGTCTATTAATATCTGATGTACACACACTGACAAAGGTTAAAGTAATGGTTCAGTTTGGACCTCATTTCTGGAGACAGACCAACAAAACATGTGTACTTGATTCAATTTGCAAGCAGCTAGGACGCCTAGAAAGAGAGCAATGGGCAATTTCCAGAGCATTTGACAGTCAAGGGTAACTGTGTACGTCACCAGATGTACAGAGATCATGCTTAGACATCATTGGAGATGATTTCTAAGTACACATGCAGGTAATTATCGTTGGCATCCATATGTACCAAATTATATCCCAACTGGTCTCTTCCTTCTAGATGATGTCCAACTTTTGGTTAACTTTTTTTTTCTGTATTAACTATGCTAACCGTCATGTAAAAAATGTATGGTTCCCCAATAAATAGTTCTATATTAAGAAATGTTCACATATTGTTGTCTAATCGTATTTTTGTGTTGTAAGAAAATGATTTCATTGAAATTACAGACTTAAAAACGGACAATTTTCTTTCCAAAGATGGCAACAAAATGCATTTTCTAGCTGGGGAAAAAATAGGACACCCTACTTCCTAATAGCTAGTCTTACCTCCTTAAGCTGAAATAACTACTGTTAAAAGCTTCTTGTACCAGCCTCTGACATTGGTCTGAGGAAAGTTTCCCCCCTTCTCACTTTTAGCTGTTAGATGTTTGAGGGGTTTCCTGCATGTTGAGTCAATTTCAAGTCACCCCACAGATTGAGATCTGGGCTTTGACTCTGCCCAGGACTTGCTGTGACTCAGTCCTCAGGCAGTCCTTGATGGATTTACTGGCATGTTTTAGGTCATTGTCATGTTGCAGGGTCCGGTTCTGCTTCAGCTTTCTTTTTTTTTTTTTAACAAATGGTCTCAAATTTTCTTCAGGCAACTTTTGATACATGGCAGAATTCATGGTGAGCTGGTCAGGTCCTGCTGCTTAAAAGTATCCCCAAACCGTGACTCTTCCTCCTCCATGCTGCACATTATTTATGAGTTTCTTTTCCAGGTATAGTGTATTTTGTTTATGTCAAACATGCCTTATAGTCTGGAATACAAATAATCTTAAAAGTATTGGTCAATAGAGCGTTATTTCTGATGTCCTGGTCTATGTTCTCTGTGGCAAACTTTAGACTGGCCCTCGTGTTTTTCTTGGACAGCAATAGTTTTCCTATTGCACACCTCCCCTGCAAGTGAAACTTGTTCAGACTCTTTCTGATTGTATAAGCATATACTTTTATATTAGCAAGCAAACAAAAGCCTGCTGTAGATTTTGTGACATTTTGTGTTTTTTAGAGGTTTCCTTTAGCATATTGCGGTCTGCTGTCAGGGTCAGCTTTCTCGAATGGCTGACCTGCGCATACTGGCAGTTGTTTTGCATGTCTTTCACTAGTACACTAGGGGAGACACTGGCGATGGTGACAGGGGTTCGTCTTGTAACCGGTGGGTGGCCGGTTTGAGCCCCCGCTAAGTCTGTCTCAGTCGTGGTGTCGTTGGGCAAGACACTTCACCTTCCTTGTCTTGTCTTTATCCTATTGAGTGTCATCGTTGCGGAGCATATACCTCTGGGAATATGATAAGAGTTCAGAATGTGTGCCTTGTTCCAAATACAACTCCTCTTCCACTGAATGAGCTTTTTGCAGAGCAGAAAAGAAAAAGCACTAAAGGCCGTCAAGGCTGTGACCAGTATGGAGCAGAAATGGTTTCTGGATTTCTGTAAAGGTCTTTTCAAGTTTTGCATTCAAGGTTCTCTGTTAATATATTTGAAAATCTGATTGCTTCAAAATAGGACAACCTAATTAAATCATTTTTATAAAGTAAGATATAAAGTATTCCAGGTACATTTCAAAGTAAGCCACCTTGCAGGTGAGTTTGTGCTTCTTCACATCGTGTGTGTGGTTTTTGTTTTGGGCTTCTCCTTTGGCATCCAGCCTCATCCACCCCTGAATCCAGCAAGATTTCTCTTTAAAGTTGCAAAGTAGCAACTGCCAGATCGGTCTCGATTCTGCCTCCGTAGTTTTTAAAATGTATTTTTCTGCAGCTTACTATTCAAAATAAGAGAGAGGAAAAAAAAAAAACAACCTGAGTACCGTACAGTAAATTGGCATTATACCCGACTGGGAACATGAAATTTCTAAAGCTGTTTTTCTGTTAGAGCATAGCATGCACCATGAATTAAATGCGGTAAAGGTCATGGATAAAGACTGTATTTTTTTTTTTAACTCAAAATTTGCCCACTAAAAAGCTCACTGTAGCAGCGTGTGTACTTTCTTCAAGGTTTGCTCTACCTTTTACTTAAAATGTGCAAAAAACAATTTGCTAAAAAGGCAACTTTAGCTAAAGTAGGGCACTTATCAGCTTTCCTTTTGAATGTGATGGTTTTTAATCCTACGTCTGTACAGCTAGCGGGGACGATTTTTTTAATCCTGACTTTTGGGAAACACTTCAGTGCATTATTACCCCATAAATTCTCTAGCTTGCATTTAAAACAGTTTAAATCACTATCAGTTGTGTTGGAATGATGAGCGCGGTGGCAGCAGCTGGTGTGCATGATGACTTCGACTCATTTTCTCCCTCGCAGGATCCAGAAAGGCTAACAAAGCTGTCACAGATGTTTGGATGACTCTTCCTCTTTTCTTTTCATGGCTCAGCTGTAATGACTTCGGTGGTCAATGGAGACCCCCTGAGCTGTTGTTTTCTGCAAATAATCAAACTGAGGATATGCCAACATACACTCTAAAAAACAAAACAAAACACAGACTCCACTTCAGAAGAAAATGAAGGAACAATTTGCCAGGACTTTATTTGGAGTAGTTAAACTTGATTTGGTATGACTAAAAGCTCAATTACACTGGATCAGCTTCATTTTATATTAAAGTTTCTTTAAGTTAAGAAACTTTGTTTTAATCTGCTGAAAAATATTAAAATTTATCTTGTACTGCTTAAATTGAGAATAAATACAGCAACTAATTTGAACTTTCTTTTTAGACTGTTTATTACAATATTTTAATGTATATAAGAAATGTTGGTTTTTCTGTGCCTAAAGGTGGAATAGCCATTATACACTTTTATAGCCATTTCCATTTTGAACCATTAGTGCCGAGAATTTTTGTTTCCTCCATTTTACCACTGCTTTGGCAATGTGGGAGAAAATCATCACTTCAATGGCAGTGGTGTCCAAACTTTTTGCCACGTGGGCCAAAATGCTTAAATTATACCCATTAGTGGGACACAATTTTTTTTTTTAATTTAACACACAAAAAGTTTTGAAGAAATTACTAGGTTTTTACCTGCTCAATAAGCTAAACACACACTTTACTGAAATGCTTATTTGTAGAAAACAGCAAACATAAGAGTCTGATCTTGTTGATGAGAAAAAAAAAAAGATCTAAATCAAGAAAATAGAAAACAATGTACCTTAAAAATGTATCGGGCAAACATGATACATTTTTTAGGTCCATTATTTTCCGTTTTCTTGATTTAGATTTTTTGTTTTTGTTTTTTATTCTCTTTATTTAAAAACAGCTAAGTTTAATGAATGGGTGTTGCAATGAGAAAATATAATGCACAGCTTTTTGTGAGGGTTTTCTAAGTGTATAAAGGACTGATTGAACTATGTGTGAAACTGTTCAAGTTGGCACCAGTAATTATATGTATATTGGCAGAGATGGTCTGGCTTTAAGAAACCAAGTTTGGGAAAGGAGTTTGTTATTGAGGCTAAGAGGACGGCGCTGATCCTGATAAGTTCCAGGGGCACAAAAGAGACGAAGAACTAGTCTCTAAAATCAAAGAACCACCCCCAGCTGTTTTATAATACTGTGTTGTGCAGCAGTAGGCTTGGTTTGACTATTAGCAACTATTAATAGTTATAATTAATAATTATTCACAAAATTATTTAAGCTGGAATATACATTTTTTTTTTGTCAGACTAACAAATCAGAGCACCACCTGATTAGGGATCATTAGCCAAATAACTTTCAGTCGGCAAACTACTAAGCAATAATGAAGAGAAGGAAGGAAATCTACCTAACGACAAAAAAAGAAAACAAAGCAATAAACTGAAACCAATAAAATGATGCAATGGTATCACAGCTCAGTGTGAATATGTTCGTTTTGGAACCAAGGTTTGTCTAGAGGGATTTATAATGAGGTCATATTAATTTTAAAACTAATTAAGCACAACTATTTTGTGTGTTCCAACAATTAGTTCACAATGTAAATCAGATGGCTAAATAAAATATTATTCCAACAAAATAATATTTTCAAACTATTATTTGCCGTATTAGAAATAAATAACCTTTTGGACAATGTTGTGAACTAGCCACCACTATGGATGATTTTTAAATGGAGTGATGGATAAGGTGACCAGATTTCTGAAATTAAATCCAGGGACATTTCCGGCTCAGAGATTTAAAAAAAAGAATGAAATGTTATGAAATCAAGAAACTGGGACAGTTACGGTTTCATTTATTTTTACATGTTTATTCATATTTAGGTAATAAAAAGCAGAGGGAATGTGTCTAACCACACTGTTGGGATCATCCTTGTATAATCTTATTATAAATATTAATCTTAATTAATTGTAATTAATTATAAATATTGATAGTTTCTAATTAAACTAGTTTCCTCAACTGATGAAATGCCAAAAATTCTATATTTAGCTAAAACAACTATTTTATATGTAGCTACAAGCTCATACAACAGAAATACAGATTAAAACAGATGATTATCTCTCGCTCCTCATCATTCTCAACTCATGCAGTTCTTGCCTCATGCACGATTACCGTGTCACTGCCTCCTTTATTTTTTTTCATGAGAAATGTTTGTGTCCAAACTGAGTACACAAACACCTAAGCCTGAAAGTATATGTTCACAAATAACAATAATACATTAGCAAAACACCTCATTACTAGCTCTAAAATAAACTGAAGATCACCAATCAACTCTACAACATCTTGCTTTGGAAGAACCCTTGTTGACTCTGTACCAAATCAGGCAGGATTTTTTTTCATCATCTTGTTATGATTTCTCCCACTCTCTCTCACTCACACAGCTACTCCCTGTGCTCTCGTCTTGCCTTTTGTTGTTTTCTGTTAATAAAAGCTTGGTTTATTTTGCATTTGGGTCTTAATCTTTAGTAAAACTAAACAAATCCCAGCCCTATTTTTTTTTTACCAGAGCACAGCAAATGTTGACAACCCTAGAAATGTTTCCTACCATGAACCATTATCACGGCAAGGGTCGGCTCAGTCCAAACAGAATTAATCGATTCACACATACTGCAACATCACATGACAGCTCCCTGTCGGTGGTGACTAGCTCGCACTCTGCTCCATTGATATATATATCACAGGATTGGGCATTGCCTATTAGCTGCTGTACATAGTGACGTGCGCACACCGGCACTATTGCCATGCATTGAGTCATGTTAACAAAACCATCCTGTTTTGATGTGGGAAAAGCTTGCATCTGTCACAAAAATGGTCGTAGTGCCCTTATTTCTTATCTGATTTTAATAAAATATGGCTCTAATTAAAGCTAAATAAATTGCTGAAATATGTCCTCTCCCTAGACATTTCTATAATCAGTGTGGGACCTGTGCATTATAGTGGTGAGAGGTATACCAACTGTGTTACAAAGATTGCCATGCTGTCAATAGCCATGCTGCATAGTTGTGATTATTGTACCAAGTTTGTTCATTTCTGGCTTTGATGCTGTAATTTCTAAACTTATAAAATAAATGAGGAAGCACCGGGACAATTCTGGTAGCCTGGCATAACAGTGTAATGTCCAATCCAGATAGATGGATTATTATTTATATATATATATATATCTATATATAGATATAGATAGATATAGATATAGATAGATATAGAGATATAGATATAGAGATATCTATCTATCTATCTATCATCTATCTATCTATCTAAAGGCACCGCGCTCAGCTCTTCTTCTTCTACTCTGTAAAGTTAACAGCCAGCTAATCATAGCGGTTGTTGTGCACAGCATACTCACTCATGCTTTCTACTTGGCTTCTGTAATAGTCTACATACAACATTCTTTTTTCTCATTCATAAAACTCTAAACTTGGGGGCATTTCTGGGGATAGCTTTAGTTAGTCCCTGTTTTGAATGACCTATCCTCAGAAATTGGGGATGTCTGGTCACTATAGTGATGGACTACTGACATGGTGGCGAAGAACATTTTTAGCCTCTCACAAAAAAAGCTTATAGCTTATTTAGCAACTCCTTTAGTCACACATGTACCTTAACCACCATAAATATAAAATATTGTTTGTATGAGCACTTGCGACTTGCTAGAGTCAATTGTAGTGCGAACCAAACAAGCTCTGTTGTGAATATCTGACTGCACTGTTCAATGGTTAGGACTATTTGGAATGTATGTACCTGACTTTTGTGAAGTGCCTTGAGACAACATGTGTTGTGAATTGGCGCTATATAAATAAAACTGAATTGAATTGAATATTGTTGACTACAGTTAACCAATAGCAGAGCTATTAGCTTTTAGCAGCTAATGAAGGCATACGTTAGTATGTTTTGTAAGGACTATTTGGACATATTTTTGCAGGTTAGTTGAGGGGATAAAGGAAAAACAGATAAAACAGAGCAAACTCCTGTTACTGGACCATTAGTGTCGGTCTCGTTTAAATGAGTGGTTAATGCAACCCAAACAAACTTGTAACACTAGGTTCAATGGCCTTTAACATTAGCTTAGCATGTAGCCTGATAGTTCTTGAATAGTTAAGCACAACAAACAAGCAAAATACAATTAAATAAACACTATTTGAATTGTTTTATTCTACACTGATTTTCTCTGCCCATACACAACCTCTTAAGTATGAACGATGGCTCTCTGTTCAGTCACCTGGGGGGAATGTCTGCTCCTTGGACTGGCACACGTGTAGCTTGCAGTGCTAGGATAAGCGGCTCCTCAGTCGGTATGCACCATCCGTGTAGAGCTATTGTTTCAATGCTGTCTTCAGGCTGTAGGGAAAACCGCTTTCATTGGCGACATTGTCTCTTCTTTGGGAATTTCTGATACAGATTCTTTTATGCGGAAGGTCAAAAAGAAAGCTCACATCCATGGTGCCATGTGCGTGTCCTTTCCCTGTATACAGGTTAACAAATGGTCAAAAGGTTTGCTCAATTGATTCTGGTTATAAAATCATTTGCCACAACAGGTGCCAATCTGCTTTTGAGTTACTAGATATTTGTGATCATATTTACTATGAATTTAAAATGAGAGGCAAAAAAGCCTGTTAAAATGCCTTGTTTGGATGTGGACAAATAACAAAGGACCTGGTAGTGGACAGAAAACACGAAAGTTTCAACATTAATTACCTTATTAGGCCAATTGCAGTCCCAGAAATTGGGGATTCATGAGGAAGGGTAAATATTCGGAACTTGTAGTTGTAGTCACTTTGTAAAACAAAATCAAATGCAGTCTAAAAAAAGGATTTGAAAAAGCAATAAATGAATGAAAATATTTTAGATGCTATTCAATGCAAATTAGCCAGCCTAATGAAAGAAAAACAAATCACTGAAATTTTAAATAGAAATAAACTAAAACAGTAAAGCATTTGAAAGTCAGGCTAGGACAACTACTGACTGTGATCGGTATCAGAATGGGCTGGTTTCCTCACCGTGAAATACATAACAAAGCTGTTTTACAGAACAAATTAATAATTCTTAATAGTCTATGATCAAATTCACAGACGTGAATTAAGAAATCTCTTTAGCTTGGGTGAAAATCTCGCTCTTTTATTGTCCTTCATTTACCTCATACCAACAAGAAATTTTGATAAAGTAAAGCACTTTTGTTTTCAAAAACATGCAGCATCATCATGAATTTATAAACAGGTGCAAGCTAACTAAGTGGAATAGCTAGTGTACGTTAGCGTGTGTAATAATCTTGAGTTTTATTTATGTAATAACTATTACTCTGTTCTTTGATTAATACAACTGTTAAAACAGCTATGAAACAGATGCTTGGGAGGTGCTAAAGCTCCAAATGTAACTCAGCAAATTTCCACTTCCTTGATCTTGTTAGGTGTGTATGGTCTTACTGCAAAGGATGTCCAGATATTCAATTTCTCAGTTTTAAACACCAATATTAGAAAAATAGATTCAACAAACTCAGTAGTTTCATGTTCTTCAAAGAACATGTACGATTGAAATCGGGTTTATATCAAGTTCAAGCAGCTTTTCTTGGCTTTTATTTCTTTTAACTTCTGAGGATATGTTATCAACTTAGTATCTTCATACCTCAAATTATTCATGGCTTTTTTTAATATGTTTTTGTATGGAAATTGTGAATGATAACCCATCCACAGGGTGATGTTGTTGAGCAAAGTGATCCGTTTCTGAAACAGATCAGTGCTATACTTAAAATGGAAACAACAATTCTTACCAGACACGATATAAACAAGGAAAATTTAGCTTTTTTTTATCAACTGTATGTCAAACAGAATGGGATCTAAAACTGTTGCATGTTAACTGCACTCGTTAGAGATAAAGTTTGCTAACACCAGTGACTGTTATCTGATCAGGTCAGGGCTGCCGGCTCACATATTTTCTACATATCATTTCTTCATGCAGCGAAGCACAAAAGCCAAACTGATAAACCTAACTGTGCACATACAGGGAGGAGAGGGAGAGAGCCACACTCCAAAGATTAAAAATCAATCGGTTAAAAAAAGGAAATCTATTGACCATATTTTCAAGAGATATAGCCCAGAAAGTTTCAGTCATGAAAGTCATAGTAGGACTCATAGGTTTAAACATTACCCTGTTTTAATGGTTTACCATAAAATTTTAAATGTTAGACAAAAACATTTACCCTTGTTTCCTAGTGTGTACTTGGTAATATACAAGATGAATTCCAAATCTGACTCATTTCCAAACAAGTCAGTTGAGGTGGTTTGGGCTTCTGAGCAGGATGCCTCATCCCACTGGGAGAAGATCCTGGGGCAGACAGAATTTGCACTTAACTCCTCTGGCCTAGGTTCCTCAAGAATGAGCTTGAGTGTAAGTAGATGAGTGTAAGGCTTTGTGTCTGGGTTCCCTTCCTGGTCTTGTTTCTTCTGTGACCAGATCCTTGGAAATGGAGGCATACGTGGACCCTCAGGACCCTACAAAGGGGCTATTTCTGCGAAACTGTTGTAATATTTGAACCTAGGATAAGCAGACCAGTTTTCTTACCAAATGTGTTCTGGGTTTGATTAATCATGGTTCTAACTGCTGATCATTAGTCTACCAAAGTCAGGCTCCTGGTTAGGTTGTGTGCTTTCTATGAAGTTGGTTTTGTATGCTTGCTTGGTATTTATATTTTGGTTCCTGACATGTCAGAGTGTTTACCACAGAAGTTAAATGTTTGTTGTTTTCCACCTTAACTTTCAAGCGAAACCCAGACATTCCTCTTCCCAGCAACACATCGGCTCATTTTGGGGAATCTGAAGGCGTTTGTTTTGTCAGAAGGGATTGTAGTTCCTGCATACATTCTGTCTGCTCTTCTCCAAGTAGGAAGCTCCTTTAAAACTTCAAAGGGGAAACAACCAGAAGGAATCCAGGGCCCGTATTCACAAATAATCCTAAAACTAAAATAATCCTAAAACTAGATAATTTCTCAAATTCTAAGATTTTTCTTAAACTTTTGCTTCCGTAAGAAAAAAGTTATTCACAAAGCACCCTAGGCCTTAAGAGTGCTTCTGCAGTGAACAAATGTTAAGAGTAGTGAGGTGGACTTTTAGTGGGCCTAAGAGTGCCTTAAGCAGAGAAGATGGTGGAAAGACAGAGAGAAAAGGGAGATGTTCTCCGTACAATGAACAGTGAATTATTGAAACAATGCCAGCTCGATCGTGCAGGGATCCACCCCCTAAACAGTCGAATAGTACTTTTAGAACAATCATATAATTATTAATATAGAGATAAAATAAACTTCATCTCCCTAGTTTAAATTGTTTCAGTAGCAGGACAGGTTAAAGGTGCACCTCTGGTAAGGAAGGATGAATAAATAATAGACACAATAAAAATAACCATGAATAAAAAGAGAAACACTAAAAAATATAGTGTAGAAGAATGTAAATATTATTTACAGACTGAAAAAAGCTTTCAAAAATATTTGAAAACAATTTGAAGATTGACAAAATGTTGAAAAAAACATATGCATAAATACACACTAGATGAGATAAAGTGCAAAAATCTAAACTCTATTTACACAGAAATTATATGTAAATGTACTGAATAAGTATTTGTTGTATTGTACATGATATCAGTAGCCTAAGCCTAAATGGTTTTCTCCACCTTTTTTTTTTTTCTCTGTTTTGTTTTGGTTGTTTTACCAATTCAAACCTCTTTATACAAGAATGTAATCACAGTAAATTCTGACAGGTGTCCACATTAATATCAAATCGATGAAGTAGGAAAACGACCAGCATGGCGAGTAAATATAAAAACAGAGCTTCTCATCATATCTCTAAGGCGGAGTCCAGCCTAGGGAGGCAGCTCTTTTCAGCTACTTGTCTGTTCTGTCGGTCATGATCTCATGTGTGAGAGCTGGAACACTGAAGGACCAGATTAGCAAATCAAGAGCTTTGCTCTTTGGTTCATCTCTCTCTTTACCACAACAGAGCAGTACTTTTGCTACTGCAAACAAGGCTGGCTGGGAAATCTGAAGTTATAGGTTGTTCACTTTGGATGCAGTTGGATACACAAAAGAATTTTACTCGATGTTACAAAGTGATACTGATCACATGTATCTATGTGTGGAGGAAAAATGAAACAAAACCTTCCAGGAGCTTTGCACAAAGAAAAATATGAATGTAACAAAATGTTAGTCAAAGCAAAGAACCCTTATTGCAGCTGCATCTTGAAAGGTTGATCGGTCCTTTCTGACCGAGTTAGGCATATCTTCTTGATTGATTAGCTCTCAGTAGTTGTGGACACTTTCAGGGGAAGGAGACATCACAAGTGATTGGTCCACCAATCAAAGGTGGACTTTACGTAACATGAGCTACACTGCATTCTATAGGCAATGTAAAGAATTTTTTTTTTCTAAAAATATTAGTTTTATGACTGGAGCAATAGATTATTATGACTTTTCACTTTTTTAGTTTTTATGAAAAAAGCAATTATTCCATTGAAGCAAAGATGGTCACATTCCAGTTTTTGCACAGCCTAACTATCAATATTTAAAGCTGTGACAAATCATGAGTCATTCTGAAGCTTTCTGAATTTCTAGATTGTCAAAGTTCTTAGGATTTTTAAAAAATATTTGACAAAACGTTTAACATAACTGACGAGGTCAGTTTTGTGTTGCTTATATTTTGAGATCTTGAGGCACCACCTGCATGATTTTAAGGTTATTTTCACTAGACATAAAGGTCAGGCAAGGCCATTTTGAAGGGACCTGGAAAAAAAGCACTTCTCTTGTAGGTGAAAGGTCAGATCTGAGGTGCACGACAGTGCACATTGTTGTATTTCTCATCTTTTTCTCATCTCGTCAACTCTTATTTCTCTCTTATTCCTTTTAAAATACAAAAAATACCAAAAAATAGCTGGATGGATGTTTTGTTGTTAAAAAATTTTAGCATTCATCCTCAAGGCTTAGGCTATAGAAACAGTCAGGATCAGTTTTAGCACCCAGTGATTGGTCTGTGTGTTTGAGATGGTTGCGAGCTGCCTTACAGCTTTAAATTACATTTCTTCTTCCTCTGAGATATTTGGTCCTTGGAAGTCAAATTGTTTGCCCTCTTTAGCGCTGTGGTGTTGGAAGCAGCATCCATATTCATTAAAAACATTAAAATCCTCTTTGCATGTCCACTAAACAGCCAGATGCAGGCAGAAACCAGCTGGTGAACATAGTAGAGCCATCAGCAGCTGAAGGATAGGGATATTTCCACCCTAATAGGAAAGTAAATATTGGATTTCCCT
The DNA here is from genome assembly GCA_036173005.1 of Crenichthys baileyi. NCBI lineage: Eukaryota > Metazoa > Chordata > Actinopteri > Cyprinodontiformes > Goodeidae > Crenichthys > Crenichthys baileyi. The sequence continues at coordinate 265,787 of JAHHUM010002890.1, read as the reverse complement.
CCATCTTGTAGCGGCAGATCAATCCTAATGTTGGTCTAGATTTGCTGAAATTCTAAATCCAGATGACTTTAGTTTTATGATCCTCTACCAGAGAAAAGTTGAGAGTGCAGTGCTGTAAAAAGGTATTTGCCCCTACAGATTTCTGTTTTTGCTTATTTGCCACTATTAAATGTGTCAGACTATCAACCAAATGTTGACAGAGGATTTGAGTGAATTATAAAAGCAGGTTTCAAATGATGATTTCATTTATAAAAGAAAAATAACTATCCAAACTGACCATGGCACTATATCTAAAAGTAATTTCCCACTAGACGTGCCATCAAGCGTATGTGATAACTGTCAGTGAGTGTTTTACATCACTGTGGAGTAATATTGGTCCAATCTTTGCAGAACTATCTTAATTCAGCCACACTGTGTTTTAGAGTAGGAACAAATAGTTTAAATCCCCCCACAGCTTTTCAATTGAATTTAAGTTGGAACTTTGACTAGGCCACTCCAAAGAAATGCCACCCCACACCATTACTGACCCACTACCAAACCGGTCATGCTGAAGGATGTTGCAGGCAGCAGATCGCTCTACACGGTGTCTCCAGACTCTGTCACGTCTGTCACATGTGCTCAGTGTGAACCTGCTTTCATCTGTGAAGAGCACAGGGCGCCAGTGGCGAATTTGCCAATCCTGGTGTTCTCTGGCAAATGCCAAGCGTCCTGCACGGTGTTGGGCTGTGAGCACAACCCCCATTTGTGGACGTCGGGCCCTCATACCATCCTCGTGGAGTCGGTTTCTAACCATTTGTGCAGACACATGCATATTTGTGGCCTGCTGGAGGTCATTTTGCAGGGCTCTGGCAGTGCTTCTCCTGTTCCTCTTTGCACAAAGGCGGAGGTAGCGGTCCTGCTGCTGGGTTGTTGCCCTCCTACGGCCTCCTCCACGTCTCCTGGTGTACAGGCCTGTCTCCTGGTAGCGCCTCCAGGCTCTGGACACTACACTGACAGACACAGCAAAACTTCTTTCCACAGCTCGCACTGATGTGCCATCCTGGATGAGCTGCACTACCTGAGCCACGTCTCATGCAACCACGAGTGTGAAAGCACCACCAACATTCAAAAGTGACCAGAACATCAGCCAGAAAGCATAGGTACTGAGAAGTGGTCTGTGGTCCCCACCTGCAGAACCACTCCTTTATTGAGTGTGTCTTGCTAATCGCCAAAGATTTCCCCCTGTTGTCTATTCCATTTGCACAACAGCATCTGAAATTGATTGTCAATCAGTGTTGCTTCCTAAGTAGACAGTTTGATTTCACAGAAGTTTGATTTACTTGGAGTTACATTGTGTTGTTTAAGTGTTCCATTTATTTTTTTGAGCAGTGTATATTTACTTAGTTTATCTTTGCCTGATGTTAAAATTTGTACTCAAACATTTAAATGCAACAAAAAAAAGATAAACAAAAAAAGTGGGGAAATACTTTTTCCTTTATATTTATGTGACACTAAAAAACAAATTTTTGTCTGATTTCCTCTGAGGTCCCATTTGTTACTGTGGGCACTCAAACTGAAACAGGATGCGGTTTTAATGAAGCCTTCAGTATCAGTGTCGTGAGATGCAGGCTCCTAACAAACCACTGGGCTTTTGTTGCTGTTGTCTTGTAAACATTTCTGCCTTTTGTCCTAAAATCACACAAACTTGGCCAGGAGACAGATTTCCCTCGAGTTTCCATTAATAAAAATGAGGCCCGACTGCTGTGCAGTCTGTGAGTTGTTTGGGATGTGTTTGTGCATTCAGCACCAGCTCTCATTTCTCCATCCAATTTGCAACTGTAATGAAACCGCCACATTAGACTTTAATTTTTAAACACCCCTGAATATCAGATTGCTTTATTTATACAAGAAGCTTTGCTGACCCCTGAATAGACCCTCTCTATATGATTATGTTGAACTGAAGGGTTTGGATGAAACTAATATTAATTCTTGGTGATGATTTAACCGCTTAGCCTCTGTTAACAATTAATAACTTGCTGCTCAACTAAGTCGTCTTATTCTTGTGTAACCCTCCAGCTCTTGCCACCCAAACAATCCATCTATGATGTTTTTGGTTTTTTTTTTCCCTCCAAAGACTATTTTAGTATCAGACCGAGTAAATGACCCACAGTAAGAAGAGCAGGACAGAGGAGTCAGTTCAATAACTGACAATATTCTTGATGCTGTCATCTTGATTATTTTACAGATGTCAACCCTTCTGAACCAAAACGTGGGTATTTTAGCTAATGCTAAAATGTTTATATGAAACTGAAGTGAAACTAATAGAAATGACAAGTATTCATAATTAAATCTTCTCAGTAATAGTTTTTTTTTTTTTACATTTTGTCGCATTAAAACTACAAATTTCAATTTTATTTGAATTTTATTCAATAGAGGAGGGCATAGTTTTTCGATTCTTGCCTCAGATTCTAACTTAGATTTAGGTTTGGACTTTGACTACGCCATTCTAACATATGAATATATAATAATAATAATAATAATAATAATAATAATAATAATAATAATAATAATAATACATTAAATTTTTATTGTGCTTTTATAGTGCACTTTACAAATTACAAAAACAGGAGTTAAGAACATAATACAAATAAAGGAAGAAAAAACAACAACACAGTAAATACATAGCACTGAAAAACACAAGCATAAAACAGGACATTAATCATACATTAAAAGCTGTTCTGAAAAGGTGAGTTTTAAGATTTGATTTGAATATGGATAGGTTTGTGAAGTCACAGATGTGTTTGGGGAGAGAGTTCCAGAGGGTGGGATTAGCTGTGGAGAAGGCTCTGTCACCCCAGGTCTGGTGCTTGGTTCTGAGTGGTGGAGACAGGAGGTTGGCATCAGAGGAGCGGAGGCTTTGGGAAGGAGTGTGACGGTGGAGCAGGTTGGTGAGGCAGCACCTCCAGTTATGGAGGGCTTCGTGGGTGAGGAGAAGGATTTTGAAATGAATTCGCTGGGGGACAGGGAGCCAATGGAGATTCTGAAGAACTGGGGGAATGTGGTCACGGGAGCGGGTGTGGGTGAGCAGGGGTAACATGAGAATCTGAAGAAAGGAGAAGATCATTGGTGACTTTGACGAGAGTAGTTTCTGTGCTGAGACCTGAACGGAAGCCAGACTGAAATGGTTCATACAAGTCATTGGAAGTAAGATGGGTTTTGAGTTGATTGGCAACAGCACGTTCCAGTATTTTAGACAGAAAGGGGAGGTTGGAAATGGGGCGGAAGTTGCTCGTAGTGTCAGGGTTTAGTCCGGGCTGTTTGAGGATGAGGGTCACGGCAGTTAGTTTGAGAGGTTGGGGGACTGAACCAGACTAAGGGAGGAGTTGATGATGTCAGTGATAAGTGGGGAAGTGACCGGGAGAGACAGTCTTTTACAAACTTGGATGGGATGGGGTCCAGAGCACAAGTGGAGCTTTGCATGCCTGCAGTGGGTTTGAACAACTCCACTGGGGTCATAGGAGAGAACTGCGATAAAGGCCGAGTGCTGGAAAGTGGGGAATCACATTGGGAGGTTGAGACGATGGTGGTAGTAGTCAGATTACTGTAAATGGTGTCTATTTTGTTTTGGAAAAATGACAGAAAGGCATTGCAGTTATTTACTGTGAAGGAGTTGGAGATGTTATCCCTGGGTTTAAGGAGTTTATTTACTGTGGAGAAAAGAGCCTTGGGGTTAGACAAGCCAGAGTGTATGAGGTTTGAGTTGTAGGTGGACTGACCTGAGTAAAGAGCATCTTTGTATTGGAGAAGGTAGTCAGTGTATGCTTGGTGATGGACATTTAAACCAGTTTTCTTGCAGAGTATTTCCAGCTTTCGCTTTCAGGATTTCATTTGGTGGAGTTTGGTGGTGTACCAGGGAGCAGAATGCCTGAAAGTGACTGTTTTGGTTTTGATGGGAGCCAGCTGATCAAGACATGAGGAGAGTGTGTGGTTATAATAAGTCAAAAGGTCAGAGGGGTTCTCAGATGACAGAGGAGGGGAGGAGGACATTTTGGTGGTAAGAGAGGCTGAGAGGGCAGAGGGCTTTATGGATTTGAGGTTTTCTGAAGGTTATTTTGCACTTGTCCTTGGAGATGGGAATTGGGATGTTGATGTCCATAGTGATTGCCAGGTGGTCTAAGATGTTGAGGCTGAGACTTGAGATCTGATGTATTCAGAGGCCGGAGGAGCAGACAAGATCCAGGGTGTGCCCAAGACAGTGAGTTGGAAGGTTCATATGTTGTGTGAAATTGAAAAAGTGTAGTAGATCCAGGAACTCAGTAGCAGGTTTGCAGTTTGTGTCGTCGATGTGGAAATTAAAATCATCTAAGAGAAGGACTGAGGGTGAGATGGCACATAGTTGGGTCAGAAAGTCAGAGAAATCAGAGAGAAATGAGAGGTTTGTCTAGTGGAGTGGGACCAGACAGCTTAAAAGCAATATGTTCAAATGAAGGAACATCAAGAATGAAGATGGAGGTCGTGTTAATGTCCTTTCTATGTACAGCTGCAACACCACCTCCACGCCCCTCTGGGCGTGCTTCCTCAGTGTATGTATCATGATCTATATCATTCCCCTACAGTTGTATATTTTGGGCTGATGTCTTGCTAAAACGTGAACTTTCACCCTAGCCTGAAGTACCTTGCAGCCTCTAACAGGTTTTTGTCCAGTATGACTCTGTATTTACCTCAATCTATATTCACAGCCTCTTCATTGCTTCTCTGATTATTGGTCTCCTTGACTGACCTCTCAGTTTAAATGGACAGCCATTTTTTGGTAGGCTTACAGCTGTCAAACTCTTCCACTTTCAGATGATGAACTGAATAGAGCTCTGTGAGATGTTTAAACCATGAGAAATTGTTTAGTAACCTCTACCCCTGGTTTAAACTTCTCCTCATCGTTCTCTCGGACCTGTCCGCTGGGTTTTTTGGTCTTCATGATGGTGTTTGTTCACTGATGTTCTGTAACAAACCTCGGAGGTTACTTGGACTTTAAACAAGAGCTGTGTGCCTCGGTCAGACAAGATCAAGATGAAGCTTGAGCATATGGAAACATCTCCTGCCTACTGTTGAGTAGAGATTAACCGTTTTTTTTTACTTGTTGAGGGTATTTGGATACACTACCAGAAATACACACACCGTTGAAAAATTAACCAGACATCTTAGATATTAAGGCAGGATTATGACCCAGCTGTCCTATTTTTTTCTTCATTTTCCCATTTAAGCATAGAAAGCTGCAAGAACCAACAGAGACAATTTAGGAACAGAAATCCTTCCAATGTTTTTTAGTTTGCATTAAAAACGTTATATTAAAGAAACCTATGAAAAATTTAAGCAACAGGCTGTACTAAATCTCTGTATTGATAATGAATAATGTGCATGTTGTTTCCTCGTCAGAGTTTAGAATAAATATTAGTTTTAGTTTAGACTGAAAATCAATAAAATCTACCATATCTTTGGGACAATTTTCCCATTGAAATGCCGAGCAATTATGTTTCTTCTGTCTGCTTCTGAACTCAGAGAAAATTAAAGTCTGTAAAGGAGAAAGCGAAACAGTGCAGGAAATAGAGGACACGTCTGAGATCAGAAAAATCTGTAATAATACGAGCCATCTGAGTTCAGGCATGATATTTCTAACCTTAAAACGAAGGGGAGATGGATGGAAAGCTGTTTTGTTGGCAGATGTTTCGAGGTTATTACAGGAAATTGTTCATGAATCTAAAACACAGAGCGTGACTCAAAGGCTTTAGTTTCTTCCACCAAAAACCTAAACCAGAATAAAATGAGTCAGTCTGATCTGTGAACTTGTTCTTTAGTAAAACACTTGTAATTGGACATATAGGCTCTGACAGGAAAGTGCTGTTGTTCCATTAGTTTTGCTCTTAATCTGTGCGGGAAGATACAGTGGATCTCAAATGATTACACATCTCTTTTAAAATGGCAGGTTTTTGTGATGTAAAAACAATGTCAAATATCTGACGCATATCCTGTACAATTTAACACAAACATGAATCAGTTCTGGGGGAAAATGTAAAAAAGACATGCTGCAATAACCCCAGTGTACAGGGGTTGGACAATGAAACTGAAACACCTGGTTTTAGACCAGAAGAATTTATTAGTATGGTGTAGGGCCTCCTTTTGCGGCCAATACAGCGTCAATTCGTCTTGGGAATGACATATACAAGTCCTGCACAGTGGTCAGAGGGATTTTAAGCCATTCTTCTTGCAGGATAGTGGCCAGGTCACTACGCGATACTGGTGGAGGAAAACGTTTCCTGACTCGCTCCTCCAAAACACCCCAAAGAGGCTCAATAATATTTAGATCTGGTGACTGTGCAGGCCATGGGAGATGTTCAACTTCACTTTCATGTTCATTAAACCAATCTTTCACCAGTCTTGCAATGTGTATTGGTGCATTGTCATCCTGATACACGACACCACCTTCAGGATACAATGTTTGAACCATTGGATGCACATGGTCCTCAAGAATGGTTCGGTAGTCCTTGGCAGTGACGCGCCCATCTAGCACAAGTATTGGGCCAAGGGAATGCCATGATATGGCAGCCCAAACCATCACTGATCCACCCCATGCTTCACTCTGGGCATGCAACAGTCTGGGTGGTTCGCTTCTTTGGGGCTTCTCCACACCGTAACTCTCCCGGATGTGGGGAAAAACAGTAAAGGTGGAGTCATCAGAGAACAATACATGTTTCACATTGTCCACAGCCCAAGATTTGCGCTCCTTGCACCATTGAAACCGACGTTTGGCATTGGCATGAGTGACCAAAGGTTTGGCTATAGCAGCCCGGCGGTGTATATTGACCCTGTGGAGCTCCTGATGGACAGTTCTGGTGGGAACAGGAGAGTTCAGGTGCACATTTAATTCTGCCGTGATTTGGGCAGCCGTGGTTTTATGTTTTTTGGATACAATCCGGGTTAGCACCCGAACATCCCTTTCAGACAGCTTCCACTTGCGTCCACAGTTAATCCTGTTGGATGTGGTTCGTCCTTCTTGGTGGTACGCTGACATTACCCTGGATACCGTGGCTCTTGATACATCACAAAGACTTGCTGTCTTGGTCACAGATGCGTCAGCAAGACGTGCACCAACAATTTGTCCTCTTTTGAACTCTGGTATGTCACCCATAATGTTGTGTGCATTTCAATATTTTGAGCAAAACTGTGCTCTTACCCTGCTAATTGAACCTTCACACTCTGCTCTTACTGTTGCAATGTGCAATCAATGAAGACTGGCTACCAGGCTGGTCCAATTTAGCCATGAAACCTCCCACACTAAAATGACAGGTGTTTCAGTTTCATTGTCCAACCCCATGTGTTCATTATTCTGTCTTCTTCGGCTGGAGTTTGTCAGCGTCCTATATCACGACTTGGTAATATTTGCTCTCTGCCTTGCATAGTTCTCAAAATCTATCAGATTGTGAAGACATGTTTTTCCCACAGCCCTCTTCCGGTGACTCCACACAAAATAATTCTGTCTCTGCACCTTAGTCCAGTATGGAAAATTCATGAGATTATTGTTACAGGTAGAACACAACCAGTCCTTGTTGGAGACTTTTGCAGCTTCTCAGACCAGTTTCAGTCTCATCTATTCATCAATTTTGGAGAAATTTCCCTATATTAATACAGGTACATCTCAAAAAATGAGTAAGTTTTTAGCAATTAGTGAGACAACCACAGAAAGATTTTAAATAGTTCAAAACCCATTCTTTATAGGATTATAAGAGAAATGGAAGACAATTTATTGTCATTATGCCTTAGATTCATAAAGGGGATTACAGACTCACATTCTGTGCCAGAAACGTAAGACACTGCAGGAATTAAAGCCTCTGTTTCTTTAACACAGTGACTTCCCCTCCGTATGAAACGCCTTTATAGGCTGCTTCCCTGCTTTTACTTTGCGTAGGTGGCTCTAGCTTCTTCTGGCGCCGAGGAAACTAGACTGCCTTAATCTTACCCCAGCAACTCCTCTCATTTTCTCTGTCTCTCTTTGTCTCCATTCTGTTGTGAAAATCTAGGTCACTAAATTGAGGTGAAAGCAATGATGTGCTCATGCATCTGTCACTTGATATTAGTCATATCATTGTTATTAGGCAGACAGAATGCCAGAGGACAGTTGTAAATTATTGTATATATTCAGGATGGATTGTTTCAACTTTTCCAGCAGAATTAGTGATAGTTTTGGACAACAGGAACAAACATCTGGATTTTAAATTATGAACTTTCAAGGACCCAGAGGTCTATCAAATTTAACTGTTTTGAATAGTTTTTATCATGTGTTTAGAGACAAATGTGGCTTTGCCTAATCCTTTTGTTTAGGACATGTTTTATCTTCCTACAAAAGGTATGGTGTTTTGTTGAATGCTTATGACCTCATTGGCTTAGATTTTATATAATGTCTTATTGTAGTGTCTCATAACCAGGTGCACTGTACACATAAAGCCTTCATTAGGGGGTTAGCCCGCCCATAATGAAGCACTGGATGCCTGTAGTGGTCTTCAAGATGCTGTGTGTTCACTAATGTTCTCTAACAACCTTCTAAAGTCTTCACAGAACAGCTGGTTTTATACTGACTAGGTGACATCTTGAGTTTATATAGAGGTATCATTGTAAAGGGGTGTGATTACAAATGTATGCTACACTTTTCAGATTTGTACTGTATATGTAAAAATATTTTATAAATATTTTTCATTTTCCCTCCACTTTTCAGTTATCCACTATTTTGTTTTGTTCTGTTACATAAAATCTCAATGAAAAAAATGAAGCCTTTAGTTGCAACTAAAGGTCAAGGGGTATAAATGCGTTATCAAGGCACTGGACTGTACTGTGACAACAACTATTTCATTCTCAAATTTGGTGTATTCAGATGAATTCATATTGGGGTTGTTGCTGGTTTTCTTGTTGGGCTTTGATTAAAAGCCAAAAATTAGGTGCAGTCGTGTTTTTAACTCATTCTGACCTTGTTTATTAAACACGAAGGTTTCCATGTTTTTCTTCAAAGCAGAACTATTTTTTCCTCTCTTCCTTGTTTTCTGTTTGTCCCGAGGTTTATCATGTGTCCTTTGTAGGTTTTTTTTTTCTCTCAGTGAATTCCGATGGTAGGGCTAGTGTTTGCCAAATTGCATTGAAGTTTCCATTTTATATGTTTATGTGATCGCTTACAGATGCAGGCAAAATTGGTTGGCATAGCTACTAAAGACTCTAATTGCAGTAGCAAAATGTCATTGTACACATTTTTGGAAAATCCAACTGTTAACATTTCTAATTGAATCATTCAGAGGAAACCAAAATCTTTGTTAAAATGTACAATAAGTCTTACAATTGCTTTTACTGATTTCATCCCACAGGGTTTCTACGGGATTGAGGTCCAGCTGCTGAGGCTTTTTAGACGAAGGTTGAACCATCTCTATGTTGTTTTGGGTGTATGTAATGAATCATTCTGCTGACAGACCTAACAGCAAACTATCTTCAAATTTCTGACAGTATTCATAGTTTTATTTCAAATGTTCTGGTATTTCAGATGGTTAGTGATTCCATTCAGTCCAGCAAGATTTTTAGGGTGTTTGCAAAAGAAAAGGGCCCACAGCATCAACATCCTTCACTGTACTTAACAGTGAGCATAAGATGGTTCCTATCCAATCCTATCTGGAGTTTTGTTTCAGACTAAAAGAACTGAAGAAGACTAAAAGGCGATGTTTAAAGAAAGCACCTGCAAGAAAGGGTGAATTTCTTTTTGGTGGTTCCAACTCACTTCTGTGGGTAAATCCAGGTGCTTAGAAATATGGTGTCAATAAATGCATCATATTTCAGCAGAAAACCCCAAGTTAGAATTAAAGTCTTTCAGCAGGGTGCTGCAGTGTCTCTGAACGCAAAGATAATAGTTCTCGCAGCATGAACCAGTCTTAGGGACTTGTTACAAAAGTTTAATTCTTAGACAAAAAGACTTCACTGTAGCACTTGACCAAAACATTATTTATTTAAATAAGCAAGATACCACACAATAGAAAATATGCCTAATTTCACTCAGGATCCTGTTTTCATAAAGGCCTCCTCTGAGAGAGCTGATCCAAGACCAGTGTGGCTCATTGTTTTTCTGTTTTCTGTTTTTCTCTCTGCCCAGTCCTCCAGTGGTCTCGCCGATCTCCAGCAAATTGCTTTTGGGGGTGGGGGACAGTAATACATGATTTTCTGACACCTCGGGGGGACCGGCTCTGCAGCTTTGACACAAACAGGCTTTAATGGGGGTGACGAGGTCCCGTGGATAAGATGGCCGCTTGAGCAACTTCATTAGGGCCACAAGTGCTGATCTTGTATTAGCGCTCAAACTCCAAAGAGGTTTTACAAACACAGGTTCCTGTCGCTTGAAACACACAGGTGATGTTCATTGAGACGTAGAAAATAGTGATTTTTGTTTTATTGAAGTATCTCAACAGACTAAGACACTTATAAAGTGTAGTAGAAATACCAGAGGTGAGGAGAGTTTACTGTGGTGTTGGCCAAGTTCTAGCCAATTCAGTCAGTTCTAGAGAGATGGGTACAGAGTTGCATATACTGAATACTAATGAAATGTCACTGTCTGATGAGTTAATCTGTAAATCAGCAGAATAGTAATGGCCCACAGTGCAACAGCCCTTCTGCTGTTCTTCTAGCAACACTCGAGGCAATTTTATTTTGGTTTTCAAGTCTCTGGACAGGACACAAATGGGTCTGGAGGCTTTATAAATATGTAAGCCCCTCTAAAAATAAACTAATTTAAACTGCTCGTACTGACTGAACTGGAACCAGACTGACTCCAGCCTTGCTACTGGCCTAACATAGCTTCCATAACTGTATGAAAATAGAAACATTAATTAAAGACATCTCACATAAAAGCTTCTCTCTCAACATAAAAATACTAGGGAAAGTGTGGGTATAAGTGTGTTTAGTGTGGTGGAGGACAGAATGGAGGGGTTGATTGTTCTACTAAGCCAAAATACTCCAAAAAACGCCATAGATCAGTAAACAAAACCAAAAGGTTTCAGATCACGCTGGCACTGTCCGCTTGTTTGCCTCAACATTTGTGTCTGCACACAAACATATGGCATCGGCTTTTATTTGTTTAAGGAGGGAATGCAGGACGCCATCAAGAGCCATCAGCAAAAATCCTGTATCATCCACTTCCAACACTGTCCTGTGCACCATGTGAATCTGGGGCATCACAACATATAGAAGGTATTTTACATCACCTCTAATCATTTCAAATTTCTGAAATTGGATAGCTGATGTACAGTACAGTGTGTCCATGTTGCCGTTTGTGTTGGAATAATGCCTATCATTATTCGAAGCCAGTGTCTACTGTTTGTGTTCAAGTGAAAGCATGATTCTGTTTACGCCGAGAAACGAAATGTGCAGCAGCAGGTTATGAGCTCTTTGAATAAATAGTTTGACATTTTGTAAGAAAGAGCTGTGTTCTTGCCGAGGGTTAGAGAAGAAAACCTGTGAGATATTCCTGTGGCAAAGGTTAAGCTACATAAACTCAATCTTATTCTTGCGGTGTCTAAAAGTGACATTTGTCAAAGCCACTGCTGCCTTTGATGGACTCGGTGATCTTACAGGTCTGTCGTGTGACACACGGGCAATATTAAACACCTCACTGGCTGCTTTATTTAGGTACACCTTGCTAGTACTGGGCCAGACAGAGAGTCCAGCCTTCAGGACTGCTTTAATTCTTTGTGGCACAGTGAAGTACATTTTCATGTTCAAAAATCCAGTTTGAGATGATTTGAGCTTTGTGTCATGGTGGATGATCTAGCTGAAAGGAGCCACCAGTAGATATGTTAAGGGACGGACATGGTCAGCAATACACTTAAAAGGTTGTGGTTTAGACCAAATTCTGACCATACTGTCCAAATGTAGCAGGTATCATTAAGGCTCATTGAATAAAATGTTTTTCCACTCTTATTGGCCATTTTTGCCCTTTTTTTGAGTGGTTCAAAGTATGGTATTCTGTTGCTGTAGCCCATCTGCTTGTGGTGCATTCTGCATGCATTGATTGTAACATGCGGCTGTTTAATACCCAACCAAGTGGCCGGTTAGCGTATGTAACACTCCCCTTTCCCTTTGAGTTTACTGTGATCTCTCACTTTCTTGTCTCAGTATAGGCCTACGGTGCTTCTAGCTCACTGGCTTGGCTTAAAATGCACAACAGGATGTCTACTTTGTCTAAATGACCAGATTTTCAGTACTTGTTTCCATTTTCAGATTTGTTCACGTCATAAATTTCCTTCATGTGTTGTTTCTGGCTGAGAGATTCAGGTGTCATGCTGTGAAATGAAAACTACAAGGCCCAAGATGCAAGGCGGCAATGGCACCATCAGAAGGAATTTTTTGCCAGACTTTCAGGAATGTTGAGTCTATAACCGGCATGTTGTAGTTTTTTAGGGCATTAAAGTAAAAATGTTCCTGATGGTTATCCACGTTCAGCTCCTTCATCGTGGAAAAGTGTTTAATTAAAAAAGGTTTGTCTTGAAAACGGGGATTTTCACCAGTTGGCTAAAACCTGTCTTTACTAACAGATATCAATCTTAATATTGTAAGCAGGCATTGAGGTTAGGTAATCTAGGTGGAAAAAGTACTGGAGTCACACGGCGCAGCCAAAAAACACCTTAGCAAGGAAATTAAATACAGAGTAGTGAAAAAAATTTTGTCCCTTGTAATTTCTTGCTTTTTGTCACAGTTGAATGTTCCAGATGATGAAACAAAAAGTATTTATCCTGATTAAATACAAAATGCAGTTTTCGGATAATCATTTAATTTATTAAAGGCAAAAAGCTGGGCTAGGGAAATCAGCCTGACCCTATGTGAAAATGTATTTGCCCCCATAAACATAAGGGCTGGTTAGGCCAGCTTTGGCAGTAACAGCTACTATTAAATGTCTCTTTCATCATGGTGAAGGAACTTTGGCCAACTTTTCTTGGCAAAATTGTTTTAACTCAGCCCCATCGAAGGATTTTTGAGCACAAATGACGTATCAAACCACATATACATGTCATAGCGCAGTATCTGAATTAGATTTAAGTCTGGACTTTTACCAGAGTAACCTTAAACCTTTTCACTTTTATTTTTATGCTATTTAGAGACATAATTTCTGGCGTGTTTTGGATCCTTGTCCTGTTGCCAAACTCAGATGTGCTTGAGCTTAAGGTTATGAACGGATGTTTGGCATTCTCCTTTTAGGGTTCTGGAGGGGAGCAAAGTTCAGTGTTCCATTCATGACAAGTGGCCCGGTTCCTGTAGCAGCAAAGCAACCCGAGACCATCACACTACTACCACCAACATGTTTAGGGGTAGGTTTCTTTTTGATATTTTGTTAAATGCTGTTAGTGTTACACCAGATGTAACGAGGGGCACAACTGCCAAAAATTTCGATTTTTATCTTGTCTGTCCAAATGTCTTAAGGAGCATTTGGATGGTAAGTGGGCCTTTGTTTTCAGATGTTCAAATGTTGTCAGACAGGTTCTATTTAGGTGATTTCTTGATTCTGCAGGTCTGGCAGATTTGGATAGCAGTGTGGCCAAAGACAAAATGTGGTGAATCCCACTTAAGGGTTTAACAAAAGGGGTAATAATATCCGGATATTTAGTTTATGTTGGTGTGACCTGAAATATTTATATTTTCAAAAAGCAAAAACAGAAGAAATCTGTGAGGTGGCAGATACTTTTTCTATGCACTGCATAAGTTGGCTACTAAAAAAAGTACAATTTGACTGTACAGCGTTCTGATCATATGCTAGCTGGAGGTGGCAGGTTAAAGCTAAGCTCATATTTGGCTAAAGTTTGTATAACTGTTAATCCTCCCCATGTTAAAGTTTTGCTAATGCTCAACAGTTTATTTCTTAAGTGCTAGATACAAATGGGTAACAATTGGCTTAATGCTAGCTAATGGTCAACCAGGCTTGTCAGAGCTTTTAATCTTACATCTACAGCTTTGTTCAAACAGATACATCTAAAAAACGTTTAATATTGTGAAAAGTTCAATATTATTTGTCACTAATTTCGGAAAGGGAAATTCGTATTATACAAATTTATTACACAGAGTGAAAGATTTTAAATCTTTATTCCTTGTAATTTTGATTATTATGGCTTACCAATAACGAAAAAACGTAATTCAGTGTTTCAGAAAAGTAGATTCATTTCTATGCCCTCAATACTTGGTTGGGGCTCCTTTTGCATGAATTACTATATAAATGCAGCGTGGTATGGATGCGATCCACCTGTGGTTCTGCTGAGGTGTAATGGGAGCCTAGGTTGTTCTGATAGCAGCCTTCGGGTCATCATCCTCTTGACAATAATCCATAGATTCTCTCTGGGGTTCGGGTCAAGCCAGTCTGCTGACTATTCAAGCACAGTAACACAACGCCATTGAAGCAGCTTTAGGTACCTTTGACAGTGTGGGCCGGTGCCAAGTCTTGATTGAAAATGAAATCAGCATCTCCATGAAGCTGTTCTAGAATTTTCTGGTAGTCTACCATCAAGTCTGTCATCTAACATCAGCACATGAAACCTATCTCTTGACTTTAAGCAACATGGATTCTGTTACCTTGATTTTCAAATGAAATGAAAACTTTACTTTGATCTGAAAAGAGGAGTTTAGACCTGGTAAGACGCTTCTGATGTTGTCTCTGGTTCAGGATATGATTTGTCTGTGTATAGTGGCTATTGATGACTCCAGCTTTAGTCCACTCCTTGCAAAGCTTCTTGAATAGATTTTGACTTTGACAATCCTCTCAAGGCTGCGATTATCCTTGTTGCTAGTGCACCTTATTTATATCAAATTTTTTCCATCCACTCAACTTCTCAACAAGTTTCTTTAGTAATGACTGTCTTCTGGATATCTCAGCAGTCTCCCCCAGTCTGACCCAGACTGAGAGACCATTTAGAGGCTCAGGAAACCTTTGCAGGTGTTTTGAGTTAATTAGCTGATTAGGGTGTGACATGAATTTCCAATAATTAACGTTTTCACAATATTCAGATTTTGGGGTTTTCATTATCTTTAATCCACAATCATTACAATTACAAGGAATAATAAAGGCTTTAAATATTTCGCTCTGTGTGATGAATCTCTATACGTTTTTAAATATTCTTATCCGAGATGTTCTTGTAGTATGTAATATCTTTCAATACAATTTCAAGTTTAATCACAGTTCATTTGGCAAAACAATCAGCTTTACCATACTTGTAGACATTAAAGTTCATAACCATCTCGCAGAAGAGAGACCAGTACCATATACTCATATGTGTCACTATAAATAGGCAATCAAAGTACAAGAAACAAAACTATATGTGAGAAATACTATAATAAATTACCAGATTCTCTGATTGTCTGTTGTAGATAAAAACATTTTCCTAATCTAGTAATTTCTAATTGGTGAATTCCTTGAGTAAATATGTGCTAAGATTAAAGTTAAATTGAAGAGTAAAACTGAAAAAAAACATGAAAACTAGAAATTCTGGCTTTTTATAGTGTTTAGGGGATTTCGAGAGGAAAAAAGGCTAAGTATACCCAGATAATGTATGAAAAGATGAGAAACAATCCTTGCAAAATGTCAAACTATTCATTTACAAAGAGACTGGGAAATTAAAGATGACAGTAAAAAAAAATCCTAATAAGCATATTTAATAGAGCAATTTAATATCTGCTCTCACTGAGAAACCAGAAAGCACTCCTACATTTAATCCTATTTGTGAACTTAAACATATTTAGTATTCCCAGGGTGGGATTTGCAAGTTTAGTTTGGCTGGTATACATTTGTTGTGTAAGAATGTAACCCAGCACTGAATAAAAATCCCCAACTCTTCTTGGCATCTGTTGTAAACTGCATCCTGCGGTCATAAAGCATCAGAAACAAACAGCGGCTCTAACTCCTATTCAACAATTAAGAACTGACGTGTTGGTGTAGCTGCATCGCTGTGAAAGCACAACCATTATAAGAGAAATGTTACCATAGGAAAATAACTAATACTAGTATAGAACAAAACTAAGCTGCTACAAAATAAAAGCATTAGATTTAAACATGTCCGTTTGTGAAAAACTGTGATTCGGGTCGGCTTCGTCAGTAGATGGACAGCTCAGCATGCGGCCTTGTGAAGGATGACATGAAAAAGAAAAACTGAGGGAACTCCGAGGCCGCATACTTGGTTGCCGCACCCAGAGAAGGCACTATGGGTGCTTGGCTATCTTGATGTCCAAGATTCAGCTTTGCAACCCTGTCCCCGAACTTCTCACGAGTCATAAAAGTGGCCTTTCCATTCAGGTTAATCCGGACAGTTTAGTTTTCATTGTGAGAGGAGTCTGTGAAACGCCATTTCTGAAAATTCTGGCCATCAAAATCTCACCTGTGAAGAAGCTGCTTTGTAGAAATTCCCATATTCTGCCATGTTTTTCCACTACTATCAGTTAAGACCTCATATCTCCAGTTGTGGTGCAAAACGATAAGACCTGTTCCATTGGGGTCCAAAGGTCACCATCCAGTCCGACTAGAGGTAGAGGTAGCTGACCCAGTAGACTATGTTAAAAAGCAAGAAAGAAGTGGGGAAAAACACCCGGGAGTAGGAATCCAGCTCCCTGATGTTGAGGTGGATCCGTCCTTTCCTCCAACCACCTTCTTTACACTCCTCAAAGCAGCAGAAGAAGCTCTTGCAGTCTTTGCCATCCAGGCACTCATACAGGCAGTTGTCGTCATAGTCGTGCCAAAATAAAGAGTTGCCCATCGGCATCATAGATCGAGGAGTGCGACCCATGTTGAAGGATGAGTAGGCCTGCAACACAAGTTGGAAAAAATGTATACACTGGATGGTTATAAGCAAAGCACAACATATTGGACTTTATTATACATTAAATGGATCCCCTTAAAGTACTTTATCATGTTTTAGCCATCTCTCTCCATAGCTGATAACTGCACTTGCCATCTACACAAAACACAGTGCGCTTCATAGTTAAATAGAATATAATTTAGCCTCGAGGAGAGGAGAATTTTAGTAACTGAGGTACTTAAATCATTGAAAGAATTGTTTCAGCCCTAAATGTGACAAGTGTAGTTCATGTCCTGGAAAAGTTTGTGTGGTGGCTCTTGAAGGACTTACTCCGGCAGTGATTTGAAGTGACTCGAATTGTCCAGCAGACAGTTAGGAAAGGTTTCTCAGGAAGGGTAAGCTGCAGAAAGTCCCTGCTGAAGAACCTGGCTGTTCAAGATTGCTGTTTCCAAGCCTAGTAATGGAAGGTTGGGTGGATGGAAAAAGTGTGGTTGAGGTAGAGGGATAACTGCAACCTTCAAAGGATTGAAAAGCAAAGCCCATTCAAGAGTTTGGGGTTAAATTGACCAGGTGTAGACTTGCTGCTGGAGTAAGTGCTTCAAGAGCCACCACACAAACATTTCCAGGACATGAACTACACTTGTCCCATTTAGAGCTGAAACAATTCCTTGAGTGGTTCGAGTTCCTCTTCATCTGTTCTGTTTCTGTTAATTCAGCGCACTGTGTTCTGGGCGGGTGGTTATTTTTGGGATAGCCAGGGGCAAAAAGCAGCACTGAGAAAAACTACAGTGTCAAAGTGTGGGATCGCTTAAAACTTAACAGAAAAGAAAACACAGTGCAGTCCATGTAATGCAAAATTAAATTAGCCATCCACAGTAGCAACCCCCCCATATCAATTTGGGACTAAGTTGCGCTCTTATTATAAACCCACGCTTCGAAAGCACACCAGAAGAACTTCTGGAGCACTTTCGTAAACGGCCGATGTCTGCAGAACAAGGACACTGCGCAGCGAGGTGCGCATGCACCAGCAAACCGAGGTTTGAGATATATAAAAATGCAATGTTTGTTTGAATTTAAATTAGCTGTTTTGACAGGTAATGTGTTATCTTTTATTATGTTTTTGTACTTAAAAAAAACAAACAGGAACTTGTAACTTGGCACCTAAGTACACTACAAGGATTCTATTTTATTTGGATAACATTGTGCTTTTTGATGTTAAAAAACGTGAAATTTAATGCACTTCATGACAATTTTCACTACAGAAGCAGCAGTTCACTGTGTTGAAAGGACTGAGCTTTTAACACGTTGATAAAACATCTTGTTTTGGCCCGGTTTTATCCTTTTGCTATAAATGTTCAAGCATACAATAAAGACATGCTGTTGTTGATTAAAAAAAAATTTAAAAACTTGTTTACTTGCATTTTCTTTCACATTTCTATTACTCATAAAATAAGCTTAAGTAGTTCAATAACAATTCTGCAGAATGCGGCAGTTTTTTAAATCAGATTACTTGATTACCAAAATAATTTGCTGCAGTCCTAGTCACATTCCTTGTGTTACGCTACTCCTGATCTGAAGATGATCTCAGTAGCGTCTTACTTGGGCTAAGGACCGTGCTGTTGCTCAGTGGTCCAAAGTCCTCCTTTCAGAGCGAACTAAATTTAGCTTTTCATTTGGAAATCAAGTTCCCAGTGGTCCAGTGTGTTTAATCAGGTCCACAGTCAAGGTAGCCGTCTACCAGGAAATATTCCTTCTGCTGACAAGCTTTATGGAGGTGTTGATTTTGACCACACTGCCAAAATGACAAACACCTGTGTTAATACTAATGGTGTTACCCTGAATCTATGGCGTAGTGTCCAGAAGAGATGAAAAACCGCAGCCAACAATACAGATGAGCTTAAAACCACTATTATGATGTAACATGGGCTTCCTGAGCAGTGGAGGCAGTACTTCATGCAAAAGGAGCACACATCAGCACCAGGACATACTTGTAAGTGGGCTGACGTTTCTGTAATAAATTGTTTATTTTCTTTTATGATAGTCTAATTATCTGAGAAACAGATTTTCCATTGGTTCCATTGCTGCCAGCCATAATCATCACAATAAAATATAAAACATACTAGAAATATCACTTTGTCAGTAATGAATCTCTATAAAAGTTTTTGTGTCTGAATTGTACTTTAACTTTTCAGTTATATTCTAACTCGAGAAGCACCAGTAGTTTCTCTTGTGGACGGCCGAACACTTTGTCAGCGTTTATAAAAAACAATAATCCTTGACAAGTGTGGGTTGTTTTTGGTTCTCAGAGAAATTGCATCATATAATCAATGTGCTGAATAGGTAAAGAGCTACCACAAACAAAACAAGCGTCGATACAAAATAAAAATGTAATTCAACTTTCAAAGTTCAAAGACAATAAAAAGTAAAAATACATGCATTGGCTGTAGCCAAAACATTTAAAACAAAAAACACAAGATGTATTTTCTGAGAAGCTTCATTAAATGACTTTGCTCTCTTGTGTGCATAATTTCTTACAACTAAATGAGATACATTTTAAAGTCCTTTCCTTCCCCGTTGAAGGGCGAGTGGCATACGATGGAGAATTGATTGAGTGGGTTCTGAAAAGGAGCTACAAAGATGCCTGTGGCGCAATGGGGTGGGAGGGTATACACAGGTTCCCCATGCAGGCTCGGTCAAAACCCAGAAGAGGGAGGCTGAATAAAACGCAATGAAATTGTTCGGGCCAAGCTGACAGTGGTTTTTGCTCTTAGACACATTGAGTAGAACTCCTCCACATGAGGAGGAAATAATGAATAAGGAGCAGATCTGGAGAGAGTGAGAAATGACAGCAGCGGCGGCTGAATCTGTTTGAGTGTGTGTGTGGCGCAGACATTAACACACTCAAGGCAGGTACAGCTTTGGAGAATGGCTACGTGCAACATCAGAGGCGACGACAGGAAAGGAAATGTTTTTTAACTGAGCACAGTTGTTCATAAAGACATGTCAGATTCCTGGGAAGTGTGCTGGATGTACAGACACCAGATCATAGGCCTCGTATGGATTGAATCGATAGCTGTTTCTGAGGTCTGATGTCTGAAAGAAGACATTGTTAGCGAGCACTCGGAAGTGATTTCTTCATCAGGTTTTAAACATAACTCAGATAACAGATTGCACTACTCAAATGCAAAATGTAGACCACAAGGGAAGCGATCATAGCCATACAGTTCAAACAAGAAATTCTCTCACACTGTATCAAAAGCTTTTTAAAGCCCTAATCTTTACTGTTTTAGGTCAGTTAGAATTAGTAAAATTATTCACATTAGCTAAATGACAGATTAAAGACAGCATTTTTCTTACTTTCTTTAACTTCAGACATTTACATACACTAAGATTTTGATGTCTATTAACAGTCTGGGAAACCCAGCGACTGAAGGTACCAAACAATTACATGCAAATATAAACGACATAGGAATGTCCAGCTATCATGAGGTCCAGGAAGGAGGGGAGTTTGTCCATTTTGTCCATAACATCCCCAGAGCAAAAGCAAAGGATCTTGCGAAGATGCAGGCTAAAGCTGGTAAGCATATCATTATGCACAGTGAAATGGGTCCTGTGCCAACACGGGCTGAAAAGCCAATCTGACAAGAAGAATTTATAAGTCTAAAGTAACATAAAAAGCCAACTTGCGTATGCACCAGGGGAAATGGACCTTACATTTTGTAGTCATCTCCTGTGGGCTGATGAAACTAAAACTCAAGTGTTTGGCCATTGTAAGGTTTGGAAGAAATAAAGGGAAGCCTGAGAACATCATCCCAACTGTGAAGTATGGGGTTGGCAGCATCATGTTTTGGGGGTGTTTGTTGTATTAGATGGCATGAGGAAAAAACATTATGTGTAAACAATAAAGCCAGATCTTGAGCCATAAGGCAGGAAGTTGAAGCTTGGGCACAAATTAGTCCTCCAAATGGTCAGTGACCTTAAGCATAAGGCAAAATGGCTTAGGGACAACAAAGTTAAAGTTTTAGAGTAGCCAGAGGAAAAAAGGTGGGTGCAAGCAAGGCGTCCTACAACCTTGCACAGCTGCACCAGTTCTGTCAGGAGGAAATCCAGCAACTATTGTAAGAAGCTTGTGGGAGGATGCCCAAACACTAAGGAAATGTATGAAAACTTCTGACATTTAGCAAAGAAAATGAATTGTAATCCTAACAGACCTAAAACAGGAAAGATTTATTCAGATGGAATGTCAGACAGTGAGAGAAAATAATGCTTGTCTTTTTTACAGCATGTAAATATCTTCCTCGACATTGAGAGCTGCATGTCGAGGAAGTTTCTCCCCTTTTTTGGTCTTGATTTTCTTGGACGGTTGGGGACAGACCATGGATAATCATACAGATATCTTGGAGTCCTCATCGGCCCTTGAAGTTACCATGGCAGCCAAGAAAGCAATGTTTTGAGATATTTGATTAAAGTCCGTACTGTTAGTCATGTTAATTATCTTCATTAAAATTCCAGTGCCTTCCCTATCCCCCCACACAGGCACACAGTGTGGTTAGGGGTTGTTATGTCTGCACTTCTGAATCTCTCTGTAGTAAGCTTCTTTGTGATTTTTGATAATGTTTGTGGTTGTTTCGTGATTTTCCTTTGGTTTCCCTACTCTTTTTTTTCTGCTCCTTTGTAGATGCTTCGTGTCTTTTAGTGGACATCTTGTTTCCCTTTGAGGTGCAGTGATTGACGCTTCAACAGGAGATAAGAGTTGCATCAGTCAGACTAGTTCAGTAATGTTACTATTTGGAGACATTACAGAAAGCTTTAATTGAAAGGCACTGGTGTGCTTTAAAAGCTGATCCGGCTCTGTGCGAAGAGCCCTGCTTGTAGGAGATATTATAAAGTATAACTGCAGAGTTATTGTACTGCTCAAGTAGACACACACTTACCATTCTCTGCATCTTGGGAGGTGGTCTGCGTATACTGTAGGAGTAGTAATTGAGCATGGCGTACTCAATCATGGCGGCAAAGACGAACAGGAAGCAAACTGTGACAAACAGGTCCATGGCCGTCACATAGGATACTCTGGGCAGGGAGTTTCTGGCCACTGTGCTCAGGGTGGTCATGGTCAGCACTGTGGTGATACCTGCAAAGGTACCGGAACAAATACAGGATAATTACTTGCCAGCTATCAGGTGAAGTATGGCACCTTGCAGAAGTATTCACATCCCTTGCCCTTTTTTTTAACAGTTTGCCAGGTTACACAACTACAGTTTAGGTTTTACTTGGAAAGGCTGAGACAAAGTAATGGACAGCAGTCAAGTGGTAGTGAACATAATGAGTTTTCAATTTTTTTGTACAAATAAAAATTTCTAACATGGTTTGCATTGCACCCCCTCTAGGGGTTGATGTGTTCCATGTGATGAATGTTGGCCCATGAGGTGTTCTGTGGGTTGTAGTTTTATATCCCAACCCTGTTTTGAACTTTACCACAACTTTCTCCCTGACCTGTGTGCTGTGTTCCTTGGTCTTCATGATGCTGTAAGATAGTAAATGTTTTCTAACAAACCTCTAAGGCTTCTCAGAACAGCTGCATTTATACTCGCCCACCTTTTAGATTTTGAAACCCATTTATCATTTCCTTCTACTTTGTGATGGTCCATCACATATATTCCAATTAAAATCCATTAACTTCTGTGGTTGTAATGTTGAAAAGTTCAAGGGCTATGAATAATGATGCCAGGCGTTGTATGTGATGTCAGATTAGCCAACATGTGGAAAGATGTTCACCATTAATAATGTATATGAGGTATTCTCAGCAGATGTTTCCACACTTGAAATAATCTCATCAGATGGCACATCTTGTTTAATTGGTGCAGTTGAGACCTATTTCCGAGTCCTCTTCACTTGACGACCTTCTCTTGAAATTCAGAAGGACATTAAAACATACAACTTAAGCATGGCAGAGGTGTATTAAACTTCCTAAATGATCAAATGGCTACAAAAACATAGCTGTTAACATAAGATTAAATCAAAACTGTGAAAGTTGGATAAAGAACTGGTTAATCATGCCTCCATGCACATAGTGCAGTATGGAAAAATAAATCTCAACTACTCACTGTAGAAGAACCGTATCTACCATTTTCAGTGTAAGATTAGGCTAAAATAATAAACGATGAATTCTAAAAGGTTTTGAAACAGCTTTACAATTACAATTACATTTATATAC
The DNA here is from genome assembly GCA_036173005.1 of Crenichthys baileyi. Lineage (NCBI taxonomy): Eukaryota > Metazoa > Chordata > Actinopteri > Cyprinodontiformes > Goodeidae > Crenichthys > Crenichthys baileyi. Next base: position 242,753 of record JAHHUM010002890.1, on the reverse strand, counting down.
CATTGTTGTTCTTATTGTTTCCTTGCAAAGAATATATATCCGTCATTTATCAATCTCGGACTCTGATGGACAGCTGGGCAACATCATAGAACCAAATCCTGAGATGACCTTCTCTGAGGAGCCTCAGAATTTGCCAGCGCTACTTAGCGAGCCTGCTGGCCCTGTATGCCTGTACAATTACCAAGCTAATGCATTTAGCAAGGTGTCAAGCCCTTGCACAGAATCCCATTAGAGTATTTTATTTGTCTACATTAAAATGAGACAAGGGAAAATGTTATTGTTATTAACCATTCCTTTCTTGTTTTTGATCAAAAACCATGTTCCAGTTACAAGAGATGTTGCCGTTCTCATTCTTAAACAACAAATGGATTTATTTTGGACATAGACTTAGAAAGGAAGTCTGTCCTCTGGTGCTGCTCTGCTTTAAAACAGGATTGTTTCGCCGCCTCCTGCTGGATAGTTCATTTCTGCTATTGGATCTTCACTTTCTGTTAACATGGATTTGTTAGCGGCTTCTGTCTGATGCTTCCTGAAGGCCAAATTGGATCCCTTGAATCTCTTTCAGCTGCAGTAAGACTTGATCCAAACACTGAGCCTCATCTAGCTAGTCTTTTTATTCTATCTCTGTTCAGCAGATTGATCTTGTATCGAGTACAGGGTTCAGCCCTATAGACTGGAGTTTCCCTCAGAACTAACTTGTGCGCCTTCTGTGTGGAAGATGTTTCATAATCTGCCTGTTGGTGCTGAAATTGTCTGGATGTTCTTTATTCCTGTCCTTGTGTTGCCAACCATTAGGTTTTACATTTTGCTGGTCGTGCCTCCCTTGTTTTGGAATGAAAAAAAAGATTCTGATGTTTGAAGTCTAGAAAAAGACAAAGGTATAAACCAGCAGGGTACCATTTGCTGAAAAAAGGGAACAAAGACATCAATGACTTTCAGAAATCTGACCTACTTTTGATAGCTTGACCCCCAATGTCACACTTTAGTTGGTGAAGAATCACAGCAAACGACTTGGATCTAAGGAAGCATTAAAAAACCTTGTCCTGTTTTGATTTTCTTTTTCATTATTACAAGTTTTTTTTTACTTTCTACAAAGTCATGAGCTTTTTCTCAAGACTTTGTCAGAAAGTGTGCTTTTGATCAACTAAGTATTTTAAATGAAATTTAATTATTTTACAACAGCAGAGGTGAACAAAGTAGTCTAGAGTTCAACAAGTGAGCACACCTAGCATGTTGATGTTGGCTGGAAAAACTCAGTCAAGTCTAGATCCTACTAAAGAGCTTCATGAAAGAAAGGATGAATATAACGACTTTCTAGCTGGCAAAAAGCACTTTCTGCTAACCAATTTATGGGTTGTGGATGAAACAGGACCTGACTGGGATCAGTGGTTGCCCTACCTCCTTTTTGCTTATAGGGAAGTTCCCCAGACCTCCACTGGGTTCTCACCTTTTGAACTCCTATATGGTTATGAGGTCAGGGGCCCTCTTACCCTGTTAAAGGGAAGGGACCCAGGAAGGAGAGAAGCCAGTTAACGTCATTTCCTATGTCCTACAGATGAGGGAGAAACTGGAAAAAATTAGTGCATTAGCTCAAACACATATGGCAGTTGCACAAATGTCCCAAAAAGCTTGGTATGATCGTCCAGCAAGGGAAAGAAGTTTTGAACCAGGTCAAAAGGTGCTGATAATGTTGCCTACAAATGATAGAAAGCTTCTAGCAAAGTGGCAGGGTCCCTTTGAAGTGCAGAAGAAGTTAGGTCCTACCACCTACCAGGTTGCCACCCCGGGGCTGCAACGATCTACCAGAGTGTTGCATGTAAATCTGCTGAAAGAGTGGGTCCCACGATCTGGGAAAGAAGCAGATGTCTTGTTCATCCAGTGTGTGGGAGAGGATGAAGAAACTGATGAATACTTGCCATCACAGTCTGCCTCCAACGTGGATCTGAGCCACCTCACTGACGACCAACGCCATGTGGTAAAAACTCTCATAACTTCAGATGTATTCCAAGAATTTCCAGGTCACACAAATTTGGTGGAACATAACATTGTCTTAAAAGAGAAGGCGCCAGTCAGACGCATGAGTTACAGGGTTCCTGAACGTCTTCAGGGAGCACTGAAGAAAGAAGTGGACCTCATGCTGTCCTTGGGAATTATTCGGCCATCAAAAAGTGAGTGGTGCAATCCAGTTGTTCTTGTTCCCAAGAAAGATGGAACCATAAGGTTTTGTATTGATTTCAGGTATCTGAACTCTTATCCACATTGTATGTTTAGTCTATTTCATGTAAAGTTTGCTACCTCCACACGGAGGTTTTACATACTGTTTAGTAGGACAATACTTCTGTATTAAAAATCCTTTTCTTGTTCCCATCTAATTTCAAATTTTCTGATGAACTGAATTTTTGTTTATTGTAACCTGTGGACCAGCTAAATGACAATATATATAGATAGATAATCTATATCTATCTCTATATATATATATCTCTATATCTATCTCTATATATATATATCTCTATATCTATCTCTATATATATATATCTCTATATCTCTATATCTATCTCTATATATCTCTATATCTCTATATCTATCTCTATATATCTCTATATCTCTATATCTATCTCTATATATATATATATCTCTATATCTATCTCATATATATATATATCTCTATACTATCTCTATATATATTAATATATATATCTTTATCTATCTCTATATATATATATATCTCTATATCTCTATATAATATATACCTATATCTCTATATATATTATATATCTCTATATCTATCTCTATATATATATATATCTCTATATCTATCTCTATATATATAATATTTCTCTATATCTATCTCTATTTATATATATATCTCTATACTCTCTCTCTTCTATAATATAAATATATATATATATATAATATATCTATCTATTCTATTATATAAATATATATATTATATAATTATATTTTATAATATAATATATATCTATATATATTTTCTATATCTATCCTATATAAATATCTATCTCTATATATATATATCTATCTCTATATATATATATCTATCTCTATATATATATATATATATATCTATCTCTATATATATATATAATATCTATCTCTAATATATTAATATATATATATTCTATCTCTCTATATATCTATATATATCTATCTCTATATATATCAGTGTTTTTAAACTGAATTGCTTAAATGACTGTGAAATTTAGACTTGTTTTAAAATGCACCTGTACATTTTAGAGTCACAGTTCTGCCACTAGATGTCACTTTTCCTTATAGCCTGGACCTTTTAAATGTTCTGATATGATCACTATCATTTGTAATGTTGAGTAGTTTTATATCATAAAGTCTAAAAACGAAATATTTCAGTAATTACCAGTCAGGAGTTACTAGTTTAATGAAAGAACCCATGGCAGGAAGTCACAGCAACATCAGTGGCATTGTTAAAGAAATTGCTCTCCATGATTTCTTATAAGAGACCAGACTCTGCTTGGTGAAATGAACTCAATTGTTTCCAAAGAGGGATAAAAGCAGTGACAGTAACGCTTGATGAGGCCATCGATATTTACTGCTGTGACACACTCATTGTTTTAATCTCACCATGTTTCCCTCCCTTCATTCTCTTCCTGCCACGTCGCAGCTCTCCCTCCCTACATCCCCTTCTCTCTCAATCTCTCTTCTTGCTCTCTTTCACCCTCATCCCTTACGTGTCTTTCATGGCGGTGAGTGTGCCACTGTTTTCGCCTTTCGTTTCCATAGAGACGAGTTGCTCCTTTCTATTTCGAGCCACCTCTTCTCGTCTAGACTTTTTTTTCTTTCCCTCCCGACTCATTACGTTTAAGTAAGCAACCTGGTAAATGTACAACCCTCTTCTCCAAATACTTTATTAACTCAGCCCCAACTGCAGTTCTCTGCAACATCAATTCTGAAGCAAATGTTAGCCTCATATGTCTACACACCAATCTGCTGGCTGTCTAGTTCTTTAAATCAGGGTCAGGAGTTTTCTTTGTTCACTTTAGGTTCATTCGGTAGAAACTGCCACTACATGATGCCATAGCAACCAGGTGATTCCTGCCTGTGCAAGTGATATGAAATATCTCGCATCTATAGTTAAAACAAGAGCTGACACATGGAAGTGAGAAAAACTGCGCTACATATATAGCTGCAAAAAATATTCAACAGGAAAACCGATTCCACTGCAACAAAGAGCGGGTTTTCTGTTGTTTAATCAAAACACAGCGAAGACTATATGTTTCCAAAGTCCATGTATGGAAGTAATTCCACAGTAGGTTGTAAAATGATGCCACCAGTTTCGAATGCCAGACGTTGACCATTGTTTTTTGTCCAGGTGTACAGCTGGGGGAACAGACCACACAGTTTCTATAAATAGTACACAGGACCAGTTAAGGGCCAGTACGAGAAACAAGTGTTTTCTTTTAACACATTCTTGTAAAAAGTACATGATGCTTCACTCTCCCGTGCTCCTTTCTTGTATTTTCTTTTGTTTTTTTTGGGGATAATTTTTGCTGTTGAGGTAAAATACAAAGAATTTGCCCAGTTTTGTATTTAAATCCTTAAACATTTTTTTTCCTTTAAATCTTTCATATGCCATTTAAACTACAGTTTGATGCCCTTTAGCTTTTTTTTTGTCAAATGCATTGTTCAAAACCTTACTGCAATGTTTGTGTGTTGAAGTTTCTACAGAAATTAATGTTTTATCTTCCAACAGGTGAGTATATGTATGTGTGTATGTATGTGTATATATATATATACACACATACATGTCACTGCCAATTTTTTTACCCACAGGTTTCAATAATATTCCAAATACTTCAAAATATATATAAATATATAAAGTGAGGATAAATGATAGTAATGACAGTAGTTTAAAAGTAAAGTTTAATGTTACTAATGTTATTTTTAATAGTTTAATATTTTTATTGGTTAAGGTCGCCAGTGTCAGCTGCATAATAAGAAGCATCTAAGTCGAGCAGGGAGTGCAATGAAAATCTTATATGTATCCATGCTTGAACAACGTCAACAGGTTTACTGCATACAAATGTTGTTCAGATAATCTCCAGCACAGTCAATATAACAAATGGAGCCAATTATGAGTATAAAATGAGCATCATTCATAAAAATATATTTTCAAATTCTCTAGCTGGTGTACAATCACCATTATCTTAGTTCAGATTGGATTTAGGATCCATTTCTCAATCTACATTAAAACACATTTACACAGACTGGGCACCAGACAGATTAAAGATCAGAAGACATTAATTGGTGAATATGCACTACTCACAAAACATTTGGAAGATTTGGCTTTGGGGTCAAATTTATGGAAAACGAAAAAAGTTCACTCTACAGTGATATATCATGGTTGTAGGGCATTTAAATAGAAGCATGCAATGATTATTTCCTCATCTCAAACAATTTAAAAGCCAACAACAGTGCTGAGTATACAACAAAGAATGTCAATGTCTCAAAAACATGTCATGTGCCCTTGAGCATCAATTAGAGCTTGAGATCGAGGTCTCAAGCTGTTCACAAGATGACTTTTTGTCTGCTGAGGCATGGAATCCCAATCTTCTTGAAGGGCGGCCCTCAGGTTATTGAGGTTCTGGGATACAGAGTTACTAGCTTCTAGACAGTATCTCAGCTGATCTATGGGATTTAGGTCTGGAAGGAGTGCAGGCCACTCCATAGACGGTACCCCAGTCTCCATCAGCCATTCCCTAATGAAGCAGCCTTGATTAGCTGGAGCATTGTTGTCCATGAAGATAAAATTAGGTCTGTGTTGTTCATGCAGAGGCATGACTGGATTAATGATGTTCTTTAGATAATATGGGCTTGTCACTGTACCATTCACAAAGTGTAGGGCAGTTTTGTATTCAGTATAAACACCTGGCCACATTGTAACACCATCACCACAACCAAAGGCTTGTCCGGTGACAACAGTGGCTGATGCACAGCGCCCTCCTTGACGTATCAAACATTGTTGGCAGCCATCATTTCTGTTCAAAGTCAGCAGACATTCATCAGAGAACAGCACTGGGGCCCACTGGTCCCTCATCCAGAGTAAATGCTCCCTGGCCCATGAAAGACAATGATGCCTTTGCCTGGTGGTGTGGTCAGGTACCCCTGCAGGTCGTTTAGCACATAGACCATGCTGATGTAAACAGTTTTGAATGGTCTGGTTTGGCACTTGGGTGCCTCTCATAGTTGGAGACGTCCCCCGGACATGTCCGCGCAAAGCTTTTTATGAATGCTGCTTGGCGGGAAAAAGTCTTCACATCAAACTGTTTTATATGTGACGCAATGCTCCAAGCAACCAGTCGCAACGACGCACAATGTCACCGTCACTCTGCACCGCACTCCAAGGTGTATTCCCCTTCTTCATCCCTAGTCTGGTTTTATGGTTTTATATTGCACCTTTTCTTTTTTTTTTCCAAAGCTACAAAGCAAATTTGCTCTTCCTCCTCATCTGACAACGCCATGGAAGTTGTCAACAGAAATGTAGGAAATTGTAATGCTCTACTATGAAACTTCAAACATCAGGACAATGAGCACAGAGTTTGCGCTGCTCACAGTACGCCCAACTCTGTGAGAGCCTTTACCTCTGCAAGTTGTGTAGAAAGTACTGAAACACTGCACAGTTGGATATGTGCATTCAAAAGTCTACAGGAGGTCTACTTGAGTTTATTTGTACAGGTTATAGTGAATTTTCTCCTGGAAGCAAAATGTTCCTAACATTGTGTGAGTACATGTTTGGACTACTTATACTGGAATATGTTGCTGGAATAATTCATCCCGGAAACCCAAGGTTTTTTTTTGGGGGTATTTTTTTTGAGCCAAGAAGCACTCTAGTACATGAATCGATCACATCTACATAGCAGGAAAAGCAGTTTACACAAAGCATGATACACTCTGCAACAAGCTCGTGGTTTGTTTATAGTAATTATGCTGATGTTTTCAGATTAATGTGTTAATGATTGAGGTTAAAATTCAACCAATGGCAGCTCTAATCTGGTCTGATTAAGAGTGTTTTGCACACACTTTAGAGGCTGTGACTTCAAACCACGTCCCATTCAAATAATCAGTCCGATGGCCCTGCAGGAGTACCCTCTGACCAAAGAGCCACTTTACTGCCTGAAGCGAGTCTACTTTGGGTAATTTGTTTTCTCAGTCGTGTAATATCTGATGGTCAGATGAGCGGAGTGCTTTGAATTTTTGCTCTAGCTTCTTAAACTGTACAAGTTTTACCTCGAAAAACTTTGTGGCCAACCTTATTTTGTTTTTAGGGGCCTACCAATGTGACAGACTGCTATGGTAGAAATAGGGACTTTGACCTTGTGTTGAACTGGGTGTAGATAACCTTGCTACAGTATTCATACCCCCAAAACTGCCTTGTCACTTCATAACTGCAAACTTAAATATATTTTATAAGCATTTTATCTCAGACAAAAACAATCTAGCACGCATTAAAAGAGAAAACATTGCATGATTTTAATAGATTTTAGAAATAAAGAAGTGGGATGTTCATTTGTATTTACACTCGTGTCCCAAAATAAAATCTAGCACAACCATTTTCTTTGCAGTTTGCCAGAAACGATGCAGGGGTACATCAGACCTGTCGAAAAGGTGCTCTGGTCAAACGAGAACAAAATTTGACTTTTGACCCTAAATGCAAAAACTAAAGTGGTGTGAAAAAAAGTGTTTGCCCCCTTCCTGATTTCTTATTTTTTGCATGTTTGTCCCACTTAAACCGACAAAACAAACCTACATGGCCCTGTGTGAAAAAGTGATTGCCCCCCCCCATTAAAACATAGCTGTGGTTTATTACACCTGAGTTCACTTTCTTTATCAACACCAAGGCCTCTTTATTGCCACACCTGTTCTCAATCAAGAAATCACTTAAGTAACAAAGTTAGGTAGACCAAAAGATCCTCAAAAGCTCTAGGCATCATGCAGAGATCCAAAGAAATTCTGAAACAAATAAAGTAATTGAGATCTATCGGTCTGGAAAAGGGTTATAAAGCTATATTTAAAGTTTTGGGACTACAGTGAACCACAATAAGAGCCATTATGCACAAATGGCGAAAACATGGAACAGTGGTGAACCTTCCCAGGATTAGCTGGCTGACCATAATTATCCCAAGAGCACAGCGACGACTAATCTAAGAGGTCACAATAGACCCCACAACAACATACAAAGTACTTCAGGCCTCACTTGCCTTAGTTAAGGTCAGTGTTCATTTCTCCACCATAAGAAAGAGACTGGGCAAAAATGGGTTGCGTGGCAGAGTTCTAAAACGAAAACCACTGCTGTGGAAAAACATTAAGGCTCATCTCAATTTTCCCAGTAAAACATCTCAATGATCCCCAAGACTTTTGGGAAAACAATATGTGGACTGACGAGACAAAAGTTTAACTGTTTGGTGTTTGTCCCATTACATCTACTGTAAAAGTAACACCGCATTTCAGAAAAAGAACATCATACTAGCAGTAAAATATGGTGGTGCTAGTGTGATAGTCTGGGGCTGCTTTGCTGCTTCAGGACCTGGAAGACTTGCTGTGATAAATGGAACCATGAACTGTCTACCACAAAATCCTCAAGGAGAATGTCCAGCTATCTGTTCGTGACCTCGAGCTGAAACGAACTTGGGTTCTGCAGTAAAACAATGATACAAAACACACCAGCAAGTCCACCCTGGAATGATAGAAGGAAAACAAAATGAAAACTAGGAGTGGCCTAGTCAAAGTCCTGACCTGAATCCTATTTAGATGCTGTGGCATGACCTTAAAAGGGCTGTTCATGCTCAAAAACCCTCCAAAGTGGCTGAATTACAACAATTCCGCAAAGATTAGTGGGCTAGAATTCCTCCACAGCGCTGTATAAGACTCATTGCCAGTTATCGCAAATGCTTGATTGCAGTTGTTGCTGCCAAGGGTGGCCCAACCAGTTATCAGGTTTAGGGGTCAATAACTCTTTCACACAGGCCCATGTGGGTTTGGATTTTCCCATCCCTTGAGAAAAACCTTCATTTAGAAACTGCATCTTGTGTTGACTTTAACTAATAATTAAATTTGTTTGATGATTTGAAATACTCAAGTGTGACAAACACACCAAAAAATTAGAAACTGGGAAGAGAGCAAACACTTTTCACATTATTGTATGTGGTGCAGAAATTAACCCTGCACATGCCCTGGACAGACTGCCCTGACTGTAAAACGTGATGGTGGCAGCATCATGTTGTGAGGACGCTTTTCTTTAGCAAGAACTGAGAAAAACCTTTTAGACGCTGTAATTGACTTAAAAGTGGGATGGAGGTTCAACCTCCAGCAAGACAATGGCTTTAAACGTACACCCACAGCTACAATGGAATAGTCTCAATCAAAGCATATTTATGTGTTTGAATGGCCTAGTCAAAATCCAGAAATAAATTCAACTACGAATCTGTAGCATGACTTTAAAATATATTCTCAGAAACTCTCCATTTATTCAGAGCTATTTTGCAAAGAATGTTCTTCAAAGTATTGGCTTTGGGGGTGAATATAAATGCACCACATACTTGAGATTTTTACAAGTAAGAAATTAAACAAAAACATGCATAATTTTCCTTCCACTTCACAGTTATGCACTACTTTGTTTTAGTTTTGATTTCCTAAAAAGTGGAAAAGTTAAAAGGTGTGCAAATACCTCTTCAAGGCATTACATGATTTAGTCATGCCCCAGCGTCCAGTTTGTTACAGACTTCTGTGAAAACATTACACACTTTAACCAACTGTCCTCTCGCTAAAGCTGCCATGAAGAACATACTATATTATAAACCTTTGCCCTAATGCACAAGTATAACTGTTGACAAGCATTTTCGGTGGAGGGCATCTCAGACAAATAACTTTTTAAATGTTTGGTTTTATCAAGCTCAAACTCTGTTTATGGTGGGCATTGTTTGATTTTCTTAATGATACAATATTTCATTTCACAGATTGAAACCAGCTATTGTTTTGGTTGTGTTTGGATGATATTTTTCTGCTTTGTGATGAAAAGTGGCCACAGTTGGTCAGAATGTAATTGAGACTGCCAAAGGAAAAACAATAGAATCACCTGCTTTAGGAGATGCCCCAAAATGAGAAATGTCCCTGTTGTGGTGACAAATTTTGCTTGTATGAAAAATTACTATTCTCTATTGGAGAAACAGAGAAAATGGTGAAACACTGACAAACAAGGCACAAAGTGTGCAGAGGGCAGAGGCTGTGATGGATGAATGGGCCAACAAAATGCTGGAAACAAGGGTTTGTTTTAGCCATGCCTTAAACTAACCACCAGCTGTCTGAATAAAACACTAGCCTGCTATGAAGGGTTTCCTTACAGATTTATCATGTTTTAGTTTATAAAAGATAAAGCTAGTAAATAAAATTCAAATTTTAAATGAGGATTTCATTTACTAAAGGAAAAAGGATATCAAACCCAACCTGACCCCATGTGAAAAGTAATTGCCTCCCCACTCTTGCAAAATCACAATGAAACACAGACTGACCTGTAAAATCAAGAAATCTCGTATTCCACATGTGTGACATGAAGTAGGCCAAAAGATTTAAAAAACCAATGCATCATACCCAGATCTAAAGAAATTTAAGAACAGATGAGAAACAGTCATTGACGTCTGTCAGACCGGAAAGTGCTACAAAGATGTTTCTTTGTAATGTAGGCCTACCAAAATGACTTCAAAAGACTCATCGAGGAAGTCACAAAAGAACATAGAGCAACATCTAAAGAAGTGCAGACCTTACTTTGCCTCAGTCGAGGTCACACTTCATAATTTAACAACAAAAGGAGAACTGGATAAAACAGCTTCTTTGTGAGAGGTTCAACGCCAAAATTACTGCTGACCAAAATAATAGAAAAGCCTGTTCCATTGAGTTTTAAAACTCACAGCATTTCAGAAAAGGACATCCCACTGACAGTCAGTCTTGGTGGTGGTAGTAAGATGGTTGGAAACTGCTTTGGTGCCACAGCATCTTTTCTCAAGCAGAAAATACTTCAGGAGAATGTCCAGTCATTAGTTTGTGACTTTAAGCTTAAGCACACTTTGGTTATGCAGAGGAACAATAATCCAAAGCACACTAGCAAGTCGACCTCAGAATGGCCATCAAAACTATTAGCATGTCCTAGTCAAAGCATTAGATCCAATTGAGATAATGGGAAATTACCTTAAAAAGACAGTGAATGAACATAAATCCTCAAATGTGGCCACATGAAACAATTTTAAATAAAACAGTTGGCCAAAATTGCTTCACAGCGATGTAAAAGACTCACTGTGTTATCAGAAATGGTTATTAGCAGTTCTTGCTGCCAAGGGTGCTACAACCAGCTGTTAGATGTAGGGAGTAATTACTTTTAAAAGCCAGGTAGAGGTCTGGATAGCTTTTCCCTTTATAAATGAAATCAACATTTAAAAAAGGACATTTTGTATTTACCCAGGTTAACATTTCCTGATATTAAAATATGTGTGATGATCTGAAATATTTAAGTAAGACAAAACAGTATAAAACAGAAGCCAATCTGGAAGGGGGTTAATACAATCAAACAGCAATCTATGTCTCCAACTACAACCATTGTATTTTTGATGCAAGGCTCAGCTAAGCCTAATGAACTGGGTTTGGGACTGCCAGCAATGACAGTACTGATACAGTCCAAGCAAGAGGTTTCAAATTAACAAGCCATTCCATAATGAGTTCTTAAGTTTGGTTTTGAAACTCCACAAATCTACCATAGCTTTCTTCCAAGTCTCAGTTATAAAAACCTGATTAAAAATTTTCCAGCAGGGGAAAAAAAAATCAGGTATTCTAACACCTTGTCAGAAACCTCCATTGTGCAGGTTTAAACCCTGCTGGCGGTTCAGCCAGACTTTCAGAAGTGTCATGCTACCAGCAGCTATTGTAGCCTCAGGTGGCTAGCCTCAAGCTGAGATTAGAGGGCCAAAAACCTCTGCTCCGCTCACTTCTTCCCAACTCCCCTCAGATTCCCTTTTCCTTTCCAATCTTACAGTCTTTAGTCACAACCGATGCTTGAGGCAGTTTATCAGATTTTGCACAGCTTCCTCTGGAGACACAAAAGGGCTCAACTATTTCCTTCCACACAGAATTTGACAACACCTGTAGACAGGCTTAGTGGGAGAGTTGCTTTTTAAATACAAGTTGCTATAGAGACCATATTTTATCACACTATCAGTAGTAAAACTAATTTATTCACTGAGGTTTTGTATTCCCTAATTTTCTCATGAGTATCATCACCTGTTATTAAGGGCTCGGTATTTTCTTAGTTCTTTAAGTCACATCATCCCACCTGCCTGACTGCATCTGAAACTGAAAGAACCAAATGTCTGATTTGATGATTCTCTTCCTCTGTTATGCTTCATTGCAAACACCAAGCCTGCTATTATCTCTAACATTCACACTCAAACCACTTTATCATTTATACCACTGATAGTTTGGGTTGTAACCTCTTGCCTTCAGAACTGCCTTAATTCTTCAGGTATCAAAAACTTCCCTCAAAGATTTTGGTCTATGTTCACATTATACAGTTGCTACAGAAATGTAAGCTAAACTTCTCTGATGTTAATCTCCAGTTCTAACACATCCCAAAGTAGCTCGAATGGATTGAGACTTGGTGAATGAAGGCTATGGGAGAACAGTGAGGCCATTGTTATGTTTTAGAAATTAGTTTGAGATGATTCGAGCTTTGCCACAGGATGCATTATCCTCCTGGAAGTAGCCATCAAAAGATAGGTGTTTATAAAGGGATGGGGATGGTCAGCAATAATACTCTGGTGGGTGTGTATGTCTGCCTCAGTCCCCAGCTCTAAATCCTGCAGAAAATGTCAGGTGAGCTGGAGAGAAGAGTTTCCAGGACTCTGGATGATCTAGAGCAGGGGTCTCAAAACTCCAGTCCTCCAGAGTCTCTTGCAACCTTTAGATGTTTCTGCTTCAACTCAATTAAATCAGATGATTGGGTAAAATAGGGATCAAGGCTCTTCAGGACATGGTTCAATCCTGAAGAGAGAGGATATTCAGCCATTTTATTCTGGACACCAGCCCTCGAGGGATGACGTTTTAGACCCCAAATCTAGAGACTGTGCAAAGATCCCCTTGTCTGTATGCTCCAATATATTGTTCTACTGGCAACAGGGAGTTGTAGAAAGTATTAACCGCAGGGCTGCCTTCCAGTAAAGTATAATTTTGTTAAAAACTCTAATTTCTAATTTAGGCTGAATACAGAACATGTGCTTGTATTTAACAATTGGTTTCTCTATAATTGTTAGTTTGAGATTGTCTTACTGCAATGAAACATTTTAGTTTGAGTCTTTTTACTATTCTCTACTAGAGGGTGCCAGTAAATTTGTATGCACAATCTATGTGGTTTTATGCACCTCAGAAAACACCCTTAACCTTCAAAGGTCACCCTTGCTAAAAATTGCCCTGCTATAGATCCTTTGTTTGACTGCTTTGGGGGCATTTTTCTGTCAGAGATGGCCACAGTAATTTGATTTTCAGACCTCTGCATTAGAAATGTTCCCATCAGTGACATGTGGTAGAATCTGAGCAGAATCTGAGTTGGCTGTGTACTGGGGGGCTGTGGGTGTACAGTCCTTTTGAAAAGGACCATTATTCCATGCATGTCTGGGAGAGCTCCAGGCTTTGGCGGGGGGGTGTGTGTAATTTAAATGTCATCACCGAGGGGGAAGGATGCTACCCTCTACACATCTCTGCATTGTCTTTATTGCACAGATGTGTCTGCAGACTTGTTTGGTTCTTCAATGGTGGTAATGCTCATCCATAGTCGATCCACTGGAACACAGCCCCTGTTGACGTTGAGTGACACCGATATTCTGCATTACCCTGGATGAGCATTATGGATGTTACCTCCAGCTCCTATTAATTCCAGCGCTCCAAATCCCCACATTCTGAAAATCTGCCTCCGGGTGGTTTTACTTATCAGCGCTTGAATCTCTGCCAACATCCATGTGAGCTGCAGAGATTGAGGTCTAATAGGAGTCATCCGTAGCTGAAAGCTCTAACTTCAGCCATGTTGTCCACGTTTCTGGTGCTGAAGGAGTACCTGGTAAATGGCAGTTCTGTGAAGATGCCACCTGAGATGTGTAGGCAGCTTGTTTGGGGTTAAGGAGAAACAGTTTTTCTTGAGATTTAACCTCCTTCATTGTGACATTTTTCTCTGCTACTATGTGCCAGAGGTCTTATTGTTTTAGCAACTTTTTTCCTCTTACCTGTCCTGTTTCTTTTTAGCTTTGGTCTCAGGCTGACAGTGGAGGCGGTGGACAAAAGAGGAGGGGAGGGGGGCACTAATTGACTTTCTGTTGTTCAGCTGATGGTGGACGTTTATCAGGACAAGGGGGAGCTTGTTTCACTGCACTACCTGTTGAGAGGAATGTCACAAGGCTTTTCTTGTCATCTTACCAACCATAGACTGCAAGCAAAATCCTTATATAGGTTACCAAGGCCATAAAACAACTTGAAACTGACTTGCAAATGTTATTTTTTTTACATTGTACTGAGATGTCATGTGATCAACAAACACAAGTAAGTGAACAATTAAGTTGAAGGAAAGGAATACATGATGGTAACTTTATTTACTTTACAAATATAATCAGTAAAGTGTGGCATACATTTATATTTAATCCTGACCAGAGTCAATAGTTTGCAGAACCACATTTTGCTGCAGTTGCAGCTGGAAGCCTGTTAGTGTTTCTTTACTGGTTTAACCAATATGGAGGGTGACCTTTTTTTTTTCCTCGCTCATCCTTCTTAGCAAAATAGCTCAAATCCAAACTGGAGAATGTATGTGAGCATTAGTTTTTAATTATTCCCATATATTCTCTATTGGATTCACAAATATATCTTTAAAAAACTGAATATCGTGAAAAAACTCAGTGAAACTCATATACATTGCAGATAATGAAAACCCAAAATTCAGTGTCAGAAAATTTGAATATTATGAGATAATAACAATAATTAAGAATATTATGTAATATATATATATATATATATATATATATATATATATATATATACACACACACTGCTAAAAAAATAAAGGGAACACTTAAACAACACAATATAACTCCAAATAAATCAAACTTCTGTGAAATCAAACCGTCCACTTAGGAAGCAACACTGACTGACAATCAATTTCACATGCTGTTGTGCAAATGGAATAGACAACAGGGGGAAATCTTTGGCGATTAGCAAGACACACTCAATAAAGGAGTGGTTCTGCAGGTGGGGACCACAGGCCACTTCTCAGTACCTATGCTTTCTGGCTGATGTTTTGGTCACTTTTGAATGTTGGTGGTGCTTTCACACTCGTGGTAGCATGAGACGGACTCTGCACTACCTGAGCCACACAAGTGGCTCAGGTAGTGCAGCTCCTCCAGGATGGCACATCAATGCAAGCTGTGGCAAGAAGGTTTCCTGTGTCTGTCAGCGTAGTGTCCAGAGCCTGGAGGCGCTACCAGGAGACAGGCCAGTACACCAGTAGACGTGGAGGAGGCCGTAGGAGGGCAACAACCCAGCAGCAGGACCGCTACCTCCGCCTTTGTGCAAGGAGGAACAGGAGGAGCACTGTCAGAGCCCTGCAAAATGACCTCCAGCAGGCCACAAATGTGCATGTGTCTGCACCGACTCCATGAGGATGGTAGGAAGGTCCGACGTCCACAAATGGGGGTTGTGCTTCTTTGGAGGGCCGAAGGCCATGTGCTCGCCAGAGGTGCCTGACTGCCATTAGGTACCGAGATGAGATCCTCAGACCCCTTGTGTATGCTGGTGCGGTTGGCCCTGGGTTCCTCCTAATGCAGGACAATGCTAAACCTCATGTGGCTGGAATGTGTCAGCAGTTCCTGCAAGATGAAGACATTGAAACTATGGACTGGCCCGCCCGTTCCCCAGACCTGAATCCAATTGATAACATCTGGGACATCATGTCTCGCTCCATCCACCAACGTCACGTTGCACCACAGACTATACAGGAGTTGCCGGATGCTTTAGTCCAGGTCTGGGAGGAGATCCCTCAGGAGACCATCCGCCGTCTCATCAGGAGCATGCCCAGGCGTTGTAGGGAGGTCATACAGGCACATGGAGGCCACACACAATACTGAGCCTCATTTTGACTTGTTTTAAGGAAATTACATCAAAGTAGGATCAGCCTGTAGTGTGTCTTGCAAGATAGTTCCGTATTTAGGTCCATCCAGCTTAACTGTCCTTGCTGAAGAAGAGCATCCCTAAAGCAGGATGGGCTGGTGAGGATGGGCAACTCCAGTCCTCAAAGGCCAGTGACCTGCAACTTTTAGATGTCTCCTTGGCCCTACACACCTGAATCAAATACCTCCTCAGTATGCAGTCATGTTCTGCACAGGTAATGAGCCATACATTTGATTCAGGTGTGTTGAAGCAGAGAGAGAGAGAGAGATAGAAAGAAAACTTGCAGGATACCAACCCTTTGAGGACTGAAGTTGCTCACCACTGTGCAGAACTTGACTGCATACTGTTGAGGTAATTATGGCATTTGATTCAGGCGTCTGGGACCAAGGATCGATAAGTAGCAGGACATCGGCCCTCGAGAACTGGAGTTGCACACCCCTGGATTAAACAGTGTTCCCAAAGCTTGAGATATTGTTTTCTAACCTTGCCATGCTTTACACTTCTCAACAGCTTGTTCCTTGGTCTTCATGATATTGTTTCTTCACAAATGTTCTCTAACAAACCTATGGGGCCTTCACAGAACTGCTGGTTTTATCCTGAGATTAAACTACACACAGTTGGACTCTATATTCTATCTATAAAATAATCAAAATATGAAACAGATTGTACAGTAAGGTCGACTTTGCAACATGAGAAAAACAATGTAGTTACTAGGAGTAAATAGGATAATTAGAACATATATGTTCAAATATACAACTATATAAAAATATTTTTACATTAGTTCATATTTACTGTGATTTAGGCATTAAACCAAAAAAATCCGTAGCATTAAAGGACATTCCTTTGAAAATAAACCTCTGGGCTTCTTGTGTCTCCTGATCTAATCTGCCCCATGCTGTTTTGATGTTGAACTGTCATCATGTCAACCTTTATCAGGCTGGGAGCAAAAAGCAAGCCAAGCCAAACACACGCTGAACACAATCTTTTATTATGATCAGCTTTCATTAGCAGCACGAGAGGAGAGGCTCCTTTGGCCCAGCGCATGCCTGAGTAATAGCACTCCCTTCGTCATCTTCCGCTTATCCGGAACCGGGTCGCGGGGGCAGCAGACTCAGCAGAGACACCCAGACGTCCCTCTCCCCAGACACCACCTCCAGCTCCTCCGGGGGGAGCCCAAGGCGTTCCCAGGCCAGCCGAGAGACATAGTCCCTCCAGCGTGTCCCCTGGGCCTCCTCCCGGTGGGACGTGCCTGGAACACCTCCCGAGGAAGGCGTCCAGGAGGCATCCGGTATAGATGCCCGAGCCACCTCAACTGGCTCCTCTCGATGTGGAGGAGCAGCGGCTCTTCTCTGAGCCCCTCCCGAATGGCTGAGCTCCTCACCCTATCTCTAAGGGAGTGCCCGGCCACCCTACGGAGGAAGCTCATTTCAGCCGCTTGTATCCGGGATCTCGTTCTTTCGGTCATGACCCAAAGTTCATGGCCATAGGTGAGGGTAGGAACGTAGACCGACCGGTAAATCGAGAGCTTCGCTTTTCGGCTCAGCTCTCTCTTCACCACAACGGACAGGCACAGCGACCCATTACTGCGGCAGCCGCACCGATCCGTCTGTCAATCTCCCGCTCCATTCTTTCCTCACTCGTGAACAAGACCCCGAGATACTTGAACTCCTCCACTTGAGGCAGGAACTCCCCTCCAACCTGAAGAGGACAAGCCACCCTTTTCCGGTCGAGTACCATGGCCTCTGACTTGGAGGAGCTGATCTTCATCCCAGCCGCTTCACACTCGGCTGCGAACCGCCCCAGCGCATGCTGTAGGTCTTGGCTAGAGGGGGCCAGCAGGACCACGTCATCTGCAAAAAGAAGAGACGAAATCCACTGGTCCCCAAACCAGACCCCCTCCGGCCCTTGGCTGCGTCTAGAAATCCTGTCCATAAAAGTTATGAACAGGACCGGTGACAAAGGGCAGCCCTGCCGGAGTCCAACATGCACCGGGAACAGGTCCGACTTAGTGCCAGCAATGCGGACCAAACTCCTGCTCCGCTCGTACAGGGACGGATGGCGCCTAATAAAGGGCCCCCGATTCCATACTCCTGGAGCACCCTCCACAAGGCATCACAAGGGACACAGTCGAATACCTTCTTTAGGTCCACAAAACACATGTGAACCGGTTGGGCAAACTACCATGAGCCCTCGAGTACCCTGTAGAGGGTATAGAGCTGGTCCAGTGTTCCACGGCCGGGACGAAAACCACACTGCTCCTCCTGAAGCCGAGGTTCGACTATCGGCCGGACTCTCCTCTCCAATACCCTGGCGTAGGCCTTACCGGGGAGGCTGAGGAGTGTGATCCCCCTGTAGTTGGAACACACCCTCCAGTCCCCCTTCTTATGAAGGGGGACCACCACCCCGGTCTGCCAGTCCAGAGGTACTGTCCCCGACTGCCATGCAATGTTGAAGAGGCGTGTCAACCATGACAGCCCCACAACATCCAGAGATTTGAGGTACTCGGGGTGGATCTCATCCACCCCCGAAGCCTTGCCACCGCGGAGCTTTTTAACCACCTCGGTGACTTCAGCCTGGGTGATGAAAGAGTCCAACCCCGAGTCCCCAGCCTCTGTTTCCACCAGGGAATGCGTGATGGCAGGATTGAGGAGATCCTCGAAGTACTCCTTCCACCGCCCAATAATGTCCCCAGTCGAGGTCAGCAGCCTCCCACCCCCACTATAAACAGTGTTGGCGAAGCACTGATTCCGCCTCCTGAGGCGCTGGACGGTTTGCCAGAATCGCTTCGAGGCCGACCGGTAGTCCTTCTCCATGGCCTCACCGAACTCCTCCCAGGCCTGAGTTTTTGCCTCTGCCACAGCTCGGGCCGCAGCACGCTTGGCCTCACGGTACCCGTCAGCCGCCTCAGGAGTCCCACAAGCCAACCACAGCCGATAGGACTCCTTCAGCTTGACAGCATCCCTTACTGCCGGTGTCCACCACCGGGTTCTGGGATTGCCGCCGCGAAAGGCACCGCAGACCTTACGGCCACAGCTACGGGCAGCAGCATCGACAATAGATGCGGAGAACATGGTCCACTCGGACTCTGTCTCCAACATCCCCCGGAATCTGGCCAAAGCTCTCCCGGAGGTGGGAGTTGAATACATCCCTGGCCGAGGGCTCCGCCAGGCGTTCCCAGCAGACCCTCACTATGCGCTTGGGCCTGCCAAGTCTGTCCGGCTTTCTCCTCCTCCAGCGGATCCAACTCACCACCAGGTGGTGATCAGTGGACAGCTCAGCCCCTCTCTTCACCCGAGTGTCCAAAACATGCGGCCGAAGGTCTGATGATACGACAACAAAGTCGATCATTGACCTCCTGCCTAGGGTGTTCTGGTGCCAAGTGCACTGATGAACACCCTTATGCTTGAACATGGTGTTCATGATGGACAATCCGTGACTAGCACAGAAGTCCAATAACAAAACACCACTCGGCTTGAGATTGGGGAGGCTATTCCTCCCGATCACGCCTCTCCAGGTGTCACTGTCGTTTCCCACGTGGGCGTTGAAGTCCCCCAGCAGAATAATGGAGTCCCCGGTAGGGGCACTATCCAGCACCCCCGACGGGGACACCAAGAAGGCCGGGTACTCCACACTACCGCTCGGCCCGTAGGCCGAAACGACAGTCAGAGACCTATCCCCGACCCGAAGGCTCAGGGGTGCGACCCTCCCATCCACCGGGGTATACCCCAACACTAGACGGCTGAGCTGGGGAGCAACAAGCAAACCCACCCTAGCCCGCCGCCTCTCCCCGTGGGCCACTCCAGAGTAGAAGAGAGTCCAGCCCCTCTCAAGGAGATGGGTTCCAGAGCCCACGCTGTGCGTGGAGACGAGCCCGACTATTTCTAGTCGATATCTCTCGACCTCCCGCACAAGCTCAGGCTCCTTCCCCCCCAGTGAGGTAACATTCCACGTCCCTAGAGCCAGCCTAAGCATCCGGGGATCGGGCCGCTGAGGTCTTCACCTTCGTCTGCCACCCAATCCTCTTTTCACCGGTCCCTCACGGTTCCCCCTGCAGGTGGTGGGCCCACTGGGGGATGGCCTCGCGTATCTCATTCGGGCTTGGCCCGGCCGGGTCCCGCGAGGAGCAACCCGGCCACCAGGCGCTCTACGACGAGTCCCGACCCCAGGCCTGGCTCCAGGGTGGGACCCCGGCTCCGCCGTACCGGGCGACGCCACGTGCCTCGATTTAGTGGTCCTCATGAAGGATTCTAATAGCACTCCCTTACTACTGAATTCAATACAACATGAGACGAGCTGATTGTTCAACTGTGAAGTTTTTTTTTGTCTGGTTTGAAAGCGAATAGTGATGGCAAAAGCCCAATAAAACTTTTTTATTACTGCAAAGCCATTCCAGATGACCCTCTGTGATAGCGGCTGGCTGATAAAGGGCAGCAGGGACTTAGTGGAATTAAAGCACTTTAGGAGTACTGTGTTGGGCCTTGATGCTGGTCACAGCAGAGGTGAAGATGGTGGGAGTTAGTTTGGACTCAGCTATGAGGTCAAGGAGGAAAATCTGACAGATGAACAAGTCTTAACTCGTTTAGCAAGTATTACTGAAGCAGTTGGCTCTGCTGGCTGTAATGACTGAGGTATTTGGGAGGACGTCCTATGACTAAATGAGAAACTGTTTTTTTTACTAACAGAGCAGTCCAAAGGCTGAACTGGTTAACCGGTGAGCATTTTTGGGTAAAATGCAAGATTTCAATATAAGTCTCCAAGAAATCTGGTCCAATAATGAACATTTACAGTGCTTTCATACCAAACCTTTAAAACGCTTTGTACTGTGTCAGAGTCCGGTTTCTGGAGCGGATCACACTGGCGTGAACTCACTGGAGTGAAGAGGTGCAGGTGCACAAATACATTTTGAACACCAAAGTTGCAGTTGCAACTGAATGACTTTGTTTAGGCCAGTATAAAACATCTCTGTGTGAAAGCAAACCAGGCCAACTGAAGGTGTGAATTTTTCACTTCTAAAGATCCCTGGACCAGACCAGCAGTGTAAATGCACCCTGTGATGCTCAAGGTGTGGTTACAAGATGAGAACTTAAGCTTTTGTTAAAAGCTCTTATTCCAGTGTGCTAATTAAGCAGCCACAAGCTGGCAAGACTCCACTAGAACTATAAATGTGTATCTGCCCAAAACAAAAATGAGAATATACACTCATCATTTTTATTAGGCACATTTGTTTAATTGCTTGTTTATGTACATTTCAAATCAGCCAATCACATGTGAGCAGCTAAATTCATTTAATTATCTAGACATGGTGAAGACGACATGTCTACAGTGGCCAGATGAATGGGGAAGAAGCTTCTCTGCAAACTGTGGCTTTTTTAAAAGACGCAAATTAACAAAAGTCAAGAAAATACAACCAGGACAGCTGAACATTTAATTGATGAAAAAAACTGAAATGCTGAAACTGAATCAAAAGATGGGTCAACAAAGTATTAAAAGGGTGTGCACACTTGCAACCAGGTTATTGAGGCTTTTTATTTTATATTCACTGTATATACCCATCACCAATCTGTATACGGACCTAATTCAGATCAATGTTTAATGTGTCAGGGTATTGATTACTTTTTAACTATTTTTCATTGAAGGAAATTTTTAAAAACATAATTTTCCTCATTTGAGAGCATATATTTTAGCATCTGAAGTGAGGACCACCTCATAAACGTAAAAAATACACAACCCTTCCACTTTGTTTCAGGCTTCCAAGGTCTGAAAATATCTGTCAGCCAGCCAGTAGGATTTAAAGGGGATTGGTACATCACAGGGTGAGCTCAGAGCAGATGGATCTAGTCCTCCCATCTTTATCCCCATCCAACTTCAACCTCAAAGCATACTGTGTTCTCTGTGAACCAGAAATGGATAGAAATATTTCCGTTTTGCCTATTAATGAACAAATATTTATCATGTTTTACCACTACTTCCTTTTGTGTGTTTGAGAATATAATTACCAGTTAAGTAAATGGTTAAATGTATGGCGTGGTATTTGACTATTTTTAACAGCATGCCCCAAAGGCTGCTGAGGACTACTAGTCTGAAAACAGCCACACATTGGTAGAATAAATGTAAAAGAAGTTAAGTCTAGTAGGTAGCTCTAAGATCCACTGCTCTGAACAGGGAACTGAGAAGACTGAAAATTGTCAGACATTTAAATAATAACTCGGGGAAATTGTGTTGTCTTGTGAAAAACAACTATAGCATCTATCTACTACACATCACTGGGGTTTAGAAACAGAAATAGATGGGTGGGTGATGGAGCATGGTCAAAATGTGCCACATTTTACAAGACCAGAAGACAGAGGAAAGCAACACTAAAGCTACATACATTTAGTTGTGGCTTCTAGCTTTGAGAACAATAGAACATGTATAATTAATTTGATAGAGATGTTAAGAGAGAACAGATAAGTAGGCGTGAGCTGCTTACGAACATAAAGGTTTACCAAGGTTGTAAAAAGTTACAGCCGCAAAATAACTTCAGTTACAGCATTCCCATGATTTAAAGTCATTGAATGAGAAGTAAGAGAAAGTGCCAGAATGACTAGGATGTATGGAGCATTGAGTAATGCAGTGCTGCCCCTCCCTCACTTGTTGCTGCACACACCCGAACAGCTGGCTAAGAAGTTTCTACTGTTGTCATTTGCTTAACAGAATAAATTAATCTGTTCTTCAAATCCAGTATTTGTGCCCCAAAAAAAGAGAAAGTCATGGGTTATAATAGACTTGTAACTGACTACAGGCTGTCTGAGCAGATAGCCCAACTAATTAGTAAGCTGATATTAGCTTGTTATACCTCCATTACTCTATAAAGAGCAGAAAAGCAAAAAAGGTATAATACACATATTTTAAGGTCTGAATCACAATCCAATAATTTAATGAATAAATGTCCTACATAAAAATACTGTAACTGTATTGCAGTTGGAATAAATGTGTGTGAATGTATTTTCTATTTAAGGCGTTGTTGGAATCTAATACTAGTCTATGCCTATATGTCAGCGTGTTGAAAGTGAGTGTCTATAATCAGTGTAAGTTGCAGTTTTCAAATGATAATTTTCATTTGGGAAAAAATGTATCCAAATCAAACTGGCCCTATGTGAAAGATCAACCCCCCATGTTTAATTGTGAATTAACTGAGTAGCCACAATATCTGGTTCATCTGAGCATTCACACCTAGGCCTGATAACTGCAAGACGTGTAGAATCAAGAAATCAGAAGTAGGTCAGGTTAGAAGAGTTCAAAAAGCAACATCCCAGAACTACATTTGAAGCTCTGCAGGCTCCACTTCATGATTGGAAAATTTCAGAGACTGGACAGAAATAATGCTTAACAAGAACAACAAAGAGGCCCATCTCACATTTGCCTAAAAACATCTTCATTGTTCCTAAACATGGTGGTGTTACTGTGATGGTCTGAGGATGCTTTGCTGCTTCAAGATCCAGACAACCTACTAAGTTGATGAAGCCAGTAATTATACTTTCTACGGGAAAAATCCTGAAGGAGAATGTCTGCCCATCAGTGTGTAACCTTGAACTCAAACAGACTTGGGTTATGCAGCAGGACAACTATTAAAGCACACCAGCAAGTCGACCTCTGAATGGCTCAAAAAATAAAATGAAGGTTTTTGTCTGATTAAAATGCTGTAGCTGATGCTCATCCTAATGTGGCTAACTTAAAACAATTCTGCAAAGAAAAGCGACTCATCCAGAGCATTGTAAGACTAATTTCCAGTTACTATAAACACTTGATGGCAATCGTTGCTGCAAGGGGTAGCACAACCAGTTATGTTTATGACTCGATATTTACACAGCTTTTTCACCCTAATAAATGAAATCATCATTTGAAAATTGCATTTTATATTTACTCAAGTTATCTTTAATGTTAAAGTTTCTTAGATGATCTGAAACAAATGTGACAAATGCAAAAAAAGAAGAAATCTGTGTGGGGAAAATTTCTTTTTTAGCAGGGGTTGCGTACCTAGGGTGGTCCTGGCAGGTGTGGCGTCACTTTTGATCCAGAATGAAACCCAGGAGAGCACCACAGTGAGAATACAGGGGATGTAGGTCTGGATGGTG
Organism: Crenichthys baileyi; assembly: GCA_036173005.1. Taxonomy (NCBI): domain Eukaryota; kingdom Metazoa; phylum Chordata; class Actinopteri; order Cyprinodontiformes; family Goodeidae; genus Crenichthys; species Crenichthys baileyi. The sequence continues at coordinate 218,406 of JAHHUM010002890.1, read as the reverse complement.
AAATAGCCCATCCTTCTGCTCAGGTCAAAGTAAACAGTCATCAGCACATAGTCACCTGTAAGCGAGAAAGAGAAACGACAATACATCTCATCAGCTGAGTTATTGCAGGCCAACAGAAGCTGTGTAATGCCAGTGGCTTCAGTAATTACACAGCATTTAATGGCTACAAAGAAAAGACGAACTTTAATGAAATTTGTCAAAGTTGCTAAATCTGCTCATACAAGGCAGTTAAGGAGAGATCTGCTCCCTATTTGGTGGATGGGAATTGTTTATAATTCCTTGTCTGCATCAAATGGAATGGCAGGCAGGCAGAGTGGAAGGACGAGGACAGGAGAAGACAGAAACCTGAATGAGACACTATCTGCCTGTCACTCTGCTGTCCTCATAGATGTGTTAATTGGCAGTAAGTGGAAGATACTGAGCTCTGCTTGATGAAAAGCTGTTGTTCTGTAACCTACAAAAGGTTATACGCATTTAAGTACAGCTTAAAACATGAGTGGAGGATACTGTTTAACAAATCTGCCAGTACTTGATGAAAACCATGAATGAAAGGAAGTTGGAGATGACCTTTTGTCTGCCTCACTTCTCAATTCTTAAAAATTGCAGGTGCACATGACAGAAAATTCGCTCTCAGTTGCAGATTTGTTTGTGCTCAACTTTATTAATATTCTGTAATTGTCTTTTGTGTGGGAGAAAATGGCTTTAATCAGTTTTTATTCATATCACTGTACAACATTATTACAACTACACATTAACAAATGATACAATAAAAGGGTTAGTTTTATCTACCCGCCCCAATGCTGCAGAGAAACAAACTTTAATCTCAACACAACAGATTTGACATAATCACTAGTTTTCTTTCCTCTTAAGTCTACATAAAATGGTCTCATTAAATTTATTGCTCTCCTGAGGCTATGGCGCAGTCCAAGGGTTTGATGTTAGACCACCTTGAAACTTTCTACATTTCTCCCGTTACAACCAGCTTTAACGTTTTTTATTGGGATTTTATGTGTCCGACCAACACCATATGTTGTAAAAGTTGTGTGAGTAAAAATCTGAAACTTTAGTCAGATTGGATGGAGAGCATATGAACATCAATTTTCAAGTCTTACCCCACATTGTGGACTTTGACTGGACCATTCCAACAAATAAATATGCCTTGATCTATCCCCTTACATTATATCTCTTGCTTTATGCGTCAAGGTTGTTGCCTCCAGGGTGAACCTTCAGCCCAATCTCGAGTCTTTTGCTTCTTCTAACAAGTCATATTAGAAGAGTGTTCTATATTAGGCTACATCTATTCTCTTACCAACTCTAACAAGTTTCTCTGTCTCTTCTGAAGGTAAGCATTCACACAGCATGATACTGCCACCACTATGTCTCACCATGGAGATGGATGTTTTCAGGGAGAGGTGTCACAACGTATTTCCCATGCAGCCCAGAAATTTCTGTCTCATTTGACAAGAGCACCTTCTTCCACATGTTTGCAGTTTCTCCTACATGGCTTGTGGCAAACAGGACTTCTTATGGCTTTCTCTTAACAATATCTTTCTTCTTGCCTCACAAGGCCACATTTATGGCATTCATACCTTGTAGTTGTCCTGTTAACGTTCTCCCACCTGAGTTGTGAATCTCGGAAGCTCTTCCAGAGTAGCCATGGGCCTCTTATCTACTTCGGATTAATGCTCTCTCTGCCCAGGCTGTCAGGTTTGCCTGGCCATCACTTGGTAAGTTTGCAGTTTTGCCATTTTCCTTTCATTTTCAGATGGACTGAGTCAGATACTAGAAGTATACAACTACTACTTGTCCTGCATCACATTTCCCCATCTGAGCTGTAGATGTGTCCAGGACCTCCAGAGTACATCATGGCTGCTTTCCTACTCCTATCAAGGAGTATAACAATCTCCTTGTCTGGCGTCCCACTCCGCATTTAAAACGTAATGGGAAGATGGATGGAACTAAAGCAAACCTCTAAGAAGATGCAAAGGACTTGACACTGGGGTGGAGATGGAGCAGGATGACAACCCTACTGTTGTAGCTACAACTATAATGTTACAGTTCAGATCAAAGCATATTTATGTGGAAAATGGCCCAGTCAAAGTCCTGGCCCAAATTCAGTTGAAAATATGTGGCAAAACCTAAAAATAATTTTTAGAGATTCTTTCTATCAAATCCGACAGAGCTTGAGCTAATTTACGAATAATGGGCAAACACATCTCTAGATATGCAAAGCTGGTAGAGATATACCCCAATCAAAGACTTGAAGCTGCAGTGCTCTACAAAGACTACTACATTGTGTGTGTGTGTGTGTATTACATAAAATGTGGATAACACACATTGAAGTTTCTGGCTGCAACAATACAAAATGTTGAAAAGCTCGACAGTATTGAACACTTTTGCAAGGAACTGTAATTTGTGTCTCTTTTCCATCATCTCAACACCGTCAACATGTTAAATTTCACAGTTCCTTTTGAATATTGCTAACCCCACCATGAGCAGTGGCAATAGAAATGTATCTCCACTCACAGAAAAGTTATCTGTTGCTACAGGGCAGCAACTTCTGTTTTTTAAGTGTGCATTCCCGCTAACAATCCATGTGTTTACACTGTTTGGATGGCAGCCACCCCTCCGTTTCCACACTTCTCCTGAGCACTTATTAGTCCAAGATGCTTCAACACACGTCTACTCGTCTACAGATTCTGCCATTCCGTACGGCCAGATCCCCTCTGTAAGCAGCGAACAGCAAAACTGCTTCGCTAATGAGTTAACGACAAGTCAGCTGAAAAGTTCATAAAATTCTCGCTTACAGAGTGTGTAGAAGTTCATTTCTCCCAAACCTGGCTTCAATGTGTTTTGTAGTTTAGGTGGTATTTGTATAAACTAGGAACATTTTTTTTTATAATTTAGAAGGGGAATGGCTGAAATAAACTTTTTCTGAAAGGTTTCTGGGCTCAGCCTCAGGGACTTTGATATGCTTTGTTTCCCTTTATCAAAATGAGTCAGCTAAGTTGGTTTGGACATCTGAACAGGAAGCCACAAGGACACCTTCCTTTGGAGGTTTTGCAGGTGTGTCACAAAGGAGGACAGATAGGGTTTGTTCAAGGTTTGGATAAGTATGGTCAAAAAAAGAATATGAAAAATACAGGGGCTGGACAATGAAACTGAAACACCTGTCATTTTAGTGTGGGAGGTTTCATGGCTAAATTGGACCAGCCTGGTAGCCAGTCTTCATTGATTGCACATTGCAACAGTAAGAGCAGAGTGTGAAGGTTCAATTAGCAGGGTAAGAGCACAGTTTTGCTCAAAATATTGAAATGCACACAACATTATGGGTGACATACCAGAGTTCAAAAGAGGACAAATTGTTGGTGCAAGTCTTGCTGGCTCATCTGTGACCAAGACAGCAAGTCTTTGTGATGTATCAAGAGCCACGGTATCCAGGGTAATGTCAGCATACCACCAAGAGGGACGAACCACATCCAACAGGATTAACTGTGGACGCAAGAGGAAGCTGTCTTAAAGTGATGTTCGGGTGCTAACCCGGATTGTATCCAAAAAACATAAAACCACGGCTGCCCAAATCACGGCAGAATTAAATGTGCACCTCAACTCTCCTGTTTCCACCAGAACTGTCCGTCTGGAGCTCAGACCCACATCCGGGAGAATTACGGTGTGGAGAAGCCCCAAAGAAGCGTACCACCCAGACTGTTGCATGCCCAGAGTGAAGCATGGGGGTGGATCAGTGATAGTTTGGGCTGCCATATCATGGCATTCCCTTGGCCCAATACTTGGCAGTGACGCGCCAATCTAGCACAAGGACTACCGAACCATTCTTGAGGACCATGTGCATCCAATGGTTCAAACATTGTATCCTGAAGGCGGTGCCGTGTATCAGGATGACAATGCACCAATACACACAGCAAGATTGGTGAAAGATTGGTTTGAAGAACATGAGAGTGAAGTTGAATATCTCCCATGGCCTGCACAGTCACCAGATCTAAATATTATTGAGCCACTTTGGGGTGTTTTGGAGGAGGGAGTCAGGAAACGTTTTCCTCCATCAGTATCACGTAGTGACCTGGCCACTATCCTGCAAGAAGAATGGCTTAAAATCCCTCTGACCACTGTGCAGGACTTGTATATGTCATTCCCAAGACGAATTGACACTGTATTGGCCACAAAAGGAGGCACTACACCATACTAATAAATTCGTCTGGTCTAAAACCAGGTGTTTCAGTTTCATTGTCCAACCCCTGTATATATATTTCCTGACCTTTCCCATTCTCCATTGTGTCCTCCCTTCCTTTCTTCCTTGTGTGCTTTCCTTCTTCCTTTCTCTTCTGCCGTGAGGCTTTTTGTTCTTCTCATGTCTAACCTTCTTTCCTTCCTCCACTGTATCCTTTCTCTAGCTCATTTAATTCATTCTTCCCTTCCTCCTTACCTTGTGCACTTAATTCTTTTCTACCTCCTTTTTTGCCCGTCCATCCCTCTTTCTTTCCTTGTGTCCGTCCATTTTTTTCCCTTCAAACCTGGTGCCTTTTTAGAGCCTCTTCTTGTTCCCTTCTTTCCTCAAATTCATACTACATTGTGCTCCCCTTTCTTTTCTCCCTTATTTTGTTCTGCCTTACTTCTTTCCTTCCTCCCTTGATCCCCCATCTATTTTCTTCCTCCCTTTATTTCTTTTCCTTGTTTACTTATTTTCTTCCTTCCTTCCTTCCTTGTGCCATTTCTTCCATCCTCCTTTGCTTCCCGTTTTTCCAGGTATCATATTAAAAGTTTATCCACTTTAAAAAAGTCTAAAATTTTAATATGAAAACTACATAGGAACCCTGGAGACACCGGGGCAGACCCAGAACTTGCTTGAGGAACAATGCCCATTCTTTCTGGCCTGGGATCTGCCTGACATGGCAGGAAAGTGATGTTGGGGAGAGAGATGTCTGGGTTGTTTCTTGAATCTGTTATCTCTGGAAGGAGAGGGTTTTTAAGAAATACTTCTACACCACTCACAGTAAATCATAATGATCTGCTTGACATGTAAAAGGTTGGATTACTTACTTTTGGTTTCCTACTATGTTTTGTTTCATTTTGACTACAGTCTAAATACTGAAAGGAAACAATCTTTTTTTGACTACACTTCTACTAACCTGAGACAAAATAAAATAAATGTGAAGATTTCCACTCCAACATTTTTTCCCTACCAGCAGGCTGTTTTTTAAAATTTAGTTCAGATGGAAGGTTTTGTGCTGTATGATAAAACCACTCAGCAGCTAGAGACCCCTACTTCTAAGACCAATGTCCATTTACCTCCTTTGTTCCTACCTCTGGTTTCTGAACAGCCATGTAAGATAGGGGTCATCACACCAGGTAAAACGACCCTCCAACAAAAGTCCTAGTCCATTTTTACCTCTTGGATCTCATAACTTTTACAGTTGAGGGCACTCCAGAGCAACAGGGAGGTCAGTATGAGGGGCTGAACTTAGGCTACAATTTTAAAAATAACATTTATAGCAAAAGCCCTAATATTAATATTTTTACAAATATCACAAACATATTGATAACCTTCTAAGTTAACAACAGTTCACATAACAAAAAGCTCACTGATTCCAGCATTCCAACATTTATGGATTCAATTAGTGTTAAAATGGATTGTATAGATTTTTGTCAAAGAAGCCAGTAAATTTTAATTCTTGCCAATCCCAATTGGCATTAATTAAATTGTGTTTCTCGACCAGAATCTAGTAGATAAGCTGGAAATGTTCTTAGGAAGGCACTGGAAGACTGAGTGTCTTATAAAGAGAAAACATTTTAGTTTTCTCAGCTATCGAAGTTGTCAGTTATGTCTTTTTCTCAACCACTTAAAAGGGCTTAAACATAAGATCTGTTGATTATCTCACTATTAAACTATGCTGAGGAGGGTGAAACAGTGTCCACTTTTTGAAACTGTTCAATGTTTCTCAAAGTATAATTTGGTTTACAAAGTGATTTTAAATATCACCTTGAAAACAGGTGTTGCTGAAGTCCACCATTTGATCTTCATTCATCAGGGCAACTATTCTGACAGAGTTCCTAAGCTCATGATAGGCATGTGTCTATAATCACCAGTCAGCTTTGCTTCTGCTCATTTTTTTATGGTGTGACCTGCCACTTCTATCGCATTAATCAGTTTTTTAATGTATTTTTCTCATATCAGGTTTAGCTTGACAGCAGTACCTCTAAAGGTTCTTGCACCCTTAAGCAAGTTTGGAACTGCTAATAGTTTCTCCACTGAATTTGTTCCTAAACATGTTTACATTCTTCACTTCACTTACAAAAACCATTTCAACATCTAAGTGGATATATATATTCCGATTTTGCAGTAAGTATTAACAGTAATGTGAAAAAGTATTTGACCCCTTACAAATCATTTTAGATCAGGATAACCAGAGTAAATAGCAAAAGCAGTTTCAGATGATTTTATTTAAAAGGAAAAAAAGCTTTGCAAACCACCCTGGCCCAGCTACTTACTGGTAAAAAAGTAGCTGCACCAATCTTAGTAATTAGTCTTAAATCGGTTGAAGGAATTTTGGCTCACTATTCTTTGTTGAATTGTTTTAATTCAGCCACACTAAAGATTTTAACCATTAATGACCTGTTTAATGGTCATGCCACATTGTTTCAGTCAGACTTTGACTAAGCCACTCTTGTATCATTGTGCACTGAATTACTCAAGAAGGGTTTGGGCTTAAGTTTACAAACTAAAGCCGGACGTTCTCCTTCACAAGTTTCTGCAAGAGAGCAGAAATCATGGTCCCATCACTTATGGCCAGTCTTCCATGACCCATAGCAGTAAAGCAGCACCAAACCGTTACGCTACCAACATCATGTTTTAGTGTGGATATGTTGGTTTTGTGAAATGCAGTCAAGTTTACTCAAGATTCACTTTGATGTAGTTAGTCTACTGAATATTTTCCCAAAAGTCTTGGGAATTGAGATATTCTTCGGTAAATGTGAGGTTAGGTTGCAGTGTCCAGCAGTGGTTTTCAACTTTGAACTCTCCCATGTGATTTTTGCCCAGTGTCTTTCTTATTGTTGAACCGTGAACACTGACCTCAAATGAGGCAAGTGAGGCCTGCAGTGCTTTAGATGTTCTGTGTCCTTTTGAGAACACCTCGCTGAGTCATTAGTGCTCGCTTGGAGTAATTCTAGCAGTCTGACCACTCCAGGGAAGGTTTACCACTGTTCCATGTTTTTTTTCATTTGTGGATGATGGTTTTCCCTATCTGGAGTCCCAAAACCTTAGAAATGGGGTTGTTACTCTTTCCATATTGATAGATACATTTGATAGATTGATAAATACATTTGTTCCTCACTTGTTTTTAAATTTCATTAGATCAGGGCATGATGTTTTGAGTTTTGAGATCTTCTGGCCTACTTCATGCTGTCAGACATGTTCTATTTACATTTTTATTGATTCTACAGGTATTGCAGTAATCAGGCCTGTGTGTTGTGAGTGAAGTTTAACACCGCTTTGGAAAAATGTGATTAATCATACAGTAGGTAATTAAGAAGGTTAAATTACTTTCTCACATTGGGCCAGATTGGTTTAGACAACTTTCTTCTGCCTAATAAATCGAATTCATTATTTTAAAAAAATACTTTTAACTTTGGATGATGTGTTTAATTATCTAAAACACTTTTGATGTGACCAGCAAGCAAAATGTATGTAATCTGTAATAGGTAAATATTTTTTCAAACCACACAGATGTTCGCATCGAATGATCTCTTCCCATGACATTCACAAGCTTCATACAGCTAAACTATAAATGGACCATGGGTGTTTCAGCATGGGGTGTGATGAAGAACCATACAAATGAATATTTAGCATTTTTGGCATTACTGCTCATCTCTATTAAATGCTGCGAGCTTTAATATTCTGGATTCTGGCTGAGATGGTGAATGCCCTCAGGAATATGCTTAAATAAAGAACGTGAAATTGAAAAGATGTGTTACAAGACGCGACAGAAAACATGGGAGTTCCAGGTGTTTCCTTAGCGAGTGAATACTGGAGATTCAAGTGAGGATACGTGAAGACAGAAAGAAAATGATTATTATCAGTACCTCTCAGATGTAAATTTAGCAAAGGACTTCACTCCCACATCTTTGAGAGAATTTGTAGTGGGATGCTGCTGAATTGATAATTATGATGGCTTTGCAACAGTGTCCCGAGCAGTGCAGTGGTCTGGGATGTGTCCACTCTGTCCTCATTAAAACACCCCCATCTGTATGTGTTTATGGAAGATGATTGGGAAAAAAATAAAAATCGAGGAGGAGATTCAGGTTTGTAGATATGCAGGGAGGAGAGAAACGAAACACTTTTGAAGTTTGTCATGATGTAAATTAATGATAGGTATTTTTAGCCAGGGAGCTAATCATCATGCGTGTGCAGATGGAGCCGCGCAAAGTAAGACAGGCAAAAGAAAACGAGGTAATAAATGTGAAAATGGCCAATTTTCTTGAACAGCATGAGGTAAATGTGTAGGTTTGCCGTTATTTTTAAGCATCTCAACAGGAAATTAGTTGGGTGGCATTTTGAAAACACATCAGGAACCCAGGAAAACGTATAATTTGTAAGCTCATCAATGTGGCTCAGAGTGAAAGATCTGAGCCACCATTTCTTATTGTGATCAGAAGCATGTACTGATTCAAGAATAATCTCGTTACAGTGGATCTAAAAGGTGGACACACCCCTGTTAAAATCCCAAGTTGTTAGTGTTAAACAAATAAAACCATGAAAAACAGTTTTTAAATTGTTTATGCCCTTAGTATAACATTTATCCTTTATCATTTAGGTAAAAAACAAATACAGGCACATCTCCAGAAATTTGAAAATCATACAAAAAATATCTGAATAGCCTGAAATGTATTTATTTTCAGGCCATTCAGATTCAGACTGATTGGTTTATCAGACCAAAGGTGCCATAACAAGAGTATTCCTAAAGGGTGTGCACATTTTTGCAACCTGGTTATTACCCCTTTTTTACCGTTTTAAATTTTCCGCTTTAATAGATGGTACTTGTTCAGTTACGTTTTACAGCATCTATATTACATTACAGGTGAAAATTTTTTTTCCTACATCATGCATTTAAATGCGTTGGGATTTGTGCACCTTTAAGAGCCACATTAGATATACAACTAATGCTTAATTAGTATTCTCAGTGTGTGATGTGGCAATACAAAAAAATAAACAAACAATGCAGGATGTGTTGACTGGTCTTCTGTTGTAAAGGAGGTTTGGACAAACAACCAACACTACAATTTTGTAAGAGTCAACCAAACATAATGGAGTCATACAACTAATTTCCTCGGAGCTCCTCAATTATTAGATGCCACTCCCCGTTTTCCATCTCCTAACTGTAATCCTGTTCCTGGAATATTCATGAACAGACGTTCAGCTGTTAGAAAGCTGAATCAGGTCACATTATGCAGATCTGGGTCCGTCTCTCTGAAGACAAAGCACAGTATGGCACTTACCAGGAGGAATATGAACCTACTAAACAAGGTTAAAAGGGGTTAACAATAGGTCTGTGTCCTCGGTCTTTCTTTCAATTATTTAAGCCATCAGAATACATTTTTATTTTTAAAGGTCATGTAAAAAGCATTAAAAATGTATAAAGAGCCCGGTCCGAATGTGGGAGCAGCACCTTGTCTCTAGATTCCAAGCTACAAAATATACATAAGATAACAACCATACAGACATGCAGGAGAGGAGGAGGACGAGTGAATAATTAAACTTCCTTTTTAATCTTTAATCCTAGTGATTAATGTCAGTCAAAAAACCTATTTGGTCTTATACCCAAGGGGAATACGTATGAGCTTTGAAACTGTAGTTATATGATTACATTTATGGGCATGGAGCTAATGTTAACCTGTGGAGGTCTAAGGGGTTGAACAGTTCAAGGGCCTGAACATCTGCCCACTTTAAATGTGACCAGGCTCCTGCATCAAGGTTTGGTTAGGAAACAATGTACGGTTCTCATTAGAAGAATATTCACACCCCTAAATTATTTGCGAGGTTACAACTACAGAGTCTAATGTATTTATTGAGATCTTATATGACAGACCAACATAAAGTAGTGCATAACTAATTTGCAAGAAAAATGTTAAAAAAGATTAAAATCCAGTTAAAGAAAATATTAACAGTGCACTGTGTATTTTGTGTCCTATTTACTGATAAGGTAAAGATGATTGTGTTTAAAAGCATGTATAATTTTTTCTATCACTTCAATATTAGGTGTAAGCCTTTGTTGGTATATTCAATAAAATGATATGCTGTCAGAATCAGTTTGTTTGTATACCAACAGTTTGGCTGGCTTTGTGTGTGAACTGACACCCTTTAAGAGCGTTCATTAACCCTCTCTTGACCCTTTTACCTACCTGCCGTTGTTGTGAGCACATCTGTCGTGTTTCGCAGACCCATGAAGTCAAACTGATAAAGCCTCCAGTATTTCTGGTCCGAAGTCTCCACAGAGTTTCGCTTCCACTTGTATACAATCTCATCTCGTGGGTAGCCATCTGGAAACAACACAAACCGCGAGTTAGGTGAGAGTGTGTATGTGTAAGAATAAATGGACAAAGCAAAAAAATTAAAAAGCGCAAACTTGAAGGCAGGAGAGGATTTCTGCAGCAAAGCAGTTTTTGTTGTATGCATGATTTATAACAGAGTTCTGAATGATTTATACAAAATTATACAGCAGGTTTTATTGGGAATTCAGTGGATGCAGACCAACTGAGCAATCAGTCTTAACTTGCTTGCTTGGACTCTGCTGAGGTGCACCTATGGCGAAAAAATACTTTCATGCAATTTAAGGTAACATTTATTTAATATCAGTCGAGTAACATCACAGGCTTCCAGCTACATCCCATTACATTTTAATGGCAAAACCCTGCAAATCTGAGCCCACTTTGAGGAAAAATAACTGGCTGGATGTTTTTTATAGTGTAAATATAAGCATGTGTAATATACCTTTTACAGTTCAGTACTTTCCAAAAAATCTCTCGAGACTGATTCAGTATAAATTGGTTTCTCAATTATTACTATATTTTCATGGGGACAAATACTATCCAGCTACACAAGCCTAAAATAATTTACAAAGCCTTTCTCGCTAGTGAGACTTTTGGTTGTGTAAATAATACAATATTTAAAATACAAATATGAAGTCAACATGCTGATCATTCTCAGACATATCTTACACTAAAGACATGATTTCATCAGCCTTTGTGTTAAAACTAAAGCATATTTATAAAAATAAGTGGCAGCAATAATGAGTAACCGGCCTGTAGTGGCAGGCAAACTTATTATATAAACGGCTTTATTTGGATGTCAGTGGAAGAGGAGAAATCACAATGATGCAAAAAAAAAATATATATATCATGGTTTTCTAACTATTTGAAATACTAATTTAGTTGAACATTATTGCCATCATTTCTCTTCTGGCCTTGCACTATTATCTTGACTGCAGACTGTGTTATCATCATGCTACCAGTGTATCTTAGCAGCCACAAAATGCTTAATACTCGCTAAAAGCCCCCTGTAGCAACATGTTCTTTCACAATTATATTAAAACAACCTTCTGAGGCCTTGGCTACAATATTCTCCCTGTCTGTTCTCTACTAACGCCTCCTTCTATTTCACCACAAACAAGTGCAGCTAAATGTGAAATTTGGATTCTTCAACTGCATCTCTTCCATATAATTAAGACTAACACATGATAGTATTCCCAATTTTTAACCAGCCCCCAATAATCACACATTCACAGCTATTTCCAACATCCCTCTGCAATATTCAGATGACAGGAGTAAAAATGAGTTGTACACAGATTTTGCAGAACTCACTCAGCAAACTTATTTCACTGCCTTTAAAGAGAAATTTGCTGCATAAAGATTCCTAAACCCTGTCCAGTGTAGGGAAAACATTTGCCGACATCAATACCCTAAGAGTTAGTTTCATGTAATACAGAAGGTTTTTATAATAAAATAAATTGTGACAGCTTGTCATGGTAGGTCTGTCATAATCCTATGCTGAGAAGTTCTTTGAATACCTTATCCTAGAGTCAGCGACTCTGTATGGTGTTGGTTAATGTATATAGGTACTGACATTGATTCTGTAAGTGTTAGGATCATAGTGAAGGCAGCTAAGACTAGAACAAAAAGCTGGACTTTAGCTATTTGTTCAGCCTGAGCTCGAATAAACATTCCCAGTTTTTCATAATCTTTAAAGTGTCTCGAAGAATCTTCATTACACTCACCGGCCACTTTATTAGGTACACCCTGCTAGTACCGGGTTGGACCCCCTTTTGCCTTCAGAACTGCCTTAATCCTTCGTGGCATAGATTCAACAAGGTACTGGAAACATTCCTCAGAGAGTTTGGTCCATATTGACATGATAGCATCACACAGATGCTGCAGATTTGTCGGCTGCACATCCATGATGCGAATCTCCCGTTCCACCACATCCCAAAGATGCTGTATTGGATTGAGATCTGGTGACTGTGGAGCCCATTTGAGTCCAGTGAACTCATTGTCATGTTCAACAAACCAGTCTGAGATGATTTGTGCTTTATGACTGCTGGAGTAACCATCAGAAGATTGGTACACTGTGGTCATAAAGGGATGGACATGGTCAGCAACAATACTCAGGTAGGCTGTGGCATTGACACAATGCTCAGTTGGTACTAAGGGGCCCAAAGTGTGCCAAGAAAATATCCCCCACACCATTACACCACCACCACCAGCCTGAATCGTTGATACAAGGCAGGATGGATCAACATGCTTTCATGTTGTTGACGCCAAATTCTGACGCTACCATCCGAATGTCGCAGCAGAAATCGAGACTCATCAGACCAGGCAAAGTTTTTCCAATCTTCTAATGTCCAGTTTTGGTGAGCCTGTGTGAATTGTAGCCTCAGTTTCCTGTTCTTAGCTGACAGGAGTGGCACCAGGTGTGGTCTTCTGCTGCTGTAGCCCATCCGCTTCAAGGTTCGACGTGTTGTGCGTTCAGAGATGCTCTTCTGCATGCCTTGGTTGTAACGAATGGTTATTTGAGTTACTGTAGCCTTTCTATCAGCTCGAACCAGTCTGGCCATTCTCCTCTGACCTCTGGCATCAACAAGGCATTTGCGCCCACAGAACTGCCGCTCACTGGATATTTTCTCTTTTTCAGAGCATTCTCTGTAAACCCTAGAGATGGTAGTGCGTGAAAATCCCAGTAGATCAGCAGTTTCTAAAATACTTAGAACAGCCCGTCTGGCACCAACAACCATGCCACGTTCAAAGTCCCTTAAATCACCTTTCTTCCCCATTCTGATGCTCAGTTTGAACTGCAGCAGATCATCTTGACCATGTCTACATGCCTAAATGCATTGAGTTGCTGCCATGTGATTGGCTGATTAGAAATTTGCGTTAACGAGCAGTTGGACAGGTGTACCTAATAAAGTGGCCGGTGAGTGTAGATGTGGAGAAGACCTCTTGCTGGAGCTCAACGTGAGCAACAGAGTTGGGGGGTTAATGTGTCAAGGTTGTTAGTTATAGACAGACTGGTCCAAGCATTGCATAAACAGATGATCTACTGTGATGTTCACTTACGAGAGTCTTTGAAATCTGCAGAAAAAGGTCTGAAAAAGAGAAAACACCCAGTCACCCATGTCAGAGGAGAATGGGCAGACTGGTTGGAGATAAAGGAAAATCAACCCCCACCCAAATAATCATTTGTTACAACCTAAGAATAAGCAATACCATCTTTGACTGCACAAAATGCCAATTCCTGAAGTAGATAAGATACAGCAGCAGAAGACTACCCTAGGTACCACTCCTGTCGGTTAACAGGAAATGAAGGCTACATTTGACATATGCTCACAGCCTTAAACAATAAATAATGCATGCATGGTGCAACAAGTCTTGATTTTAGCATCAACTTTCTGATGGTAAGGTCAGAATTTGGCAGGAAAGCAAGGATCCATCCTGGAGGTGGTGGTGTAATGGTGTCGGAGACATTGTTTCGAAAACTTTGGGCATCTCAGTAGCAACTGAGCATCATTTAGACACTACAGCCTACCTGAATATTGTTGCTGACCGTGTCCATACCTTTAGGACCACAGTGTACTTTCTGACGCTGACTACTTCCAGCAGGTTAGAGCACTTTAATACAGGATCTGAAGATATCAAAACATTACAATGTTTCTCATCAAAGTGATGTTTGTCTTATGTAGTGCAGTTGCTTTCACCTTGTGAGTAACTTATGATTTAGGTATGAACTATAATGGGCCCTGAATATGAAGCTGTGTGATTTAAGATGGACACCCAGTTGCTTCTATATTTGAGTCTCTATTTTTAAGTAAGAAAGACAGTAGTTTGAGTAATCCTATGTAGACTGTGCAGAACATATTGGCCTTTTTATACATTCACCAGGGTGCCTATCCCCACAGCCATATTATTGTACCAACACCTCACATCATTGAGATGATTGTAGGCACCTGAAAAAGTAAAAGATGTACTGTAGTTACAAATTGCACAGTTAACTGTCGTCAGTAAGAGCGATATTGTACATTACTTTCCCTCCGCATGCAAGGGAATTTAGCTCTGACACTGTTTCAATGCAAGCCAAGAGGCTCTTCACCTTTTGACCCCGAATTCAGGCCTTACTTACAAAAAGGACTCTACAACAAAACCTTCACTTGATTCATGGTCATTTTAGACGAAAAAAAAAACGTTTATTTCAAGAGACATGGGTCATTTCTTTTCTGCTGGCTCCTGGCAGACTGTAGTGCTACAGAGAAGGACATTTTGCAACCATTAAATAATGGATGAGTAAGGCTGCCATGATGGCCGCCCTTTCAAAAGGTCAGTTTCTGCAAGAACTCTGAACCCATTTGGTTCTTACAACCAAAGTCCTTCTGCTGATAAGACTAACTTTAAAAAAATCCCTGCCTCAATGAGCCTTGGTATTCTCTTTACATTTGTTTTATTCTCTTTGCAACATCAGTCAGAACATGTTTGGTTTGACCTGTGTGATCAAACCCTCAACCTCATGGCTTGTTTCTTTCAGACATTCACTGTCAGCTGTGAAATCTTACATTAAAAAGAAAAAAGGTGCAGAAAAAGTTAAAATCAATCAGATTCTTTCAATGTAAGAAACGTGAATTTTTCTTCATTTACCAGAAGTTTGATTTCATGTGGACAACTGAATGTAGCATAACAGGATAGGAGATTGTCAGAAATCACAGTGAATTACAAGTGCTTGATTTTCTTTCACTTGGGGTTGTTGCAACAAGATTTGGTTTGAGATCACCTGCACAGTACCTACACTTAAAAAAAGCTCAAATATCTTAAAAGTCTCTGTCATCAGACCCAGAGCCATTAATTGAAAAGATACGGGTACAACTGCAACAGAAAATACTCGAAATGAATGGAAAAGATTAGAGAGGCTATCAACACATCCATCAGGTTCGTAATGTTTATTCTCAGTAAATGAAACTGAATGAAACCATTACGGAGCAGCTTGTGATTTGCTTAATGATGAACATTTTAAAAACCTCTCACATTAGGCTTCAGCTGTATGTTGTAAAACTGTAACAGCTACATGCTTCAGCCAGTAGGTGAGATACTGAGGTCAATGTTATGTTGCCCTACAAATGTATTCACACCCCTTGACCTAGTTTACATTTTGTCACCTGACCACAAACATCAATTTATTTCAGAGGGATTTAAAGTGATGAACAAACACAAAGTGGAGCAGAATTGTGAAGTGACTAATGATTTTTGGTGTTTTTTGTAATATCTGAAAACTGTACCGTGCATCTTGCATGTGAGCAAGAGATGCACCAAACAGATCAGAGATAAAGTTTAAAGCAGGGTTAGGTTATCACAGAATATCACAACGTCTAATTGAGCATTGCTAAAGCCATCAACTGAAGATAGAGTATGGCACAACTGCAGACCTAGTCAAATACAGTTGACCTGTCAGATTAATTGGAAAGCCAAGGAGGGCATTAACCAGTGAGGCAGCCAAGAGGCCTATGGCAACTATGGAGGAGCTGCAGAGATCCACGCTCAAGGGGATCTATTGACATTGCAGCTATTGATCATGCACCCACGCAAATATGGTCTGAGTGACAAGAGAAAGCAATTTAAAGGAAACCATAAGATTTCCTGTTTGCACTTTACTACAAAATATGTAGGGGGCACAGCGAACATTTGAAGATGATGCTCTTGTCTTTTACCTTACCAGCAAAACATCCGACTGAACACACCATCCCCTCTGTGGCACAGGATGGCACCATCATTCTGAGGGGAGGCTTTTCTTCATCAGGGAAAGGGAAGGGGGTCAGAGGGGATGGGAAGATGGATGGATACAAATGATGTGCAATGAAGAAAACCCTTTAAAGGCTGGAAAAGATTTGAGACTGGGGCAGAGGTTTACCTTCCAATAAGACAACCCTAAACATCCAGCCAGAGCTACAATGGAATGGCTAAGATAAAATTATGCAGTATTCATATGGTTTAAAGGCCTAGTCAATGTTCAGACCTAAATTTAATTTAGAATCTGTGGAAAGACTGGAAAAGTGATACTCACCTATGCTTTCTATCCAATATGGTTGATATTGAGGGATTTTTAAAAATAATGAACAAAAGGTTTAGTTTCTAGATGTACAAAGCTGGCGGAGACGTACCCAAGAAGATGTGCAGCAGTTATCGAAGCCAAAGATAACTCTACAACATTTTGTTGAAACAATGAATCATTTTCCTTCCAGTATACAATTATTCACCTATTTGTGTTGGTCCATCACGTAAAATCCCTATAAATTAAAGTTTGTGGCTTTATGTGATAAATGTGAAAAAGTTAAAGGGGTATAAATACTTTTAAAAGATACTTTATTTTTATACCATGGAGCAAAGTAAAGGCTCATCATGCCTTCATAACCAGACATCTCCCCAGTATGCTCAACTGGTCTCCATCTCTCCTCTTCCTACACAGCAGATCTTCATCTTGTAAACCATCTGCTATGGATGACATGTGTGCCATTTCTAGAGCAACAGCACATCGTTGCAAAGCGAAGTGAGACGTTGTGGAGGAAACCCTTGCTGC
Organism: Crenichthys baileyi; assembly: GCA_036173005.1. Taxonomy (NCBI): domain Eukaryota; kingdom Metazoa; phylum Chordata; class Actinopteri; order Cyprinodontiformes; family Goodeidae; genus Crenichthys; species Crenichthys baileyi. The sequence continues at coordinate 201,287 of JAHHUM010002890.1, read as the reverse complement.
TCAGTTTTCATGCTCTGCTGTGAAAACTTAACGTAAGAACAGCTTTCTAAGGTTAAGACTGCAGAGAAAAGTCTGGAGAGCAGCTTAGATCTTCCAAAAGAATTGACTCATCTCTGCAGACATGTCCATCTGTGCCGCGGTCTCAAATTATATTCATATACAGGGAAAGTGAAAAGGGTGGATGTTTTAAAAACAGACATAGAGCAGATGTTTGTTGTTGTGAAGGATACTGTGTTTCAGTCTGACATCATTAAACTTTGAAGACGAGAGGCTACATCAAAATTGTGTACCAACATGAACGCACTGAAATTATGCTGTGATTGCTTTTTCTACTTTAAATTCTTTGTTTTAATAATTTTGATTTAGCTTTGCAAAAGAAAAACATTTAAAGCTTCAATGTTTAAGGAAGATAGTGGATTATTCTTTGACATTAGATTCAAAAACTGGTTCTGAATGCAAATACTTCCAAAGAGACATCATTTAAATTAACCTTCAGAAGCTTTCTCACTAACGGCAGCTCTGTAATATCTGCTCTGAACAAATTAAATATACGTTTGAAAACTAAATGAACTGCTGAGGGGAGGCATCGATCATGAGCAACACTGACATCTGTTCTGTAGTTGCAATGACTTGCTCCAAAATAACGTTATAGCATGATGAACATTTATTTTGTTTTTGTTTTATGAAAATGTTAATTGATAAGGGACAGAACATTAAAATATATTAAATATTAAACAAGGTAATGTTCTTTCCACAGACCTTCCAGCTAAAGCTGATCCGTGGTTAGGCTTCTAAGAGGTTTAAACTTTTAAAATTACTAATACAAGAGTAGTATTTTTAAAAATCTACTATAAAATGTAAAGACACAAAAAAATTGTAGAAACACGAGACGATGGTAAAACTACAATATATGAAAACATATACAGGGGTTGGACAATGAAACTGAAACACCTGGTTTTAGACCAGACGAATTTATTAGTATGGTGTAGTGCCTCCTTTTGTGGCCAATACAGTGTCAATTCGTCTTGGGAATGACATATACAAGTCCTGCACAGTGGTCAGAGGGATTTTAAGCCATTCTTCTTGCAGGATAGTGGCCAGGTCACTACGTGATACTGGTGGAGGAAAACGTTTCCTGACTCGCTCCTCCAAAACACCCCAAAGTGGCTCAATAATATTCAGATCTGGTGACTGTGCAGGCCATGGGAGATGTTCAACTTCACTTTCATGTTCATCAAACTAATCTTTCACCAGTCTTGCTGTGTGTATTGGTGCATTGTCATCCTGATACACGGCACTGCCTTCAGGATACAAAGTTTGAACCATTGGATGCACATGGTCCTCAAGAATGGTTCGGTAGTCCTTGGCAGTGACGCGCCCATCTAGCACAAGTATTGGGCCAAGGAATGCCATGATATGGCAGCCCAAACCATCACTGATCCACCCCCATGCTTCACTCTGGGCATGCAAACAGTCTGGGTGGTACGCTTCTTTGGGGCTTCTCCACACCGTAACTCTCCCGGATGTGGGGAAAAACAGTAAAAGGTGGACTCATCAGAGAACAATACATGTTTCACATTGTCCACAGCCCAAGATTTGCGCTCCTTTCACCATTGAAAACGACGTTTGGCATTGGCATGAGTGACCAAAGGTTTGGCTATAGCAGCCTGGCCGTGTATATTGACCCTGTGGAGCTCCCGACGGACAGTTCTGGTGGAAACAGGAGAGTTGAGGTGCACATTTAATTCTGCCTTGATTTGGGCAGTCGTGGTTTTATGTTTTTTGGATACAATCCGGGTTAGCAGCCGAACATCCCTTTCAGACAGCTTCCTCTTGCGTCCACAGTTAATCCTGTTGGATGTGGTTCGTCCTTCTTGGTGGTATGCTGACATTACCCTGGATACTGTGGCTCTTGATACATCACAAAGACTTGCTGTCTTGGTCACAGATGCTCCAGCAAGACTTGCACCAACAATTTGTCCTCTTTTGAACTCTGCTATGTCACCCATAATGTTATGTGCATTTCAATATTTTGAGCAAAACTGTGCTCTTACCCTGCTAATTGAACCTTCACACTCTGCTCTTACTGTTGCAATGTGCAATCAATGAAGACTGGCTACCAGGCTGGTCCAATTTAGCCATGAAACCTCCCACACTAAAATGACAGGTGTTTCAGTTTCATTGTCCAGCCCCTGTATATTAATGAGCATAAGCATCAAAGTGTTAAAGTTCCAGATTTTGCAGACTATGTTTTAGCCAATGCTTCACTACAGAGTTGAAAATAATCTAGACAAGAATGATGTTAATTGATTACAGTGTGTTTTTACTGTTTCGGCCATGCATTCGGACTAAAGCTGCCGTTTAACAGCCTCCAAGCAATGTTTTTCAAAAGCAATTCCACCCGCTACCGCTGAATTTTGACTAATAGAGCCCACTCTCTGTGTCTGTCACTCCCGCCCGCTACTGCAATATATCCGACCAATCCCACCCCCACCAACACTTAAAATGATGCACTGTACCATTCAATACATGTATATCCACTAAATGTTTTATTGCAGCTGAACAAAGGCACAAATACAGTATATGGAACAAATATCTCCACTTTGAATCACGAATTCTCATGTACACTGAGGCCAAAAACAAAATGAAGACATATCTGCACAATAAAAGAATATATAAATAAGAAATTCTATGAAACAATATCACAAAAACAGATGAACCATTTTAAGAGAAACATTTTAAAAACACTGGGCTAAAATTGGAGTTGCTGAACATTATTATAGAACCGTGACTCAGAATCTACAAATAACTATAAACACAACAGTTCAATGAAACTGGGACAGCTGTCTTACTTGTAGTTACTGTGCAGAAAGAGTATATTGCTCAGAGACACTGAAGTCAGGCTCCTGAGGCTTTCTTCTAAAATACGCATGCAAACACTAAATGCTCTCTTATGATAGCACTGGAAGAGCACTCAAAATAAACCTTCCAGGCTTTGACAGTGCAGGAAAGCATTTTTTGTGAAATTTTCACCCCTGAAGCACGTCACATGGGTTTGGGTGCTGAGATTTGTTTTGCATCTATGGATGAAATTGGGTATATTTCAATTCATAAAGAGATTAACGTTGCTATTAATCATTTTTGATTTGAATAATTCAGTTATGCTATTTATTTTCTCCAGTCTTGATTTTATTACCAACCTCAGTTGTTTTTCTACAGTTGGTAATCCCAAAACCGCCCACTCCCCCAAAATTTGCCTTGGTTCCCATGAGACCCATGGGATACCAATTCTAATGCAGGTGCTCTAGTCCAGAGTAAAGAAGTTATTCTATTGTGAATAACCAACTTTCTAAAACAATAAAGGAATAGCGCTACCTTTAATGCTTGACTTTAGGTGCATTTTTATGCACATGCCGTTTAATTCTTCTGACATGATATCTTGTGAAGGAGGAACCTAACACAGACAGGAGGCAGGCACGATTCTTTGACGTAATAGAATAAAAGTCCAAAACTCAACACAGAAAAATGTTAGCAAAGCAATCCAAACAGAAAACACTATACAAGACCAAGAGGAACTGTGAGCTCAGGAACAAGATGGATAACATGGGGTTGCAGCAAGAAGTGAATGATTAATAGGATATATACTGGGCGCATTGGGGATAGGTGAGACTGACTAAATATACTGCAGCTGTGGGAGCACGTCAGAAGGGGCAATGAGGAAAATGGAATGGCTAGAAATCATTCAGAAACAATATAAACATTGCAATGAAGCAAGGAAATAACTGAGCAAAATTGATACAGGGAAACGCAGGAATACACTGAATAAAGAGATGCTAAAGAACTACGTAACCAACAACAGGACTAACAGACAAAACTAAACTAAAAGACCTTTGAATTATATCAAAACTAGATATTAAACAGAATACTTGTGCATGTGTTTATCGTCAGGAGGTTAGATTATTGTAATGGTCTCTTTATGGGCCTCTGTATCAAATCAGGCAGCTTTTGCTCACTCCAGCTTACATATAAAGGCCAAACATTGGTTATTCAGTCCACTGTTAGATTTTCACTTGCTTAAATTTGATCATTTTAACATTTCTTTTTTATTTTATTACTTTGCATGTTTTCATGCTTTTTTATATATGTTCCCTTGTTATTCCTGTATCGCACTGAATTACGCTGTGTATGAAAGGTGCCAAACAAATTGACCTAATTGCCTTCCTATTGCAATTTTGGTCATATTCTCTGTTTTCATTTGCATGATATTTTTAGAAATGATGCACTGTTTACAAGGAACTATTTAAAAGGAAATTTAACTTTAATTTTTCAAAACAACAAATACATCTGTTAGTAGCTCTCTTTGTTTTGATGGGTTTTAAAATCACTTTTCTGACTTCTTGTTGAACAAGTAGACATCATATTTTAACCATTAATTTTAGAATTGGAAAAAAATACTTGGGTTTTTTACAAAATTTTACACAACTTCACTGGCTTCACATTTTAAGTTTTTAGTTTATTTTTTGCAGCAATATCAATGCCTTTAAACTGATTCAGTTGCATGACCCCCCCAGCAGTAACATAATAAAAGGAGGTGTAACAGTGGCAGTTTAGTTTTGATTTGATACACATCTTTAAATGACAGAGACATCCACGATGCAACTGTTCAGTGCATCAGCAGCCTGCTGAACAGCCTATGTAGTTACATATACAATTGAAGTCCAATATTAATACTCCTGGCAGATTTAAGGTATTATTCTAATTTCAAGACGTTTCTTTTGACTATCAGTATTGTAAGCGTTTTTGAGTGTCTGAGCCAGAGTAGAGACAATAGCCTGCTAGACAATCTGTGGAGGCAGCTAATTTTTAGGGTGAGGGAAAGAAGGCCTTTCAACCTCACACACTTGGAGCTTATCACTCAAGATAAATTGTCAAATACTATGGGAGACAAGGAACAAACTGCTCAGTGGTCATAAGCATTGATTATTAAGAATGATACAAATACTTTCCAATAACTCACTGCATCAGAAATCAGAGGGGTGAATATTTTTTAACTGCATGACATCATCTTCATGCATTTTTACACTGGGCAGCATTAAAACATTCATGTAATATATAAGCAAAAAGCAGTGTTCCTAATATAAAGCCTTGTGGTACACGTTTTTTTTTTTTTATCTTTTACTGACAGATTTAATACAATGTTTTCTGCTTCATAGATCTAAAATATTGCTGAGAATTGTAACTTCTTTAAGTTTTGTATAATTCACGGGCAGCCTTCTCGGGTCTGGGGATATATTCCTCACTAAATGAAATTATAGATTATTATCACTGGTTCTGTTGAATATGATGAGCAAGATCCAAACAGTTTCAAAATCAAGGGACAGTTTTAATAAAGATAAAATCTTTGCGGTAAAACAGTGAATTGGTTAAGGATTTTGTACATAGTGGGTAAAAGTGATTGGTCTATAACTATAGACTTGGATCAGAATCACCAGAGGTCAAAATGTAAGCAACTTTTATTGTTCAACTCTAATATCTGTTTACCCTTTGAAATTTTAAATTGTTATATAAAAGGCAATGGAAGAGTTTGATTTTAAAACCAACTGTCATCCCGATGTTTCTGCTGTAAGTCTGTAACGAACCAATTTCATATAAGCAATGAGCCTTTTAATGATGCAGCTGTAGGGTATCACTGCAGATAAGTAGTTGAACAATGATGCTACAAAGTCTGAACTGCTGTCTTCGTTGCTGCCGGCAGGTGATTTTAGTTTATTTTTTTCATTTTGGTTTTTCAAAACTGTAGGCCTTATTTTTCATTTAGATATGCACTGATGAGGAGCAATGCCATAAAGCAGCAACTATCAAATGTTCCCCTCACACTGAGGAATTCAGGAGAGAATAAGAGTGCTTGGTCTGAAATCAATATGCGAGTGAGTGGAGTTGTCCTGAGGTAGATTGAAGGCTATAAAGTGATGCTTTCTGATTACCCAACCTCGGTAAAGCTTTAAAATCTACCATCAGAAAACATGGAAGTTCTGAGTGCATCGTGGTTTCAGTGATAATTCTGACTAGGGTGTGAACTGCAAATCAAACAGGAGAGGGGAAAAATCTGGAATCTGGGCAATAAAAGCAGCAATTATGTAATTAAGTTCGGTCAGCTTTCAGTTCAGGAAATGTTGAAAAAAATATTTGTTTCTTGACTGCTTGAAAAAAGTTCTACAGGTAAACATGAAGAGAAGCTTCACTGTGACAGAGCTACATGACAGCCTCATAAAATATTCCCATCCATACAGAGCTGATCTCCAATCCCCTGATCAGTGATTCCCTTTAAAACTGGGACTTCCCTGTGTACACTACTCCCAAAAGCACCTGAAAGGTCTGCATCTGCACATAAAAACACAGTACAGCCCGTGGAACAGGCCTATGCTGACTTTTATCTTTTCTTTTTTTTTGTATCGTTTTTCAAGTGTGTTGATAAAGTACTGTAAGTGTATCTCTGGACCTTAATATCACGTGTTTATATGTGCATTTTTTGGTGCCAGGACTCACAGCTGGAGAACTCGAGAGGACAGGAGTGTTCATCCATAGGGAAATTATGAAGCTGCAGCTGGCATTCTGCGTTGATGGTCATCCTGAAGAGAGACAGACAGAAGACTGGATTAGATGGAGGCGTTCAGTTGCTTCGGATCCTTCGTTTAGCAGACCGTAAAGCACATTGTGAGTGCACATGACTCATTATTGCTTTTATCACATGATGCACTTTTTGCACTGGAGAATATGAGGCACTGGCTGGAAACCAGATGGTACAGAATCACACTCGATTGCACGGTTGATGTGCGAAATCCCTAAAAATGACAGAAGTGTTTCATCATAAGAGGTGAACGTGCTTCTTTTTCCTCCGTTAGGTCACGGTTCAAAGGCATGTCTGCTTCTAAAATCAGAAGTACTTAGCTATGATCACTTGACAAGTCAATGAACCAGATGTTCCGGAGAATCTGGGGTGTCTCTTTTTGCCTTTTATGATGTACCTACAGGTACATCATTAAAAAACATAGAATAGCATGAAAAAGTTCAATAGTTTTTGTCACATATTTCAGAAAGTGAAACCCATTCTATAGATTCATTAGAATGGAATAAAATAGGAATATTGTTTGTTGTCCCTCAGTTGGAAAATTCAGGTGTACCAGCAGCAAGGTGAAGGCAAGTCAACACATTGAGATTAACACAAAGGTAAAAATATAAAAAAAGAATAAGAGGCTGTACAGTAAGAGCAAATTTACAGTATAAGTGAAAAATACAGTTACTCAAAAGTAGCATATTCATTCAATGAAATGTGCGACTGAGTAAGATAAATAAAATAAAAAAATACAACAAAGGCATGTATATTGGTTGGGGCTCTTTTTGCATGAATTACTGCATCAGTGTGGCATGGTATGGAGGCAATCAGTCTGTGGTTCTGCTCAGGTGTAATTTTAGCCCAGGTTGCTTTAGTAGTGGTCTTCAGGTCATATTCATGAGTAGGTCTGGTGTCTCTCATCTTCCTTTTGACAAAACTCCATAGATTGTCTATGGGGTCCAGATCAGGCCACTTTGCTGGCCAATCAAGAACAGTAAAATGATGGTCATTGAACCAGCTTATCGTACCTTTGGCAGTGTGGGCAGGTACCAAGTTCTGCTGGAAAAATGAAATCAGCATCTCCACAAAGCTTGTCAGTAAAGGGAAGCATGAAGTGCTCTAAAATTGGTAGATGGGTGTGTTGACTGTGAACTTCAAAAACCCAGTGAACCAACACCAGTAGATGACACGGCACCACAAATTATCACAGATTGTGGAAACTTCACACTGCACTTCAAGCAACCTGGATTTGTGTGCCTCTCCTCTCTTCCTCCAGACTCTGGGACCTTGGACCACTGTGCACCGGTCCAGTTCTTTTACTCCTTAGCCCAGGTAAGATGCTTGTAAACCATGTGTGGGATTCATCTGTGCGCAGTTGCTCTTGATGCGCCGACTCCAGCCTCAGTCCATACTCTTTGTAAAGCATCCCTAAATTCTTGAATGAATTTTGTTTGATAATCCTCTCTTGTACCTTTTTCTACCACACTTTTTCCTTTCACTTAACTTTCTATGAATATGCTTGGATACAGCACTCTGAACGACCACTAGGCGGTTTGAATGACTTCCAGTCAGCCAGCAGTTTAACCCCTTAATTGTGTGGCCTACTGACCCAGACTGAGAGACCATTTAGAGGCTCCAGAAACCTTTGCTGATGTTTTGAGATAATTAGTTGATTAGGGTGACACTATGAATTTCCAGTATTTAAGCTTTTTCACAATTTGTAATTTTTTAAGACACTGAACATTGGGTTTTCATTATTTGTAAGTCTAATAAAAATTCAAAAAAAGTAATATTTCACCTATGTGTAATAAATATCTATATTAGTTTCCTTTTCTGAAATGAGTGACAAAAATACAGAATACATTAAACATCTTTTTAGAAGTTTTTGCGCTTTTTAAAGATTTTAATAGTACACTCAAATAATAAAGCAGAGATTAGGTATTTAAGATTGCTGGAAAACAATCACATTTTTAAATTAATGCCAACTATTTGATAAACTTAAGAATTTTGGTTAGAGGTAAATTATTGACCTAATCTAAATATGAATACTCTCTTCTGTAATAATAAGGATGTTTAAGAGCTTTTGGTCTGTCTGACTCTCAGATGTCAAGAGGAAGATCACTTTGAAGGCTTCATTTTAGTTTTTTAACCAATGTGTCATGTAAGGATGGGAGATTAAATCTAGAAATGGCAGAATAAAAGTTAACGTTACAGGACTGCAAACGAGCAGTGAATCCACCAGAATTTATAGTGTCTGCTCTGGACAAGGACATAGTTGGTTTTTGTTTCCTCCTATTAGTTTCCTTTTCTGAAATGAGTGACAAAAATACAGAAAACATTAAACATCTTTTACTTTTTTAGATCTGTAGATTTAGTTCATTTTCTCTTCATACCACAGTAAATCACCAGAAGATTAATTTTCTACCAGACACAATAGGAGTTCTGAAAATAAGATCATGAACACCAGCTTCTCACTCCAGCTTGTTATGCATTGTTGTCTCTTTGTCCTTCATACAATTTCCAATTAATAGCCTGACTTGGAGCACAAAAGAGGAGTCTCTGTCGCAGCAGGAGGAGGGCTGCCTCACTCGCCTTGTTTGTAGGTGAACAAATTGCAGATGATGTGCAATCTCAATTTGCATGCATGCTTGTTTCCATTCTTGTCAGGAAGCTGGAAATCTAGATTTTGGTGAGTCTGTAAATTAATGAGAACAAGAAACGGCACAGAGTGTAGTAGAGAGGTGCATCTGAGAGATGTTTGTTCAGAAGAATGTGCCCCAAAACATGAATTTTTTTAAACCTAATATCCTTCAAATGTAAAAGTCATTTTTAAATATACTACAGAGACATGCACTGGTATGGATTTTCTAAGAAAACTGAAGCATATTTTAGTGAGCTTGTTATTAAGTTGAGCTTCTGGTTTTGGCGTTTCTAGCAACCGACATTTGGCAAAAGGAAACAACGTGGGCAGCACATTGGTTAAGTGGTAGGAAGAGTCGCTTTACAGCAAAATGTTGAGACTGATAATTAAAATTCTGGATGAGTCTTAAATTTTAAACAAAAGCACTTTCTTATATGAGAAACACTCTAAGAGGTTTTAATTTCTAAGAGTTTTATTTGTAGTTTTATTCATTTGACTCAGTATTTACTTTGTTTGTATTTACAAACACAAAAACCTTATTCACCCACCTTTAATTTATTGCAGTTTCTTCTCTTTATTTTGTACAGACAAGCAAAAACACTAACCTGAATTATTAACCCTTCATCTTTTGTATCAACTGAGCTAAAATGTGCACACTTGTTGCAGTGTGGTGTTATGTTTGTATTCAGAGATTCAAACTTTTCCAATTTGGAAAACTACTCTAACTAAACTAAACCCTGAAGTCCAATATTCAACTGAAATTCAGAGCCCAACTGCAGACCCAAAATATGGCTTCCAAATATTAAAAATAAAGCTCAAATGATCTGCTGATTTGCATTTCTGAAGTTTATATTTTATAAAATCTGTTACACACAGAGGGCTGTGTAAAAGTATTTACCCTTTCAGAATTATTCTGTTTTGCTTTTTTTAAACTGTTAGTTCATAAATATATCAAATTATGATTTCATTACATAAGGAATAAATCTATACAAACCAGTGTCAGAGTAATTATCCCTCTTGTTAAATAACTGTGTTGTTTATGAAACTGTTTAATTTGATTAGCTACATTTTAGTGCCAGATCAGAGGAATCTAGAAATCACTTTGTGAAGTAGGTGGCCAGATCCTAAAAAGCAACATCATTCCTCCTGTATACATCCACAGGTGTGCCTCCAGTCAACTCAATTTTTCTTATTATTCTGGCATTTAACAATTAGAAATAAATCTGGTAATCCTACTGACCTTAAGCAGGAAAAACCAATCAGATTTAATGTCTGATAGTAAGGAGAAAAGGCTGGATCTTCTGAAACACTGTATGTAAATTTCCTTTTTTTTTTGATATACCCCTATCGTGAAGTTTAAAATATTGTTCTCCTCGAGCTCCTTAGCTTGTCAACTTCTCTAACCAGCAGTGACTGGTTACTTCAGTTTCATTTGTGATAGCCCAAAGCTGTTCAAATTTTATCTGCTGTAACTGCATAGAAATAAGGTCAATTAACACGACTTGGCGAGAAAACAGTTACAAAGAGATAAAGTGACTCGAAAGCCTCTGTACAGCTGAAGGGAACAGCTGTGCTGGGCGATAACCATCTGTCATGACGGGTGACCCTTCCCTATCAAACGTAATGACCGGGTCTATTTTTTGAGACAAAAAACAAAAGGTTAGTGCAGCTTTAACTTCTTCCTGTTTGAATGCAAAGCAGTTTATTTTTGGCCCATTGTACCCCTGCTGATAAGAAGCACATTTATAGCTCCGTTCAGAAGGTCATGATCAGTGGTATTAACCTCTACAATACCGCAAATTATCCCCCTACAATCATGGGTCAGAGTCCTGCTACTAATTAGACAATTTTAAGAGTCTTTTACCCTCCAAACATTGAAAGTGGTTGTTTGAGATGCTGAATTCCTATCTTTTAAAAACTTAAAAACTTAAAAAAAAAAAACAGAGCAATGACAGCATTTCCAAGCAAAGGTATCACAATGAAAAGCTAAAATCTTAGAAAAACATTACGCTCATTAATGGACAGTTTATTCACAACAGCACCAGAAGCATCCTGACACAACATGTCTTCTCCAAGGGCCATGTAAACAAAGCCCGGGTTGTTTGTGCTATTTCGCAAGGTTTAGTCAGAAACTCTCGGTATGCAGGTGAAATGCTTCCTCAAGGCATAAAAGGCTGTCAGAATCTGAGAGTTTGTAAACCCAAAAGGTTATAAAATTTTATAAGGACTAGTCTGCTCAAATTTTCCTTTTTTACTTCTGAGTAGCTGCAGACAGCAGGGGTTTCTCTGTCATAAAGCTGAGCCACCAGACGAACACAGGACATGTTGACAAGCTGGTAGATGACGTTTTATATTTCTGCTCCAAAGTTAAATAACAGTTTGGTAACAAAAGCAAAGACTCAAATCTTAATGCAGAATAAAAGATCTATTGCAGAGTGTGCTGTGGATGTGTGGGCGGCGTGTCAAATAAGTATCTGCTGCTGCAGCTGCTGTTTACAATCATCCAAAACAACACCACCACCACATTACTTTCAGCTACAGAAAGAAAATTTTAATGGTTTTGTCATCTGCTTTGGACATCAATTAGATTACGAGAAAGAAATGATAACTATGGAGATTCAAAAATGCCATACTTCAATTAATAAATCAGGATATATTTTCTTAAATGTCATAATGTAAAATTGAAAAAAAAAAACAGAATTCTAATCTATGATAAATGCATCTTTTTTATCAACAAAAGGAATTATGCAATTATTAAATTCACAATGTAATTATTGACACGAAAATAATTAGGGATGCATTTTATTAAAGTTAAGGATGAGTTTTTGCGCTTTTTAAGGATTTTAATAGTACACTCAAATAATCAAGCAGAGCTTAGGTATTCAAGATTGCTGGAAAACAATCACATTTTTAAATTAATGCCAACTCTTTGATAAACTTAAGAATTTCAGTTAGAGGTAAATTATTGACCTAATCTAAATATGAATACTCTCTTCTGTAATAATAAGGCTGTTTAAGAGCCTGTCTGACTCTCAGATGTCAAGAGGAAGATTACTTTGATGGCTTCATTTTAGTTTTTTAATCAATGTATCATGTAAGGAAGGGAGATTAAGTTAACGTTACAGGACTGCAAACCAGCAGTGAATCCACCAGAGTTCATAGTGTCTGCTCTGGACAAGGACATAGTTGCTTTTTGGGTCCGACATGTTGTAGTATTAGATGCAGACGGAACCAGCTGTAATGGTTATGGGGGTTCCTTTAAAGCTGCCTCTATGGCTTAGACACATCTGAAAATGGAGGATGGCTCTGCTTATGTTGGTTAGAGGTCACTTTAGGAATGGGCAGTGCATTATTGGATAAGGTACAGTAAGCAATTTAGAGTAGCATACAATGTGAAAACAAACCTTTACCATAGCTGCAGTCCAAACAGGTTGATCAGTTCTGAATTAGTCGGGTCCAGCTTGTATGATAGACAAAAGCTTTGAGAGTTTTGCTTTGCTCTTGGATGGGGACATGAACTTTTGCAAAAACTAAGCTCAACATCAGAAGTGACGTGGGAGCTAAGTTATATCATACGGCCAAAGAGGTAAAAGGAGATTACCTCTTACCAAGATTTCTTACACTTTGACTTCAGAGTTTCACAGAAGTAAAATCTTTCTGCATTTCATCTGAACTAAACTGTTCAGGCGTTTGCACATTCAAGGTATTTAAACATATTCTAGCACTTTCACGTTCTGGATATGATATAATGGACATTCAGTACTGAACCTGATAATTATTATGGATTATTTTGATTAAGGGGGAAAAAAGAGCCTAGCTTATTTTCAAAACATACACTATATTGCCAAAAGTACTGGGTCCATCCACCAAATCAATCCATTCTGGTGTTTCAATCACTTCCATGGCGGCAAGTGTAGAACATTTGGTGTGGAGAAACTTATATGTTCTGCACAGAGTCCTGACCTCAACCTTCTTGAACACCTTTCGGATGAATTAGAGCAGAGTTTGAAATTCTGGTTTTCTCATCGAAATATTATTACACTCCTAAACCTTGAGGAAGATGTTTACAGAATAGTTAAAGTTGCTGCTGCTGGCAACGGTGGGTCCATCAACAAACTGGACCTTTATGGAATAGGAATAGGTTGTCAACAAAGTTCATGTACATGTAAAAGTAGACACTTTTTGATAGTGCATTTTTGTCTAAATTATAAAATTCAGCTGGTTAGCTGAAGTGGTCAGGATCAAAAAGGTCAAAATCCAAATGTTGGTTCCCTTCAGAGATAGGGCCTTAAAAGGTTATCATTATTTTGTGGTATTTATTATAAAAGTGATAAAAATAAATTAAAAGTCCATTGCAGTCTTTTTTGGCAATATATATTATATAATCACAATTAAACAAAGTAATTCCCAATAAAGAACATCCCATTGCTTATTAAATGGGCTACTTTAGAAAACAAGCTACATTAAGGATTGCAGTCTTAACAGCAATAACTGCATTTGATCATGTTTTCAAATATACTGATAATTATTGCTGAAATCCTGGAACCATTAGAGGAGAAAATGGTAAAAGTAACAATCCCAACAAAATCTCCAGACTTTGGGGTTGGCAAACACACACACACACACACACACACACACAAAATAAAATAAAAAAATCATTAATAAATCACGTTAGCGATCAAGGTTGAATAATTGCCCATTCCTAGTTTATGGCATATTTAACAGAAACAAATATTACTTTTTCATTTCTTTCATACATTGGGCACATTACCTTTATACTTTTTGGCACTCCACATATCTGTACTCTGAACAATCCTTTAATTTACTTAGTTATTGACACATGTAAACAATATGGAAAAAAAAGTATTAAAAGCTAATTTAATTTTAATAATAAATTAGAAAGAAATATGTAATTTATTTATTACTTTGTGGCCCTTTTGTCTCTACGTAAAGTCAAGCATTTATAACTATATAACCTAAATGACAAAATGGTTCTTTGTAGGTAAAGTAAACACTGATTCTGTTAGACTGGAGCAAGGCCAAGCTTCTTCAGCCTTATAAAATGATCTGTTTTTAATTACCCACAAAGCCTTGAATGCACCCAGCTCCATACCCATAAGCTCAGGATGAGGAAGGGCAACTTTCTCTCTAAGATCTTTGGGTGAAAAAAATTAATCCGTAAACAATATAAGGGATACATAGATATATCCCTTATATACATTATTAAAAACATTGTGATATACACAACTGCATTTTGACACATACTTAATACATAATATTACATAATATTTTACTAGACAAAAAGAAAGATATTGTTAGTTATATAATATCTAACAATTGAAGCATCTATTTTAGGAAGTGCCATCAGAGCAACAATCAGAAGACTTTAGGTAACACTACAGTTATAGCATGTAGAAAAATGTTCTGGATCAAGATTTCATGAGGAAGTTGTTGCTTTATAAATACAGCTGTAGTGGATAATACCTGGTGAATGTTGAACTCTCTTATGTTACACTGGATGACCACTTTCACATAAACAGTGCAGTGAGTCTTACCCCAAAGCGCTGCCCCATTCTTGATTGTTCTGAGAAACGACTGAATTCCACCAAATACTCCTGACAGGAAATATTTTAGAGGAGATGAGTTAAGCTCAAGATTTTAATCTGGTTTAACGATGGAGGATTCCTCAACATTGATGTTAGCAGATGTTCGTTTCAGGTCTATTAAGGTCCTACCACAATATTTTAATTAGTTTAGAGACTGGCTTTTGACGACAGAAATTTTTTGTGCCTTCTCCTTCTGCCCTTCTGTCGGAGATTTGCTGCTGTGTTTGGGATCATTGTCCTGTTCTAAAGCCAATCCCGTCCACTGTCATGCTGGTATGAGGTGTTCATGCTTATATGCTGCTTTTGGATTTCCACATAGTGCTGAGCATTACAAACATAAATCTCTACTTTGAACTCATCTATCCAAACATCATTGTTCGAGGAGTCTTGTGGTTCATTCAGATGCAAATTTACTGTATCATATTATATTAAAAAGGGAGAGGCTGTCTCCTAGCAACCCATCTAAACAAATTTCACACCCACATTCTTTTCCCTAATTGCACTGTCATCGACTTCAACATTTAACATGCTAACTGAGATGCAGCTCTTGGTGTTTTGCACTTTCTCTGGGCATTGCACAGATTTCCTTGGATGTTCACTCTTGCGAATAAGGCCATCAGTCTTAATTGTTCTAAATGTTTTCCACCTTTGAATCATCTTTCTCTCTAAAGAATGATGACCTTCTGATTATTTGTGGATGTCCTTATATCCCTTCCCAGATTGATAGGAAGCAACAGTTGCTTCCTAAAGGTGATTGCTGATGTCGTGCCATGAAGGCCGTCCAGGCCAGCTAAATGCCTAGATTTCTGCTTCATAGACATTCTTACAATTAGTGTGGATCAGTTTATCCATGCATTTAATTAGCAAAACCCGCTTATACTTTCCTATGTAAGCCCTGAGGGTGTAGATAGTTTTTACCATGACTGTATATTAAATTACATTACTGCTTACTGAAAAAGGTACACTATGTAACAATGTAAACAGAACTTTAGCCATTATGACCCTTCTGAAATTGTTTGCATTATGTTTTGTCATTCAACCCTGCTGCAACTAAATCAGACATTTGAGTTATGACTCAACTTTCAATGTCACTTCTTGAAAATGTTATAGTGCTCTCTCCTTATTGGGAGCACTTTGAAAATAATTTAGATGAGACAGGTTTAGGCACTTTCCTCTGCTGCCACTGAAGGACACAAAAGATGAATGCTATGGAATCCTTTCAGTCTTGTTCTCTTGTATTATCTCAAAGTGTATTCTAAAGGTTTTCACCTCAGTGTGTAAAGTATCTTTCCGTTGTTCCAGATGCGAAGCAGCTGATTGGGCGTTGTTATCCAGTGGGAGTCGGCGTTCTTGGAGTTCCTAAAGATGGTGTCGGGCAGCCAGATCAGGCCGACCATATTGCTGGTTTAACAGGAGACAGAGAGCGAGGGAACAAGGTGAGAAATCACTACAGCAGACTTCCTTGAGACTTCTGTGAAATGCATGAGTCTGCTCCCTTTCTGGCTAAAAGGAGAATAACTACCCTGACAACTTGGGGAAAACAAAGCACACCAATCAATCTGTTCCATTAATTACAGGTCTGTACAAGAGAGAAAGAATTTTGTTCTCAAATGAAATATTCTCTGTATGAAAATGTTCAAAAGGTGCCAAAGCAGGAGAAGATACGGTTCTAAGGTGGTCTTTGGTTTAATTTAAATGTTTGATGTCAAATCTTCTGACAACAAATAAAGTATATTTGTAGCAAATGCACTATACCTATTGAGGGTCAGAATCCGCATGCTGCTGCTGTTATACCGCAGACGGGTGTCCACCCAAGTCTGGGCAAAGATGATATCGATTTGGTACTCCTGGGGAGAGAAACCAAGAGTCAATACAGTGATCGGACAAGGAGTTTTAGTGAGATACACAGGCAAAAAGATTGAGGAGGGAGTATGTGTGCTGAGGGCTGTGGTGGAGACGTTGAACGCAAAATGTCCACATCAAAGGAAATCCTACAGCAGCGCAGCACTCACTGGAAGAACATATTATGCTTTTGATATGGAGATTTAATTACAGCATCAACTATTTACTTCAGCATATTTTTTTTTCACCTCAGTGATGACCTCCATTTTAATTGTGCAATATTTTACCGTGAGAACATTGAATCACAACTTTCTCATTTAGCTGATATTCAATAATTACGCTTCTATATACCCAAAATGATTTTTTTTTTGTGGTTGTCTCTCCCCATAAGCTGTAATTAAAATCCTTGAAAGCGTGGTTCTGAAGTGCTAAATGTAAGCAAACAACAGTCATCTGCTTTGACACACTGGTAAAAACATGCTGGAATGCTCAGCAGTACATTTTTAGTCCTACTTTTTGTTTTTTACATCCAACATCCCTGCCTTTCATTGGGGATGCCAGGTTTGAAACTTAAGAGAGAGCTGTTAATTTTCACACTTTGTAAATTCATCACTGAAGAAAATTCAGGCATTTAAAATGAACCCTTGCTGACTTTATGCAAAGTCTGACAACATGCTGCATAAAAGAGGCTACAGCTGCAGGTAAAAATCATTCACCCCCCCATAACAGTTTAAATAGATGAAAATAGTACAGCAGTTATTTTTGTATTAACCACTAAATCCCATTTTTAATGACTCCTCCAGTTTGAAACTTATTCAGCCCCCTGAAGGGAACCCATCATAAGGGCTCCCATAGGTAAATCAGGTGTGGTCGAAGGAACACTATGCAACCAAACAAGGTCTTTACTGCATCAGGTGAGCTTAAGACAGAACACCTGTAATACATGGACTGTTAATGGTAATGTTTCTTTGCATGTTAGAAATATGGCTTAATACAAAGAATTGTCTAAAAACATCAGAAGCGATCGTTACCTTGCATAAACAAGGAAAATGATACAAAAAGATAGAAAATGCTCTCATTGTTTTAAGAGATGAGGCTGAAAGCGTTGTTTCCAAGCTTAGAGTTAAACAGTGAATGCACCATGCAGATGTGGAAGAAAGAGCGTTACATTAGAGAGAGTGGCACCACTCCCATAGACTTGTATAGGAAAAATGGAATGCACAGGTCATGCGGGTCATGCAGCTGCAGATACTTCCAAAAACCAGCAGCTCCAGCATTGATACAGTTCTTTCAGTGTTTCGGAATTATTTCCTCTGGTAAGTTGATGAAAAAACAATATTTTTAGTCATTGTTAAGTGTTGGCTGACTGCTACATACCAAAAAAAGTGCGTGATATTCTATGTAGCCACTTTTAGTTAATCGTGTTAAACAGCTAGTTGTAATTTAACTGCAGCTAGCTAATTGTGAGCACGACAGGTTTATACTGGTCTATTTCAGTCTGCCTAATTCGGTTTTTTAGAATATGCATCACAGTTTGAAATATCAGAGCTTATAATTTGACATTTTTTTGGTGATATCTGACGTTAGAATGCATTGCTATGAGACAGAATGGTTGCATGTAGAGTAGAGGCTCCAGCTGACAGAGAGGCAGAGGTCAAAAAGATTATTTTACTTGTTGCTGTGTCCATAATTTTAATACCAGTTACTAAACTATTTCAACTAGAAAACATGTTTAGCTTTTGTTCTGTGAGATACACACGGCAATTTAGTTCGAGTTATAGATCTTTTGACAGACAATGCGTCAGATGGCAGAATAAATGAGGATATGATTAGTGAAGAAAAATGTGATTGTGAAGATAAGAAATTATTTCCTATTTTTCAGTTACACCACACAAGACAAAATAAGAGCTGGATCAAGATGTCTGAACAGCAGTTCTTTAACACCATAACCTTCACAAAGTTGGTATTTACTGCAAACATTTTCTTCTTTCAGTCTCTTTTGGGAAACCATACATTCTGGCCCCTTTCTTGGACCGATTGGTCCATCCAAATACAGGACAGCCAACCATAGTAAAGCAATCAACCTATAAAGGGTTTATTTAAATATACATTTATATATATATAGAAAATTGTGTACAAAACCAAACATATATGATATGGACAATTATATTGTAAGCTTTTGTCTTGTTTCGCCCTCATCATCTTAGTATTTTTAATTAACTTCCAATCATTTCCTTCAAAGCAACACATTTTACCACTTTTTTCCCAGAATGACTTTGCAGTTGTGACAAAGATTGTTTCTGAGGCCTCTGAACCGTTGCTTTCTTGTTTTCAGAGAGATCATCAGATGGTCGATATTAAAGGGAACTGCTGTCATGGACAAACCATAAATAGAACTTGAATTTGATCAGATACAGTTTACTGGTGCAGATACAATGGCTAAAATACTTCTTTATTACAGCTTGTTTTACATAATATTATATAATGAAATGTTTGGTTATTTGATTTTGCACAATTGACACAAACTTTGTCATATAATTTGGTTTTAACCAGTAACAGTTTTACTTAAATAACATTTTAATCAATTAATTAGTTGAATTAGTTGCCAGGCTAGACGAACCAATCAGCTGGGTTAAAGATGCAAGTACTCAATTATTCTGATGAAATGTACAATACATTTGTTTCCTACAGAAAAAAAAGAATTCATTCCGGGTTTCGTTGTCTGATGAGCTACCCTTCCTGCTTCCCTTTTCTGAAGGGATTGCTCAATCCAGTTCTCCATCCAACGGGTCCGGACTTCCCTAAACCTGAAAGGTCTTACTAAGCAGGTTTACTGAAAGATCTGTTTAAGCTGGTGTCGGGAAATGACACGCCTAACCTCTAAAAGCCTACATCCAGAAGTCTCACCCTTCTTCAACTGGTGGTTTGGACAACCATGTAGCCCTCAGCAGTCATCCAACTCTCAACAGTCACTTCTGTTAATGACTGCTCATTGCCTCATTTTTCAACTGCACTTGGTATATGGGTTAGGTTAATTTTAGTGACTCGACACTATGGGCGTTATTTGGCTTAAGGCAGCCTACAAAAACAAAACAAGGCTTTTTACCACCAATCAAAAAAACAAAAATAAGGTGACTTAATATATTAACTGTCCACAGTTTATCTAACATTTTATATGCTTAATTAGTAACACATGCTTAATTAGTAACAACAAAATTCAGCAACAGATAATAATCAGATAATAGAAACGAATCAATCAACCTAACCTGTCTTTCCCTAATGCTGAAACTGGTGAGCTTCAAGAAGAGGCTTTGAAGGCGGAGGCTCATCAATTGCACCTGATTGAGATGAATTGTTCGGGAGCAACGAGTGGATTTCTTGGGCAGAAGGCAACTTAAATCTTCAGTTATCTTCCTCTAAGCAGACAGGCACTTATGCTCCAGGTTTCGATGGTCTGTCACTGAAATCTTTGGTCAAGTATATTCAGAAACACTGATGTCATTCATCTCTTTAGTCAGGCACTTACAGAGGCTGAAGAGTTAAAGAAAACCTTTTAGGTATGAAAGGGATAGGTTCAGGACTTCCGGAAGCCTGAAACTCGGAGCAGTCAGTTGTTCACCGACCAAGTTTTCTTAGTTTGGGAAAAATGCAACAGCTGGAATGAGATATTTAAATTGGAGCCACAGTCCTTTCAGAGCACACAGGTTGATCCTCTTTTCAATGCAGATTATCAGTGGGCTGTGCCTCGGGTCCTCTGATTCATCTGTAGCGTCTAACTCCGTTCGATCTAGCTTGCTGGTCTTCTGCGAGGAAACAACGGCAGGTCCTTTTTTGGCACCGCTTTTATAGTGCAGATAGCCTCACTGGCTAGCCCTTGTTGTCAAGCTCCTCCGTCATTGCCCAATACGTTATTGCTCAATACCTCATCATTGCCCAATACTTAGTCTTGCGGTCAGTGACTTTTTTGTGCCGTTTGTTAAACTTTAAAGGCGACCTGTTAAACTTCCTTTTTAAGGCGCCCGGAGACCTTTGTCGAATGTCTCCCCCTCTCTTTGCCCTCTTTCCTGTCTACCTACTGTTGGAAAAATGAAAAAATAAAGGCCTCTAGTGCCGCAAAACATATAAAAGAAAAAAACATCTTAATTACATTTTTCACAAAATCATTCTTAGTAGTGAGATTTCATCTCAGTTTCTCTTTTTTTTAACCTTTCAGAATGAACTGTTTTAGGGCTCTGTCACTTTTATGCAAATTAACTGTATCTGGCCGTGCCCTGAACCAGCACTTCATACACGTGAAAACAAAACTTATAAGACAACAATAAGAACTTAAATTTCTGTCATCAGCAGATTTGCGACAAACAGTGGGGACTGAATTTTTCTTCAGTCTGACTTTCTGCAAATCCTGACTTATACTGATGTGAGTTCTCAAAGCAGTCCGTGGTGAAGTTATTTGGGCAAACTAGTACTGATTCGGTAATGTGAAAGAAACATTGCCCTCAAAATAAAATGAAGCCAAAAATTTATTTTATCCAACAGCGGGAGAATGAGCATGGACACATTTGGGTCTTTGCTGCCTTTGAGGGTGGCCACTGTAAAGTGCATGCAAGGTAAAACCACCCGGCAAGACATGATCCTCTACTGAAAATCAAGTGGCTGGAGCTCCCCTTCTGTTGCTAGTCAGGGGCGGGACTATGGTAACGTTGCTAAGTGCCGGTGTTATTGTGACATCACAATTACACAGCTTTTGAAACCCTGTCTTAAACTAAAGCCTTCATTTATAGCCAAAAAACAGCTGGATGTTTTTTTTTTCCTTTTTCCATTTGGACCGTTTATAGAAGCTTTATAGACCCAAATATAAATATAAAAATGATCAAAAAGTGAATGTTGCATAATAGGTCCCCTTTAAAATACCTGCTTTCCACAAACAGCTGGCTCTCGTCACTGCTTATCAGCATAAAGCTCTCTCCCTTATCTGCTCAACCTTAAACTATACACAGTATCAAACTGTCGATTCTCAGCGTTATGTTACATCACTTCATTCTTTTTATTCATACTTTACAACTGATTAACATTATATCTCTTTCATATATATTTGATTAATAGTTTTAAAACCTTAATGCTTTTTAATCATCAGTTCACAACCATATTTCAGTCATATTACATTTTGTACTGTAGAAAATCATCATGCATCATTTCATTAGTTCCATTTATAGTTGTGCTTCTGTAAAAGATAAGATGGTTAAACAACTCTATACAGGCCTCTTCAGTCTTTCATCCCAGAATGTTAAAATATACTCATTTAACTTTATTGATTTAAACTGTGAGCATTTAATAATTGTTGCATGGGTTACATGGAAAGATCTCCCTTGACACAGGTCATCACTCAAGGCAGTCAAAGCATCTCCAGTCTCATATTTTCCTCCGAGTCATTTAAAACTTTATAAAAAATTTAGATGGACATCTGCTACACATGGGGTTTTTGGGACTGTAGGAGTTAATCCTGGAAACGGTAATATCGTATGCTCTGTTGAAGGATGTAGATCTGAAGGTAAGCTGGAGCAGAGCTCTTAATCACAGGCCTCTATATGTGTAGGAGGACTAGGTATGGCATTCCCATGTTAGCATTCCCATGTTTGATCTGTAGCCTAAATGTATTCTACAATGTGTGTGCAATCTTGATTCCTTCTAAAAATTTAGAACATTGATAAATATGCCTGCCGCTACATTAAAAATGCTTTGATAAAATGCATAGTGAAGTAATCAGTGCACATTATTGGTCAATAATCATCGAACATTGTGGGGAAAATGAGAAAATAGTTGGTTTTTTTTGCGTTCTTTCCTGCCAGAAGCAGCTCAAACTGACAGCGCTGACATGTTTGGAAGAACTGATGTCTACATGAACCACGTAACCGTGTGTGATACAAAGAGTGTCGTAACTCTCTTTCTATACGTCTCTCGAAAGAAAGAGGAAGCTATCAATGATTGCCACAAGAATCCAGAGGATGGAAGTGGTCAAAAACACCCTGGAGACTATGAAAGACCTGCAGGAAGACTTGGTGGCAGTAGCCACTGAGGTTTAAGTTTCCACATCATCAAAGCACATACCAAATGCTGAAAGGCTCCGTACCTGACATCTGTGGTGTCCAACACAATAACAGAAACAATATCTGAATTCTCAAAGTTGTCATTGGCATAGATGGCAAGTTGACTCTAAGACTCGGACATGAGGTACACTTAAGTCGTAAGTTAAGAGACCTCAAGTCTAAGCTCAGGTAAGGGAGTTTAGTCTTGGGAGCAGCAAGGGTAAAAACTAAGTAAACCCAAGACCACATCTTTCAAAATCAGCATCATAACAAAAGACATCTCCTATATTTATTCACATATTTAATATTTTAAATCTGACATTCTCTTTAGACAAAGGACTTCAGACTTGGAGTTGGGATAAAAAGCTGCAGACTCGATCTGGACTTGGAATAAAATACTAGAGACTAGACCCCGATGTAGGATAAGATTAGAGACTATAATTGGACTTAGGAAAGAAATTTAGAAACTTTGCTTAAAAGTGGGACAAAATTCTTGACCTGAAAATGGGATGAAAGACCCCAGATTAGATCTTGACCCTGGACAAAAGTCACAAGACTAGACCTCGCCTTGGGTTACAAGACTAGGGACAGTACTTGGACTTGAAATGATCTACTTGATACTTGACTCTTGATAACACTTAAGCACTGCAGACTAGAGTCAAAACTGACTGGACATGACTTGGAAAGAAAGATTTGGACTTAGAAAAGTGACTTGTGAACATCTCCACATATCTGTTAGAATAAGTGAATAATGTAAAATAAGGTCAACTTTTTGAACCACAAACAGGAACAAATACTTTTTTGAAACCATAAATAATTTAGATACAACTCGAGATCAAAATGGCTACTTTAAGTGTATTGAGTTGCACGAAAGAGTTTCTTCAACATGTGCACTAGTCTGGAGTTTTTTAGTTTGACAGGAGCATTAAAAAAAAAATCTGGTAAAATGTGGCTTATAATGTTGCTGTACCACTATGCTAAGATTTTCATTTTACAATGTGTTTGCACTCAATTTGAACTCGACTCTTCTATTATTAAGGACTCAACATAGCCTACAAGTAGCTTACAGGTAGGATATTAATAACTGAAATCCTCCCATAGTATACTCTGCTGTGTGTGTTATTTTAAAACTCCTAGCTCCTTCAAATGATCTGCCTGTTGGGTTTGATTCCTTTGTTTTCTGCTGGGTAGAGTTGTCATTGTCAGTCCTCAGTGTCATGTCATTTTGAGAGGGAACAAACTAATGGTATAAGCTCTTTATCCTTAACATCTATTTAAAAAAATGCAGATAAGAACTGGAGTCATATCCATGTAACACAAACAAAAAAGATATTAGATTTTAGATTTTGGGCTTCAGCTGTTAACAAGCTCCGAGTCTCAGCTGGAGTGCCTTCATAGGATATTCTCAGGACGCACACTTTAGCTGTAAGGTCAGACTAAGAAGTCTTTCCCAAGCCTTTGCTGATATGAAACTGTCATTTCAAGGTCCATTATGATATAGTGATACAGAGCCTCACCAATCCTTGCTGGTCTTGGGCTGATAACAGGAAAGTTTGCAATTATATTAGGATTTTCTCTGCAAGACATTTTTGTCTTTTTCAAAAGCTAAAAAAAAGACTCCAAAAGTTCAAGCACTGCTGGAACTTTGATGTTTGTTGCTACTGAATCACATTTCAATAACTTAACAGGACATTTTATTGTTTTTCAGCAAAGTATTCCTCATTTTCTGCCTTCTCTGACCTTTATTTTTAAGAAAACAAGTCCTGACCTTATTAGCACGTCTACCACCAGATTTCCCATTGTTCCTGTCAGATGATTTTTGGTGGGACAATGACGAGAAAATACCATGCTGATGATGACACCTCTATAATTTATCGCATACATAAACAGGAAACCAGCAAGTGTTTCACCTCGTGAAAAATAACTCACCGCAGTCCCCAAATAGGGCATTCTGCTTTTGCTGAGTCTGTTTGGGAAGTACATGACAAGGCACTGAAGACTCACTTATTATTTATGGACATTACACATGACAATGGAGTACAGGGTTGACAGATATCTGATTAAAATTAACTGCACTAGCTCCATTGCTCCCCCTTGGGATCCGTGTCGGAGAGCTAAGGAAACTTGTTACTTAAGATCACCGTCA
Source organism: Crenichthys baileyi (assembly GCA_036173005.1). Lineage (NCBI taxonomy): Eukaryota > Metazoa > Chordata > Actinopteri > Cyprinodontiformes > Goodeidae > Crenichthys > Crenichthys baileyi. Next base: position 176,356 of record JAHHUM010002890.1, on the reverse strand, counting down.
AGAAACGAATGAATGAACCCATGACCTGTTCATGAGCTCGTATTGTCCTACAAAAGCAATCACACCTGTTACCACACTTTGTTTAGTCATAAACAACCAATGTATTTTATTGAAATTGTATGCAAAAGACGAACTCAAAGTGAAAGGGAATTGAATGGTTTCAATGTTTAAAAAAACTAAAGCAAAATCTTAAAAGTATGGGGTCCATTTATATTGAGCCCTTTCACTCAGACACCCCTATATAAAATCCTGTTAAGAACCACACATCCCAGTTCAGAATTCCAATAAATTTTGTTTTCCATAAATGCCAGATTTGTGGACTACAAATAGCTGTCCTCTCACTACATTCCACCACCTCAGCTGTGGGTCTTTGCAGCACTGCCAGTGTTACAATGAGTCTCTTGGCTGCTTCTTCAAAGTTCTCCTTTCTCAGCTGGCCAATTTAGATGAAGGATCACATCTTGGAAGGTTTACAGTTGTACTCTTTGCATTTACCGATAATGGATGAAACAGTGTTGTGTGAGATGTAATTGCTATGATTTTTGGTCTGTCATGATGTCTACCACATGTCATGTTTTACATATAGTTACAAACCATGTTTTTTGTTTCATCTGACCAGAGCATCTCTGTCCACATGTGCTGTGTGCCTTACATGGCATGTGGTTACCTGCGAGTTGGACTTGCAAGTTGGTCAGTTTCTTTTAACAATGGTTTTCATCTCTTCAGTCTTACTTATACATTTGATTTGTGGAGGCCATGGTAATATTTGTCCTGGTGGCAGAATCCCCCATTTGACTGTGCATCTCTGCTTTAAGCGTATCAACAACTTTATTCATGACTCTTCTGCTGTGTTTCTTGGTCTTCATGATGCCGTTTGTTCTTTGATGTTCTCTAACAAATCTACTAGGTCTTTATAGAACACCTGTAGTTACATATACTGAGATTGTATAAGTGTAAACACTTCTGCACAGCGCTGTGTGAAGGCTGCATTGGATAACATTTTTTATAAACACAGCAAATTATTTCCTGTGTGTCCCTGGAAAGATTTTACCACAGAAGCAGATTAGTACTTTCAGAGCTGGGAAACCTTCAAATGATCAAAAATATATTATTCTCCATGTAAGCTGTAAAATAAATGTATGACTATAAAAATGATGAAGGTTCCTGGGGCAAACTTCCATTGAATGTTTTCTTTATATGATGCTGAGGCATAGATTTGGATTATTGAACTAAAGAAGCACACCTTTTAAGATCTCTGAAAAAAATGTTTGAGTGGAAAAGAACATTTTTTTCTTGTAGGAAAATCCATTCAGTGTGATGATGCAAATACCATTAATAAAGAAAAAGGATGTAGACAAGGCACGTCTGGCTACATTAGCCAGACTACCTGCGTCACAATAAATCACTTTCTCCTTATCCAGCCTTGTCATTTTTAGATGAGGTTGCTCAATCCTCGCTAGACACAAATTTCATCTTTCATCCAGATTCATGCATTTCACCATAATGCCAAGTGTACCATGCAAGTATGTATATTCACCATGATTGAAATTTTGAGCCTTAAATTTTCGAAAGTATGTATTTTAAAAACCATTAAGATTGGCTATGACAGGATTGTCATGATTACCAATCTTAGTAATTACAGTGATTCATCCATTCCTGAGGAATAAAGAGGCAGGAAAATAGCACTGAAGTTTATCCTAAACTACATGAACTGAGCATTTGCTTTGCCTTGAAACATCAGGTATTCAGTATTTAGAAAAAACAGATCGAACCTCTGTTTGCCTTAGATTTACATTTAAGCCTGTAGTAGTTTAAGCAACCTAGGTTCTACTAGAAGAAGTTCTAGATTTATCTGTTTAACCCTAGATTTGGACCAGATAATTGATTTTAGTTGATTTTTTTAAATAATCATTTATTCTAACAATTAGGGATAAAGGCAGAGGCATCCATATTTTAATCAAGTGTTTTATTTCCTCCTTTAAAAGGTATTGTAATACCTGTGTGTGCCTTCACTGCTCTGTACGTAAATGCTTTATATTCATGCAGAAGCAGTGTTGTGAAACTTCCAGGCTAGGTTGTGTGTTGTGTGCTGTGGCTTTAACAACAGCTCATGTTTCAAAAGCCTGTTAATAAACCATTTAAAAGTGTTCATAGTCTTACCTGTGAGTACGGGGAATTACAGTATGTAATAGATTGCTCCTACTGAATCTGGTTTAGGACTGATTTGTATTCCCAAATAAGTCAGCTGTTCTACTACTTTAAAGTAGTTTTAAGTAGTTTAGCTTTAAATATTTTATAGGAATTAATTGGGATCCATTCAGCCCTGACATTGTACCTGCCTTCTATGCTTTCTATTGCTGCATTTAGCTCTCCTTCTGTCTGGGCTGCTTCTAGTTGTTCGCCAAGCTCCTGAGAGATGGTTGGAATGTAAAAATTTTTTCCGAGTGTGGGGATCAGGTTTAGTTTGAGATGTATACAAGTTTGTGTAGTAAACTTGAATTTATTTATTTCCCTACGATCCGTAACGGTTTCGCCATTGTTGTTAATGATGGCGGTTATGCTGTGTCTTGTTTCTAATTGTTTAATTTGCCAGGCCAAAAGCTTGCCAGCTTTTCCCACCATTGTTCATAATAGATTTAGTTAAGCCTGAGCACACTAGAGGTTGCTCTGGCTGCCGACATCTTATCATATTCAGCTCTTAATAGTAGTATCTAAATTTTTGCTCCAGGAGCTCTATTACTAAAAAACAACCGTTTTGCAGTTTGTAGTCTAGTTTCCAATTGTTGTCTTTTATTCTTAAACGGGGTATAGCTATTGATATGCCATCTTAAACAAGCTTTAAGGGCCTCCCACCTTATAGCTGCATATGTCTGTGTTCTCTTTGAAATAACCGTTTATTTTTTTCCACCACGTGCTTAATAAATTCTTTTGTGGACAAATTCTTAGTCCATCTCTAAGAGTTATGAGTTTGGCAGGGTGGATTATGCCGTGTTTGAGATCCAGATTGTGCAGCTGCTGCCATGCTGCGTCCGATCCTTTCCGCTGATTGTGAAATTTGGTGGCGAGGTCGTTGTAAAGCAGCACCTGATGTTTCTTGTATAGGATGTCCTCCTTCCATCTTCTGCTTGTAGTTCAGGAACCTCATGATTATGGCTCTCGGACGGGCGCTGTTGCTTAATTTCGGTCCGAACCGGTGTGCTCTTTCCATTGCTATGGGGGCTCTGCAAGGGTATCCATTGTTCCAAGAATGAACATGGGTCTGGTCGCTCAGCACCCTCGTGCAGTCCCACTAGCCTCAGATTGTTTAGCTTTAATCGTGTCTCCATGTCGATTACATTATCTTCCAACACTTTGTTGGAAGATAACACTCCCTCTTAAGTTTTCCACTAGTTCTCGTAACTCAGCCTGCTCAACTTCAACTGTTGACGTTCGTATCTCTGCCTGCATGTTTCTCTCTATGCCGTCGGCCAGTTCTTTGTTTCATCAACGGCAGACAGGATTCCATCCAGTTGGGTTGAGAAGTCAGTTTTTAGGTTCTTTATTTGCCATTAGGATTTCTTTTTTGACACCGTCCTGGAGGCTTCACGCCAACGTTAGCCCCGGTGCTCGCATTAGCTTCCTCGCCAGCTTCACTCTCCATGCTCTGCATCTCAAAGTTAGGTAACTTCATTTGCACTGGCGTCTTTATCTTATCTTTGTTCCGCTTTCCTGGGGGGTAGCATAGCTGTTTTAAGGTATATTAGTTATATTATATCAGAAAGTGACGCTTGACTAGATCAGTATTTGTTCAGGATTTTTACTGAGCAGGGTTCAGTGTGACTTAATGGTAGGAGGCCAAAACCGTAAGCCTTGTCCTTGTTTTTTGTATTTATTTTGGCATTCTTTGAAAGCAATCAAGAGGCACAGCTAAGAGGGTACAGATATTAACTTTGCCAACAGAACATTTTACATTATTTGCAGTCAAATCTATATTAAAAAGCATATTGTACATATTTCTCTTTTGACACAGAACCTGATGAAAACATAACATTTTTCCTCATGAGATCAAGCTTGTAATCCAGATGAGATGATTCCTTTACTTCCAAGATTCTACAGTATGTCCAAACGACACAGCCCTCTTTTGCTTTTTCTAAATTGAACCCATCAGATTAATCAAGTTCTGAAATGATAACAGTAACAAAAACCAGTAACAAAATCACCATAAAATACAAGGAACTGCAGTGAACACATCACCCACCACTTTAAAACCACTCAGCAGCTCTGCTCTATAAGTACCTCGAAGTGTAATAGTGGTGCAACGACCTCAATATCACATTCTACCTCCAGCTGTACATGTCATTTCACATGTACAGTTCTTTGATAGGGCACTCATCCCCGTTTTGTCACATTACAACCCCAAACCTTAATAAACTTAATACACAAGTAGTTCATAATCATGAATCCTACTTAGAGACAGAAATGTTTGCTCCTTCTTCATTTAATATAGCTCAAGCTTAGCCAGACTGGAGAAAGAGCATCTGAACAGTTTTAGGTCTTGCTAGAGGTTCTGAGTTGAATTTAGGTCTGAACTTTGACTTGGCCATTCTAATACAAAAAATATGCTTTAATCTACAGTATACATAGAATTTGAATGTAGGGCAAAAAGTTCTCATCTTATCTGATCAGAGCATCTTATTCTACATGTTTGCTGTGTTCCCTACAGGGCTTGTGGCAAACTTAGTTATTTTCAACAATTTTTTTTTTTTTCTTGCCACTTTTCCATAACATGTCAGGCAACTAACAACTGTCCTATTAAAAGATTCTCCCACCTGAGCTTTGGAACTCTGTACCTCCTCTGAAGTTTCCACTGGATTAAGTCAATGTTTTATTTGATTATTATTATTATTATTATTTATTTATTAATTAATTTTTTTAACCGTGTCCTGTCTGGCAGAGTAGCGCTCAGAATTGTTGTCAGAGTGCCAAGAAAAAGCCCAACAGATTTACTTTCACAAGTGGAGCATTACAGCTAACGCTTTAAAGCTTTGCTTGATATTTATAAAAAGAAACTTTAATAGAACTTTAATAATGATTAGAAACTGCTTTGGGATCATTTCAATTGTTACGGACACAGAGACCGAAATGAAAAGGAAAAAAATAAGAAGCACGAAAGAGAGAGAGGTGGGGCAAAAAGGAAAAGGGGAGAGAAGGAGAAAAGAATGGAGGAGAGAAAGAAGGATGAAGAGAATACAAGATAACACCCTGCTTGCTTCTACACCTGCAGAAACATTCATATTAACAGCTTTTTTACCAAAAAGTGCACGGTACTTATGAATGCAAGATGTATTTAGTGGTAAATGCGGCATTATAGAACATTTGCGTATCTGTTAACACCTGAATCTAAACACCTGTGGGTCTGAGTGTGAGCGTGCTTGTGTATACAAGGTTTCTCCATAAAAATATGCAATAGCGAGTGTGAGGAGCCAGAGACCTGCCCCCTGAACCTGGGACAGATACGGAGGAGAGCCGAGCCATTGACAGCCAAAGGCCCGCCATAGCACAGGAACCCCAGGAGAACCATCGCCGGGACTACCGCAACCCCCCAGAGAAGAGTAGGGGAGATTGCCAGGGGAACCACCCAGCAGCCACAATGCAGAAGCCCCCAGGGAGCTGCAGCGATGAGCCCACAGGACCCGCCGGCAGCCGTCTACACCCAAGCAGATCCAGCCATGGACCCAGAGACCCGAGACCCCAGGACACATCCCTCCCCAAGCAGAGGCCCAGGCCCTAGCAAGCACTGAGAACCTCAAGTACACCAGCGGGCAGAGTGTGGCGGGGAGGAAATAGGACCCACCTTTGATGGGTACCTAAACTGATCCAGGAGAGGGAGCAGTCCAAGACCCAACTTGACACAAAAAACAGGCACACACAGTCACAATCACACATTCCCACCCTCATGCGTACACATAAAAAAACACACAGCCACACACCCAACATAAAGACAAACAACAATGGACGTCATACACTCACTCACACTTCCCATACATACTCTATACTCTCAGGTCCAGGTGCCGATATCCCATAGGGGCAATCAGCCCCCGGGACCCAGGAGGTGGTCCCCTTCCCTCTGTGGGTGGAGACAGGCAGACCGCCCCAGCACCTGAACCTGGGCCTGGCTAGCCTGGGCTGGTGCCTGAAGCTGAGCGACCCGGCCCGGACCCGGACCCCCCGCCCCGACCTCAGTCCCCACCGACCGCCATCCTCATCCAGAGAGGGGGCCATATACAAAAAAGGGGTCTACAAGTCAATGTTTTAAAGGCCTACTACTCCCTTTGACTTAACTCATCACCCATCTGCTGTGTGTTTTGGTCCTCCCGCTGCTATTTGCTCTAAGGATTTTGACAAACCTTTGAGGCCTTCACAGAAAGGCTGCATTTATACCTAAAATTAGACAAATTACTGTTTATTCATTAGGTGGCTTCTGGAGTTGATTTTCATTTAGGGGCATCAGACTAAAGATGGTTGAATACAAATCCATGCCTCACAGTTTTATTAGTGAAAATGATTAGATAAATATGTATAATTTTCCTTCCATTTTACAATTATTGCACCGCTTTGTGTTTCTGTGGTTGTCACTTGACAAAAGGGGCGTGAATACCTAAAAGGAAATGGCTGATTTCGGACATACTGGTTGTTGTTGAGTAAGCTTTGAATGATCATTTTTGTCCATATGCTGACATTCAGACAAATGCTAATGTAATAAAGTTGGGCTTCCCATCCACATTTTTCAAACAATGGGACAAAATGTATTTTTTTTGTTTTCATAAAATGGGTAAATGCGATTTATTACAGAATGAAAGAAAAGCTTAGTCTTAAATAGCCACGTATAGCTTTACGAGATGGGAGCCTTGTTCTGCACAAAATCTTTTCTTTCTTTTAAGCATCACACAGACATGCTAAGCCACAGGAGGATGATACACTCCTGGATGTCTAGGACAGTGTTCCCAGTCACACATCAGAACTGGTAAATTATGTTTACAATGCTTAAGAAAACCATTTTAAAATTAGCTAAGCCAGTACTGTTTAAGAAGAGCACAAATGTCCAGCTGAAATAATGACAGAAGGTTGTTGATGGCTACATTGTGTTTTTTTTCTTCCACTTTCTTAGAACAAATACATTTAATACATATAATTATGACTCTTTGCATGTTGGAGAAAGTCTATAATACTGGGCAATTCTTGTTTAAAAACAGAATGGATACAGTACACTGATCTGCCAGAGGGCTCTTGATGTCCAAAATGTGTTTAAATATGATACTGATCTTCTGATGAAACGCCATGAAGGCTCCCACTGCTTGCAATTTATGTAGGATTGAGTCCAAGTACAGTGTGGTATCGACCACGATAAAAATACAACTTGTGGGGCTGAAGACAAGCTTCCTTCCTTTTGCCCACATTTTTTGCTAAATGTAGTAAAAAGTCAGTGGGGGCCTTCATAAACATCATACTAATAATGGCTTCCACTCTTCTTCACTGCTGATCAAGTGGAATCCAGAATATACTCTCTTGGAATTTATAACATGTATCTGTGAAGAAAGGGGAATCAGGAGCTTAAGCCTGAATCACTGACTGTGTTTCCTCAGGCAAAACCAATGCTGCACAGGTAGTATAAATATTTATGAGTGAAATATTAATATCTCGGATAAAAACGTGGAAAATGAGTTGCTGGTTTACATGTAAAATCTCGCTATGATGAGTAAAGAGAAACCGGAGGAACGTTGAGTTTCTCCAAATTCCTTTACCAGCTGTGATGAGGCTCTATAAGTCTGCCCAATATTTTAATATTCAACTTTATTCTTGGATTCTTGTCATCTTCATCACCACCATGAGCAAACATACAGACCTGCCTGGAAAATACCTCTCTGCAGCCTCCCAGTGATGCTCCATGAGTGTGACAGGAAGGAATGAAGGAAACAGCCATCCCCTCACTGCTTAGGGCTTAGATGGTGAACCACTGTCACATGTGCAATAAACAAAAAGGAGTGCAGCACCTGCAGATACGAGAGGCATTTTGAAAGCAGCTTTTGTGCCAATGTGGTGGTAATTTCATAAACACGCTTTTGTCTTGTTAAAAAAATGAAACGGGACATTTGAAAGGAACAAAAGAACGATTTGCATAGTTGGCTGTTTCTTCAGTCCGTTTGTGGGGATAGGAAGTGAAACATTTTTCTGGCTGTTTTTACTGAATATCACGCCTCGGGTCCATCACCTGTGTTTCTTCAACTAAGACAAATGGTTAATTTAGGTTTGAGCTGTTTATGGCGCCAACAAGGATGGGGGCTGTTATGGGGGCTTCATTGGATAACAAATAACCCAACCAACATTTTTGGAGAAATTATGATGGTGCGCTCTACTTAGCACCATAATAATCACTTGTTAACACAATGAACCTCAGTTTCGGGCTTTAAAAACCACAAGAAACGTGAACCTTTACGTGTAACAAATGATTCATGAAAAAGCTTCATTTTGAAAAACCAACTAACATTGCATCAATTTTGGTTTTGTGACTAATCAGTGATAGACCTTTGAAGAGTATATAAGAGCTGTAATTCAAAAAGCTAACATATTCCTTTTCACTCATTGATATATGCAAGTAATGAATCTATAAAAGATGAAGGCCTTTATTTGAAAGACAATCTGAAAGCTTTGTTTCAAGAATGCTAAATTCTTCTTTTTGCTCTATACTAGCAATAAGCCTTATTTATCAAATACGTCTTTTATTGATGACTGTATCTGTTTGCTTTATTTTGCCCAAAAAATCCAATCCATAGGTCTTGTGCTGATATATAGCCAATTTAACAGTTCCAGAGTTGGCGGATACCAAAGGAACATGTTCTAAGCAAGCAACAGCAGCAGTTTATCTATTTCCTGAAAAAAAAACTTAAAGGCTTAATTTTTTGGGACCTGGTAGTGGAAGTTAAAGTTTTAGCTGTTTTAAAAGGGCAGAAATTTCTGATTGAGCCTCTTCTTGTTACGGCTTAGCAAACTGACACTGCTCCTAAACGTGTGTCCAGCAGGTAAGGCATTTATGACTCATCACTACTTCACACAAACCACATAAACAAAAAAGAAATCTAATTTATCAAGGATTCTTTCAGGTGCTAAATCTTCAAAAAAATGTAAAGGTTATAATATGTTAATTCTAATTAGCCTAATGAGCATTAATGTCTTCTACAAACTCCTACAGAACAGATTGTTATACCTAAGCAGCATCTGGCACTGCTGAAGGTACCTTGCAGCACAATGTATCCAATGGCCCAAGGATCTGGCGAACTCACAAAGCATCAATCATTCTTTTATGCTATTACCTCCCATCTCTTAGATGTTCTCAAGTGTTTAATTCAGGCCTTTAAACAAATCTGCTGCTGGAAAATCTTGCCCTGACAACACTTGAAGACTGGGGGAAAAAAACAAAACAAATGGGTCGCCATTTCTGTGCCCCTTAATTGACAGATGTGATTGACAGCTTAGTCCCTGGATGATCTCTCCGGGTTAAGAGTTTTGCGGTCTTTTCAGAATGCATAAAATTTCTCATGCAATATTTACTATTCAAAATACCGCTCCTGTTTTTTGTTAACTTTGTAGGCTGCCAATTAGATTGAGCAAGCTAGATAATAAAAAGTGAGGTAAATCCATTTGTCAGCAAAATGCAGTTTGGAAGTTTGAGAATGTAATAATTTTATTTATATTTCTTTAAAGTTGGGAATGATGATGTAGTGATAGAAACTTTACCCCTTCATTTCAGTTTATAAAAAAAAACTGGCTTGTGAAGTTAAAGTTTAATTTGAGTGTACAAAAACAGCAGATTTTACCATCTTATTGTTTAAACAAAGATAAAGCCAAAGTGGAGAACTGAGCAGAAAAAAACTGGTACAGCCCATGATTTAATGTCTTGTAGAGCCATTTTTAGCAGCAACAACTGACCTGGTGATTTAGTGTATACGTATCAGACTATCACAATATTCAGAGGGAATTCTCTACATTTTGTTAGATCATTGATGGTTCTAGATATTTGCTCTCCACAGCTCTGTTCAGGTCCAAGCACAGCATTTCAGTCAGGATGAGGTCTGGACTTGACTTGATCAATATGTTGATGACCCAATCCGGGTAAGCTTCAGCTGCAGGGTAGATTACCTAACATTTTGTCTCAATATTAACTTTGAGGTACAGAGTAGTTTATAATTGACTCAGTAACTTGAAGTCAACCAGGTCCAGTGGCTACAGGACAAGCCCATATCATCACCCTTCCACCACCATGCTTGACAGCTGGTATGCGGTCTTGTTTTAGCCATTTTTGTGTCATCTGTCTAAGGGACATAGATCAGAAATATTGATTCCTTTAGATGCAGCTATAGTAGCATAAAGCCGTGCTACTATATGTTTTAGAACTGGTTTTAACTTAGCAACCCATCTAGAAGAGCCATACTTCTCCAGGCTAAAATCTTGTTGTCATGAAGTTTAAAAAAAGGTTAAATTCATGTCTTTACAGTCTAAGAGTGAGATCTTGATTCCAGCAGTTTCTCCGAGCACTGCATGATCTGGGATTGAAGTCAATTTGTTGGGAAGTTTACTTTGTTTTCCACTTGACAATAATCTTCCTGAATTTATAAAGATTGTCATTTTAACCCCTCCCAGACAGATGGGCAGCAGCATTTGATGCTCGAAGACCATTTCCTTCCTGGCACGTGTTAACACCCACCTGTTTGCTCTGGAGAAGAAAACACTAAAAACGTCTGCTTTAATAGATGTAGTCACACTGATGATAACCTGTTAATAAAATATATTTATATAATTTAGAACTAATTTAGAAAGACCAGTTTTTTATTTTTATCCTGGTATGTAAAACCCTAGAACTGTGCTGCTTTTTTTTAACAATGTAATTTCAGCCCAGAATGCATCTAAAAACAGAGGGCTAAACTCGAAGCCATTTCCACTTGTAAATGTGTGCAAAACCATGTTTGTGCATCAGACTGACTCCAAAACTGGATGTCAAGGCAGATCTGATCCTAGTGCTACTAAACAAATGTCATCTCTCTGCCTTGACAGTTTGCTCAAATTTAAATAAAATATTTTTAAATGCATTTAGGAAAAGAAATAAATTCAATATTTGTGTATATCTACCTAAACCGCAGCCAGAGCAAACTGCTATGGATTCTGAAAGAACAGAGTTGACTGTAGAAGCAGATTGAGAAATGAATATGATCTGATAAAAGTTAGCGGTAAGGTGGCAGGGGAGTGCATAGCCAGCGCCCTACAACGGAAACTAAAATGTTTTTCATTTATTTAGTGAAAATAATGTGAAGCATTTAAGGTTTAAAAAGGCACAAGAGTTTCTTTATTTCCAAAGAATATCACAAATTAGTCCAGTACATTTGTCTTTCTAATATTTTATATTTAGTGCTTTTTGTGCTAGAATGAATCAGAAAATAGAATAAATTATTTAAAAGATCCTGTTCAACAGTATTTTTCCCTGACGGTCAGATGTTCATCTACAGGGGTTGGACAATGAAACTGAAACACCTGTCATTTTAGCGTTGGAGGTTTCATGGCTAAATTGGACAAGCCTGGTAGCCAGTCTTCATTGATTGCACATTGCAACAGTAAGAACAGAGTGTGAAGGTTCAATTAGCAGGATAAGAGCACAGTTTTGCTCAAAATATTGAAATGCACACAACATTATGGGTGACATACCAGAGTTCAAAAGAGGACAAATTGTTGGTGCGCGTCTTGCTGGTGCATCTGTGACCAAGACAGCAAGTCTTTGTGATGTATCAAGAGCCACAATATCCAGGGTAATGTCAGCATACCACCAAGAAGGACAAACCACATCCAACAGGATTAACTGTGGACGCAAGTGGAAGCTGTCTGAAAGGGATGTTCGGGTGCTAACCCGGATTGTATCCAAAAAACATAACCACGGCTGCTCAAATCACGGCAGAATTAAATGTGCACCTCAACTCTCCTCTTTCCACCAGAACTGTCCGTCGGGAGCTCCACAGGGTCAATATACACCGCCGGGCTGCTATAGCCAAACCTTTGGTCACTCATCCCAATGCCAGACGTCGGTTTCAATGGTGCAACGAGCGCAAATCTTGGGCTGTGGACAATGTGAAACATGTATTGTTCTCTGATGAGTCCACCTTTACTGTTTTCCCCACATCCGGGAGAATTACGGTGTGGAGAAGCCCCAAAGAAGCGTACCACCCAGACTGTTGCATGCCCAGAGTGAAGCATGGGGGTGGCTCAATGATGGTTTGGGCTGCCATATCATGGCATTCCCTTGGCCCAATACTTGTGCTAGATGGGCGCGTCACTGCCAAGGACTACCGAACTATTCTTGAGGACCATGTGCATCCAATGGTTCAAACATTGTATCCTGAAGGCGTTGCCGTGTATCAGGATGACAATGCACCAATACACACAGCAAGACTGGTGAAAGATTGGTTTGATGAACATGAAAGTGAAGTTGAACATCTCCCATGGCCTGCACAGTCACCAGATCTAAATATTATTGAGCCACTTTGGGGTGTTTTGGAGGAGCGAGTCAGGAAACGTTTTCCTCCACCAGTATCACGTAGTGACCTGGCCACTATCCTGCAAGAAGAATGGCTTAAAATCCCTCTGACCACTGTGCAGGACTTGTATATGTCATTCTCAAGACGAATTGATGCTGTATTGGCCACAAAAGGAGGCCCTACACCATACTAATAAATTATTGTGGTCTAAAACCAGGTGTTTCAGTTTCATTGTCCAACCCCTGTATGTATTGCCACTGTTTTGTCAGGGCAGAAGCTTGTTGTTAATAAAGATTTCTACCAGTGTCTTTAAAAATGCATCTGGCTGATGGGAAAAAAAAATACTTTTAATGCAGTCTGTTTTGTGAATCCGGTGCAGAAATAAAGCAGAAAGTGCACAAAATTTGCAAAAAACAAAGCTAATTGCATTGTGTTTCTTTTTTAGTACACTAGAAGCATAGACACAGTTTATAAATATCCGGTCAGCTAAACGTAAGTAAACAAAGACAAAAAAATTTAAAATGACATAAAAAATAGTTTTTATGAATCATTAGCTAATAAAACCACAGCTTTTGTTAACTGAAAAAGAGATGGAGAGTGTTCTTCCAAAATTTAGGAGCTGTAAGCCTATATACCCGATCAGTTCTAGTTATGTAAATGGCATTTGAAAATTATAATTGGGGTCAAGCATATTTGTACTTCCTGATTTCTTTTATCATTTCATTAACTGGGAATTGCTGAAGCCGAAAACATGTTAGTCTTGAGGTTAACAGCAACTTTATTGTAGCTAAGTAGTAATGCAATCACAGTTGGCTCATTGATTCATATATATGAATCTGAGCCACTATTTTTATGCTTTGAGCTCTTTTTTCAATTTACCTGAAGAGTCCCCCCCGACATCAGAAATGGTCGTTCAGTCACTAAGAGCTTAAGTTAATTTATATGCTGATAGAGTCTTGCTCTAAATGCTAAATTTCATTATATATTTATTAAGGGAGAGGAAGTAGAAAACGAGGGTGAAAAATGAAGGAATTAAACTCTAAAAGAAACAGTGGGGGGTGGGGAAACTGAATAAGATGTAGAAAGCTAAGGGGGGGTCTTAATGTGAATTATTTAAAGATTTTGGTCTAAAAAAACACAAGGGAAAGACAGAAACTACAAATAGATGATTTAGTAAAGCTGAAAATAATTCCTGTCAGCAAATCAATACATGCTGACTCTCATTATCACCAGTCATTTTTTAATAACTCAGCACAGTCGCATCTAATAAAGACATGATCTGAATCTGTACACTTTAATGGAGCAACAACTACATGCTGTAAACTGTGATATAATAAATACCAAGTAATTAGTTTTTAAAAAGCTCTTTTCCTGGGGATCCAGAAAGCTACTTGAAACCTGCTCTACAGCTGGATGTCTAGATAAAATTCAGAATTCAGAAGAGTTGACATCACCCAAAAAGCAACAAACACAGCAGCTTACGCATCACAAACACATTTACCATGAATACACAAAGCATGTCTATATCCTAGCAGATGTAGTGTTCGCCAGCCATGATAAGCTTGGGTCCCTACTTGGATGCCAGGTATTTGCAAGGTGTCCCCTTAGAGGCTCGGCTATGGGTCTACTATATTTTAGCAGTGTGTTAGATTCATTCAAATTGACACCATCATAAAAGGTTTATTTAATACAATAGATATGCTCCCCTACTTTGAAGTTTATGTCAAGGCTGTTCAAATGTTGAACCAATGACCCACTATTAATGTTGCTTTATCTGATACTGCACTATGCAGGTGCTTTGTCAACACTGAAGATTTACCAACATCGGTTACAAATTATTATACGATGATCTAAGTATACTCATAGCCTTCAAATAAATTGTTATGGAGACTTTGTGAACCTCAAGGTCAATTCTTGGTGGCAGTTTCTGTAGTTGCTATTATTTTTAACCAGTGTCCTGGTTTGTGAAGTTCAACATATCTGCCTCACTTAAATGGTGTGTTCTATTATTGATCCCATTTTGAACAGTAGCTAAGAGAGGTAGGTATGCATCATGTGATATTTTTACCCAAGTAAACAGGACTTCATTTTTGACTAATTAAAAATTCCTTAGAAACCCTTAATGACATAAACAAAATAAAAATCTAGACAAAATGCTTCACCTACATTCATTTCAATGAAATTATTTGGAGTGGATATTTATGGTTAATTCCTAACCTAGATTTGTTTCTACTGAAAAACTGTACTTATGTTGCTCCAATAAAAAGGTTAATTATTTTAGGTCTTTCTTCACATCTTTAGCTGTGCAGAGATCTGTAAATTTAAAGTTACCAGAAACAACCAAGAACTCCTTTTATATATTTTGACCTCAGAGCATTATTTGTGATTGTTAGAGCTGACTAAGGGAAATCGAATTAAAAATGTATAGCAGATAATGAAGAAAGTTGTGAGAAAAGTGAGTTCTAAGCATATTTACCTAACAGTCGTTAGCCCTTTTGAAAAGGTCACCTTAACAAGTTTGTGAGGCTAATTTGAAAATAAATCTAAAATATGGAAGTTTTTCAAGCAGTTCAAAATCTTGTTCAGCGAATGTTTATTCTGACACCATTTAAAATCCATCTAGTTAGGAAAAAACAAAAAACACTGACCTTCTCTGGTGCAATTAAATAACCTTTTGTCATTAATTTTCAGCCTCGGTTTCCTTGTTCTTAAATTAATAGTGTCCCTGAAGGTCAACAATGGAATGGGTCCAAAGAAAAAACTACTACAAAGAGAAAATTTCACATGTACACCCACGCACTGAGACTACATTAGAGCACTTTAAAGAGCACTTTAAAGTGACGTGTGGCATCTAGAAAATTCTCCGTTGTACACAACGACAAAGACTCCTCTGCTTGAGCTGTTTTTCCCCTGAATCATGAGCCATCGCTGTGCTGCTGCTGCCAACTGGCATTGTTGAATCTCAAATCTAAGTGAAGTCATTATCTGTATTTCATTTTGCTTTCTAATTTTGCTTAAATAAGTTAAGTTTCATGACCTCTTAAAAGATAATTAATCAGATGAATAAAGGGACCTAGGTGCTCATTTATAAAATTCTTTGCATTTCAGGAAAGGATGACTTGCCATCACTGATTATATTTATGTTCAAACTTCATTTTTACTGTCAGATAAGAGCTAATTAAAGTCTGGACTTTATAGTTAGCTTCTTCAGAACTTTACCTTCAGTATGGAGGCACAGTTTTACTAACGCCTTGTGTTGGCCGGTCTAAAATTGCATTCTGCCTAGGTCCAGCCATGATGAAATGAACATTTTTATGATAAACAACAACCTGTCACATATATATATATATATAAAGATTCTGTGTTATGTTGTGCCCAAGTTACATATTTTCTGTGTCTTTTTGGAATAAGGGGCTACAATTTACATTGCAATACTGCATTGGGATGAAGTGTTATTTTTGCAGTTAAATTCCCACCACTTTCTCTGTACTTGACCAACTGAACATTTTGGGCTGAAATTCCAATTCTCAAAACACGATCTGAGTGCCCTAATTGGTGAAATATTTACTAGCTCGTTTAACTGGGGAAAAAACTGTCAACTGCTTTTTGTACCCCTTCAAGGATTCTGCAAAATGAGGTGACTGAAACCTCAGTGTCTTCATAGGGTAACCTAGAATTTTGACACCAGTCAGTCAGTCATTTTCTATACCCGCGTCTTCCATAGTGGGTCACGGGGAAGCTGGTGCCTATCTCCAGCAGTCCACGGGTGAGAGGCGGGGCACACCCTGGACAGGTCGGCAGTCCATCGCAGGGCAACACAGACACACGCAGGACTAACAACCATGCACACACTCATTCAAACCTAAGGATAATGTAGAGAGACCAATTAACCAAACCCAAACTCCATCCAAATGGGTATCACAAACAAGAAAAACTGGCAGCCATTTTGGCCCAATGGTTGCCAGTTTTTCTTGTTTTGACTGATACCCACTTTGACAAATTGTGTCACAATATGGTCCCTCAACATCCAGTCTAGTGTATCTAGTGTATATTGTCTAATATGATACAAATCCCCACCGACTCTCACACATTCAGCTGTGCCCTTTAAGCTCTGACACTGATTATAATGCTATAGGTATGTAACCAATGAAATTCCTCTGATAAAAACAAAAATGCACACCATGCATAACCTTAAAACAGATGGGTTACAGTTTAGCAGCAACATTCACAAGAAAGCAGGTCCATTCTGCTTGGCAGTAGTGTCATGGTGTGGGGGATATTTTCTTGCCAGACAATGAGAATGGTTCAACAGTCAGTCACCAGATCTCAATCCAACAGAGCACCTTTGGAATGTATTGGAATAGGAGATTCACATCATAGATGTGCTGTGTGATGACATGCTGATATGAACCAACATCTGAGAAATGTTTCAAATACAATTTTTAAATCTATTCCACATAGAATTTAAGGCAGTGCAGAAAACAATGAGGGTCCCACCTGGTAATGGTATGGTGTTCCTAATAAAATGGCTAGTGACTGTATGCTCCTGGCTGGCATCGAGCTAATCTTGGCTCTAAGCCCTTTTCCAAGACCTCACGTTCAGCCATTGCTTACACACAATACTGAATTACACTGGCCTAAATAAATTCAAACTCAAACTACTGGTAAGTGAAATGGAGAAAAATCTTAACCAACTGATAAAACACATGGACACTGGTTATATATGCAGAGTAATTTAGCAGGTTTCATATCATGTACAGTGATGCTCTCTTATATAATTCTATATTGCAGTAAACCCATCTCTACAGATCTCTTATTAGTTTTAGTTTTTTTGAGTTCCTCGCTCTGCTGCTCCAATAGAAACAAAGGAGACAAGGGAGACATTGGGGCAACATATTTCCTTAAACATTGAAGGACAAATTCTACATCAGAAAATAAAGTATTTCCTATTTCTTCCTATAGAGTTTCACCTACTCCTCATCTTCCCGAAATCAGACTCTGCCATAGAGCAATCAAACTGTTCTGTCCTAAATGTCCTGGTCCTGCTAGCAGCACACACCCACAACAGCAGGGTCATATGAGCATTTCTGTAGGAGACAGGACCCAGAGATATGCTGGCAGAGAAAAGATGAGAATGCACTCCCTTCATGGCTGTGCCGCTGCTGTGGACCACTATCGGTCGCTCAAGATGTAGTCGGTCAGAAAGTCAGTAATCCAGGCAGCTGCTGAGGGATATCACTACAGCTGCTAATCTAGTCTACAATCAACACTATAGCTGTGTTTGTAGACTGTAGAATTAAGCACTAATAAGCTAACAGAGCAAGACAAGTCAGGGCTTGTGAGTTGTACCCGACCCCCGAATTCCACCCTAATGGCTGATGGCTATAGCAACATAAGGTTTACCCTATAGAAAGTAGCAGAGACTAATATTTTTATTTTTTTTTTTTACAAGCAGAGATGCCTGCAAAATGTTATCACCGTGGTTGCAGAGACCTAGAAGAAATGGTCTGTAGCCTAGATTTGTTACCAGTCCATTTTCTGAGAAAGAGTTGCTTTTAGTTTAACTTTTTTTTGGTGCTTTGAGGCTGTTGAGGATGAAATCCAAATAATTGCCAGATTGTTATTCTTACTCTGGTTATTGTTGCGTCTTTTAACAGAACACACCATCATCCCTGTGATTATACACTCCTGATCAAAATCTTAAGATTGGGGAATCATAAATGATTCAAAACTGCATTGAACTCAGACAGATAAATGTTTAAAACCATTAGCCAAAACACGGCAAAATAGTTTGTGAAAAAGAGGACTTTGTGAACAGCCCCGCTGTGCTGCTTGATCCCTTTAAAAAATGTGTTTAGTAATGCTTGGCGTTTGTGTTTCCAGTTGGCTCAGGAGAAAAATATTTAAAAATTACTCAAGAGAAGGGAAGCAGCTTGAGTTAAGAGGTATATGTCAGTATCAAACACAGATGATGGCAAGAAAAAGTTCCTTTATTTCTGTGTTTGGGGTGAAGCTTTGGAAAAAATAGAATGTGGAGCTAAAGCAACGTCCAAACATGAAAAGGTTTAAACCTCTGTGTAAAAAGATTATAGATGAATATCAGACTTGAATAATAAATTATTACTATCATTATTACCATTTACCTTTTATATTTCTATTGAAATTCCCATTGTTATTTTGTTTTATCATTTTTCACTTGTCTTTATGAATGACAAATTTTTTCTTTTTCTTGATGAATTAGAATTGATGGGAATAATGTCACAGGAGAAGAGGTGGGTCAATGTCATTTTATCCTTCTGTCCACATCTTTGAGCATGTGAATATTGCATATTAGTAAATACTCCTGTTACTATCTGCTGTTAAGTTCAATACAAGTTTTAAATTAAATGTAGCCTTCAATCTGCAATACAGATAACATCGTCAGTTGGATCTTCTAGTCATGACAGTAATCTTGGAAGGGATCAGGATTTTCAAGTTTTATTATTTTTCATCAAGGAATAAAACCTTCTTCCACCTATTAAGAGTTTAGTGCTGACATTCAAAATTCACACTGGAAAGTTTGTGGTATGGGTGAAGACATCACCGTTAAATGTTATGATTATTGGGATGCAGACCGCATCAGTAAGAGACTCAGCTTTGATTGAGTTTTGATTAAGGATCTGCCTTCATGGACAGCCCACCATATCCTCAGGTTCAGCGAGGGTGAAATTTTATTTTTTTTTACTATGTTTTATCCCATAACTCTTAATATCATTTTGAATTTTGAAAAAAATACATTATTAGTGTTAGATTTTAAGGTGGTGCAGGGTGGCTCAATTGGTAGAGCAGTCTTATGTGCAGAGGCCATCTTTGGTTTAATAACCAACAGACGTAGAATTGTTTAAAAGTGATTTTTTGTTGTTGCTTCTCAATCAGCTGCATTAAAATTGGTTGTTAATTGCCACCACGAGCTGTTTTGGAACCTTTACAAATGCCTGCAGTTTTTGTTGTAAAAATTACTCCATTATATATAAATTGTATCAAACAAAACATGCAGCATAGCCAAAGTGGCTGAGACAATTGCTGCCTGGCATGTGCTCTAATATTGTGCTGCTACGATTTAAATATACATCTATGTGCCAAATGGATGTAAATATGGTATGATTAGGTTTTTGCAATGAATATATCTAATTGCCAAATAATTTTCTTCAAAACTTACTCAAAACATCAAAGTACCATGTGAAGAACATTTACTTTTACTGTTTTTAAAGAAATTAACAAGTCGCAGCCAGATGCTGCTAATGAAATGCATTTGATTATCTGGTAATCAGCAAGTTTAAAGACCTTTATAAATAAACGAAATGTTATTTTTGTGCTCTGACGCAAATCTATAAAAAAGTCAGACTTTAGTCGAGGAATTTTCATTTTTCAGCAAAGTAAATGAGTCACTCCTTCAGTGAGAACTCGACATCTGTACTAATATATTACAGTCTATTTTTAACACTGTGGGTATGTTTCATTTACATTTCCTCATAGAGGAAAAAACCTTTGTTAAATGAAACATAAACCTTATGAATCACAGCAATACAGACTATATAATTACAATGACATTAGTTATACACATTGTTATAATGGGCAAGTTGGCTTAAATAAGTGTAAAAACATCAACAGAGCATAAAAATGAGCAGAGATGCAGGCAAAAGAGGGAGTAAAACAATGTTTCTTTTTAGCTCGAAGACACTCTTTAGAAGAGGGTAGGAGCCTTTGATGTATGTTTCCTGCATGTGTGTGTTTATCAAAGGCAGATGGATGGCTACATTCAAATATGAGTCTAAGTGAATCTGTGAGTGTGTTGCTCCTGAGTAAGTGTCCCTGCAACAAAAATAGCTCCTTCAGTGTTTTCGGAGGGTCAGGAAGTCCTTCAATCTCCATGGACTTAATTATTCAGCGAGTTTTACTGCGGCTGGAGGATTCGCCATTTCATCCATTCAGAAAAAAATGTTTGTTGGGAAACTAAAGGTGCAACGGATGAATCAAGTAAAAATAAGAATCCCTGAGTCAAGCATCTAGCTTTCATAGATCAAATCCATAATTCAAAAGGGATATTCAGGTTGGTTGACTGATTTAGTGGTTGCCTGTGCTAAGTGAGCTTTTATGCAAAAACACACCTGTTTTATCACTGTTGATCAAGTAAGTATAGCTGCAGGGTATAAAGCATCAAATCACATCTGACTGAGATGGAAAGAGCTCAATCTGTCTGCTAAAATTAGATCTAGGTAATATCTCCTCTTTGAATAAAAATACAAGAAACATCTGCCTTGTTCTTGGTATCTGAAATAATCAACAAATCAAGTTACCAGTTCTTAGTTGATGGAGTAAATTGAAATTTAACAAAAGCTCATTAAGATGGTGACTAATTTGTATATTCCTATCTATATTCTTCTAAGCACAATGATAAATCCACTAATATCCAGTCTAATCTTTTGATGATTGATTAACAATGCACCAATGCCTTTAAATGTGGCCTATATATCACAAAAGCATATTAATAAAATGCACAATGCATTTACTGTTTCAATTTAAGGGATTCCTTATATTGGAATTACATGAAAATGATTAACTCACCTTCTAACATTGGGTAAATATGATCAGAAATTATAGAGATTTTTTTTCGGAGATTTTTTTACAGACATGTGACTGAACATCTCTTAAGACGCCTTGAGCACTAAATTCTAAGATTAATTGCCTGTTATAAGACAGGGACAACTTTTGTCTTTGGAATAATTTTGATCCACTCTTAGTCTTACCAATGTTTGTTTCATTGCCGTCTTTGATCATTTGCTTTTGCTAATTACTATGTCACACAATAGCATTTCAATCAAGTTGATGTCGACTGGGCCATAGCAACACCTTGATTGTCATTCGGTTGGAGATTTGCTGCTGTATTTGGGATCATTGTCTTGGTGTTCACCCATTTTGGTCCAAGCTGTAAATGTCAGATGGCCTCAATTTCACTTGAGAATAGTTCGGCATACATGACTCCTGTGGCTGCTTAAGAAGCCCAAGTCATCATACCTTTACAACTGTGCTTGAATGTGGGTTGAAAGGTTTTTCAGTTATGTGCCGTGTTTGGTTTTCACCAACAATGTTGTATATAATCGCCAAACCTCTACTTTGGTCCTGTGGTTCAAGTAGTCTTGTGGTTTACTTAGATGCAACTTTACAATTCAGTTTCAATTCAGTTTATTTATATTGAGCCACTTCACAACACTCCTGGGATGAGCATGTAGCAACAGTGGACAGTAGTGGTGTTGACTTTGCAGCAGTCAGTCATACAAAAAACAAGTTATGCTGCAATATTGTTCTAATTTCTTTAGATGATGGCATAATGTGTTGATCTTTCAGCTTACATCATGAAGCCAGAAAGGGTTTATGTAACTGACTTCTTGACATACCTGCCAGTGCCCAATCCCCCCAGGCCCATCCAGGACCCCAGGAACCTCAAGCCCCCTAGACCCCTAACCCACCCAGGAGCAGCACGACCACCAGAGCAGTAACCTATTTCCGCCCACACACATTGCATGCAGCCACCAGAAGTCGACCACCAAAGCCCCAACCTGTTGGGGAGCACTGCCCCTGGCACTGACACCACTAGCGACCCCATCCCAGGGACACCCCAGATGCCCCAAACCCAATACACTCACCCATATCAGCAAGAACCCCCTACAGGACGAGACAAGGCCCCCCCACCCCCACGAGGTGATTGAGCCGATTAAAGGGGCCACGAGAGATTGATCTGATGTAGAGGGAGAGGATGTCTCAAGACTATATATTTTATTCAACAAAATGTCTATATATTGGGTAATACTAATAATATTTTTATTTTCCAATTCATGATAGTTTTTAGTCATACATAGGGCAGTGAAAACCATGTGAATTGAATTAGTCTCCATAGTGACATCATCTACGTTGCCCAACAAGCAAACTGAGGGGGGAAGGTGAAATATTGCATCTCAGACACTTTGAGAAGTCTTCACATATCCGGTGGCAGATGCACATAACTATAAAGTGGGGATATAACCCAACCTTTTTTGTTTTTTTGCGGCACTAGTGGCCTTTATTTTCTTATTTTTGCTAAATGGTAATGATGAAATCGAGACGTATCTAATCCTCCATTATCTTTGGTCTTCTGTAGCATTTTAAGCTAATAGGCAGGGGATTTATCATTCCAAAGAAATTTTGAGATGGAGTCCTAATAGCAGTTTGTTTGGGATCATTGAGAATGAGTAATCGATTCTTGGCAAGACAATGATTTTTATTGAAGCAACCTTTACCATAATTGATATGGTTAGAAATTTCCATCTAGTGAGATCATCTTCCACTTTTTTTAAAGTGGGATGTGGTTTATTTTTGTTTGAATTGCTAATCTAGAAGAAACATTAATACCCAAAGATGAAATATTCCCTGACGCCAGTTGTGGAAAGAACAATTAATTGGACGAACTGTAATTTTTAACCAATTTGTAGAAGAATCTGAAACTCTTGAGAAAGAATTTATCAATCCAGTTACCTGAGAGAGAGAGAAGTTTATGAATGCTGGAAAAAAAGTAATACATCGTCTGAATAAACTCTGATTTTATGTTCTATGTTCATGCATTTTATGCAGAAAATCTTTAGTTTGCCTGATTGCTGCCACTAGTGGTTCAATAAAAATAGCAAATAATGAGGGGGGAAGTGGGCATCAATGTGTGAGGCCAATCTGATGACAAAAGCTGGAAGATGTTTGGTTATTTGTCCTGATGTATGCTGTTGGGAAACTGTATAATATTTTAGCCAGTTTATGAAGGCGTTTCCAAAACCAAATTTATGCAAGGTTGCAAATAAGAATTTCCAGTTAACTCTACCAAATGTTTTTTCTACATCTGGAGACAAAACATTAGTGTTAAATTAAATTAAAGTAATGTGTAAGAATTTCTGGATGAACTTTGGTCAGGATGTATTATGAAAGGAGTTACCTTCTCTAATCTTTTTGTGAGGGCTTTACAGATTATTTTAGGGTCAAGGTTAATAAGGGATATGGGACAATAGCACGTAGGAAATACAGGGTTTTTGTCTGGTTTTAACAGGAGACTAATGTTGGCACAATTAATATTTGGCTGAAGTCTGCCATTTTCCTGCTACATTACGTGGAATGTTGGTCCCAGAATATTCCAGAATTCTTCATAGAAATCTTCTGGAATCCACCTGGGCCTGAAGCTTGGAGCCAATGGTGCATCCAGGGCATCACCTGACTATCTGATAATTTAGGAAGTGTTACTTTATCCAGAAATGGATCAATTTAGTTATCTGATGGGTTTATCTGTGCTTTGTAAAAATCTCTGAAAGAGCAGTTTTTATTCTTTCAGGATCTTAAACTGTATTCACAGTCAAGTATTTAACAGCGAAAACAGTTGTTTTTTCTTAATTTTTAGCTGGTTAGCTAAAAAGCTACATGATTGATTGCCATGTTCAAAGTTTTCAATGCAAAGTCATTAAGGATTGAGTTTTTTTTTGTCAATTTTATTTAATTCTAGTTTTGCTTCTAACAATTTTTTGGTTTCCTTTAATTCCTGAATATGTTAGTTTTCTTTTTTGTTCTTATGTGATGAGAATATGATTATTGTACTTCTTATTTCTGCTTTCCCTGCCTCCCAGAGAACAATTGTTAATGTCCCAGTCAGGTCGTTGTACTCCAAATACGAAGCCCACGCTTTAAAATATTTTCTAAAATCTTCATCCTTAAGCAATGAGGTATCAAATCTCCAGCTTTTACTTGGTGGGTTTTATTTCTTCTTTACTAGATTTAAAGAGACAGGAGCAAAATCGCTGACAGCTACAGGGTGTATTTCAGTTTTTGAAATGTCAGTCAACAATGAGCTGTTGACTAAGAAATAATCCAGACAAGAATAAGAGTGATGGACATTAGAAGAAAGCATATTGTCTATGGTTAGGATGAAGAGGCGATCTCTTCATCCTAACCCCCAAGAAGTTGTGTCGAAGTGTTCAGAGCTGTTCAAAAGAAGTATGGAAGAATGGGAGGGGGATGGGGGTTATTAAAATTAGGGCCATATATGCTGACAATCCATAACTTTTGGTTATGTATAGATATTTTAATTATAAATCTACCCTCTAAATCTCTAATTGTGTTCAATACTGTGATTTTATTATTTTTGTGAATTAAAATGGCTACTTCCCTTTGCCTACAGTAATAACAGGCAGAAAACAAATTGGGAAACTCAGGTGATTTAAGATCATTTATGAATCCCTTGTAATAAGACAATGTCAATCTTTAGTCTTTTAAGCTGGTTAATAATCTTTAACTTTTTCGCTCTGGTGCCAGCTTCATGCACATTCCATGTGACAAACTTTAGTTTGCTAGTTATCTAAACTCTTTTCTAACCTGTTAGATGTTTTAGACTAACCTGTTGTTGCTCCTAGTAAAGCCATGAAGTGATCTCCCTGTATTGAACAACTGACCATTAATATACAGTTTATTTACACCACAGCAGCTCTGGTGCCTTCCGTGATATATTTCTTCCTGATTGAAAAATCATCCTCGCCTCCGATTGAGGATCTCTTTTGGAAACTGGTTATTAACACTGAAATCCGTTCACCATAGCTTTCTGCCCCGACTAGGATTACCTGCTCTTTTTGCTTGTAGTGCCCAAACCTGTTTTCTATTGTGGGTCAGTAATAACATCTTGGATATGCTCATGCTGACTTATAGAGAGAATATCTTGGTTCCAGGATGACAGAGCTGTGCGGGACTGATGGTGTGCCAGTAGGACTGATGATCTGCTCTCTCCATCTGAGCCACTGTCCTTCCTCTTTGTCCCACTTTTTCTTTTAATCATGGCGTGATAAATGTATTCGTCTTCAATAAAGTCGTTGGCTAATTTTGCCAACTTATCTCGGTGAAGGGCGACCTTGATCTCGAACCTGAATGGCGAAGTTTTGTGACAACAAGAAAGGAAAAATGAGCTCTGAAGCCTCAACTAAGAGCATGAAATGGAACAAGAAAAAGAAGAGAGAGCTCCAGGAGCAGATGTGATCTGAGCTGGGAGGATAACAAAAAACACTCAGTCTGGAATCACTCACACACTACTTGTACTTCACTGGCTCAAACACAGAAGCATGAAGGAATTATAGAAAGCTCATACTTGAACAACTTTATCTTCATGTGCAGAACAATGCTGTTTGTCTCAGTCGAAAGACCCACACACACACAGCTTTGAAATATTGCATCTGTCAAATATTGGTGATTCTCCAGGGCAAGAATGACAGATTTTCAGACTTTATGTAAATATCATTTATCTGCATTAATGTACACAGCTGTCTGCACTGGATGAATCAATCTCCCTCTGATAACCTGAAATAAATTTCAACTGACAACGAGTAAAGGTAGTCCTAATTCTAGCTATCTTATTTCCCCCATTATTGGTGTAATATTGTAAATTCTGTTTGCAATGCGGACTTTACAGAAAAAGACAGTCAGATTGAGAATTCCAAATGTTTAAATCGTCTAACCAAAAGTAAAATCAAAGCCCCTCAGTTGGGCAGCGAATGAACAAATGCAGTTCAGTGTGTTGTCGAAGATTAAAAAGCCTTGATCCCAGTCCAAGTCCTTAATTACTGGCTGCCCACCTTTGCGCTTGATCCAGTTCTTGCACATGTAGTGCAAAAGCTATTAACACCCCCTAAACATTTTCACATTTTGTAAATTAACCAGATATTTCAGTGTATTTTATTGGGATTTTATGTGACAAACCAAAACAAAGAGTCAACCCTTCTCTGGGTAATTTTATCCCAGTATTAATCCAGTTTTTTTGTGTTTGTTAGAGATCACTAGTGAACAAACAGCATCATGAAGACTAAGGAACACAGCAGACAGCTCCGGGAGAAAGTTGTGGAGACATTTGTAACAGGGTTGAGGTTAGAAGAAAATATCCAAAGAATATCTCATGCAGCACTGTTCAAGCCATCATCTGACAATGGAAAGAATACTGCACAACTACAAACCTACCAAGACATAGCTGACCACCTTAAACTGAGAGGATGGGCAAAGAGAAATTAATCAGAGAAGCAACCAAGAGGCCTATGGTAACTCTGAAGGACCTGCAGGATACAAGGCTCAGGTTGGAGAATTTGTTGAATGGCCAACTATTCTGCAAATCTGGTCTTTAGGGAACAGGACCAGAAAGAAACCCATTGTTGAAAGCAGGGGTGTTTTGGGATCTCAAAACATTTGGGGCTTTAGCCCAAACCCAAAATGTTTAAATTTCCATGAGACAGTTTATAAGTAATTTAAAGATAAAATAACATAGGACATATTGTACCAGTTCTGTCTCGGCTGGTTTTAGACTGAATGTAAATTATTGAGAATCAAACAAAAAAGGTTTACAATAATTTTACTTGGTTTATAGAATGTTTAGTATGGGCCAGATAAATGTGCTTCTTTTGTCATCTACGTAAATTAACTTTTTAAACGTTACATTCTCATCAAAGTGTTCCACTCTTAAGGCTTCATTGTCTTTATTCTTACATTTCAAAAAAGGAAACTGGTATAAAGTTGATTTTCTTAAATCTTAGTCAAATGGTAAAATCCTAAAACACATTTATTTTAATTATGCCAAGAGCTTTTGAAACGTTTTGTTAAAATTGTTCCTTCTTTTATGAATGTGTTCTCTTTTACCGCCATCTTTTCAGGCCTTCATTCCACTTCTGAAGAAATTTGGCCTGCCAAAAATAATAAATGAAACACTTTACAACACAGCCTTTTGTTCTGCACTGTGCATGTGAGACATAAGTGCAGTTGAACTGTATCATTGTTTAATTACTTTATATATTATATGTGTAATTCAGAAAAATATAATAGTTAACTAATCACTGGTCCACCTGTGATTAATTGCTATGATTTCTTCCTTAATTATACTGCATCTTCAAACCCAGAGCTGTATGTTTAGAATCAGCACAGAAGATATGAACGAGAAGAGGGAGGCTTACTTTTGCATTTCCTACTACGTCTCACTGGCACCAGGAGATATTTTCCTGGTTTATTGAGCAACACCTTTATCTGTCTACATGTAGAACTAGGACTGGCTGCAGCAATGAGATGCAACATGGTGATCTGAAGAACTTTTATTGTGTTTAGCTACATTAAGATTAAATGCTTTTATTTTGAATTAAGTAAAGAACCAGATATATTCACATCATGATGCAAATCCAGCTAGAAGCTCAAAGAGAGGATTCCTACTGTCTTCTATCACTTAACTTCACCTGTAGCTTAGGTGAAAGTCCCTCTACTCTGCAGGGTGAATAAGTGATTAGCTGTAACTTACAATTAACCCATTCTAAGTCAGCATTCAGGTTTTACCGCTATCTTAGCCTGGGTTTATACCACTCTGCTTCCACCTGTTCGTGTACACACACAAGCACCAGGCTCCCACTCTCCGGTTGGCTCTGCAGTTGCTCTGAAATGAGCCCTGTTCGAGGCGCTCAGTGTAACTTTTAGGGTAATGAACGAGGCAGGTCGACGGCCCTGGAGTGAACTGGTGTTTTGGACTTCCTCAGATTGGAGTCCGGCACTAACTGTGCACATAGTTGCGCATGGTGCCGCAAGTGTGCAAATAAGTATTTTTTGTCTTCTCCTAACTCATTAGGTGGAGGTGATTATATGGAGCACAACTGAAAAAAATCAGTTTTAAAAAAAATGTGAAGTACGATACCATTTTGTGGCTGCATCTTTTTATTACTTCTAATTTTCTTCTATCAAGAGGTATGGGGCTATTCAGAAAACATCCCCAGAAGCCCAGGTCTAACGACGCGCCTGGTTGAAAGTCATAGAAAGTTGTAAGCCAGTAATTTGCTTCTGCTGCAATGGATGCACTGCACTAGATGGGTTTTAAAAAGCTCGACAATTTTTACCTGTGCCGTATGTGTCTATCCACTGCTTGCAATTTCAGCTCTGTCATGTTCTCTAACAACCATAGCCTTTAATTGCAATCCATTTCACCTCTGAGAAGATGGGTCATTACATCATTAAATCCTTCATTTGCTCCTGAGTAGAGCACTGAATAAAGATGGAGCACATGGTAAAATCATGCCAAGTTCAGCCTCAAGTGATTCATCCTCTTGAGCAATTTCCAGCATCTCTACATGAAGATTAATTTGTAATGTTTTTGTGTTAAAAAGATAAGCTATGACCCAACTATCTACCACAGGAGTTTTAACTGACACCATCCATTTCCAAACTGATTTTCTGCTTAAAAAACGTGTCAAATCTGTGTAGTAAAGACCTACAAGTTGTGTTTTAAAGGAATAGTTCGTCTTCAGCTGGCAGTCATTATTTGTTGAGCATGTTTTACAGATTAGCAGACTGAATCAAACTGATGTCACTTATCAGGTCTTCCTTCGCTTTAGCTTGGAGCTAAGATTTAAGAGTAAAATCAAATGCATTAAAGCGCAACCGGCAGGTTGTTTACTCAAAGAAAATCCTGTTTTGTGGAAATGTACTTGAAACGTTTCAGAGTGTTGTTAATTCTATCAAACAGATGGGGAACTGTAAGACTAATAAGTAATACCATGGTATCAGGCCTATTTATCAGACACCAGGCATCATAAATCAGTTTAAATACGTCAAAATATTTTTCAATTCAATTAAAAAAATTCAAAAATACTTTATTAATCCCAAAGGGAAATTAAATGTTGTTGTAGCTCATTATGTAGGTTTCTTCAAAGAGCCATTGTAGATGCTGATGGCTGTGGGTGTCATAGTGTTACGCAAGGATCTGACCCACATGCAGAATGATGCTGGCTGCCTCCTGCTTAAGTACTCCAAGCTCAATCACCGGGAATGGGAAACACCTGTTTCACCACAGCCGCAACACATCAGTGCCTACTAGGAATGGAAACACAAAGAATACACACACAAAAACTCCAGCCCCGACAGTGGGCAGGAAGGATCTCCTGTAGCGCTCTGTCTTACAGCAGATCTGAAGAAGCCTCTGACTGAAGACGCTCTGTTGTTGTACGACAGTCTCATTAAGAGGATGCTCAGGGTTCTCCATAATGTTAAATTTATGAAGAATCCTTCTTTGCACAATGATCTCCAGAGGAGTCCCCAGAACAGACCCAGCCTTCTATATTAGGCTCTATTAGGCTCTGATGCTGCTACCCCAGCAGACGATGGCAGAAGAGATCACACTCTCCACGACAGACTTATTGAAGATAGAAGATGCATCTTGCTGCAAACACAGAAGGACCTAAGATTCCTCAAGAAGTACAGTCTGCTCTGTCCCTTCTTGTAGACAGCTTCACAGTTGCATCTACACTCCAGTCTGTTGTCCAGGTTAACACTGAGGTATTTATACTCCACCACCTCCACCTCTTCTCCCATGATGGAAATAGTTTTTGACTTATTCCCGTTTCTCTTAAAATCTACAATCATCTTCTTTGTTTTAGTCACGTTCAAGTTGAGATGATTGTTTTCACACCATGCCACAAAGCGGTCCACCACCTTCCTGTACTCAGCTTCTTGTCTATCTCTGATCCACCCCATAACTGCAGAATCATCCAAGTATTTCTGCATGTGACAGGAGTCTGTCTTGTACCGGAAGTCTGAGGTGTACAGAGTGAAGAGGAATGGTGAGAGTAAAGTCCCCTGTGGTGCTCCTGTGCTGCCGACTACCTGGTTAGACAAACAACCCTTCAGTCTCACAAACTGTGGCCTGTTTCTCAGTTAGTCTTTGATCCAGGAGATTGTTGAGGACTCCACCTTAGTCTTCTGGAGTTTCTGACAAAGCAAATCAGGTTGGATTGTGCTAAATGCACTGGAGAAATCAAAGAGCATGATCCTCACAGTGCTGCTGGCTTTGTCCAGATGACAGTGGGTTTGTTGAAGCAGGTGTATGATGGCATCTTCAACTCCAACTCCACAGTGATAAGCAACCTGAAGGGGGTCCTGATAGTTAATTGTTTGCTTACTCAGGTGGGCGAACAGGAGTCTCTCTGTGACCTTCATGATATGGAATGTCAGGGCAACAGGCCTATAGTCATTGAGGACTGATGGGTGAGTTTTCTTTGGTATCGGAACAAGACAGGAGGTCTTCCAAACACTGGAACCTTCTTCTGGGCCAGGCTAAGATTGAAGAGATGCAGCAGAATCCCACAGAGCTGCTCTGCACAGCCCTTCAGGACTCTAG
Source organism: Crenichthys baileyi (assembly GCA_036173005.1). NCBI lineage: Eukaryota > Metazoa > Chordata > Actinopteri > Cyprinodontiformes > Goodeidae > Crenichthys > Crenichthys baileyi. Next base: position 145,585 of record JAHHUM010002890.1, on the reverse strand, counting down.
GGCTGACACGATCTGGACCTTCAGCCTTATTCCGGTTCAGTCTTTCCAGTTGCTTTTTTACTTGACTTCTAGAGACACACAGGTGGAAGGTGGAGGCAAAGGGAGCATCAGCATCTTCTGATATGGTTGAAGGCAAATATTTAGAAGCAGAAGGGTCTATGGCTGAGGTGGAAGATACAACATTTGAGGTGTTACTGAATAGCTGTGGGTCCTGTGGGTCAAAGGAGTGTGACATGTCCGTTTGGCTGTGAGCAGGAGAGGAGGATGCTGAGCTCATTTCTGAACTGAACTTATTGAAGAATGTGTTCAGTTCATTGGCTCTGTCCAGACCTCCATAGGTCTGATCATCCTTCTGCTTGAAGCCTGTGATATTTTTCATCTTTGACCAAACATCTCTGATATTGTTTTGCTGGAGCTTGCTCTGCAGCTTCTTCTTGTACACCTCCTTGCGGTCTCTTTTCTTGACTTTAAGTTGCTTCTGTAAACTCCTCAATAATTCTCTGTCTCCCTCTCTGAAGGCACTTGTTTTCTTGTTAAGCAGGTCCTCCAGGTCACTGGTGATCTATGGTTTGTAACTGCGGAAGCATCTCACGGTTCTGGTGGGGATGATGTTATCCACACAGAAGTTTATATAGTCGGTTACACACTCATGGCATTGATTTCTCCATGTGGCTGGCACAGTGCTTCCCAGTCTGTAGCCTCAAAGCAAACTTGCAGGGCTTCTTCAGCTTCCTGTGACCATTTTCTCACAGTCCTCTTTATTACAGGTTGTGCTCTGATCAAGGGGCTTATATTTCGAGCACAGAAAAACAAGATTGTGATCTGATTTGCCTAGAGGAGGTCTTGCTGTAGAGATGTATGAGTCCTTGACATTTGCAAAAAAACAAATCCAACGTTTTGTTTTCTCTGGTAGAGCAGCTGACAAACTGTTGAAACATTGGAAGTGTAGCAGAGAGTGAAGCATGGTTAAAATCACCAGATATTGCCACAAACGCATTGGGGTGTTGTGTCTGTAGCTTAGCAACAACTGAGCTGATGGCATCACATGCAGTGTCGGCAACAGCGGAAGGTGGAATGTATACTGTGTCCAAAATAACACTGATGAACTCTCTGGTTAAATAATATGGACAAAAACTTACTGCTAACAATTCAATATCTCGACTGCAGAGATGACACTTCACAGTAACATGTCCTGGATGACGCCATCTGTTGTTCACAAGTACTGCCAGTCCACCTCCTTTACATTTGCCGCTCCTCTTTGAATCTCTGTCTGCTCGTATGGTTAAAAAGCCCGGCAGAGAGACGCTGGAGTCTGGGATATGTTCCTGCAGCCATGTCTCAGTAAAACACATAATACTGCATTCCCGGTACTCTGGCTGGGTCCTTTGTAGGGCTTGGAGTTCATCCAACTTGTTTCCCAATGATCTCACATTGCCCATCATAATCGACGGAAGAGATGGTTTGAACTTCCTCCTTCTCTCTCTTCTCTTAGCTCCTGCTCTGCATCCACTGCGTCTCCTTTTCAACTCATCAGGGATTTGGGGTTGTAGTTGAAGTATTATTTGAGCTTTTGAGATATTAATCAGCTGCTCCCGGTTGTAAGAAACAACCCCGTTGCCATGGCAATGTTTCATAACAAATGTCCAAAAGTAGAAAAGTATCCTCCAAGAAATCCTCCAAGCTTCACAGCATCCGACACTGGAGAGGACAGTCGTCCAAAAAAAAAAAAAATCAACTGTATCCACCACAAGAGGAAGAGTTCCCAAAAAGGGAATCAATCAGAATCAAAAATAACAGAGCTACTCCAACCTGCTGACACCTTGAGCTCTAGAATCACTCAAGAATCATGTTGACTCATGCCAAGGGGCATATGCCCTGAAGTGGGAATTGCAACAACACAACCACCACAAACACAGTAAGCAGGCAGCATCTTGGTTCCAGATCAACATTAATGTTATGGAGTGGCCAGGCCAGGTTCCGGACCCTAATCCAGTAGAAAGCTTGTTAATGAAAACATGCAGTTTTTTTTAGGCAAAACCAAAAAAAAGCAGAAGATTTGTTGAATGTCATCCAACCATCAGGGCTGGAATTCCTGTTCACATGTCCCAGATGTTGGTCGACTCCATGCAGCACAATTGTGAAGCAGTTCTCAAAAACGGCAGTTTTACAACTAAATTAGATCAGAGACAAAAACGGCAAAATCTTCAAGAATTTTAGTTTACACCAGGGGTGACCAAAGTGCGGCCCATGGCCGTTTGGAGCCCTCGGCCTGATTTTGTATGGACCTCAAATGCAATCAAGAAGGATTCAAATTTGGCCCACCAGCAAAATGGGTTGTTACAGATTTGGACTTTTTTTAAATCTGGGCAAAATATTTACAAATTAAAATCTTCATACAGTGAAAAATGTTAGGTGCAACACAAAGTATTAATCTCTTATTAACCATGCTTTTTGGTTTCTCTTTAATTTCCTAGTAAATAGGACTACTTTGCTTCATACAGCTAACATGACCCATAGAGTGACCCAACTCCGTTGTTACTGCTGAGAACAGGCTAGCTTTTTCAATTTATTTAAAATTTTAAACTAGATGCCTTTCTTTTAATAAGGAAAATGTGGAAACCCCTGTTTAGGTCGTGGATCTACAATGATTTAACACATACCTTTTCAACAAAAGAATCTTGGCAGTTTAATTTAAATATTGCGTGTTTATTGTTCAGCAGGTAAAAAATAAAAAAAATGTGCTTATTTGCGACTGTAGTATTTAAAAAGAAATTATATTTTTTGGCCTCCAAGTACATTTGACTTAACGATTTGGGCCCATATGACAAAAGGTTTCAACACCACTGGTTTATATTGTAAATGGTTGATATTCAGACAGAAAGGCATAAGGATTGGTTGATATACTGGCTTCACTCAGTTGCACAATGCCGATGCCACGCAGTCACTGGCTGACAAGAACTTGGTGTGGATGTCAGAGTGCGTCTTTGCGAGTTAATTTGCTCTGTTATCAGGCTTTCCCAGCGCCAGCCATAGAAACCCAGTGCTTTCGCTCAGATTTAAGGCTGCTAATGCTGGTTAATCACTCCACCATTCATCACAGTATGTCCTAAATTACCATCGGCTTCATTTGCCATTGCATCACCCCAGCCAGCACCCATTACCAACGCACCAAATGAAGGAAGATAATGTGTTTTGCTCAATGGAAGATGAGAAGCTTCCTGGAGTTTAGTTGTTTGCAGAGCTGTATTTCGTGTGTGTGTGTGTGTGTGTGTGTGTGTGCATCAATATGGATCATGGATCTAATATACCCTTAGGGGAACTGACCTGGTTTTTCATGTGGAAATCACAGATTCAAGGAGCGAGGGACCATGTAAAACAGAAATTTCACAACTCTTGAAGGATTGGACTCTGAGTGCTGCGGAGTGTAAATGTTACGTTTCGAAGAGGAAAACCAGGCCAGTTTGGTCTGAGGAAATGTATCGTTCTCTCTCAGTGATAATGATTCCCAAACAGTTGTGACTCTGCACTAATTCCACTCCAGTCAGATCTGAAGGCGGCTGGGGATTCACGTCTCACTGACCGGCATACTTTGGCCCTGGCAGAGTGGAGCTAATCAGTGCTTACACAGGGGGAAAATAATCAGAATGTCGCAGCGGGACTCCGTTTCTCCATGGAAGGGAACTCTGAGCTCCCGCGATGAGCCGAACGCAGTCATGCCCCACTGACCCACTACAGGCAGTGGGAGGCTTTAATTTACATCTTTCTTTCTTGTGTGTGAATGAGATATAAACTGTTAGTGTCCAGTTTTGTTGAAACTAAAGAGGAATATTTAAAACATAGAAACGTTAAGAACAATAAAGACAAGTTTAGGAGAAACTACTTATTGTGTGACTAAATATTAGCCAATATTCATGTTTAACCTAAAAGTTAAGATTTTGGTGATGTAAGAGAAATAAGAATTTTTCACCCAAATGCATATACTATCCTACTCCTGCACTAAAACGTGTTCATGCTCCTGAAACGTTTTTACATTTTGACATGTACATGGCAAGCACAGACTGGAATGCATTTTATCATGATTTTATGTGAAAGACCAACACAACATAGTATTTGTCACATGGAAGGAAATGATTCATGATTTCCAAACTTCTTTACAAATACAAATCTGAAAGGTTTGGCAAACATTTCTATGAAGCCCTTTTTACTCTGATACTCCTAAATAAAATCAAACTGCAACCAACTGCTTTAAGAGCTTTAATCAGAGAACCAGCCAAGACACCCATAGCAACTCTGGAGGAGCTGCAGAGATCAACAGTGCATGTTGGAGAATCAGGCGCTCCACAATCTGGGGCCTCATGTATGAAAGAGTGTGCAGCTTTCATACTAAAAGTTGGTGGTAGGCAAAAATTCTGAAATTTGCCGCGCACACGCACACAAGAAAAAAACAAATCTGATGCACAAAACCATGTGTATACATGTCAACCCATAGGTTGTCTTAATACATCCCAATTTTTCGGTGAATTGGGTGCAGCCACACGTATCTCTTGAACTGCCCGGTCCCCATCTATACTACTTCGCATATGTATTTATAAATAGCCAGAAGGCAACCCACCACATGTCCAAATAACCGTGGCAACGGCAGTGGTCAGGAATGGAAAGAAGAGGAGATTCACATAATGCGAAATAGAGTTTTTAGTATCGCAGGTGAAGGCAAGATATCGAATATTTCTCTGGAATCAATAAAAATAAAAAGGAAATAGATTGGCAGAAGGTGGTGATTGCCGTAAACACGGCAGATGCAAAAGCATTTTTTTTACATACGATTGCCCCGATCACATTTTAAAATGGGCTTGCTTGCAATTTAATTTCTGCCTGTCAAGCAACAGTTTAGGGAAATTTTTACATATTTGGGCAACATACGATGAGGCCATCCCATACGGCTGGCATGGCAAGGCACAGGGATGACTGCGAAATACCCGATCTATCAGCCGGCTCCCTCCGCAAAGCTCCAGTTGCAAGGAATCCCAGCATATTGACAACTTGAGGCGGCAACACACGGTTCTTAATAGTGCCTTGGTAACACAGGTGCCAGTTCCATGCATTGCTCCAGGATGATTGCCCTGAGCAATCTAAACCAGTCATGTGCCAGCAGATCAGAACGATCTCTGAAAACATCTCTGAATACTTCCATTGGCAATGTCCTCCAGTAGCGCCAAAGCTGCCATTATTCCACAGTTACACACACCTCTATGCAGCTATGAACATGTGAATGTCTACACCTTGTCCACCTTAAAAATCATCACCCCTGACGTGTTTAGCTGTAATGTGGTGGTCCAACACGTTTTTTCTTTCAGTGAGAATGAACGTGCCCCTTTGATAATTTACATGCATTTCATGCACATCAGCACACAGAGTGATGTGCATTTACATTAATGTGACAAAAAAGAGGAATATTTATAGTTTACTTATGATTGAGGTTGTTTCCATAATCCTCTGAGGTGTGTTGTGTTATTTTATGAGGTTAAATGTGTGCTTATCATTCTGGTTGACATCATAAAAGATCAAACTCATGAAAACACAGGTTCCATGCTCCTTGAGTTAAGATTTAATGGAATCATATTTCAGTGTATTTAGGTGAATTTTAGAACTTTGTTTATTACTGTTGAGAAAGTTTGCATGGCTGGGGCACATTTTCACGCAACATCTACTTTTTGTAGATGCCATGTGCTTAAATCATTGCGCCACAAGCTTTTTGTGCATAAGAATGCTTCGTACACGAGGCCCCTGGTCTTAGATAAATTGACAGGAAGAAAACAATTGTTAAAACAAAGCAAAGAGGAGCCTAGTTTGCAGTATACTACAGACCATGTAGGGGCGCAGCTAACGTGGGAAAATGTGCTCCGGTTGGATAAGACCAAAACGAAACGTTTTGGCTTCCGTGCAATACACTAAAGCAAAAACTAAGAAGGTGTTGGCAGCATCATGCAGTGGTGATGCTTTTCTTCATCAAGGACAGGGAAGCTGGTCAGAGTTGATGGATGGAGACAAATGTAGGGCTATCTTGGAAGAAAACCTGTTAGAAGCTGCAAAAGTATCGAGACTGTTATCGAAGCTCAATGGAATGATTCAGAATGGTTTTATGTTTGAATATGTGGCAAGGCTTGCAATTTGTTTTTTAGACACTCTCCAATCTAGCTGAGTTTCAGGTATCGTGCAAAGAAAGATGGTCAGAACTTTCAGTCTCTAGATATACAAAGCTAGTAGAGATATACCCCAAAAGACAGTTCTACAAAGTACTGAATTAGTAGAGCTTTACTTTGTGTTGGTCTACCTTTATAAAAATTCCAGTAAGATACATTAAAACTTTTGGTTGTAACGTGACAAAATGTAAAAAGGTTTAGGGTTATAAAAAGTTGTAAGCTACAAAAATTTATCAAAACTGGCTTCGTTGGTGTCAGTTCTGGAAATGTCAAATCACTCAAGTGTAATCCTAAAACATTTAATGAAAATGATTTAGAGATGTGAGAATATCAGTATGCTGGTTATGCTTTCCAATGGGAAATATATTCATTAAAGCACTTAAATGGATGTGCTTTGGAAATTAAGTGGCTAAAAAATGATGTGACACATTGATTGATGTAAACTGTATTGCACCTGTCAGATGAGCATTTAATGAAATGAAAAGCTGAAAACTAAGCCCTAATTAATTCGCTCAGCAGCTTTTGATCCCAACTGCATCATATTTTAAACATGTGGTGGCTTTGCTGCTCTGTGTCAAACATTTGTCCATATAAGGTCATAACGATTTTTCAAAAAAGCTGAAGGCTTGTGAGATCTTCCAATCAGATTGCTTGTTATCTTTGACACTGAGGGAACATGATCTGCTTCCAAATGACCAGAATCATGATTTACCCAAGCTTGTTCACCATCTTTAAAAGCTTGAATGTACCAATTCCTTTGGATCGCTCTTTTTTGCAGGGTTTATATCATATACATACATGCCCAATATTGTTAGAATTGTCTCTTTGCAAGTTGCACCTTAGTCACACACTTTTTCTAGATGGCAAGATCCAGTGTTATCTGAATTGGTGGAGTATATTGAAATTTGATAGTGTCCCTGCATAGACCCATTTTATAACGATATTTCACCTTTTCAACAGGGATGTTCTGACAGCTTAATGTTAGCCTGCTTTATATATTCCAGAACCAGTTTTAATGTATGCTTGGGATCATTGTCCTGTTTGAAACCCAACTGTGCCTACGTTTCAGCCTCAAATAAAACAAACATTTATGCTCTGTACTCTGAGAACCACAACGCTGATTTTTTTTTTTTACTAAAAAAGTAACTTCTGAAAATATAGATCTTGATAGCAGATTGACCCATAGACAAAGGAAAGATGTAACAGAGGTCAGTGTTTACATTAGTGCAAATTAAAAATATGTTTTAACCATGTGTCTGTTCTTATGGTGCCTTGTCTTCGAAGAAGGACCAATTCTATTGCATTTGAGACAATTTGTACAAAAACATTTGAGTGTTATATACCAAAATGATTGACGCTTATTACACCTTAGTAAAGAAACGCTACTCTACTCAAACGACTTAAGTCGTCTCTGCAAAGATGGCACCCACCCCTGCACAATGCAGTTTGGTGATTCTGTCAGTAGTGTCTGTTGATTGATTTCTTTTGTGTGCAGTCATGTATTAATAAGCAGGTTCATGCAGGAAGGGCACATAGTAGTACAATCATCCTGCAGGGTCTGCAGCTGGAGCAATAACCAGCTGATGTCTTTTTGTGGAAATAACATTGAAGTAGAAGGGACACTATAGAAACTGAATTACAATCCAAAACAAGAACAGATTACTGAGAATGCAGAAAGGAACAGTTTGTTTCCACTACATTAACCAGTACTCCGTCTCGTTCGTGTTTAGGATCATTGAGAACATCATCAGTAATAGGAAGCTGTAAACCATGTTTTTGTTTTTGAGTTTTGTGCTTCACATCATATTCACTCATGTTTTTAGGGGAAATCTTTTGTACCGGCCATCCCAATATCTCATTCACAGAGCAAATGGCACTAATGATATGTTGGTATAAGCATGCCTCTCAAGTGCAACCCGTGATAGCAATTTGCAGTTGTCCTTGCCTCATAATCCACCTGTTCATGATTTTAAAAATGAATACAGTGGAGGCACTGTAGACAATGTGTACAGTGCCTTCCAAAAGTTTTCACCCACCTTGGCATTTTTCATGTTTTGTTTCCTCAAAACATGCCTTTTGTTCAATTTTTTTTTTTTATTGTAAAGCAAAAACACTCCTCTTAAGTTAGTACTTTGTAGAGCCACCTTTTGCAGCAATTACAGCGCAAGTCCCTTTGGATAAGCCTCTATGAGCTTGCAAAATGTTGCCACTGTGATTTTTACCCATTCCTTCAAGCAAAACTGCTCCAGCTCCTTCATGTTGGTTGGTTTTTGCTTGTGAACAGCGAAATGGACTGAGGTCAGAACTTTGATTAGGCCATTCCAACAATTATATGTTTCCCCTTGAACCACTCGAGTGCTGCTTTAGCAGTATTGCTTTGGGTCATTGTCCGGCTAGAAGGTGAACCTCTGTGCCAGTCTCAAATCACAGGCAGAATGTCACAGGTTCTGCTCAAGAATATAGCTATATTTTTAGCATCATCCATCTTTCTCTGGTCTCGGAACACTTTCCCAGTCCCTGCTGCTGAAAAACATCTCAACAGCATGATGCTGCCACCACCATGTTTCACTGTGGGGATTGTGTTCTTGGGGTGATTGGTGCAAACCCAACACATCCTGACAAAGTGTTCTACTTTGTGGCTGAAAAGTTACATTTTAGCGTCATCTGACAAGACCACCTTCTTCCATGAATTTGGGGAGTTGCCCACAAGCCTTTTGGCAAGCTCAGTCATATGCAAAAAATTTAAATAGTCTGCCTGCATAAATATACACACCTTTAAATCCAATTTCAGCATTTAGTCTTCTTAGGTACGCACCTAACAAATTTAAGTAAATCTGATGAACTTAAAATTTAGTCGTCCTAGAAGAATTTTACTGGTAGTTTTATGGTTTCAGCTAAATGATGCAGAGTGTTTAAAAGGATCAGAATAATTCTTATCAAAGCTTGTTTTACAAAGAAGGTGGGTGTTATGAGTACAAAATAACCCACAGCATTGCATATAAACCATGGCACAGTTTAAAAATTGATGTTTCTCCGGAGTTTAAGAAAATGCAGGACAGAAACTGGTTAGAGACACTACCAAGAGGCTGAAAGCAAAAGCGGCAGGAATGTCGAATAAGTGCTGGTTGTGTTCTTCATGTAAGAATATTCCCAAGTATTATTTGCATCTCTGCACTGAAAAGCATTTCTTTCCAAAGACACATCCCAGCCTGGCCAAAATATTCTGAAAGCTAGGAGGGGATTGCATTGTGATTAAAAGAAACTTAAAGTTTTGAGTTACTTTTCAGATGCAACTGGGGTTTACTAAGGTAGAGGAAGTAATGAACAGTTTCAAATATCAGTGTTTTAAATGATTAAAGATTTTATTACTTTTTTTCAGCATCAGACTCACCTGAAGAGGGCTATGGACAACAGACCTTCTGAAAATCTTAGCATAGTGGGCAAATATTGTCAATATGTGGAATCTTGATACTAATACCACAGAAGACTGAATGAACAGGTGCTTCAAAGAGTTAATTTCGGAATGTGCACATTTATGCAACCAGGTTATTGCAGCCGTTTGTCTTTTTATTTGTTTGTTTTTTAGGATAACGGTGCAGGATGAGTTACAATGAAGATGGACAAAGATAGTTAACAAGCTTGGGTCCCCTTAAATATCTCATTAGTCCATTTGTGTGTTACTACATCCTAGTGTTTTCACTTTCCCTCAGTGTGTCTATACCATGTAGTGCAGTAAAGACAAGTCATATTATAGTTTATGTTCTGTTTATTATGTTGTGGATGTAAAGCAGTATTTATAACAGGGACCCACTAGAGTTGAGGTCGAGAGCCAGCAAGGGGCGGTTAATCAAGAAGCATGCTATAAATATTAGAAATAAAACAAAAGGCATGTTTAAGGTAAAAGCAATATATTAGTTGATGATGGTGTTATTCCTGTTTAAAGCTTGCATGCTCCAGTGATAGTTGGGGTCTCGATCAGAGGTTGCACTAGACTTTTCCGTTGTCATTTTGACTGACAGGGTCAAAAGAAATTCTGCCTATTTTTTCTATTTCTGCCAATAACTTTATTTTCTTAAATGACAAACATTCAATAGCTTTTATTTTCATTCATGTTAATTTCTGCTTTATCATGCATCCTTGGACAAATCTTTTCAGCATATTGCCTTTTTACACATGTTTCAGAACATTTTTCCATCCTCCCTCAGCCAGAGGAACTCCCACTCCCACTGAACTCTGTACTTCTGCCTAACCTCCTTGCTGCCACTTGCTCCATAATTGCAGAAGGCTGATTACTTGTTTGTTCTTCATCTTCCACTGCATCAGTCCCTCTTGGGCTTTTTTAAAGAAACTTCGGACACTCAGCTGCCGTGACATGTGTCTGAGTGAAGCCAACCAGGTCAAGCATCCGACCCCTGGACTCTAGACTCTCCAACGTTTATTTTACTGGAGCTTGGAAACCACTGATCTGATGGAAATGCATGAATAAAAAACCAAAAGGATGTTTTATTCTTAGCAGCAGGTTGCTTTATGTCTTGTTTCTTCCTCGGCAGTTACTACCACTTTGCAGTGGGTGAAATAGTTGCTAAAAATTATGTCTAACACAGCGCCGGTCTTTGAAAATCTGACACATATACATTTAGTGTATTTCCAATAAACTGTTTCAAATCCAAATCATTAAAGTTACATTTGTCTTATTATTTCTCTATTTTTCTGTACTTAACAAGTTTAAACATTTGGAACTGAGGTCAGTTAAAACCATGTGGATGTACCTTCAGTAACACGAGACTCCTGTATTAAAGAGTCTGATGAGTTTTAGTTGCCACCTTACCAGGGTTCTTTTGAAACTAGAAGCAACCATACTGAATGAAGCTTAATATTCCTTTTTACAACGAACACCTAAATTGCTGCAAATACATTCTAATGATGCAGTCAAAGAATAGTATAATATTCTTCACAGCTTTATTGAACCCGAAGGGAAAACAGGTCATTGCAGCTCCTACGTGAGGTCACAAAGGGTAGGGTTTTTGTTGTTGGCAGAGACAACTTCTTGCCCTGGTCTCAGTTGTGCAGTGTTGTCTGTTATGAAGCTTGTGCAACATTTTTCTCTCTGTCATCAGGCTACAAAGCAGAGCTTCCTCTTTAATTTACTGCCTCCTCAGTTTGGGGACTGCTAAGAAAAAGAGAGGAGTCGAATGGAGGCCATTTTCGGCATCGGATCAGTAATCTTAAGAGTTCCAGAAACCTAGATCTACAGTGACTGCAGAGAGACTGCTGGCTCCACATAGCACAGGGTAGAAAATCAAGTTAATGAAATGTGAGTTCGAGTCCACCATTTTGCATCCCAAATTGAAATCACTTTGGGAGGATGCCTAAATGTCCCAATGACTGCATGTTAAAGCACTCTAACCCTTTGTGTTAATTGTTTTGGTGCATTATCCTGTTTAAAATATCCACGACAATCCAGTTTGAGTTTGTTGGCAGAGGCGAGCAGATTTGGATTTTAAATCACCTGGTATTTGACAGTAAAAGTTCCAAGCACATTTAGGAGAGACACATGGCCCACAGCATCACAGATTCTCCACCATACTTCTAAGTAGGCATGCAAACACATTTTACGCATATTCATTTTTCATTTAGTCCAGCACCTTTCCATGGAATTTGTAGTGAATTTCTTTAAGTTGTGAAGTAATAGTTTATTGCTGAAAACCATAACTCATTTTAGAGATAAAATCTCTCTTTTCCACACTCAGCAGCCAAATGAGTTATCTGCAGAGCCTCCAGCAGGAGGAGGTGTTACCATCTGATGTGCTCTACATTTTGGGCCCGTTGTGCACCAGACAGTCCAGCTTTTAGTCAAAATGTACATTTTACCGGTTATTATGGGGACTGTGTAACCCCAAGTTGACAGCCTTACCTGCGGTTCTCCAACAGTCGTTTTTTTCCTTTACGTCCTTCTCACTGACTGGTGGCAAATTTATCTTGTTACTATGTAATCATGCAAGAAAATCTTTTGCAGTTTTAGTTTTTCCAAACATTTTGATTATTTCTCTGACTGTAGATATAAGCAAGTGTAAGTGATAGCGACAATGATGGGGAAAAAGCACTTCAGATTTAAAAAAAAAAAAATTAATCAGGCCCGAATGTGCCTAGTGAAACTGAACTCCACTTTTCATCATCTTCATTTATAAAAGCTCTTTAACACCAGGCACAGCTGAAACAAATGGCTGAACATCAAATAAAATAACAAAAGGTAGCACACAACAGTGTAAAAAACTTAAAAACAATACAAACATAGTAACAACCATACAATAAAACAAATGAAATCAATACCTATAAAATGTGAGAAAAATCAAGTCCTAGTGAGGTTGAAGACCAATGAGTAATAATACGTTTTTGGACGAGTTTTAAAAATGGACAGTGAAGGGGCCTGCCAAATTTGCAAAGGTAAACCATTCCATAACCTGGGGGCCCCAATAGAGAAGAATCCCCTCTAAGCTTCCGCTTGGAACTAGGAATGACCAGAAGCAGCATAAGTGAACAAGTGGGAGTGTAGTGGTGAAGTTGCTCGGTAAAATAAGGCGGGCCAAGGCTGTGTAAAGCCTTAAAAACAAACAGAAGGACTTTAAAATGAACTCTAACATACAAAGACAGCCAGTGGAGCAAAGCCAGAACAGGGGTAATGTGTTCCATTTTATGTGTTCCTTTTAAAATGCATGCAGCAGTATTTTGAAACAGCTGAAGGCGTGTAAGTGAGGACTGGCTAATTCTGAGGTGCAAAGAATTATAGTTATCCAGCCGCCATTTAAATGAAGCCTTGAAAGGGTAGATTTAACCCTTGCTATTTTTCTTAAATGGTAAAAACTAGAATCCTTCATGAGGACTAGAATATCGAGGCACGTGACGTCGCCCGGTACGGCAGAGCCGGGGTCCCAACCTGGGACCAGGCCTGGGGTCGGGACTCGCCGAAGAGCGCCTGGTGGCCGGGTTGCTCCTCACGGGACCCGGCCAGGCCCGAACGAGAGACGCGAGGCCATCCCCCAGTGGGCCCACAACCTGCAGGGGGAACCGTGAGGGTCCGGTGCAAAGAGGATTGGGTGGCGGACGAAGGTGGAGACCTCGGCGGGCCGATCCCCGGATGCTTACGCTGGCTCTAGGGATGTGGAATGTCACCTCGCTGGGGCGGAAGGAGCTTGAGCTTGTGCAGGAGGTCGAGAGATATTGACTAGAAATAGTCGGGCTAACCTTCACGCACAGCGTGGGCTCTGGAACCCATCTCCTCGAGAGGGGCTGGACTCTCTCCTACTCTGGAATGGCCCACGGGAGAGGCGGCTGGCTGGTGTGGGTTTGCTTGTTGCCCCCCAGCTCAGCCATCTCGTGTTGGGGTTTACCCCAGTGGATGAGAGGGTCGCATCCCTGCGCCTTCGGGTTAGGGATAGGTCTCTGACTGTCGTTTCGGCCTACGGGCCAAGCGGTAGTGCGGAGTACCTGGCCTTCTTGGTGTCCCTGTCGGAGGTGCTGGTTAGTGCCCCTCCCGGGGACTTCAACACCCATGTGGGAAATGACAGTGACACCCGAAGAAGAGGCGTGATCGGGCGGAATGGCCTCCCCGATCTGAATCCGAGTGGTGTTTTGTTATTGAACTTCTGTGCTAGTCACGGATTGTCCATAATGAACACCATGTTCAAGCATAAGGGTGTCCATCAGTGCACTTGGGACCAGGACACCCTAGGCAGGAGGTCAATGATCGACTTTGTTGTCGTATCATCAGACCTTCAGCCACATGTTTCGGATACTCGGGTGAAAAGAGGGGCTGAGCTGTCCACTGATCACCACCTGGTGGTGAGTTGGGTCCGCTGGAGGAGGAGAAAGCCGGACAGACTTGGCCGGCCCAAGTGCATAGTGAGGGTCTGCTGGGAACGCCTGGTGGAGCCCTTGGCCAGGGATGTATTCAACTCTCACCTCCGGGAGAGCTTCGGCCAGATTCCGGGGGATGTTGGAGACATAGAGTCCGAGTGGACCATGTTCTCCGCATCTGTTGTCGAGGCTGCTGCCTGTAGCTGCGGCCGTAAAGTCTGCGGTGCCTGTCGCGGCGGCAATCCCAGAACCTGGTGGTGCACACCGGCAGTAAGGGATGCTGTCAAGCTGAAGAAGGAGTCCTATCGGCTGTGGTTGGCTTGTGGGACTCCTGAGGCGGCTGACGGGTACTGTGAGGCCAAGCACGCTGTGACCCGGGCTGTGGCAGAGGCAAAAACTCGGGCCTGGGAGGAGTTCGGTGAGGCCATGGAGAGGGACTACTGGTTGGCCTCGAAGCGATTCTGGCAAACCGTCCGGCGCCTCAGGAGGGAGAAGCAGTGCTTTGCCAACATTGTTTATAGAGGGTGTGGGAGGCTGCTGACCTCGACTGGGGACATTATGGGGCGGTGGAAGGAGTACTTTGAGGATCTCCTCAATCCTGCCATCACGCATTCCTTGGTGGAAACAGAGGCTGGGGACTCGGGGTTGGACTCTTTCATCACCCAGGCTGAAGTCACCGAGGTGGTTGAAAAGTTCCGCGGTGGCAAGGCTTCGAGGGTGGATGAGATCCGCCCTGAGTACCTCAAATCTCTGGATGTTGTGGGGCTGTCATGGTTGACACGGCTCTTCAACATTGCGTGGCGGTCGGGGACAGTGCCTCTGGACTGGCAGACTGGGGTGGTGGTCCCCCTTCATAAGAAGGGGGACCGGAGGGTGTGTTCCAACTACAGGGGGATCACACTCCTCAGCCTCCCTGGTAAGGCCTACGCCAGGGTATTGGAGAGGAGAGTCTGGCCGATAGTCGAACCTCGGCTTCAAGAGGAGCAGTGTGGTTTTCGTCCCGGCCATGGAACACTGGACCAGCTCTATACCCTCTATAGGGTACTCGAGGGTTCATGGGAGTTTGCCAAACCAGTTCACATGTGTTTTGTGGACCTGGAGAAAGCATTCGACTGTGTCCCTCATGATGCCTTGTGGGGGGTGCTCCAGGAGTATGGAATCGGGGGCCCTTTACTAGGCGCCATCCGGTCTCTGTACAAGCGGAGCAGGAGTTTGGTCCGCATTGCCAGCACTAAGTCGGACCTGTTCCCGGTGCATGTTGGACTCCGGCAGGGCTGCCCTTTATTACCGCTCCTGTTCATAACTTTTATGGACAGGATTTCTAGACACAGCCAAGGGCCGGAGGGGGTCTGGTTTGGGGACCAGTGGATTTCATCTCTTCTTTTTGCAGATGACGTGGTCCTGCTAGCCAAGACCTACAGCATGCGCTGGGGCGGTTCGCAGCCGAGTGTGAAGCGGCTGGGATGAAGATCAGCTCCTCCAAGTCAGAGGCCATGGTACTCGACTGGAAAAGGGTGGCTTGTCCTCTTCAGGTTGGAGGGGAGTTCCTGCCTCAAGTGGAGGAGTTCATTTTTCTCGGGGTCTTGTTCACGAGTGAGGGAAGAATGGAGCAGGAGATCGACAGACGGATCGGTGCGCCTGCCGCAGTAATGGGGGCACTGTGCCTGTCCGTTGTGGTGAAGAGAGAGCTGAGCCGAAAAGCGAAGCTCTCGATTTACTGGTCGGTCTACATTCCTACCCTCACCTATGGCCATGAACTTTGGGTCATGACCGAAAGAACGAGATCCCGGATACAAGCGGCTGAAATGAGCTTCCTCCGTAGGGTGGCCGGGCACTCCCTTAGAGATAGGGTGAGGAGCTCGGCCATTTGGGAGGGGCTCGGAGTAGAGCCGCTGCTCCTCCACTTTGAGAGGAGCCAGTTGAGGTGGCTCGGGCATCTATACCGGATGCCTCCTGGACGCCTTCCTCGGGAGGTGTTCCAGCCAGGTCCCACCGGGAGGAGGCCCAGGGGACGGCCCAGGACACGCTGGAGGGACTATGTCTCTCGGCTGGCCTGGGAACACCTTGGGCTCGCCCCGGAGGAGCTGGAGAAGGTGTCTGGGGAGAGGGACTTCTGGGTGTCTCTGCTGAGTCTGCTACCCCCGCGACCCGGTCCCGGATAAAGCGGAAGACTAAGAGTACGAGTACAGGTAAAAACTAGACTTAATGGTGGCCCTTATTTAACCATCAAGTTTAAAATCACCGTCCATCTTAAAACCAAGGTTCCTAACTGTAGACTTCATATACATTGCCAGGGTGTCTAAATTAACAGGAATGGTCTGACATATGCTCCACTAGGTCCAAATACAAGTACCTCAGTCTTTTCATGAAAATTAAGGAAAGACAGGATAAAAGAGGTTGGATGGACCAGGCATGACCTTGCCTTATAGGCATATAGATTTGGAAATCATCAGCATAACAATGGAGATGTCCAGCATGAGAAGTATGACATAGTCACCAGAGTCACATGCCAGGAGAATATCATTATATAAACACTGAGCAGGGCTTATTCTGTGCTATGAAGTGCTTTAAAACCAGATTGAAACACATCCATGATTATTTTTATTATTATTTATATTCATCAAGAAAGGATTTTAACTGTGAATAAAACTATTTTCTCCAAGATTTTTAATAGTAGGTGAAGCTTAGAGATGGGCCTAAAATTCCCCAACACAGTCAGATGGAGGCAAGGTTTCTTTCATAGGGGCTGCACCACGGCATGTTTGAAATTAGTGGGAACTACACCAGATAATAGACTACTGTTAAAAAGGGCAAGAACCAAGTGCTCAAAACAAGGGAAAATCTTTCTAAAAAAGCATAGTGGAGAACTAGAGAGGTTTATCTGGGCAACCACATCTTCTAAAAATGACACAGTCACAGGCTCGAACTGATTAGAAACAGCAGAGCAAAGAACACACATAGAGGAGTCAGAGTCTGGGCATAAGATGAGAGCCCTTATGGAAGTTACCTTATCAATAAAAAACTGCATAAAATTATTGCACAATAAAGTAGAGGCTTCAAAACCAGCAGTCTGTAGAGAATTAAGAAAAGAGTCAAAGGTACAAAAAAGCACAAGGGTTGTAGCTGGGAGATAAAATTAAGTTAGAAAAGTGTTCCCCTTTGGCCTCTTTAACTGTGCCCAGGTAATTGCGCCAACAGTCTTTGAAAATCTGAAGAGACCCCTTCAGCTTGTCTTTTCGCCACCTGCATTCTGCTCTGCGACATTCCTGCCCGGCAGCTTGAGTCCTTTCGTTAAACCAAGGTTCTGGTTTGGCTCTGGACTTTTTGGTCTTTAAGGGAGCCACAATGTCCAGCACAGTTTGGCAGAATGAGTGGAGCCAAAAACTAAGCTCCTCGGCTTCAGTTGAGTCAGCTGGACAGAACTGGTAAAAAACCTCCAAGAACTGGCTGGCTGTGGAGGAGTTAATAATCTGACAGCTCCGAGCAGGACCAGCAGTTTTAACTGCAGCATAAGAGAGAACAGTCTCAAATGTTACAGGCATATGATCAGAAATTCTAGACTCATTAATTTCTAGATTAGACACAGGCAAAGCAAAAGACAACACAAGATCTGATGTGACCTTTTTCATGTGTGGAAGCAAACAGACTGCACCAAATTTAAAGAATCAATAAGTGTTACCAGAGGTTTAACCTGGGCAACAAACATGTACCAACAATAAGGACAAGGTCATATCCAATTGAAATCTAAGAGAAATTCAGAAAAGTCTCTAATAAAATCCTTATTGAATGTTGGTGGACAGTAGATGACAGCACACAGTAATGGGTCAGGACGGCCCACCTCGAAGGTAGTCAGCTCAAAGCTGGTGAATTGATACAGTTTAAAACATTGTTTACAAGTAAAAACATTTTTGTACACTGTCAAAGTTCCTCCTCCCCGGCCCCATGTACGTGGAGAATTAAAATAACAGCAGCCTGTTGGTAAAAGCTCCGACAGAGCAGCTGACTCAGCCTCACCCAGCCATGTCTCTGTAATGCAGAAGTTCAGCTCATACAAGCTGAAAAAAATCCCTCAGGATGAAAGTCTTATTGACGAGCCATCTGGCGTTTACCAGTCGGAACCTGTTTCGTGGGTTTGCCCCACGCCTACTAAGCTGGGACTGGCAAAGGTGTCGGGGTCAGGAAACGTCATCCGTCTCAATAGGAGGCACCAGGCAAGCATCCAAGGGTTCCAGGAAACACCGAGGCGAGAATACACTGGGAAACAATGCAAGCACCAACCAGGAAACATCGGGCTTCACCAGGCGTCCGCCGCGATAATGACATTTTCGCCAGAGCCCGGGTGAGCTGGAATTCCTGACAGAAACTGGGGAAGATTTTATGTCCCCATGTATCAAAAGTAACCACATTGCTGGCAGAAAGCCTAAGATCCAATAAGGTTTGGCGATCATACACTAACAGTGACTTGATTTCACTGGTGCCAAGGGTCAGAACCAACAAAATAGCTATTAGAATTGACAACGGGAGGTGGCCAGCCACATACGCTGGCACCATCTTCAGCATGTCGTTAAATCATAGTTAATTCATGATTTAAAGAGGAAGGCAGGGTTAAGTTACTTAAATAGTAGTGTTTCTTGTCTTTCCAATTTTGTAGACCGGCTAATACACATGGGCCTCTGTCATGTTACTTACATTCCAAGGAAACAGGAGGCCTTGATTGCTGATGTAACTGAAAACTTCGGTTTTTATTGTATGGGAATCGTTAAGGGAGCCAATAATTGTTCCAAATGAGGTTTTGTTAAAAACATTTTTTTCTTCTACCAGCTGGAAAAAAAAGTAGTTGAATCCAAGGCTGAACTTCTCATAAATTTCCATCATAAAAAGATGAATCCATTTTTAGGGCTTCGTGCAGATCTTCATATCTTTTAATAAATGTTGGACATGTTGTACAAAACACTTAACATTAAATCTGACTGGATTCAACAATTAAAAATATACTAAAAAGTGCATATCTGATAATTACTGAGCTTAGATCCCAGGTAAAAAAAAGATCTAACGTCTTCAGTTTTTTGACATTGCCAAGCAATAGTAGCAACTTTATTTCTGGCTAATTCCTTATCACATCTAGCTCAGCGAAGGGCTGCAAAACCATAAACTTATATTGTTGTGAGAAGAGTTATCTGGAGATCTTATCTGGATCTTACTTCAATGTTTTGACAATGACTGAACAGATTTTTGCAAAATAACCAATGAGAAGCTGTTGAACAGACTGCTAATGCTTTGAGGAGCATTAGCAGTCTTATTGCTGCTAATCAGGGTTTTATTTTCAATGTTTCATTTTTTCATATGCCTCTGATCTACCATCCTGGTCCGTTCGCAAAGCAAATTTGCCCTCCTATTCAAACTTGTTTCTTTGAATTCTCATGATGATCCAAAATATTCAGGTATTAAACAGGGTACAGGAGTTGATCTGCAGAAAGACCCAGACTGGCTAGTTTTTTTTCTCTCTTTCTGGCTTGATTCTAGCTGATCAAGCAGACCCGAAAAAAAAGCAAATCCCACACCTGTCTTTCTTGGCTCGCACTGCGACAAAAACATCTGTGGTGGCACAGATGACCTCCAAATGCAGCATGAGAAATGACAGCGCTCATGTTTGATGATGCTCTTGTGTCAGGTTACAGACAAACCTGTGGGTGTGAGGATAGAGGAGGTGATGAGGGAGAGGGATAAGACCCGACTTACCATATCGATGGATGACACAGGCCCAATGCTGTTGACGTATATGCCCACATCGATGACGGTTGGTTTCTCTGCAACAGACAAAGGGAGGAAACATGAGCACCCAGTGCAGATATGGTGCAGTTCCTTGCAAACAAAGAAAAATGGTTGAACTATTTCACAATTAGTCACTTAACATTCACAAACTTTAAAGTATCTTATTGGCATTTTGTGTGATAGACCAACAACGTAGAGTTATTTGTGAACTCTGATAAAGTTGTAGAGAAGTTTAAAGCCTGGTCAGTTTTTTAAAGCAACATCCCAAGCATTGAACATTTCACAGAGTGCTGTTTAATCCTTCATCAGAAAACAGAGTATAGCACAACTGTAAAACTACTTAAAATGGCCGCCCACCAACACCGACAGGCCGGGCAAGGAGAGCATTAAGTAGAAAGCAGCCTAGAGGTCCATGGTAATTCTGGAGGAGCGATCCACAGCTCAGGTGGAAGAAACTGTTGGCACGTTGACCATTTTATTTGTTTTCACAAATGCAAATTGTTAAAAAAGGAAACCATTGTACCTTGAGCCATGCAGTGGATGCAGTAAACGTGGAGGATAGTGCTCTGGTCAGATAAAATGTAACTTTATGGCCTACATGCCCAACTATGTGTGGGAGAGAACGAACACTGCCATTCACCCCAAACACACAATCCCTGTGATAAACCATTTTGGTGTAAGCATCATGCTGTTGGCATGCCCTTCTTCAGCAGAGGGAAGCTGGAAAGATTATGAAAGATTGATGAGAAATATATGATAATGCTGGAGAAAAAATAAATAAATAAAATACTGTTGTAAAATGACTTGAGACAGACAGCGGTTCACCTTACAGTGGAACAACAATCCTAACTAACAGTCAGAACAATGTAATGGTTTTGATCAAAGCATATTCAAGTAGTAAAATGGTCTAGTCAAAGTCCAGATCTAAATGCAAATGAGAATCTGCAGGAAAACTTGAAAATTGTTGATCAGAGCAACTCTTCTTCCAATCTGACTGAGCTTGAGCTATTTTAGAAAGTACTGTTGGGGTCATCCATTTGGGCCTACTGAACAAATCAATGTCAAAGTAATTTCTTTTTTTTTTATTATATTAAATCGGAAAGTTGCATTTAGAAGTCTGGGCAGGGTGAGGTATAGTTAAGGCTATTTATAATCACCAGTAGTTAATCCAATGTATCAGCTTGTTGCATGCAATACTGATTGAAGTGTCTTATGTAGAGTTGTTTTGATTTGCTGTGCAAATGTGTTGAATCACGGAGTGCGGATGCGATCAGCAAGGTGCGGTTGTAATTTTTGTCTGGCTGATCCCAAAACAACCAGGAGTTGGAAGTTGGACTTTTAAAGTTTTTCCATTCAAAGCAACTGCGGTCTGAACCTCGTGACCTGACCACTTCTTTGTTCCAGTTTTATTACTGGAGTTTTTCCACTGAGTTCCCACCTCAGAGTTTTATGACTCCCTTGTTCGAGATTTGGGGCCATCAGCTGCTAGTGGCTAAGTGCACACAGCCCACCTTCTACAAGCTGATCGCCGCAATCGAGACATCAGCACACTAGCAGGGCTTCTCTTTCCAAATGAACTCAAATTGCTCATTTTTCCATAAAAAGGCTGGTTTGATCTTCATAGACACTCAATGTGCATATATTTTATTATTATGATTGTTAGGTAGTCATTTTTATCCCCTTTTGTAGAATAGTGCTTGTTAGTAAGGCGAAGGTTTTTGGACCAGAATGGCGGTATATCTGATTATGTGGCTTCAATAAATCTTCACATATATAATTAAGAGAAGCATTCGTGCAAGAGTGAGTTATCTATCAAAATATGGTCGAAGTTCCCCCACCTTCGGGGAAGATGTTGAATAAACAGTGACATTTAGTGAGTTTGGTTAATAATTATCAGTTATTAATGATAACTAATAGTAATTATTAAGAGCTTTGAGCCCACAATCACACCACCAGAGGACATCTCTGATTTATATTCGTAAGTAATGATTTTTGGTTAAGAAATTATTTTCCTGAATTATGATTTTTATTTATAATTTTTTATAAATATTAATCAGTAATCATACACCTTACAGTACAATGGGTAAAGATGTTATTCTTTAGATATGCAAAGCTGGTAGAGATTGGGTTTTGTTTAGATGCATCAGAAAAAGAAGGCTGAATATAAATACATGGCCCACTTTTCAGATTCTTATTAGAGAAAAAATATTAAAAACCATGTAACATTTTGCTCCTGCTTCAAAATTTTGCACTACTTTCTACTTGTCTGTTGCATAAAAAAAATTTATAAAATTCATCAAGGTTTGTGGTTGTAATGTAGAGAAGTTCTTGGGGTATTAATACTTTTACAAGGCATTGTGATATATAGGTGTCAGTCTTTATACCATATGGCTTGTATGTAACCAAAAAACAGAAGTATAAATAAGTTAAAAACCATGCTTTTCATCATTCAGTGTCACCTTGGTTAATAAAACCAGTTCATTTCCTTTTGGAGGAAGGCAGAGCCATCAATCCACCCAGAGAAGAAAGATTTACACTTCTGAAATGAGAGAAGCTGCGCTCTGATTCCTGAACCACTTCCAGAGTTACCATGGCACGTAATAGCATTTCCCGTCAGTACCAAGGATCTTGGCTAAATTTACTCAACGGGAGCATTTGACTTGTTTATTCTGTAGCAGAAATGTGAAAGAAGGTGCGGTGGATAAGAAGCCAAGTTAGGACAGGCGGACATTTCTGAATGCAAAGATGTTTAGAGGGAGAACTTGTGTTAGAATGGAGAGCAAACTTTTCATTAAAAATTCAACATGATTCATACATTATTCTACATGCATGCAGTTTTTTATACTTTTCTTTTTTACCCATATACTGGCCTTTCTTCCGCTTATGTAGAAACAAAGGATTACTATTGGAACTGCATCTCTGGGAATTAACTGTTTGCTTCTATGATAAGCAAATGTATCTTTCAGACGCCTAAATTATGCTCGCTTCCAACGTCCCCAGAGCATACATTTAGTCAGTCAGTCATTTTCTACCGCTTCTTCCATAGTGGGTCACGGGGAAGCTGGTACCCATGTCCAGCAGTCTACTGGGGGGAGGTGGGGTACACCCTGGACAGGTCGCCAGTCCAACACCTTCTTGTGGCAAGGTAACAGTGCTACCAACTGCGCCACCGTGCACCCTATACAGGGGTTGGACAATGAAACTAAAACACCTGGTTTTAGACCACAATAATTTATTAGTATGGTGTAGGGCCTCCTTTTGCGGCCAATACAGCATCAATTCGTCTTGGGAATGACATATACAAGTCCTGCACAGTGGTCAGAGGGATTTTAAGCCATTCTTCTTGCAGGATAGTGGCCAGGTCACTACGTGATACTGGTGGAGGAAAACTTTTCCTGACTCGCTCCTCCAAAACACCCCAAAGTGGCTCAATAATATTTAGATCTGGTGACTGTGCAGGCCATGGGAGATGTTCACCTTCACTTTCATGTTCATCAAATCAATCTTTCACCAGTCTTGCTGTGTGTATTGGTGCATTGTCATCCTGATACACGGCACCGCCTTCAATGATACAATGCAGGAACAAAACAGAAGCAGGTTGGCCAGACAGGCATGGCATGGTCCAAAAAACAAGACTTGAAACAAAAACAAAGTTCAGGCGGGCGACGGCGAATGCCTGGCGAACCCTCAGAGTCAGGCTGTGGTGTGCCTGGCTGTGGAGTGTCATGTAGTGTGTCATGGTGTGTGTCAGGCTTAAATTCCATGAGCACCCCCCAGAGAAAACTGAGAAGGTGCTCAGGACCTGGAAGTGGAGGCAGCCCGCCCTTGGGCCCCTCCGGAAGCTCTACAGCAGGCTGTAGACTTGGCATGGGCTGCTCTGCAGCATGATTTGGATAAACAAGACATGGTTTGAAAATGTTTCCGCCATTAAAAACTGAACAGAAATGAATATATGGAGAGTAAACCAGGTGGAGCTAGGAGACAGATTTAGTTTGGAGCAGGTGAACCGGATAAAGATAATTAACAGACAGAACAGAACGTGGCAGGAGCAAGAACAGAGACTTCTTAATACAAACAAAAACATGACCAGAACCAAAAACCAAACTTGACAAAACATGAACAAGACTAAAACATAACCAGAAAAATAATAAACAGAAGCATGATTCAAAAACTGTGAGAGAAATATAAGAACAAACCCAGAAACCAAAAACCAAACAACCCCAAATCATAACATTGCACTACTGAAACCGACGTTTGGCATTGGCATGAGTGACCAAAGGTTTGGCTATAGCAGCCCGGCCGTGTATATTGACCCTGTGGAGCTCCCGACGGACACTTCTGGTGGAAACAGGAGAGTTGAGGTGCACATTTAATTCTGCCGTGATTTGGGCAGCTGTGGTTTTATGTTTTTTGGATACAATCCGGGTTAGCACCCGAACATCCCTTTCAGACAGCTTCCTCTTGCGTCCACAGTTAATCCTGTTGGATGTGGTTCATCCTTCTTGGTGGTATGCTGACATTACCCTGGATACCGTGGCTCTTGCTACATCACAAAGACTTGCTGTCTTGGTCACAGATGCGCCAGCAAGACATGCACCAACAATTTGTCCTCTTTTTAACTCTGGTATGTCACCCATAATGTTGTGTGCATTTCAATATTTTGAGCAAAACTGTGCTCTTACCCTGCTAATTGAACCTTCACACTCTGCTCTTACTGGTGCAATGTGCAATCAATGAAGACTGGCTACCAGGCTGGTCCAATTTAGCCATGAAACCTCCCACACTAAAATGACAGGTGTTTCAATTTCATTGTCCAACCCCTGTACATTTATATACACATTTTTTTTATATGCAAGCATAGAACTAGAATTTTCATTACAAGCTGCATGGAAGAAAAAAAAAAGTGGTATAGGCAGCACTGGAAGACACACCTCATGTCTAAAACTTAACAGATAAATGTAAATTTATTTGTATATTTATGTACATTTATTTATCTGTCAAGTTTTAGGCATGAGGTGCGTCTTCCAGTGTTGCCTATACCACTTTTTTTCCTTCCATGCAACTTTTTTATGGAAATTCTATTCTACACTTGCACCATTTGTGAATGTGTAAGGAATGGAGAAAGAAAAATACAGTTATAGCCCAGTCATACTAATTGGTCTCGGCTTGCATTTCAAAGGCATATGATGATCCAAAGCTTTTGTTACATAGTGCTCAAGCATTGCCTTTTTACACGCTGTATTATAGCATCTCTATTAGCTAGCAGGCCGTATCTAATTTCTTCGACAACTAAAAGAAATTCTACGCTATGACAATCACAACTCTGACATCATACAAACTCTGCATCACTATGCAACACTGCTACAAGATTTATGCAAGTACCTCCCAGATTTTATTGCAATGGCCCAATAATAGCATGCTAAATACTGACATGATCTCCTATTTTAACCCTTTTCTTATCATAATTCAGCTGGCAATACGACCACTTTTAGGTGTTCAGAATGTGTACAGCATTGAACTTTCAACTCAAGATAGTCAGATGATTACCAGGATGGGAAAAGAAAATGAGAAGGTGACCCCATGGCAAAAAGTGAATTAAAAATGCACACTGCAAAGTTTACACCCTTTTTCCCAATAGACATACAACATACTGCACAGTGCCTCTCAAAACCATACTGTTAAAATGCAAGTTCCTGGTTTGCAAAAATCTAATTAATTCAAACCTTTTTCCACGTGTGCAACATGCATCCTGTACCATTCCACTGAAAAAAACCCTGCATGATATATAAAAAAGGCTACAGTAATCTGGTTACACAAATGTTCACCCAACTTCATACTTGAAAAGCATTTCGATTAAGTTCAACGTTCATTTCAGATGTTTTTAGATCACATCTCCCATCAAATACAGTGAATCTGAACCTCAAATTAAGTTGAGTTGTAGTTTCTCCTCAAAATAGGAAATCATCTGCTAAAGCCATGGGTTGCAGAGAGGTTGAAAGGGTGAAGAAGGACCTTATTGTACAAAAGTATCAATCAGGAGAAGGGTAATAAAAAAATCCATAGGGCTATACACATTCAAATGAATAACAGAATGACTGTATGAAAGGGAAATTACAGTTGTGGAATGTTCTAGCTGCATACCACACCATTTCAAATCTCAGTTGGAATTGAGTTATGTTCTCCATGTGTACGTGTAGGGTTTATCCTGGTACAGCTCCCAATCCAAAGACAAATTATGTTTGGCTGATTGCAGACCTGAATTGTTGTGTCGTCTACCTCTATGATGGACTGGCTACCAGTCCGGAGAACCCCCTACCCTTCACTTCCTCAGTATTGAAAAATATAGGATTACAAACCTTTTAAAAGCTAATTTTCCAGTCATTGTCTGTAGGAAATTTGTTTTTGGATCTACAAAAAAATTAGTTTCCTTAAATTTGTAACCGAGGTCACAAAACCTCTCAAAAACTAAGGCTTAAAGATTCAAACAAAATATTTTCCCCATCAGTCTACAAGTAAAATTCAACCTGCAACACAATTCGTCATTCAGAACCACAAAAGCCACATTTTGAGAACATATTTCGAGAAAAAAAATAATAAAACATGTGAGCATTTGGCATCATAGTCATAACCAATTGATTCCCAGTCTAATCATTTATCAGCCTGACATCTGGAATGGAGACATTTGGGATAAGACTGTCATGTAATTGTGCGGGTCAGGGAAGGTTTGATAGAACCTTTTTGCCTTGCGGTTACTTTAACAAATCAATTGGCCCACAGGCTGGCATATTCGTATAACTGTCACAGAAGCTTATCTATTAATTTGAGTCTTGAGGCACAACTATCTCCTGTTTTTTCTTGTTTGTAGACAAATTCTTGTGAGACTGCAGTCCTTTAAGCGCATCTAAGTGTATATGTAGCAGTGCCTCAAACAAGATTGCAAATTGCATGTTACAGAATGAGCAACATGATATATTAATAACTTGTATTGATATCATTTTAGTTGCTCTGTGTTAGTAATTGAAGCCTCGGGATTTTTTTTTTTTTACATCATTGGATCACCAGCATCTAGAGTCATAATTTTTTTTTCAGCTGCGAGGTTATGACTAGTGAAGCTGAAATGCATGTGCACATCAGCTCGTTTTAACCCTGGGGGTCTGTTGGTGAAGGCTTGCTGGGAGGTGTTGGTTCAATTCCAGAAGAATGTTCTGCTCCACCGACTGGACAATGCAACTGGAGGACAATGCACCATTACACAGCACTGGTATTTTTCTGGGAGGGTCTGAGAAGAATCTTATTACTACATGCAGTTCAAAATCAATGTAGAGGAGAAAATCCTCTTTATATTTAAAACATTTGGACCCTACAAGGTTTTTTTTTATAATTTTGCATGAGAGCACCAAACAAGTGACAAGAATCAAATACCATCAACAGCAAATGGGAGCACCCATATAGAAGCAAAGGTTCTGTTTTCTGCAGTGATGTGTACTCAGGTCGAGAGATGTGAAATTATGTTAATGATCATAAATCCATTAGTTTCATAACTACTCAGAACCAGTCTGAGGAGTAAATACACTGCTCAAAAAAGGGAACACTCAAATAACACATCCTAGATCTGAATGAATGAAATATTCTCATTGCTGAATGTGCCGACAACAAAATCACACAAAAATCATCAACGGAAATCAAATTTAATAACCAATGGGGGCCTGTATTTGGAGTCACACACAAAATTAAAGTGGAAAAACACACTACAGGCTGATCCAACTGTGATGTAATTTCCTTAAAACAAGTCAAAATGAGGCTCAGTATTGTGTGTGGCCTCCATGTGCCTGTATGACCTAACTACAATGCCTGGGCTTGCTCCTGATGAGACGACGGATGGTCTCCTGAGGGATCTCCTCCCAGACCTTTGGAGCGCCGTGCAGCCCTCCAAAGAAATGCCACCCCACACCATTACTGACCCACTGCCAAACTGGTCATGCTGAAGGATGTTGCAGGCAGCAGATCGCTCTCCATGGTGTCTCAAGACTCTGTCACATCTGTCACATGTGCTCAGTGTGAACCTGCTTTTATCTGTGAAGAGCACAGGGCGCCAGTGGCGATTTGCCAATCCTGGTGTTCTCTGGCAAATGCCAGGCGTCCTGCACGGTGTTGGGCTGTGAGCACAACCCCCATTTGTGGACGTCGGGCCCTCGTACCATCCTCATGGAGTCGGTTTCAAAGCTTGAGGTATTGCTTTACAACTCAACCCTGCTTTAAACATTCGCACAACTTTATCCCTGACCTTAACTTTTTGTTTGTTGATTATATAAAATCCCAACAAAAAAGCTTGAAGTTTGTAGTTGTTTAACAGGTTCTAATAGCTTATTTTGGTCAGTAGGTAACCAGCTCCTCCAGCCTTTTGTACAGGTTTAGAGTCATTTCGAAAAACCTGGCAATGAAAGCATTTAGAACAATACATAATTAAAATTTATAATTTGTGAAAATATTTTAGGGAACACATTTATTGGTTCTTAAGGACTACCTGGGTGTGATTGAACATATGCTGGGAAACCCACGGACAGCCTTGAAACAGAAATAAGCACCATTCATATATTTGGATACCGAATTTAGAATACAGCTTGGAGCAAACCTGAGGATTATAGAGATTATAGAGACCTAATCACCTCAGACATTGGGGTGAATGTATCTCAAAGACCACTGAACTGGAAACGTGCGTAAAGCTGATCTTTTATAGAAAAGCACATATGGAAACTGGGACAACCTTAAGGGGATAAACCTAAATATACCGCACAATGGCTAATCAGTGCAGATGGCACTAGTGTTTATCCCCAGAAGATGTGCTTTACGGATCTGGTTGACCGACTTCTATACCGTTGCAAACAGGAATCACCTCAGTTCAGGGCTTACAACATCCGATTAACCTGTATTTTTTTTAACGTTTTAAAGTAAGGTTTAGTTGTTGGACACAAAACATGTCAGCTTTGCTCAGGCAGATGCAGGTTTGATCATATGCTGGTAATTATAGCAATTATTTCCTTCATCTAGCAGCTCATTTCAAAGTCTCTCTCAGAGATGTGAGAATAGTCTTCAAAATAAATCTGCCTCTTTCCTATGTACAGATAATGAAACATCAACCTATACATCTTCCTACTAACCTCAATTTTATACTCTTAATGGAGAAACTGATCCACAGAGGGGCATATGATTTCTTTGTCATCCTCTGTGTGTTCCGATCCTCCTCCTCCTCCTCCTCTTCTTGTTTTCTAGAAAAGCCTGACAGCTCCCATCTGTATTATCAAATTACTTTGTGGGACTTTATTAAGAAGAAAGACCCTGCATGCCTGCTTGGGCCGGCTGGCATGACGAATGCATTACGCATTGTCAAGCCCGGCTCATGTGTACATGTAGATGCACATATCCCAGCTGAGCGTTCAGCTCCCATATGTTCTGTTTCCGGGATCTGTGCTGGGAATACCAGGGCCTCAGTGGGCTGTCTGGTCCACCTCTGAGGGGAAAGCTTCATGTCTTCAATGGCTGTTTGAAATTAAATGTGCTGGAAAATAATTTATTGCTGTGTTAAGTAAAAGCCATGTACAGTGATGTGTATTCAAGATGCTTGCTTCTGGTGGTGCCAACAAAAAAACATTGTTTTTCTGCTTGATGGACTGGAAAAGAACCTTCCGGACTGAAGAAGCTCAGATTGAGGGGAAACTGGATGGGAGCTGTCAGCAATAGTTCTAGGCATTCTTCTTCATATGGTCAGGGAGAAGATGGGTTTGGAGGTTCCCCCTCTACTTTCCTTGCCATTAACAAAATTCTGTTAAATTTATTCTGGCAATTAAAATTTAGGTAATCAGACCAAGCAACAAGGTGGGATTTTATTAGACACTCAACTTGTGTAGTATACAAAAAGTAAATCTGCAAATAGCCAGACAACACACCCATCAGAAATTAATCTGTTAACATTTCCTAAAAGGATCATCCTTTTTTAATGATATCCCTTAACTAGTACCTGTCTTGCAACATAAAGTAGACAAGAAAATATCAAAAGCAACAAAACATGTTTCAATTTAAAATCCAAGGATCCAAGATGACATTTTGGGACTCCAGTAAGCCACAAATAGAGAAAACATGGAACATTTGTGAACGGCCAACCAAACATACTCCCAGAGGGTTTCGGCGATTCATCCAGGAGGTTACAAAAGAACCCATAGTTATTGCCACTGTTATTCAGTAAAAAGAAAGAGCCAGTGACATTGACACTCAACAACACAGGTTGGAAAAGATAGCTGATTATTCTATCAATTTTCTCATAACTACAGCCTCTCTTAATTCCTATCTTTGCATCATAACTGTTGGTAAAAAATTATTGTTCACATGAGTGTGGATTGCCAATCCATCCCATCATACTCTGCTGCATAGGGACAACCCATGTTACGTGATCATGTGTAATGTCAAAGTTCAACAAACCGTGAAAAGCAATGATAATTAGGTGATTGTGATGAAAATATGGCCTTTTTTACAGCAAAGACTGCATCAGGTTTAAATAAAAATGTAAGAAAAACTAGATGATTAAGTCCTATATATGTATTACAATGAAGAATGTATTATAAAGTGTTATGTGTAGCAATAGTTATCATCAAGGTTTGCAAGCACTCCTAAACACCGACTCTTTTGTTCATTGCTTGGTAGAAAAAAGTGCATGCCAGTGTGAGCTTGATGCAAACACCAGACTTTACTACAAACACACGAACAAGAAAAATCCCTGCTGGCTCAGCGTAATTAAAACAAGTTCACTGTGTAAGCCAATTATCACCTAGCTTAAGTTTCATGTTTGTGTTCAAATGAGGAAAGATAAAAATTTCAAATTTTATTCTCATTCTGTTCTGTTTTAATGTGACTAATGCCATGTCCATCGAGCAAAAATTGGTCTTTCTCCTTGCTGGCTTCCCACCAGCATCCATTGACCTTGATATGGTTTGATACATCATCCATGCTCATAAAGAAATAATGAATAAATAATAGATTTCTTGAAACTTTACCTCCTTTTTGTTATTTACACTACATACATTTTTCAACAGATACTTAAGCCACTCTCAGTATTGGTGTGTGCAGTATTGCAATCGCAAAGGACTTTATTGTACACAATGTTGGTTAGAATAATAAATAAGTGTCAAAGAATTGCTCCATGCATATTGATAATATATTTCAGCATTTAAATGGATCCCAACTGACCTTCATGTCCTAACCTAATGTAGCAGCTGAGATGTTAATACTTAGTGTGGTTGACATAGTTTACAGCAAAAAGAAGTGAAAATGGGGGTAATCGTAATCAATATTGCAGTTCTCAGCAATTAAACTAATTAAATATTTCCCTGATATTGTGCAGCCCAAGTGGTGGCAGCAGCATCCTCTGAAGAAATGACACTTGGGCAGAGGTCCACCTTTCCGCAGGAAAACATACAACTAGAACTACAATGGAATGGTTGAGACAATTAGATGGCCTAGTCAAAGTCGAGACATAAAGCCATAAATGACTCTGTGGACCTGTTAACAGACCTTCATCCAGTCTGTGCTTGAACCGTTTAGCAAAGAGCACAAGTGTAAATATGGAAAGCTGTTTGCAGCTTTAAGTGCAGAATGTGGAAGAGTTCAAGGGATGGTAAAACTTTTGCAAGGCTCTCTATACCTCTGCTCTCAAGTTGCAGTAATCAGTAAATAAAACTAGGCTTTTTGTTATAGCTAATATGGAGCAAGTGAAACTGATGTCAGGAATGTACATAAGCCCCTCAGTGGTTATTTTATCACAAATTGCCCATGGAGTCTCCTTTATAGGGTTCCTGAACTTCTTTGACATTGCTGACTAGCTCAACTGTATTTTTGGCAGATGCCCTTTGCAGGTAATCCAAGCATCTTGCTGTTATTTTCTAATCTTTTCAGAAACATTATTTTTACAAAAAATATGCAGTATGGTAAAATTGTTATACATTTGTGTCATAATTCAAGGTAAAAATAGCAGCATCAGATGTTGCGAGTTCTGATAAATCCAGGTGACTGCAGCAGCACTTGGAATAAACATTTCTCTGCTTCCTACTTTAATTTTCAGCCAACCTGCTGTTTCATTACATATTTACAAAAACTTTGACCAAAAAATAAAACAAAATAGAATAAATATAAAACATAAACATAAAATGCCTTTGAAACTAAAACCCTTTAATGTCAGTAAAATGACTTTCAAAAAGTATTAATTTCCTAAACTGTTTTGAAATATTAAGGGAGACCGAGATGAAGTAATTAAACCGATCTGGCATGCACTTTGGAAACTGCTCCAAGCTTCAGGGGTTTTAGTTTCCCTCCTCAAGAAAGAAAGAAAGCTGGCATGCTTGCATCAGTATGTGATCATATCACTGAAAGCAACACTCCAACATCAATCAAGACTTTTTTGTAGTGTGACTGTGTAAGGAAGGCGGATAAAACTTAGATACCCTTTACGGCTGTAGCCCGTTCACATGTTGGCACATGTGCATCATTATACTGCCTCTTCCAGCCAACATCCCCACACTGTAACCATGGAAACAGACATCAGCCATCTGGGTTACTATGATACAGGGAAAAAAAGTAAGACCAACAAATTTGAGCCAAGATCTAAAGTTGAATAGGCACTTTTTATGAATGGCTTACCTTTTCTTCCCCTCAACAACATCTACATTTTTTAAGTTAATTTACAGGCAGATGTGATTTATTTACTTCATCTCATTGGGACCTACCCATTTGAGCTTTATATGCCTCCAAGAAATGTTTAAATAAATAAAATGGCATGTGTGTGTGAACAGCAGCCATCTGGCTGTACCAGGCAGGATGAAACAGTGGCTAAAAATTCTTTCCAAACGCTGGTCGACCCACATCTGTAACATTTCTGTAGCACCTCACTTCAAGGATGAGCTCCAGCCAGCCATCTGCGCTGCTCAGACACATTACATACTGTCACATACTACTGTGTGTATAATTTTCCTTCATATAACGTTTTTATTCTGTTATTGTCCAATTGTGGTGAGCCTGTCATAATTAAAACCTCAGTTTCCTGTTCTTAGCTAACAGGAGTGGAATCCGGTGCTTCTAGGATTGACATGTTGGCTTTCCAGGAATGGTTTTCTACAAACCTTTGTTATAGAGCTGTTATTTGAGCTATCATTGCCCATCATCTCCAGCCAGCCTGCACAATCTCCTCTAACATCAAGGTCTTTTTGTCCACACAGCTGCTCACTGGACACTCTTTTTAGGACCATTCTCTGTAAATCTAAGAAATGGCGGCGAGTGAAAAATCCAGTCTATCAGCAGGTAATCATATACAGAGACAGGCCAGTCTGGCACCAACAAGCATGCCACGTTCCAAGTCACTTAATATCACCATAGCCTGTAGTCTGATTTACCCTTGGGTACAATTTCCAGATGCCTGAAGATGCCATGTTCATCTATTTAAAACAGATTTTGTGCACATGTGAACACCCTGGCAATGTCCAGTCATCATGCGGTACAGGAAGGAGATGGGTTCTCTTACCCAGAGATGAAGTGCTTGTGTAAAATGCTTATCAACCTAAGAACAAAGCCAAAATACCTTGACATTATCCACCATGAATCGAGTCCTGAACTGACAGGGGCTGAAAGGCCAATCAGAGAGGAAAAAAGCAATTACTCTCAAAGCAACATAAAAAGCCAGCTTTAAGTTTGCAAATACACTCAAACAAAAACCTTAATTTTTGGAGACATGTCCTGGGGTCTGATAAGACTCAAGTTGAAGTGTTTGGCCAAAATGATCGTTAGTATGGAACAGGAAGCTTGCAAGTTTGAAAACACTATCCCAACTGTGAAGTATGGAAATGGCATCATGCCTGGGTATGTTGCAACACAAGGAATTGGTGCACTTTAAGAACTACATGGAGAGTACACCATGTGGAAGTTTGAAACAACATCCCAAGACAGCTGCAAGAAAGTTAAAGATCATAACCATGTCTTCCAAATAGGAATTAACTCTAAGAAAACTTAGTTATATAGTAGCTTCAGGACAAGTTAGTCAATGGTCTGGAGTGGCCCTGATCTTGGTCCTATATCAAATTTGAGGGAAGAGCTTTAAAGGTTTTAGTAAGCAAAGTGGCCTTCAAACCTGACCCAATTACACCAGTACTACCAGGAGGAATGGGCCAAAATTCCAGCAAACTATTCTGAGAAGCTTGTGGAAGGAGCGCCAACAACTGACCCTAGCCATACAGTCTAAAAGGCAATTTAACCAAATACTAAGGCAATGTATGTAAACTTCTAACTTTGAAAGCAGTTATGGAAACAAATATCTATTCTGGCATTTAGGAAACCTAAATCCTAACTGACCTAAAACAGTAAATATTTTCTCTAATATAAAGTCTGAC
Source organism: Crenichthys baileyi (assembly GCA_036173005.1). Classification (NCBI taxonomy): domain Eukaryota; kingdom Metazoa; phylum Chordata; class Actinopteri; order Cyprinodontiformes; family Goodeidae; genus Crenichthys; species Crenichthys baileyi. The sequence continues at coordinate 111,336 of JAHHUM010002890.1, read as the reverse complement.
AGTGAGGAAACAAGGATATAATCTTTAATGCGCTATATGTAACTCTGGTTTTAACTCTAAGTTTCCTATCTTAGAGAGCTGTTGAGAGAGGTGTTACTCTTAAGTCTTGTTGTATACTTTTACTGTGTCATCTGTTTCTGTGGATGTATCAGCCCTGGCAAAAGACGAACCTAACAACATTTGAATAACTTGTAAAGAGCTGTTTAACAGACATATTTCATCCCTCTGTAACCAGATGTAATTTAAGTTTAACAGTGCAGCTCTTTACTGCATGACCCTCAAGGCTGTGTTTTATGGAAACCCAGCAATGAAAAAAATGCAACAAAAACCATTATTTTATTAAAAAGGAGCTAGAAAGTGACGTCAGGTGCTGGTAAAAACCCATATTCCTTTTGTGTACACAAAGAAAAAAAAGGTCATTTGAATCCCATTGAAAAGTCTTCCCCAACAGACAGATATCGAACGACCGCGTAGGTTTGTACACAGCGCTGTCTGCATGCAAGTGCGTGGAGAAATGAATGAGGACACACTGTTCTACTCGGGCAGACTGTTCACCTCACCAAACCAATGTAATAGTTCTGAGATGGTTTAATAAGGAACCATGTAAAGGGGAGGATCTTGCTTTTTATGAATTGACACCAGGCAATAACTGCAGGCAGGGCCATGCTGGTTGCACAAGCTTTTCTATGAATTATCTCGTGCTTATTTTCATGAGCATCAAGGGAATATTAAATGTGCCTTTTGCCCCAGGTTTACCCATTTAGAACCAAAAGAATGACATGACTTGGCTTTATTTTAACTTGGGTTTGATCTGTGCTGCAGTCTAGTGACAGGAAGCAGGGCAATAGATTCAACAGCCAAAGTAGTTAAGTCTTTGTGGGCATTAATGCAACACATTTTTCATTTTACACAACAAAGAAAAAGTGTGGGAAAAAAAAAAATTTAAAACGAGACTCTTGTCACAGCAGGTGACGCTGTGCAGATTTAATTAGGCTTTGTGTCCATCAGGTAAACAATGAATTATGCATTATTTCGCTCTCCTGATGCAGTCTCAACAATGGAGACCGCCTGATCCTAAACAAGCCAGTGCGGGGGATGAAAATTCTGCTTTTTCAGACTTTTAGAAGAGCTGCCACCTGCTGACATGTGTTCCCAGCGTGAGAGACACATAGACAATTCCTGTTACTCTCGCTGCATGACGTTAACTCAAGACTCCTTAAAGTGCCCACATTTCCAAAAGTTAATTGAAGCAACAATGAGAAATGCATTGCATGTAGTGTTCCTGCAACAGTTTTAGAACACAAACTGTATGGCAATGCAACCATTACTGATTCAGTAACAGCCGGAGGGATACTGTGGTGCAGCTTCATGCCAATCCTGGCTGCCGAGAGAACCAAAGCTTTCTGTATGTTACCTGTTTAAGCAAGTCCGGTAACCAAACAAATCTGAAAGCTTAAACTTCATATGCTTTGTCAGAAAAGTGCATGGACATTTTAGAACACCCACTACAAAGACAGGCAATTAAACTGTTGCAATACTCTAGTTTCAGCTTAGCACAACCTTCTACTAATACTTTTTTAAAACATTTTTATTTGGTTTCAGCTCTCACATGCACCCCTAACATACACTATAGTAAATCTGATTACCCTAAAAATAAAGTTCAACTGTCCTAGTGGGATTTTTTTTTCAACTTGTATCCTTTAAGCTAAAGCCATAGCTCCCATACAGATAGCTAAGGATCAAAAGGATCATATTGTATCAGACAGTCTAAGCTAAGCTCCAGAATGTAATGTACTCATTTCTTTCTTTGCAAATAACCATTTGGTGCCAATGTGGAAGTAGTAAAATAGCACTTTATTCCACTACTTTACATTTTTGAAACTGAAGTTTTAACACAAGTCTGGACTAACTGTTAGTTTCAGCTGCCAGAAGAAACTAATCTGCAGGTAAGATTTTAACCGAACCCCACAGTACACTAGCTTTACACTAGCGTCACACAGAACTGTGAAACTTGTTTTGGAGGATGCTAGGCAGAAATATGTAGTTGCATTTTGTAAACTGGAGAAATAAATGTCCACTCTGTAGCTGCATCTTGTTTCTGCAATAACTCAGTTTCTTGGCCCTGGTTTAAAAGCACTGAATAAACCTTTATTATCACTTTAAACTGTTAAAACACGTTCTGTGATGACAGAGCTTATCTGTGCTGGACCACACTGAAGTAATGTGTGAATGCATTTGATGAGCTGAGGGTTAAAGAATCGCACACTGAGAACGAAATTGATTTTTGACGGCCATTGGGAAAACATTTCTAATTACATTTGTTTACTTCTGAGAAGTTGTTATCCTGTGCTATTGGCTGGTATTGTTGGTGAGAAAAACACTGCAAGCTGCTATTGAATGTTGCCGTCTTTTACTTATGTTTGGTACTGGTAATTACCTAAGATATATGTATACACACACAAACATTATCAACAGTGATATATTTCAAGTATTAAATATGGCTTGCAGCTAATGGAAACCCAGCGTACAGTTTATGTTAACAAACTGACAACTAAATGAGCCCAATACGATGTTTTTTTTTTAAAGTCCATGTTATGACCTACACAATTATATGAAAACTCACTTGACAGGAAGTGACAACGGGCCATTGCCAAAGAAGCTGGATATTCACTGTACTGCATCCAAGCATATTAATGGAAAGTTAAGTAGAAGGAAAAGTCTGCTAGAACTGTCACATTCCTTGTGTTAAGCCACTCCTGAACTAAAGACATAGTCAGAAGCATCATACTTGGGTTATTGAGAAAAAGGACTGTACTGTTGCTCATTGGTCCAAACTCCTTATTCAAAAGAAAATACATTTTGCATTTGATTTGGAAATCAAAGTCTGGAGGACAAGTGCAGAAGAGGCAAACTGCTTCATAGAATATCGCAACCCATAAAAAAGGTTTTGTCTGACCTGTACCTAGGAAACACTCCAGATCTTCACCCAACTGAGAACCTGTGGTCAGTTCTCAACCCCAAGAACTAATAAGATAATGTATCACCATCAGTGAGGATTTGGCCAGAGGTAATTCATAGAATATCTTCAAGCTATAAAAACAATAGAATTGTAACTAAAAATATTAATCTTGCATGCTTTAGGTATTTTTGCCAAAGAAAAGCCACCACTGAAATATGTTTGAACCTGAAACTGTTAAAAAAAAACACAATCTTTGTGTCTCTGCCAGAACTTTTGGTCATTGCCATCAGAATTAAATATATTTATTTTAGTGTGTTTGATTGAATTTAGTCCTTTCAGCACGCTTTGGTTCAGCTGCTTTGTGGAACAAATCAGAGCAACTGTTTCTGGTAAAGATATATTTTTCAATGCAGCACGTTGTAAAATTGTGTATTTTTACCAAGGCAGCAAAAATCTTCAATGGAGGCACACTTCTGGGAATACTGTTACAGGAAAAACATGCCAAAAAAAAAAGACGAATTCAACAAACTGCTTCATCTCATTTGTTTTCCACTGTAGTGCAACTGAAAAAGAAAACCGGCTCAACAAGAAATCCAAACCACACAGGTGCAAGTCCTGCATTTTATCTCCTTTCACATCTTCAAAGTTCATCCACACCTTGAAAATCCCCGGCTAACCAGCCATGCTTCTGCTGGAGTGGAGCAGAATTCACAGATTGAAATCGATTTAATGGTTAGAGCTCACAGGGATGGGGAATGTGTCAGACATGATCCAAGCCCAGCTTAGTCTTATTACCACCCTAATGCACTTCGGTGTGGCATCAGTCCACCACTTTAAAGCTCCACATGATTACCTGGCCATTCCTGTGTGGTTCCTCATTAACACGAACCTTGAAGGAATGAAAGGTGTGTAAAAAAGTTAAAGTCAAATTCCTGGGTCAAGGTCTCTGCAGATGTCACTGCTTTGATTTTCAAACATGCGCCTGAGGGTTGCTTCCTATCTTTTAAGAAGTTTAAAATCTCAAGTTTTTTTTTACTTATACTGTAAGCGGTTCAGAAATCTGTTATGATCCCAGGTAGGCATCACCATGACCATCATAACGTTTCACATACAGCGTACCATGGTACAGACAATGATGCTGTAAATGACACAGGTCTGAAAATGAGAAATATACGCAGCGCTTCATTTACAGCTCAGTCAAAAGAGTCAAACTTAAGATCAGAACCACATTTTTTAAAGCCGAGATCAGTTTCACAAACCACACCCAAATCAAATTACCTGTCTGAAAGCACGATGTAGGCTAAAAGATCAGAAAACCCAATATATCATGCACCGCTCTGAAGAAATTTCAGAACAGATGAGAAACAAAGTCACTAACATCTATCAGGCTGGAAAGAGTTACAAAGTCATTTATCAAGGTATTGGTCTGTGTCAAACCACAATGAGAGCCATTATCCACAAACCTTCCTTTGAATGGCCGGCCCACCCAAAATAATCCACGAGTCCAATGATAATTCATTCAGAAGTTCATAAAAGAACACAGAAAAACATCAAAAGCACTACAGGCCTCTCTTGGCTTACCTAAGTTCAGAGTTTATGATTCAACGATGAGAAAGAGACTGGGTAAAAATGGCCTCAGAGGTGAAAACCACTGCTGACCAAAAAAAAAAAAAACAAAAAAACAAAACACAAAAGCCCATTTCCCATTTAAAAAAAAATACATCTGTATAAGCCCCAAACCTTTTGGAAAAATATTCTTTGGACTGCCAAGTCAAAAGAGGAACTTTCTCTAAGGTTACATCTAAAACTAACAGCATTTCAGAAAAAGATTGCACCAACAGACATGATGTTGCTAGTTTGACTATCTGGAGATGCTTTGCTGCTTCAGGAGACCCAGATGACCTACTGTAACCGATGGACAGTAAATTCTCTCTACCAAGAAATCCTGAAGGAGAATGTCCAGCCAGGACAAAAATCCAAAGAATGTCAGCAAGTCCACCTCTGAATGAATGGAAAAAAAATACTGAATGAGGATTACAGAGTGATGTTTTAAAGGCCAGACTGAAATCCAACTGAGATGCTGTGGCATAACCTTAAACGTGCTTGAAAACCCTCCAATGTAGCTGAATTAAAACAATTCTGCAAAATTCCTCCACAGTGACTGATTACCAGCTATCACAAATAGTTGCTAGCAGTTGTTTTGGCCTTGGGAGGCACAACCAGTTAACACCCAATTATTATTTTAACACTTTCTCTCTTAATAAATGAAATTATTCGAAAAAAAAAAAGCAAAAAGGATTTACACAGGTTATCCTTGTCCGATATAAAAACTGGTGGGATCTGAAGTGATTAAAGGACTCTGTAAGGAAGCAAATACTACCACACAGCAATGAACCTTGAAGAACCTCGAGAGTTTGCCTTGTGCTTGGTTTTCTCTGCATTTTCACCTTAATCTTGCCACTGAACATGAAATTCGGTGCAAAACAAGCTGATGGGACACAAATTGGAAAGGTCTGTCTTGACACTCTGAAAAACTTTGATGCTGGTAGGTTTGGTCTCCTTAAATGTTTTCCAGGCATTTGGTTCCCAAAAGAGAAGTCTTAAATTAAACAGAAAGAGCTTAGTTAGCCCTCTAGCTGACAGTTGTGTGACTGTTATAGTACAAACTTTCTTGCCTGTTAAAGCTCTTAATGATGCTTTTTAGGACAGACTTACAAACTGTGTGCACAAACTTGCTCATTTAAAAAAGTGTAAATACTGTGCCTAACTTCTGTGTGACTCTGCTGATGTATCTCAAACAAGAATATTGTGGATGTGCATCACAAAGAAAAGTGCATTAAAAAAGACATCCTCATCCTAATTATTGCTTTTCTTGACCAAGAAAACTGAGTGTTTCTGTTTTTCCTCCTGAACTATATCAGATAAAGCTTTAGCTACAGGTCTTCAAAGAATATGAATGTCCAGAGTGTGGAAGCAGGGAAGCTACAACATGCCACATTTGATGCCTGTGCAAAGTGCTATCCTTTTAATTGGCCTGCTAACAGTGTTACCTGGGTGGCTTTTTGGAGTTTAGTTTTTGGCTAAAACGGTTATAAAATTGTTGACATTTCGTAGAAAAGCAGACTTAAAAAGTGAAATACAAGATCCCACATATAAGCATAACACAATCTCACAAGTCACTTCACCTTCTGTGGAGAACTTTAAACCATTAGGAGGCAATTCCCTCATTCTCACCTCAATCAAGATAATTTGGCTCAGGATCAATATTTATCTTAATACACTCTTTTCAGAGCATGAACGACTGATTGCTTAATAAAAAACATTCACACAGAACTCTAACTTTAAAAAGGTCTCCATGACTACTCTTAATTGCAAACAGGACACAAGAGAGTAGAAGAATATCTCATTGTTCTTCACAGAAAATAAATACATGAATATACCTAGAAAGGCATAACCAGAGGAAAAACCAAACAGCCAAGCTTTAACACCACTCCACCACTACTTTACCATTCAACAACATCTGAAAACCAGTTTAATACTACAGCAAAACTATAACCAACTACCAAGAGAGCATACAAATCCTATTTTCCTACCCCAACACACAATTTCTAGACACACATCCATCTGTTTTAAGAAAGGAAACAGCTCATTATCTCTAACTCAGCAACACACAGCCTTTACAAAGCTGTCAAGCTATACATTTAATGTAATTAAATGTGCCTAAGGAGACGAACAGACTGAAAACCAATGGCTGCCGGGGCCAGTGCTGGCAGTTATATGAGAACAGTGATATGGGTTAGCTCACCTGGCCTTCCATTGAATCAGGCCTCCAGGAAGTAGCTTCTCATCTGGTTGCTCAAACAGCTCTATCCAACACTCCACTGGCTGGCAAGGCCAGCCTTAGGTCTTCAATTCCTTAAAAGTATCAAACAGCTCTGAGATCTTTCTATGACATTCATCTGAAGTCTCTGTCCTTCCTTGCTGCCACTCACCAGCTCCACAGGTGAAGCTCATCAGCCTAATCAACAAAGCACATTTCCAGATGCCGCATTCACTGCTTCAAGACATTTAAGCTCTGCTAGAGCATAACTACACTATGCATTGTTTCTCAGCCAAAACCAGTCCAAAATGTAGCAGAACCTTTACTATTACTCTTATGCATAACCTTCAGTGGAACATATAAAGTTTTGCAGTATCAGGGTATTTAAAAAGAAATCTTCATGATCTAGTTTATTTTATTTAAATCAGGCAGTGTTATGAGAAGTAGCTATTATTTTGATCATCACTTGGACTTAAACTTTAGACTAAACAGCCACTGAATTAGAAGTAGCATGCTCAGAATATTATCTTTTGTTGTTGTTATGCTCTTAATAGAGTAACACAAGTAGCTGGTTAAATATTCACACTATCTGCTCTGGTAACCAGGCTGCAGTTCGGTTTCTTGACTGAAATGCTGCTTCCAGTTTGCCAGCTGTTGTTTTAAAACAGCATTACCTTAAGAAAAGTCATAGTTGGTTGTCTTAAGTCTTGAAAACCATGAAGGTCCATAATTTTGGTGGAAAATGTCCTTTTTGTAAACAAAAGAAAAGGGCAAGCCGTATTTAAGCCAGCTGATGAGCAGTAAGCAGTAGCAAGCGGGGGGAGGGGGAGAGCCATGTCATTCTAGGCTCTCCACATCATGAGAAAAGTTTTGCTTTTTTTGTCAAACTTAAATGTCTTAGTCAAAGATAACCTGAGTAAATACCAAATGGATCCAGTCCTGCCCCAAATTGGTGAACTATGAACTTTTTGACACATGTGAACTGAACGTAGAACTTGTTCATGTTAAGGATGAACTTGGGAGACTGATTTCACAGTGTATTTGCACCATTTACACACAAACACGCATAAATTGTGGCAAAATATGAGATCCTTTGGAAAATCCACACACATAAAGCTTTTTAGGGGTCAATATAGTTATGGAGATTAGTTTTCTATTTATTTTAGATGTGTTTTGTCAGGTAAATATTTAAAATCATTCATTTAATCATTTTCATATGTATTTCACTTTGTATATATTTATGCTAAACCTAGAGGTTGTGCATTAAAATCATATTGCTCATAAAAAATGTACTGCAAAAGAAAGCATTAAAGGTTTATGAAATCATATATAGTAGAGTGGCTTTGTTGCAGACCAGCTGCTGCATGTCTTCTCCTTCCAGAATGCCTGGAAGCCTTATTAGGATGGAACAGCACCTTCCTTATTGAAATTTAAAACCAAACTGCATTGTGGGTAATGTAGGAGGAGGGTTTAAAGACAAACAGCTATCTTTGGAATACGAAAAACTGAGTTTGCATATTCTACCTTCCACAGACAATGTTGCAGGGATGCTAAATCAGTGAAGCACACCTTAACGATTTATATGAATTAATTTCCTCCAGGGAGCACGCACACTTCCGGAAACTTGTTTGCATCAAAGAGCTCATAAAAGGTTACGTTTGCCGACTTGTGTGTGCACAGGATAAGTGCCGCTTCACGTGTGCAGTGTTTATACATTAGCATCTTGTGTGAAGCTCCAGCCCGTAGGACACTGTCGGCTCTGCTAACCTGGGCGCCTCAGATGTGAGGAGAAGCATTTGCCGGAACTCTAAACTCCTTTTCATCTAATAAAATGTCACTGGACTTAAAAAATTGAGGAGGCTTGTGTGTGGTTTGTCCTTTAAACTGGTGAAGTGACACCACTGTGCCAAATGTCGGGTCTGTGAAGATCAAGGAGAGGAGCCCAGCCGGGAAGAAGTTGCTTCAAAAAAACCAGGAGAGACATCTGAGTGGGAGATGCAGAGGGCGCCTCTTTAACTATGTCCGAAGTCTTGTTATCTTCTGGGATTATTCCATAATGCAGCTGGTAAATGTTAAGTGGCTCTTGAAAAAGCTGCCGACACAGCAGGATCACATGAACAACCAGTAACAGCTCATTTCTTAAAATAGCAAATATTGTGGAAACACAGAAGTGTCAAAGTTAAAAACATAAATCAAGTTTATTGTCATTATTTAACGTCAAACAAATAGATTAAATAAAATTTGAAATTTAGAAATGCATTCATTACATAACACATTTAAATCTTAAATTTACATTAAAACCTTATTGACCTTATTGATTCTTTTTTATAACATTTCCTGTCCTTCAGAGCAGTACTCAGAATTGTTGTCCGAGTGCCAAGAAGGAGCCCAACAGATTTATTTTCACAAGAAAGAAAAAACAAGAAGGACAAACAACAAACACATATTTAATGACAACGTTACTGAAAAGTGCACAGTACTAATTAATACAAGATGTATTTAGTGGCAACTGCAGCTCAATATAAAGTATATCCATGTGTCTATAAATACCTGAATCTAAACACCTGTGGGTGTATGTGTAAGCGCACTTATGTAAATAAAGTTTCTCCATAAGAATACTCAATAGCAGGCAAGAAATGCCACAAACCAACCCCCCAGGACCTGAGGCAGACACTGAGTAGATCAGAGCCACAGACATCCAAGTTCCCCCCCCAGAGCATGGAAGCCACAGGATGAAAACCGCTGGGACTACTGCACCCCCTCCCTGGGGGAGCCCCTGGGAGCTGCAGCGACAAGCCCACAGGCCATGTGGGAAGCCGGCTACGGCTGAGGGGATCCAGCCACGGACCCAGAGACCCGAGACTTAAGGGATCACCACCCCCCAGCAGAGGCCCCACAGAGCCAGGGGGGACCAGGCCCCGCCAAGCAGCCACTGGGTATGAGTCGGCACACACCCAAGAATACAGCCCCGGACTCGACAACTACCAGCGCACCGGCAGGCAGAGACACCAGCCACCCGTAGGGAGTGTGACAGGGGGGAAATAGGCCCGACATTTGATGGGGGGCCTAAGATGATCCAGGAGAGGGGGCAGCCCAAGATCCAACCGAACAGAAAAACCAGCACTCACAATCACGCATTCCCACCCTCATGACCATACACATACAAATACCCACACCCACACACCCAGCGTAAACAAACACAAGAAGGAAGAAGAAGAAACCGTATATTCACTCTCACTCCCTATGCACACTCCATTCTCCCAGCTCCAGGTACTGATGCCCCAGAGGGGCAACCAGCCCCCGGACCCCGGAGGTTGTCCCCCCTGATTCTGGAGTGAAGACAGGCAGACCACCCAAGCCAACACTCTAGGCACCACCCGAACCCAAGCAACCCTGTCCAGAACCCTTACCCTCAAATATGGTGTTGATCTGTGTTGTTGTAGATTGCATTTAAAACAACCAGAATCCTCAGTGTTTCCATGCAATTTAACATTTAGAGGTGGGCGCAGGCACCAGAGGTGAAGCTAATTAATTAGATACTCCCTGGATGCCATTAGGTGTGCACACCCCCAAGGTTTTAATTGTGCATGTCATGAAAATGTTATAAGTGAGAGTGTCTAGGTTGTACAATAAAACCGAACCGAGAACCCCAAAGAACTGAAACCACCAGTGCCAGCCTGGCAGAACCTATGACGCGCCACCCCACCCACCACCATGCCCAGGGGAAAGACGCTGGCCCAGCAAACCAAAGTGTGCAACAGCCCACACTGCAAAAAGGCAGCACCTCCTTTCAGACACGGAATCATCATCATCTAGGCCAGCCAAGCAATACCTCCCACCGAGCCAGTGCCACAGCAACAGCGACACCACACATGTATAGATATTTTTCTTATTGTAAATCTACCTTCTGAATCTGTAACTGTATCTAATAGAGTGATTTAACATTTTGTTGAATTAAAACTACTACTCCCCTTTGACTAGAGTTATAGCAGGCAAAAAACAAATAAGAAAACTCAACTCATTAAAGATCATTTGCAGCTGTGGCAGACTTATGAATTTCCTGTAATAAAATAAATGTCTTTAAACATCTTTAACTTTTTCCCTCTGGTGCCGGCTCCATGCACATTCCATGTGACAAACCTTAATGTGCCAATAGTTGTGTGTGTGTAGCTAAAGTTGGACAGCGCATGTCACCACGGAAACAGATAGACCCAAGTGAAATCAGAAGCAGAGATATAGGAAAGAGACAAAAAATTAAGAATGTAGTGTGGGTAAGATGGGGTGAGAGATATAAGGTTATGATATGAAATGTTTGTGTGTGTGGATATGTGTGAGTTAACATGTTTGTGTGTGACAGAAAGAAAAAAGACTGAGAAAGGGATATCTCTATTTCACAAACAAGCTTGGGCAGGTCCATAAAGTGAGTCTTTTTAGACCAAAGCAATCATCTCAAGTGGATCAACCAAATTATGTAGCTATGAATGAAGTCCTTTAAATTGAAATATGTATAAATTCATACATGATTCTAGTAAAAGGGAAACATTTATTGGTATTGTAAATGTATTAAATAATTATATGTCTAATACTTGTGTATTATTATAGTCACCAAAGAAAACACTTAACTGGATCTTTCCTCCTTTTTTAACTGTTTCCTTTAACTACCTTGAAAATATCCTTGACAATACTGTTAGATTAGTCAAATACCTCATATCCTATTCCAAAGGCATCCTATATCTTAAAAATGCAAACAATTATTATTTTGATAGTATTTTGACCCTGAAGCGTTTTGCTTAAAAGAAGTTTTGTCTGAATCTCTTGTATGAATGTCCTTATTTTATAATTTAGGAATACTGAAAAGACTGCTTGTTAAAATCCATAATTTAATTAAACAATTAACGTATTGAATCCTGAAATGTAAGCCTATCTTTTAATTCCACATATTTGGACTCCCTGCATGAAAGCAGCGCCAAATGATGGCATGTTTTTTCAAGCAGTGATTGCTTACATTTTTGGATCTCTCTAGTGATTGAACAATGTGACAAAAACAGATACTTTCATCAGTTTCCCCTATTGGCTATGCAACGCAATGAGACCACATGTTGTCCAAAGCCTACACATGATTGGGCTGATCAGGCTGGTGTCATACAACTTGATTTTTAGCTTAAATAGAGTCAAAACAGTAAACGGAATTAGCATAAAATATCGGCCAGTCCAAGTTAAACCTAGCCTGATCAACTTGCCAGATTTTGTATGCGATTCCTGCAACACTTTCCTTTCCCCATGCCTTAATGTGTTCAGTATCTCTGGAGATTTCATTAGCATCACAGAGCATTTTTCTTCATATCCAATTTTGTTCTAGAGTGACCCAAAGTGAGGAGATACCCAAGGCATACAATGAACCTCAGGGTTTAATGTAGACTGACATGTCCAACCCGAACAACAGCTGTTGTGCTGAAATCTGCTTCCATCTGGCTTGTTCTAGTCAAATCAAATCTAGACATAATGATAACATACTGTAATAATTTTGATCAAAACTCCATTTTCCTATTAGCAGCATCTGCCTATACAGTGATATTGCTTTACCTGAAATTTCAGGTCACTTAAGAGAAGGGATCGCTATCTATTCAGTCTCACAATATTTGTAAATTATGCATGTCTAAGAAGGTTTTTCACTGACTCCCAGGCAGGGGTACAGGTAAAGGCTGAATATAGACTGTAAATATTTCATTCAAACGAAAAGCCTGAGGAGCATTTACAGCCTGTCTCATCACAGCTGCTGGTTTCCTGCCAGAACCTGCTGTTTTAGACTTAATTGCATATGTTTTATACCAAATTCTGCAGGAACAGAGTATGTTCTGTACAATAGGCTAGTATTAACAGACCCCATTTTAAAAGGATTTTAAGATTGATTTTTGGAACTGTTTCCTTGTTTTAAAAGCCAGAAGATATATTTAAATTTAATTATTACAGCTATTAGTGAGTTTTTAATTCCTCCCACATTTTCTTGCCTGTTCTGATCCAGCTGGGTAGTCATAATGATGAGACCGACACCCTGTTAAGAAAATAGTAAGCCAATTCATTAACTATGTAATTATTTGAATGTGAGACGGTTAAAAGACATTTCAATCGGAAAATTGGTAATTACCAAAGAGGACTGCATACAGTTTTTCAAAATGAGAGCATGCATACTTTTACATCTTTAATGAGGTTCACGGTTATTTCATGTGGTTAATTGAATCTGTCTTCAGAAGGTTGTTGATCATATCACGGTTACAAACAGAAAACAAAGCAGAAAAGAGAGAACCACACAGATGCCACGTCTCCCAAGGGATTTATAAGCATTCTCTGCGTATTTCTTCACACAGTAATGGAAACTATTTGAGGATATGAGTTTTAAACCATGTTCAAAAAGTATTTGCTCTAAACTCAGTTATTCTGTAGGTAAGTTTGCTAGCAAGTGTCTTAGCATGCTACTTTTCCACAACCAAAATCAGAGCTGTAAGCTTAAAATTACAGTTTCAGCTACCATCTACTCTTTTTTTAATGCTGCCCATCAAAATATAGTGATTTGCTTCATTGTGAAAGGAGTATGTTAAGATATTTTGTTAACACCTTAAGCTACAGACATTATTTTAACATTTAAGCTACATGTAACTGAGTATTTAACATGACTCAATGCTGAGTCTATATGATGCCCTACATTAAAGTAATTCTCCCTTTAGAAATGTATATTGCTTTTGCTTTTTTGTCATACTTACATAGGATCGGATTTAAGTCTAGACTTTGAGTAGGCCACTCAGTGACCTATATTTTGTTTTTTTTTTGCCATTTAGAGTGGGCTTGATGGTGTGCTTTGGATAATTGCACTGCTATATAACTTATTTGTGCTTAAAGTTAGGGTAAAACCTGGATTCCCAATATTCACCTCCAGGATTTTCCGATAGGAAGTTGAATTTATGGTTCCGGCAAGTGTCCAGGTCCTGAGACAGCAAAACAGCGCTGGAACATTACACTACCAAAGTGGAATGGGACATACAACTTAAAAAGTGATTTTGCCTCCACTCTCCACAGAATATTTTCCCCAAAGCCTTAAGGGCTCATCAAGATGTTTTTTTTTTAATGAGATGGCTGTGTTGGACCACTTGTTTGCTGAATATTGGACCATTTGCACGTTGCTGGACACCACCAGGCCTTCCGGCGTCATCGGCCATTTTGTATCCCAGGATAGTCCGCTACTACAAATCCCAGCGGGCACCGCGGCTGATGGGACGGGGGCGTCACAGCTCTGATGTCACAGTGGACTATATAACCACCCACCATTGCTTTTTCAGTTGAGACCGAGATGCGGTCACCGGCGTCTGAAGCGCATCATTCTGGAGAAGAAAATCCCACGTGGACTTTAATTCCTTCTCCCCGTTGGCCAACGAGAACAAACTCATAAAAGAGGCTCCGGGACTAGGAAGGCCCGGAGTTTGAACTTTACCGATCGAGGACGTGGATTTAACACGTAACCAAAAAACCACGGAGTTTTCAGGAAGACGCAATTTTCCTCCTTATTTTTGTCTGTTCCAGTCGACTAGTGACGGTCCTGAGTTACCCACGGACGCGTGGAAACTCTTCCCCCCTCCTTTCTCTGCCTCTCTGCCCCAAGGAAGACTTCAACAAGTAAAGTACATTCGTTTCTTTTATTTCTTTATTAGGAAGAGCTTGGGCAGGATAGAGTAGGATTTTAGTGCGATTTAGAATCGCCACTTATAGTCTAATGTGTTCTGAATTGTATGTGCATGCCACTGTTTTTTTTTTAAAACTTGATTGCTGTTGAATTTCGGAGGCCGCCGAGTCTCGCAAGTTGTGTTTTTACTGTCTGGACACCTGAACGCAGGTGCGCTGTGAAACTGGACTGCTATAATAACCTTATGGTGAAAATCAACCATTTTCTTTGTCTTCAACTTCGCGCTTTACTAGCTTGCCGCCAAAAGTTTTATTATCCTTTGTCCTCTGGATTTACAACTTTGGTCGGGGGATGTTTTAACGGTGTTAACTAAGCTACACTGTGGCAGTGGTGCTCCCAGAGCTTCGTTCAACCATATTCCTTTTGTTTTTTTTGCCATAACTGCCATAACTGCTAGTTTGATTTCATACACACTCAATGCTGTTTTGTTTTGTTTAGTTAGATATTTTACCCTTTTTAGTAGAACTTTGCATGTTTGATTAGGTGAAGGTTATTGAATCGGAAGAGCGAGTTGTATCAGGGCTGTTGATTTAATAAATATTCATGTAGATAAAGAGAAAGCGTTTGTGTTTTGTGCAAGAGTGATTTGTCAGTCAAAATAAGGTTAAAATTCCTGACGTTTCGACAGAAACGGTCGATGAAACAGTGACCTCTAGTAATAGTTATCAACTTTTACTGAGAAGTTAATAATTGTAATTATCAAGGGCTTTGAGCCACAATTACAACCCAGAGGACATCTCTGGCTTCGATTCATAAATGAGGATTTTTGGTTAAGAAATTAATTTTCTCAAATTAGGATTTTTAATTATAATTCTTGATAAATATTAATTAATCAATAATCATAATCCCAACAGCCGTTTGTATTTGTTTTGCTCAGCAGTACTCCTTTGATCTTACGACTCTCCTATAGATGCCATTTTTCCCAGTCTATCTCTCATTATTTAATCATGAACACCTTAGCTGAGGTAAGTGAGGCCAGAAGATCTTTAGATGTCGCCAGGTTCATTTGTGACATCTTGAATGAGTCGCTGACGCGCTCTTGGAGTAATTTTGGTCGGCTGGCTACTCTTGGGAAGGTTCACCACTGTTCCAGTTGTGGAAAACTGTTCTCACTGTGGTTTGCTGGAGTCCACAGCCATAGAAATGGCTGGGGGACAGTGACTGAAAACCTGGCCCAAATCATCCTGCCTCCTCCACCATTCCACAGTTGGTATGACGTGTTTGTGCTCATATGCTCTGTTTGATGCTACGCTCCAAATTTCATTTTTGGACTCATCTCACCAAAGTCAAGTCAAGTTTATTTATATAGCGCTTTTCACCACAAGGCACTCAAAGCGTTGTACATGAGGAAAAACATTACAATGATACAGAAAATCAAACACAGAAAAAAAAAATCAAATGACACTAATAATAATAATTAATAATCCTTCTGGGTTTACTGGTAGAAATTGGTTCCTAGCCACTCTTAATAATAAAGCATCTTATACTAAAAGAAGATGATAATATTGAAAGTCTCATCATTCCACTGAATTCTAACTAGGGAAGCTGAGTCACTGGTTCAAAACAGTTTTAATCAACATTTTTAGGTCCTAATAATATATTGGTTTTACTGGTACTGAAGTTGAACTAAGTAATAACAGTCCATTGTAGTCTAACTAAGAAAGCTGGGTCATTGGTGTAAGAGCAACTATAGTCTAAATTTTCTATTACTAATAATGTTGGGTTTTCGCTGGTAATCCTTCTGATAAAACAAAAAATCTATGAAAAAGTAATGAAATCACACAATTAGGTGCAGGGCTAAGCAACACACAAGAAGAAAAGATTTTGCAAGAGTGCGGTAGAATCCTGGGGGTGCGAATATATAACTGTGAGAGTGTGTGTTAGAATTAGTCGGTCAACACAGATAGAGCGCCATTGTCCTTGAGGAGAGAGATGGAAGCTTTCTCAATCGGCCGCATAGTCTTATCTGGGTCACAGCTGTTCGGGGGTGCTGGGAAAGAGCGGCATGTTTACATAACATCCAGGAGATATTTTGTCGATAGCCACTTAGCAGAAGTTGCAAAGGCCACGTTAGGGCACCAGATTTAGAAAAACAATAAGTGTTCTGGTTCAAGCAGTTGTGTGGATTTCCAACCACTTTCAGAGTTTTTACTGTTATCTCTCAATTGCGAATCCAAATATCCAAATTTCTGGGACTTTCCTGCAGTTCTGGAGCGAACAACCTCTGAGTCCAAAAGCCGCTTCCAGCCCAGGATTCTGTTCAAGAACCGTATCCAGCTTGCGGCTTAGTTCGCTTAACAATTCACTCTGAGCATTGATCGCTCTTCAGATTCCATCCAGCATCGCAGGCAGCTTTGGGATGCTTTAAACAGCTGCCCACGTTTTACTACTCACTCGACAAGTCAGGTAACCGCCGGCTCCAAAAAGCAGAAATCCTGTTATCAAAAATCCAAATATATAAACGTCTTCTGCGTCCTCAACCGAGTTGAGTCAAGCACACAATCTTCCACTGTTGCCAGGAATCCATTGTGTATCGAGAGAAGAATGTACCAGCTGGGCAAGAGGGTTCTCCTTTACCCTGTCGTCCCATGGAAAAAATTTGATCAATTGTGTTGAGAGACCAGCTGACCAAATCCATAATTTGCAAGTTTGGAAAATATGTAAAGTGAGGCTCTGAGAAAAACACAGACAAAAGCAGATGCAGAAGCAGGCAAAAGGGAGGGAGAGAAAACGTGTGCATCCTCCACCGAGAGCAGAGAAAAAAAAAAAGGATGTTGTGGTAAGCTCAGATGCAACATGGCGAACCCAAATTCTGCTGTCATATTTCTTTTCTCTTTTTTTCGAGAGGTGTTCTACTGACAACCCTTTCGAAGACTTTTTCTAATTGTCAGATCACAAACTTTAACCTTCAGCAAGCTGACTGAGGTCTGTAGAGTCTAAGATGGAGCTCTTGGGTTTCTTGCAGTTTCTCTGAGCTTGGCATGATCTTAACTCATGGGGACTGCCTCATAAGTATTCTCTTGTCTTCAAACACTTCCCACATTGATGGGTATCAACAACATATTGCTGATCTTTGTCCAACTTGGCAGCGTGATAACAAGCTTCCAAAATTCCTTATTTTTATAGAGATAGTCACTCAAATGATGATCAAATAATCAAGTGTATTTGAATTGGAGCAGCTGGCTGCAACTTTCCCTACTAAATCATACTGAAGTAACATGATGGTACTTTCAATGACTGTACTGACAATCATACATTAAATATGACAGCTTATTGGTATGTTATGTGCAGTATCATCAAAAAGTTAAAACACTGTGTTCCACCAAAAAATGATCAAGTCAAACATGACTTCTGACTCAGATATATGAGATTTTAATACGTGATCAAAAAGTGGGTCAACTTTCACTCAGTTTTTGAAAACTGTAAGTCGCAAGTGTTAATATGCACATAACATATATAGCTAGACAAAGACATTGACGGCAAGTAGAGGGGAGGTTTATTGGATGAAAAAAAATGGCAAGATGATGGAGGGAGTAAGAGATGGGCTAAAAGAGGAAGGTGATTGAATGAGATGCAGAGAGTGAACCAGATGGAAATGGAGCAAAAGAGACAGGAAACAGCTGCAAAGTAACAATGTCTGAGCAGATTCAGGTTTCTATTTCTGCCTCACACCTGGCTTTCATCTGAATCCTTCTGAAGTCCTCTTTAGTGACACACACACACTCATTAGGCTATTCACATCTTTTGACAAGTGTACAGCAAACAATAAAAATGTGATCATAAAAGAATATATAAATAAAAGCACAGCACAAATAAAAACGGCTTCAGAAAGGCAAGTGATGTCTTATTTAAACACATCAAGTTCTTTCCTGCCCACTCAGATTTAATTGTCAAATATGTCGGACAGTAGCAAAGCAATAATGGCAGATATGATAGAGAAACCTGGTCACTCAGTGTAAATCAATAACTTGGTAGCTGCAAACAATTAGCACCTTCAGTTGCAGTCAGCTCCTCTCATCCAACATAGAGAGGATCTGGATCAGGTACGTGGCCAAGTTCAGAACCCATCAGGCTGGGTTTCTTAGCATGCAGCCTAATTCTGCATTGTGTTTATCATCTATATGTGAAAGAGGAGGCAGACCTTTCAGTGAGGGATGCAAATGGATGTGGATACTGGAGAAATTGTTTCTGGTTATAAATGTTGAAAATGACAAGAAATCATTCAAGCATAAATGTAAAATATGTAATTATCTCATTCATGAGTTATTATAGTGATTTCCCTTCAGGGCTCTATGATTTTTCTTGGAGCAAATGTCAGCTGCTTTAACAGATATCAGTTTCTGTAAGTCAGTCTCATTGGTTCTCAAAAAAATCAAACCAGTCTCCAAATTTTTTTAAGAAAATTAATTCCATCCGAACTAAAATACCTCCAGAACATTTTTAGAGGAAGAGGAGATTCTTCTAGTTCTTCTAATTCTAGTTTTTAGGATTAACATTTATTGAAATAATAATCTGCAAAATGAATAATATATGGTTTGTAGAGGAAAAGATCAATTCTAACACTAATTGTTGTCCACTCGCTACTGATAAATTATACCTTTTTATAAGAAAATAAAACTACTGATCTTCACTTACTCAGCTAAACTGTAGATGAATGCCTCTCTTCTAAAAAAATGAAATGGGGTTAAAGACCTAAATATGATCGAGAATGTGCTTGACTCAGGTTTCAAGAGGAAGGTTGTTTTAGTTGTTTACTTCCGCGTTTTATGAAGTATGTTAAACTTATCCGGGACCGGTTCGCAGGGGCAGCAGACTCACCAGAGACGCCCAGACGTCCCTCTCCCCAGACACCTCCTCCAGCTCCTCCGGGGGGAGCCCAAGGCGTTCCCAGGCCAGCCGAGAGAAATAGTCCCTCCAGCGTGTCCTGGGCCATCCCCTCGGCCTCCTCCCGGTGGGACGTGCCTGGAACACCTCCCGAGGAAGGCGTCCAGGAGGCATCCAGTATAGATGCCCGAGCCACCTCAACTGGTCCCTCTCGATGTGGAGGAGCAGCGGCTCTACTCCGAGCCCCTCCCGGATGGCCGAGCTCCTCACCCTATCTCTAAGGGAGTGCCCGGCCACCCTACCGAGGAAACTCATTTCAGCCGCTTGTATCCGGGATCTCGTTCTTTCGGTCATGACCCAGAGTTCATGGCCATAGGTGAGGGTAGGAACGTAGACCGACCGGTATATCAAGAGCTTCGCTTTTCAGCTCAGCTCTCTCTTCACCACAACGGACCGGCACAGTACCCTCATTACTGCGCCAGCCGCACCGATCCGTCTGTCAATCTCCTGCTCCATTCTTCCCTCAGTCGTGAACAAGACCCCGAGATACTTAAACCTCTCCACTTGAAGCAGGAACTCCCCTCCAACTTGAAGAGGACAAGCCACCCTTTTCCGGTCGAGAACCATGGCCTCGGACTTGGAGGAGCTGATCCTCATCCCAGCCGCTTCGCACTTGGCTGCGAACCGCCCCAGCGCATGCTGTACGTCTTGGCTAGAAGGGGCCAGCAGGACCAAGTCATCTGCAAAAAGAAGAGACGAAATCCTCTGGTTCCCAAACCAGACCTCCTCCGGCCCTTGGCTGCGCCTAGAAATCAGGTGTATATAAAAGTAGGTCCACAAAACACATGTGGATCGGTTGGGCAAACTCCCATGAACCCTCGAGTACCCTGTAGAGGGTATAGAGCTGGTCCAGTGTTCCACGGCCAGGAAGAAAATCACACTGCTCCTTCTGAAGCCGAGGTTTGACTATCAGCCGGACTCTCATCTCCAATACTCTGGCGTAGGTCTTACCAGGGAGGCTGAGCAGTGTGATCCCCCTGTAGTTGGAACACATCCTCATCCCCTTCTTATGAAGGGGGACCACCACCCCAGTCTGCCAGTCCAGAGGCACTGTCACCGACCGCCACGCAATGCTGAAGAGGCGTGTCAACCATGACAGCTCCACAACATCCAGAGACTTGAGGTACTCAGGGCGGATCTCATCCACCCCCGAAGCCCTGCCATCGCGGAGCTTTTTAATCACCTCGGTGACTTCAACCTGGGTGATGAAAGAGTCCAGCCCCGAGTCCCCAGCCTCTGTTTCCACCAGGGAATGCGTGATGGCAGGATTGAGGAGATCCTCGAAGTACTCCTTCCACCGCCCGATAATGTCTCCCAGTCGAGGTCAGCAGCCTCCCACCCCAACTGTAAACAATGTTGGCGAAGCACTGCTTCCCCCTCCTGAGGCACCGGACGGTTTGCCAGAATCGCTTCAAGGTCAACCGGTAATCCTTCTCCATGGCCTCAGCAAACTCCTCCCAGGCCCGAGTTTTTCCCTCTGCCACTGACTGGGCCGCGGCACGCTTGGCCTCACGGTACCAGTCAGCCGCCTCAGGAGTCCCACAAGCCGACCACAGCCGACAGGGTAGTCCCTTACGTGGGAAGTCCCTTAAAAAGTGTACCTATGTGTAATGACAATTTTTAAAAGAGTTGCTAGAATACGATTTTAGGCCTTGACTTGAAAGGTATATACCATAAAACCCTGAAAGAAATCACCCTGGCCTGAAGGTGATAATAAATTCAACTATAATAAAATGTTAGCATAGTTGGCAACCAAGAAAATGTCATTTTACTGTCATATTTATAAGAGTTGAGTGGCTCAAAAAGGGATTGGAAGAGCCAAAGGAAATAGGGCATAATTTTATTCAGGAACAAAATTCTAAATTTATTAACCTGTACTTTAGATTTGATCATCTTTGTGAGTATTTATCTACATAAATCATCAAAATATGAAACTATGTGGTGAAATAAATTGATAAAATAGGTTTGTTTAGAGGTGCAGGATGGAAACAGATTAAAAAGAAGAGGCAAGGCACAGATAAACTGGGAAAAGGGGCAAAATGTCCCAAAGATATTATTTTATGTTGAATTTTGGAGGGATCTGTTAACTATTATTGAATAGCAATAGTAATATAAAGTAATTTAATAGTTTTAGTTTGAAGTTGCTAAGCTTGAGTTGTAAGTTACTTTTTCTTTAATGTATGTAACTGTCATCAAAATACAAAGAGCTTTTTAATGAAAAACAGTTTAAACACCTAAAAAATTTCAAAAACACAATCCAGACTCAAACTCAATTCCTTTTTAGTCCTTCTCCATGGCCTCACCGAACTCCTCCCAGGCCCAAGTTTTTGCCTCTGCCACTGACTGGGCTGCGGCACGCTTGGCCTCACGGTACCCGTCAGCCGCCTCAGGAGTCCCACAAGCCGACCGCAGCCGATAGGATGGTCCCTTACTGCCGGTGTCCACCACCAGGTTCTGGGATTGCCGCCGCGACAGGCACCGCAGACCTTACAGCCGCAGCTACGGGCAGCAGCATCGACAATAGATGTGGAGAACATGGTCCACTCGGACTCTATGTCTCCAACATCCCCTGGAATCTGGTCAAAGCTCTCCCGGAGGTGGGAGTTGAATACATCCCTGGCCAAGGGCTCTGCTAGACGTTCCCAGCAGACCCTCACTATGCGCTTGGGCCTGCCAAGTCTGTCAGGCTTTCTCCTCTTCCAGCGAATCCAACTCACCACCAGCTGGCGATCAGTGGACAGCTCAGCCGCTCTCTTCACCCGAGTGTCCAAAACATGCAGCCGAAGGTCAGATGATATGACAACAAAATCGATCATTGACCTCCTGCCTAGGGTGTCCTGGTGCCAAGTGCACTGATGGACACCTTTATGTTTGAACATGGTGTTCATTATTGACAATCCGTGACTAGCACAGAAGTCGAATAACAAAACACCACTCGGATTCAGATCAGGGAGGCCATTCCTCCCGATCACGCCTCTCCAGGTGTCACTGTCGTTTCCCACGCCGGCGTTGAAGTCCCCCAGCAAAATAATAGAGTCCCCGGGAGGGGCACTATCCAGCACCCCCGACAGGGACGCCAAGAAGGCCGGGTACCCCGCACTACCGCTCAGCCCATAGGCCGAAACGACAGTCAGAGACCTGTCCCCAACCCGAAGGCGCAGGGATGCGACCCTCTCATCCACTGGGGCAAACCCCAACACGAGACGGCTGAGCTGGGGGGCAACAAGCAAACCCACCCCAGCCCGCCGCCTCTCCCCATGGGCCACTCCAGAGTAGAAGAGAGTCCAGCCCCTCTCGACGAGATGGGTTCCAGAGCCCACGCTGTGCGTGGAGGCGAGCCCGACTATTTCTAGTCGATATCTATCTCCCGCACAAGCTCAGGCTCCTTCCCCCCCAGCGAGGTGACATTCCACGTCCCTAGAGCCAGCCTAAGTATCCTGGGATCGGGCCGCCGAGATCTCCACCTTCGTTCGCTGCCCAATCCTCTTTGCACCGGTCCCTCACGGTTCCCCCTGCAGGTGGTGGGCCCACTGGGGGATGGTCTCGCATTTCTTGTCCAGGCTTGGCCCGGCCGGGTCCCGCAAGGAGCAACCCAGCCACCAGGCGCTCTCCGACGAGTCCCGACCTCAGGCCTGGCTCCAGGGTGGGACCCTGGGACCAACGTCACGTGCCTCGATTTCATCGTCGTCATGAGGGGTTCTTGAAAGAATCACTCTATACTAAAATAAATTATGTTTCAAAACAAACATGGATCTGCTGCATTCAAAGCACATTTTGTACAGTGAAAACAAGGATCTTGCAAATATATTTCGCAGCACCCCTGTACAATTTCTGTTTTTCTGGTAGTTTTGCATAATATCTTCTTTAGTGATCAACTACAGCAGCAGGATAGGTGTACTCGCCATGTTAGCAGAGTTTAAACCTCCAGCAGCAGCTGATTGTTTTGGTCAATTAAGCGGCTGTAAGAGGGAAAGTGAATGAGTGTCTCTGTTACTGCAGAGTCTGACAATTTGGGCAAATGTGAATAGGTCAGTTTGTATTGGTTTTGACGCAAATGAGTGTCCTTAAATAATTAATTATTTTAGTACCGATTATATCAAAATATTGATTATTTTAACAACCCTACCGGTGACAGAGTTTTTGGGGAAGGGATGATGTCTTTAAGCATTAATACAAGAATGCTGGTCAGAACTGGAGCAAAAATTACAACAGCTATCTTAATGTTGGCTGAATGTTACTTTTTTTTATTCTAGTTTTTGTCACAAGGAGTTGTTATCCACTGTTGCGAATTACAAGCAGGCAAAATTCACCACAGGGAACTTTTAAATCTCTGGGTAAGCTGCCAATGTGCAAGACCTTCAAGTCTGTCAGACAAGATTTCTAAAGACTTCCTTCTCCTCTCGAGGTAAATTACTGCATAAATCTTGACTTGATGTATTCAGCTATGAGCCATAGACTTAGCTATCATTACTTTTGTCTTGAGTGATCATTTTATTATACATTGATGCCCAAGTTTAACATTCCAGACATACAGTAATATCGTGACTCTTTAGCCACTTTAAGCTTCCTTGTCATTTTTACACATTTTCCAGTTTTGGACACTGTGGCAAATAGTATTGTTGTTAAACACAAGCCTGAACACAACTGAAAGGAAAAGTGGTAAAAGTTATGATAGATGACCTGCAAATAGGTGTTTTATTAGTTTTACTAAAGCTTGTAATGCTGCATAGTTCTTTAATTTTGATTGTCAACTAGCTTGCTCCCTCAATTTAAAAAGAGGTTTTACAGTCACTCAATCTACTGTCTACTGTATTTAATGGACCCAAAACAATTTGTGATTTGAAAAACAACAAAGGAGGAATTCAGGCATTTGTTATTGTCTATCCACCCTTATGGACTACTGGTGATCTGGGGAAAATTAATGCAAGCGGTATGATAGATGTGGCAGTGAATACGGTTTCCTTTCTGAGTTTTCTTTTTTTTTATAGTTTTTGAACACACACTTTTAAAGCTTCTCTTAAATGGTTCTCTGTGGCTTCAGTTCTCACGGGCACAAAGACTTAAATCTGCCTTAAACATATGTTTTAATGCACTAGGGGACTGCTGCATTTTTAGTCTTTAATTAAGCTCTTTGAATAAATCTGCCTCCCAAACGCTGGATGTGTGTCTTAAGAGCACAGTTTGCATCTCACTCCAGCCCACTTTCCCCTTGATTCCCTAGTGAGGACACACACAAATGCTCACATGCATTTACACATCTGAGCACAGGATCACTAGATCTCCCACAGTGATCACACACTCTGAACCCAAAAGGAAAGTGACACAATAGGGACACAAAAGCATCTAATCTCCATCCAGTCCGCACTGCTTCTTACTGGCTAAGGTACAACACAACACTAGTTCTGCTTCGGGGTAAATTTGGGTCGCTGTTTCTTTTTCTTAAGTGGACCAGTCACCCACTTCATATGAACATTAGGTTCACTGCTGACTTTACGAGACTGGAGGAGACAGGAGGAAAACACGATAATAGCCCTGTTATGCTGTAGTATCTTGGATTACTGTAGTTTCACTTCAGGTCTGTTTAACCAATTTAAACTTTTTATTTTTTAGTAAAAGTCACAACTCACTTTAATTAGGTTCAATTATGTCAGTTTACTCATCAAAACAATTTTAGGCCTCGTTCTCCATCAGTTAATCCTATTTGAACACCACTACATTTAGTTTTGCACCTAAGTGACAATTAAATTCCATATAAGCTTTTCGTTGTTCAAACTATTTCTTTTTATCTTCTTTCCCTGCCATATGCTAATCCATTCAAGATAAAAAAAGTGTATATGTGTAATGACAATTTTTAAAAGACTTGCTAGAATATGATTTTAGGCCTTAACTTGAAAGGTATATACCATAAAACCCTGAAAGAAATCACCCTGGCCTGAAGGTGACAATAAATTCAACTATAATAAAATGTTAGCATAGTTGGCAACCAAGAAAATGTCATTTTACTGTCATATTTATGAGAGTTGAGTGGCTCAAAAAGGGATTGGAAGAACCAAAGGAAATAGGGCATAATTTTATTCAGGAACAAAATTCTAAATTTATTAACCTGTACTTTAGATTTGATCATCTTTGTGATTATTTATCTCCATAAATCATCAAAATACGAAACAATCTGGTGAAATAAATAGATAAAATAGGTTTGTTTAGAGGTGCAGGATGGAAACAGATTAAAAAGAAGAGGCAAGGCACAGATAAACTGGGAAAAGGGGCAAAATGTCCCAAAGATATTATTTTATGTTGAATTTTGGAGGGATCTGTTAACTAACTATTATTGAATAGCAAAAGTAATATAAAGCAATTTAATATTTTTAGTTTGAAGTTGCTAAGCTTGTTGAGTTGCAAAGTTTCTTTTTCTTTAATGTATGTAACTGTCATCAAAATACAAAGTGCTTTTTAATGAAAAACTGTTTAAACACCTAAAAAAATTTCAAAAACACAATCCAGACTCAAGCTCAATTCCTTTTTAGCAGAAGTATAATGGTAACAGGGTCAGAAGAGGAATCTAAAAGGCTCAGGACAAAAAATGCGAGACGAAAGGAGGCCTGTAAGTACCGTTGTTCCCAATCAACAAACTCAGTTTGTCAAATAATACTCTGGCATACACTAATCCCTGTTTTTGAAAATCTAGAATTTTGGAAGATATTAGTTATTTGGTGTTTTGCTAATGTCAGATAAGATTATAGTCTCTATTATGAAGCTAAAGCTAGCTAAACTTAGCTTAGCTTTGCATGTAAAGCAAAAATATGAAACTGAGGAAAATGGCTTACTGTGATTTCAAAATAGATTTTTTTTATTTCATAAATAAATGACTCTAACTCTCTTCCTAAATAACAAGCTTACAGTATATAAAAATATTAAATTGACCAACAGCACTTTTTGTTAAAACGTTAAATTCCTTTTTACATTCACCAGCCCAGTTATTTCCAGCGTCCTCTGTTTGATTTTAACAAAGTGAAATAGGTTTTTGATGCAACATGAGTTCTGACCAGTAAACACAGATTGAACATGCTTGATCAGAAAGCACTCTGCTTCCACAGCCGGCAGCTCACAAACAAACCGAGAAAGTTGCTCACATTGGCAAAAACGTACAAACGGAGAAGCCAGTTTGATTTAGTCTAAATCACTATGTATTTGTGCGTGTTTGTATAGGTAGAGGACTACTTTGATTTAGCATAAATCCAGGTGTATCTGGAAAATGAGCCGATACTTCAGTAGCTGCCTGTTTATGTGAACATGCTTGTTACTGTGTGTGCCTTTTTTCTCCCAGATTTGTTCTCAACTCAACTCCCCACTCCTTTTATGACGACTTTAATGTCCCAGATCTGTCGTTGAGTCAGCGCCATCTCCAAACGAGTTTTCTCGTTGCCTCACTTCATCCTTCTAAGGTTTTAACATTTCATGGGTGACACTGATGTTTGTCAACTGGATCCCATCAAATTCATCCTTAATTATGGAAGCAGAGCTGTGGGGAGGTTTCCCTCCTGAGAGGTGAGCTATAAGAAAATCCAAACTGAGGATCTGCCAGGGGAGCCAAAATGCAGAAAGTCAGATTCAGGTTAAGCTGGTACTTGGGCATTTTGAATGTCCCAGGAAACACAACAACAATCTGAAGATAAGCCCTCCTTAAAGATGGGAAAATTAACTTAGGGCTTTGGGGTGGTTTTATATCATGTTAATTATCTTCAAGTACTATATTTATTGCACTTTTTATTTTGCTATGGGTTTCTTTTTTATCAGTTTAGGACATTACATTAAAATGAATATAAACAAATTGCCTTTAAAAGTGCTATTGTACCATTCAGGCTCAATTTAATAAAGTCCATGCAATTTTTACTGTCTAAACCACCTGAACAGTGATGTTTTGGGAAAACTGCACAGCAAAAAAGAAAGAAAGAAACTCTAAAAGCATAAAACTAGTACTTTTTAAGGTTCTGATTTTATGATTTTGTGAAGTTTAATTTTTATGTTTTTCACTTCAGCTAACCAGCTGAATTTTACCTAGGCATCCTAAAAACAGCACCTTTTGCAAAGGTCAGCCTGCATGGGATCTTCGAAGCTGTTGTATCATTATCATCTGTTTATATAAAAGCCAAAACAAGAGATGATGAAGGTTATCCGCTGTTTATCCTTTTTCATAATTAATCATTGTAAGTTTCATTTGTGAATGTTTATGATGTCAAAATGCTTTTATCTGTGTGAAATGCCTTGATGATGCACAATGGTGCTCAGCAGATGCATAATCTCAGACTCCCTTCAGCTCATTGGCTGTGAGGCCTCACATCACTCTCATAGTGCCTTAAAACCCACTCCTAATTGACTGCCACCCCTATGTGGGTGTATCAGACCAAGCCCCAGGACAGCAAAGCTTCCATCCAAGTAAAAAACCGGACCCAACCTGCTGTTGTCATAAATGTTTGGTTGACATCGTACAGTGCACTTAGTTTCTTTAATTTTTGTTTGAAGAGTTTTTTCCATGCCTTTGACTTGCTAAGCACCCTTCAGTGACTTTCTTCAAGCATTCTGAATGAGTCTATGGATGTACCAAAAGCCATTACCAGAAAACACCCACCCTACTTGTCTTTTTAGGAGCAGACGCTGCAATCGCTTCAGCCAAGAGAAGGATTTAGATTACCTTCCTGTTTCCTCTCGCAACCCTTCCCTCAAATTTACCGTTGGATCATGAGATCTCACGGTTAGACCGTTAAAAAGAAATCTTTCTCTTGACATCAGAGTCAAACAGACTCTTGATAACTTTTCAGGTCTTACAATAAAAAGATCTCCTTTTTCACTACAACTGGATCAAATAGAATAGTGTATATCTTAGAAGTACAATTTGTCTTGAAGACAGTCTTTCTTTCCAAATTTTGTTAGCAAAGTTTACATTGATTAGCATTATGTGACTTTTTTCTGCTAAATATTAACTACAAAAATTTGAAATTAAAATTAACTTTTTCTTTAAGAGTGCAATTGTTAAGAACTCAACAGGATTGCATGTTTCAAATGAAATACTTATTTGTAAGCCATGAGACTGTGATTTTGGACAATTGGTTGAGTGACAAATATAAAAGTAATTTAAAGTAGATGATGCTCGCTACAAGGCTTTTCAGCAGTACACCTGAGAACCAAGCTGCCAGCTTCAAAACGGAGCTCCGGAAATGTTTCCTGCTTCTCTTCGTCAAAGTCCATTTATTTTAGTAATATTTAATGAAAATGTCATGCGCTGCAGGGCTAAGGGGAGTAAGGACCACCAAGATTGTTACGTCCACACAGTTAAAAAGCCAGCATCAACGACGATGAGCATGGTTAGCCGGAACCCTTGTGATGGCGTGCTTCATGCAGAACAATGTATGCTGGTTGTGGAACAAAGTATGTCACCATCCAGATGATGTATTAGTCAAAAAATAGGTCAAAAACCATATTTTTCACATTAAAACACAGCATGGTTCACAGTAAGACATTTGGGTATTGTCGTTTTATTACCTATTAATGTTATGAAATTACAACAAAAGGCAAAAGCAAAAAATAATTGAACAAAAGTGTTTACAGAAAACTTTTTTTTAAAAACATTTCTCTTTTAAAAACGACATCATTTGTAGTTTTGCTGCAGAGGCCTTTGGATAAAAAACCCTGTCAGCAAATATGAAATGTCTACACAGTTTTTTTTCCAAGGAAAAGAACATCTTTTTTAAGCCTTTATTTTTGCTGTGGTCTGTACCAGGGTGATTGTTTAAGTTTCACAGTGTCTCCTAACTTATTTTGGAAACAGAGCTCTTTGTTAGTTGGCAGCAGCTCTTCTCAAACACATCTCCTCATTAATCAAGCCCATGGTTAGATTTAAATAGCATTTGCTAAAGCAAAAACTGGAAAGCAATGATAAATTAAGTGCAAATATGAGAAAAGCTAAAGTAAACATAACCAAATCTAGCTTATAAGTCATTCAATTAACATTAGCCTTCTAATGGCAAACAATAACCTCAACCACCAAAACTACTTTCCATTTATTGAATATGTAAGGATTTGTCAGGTATTCTGGATGCGTTTTGCCTGTTTTTTTCCCTCATATACACCTTTAATAATATTTGTTGAAATGCCCAACCTCAACCACAACTATAATTCTCCCATAATTCTAGTTTGATTTTTTTTCTTGGCAGAACTGGTAGAGCTTGTTTAAATTAGTTGGTTTCAGATCAGGCTTTAAGAATAGTTGGCAAATTCTCTGAAGGCAACCTGCGTTGTCCAGTCCATCAGTTTTGATGTATGTGGGATAATTGTCCTGTTGGGACACCCAACTGTGTCCATGTTTCAGCCACCTAGCTGTTGATTTGAGGTGAAGTTGGAGATTTTGGAGTATTCCATCCACTTTCTGTAATGCAATAGTACCCTGGCAGCAAAACAAAACCACAGCATCATGCTGCCATCAACAAGGTCATAGCAGTATTCTGGGTGGATACTGGTCCACAGTTTTGGTAGAATTAGTAGGGTTCATTTAAATTAGGGGTCTGAAACTTTTACAGCTCTGAGAGCCATTTGTGCCCTCAGTCCCGCTAAATAAAAATTGTTCCGTGACAAAAGCTACATGAAACAAATCTACTATAGGTAATTTGTTGCTTTTAGGTTTTAATATAAAGAAAATCATCAAACTTTGTAGATAAAGTGATTGGATACATGTTCATAAATAGAATATTCAGTTTATAAAGAAATTAAGTCAAAAGAGCATGTAAATTGCACATAAAGGACAAAAAAAATTACGTCATAAAAAAAGGGTGTTCCTTACACTATTAGTGTCATTCTTTGCAAAAATGCTAAACAAATGATGCACGAAAACACCTAGGAAAAAGTGCTAAAGCCAGCCTTTATTTAATGCCTTTACGTTTTAAATGATGCTCAGTTCATTAGCAATTTTGGCCAAAGTTATTAAGATCCACAGTGAAGACTCTAAAGAGCAACATATGTCTCTGGAGTAGCAGGTTGCTGACCCCTGATTTTAAATGATCTATTTCAACCAATTTGGGTGTCTTGGGATCCTGGTCTTGTTCAACCATCTAGCTTTTTATGGAGGTGAAGTTGAAAAATTTTGAGGTATTTTTCCTTCATTGTTATCCCGCAAACATAAGCAACCCACTAATACCACTGGAACCAAAACAGCCCCACAGCATAATACTACCACCTCCATGCTAGACAGTTGGTAGGGTGTTCTAAGCCTCACCATTGTGGGCAAACAGCTCAATATTTTCTCCATCAGACCATAAAACCTTTCTTGAGCAGGCGTTTGGCTTCTGAGTTTAGTCAGGCACGAAGGTGTTGATTTTGGACCAAGTGCAACCTTTCAGTCCAGGTTGATATTAAAGAGAGTTCACTGCACAGGGACTCTGGTGTTCCAGCAGGTTCCAGTTCATGTTGAGCCTTGATGGTTCCAGGTTTATTCCTCAACACCCTGACCAATCTTTCTTGGTGGAATGATGATCTTGGAACCTGCAGTTTTATAAAAATGTCTACAAAAGCCTTTCCTAACTTGTGTAAATCTTATTTCTCACTTTTAGATTTTAACAGAATATTCAATCCAGCGAGTTCTGTCAAACAAATCCTTTTAATTGTGTCAAAGAGAAACTACCAGCTATGTCAAACATGATATCTAACAAGTTCTGGCCTTCTCAAGTTGAGATATTTTTGAACTTTCAGCACAAAGTTATATTTTAGCCTGGATTTTGACCCACTGTGTATCACAACTGTATATTTTAAGAAAAAAATTGGTTTATTTTAATGAATGACACAAATACATGTTTTGCCACTGTTGTTAGTCTGTCCTTCATTTAAAACTCATAGGAAACCCTGAAATCTGTTAAATAACCTTTTTACATAGAGGCTGTTTACTTAGGTTCAGTGTCTTCTCAAGAAGCTGCAGGAAGCAAAGCAAGCAAACAAAGATGAAACAAAAACTGTGCATAATCCTAAATTTTAATGTAGGGCAGCTCCCAAATGGTTTCCATATCGGATTCTATTGATTCTGACTGCAAGCATAAAATAATGAGGCATAATAAAAGGGCTACCAGTGACAAGCCCAACTGGAATGTAAGAAAAGTATTGTGACAATGCCTACATTAACAATTAAAGGCCATAAATATCTTGCAATCACACTAAAGCTGAGTCACCAGCAGCCACAACCTGCACTCAACACTCAGGAATCCATGCGACAAACTACTATGATTTCTGCTTTCTGAAAACGGAGCAGTAACAATATCCTGCATGGACGCTCATCACTGCCAGTTTTTCCAGGCAGCGGCCCACCAGTAAGAACCCACCAGGGATCACCACCAGGTATCAAACTAGTAACTGGTTTTGATTAGAAGCCCTCCGAGAAGCTCAGAGCCATGATTGCATTGTCAACATGGTAGAAATGATGGGAGCGCAATCAGCAAAGGATTTGAACTGGAGGTTACCAACTCTGCTTCTTTCTGCGAAAACAGCACAAAGCCATTTGATGACTTTCAGACTCAGACTGGGGAAGAAAACCACCTGAAAAAGTTGGCCTGTTTTTCAGGAAGGTTTTTATGTTTTTATTTGTAAAAAATATGAAAAATTGCCCTTTGAGATATAACGCCCCCTCAGTGGTTAGTATCAGAGCTGATTAAAGCTAACTGGGTGGTCCTTTTGTTAAACCCTGTTTACAACAGATTATCTTCATTTTTCCAGACTTTCAATTTATTTTAATGTTCCTCTTCTAAAGTGGTTCTTTAATATGATATACCTGTGCATTTTTTCTAATACAATTTCACAGAAACATGAAATGATTTATTGGCTTTCTCAGCTGCTATATTTGAGCCTTTTAGGCTCCCTGCAGGCTCTGCCAAAGGCAAAAGAAACACTGCAGATTACTTTGAGTGAAATTCGGAAAAATTACTTTGCGTTGTGATTTGAAATTGAAGATTAAAATACAGTATTATTAGTTATTAAACTATATTTCTAAACTGAAATGATTCTAATTTTGGGTAATGGCACCACATTTTCTTCAGAATCTGTTATATCTAAGTGGGTGGGTGGGTCTGTTTCTTTTTTATAATACAATACAGTTTCTATAGATATGTGAAATAAACTCCTACCCCCACCACTCCAAACTAGACAATCACATTGTACTCTTTCTCGAACATCTTAAAGAGATTTCTGTTTTCACTTAGACAGGAAGAATGTAATCTTTCTGTATGGGGAAGCCCTCGGACATTCACAGTATTACCCGCAATTAGTTCAAATTAATGCGCAGAGCATAACCTATGCCGACCAGTCTTCCCCTCTCTCTCCACCCCTGTTTTCTGTTACTGAAAAAAGGCCGTTAGTGCCACAAAAGAAATCTTTTTAAAAAACCCACAGAAGAAAAAGATATCAACAATAACAATGGCAGATTGCAGAGTACTGTTTGTTTTGCTGACTTTTGAATATATCGACGGATGTTGTGGGACTGTCGTGACACACCTCTACCATGTCACAACTAATGTGGAGTGGCGGGCCAAGGTGGTGTTCATAATTTTTACATAGGAGAAAAAAGAGACCAGTCTGTACCTATATAGGGATCACATTTCTCAGTTTCTTTGGGGATGTTCACTCTGTGGTGATGGACAGAATGCTCTCACCAATCATCAAACCTCAGATCCAGAAAGAGCTGTGTGGCTTTTGTCCAGACCATGGAACAGATGGTTTTAAAGGCCTTACTGTTGTCGTATATCCAAC
The DNA here is from genome assembly GCA_036173005.1 of Crenichthys baileyi. Classification (NCBI taxonomy): domain Eukaryota; kingdom Metazoa; phylum Chordata; class Actinopteri; order Cyprinodontiformes; family Goodeidae; genus Crenichthys; species Crenichthys baileyi. Next base: position 78,165 of record JAHHUM010002890.1, on the reverse strand, counting down.
GCAACAGCTCTGCCTGCCTTCTTGAAACAAAGTCAGGCTTGTTTCCAGTGCAGTTGGACTGTGCCAGCACAGTCCTTTGTCCCCGATCCCTTTTGTGGTGTTAAAGGATAGGATCTCTGAGATATTGATCATGACCGAAAGAGTAGGATCCAAGATATAAGCGGCTAAACTGAGATTCCTCTGCAAGGTGGCTGGACTCAGTCTTAGAGACATGGTTTGAAGCTCAGCCATCCGGGTGGAACTTGGAATAGAGCCCCTTGTCTTCTACATCTCAGAGTCAGTTGACATGGCTTGGGGTCCTGGGCACCTCTCAGAAGTTATTCAAGCATTTCCCACTGAAAGGGACAGGGCAGACCCAGAACTTTCTAGAGAGAGTATTTATCCCTGGTGGCCAAGGGACACCTTGGGATCCCCCAGTAAGTGCTGGAGAGTGGAAGACGAACGTTAACAGGTCTAAGTCACACTTAGACATGTAGCCCCCCACTGCCAATCAGATAAGTGAAAGACAATGGATGGGTGGGAGTTGTATGCACATAACTTCAGTCAAAGGGAAGTGGCTCAGTTCTGCCCCTTGTGGCAGAAAGAAATTTTACAACAATAAAGCAAATGATCTGGGTTGGTCGTTTTGTACCTCACTTTCAGAAATCAAAAATAGAAAGAATAAAAACAAAGTAGAAAGAATTTAAGTTTTTAATTGTTGTTTACTTTGACAAGACCAGACATAAAAATAATAAGATTTTTTTTTGTTTTTTTGATTTGCTTACCTCAAGGCAACACACCACAAAAAGAAAAAAAAAAGGATTTTGGTTCATCAAAACTGGTTTCAACTGCTGATAAGGCTTAAAGGTGATGGACAAAATTGGTCATTTATTTTATTTTTTTCTTTTTTTTTACTAGTCTTTCAGGACTTCCATACAGTTGTTTGCAGATTTCAGAGTAAAAGATTTTAAAAGAGGCTATAACCTAAAGAATTTAAGGCCATTAAGTCCAGATTTGTCTTGGGGTCAACCACGAAGCCTTAAGATCTGGATCACTGAAGAGTAGCTATGCCCAAATGTAGATGGTAGTGGTGGAGGTGTGTGCTCCACCTTCCGGCAACATCAGCATTCAACTTTTGCTTTTATGCTCTTACCACCGATGTCCGGTCGCAGAGTCTTGTCGTACTCCCTCAGCAGGTTGTTGAGGATGAGCGTCGCGTCCTCCTGGTGCGACCGGGGCACCAACATCTGGTTGACTGTGGTGTCGTGGAGGTCCTCCTCGTCGTCGACATATTCCAGTAAATCGGAACTGAAATGGGAGCAAACCAAAATAATAATAAAACAAATAATATTAATTATTAAAATAAAACGTGGGTGTTGTTTTGTAATGAAAAGTTTTGTCGCAGTCGAAAAAACAGGGCTACCAGTGATGCGCGTATTTGACTTAAACCAGGTGAAAAAGGCTTGCCAGACCTATTTTTCCTGTTTGTTTATTTGGGGGAAGCCCTGATAAACAAAAAACAAAATGCGCAATTGCCCTGATGTGGCCAACTTTTTAGACCCAGCTGTTGATCTGTTACAAGCAGAAAGGACTCACCGAGCAGCCTGGGCGAGCAGAAGAAGTGTGAAGAGGTTGACCGCAAGCCTGACTGTCATTTTCCCACGCGCGGATTGCAGCTCTGCTCGCGGGAACTGCTGGACGGGGACCCCGGCGCGTGCTGCTGCCACCGCTGCTGCTGCTGCTGCCGCGTGCAGGAGGTGTGTGCCCATCAATCCCGCATCTGAACACCCTCATTCGCCCACGTACTTTGTATCCCCACGCACGGTCCTGCTCGCTCCTTGCAGGAGGGCTTCCTCCGGGAAGACACCCGACGATCAATCAGGACGGGTGATGAGTCCGGAGGGATGAGGTAGAAAAAGGAGGTTGAAGAAGGGGACAACTCCCTCCTCCCTTACCTCTGTAGAGCCTGTGGGGGCCAACACACCGGTTGGTGGGGTGATTATATCTGCCACCTGAGGACCTTTATCAGCGAATGCGTGACTCATACACACCGTGCGCACTACCTGGGTGTCACTATCCAGATGAAAACAGGAGGAGACGTGATAAGCGTGATTAATGTCCCCCCCCCTGCGCGCTTAAACACCTCTGTGACCGGAGATTTTGCAGATTGCTGCCCCTTTTTACCAAATACAGCACTCTTTTCTAAACAAAACAATAAAGATAAAATAAAACCAAACACAGCTGCAGTTTTACTGAAGTTGCGGCATTTCTTTGCAGTGATGTTTGCAGTTTGCTTGAAGTTGGACTTTATGAAGTCATGTCTGAACGGGCGCACTGCTCCAGCGCGAGTCGAGAGACTTTGTTGCCCCCTGGTGGGGAAAATATGAATGATACAGAGCAATGAACAGGATTCATCACCGTGGCTATAGTACTATCTTCATAACCGGTAGGAATTATGAATTATCAGAATATTGAGCTGTTTAAACAAAACTGCAAACGGAATATGTCAAATAAATGTCTTATAGATAAATATTTTTTAAACAACTGATGTAGTTGTACATTATGTAGTCTAAAGTAACAGGGTAAGGCTGAGTAGTTGTGTAGTAATCTGATCACTTTGGGCTAAAATAGGATAGTTATAAATGGATGCATTTAGCATCCATTTATAACTATCCGGTGCCTTGCACAAATACTCCACAACCCAGAAATGACTCCAGGTTTATGATTTCTGAAATCAATTGGTTGCAGTGGATTTTATTTCCTCTTCGTTACAATTATGTGCTACTTTGTGATTGTTTCTCACATTAAATCCTAAATGCATGCATTGAACTTTGTTTCCACAATGTGAAAAAATGTGAACAAGTTAAGGGGGATGAATACTTCTACAAAGCTCTCTAATTGGATATTGGATATAAATATCCAGATCGCAAAGTGGTGTGGAGGACTTCGGACCTTAAATTCTATATGACCACATATTTTTTTAACAGGGTTTTTTCATGTACTAGGGGTGTTTTGCAAGAACATCGTGTGAACAGGAGCGTCGGAGCCTCATGGTGAGTAGAAAGATGTTTTAATAATAGAACTCGTAACTTACAGGAAGACATAGGCCACTGAACACAGGCAGAGTAACTGGTATGGAACAGGCAGGTAAACAGAGTCATGGAGGCAACGGATATGGAGAAGGTGAACCAACAGGCTGGGCATGACAACAGTGTCACTGAGACAACGGATTTGGAGCAAGTAACCAACAGGAGGATTCAATGGCGAGCAATGAAAAACCGTACTGTAAGGATACATAAGGAAAAGTGGAGAAAGGCAGGGCAAAACAGGTGGGAGCAAACAGGAGGAGATGAGACACAGTTAAGACCAATGAAGAAGAGGGAGAAAAAGCTGAGAGAGAAGAGAAAATGGTAAGAGCAGACAGGGATGAACACAGAGACACTAGAATACAGAAAGACATTCAAGAAATTAGTAAACCATGGGGAGGAATTAAAATAGAAACCCTGAAGAACATAAACAAGGAAAGAAAGCGACATCTACAGAAATCCAAAAGTCAAACACCTAAGGATCATGACAGGGTTAGGATTTAACTACTAAAACATGTTCTTTTCACTTGGTTATTTTAAGCATTTAGATATAGTTATATACGTATTAATGCTGTGTGACTATTTCACTGCCTGTGATAATCAACGTCTAGATGGTGTGTGATCTGAGCATGACATCCTGAAAAGATAACGGTTCAATAACCCGGAATAATATGGAATTCATGCCCATGATGAACAGATCTAAACTCTGCTATTGGTCAGAAGCTTTAGATACACTTTCTCACTGTCTCTGTAATTTAATGACTATTTACATTGTAGATTCTCACTAAAGGCAACAAACCTGTGACTGAAAACGCATGGAATTATGTAGTAAACAAAAAGTGTGAAATGACTAAACATTTTTATATTATAGATTCTTCAAAATAGCCACCCTTTGCTTTGATTACTGCATTGCTCTATTGGCATTCCCTCCATGAGCTTCATGAGGTGGTCACCTGAAATGGTTTTCCAAAGAGTCTTGAAAGAACTTTCCAGTGGTGCATTGCGAGATGGTCAAAGATTAATATTTCAGTCATTGCAGCAAAGGGTTGCTACTTTAAGGAATCTAAAATAAAAAACATTTTAAGTTCTTTTGCATTTTTGTGTTTTCCACATAATTCTATATGAGTTCATTCGCAGTTTTGATACCTTCAATGAGAATCTATGTACAATAAAGAAAACCAGTAAATGAGAAAGTGTTTCTGAAACTTTTGACCGGTGGTGTATAAAAACTCTGAAAAGTGTTACAGTCTAATTATTGTGAAAGATATATGGTGAAATCTAGTTTTACAGACAAGAAAAAGCGTGTCTTGCTCTCATAAATCGAACAGTTTTTATTCATCAAATACAGCCTTGAAGCTAATCAGAGCTTTGGGAAAATCCACTCTTAATGGCAGGAGAAAACAAACGAAATCAATCGTCTTTGGAGACACTGATGGCAGATCCACAGTATGTAACAAGCAGCATATATCAGCAAAGAATCAAATCAATACCATTAACAAGTGCTAATGTCAGATTTCGTTCTTATATTAGCAGCTTTAATCAGGGTTTAATGAAGCCACATTTGAGCTACAGCAGTGCTTAAATATATGGTGATGTATTATACAGCGTATTTATTGATCTCTCCTTTTTTTGTATAATACACTTCAGAAGATAAAACAAGAAGTATGTGGCACAGAATCAGCTACATTGCCTTTGCTGCGATTTTGTAAAATATACGGAAATGTTTTCTAAACAAATGCCTCAGAAATGTAGTTTTGCATGCAGTCGAATGTCTGTTTTAAGTAGAGACAACTGTTGCAGTCATAACTGAGAGTTCCAAACTTCAGTCTGCCTCACTACCCATGAGCTAGCATTGGATAAGTGTGCATAATCAATCCAGAGGTTGCCCCTGAACATGCACAAATCTGTCCAGACTCCAAATTGAGAAAAACAAGCAGCTGTCATCAGGCTTGGGTGCTGCTCGGGGCTTAAACCGTAGAAAAGTGCTTTGCTGTAAGGCCTCCCCCCCTGACCAAATGAAAGCAACTTAAGCGGAACTAAACCCTTTTTCTAGCAGATGTATGGCAGATGAGTCTGTGACAGGGGCTAAGGCAAGATTCTAGAGGCGGGCAGTTGTTTCTTGGCTGACAATAGGGAGGAAGAGGGTTGAAAGGCTGGATAGGTCGATCGGTGCACTTATTTTGGGTTGCCAAGAAAGCTCAGCTGTCGTGGGAATAAACTCTGCTATCCGGAGGCCTTCGGAAAGGGCAGTTGGGAAGGAAACAATGGGAAGACCAGGGTGTTACTATCAGATATCATGAAAGAGATAAAAATATTAAATAAAATGCTTATTACAGTTCTACAGTTCAACCCAACAGTCTTAAGGACTCAGTACTGTGTGCAGAGATGGACAGAGATAGAGGTTGTTACCCGGGAGCATGTCTGCTCTGCTAATCTTCTCTCGGCTGCCATGTCGACCCAGGCTGGACAGTCAGATGGACGTGTCAACCTTCAGCTGTATTTCATTCCACTTCCATTCACCCTAACAAGCACAGAAACGTCAGTCCTGCAGACAGCATCACTTTTAGTATCCAGAAGCTGTGGCACACCAGAATGGATCAGTCCTGCACAAATATCCAGCCACAGATCATGTCACGAAAAGCCATCTAAGAAAGAACTTTAAACAAGAAGGTTTGATTTTGTTTATTTTAGGTCCACCTGAGGTTCACAAAGCCAAGATGATGCTGTAGGAGCTGATTGCCAAGCTAGTTATCGTATAGTTTCATCTTTCAGAATATCGTACAAAAGCCTGGTCTTTATTAAATGTTAAATTTAGGTACAGATGTGGTTAGAAGTTGGCAATTAGAAGGAAGGAAACTAATTAGCATGTTCCCAGCCAACATTTACTTATGGGGCACATTTAGTACGGAAATGGGCTAAAAAGTGGTCCCCAGATGAGTTTCCCCATGACTTACATAATGACCCTATTAATTGCCTACATAGGTATGATGCAGGAAAACCAGTGGTAAAAGTGGGACTCACAAGGGTCCTCAATGTGTTATGCATTTCAAGCCGTTTTCCTAAAATCCATTTGAGTCCCAGTTAAGACCTTCATCGACTCCTAACGGATTTTACTAATATGTTTCATTTAGTCAACCGAAATGAGTCCATCCACACTGAGCATAGACATGCCTGCTTGGATCAGGAGCAGATAAGGTATCAACACAGCTCAGGAAATAGTGTGAGCCCTGTACCAAATGTCAAGCAAGATGGTGGCATCATTATGCTGTGGGGCTGCTTGGCTGTCAGTGATATTGGGGGGTTACACAAAGTGAATGAAACATTTCTTCAGTTGCCTTTCACACCAGCAGCTTAATGATTTGAACGTCAAACAAAACTGGATATTTGAGCAAGGCAACGATCCCAATCACACATCAAACATGTTTTGGAATGCATGAAGCATGCTAACATTAGGCCTCTGGTATTGCCTTTTTCAAAGTCTGACCTCAACTGAAAATGTTGTGGACTATGTTTAAAAGCTGAGTCTCTCCCATGAAACCAACCAATCAGAAGGGTTTCTACACATTCTGCTAAGATAAGTGGTCAAACATTCAGGCAGAATTATGCCCGAAGCTTGGTGGCAAGAAAAAGCCTGATGTTGAGGTACAACTTCTTAAGCAATCCTAGCATTTATATTTGGACCTGTATTTATATTTTTATACACTGAATTTATGTGCACCTAATTCCTATTTTTAAAATTATTTGAATATGAATGTCATATACATTTTTCAACTTGGTATTAAAATGGTTGAAATATATCAACCCAATATGGTATTAATGCCCATTATGAGTCAATGTTACAGACTGCTACTGTATAAACATACATAATTAATTCATAAGAACAACACATACCAAATGTTAGAATTTACAATAAGCCTAGAGCTTATAAAAATTACTTTCTGATCTAAAATTTCCCTAATAAAAGTATTTTGCCTTAGATTTTCTTAAACACATTTACTAATTTGGCAAGTGTAGTTGTTCATCTGTATTCACCAACTTTTCACAGTTGGTGAACACCAGATGTTTGGTCATTTATTTTCATATGTGAAGCCACAAACCTGAAACAAGCTGTTTTTACTTTGTCCTGACCATATAACCGCACTCTGTTTTGTGCCCTGAAGTTCATTAAGAAAATGGCCTCAGCAGCAGGTGAAATGGAACTACGGTTTTCAGTGTGATGTGATTCATAAAGCATAGACTGCGAGGTATCTCTTCGATTCCAAACATTGGTCCCTTTGTTCCCGAGTATGTCCCAACACAGACTGTGGTCCTCGGCCTTAATCCCAAATTTGTGCTGAAAACCTCTAGTTTGAATAAGTTAGAGGAGAGAAAAACACACAACAAGCTCAAATGTCCATTTTTGTACCCCAAACATTGAGAGCAAAATAAAGCAAAAGCAAACAAATCTTCAGAAAAAGATACAAGACAAGAACATTATCTTAATAAATCGAAAGTCAGCGTTGACTTTTTTTTCTTGTGAATGCCTTAGAATGCTAGCAAAAAAAATCTGAAAACTGTATCTACATGTTTCCTTTATGCCACTTGAAATAATTGCTTAAAACATTAGGGAATATTTTCTTAAACATCAATGTATCACAGTAAACGTTTGTTATCTCAAAAATAAATGTATGCTAGAAAATGTATGCTAGAAAAGTATGCATGGACCTCCTTTTTCTTTTTATTCTACTAGTTTTAACCCAATAGCTAGCAACCTTTAAAATACTGAGCTCTGAAGAAACAGTAAAAGCGGAAATAAAAAAATTTAGGAATATTACTGGCTATGGTGTTTTTTGACTCCTAAATGTCAGAGGATAACCTACAAAATAAAAATATGCTTAGTAAAAAGTTAGGCACAAAGAACCATTTTAAAACCAAATTTGATTGACCTTTTTGCAACTAAGCTAAAAGCTTACTAACTAAACAGCTAGTAGGAGCCCTGTTTACCCTCTTCTGTAGAACTTCTCTTTAATTGACATTTGTTTTAATTTTTAAAATAATTTTATGTACATTCCTAAATAGTTGGATGCTGGGAATAATTAGTAGCATAATAAAGAGAAAACAAAACGTTTGAGGTGATGCAGGTTTATGTTAGCATGTTCTGTTTCCATGTATAAAACAGCTGGCCTTCTCTAGTAGACTGAACTGTAAAGTAACAGTAAATCTAAAAATCCAAAGACTAAGGTGTTAAATTGTAGTCATATGTCAGAGGATAACCTACGAAATAAAAAAAATGTTACAAGGTACAAAGACCTCTTTATATAAACAGGTTTTATCAACCTATTTGCTTCCTAACTTGCTATCTAGTAAGGAGGCTTTTTTTTTTTAGCATCGTTTGTGTAACTTATTTAACAAAAGTTTTCAAAGTTGTTATTTTATGTACATTCATTAATAATTAGTTGCTAAAAGTACAAGGGCATATAAAGAAAGCAGATGAAGGGGTGAAGCAGGCTAAAATTGGCATATTATTGGGTATGGTGGTAACGTTTAGTCTGATATATTAAAGGATAACCTACAAAATAAAAAAATGGTTTGTAGAAGGTCAGGCACAAAGAACGTCTTTAAAACCAGATTTCATTGACCTATTAGCAACTGAGCTAAGGAGTCTAAAAACTTGCTAGCTAGAAAGAAGGCCTGTTTTACCATAGATGTATAAGAGTAGCCACATTAGCTTCATTGCTCTACAAAAACAAATTAAAGAAACACTAAAGAATGTGTTCAGCTAATTTTGATGAATCGTTCTTAAATACGATCTTTTTTTGTGGTAATAACATGATTATTGAGGCAGAAATGAACGATATCAGAATACTACAGAACACCTGATATGAAATACAGGGCCTTCAAAACGGACTCAAAGCTGACTCTAATTTCCCTCTAAAACAACCACTAAATTTTATTCAGTTGTAGTTATTACAATAAAACAATTTTTAGTTCCTTTGTTTTGTCAAATTCATCACTTTAGGGGTGGATGCAAAACCTTTTAATGTTGTTTTTAGATGCAAGTTTTTCTAATAATAATAATAATAGTAATGGTAATAGTAGTAAAGTATCTTCCAAACCCTGTTTTTTTCTTAACTGGAGTCAAGCTGAAGGTAAAACCAGCTCCTGGAGCTTTTATCGCTACAGTGTTTTGCTCAAGGATGCTTAAAAGGCACCTTGAATCCAGGTCACTTCACAGAATTACAGTCTTTGAACTCTCCACATCACTCTGCTGATTTATATGTGACGCACTGCTTTTCAGGTAAATGGCTTCTCAGGTGTGTATATTAGTTTCATGGCTGAGTTACCAAGGCTTAAATTTTAATTAAATCACATATATCTAGTCCTAGATTTGTGCGAACACGTCACTCAATTATATTTTTTCACCATTTAGGTCAAAGATTATCAAGGTTTTTTTTTCCATGTGTTGCTTTCCTATACTTTTATATTAATATTAATGACTTGTATTTTACTTTCAGGTTTTGTATTGTGTTTTTTCACTTTTAGGATTCTAATTTGACATCTGAGGGTTTTGAAGCAGTACAATGGAAAATACCAATATAAAGCAAAATTAATACTCTTGCAGCATTACCCTTTAAATTGAAGTTTTCAACTGAAACTAAGTAAGCCGCTGCACTTTAAGTGATGATTGACAATATACATGGTCGGTGTTCAAGACAAAGGAATCCACGGTTTCCTGTTAAGGAGAACATCATGCAAATTGCAGTAGGATAGACGAGAAAGAAGCAAAGCAGTCGCTCTCCTATATCTTTGAAGCTGTTTCTTCAGTATCAAGCAGTTTTTTTAGGCCACAAGAAAAGGAAAGGAAATGTTGCAGCCTTGCATCAATTCAAAGTGCCTGAATTAGTTAGATGAGTATAGTTTCTTTGTTCTTCAAACGCCGATGTTTGTTTTTTATCTTTTTTTCTAAAGCAGAAATTGATTAGGCTTAACCCCCTTCTTCTTTTACACAAATTCAGTTTCAGAAAGAAAAACAATCCCACAACAAGAAAAAAACTGTGATTATGTTGAAGCGACAACTCCTTTCACCATTGGTTCTCTGTTCAGGTATGTGGCCCAGTAGACGAGGTTGAAGGTTCCAAAGAGGACAGGGAACACTATCCTCGACATCTTGTCGATCTTGCTGACACTGTTGTACGTTTTCTTGGGGTCCACCAGTTTGCTTTCTGAACCTCGTAGCTGCACTGACGTCGTGTTGGAGATGGTGGAGATGGACACGTCCTTGGTGAGGTTGGGGGTGTAGTTGACACCAGCCGAGCAGACATTGTTGGCCTTTTTCGAGAGCACCATTGGGTCTCGTTTCTACAGCGGGAAGGAGTACAATAATTAGTTTCCGCTGTTTACCAAGATGGTATGTTACTCTGTTACTAGTGTGAGATCACTGCATTTAAATCTGTGAGAAATAATTAGTGGTTGTACCACTACGAAAAGGGTCTGGCAGATGTTACCTTAGGGTGCTGAGCTTCCAGAGCTTTCTTGCCGTCCCAGGCCCAACTCCTTTTGGTGAAGTAGTTCACTGTGGCAAACTCAATAAGAGCCGAAAAGACAAAAGCATAGCAGACAGCAATGAACCAGTCCATGGCTGTTGCATAGGCTACTTTGGGAAGAGAGTTTCTGGCACTGATGCTGAGTGTGGTCATAGTCAGCACCGTAGTTACCCCTGGAAGCAAACGAAAGGCATGTTAAGTCTAAACGCATCACTCAAAGTCACTACGAAACAACATGCTGATTTGATATGCGGAGGGAGAAAAAAAGTGTGGAAAACATGTTTCACTCACCAAACACTGTCCGTGCAGGAACTGACTCTCTGTTAAGCCAAAACGACACCTGGGACAGGATTACAGTCATGAAACATGGCATATATGTCTGGATGACAAAATATCCGATTTTCCTCTTCAGGTAGAAGTGCGCCATCATCACGGTGTACTGTCCTGAGTGTGAAGAAAGAATTAAAAGGGGTCTAAAGTTAGTGAGCAACATTAAACATTGTCATAAAAAAGATAAGTGCCTTCTAATAAACCACAAAGGGGGGTTTTATATATGATACTTCATGGACAAAACCGTGTAATTCTTCTTTATAAAATGCAAGTATTTAAGGAGCATTGCTCATTACAACTTTTAATATTAGGATAAGGCACACCAAAATTTTTTTTATACTTTTTTAGTTACTGAATCCCAGTATTATTTCTATCAAAGCCCATTTATCATGTGACATATAGTGAGACACCATGGGACATCTATTCATAGTCCCTTCGTCTTATTGTTTGTGTCTAGGCTATCTCAGGGTAAATTAAATCGTTTTTTGGCCAACTGAAGAATCAAAGTGCTGCTCCTTCTTAATTGACAGAACAAGCCACACATAACAAATTTTCATTCTCCTTGTGTAATAACTTCATCTCTCCACGTGGGGGTGCTAAATAGAATGCTGACTTTTAAAGAAACTTCTCCACATCTGTCAAATTGTAAGCACATCAGTTGTTCAAATCCCTCTTCACATTACCTCACTGACTTTCTGTAAGATGTAGTTCTGGACTTTTAAGTAGGTCACTGCAAAATTCAAACTTTCTTAAGTATCAGTTTAAGACATGCCAATTACATCTGAGGAGAAGTAACCTCAGGTCATGACACTGCTACCACCATGCTTCATTTTAAGTGCTGACAGCCACTTTTTAAATGTTTTTTGCTAAACACATCTTTTGGAACTGTGGCCCAAATATTTAAGTTTGCAACAAGCTGCCTCTGGGCTGCCCCTGGGCAGCTTGTTAATTACATTTATAATGGCTTTAATAACTGATGGGAGTTGTGTAACAAAGAAGACTAACTGATGAAGGTGCCTAAAACAAAGTATTATTTTAATTGCAGGCAAACTTATCCAACCAGGTCATTGCAGCTAATTTTTCCGTTTCTCCCTTCAGGTTTGTTTGTTTTTCAGCTGTATTATACAGGGTAAAACGCACATTATAGCAAGAACTTTTCTTTATATTTATTCCATTTTTACATCACACTTTTGAGGTCCACTCTATGAACTAATCCAATTTTGAGTGAATTGTTCCACACTGACAACATATTATTTAAAGCAAGGTTTATAATTTGTGAAATCTTTTACTAAGTGTTAAAACAGACAATATCTTTATGACAGCAAATTTATATGAGATAAGTGCTCTAATGTTGCTCTATCATTGTAAAACAACATTAACTCTCATTCCCATAACTTTCTTTCTTCATCTTATTTCCACAGAGACATAATAAAGAGGCGCTAAAAAGTGCAGAATAGCGAAAAATAGATAGAGCAGGAATGAAGAAGACATTTCATATTCTGTAGAACATAACTGTGAATTTAAACCCACTTTGAATTTACTATTGAAGTGAAAAATGAGCACAAGTGGAGTTAATTACCTCGAGTACAGATTATTATGTTGTTAATATTAGATCTTTGATGGCGGGTGAGGAAAGTGGGGGGTAAGTTGAGGGATAGACAAAGCATAGGAAAGAGAGAAGGAGAGGGGACACGATATTGCTTTTGAGGCTTTAGAGACAGAAAAATCCTCTTGCCATCCACTGTTTACGACTGCAGGCGCTGGGAAACTATAAAAAATCCAGTGCATCTCCTCTTACACACACACACACACACACCACACACACACACACACACACACACAACACACAACACACCACACACTCTTGTTTTGCTATATGTAGTGAGGACCATGTGTTGACTCCCATTGACTTCCATTCATTTTCAGTCATTTTCAACCCTTTCTATGCCCTAACCCTGACAATAACCCTAAACCTAACCATTACCAGTGCATGCCTAACCCAAACCTTAACCTAAACTCAATTCACACCTTAGTCCTAAACCTAACCGTTAGCAAAATAGGTCGTGAGGACCAGCAAAATGTCCTCACTTTGGTACCAACGGTCCTCAATTTGATGGTGAAATCGGGAAAATGGTTCTCACTGTGATGCCAAGACAGGAACACACACATACACACACAAACACACGCACACACAGAGACTAATACACAAGGCTTTCTCTGGGCAAAATCCGATTTTTGAACCTCCCTAATCCCTGGTTACAATCTGCATCCTGCCATCAGTGAGAGGGAGCAAGGGGGTGGGGGTTAGGCTTCCTGTCCCGGGATCCTCAATGAAGCCCCACCCAATCCAACCCTGCCAATCGAGGCACTGACACACACAGACACACACACACACAAACAAACACCAAGCATGATTTCCAACTGTTGACACACACCTCAGCACAGACTTTAAGCTGCGGAAGGAGGAAGGACGATTGCTGCTGCTAATCACTGCTGTGATGGAGGGGGGGGGTAGCTTTGTGGGTATTCCCTGTCTTTTCCTTTCTATCCTGCTGGTTCTTCCCCCCCATATTAATTTGGCAGCTTTTTGTGGATTAATGATTAAACGTTCTTGACGGGATTGGTTGGCATGCAAGGGAAAAAGGAAGCATTTGTTGCAGCTGTCAAGTGACGGAGCATGGTAATTTTTTGTCCATTACATCCATTCCTTAGCACTCTGGTTATTGCAATGCCTCAGTCAGGAGAACTCGAGGATCACTATCTGGGCCTTCCGACGCCCTCATGACCCCAGGCTGGCTCGCTTGCAACCCCCCCATCGACCTCTGCTGCTGTTGTGAAGAGTCCTGGCACCTTCTTCGTTGATGCATGGATCTCTACCGGACCATGTGCGAAGGGTTGCAAAGGAACATGTTCCACTGCTGGATGTTACTCCTTTTCTCCCATGGATTTGTTTTCAACAATGTCCAAGGGGAACTTCCTTTCATGTTGGGGAACAATGCTGCAATGCTGGTCAACTTGTAAGTCTCTTTGTTTTACCTCAAACATAAGTTGGGCTAAAAGATTCACAAAGAGCTTTTAGGTAGGGTTTATTGTCTAAAAATGGAGGTCAAGAGAAAAGTAAAGCAGTATTATCTTAGTGTTAGGGAGTTATTTGGGGAAAGATATTGCTATCTGAGACAGAATGCACAGCATCTTTAGAGATGTCAGCTATCTAAAGTAAAACACATGGACTAATCTCTTTCATGTCCTCAAATAGGTGCACTGTCTAAAATTAGATGTGCTACTTAAAGTCTAACGCCGTCACATCCATCCAAAGTACTAAGCTGCAAACTTAAACAAGGATCCTTAGCAAACACATAGAACTCCAGAACCAGAATATTTTGAGATTCTAAGGTTTTGAGATGATTTGAGGAGAAATAAAATATCAAATTGTTCTCGAAAAGTCTAAAACCATAGTGACACTCATTAGTCTACAAGAACAAATCTGGTCCAATGAAACAGTTATTAGCCCACCCCTTGCAGCTAGAGGCCAGGAAGTGAATTTGCGCAGTTAAGCTGTCACGGGTATGAACATAGGCAAGTCCGGACAGTCATTAACTGACAGCGCTTGGAACTTCAGTAGAACAATTGACTTGGTGTCTTGTCAGGACTGAATGAAATAGCAGGTGACCACAGGGCTCCTTTTTAAAAGAGCAGAGCAGCAAAGGTAAACTTTAGTCGATAGCACGCTTTCTTGACAGCAGATTTATTAAACTCACTTGCACCTTAATTTGCAGACTGACTGACTGACTGAGTAATTTCCATTTACTGTTACAGCATCTCTCATTGCTTTTGCAATGCTGGACCAAGTAAGCCAAAGTTCAGATAATTGCTTTGTAATACAATATGTTCGCTTGTTTTTTCTCTACAGACTCAAACACCTTCTGTAAGAAATTTCAGCTTCAACAATGCTCATTGTGTTTCATTTTGAACATCCATTACTTTAGAAGACAGAGCAAAATGCACAGGTTAGGTCGGGGAGGTCTAAAATGTCATATTAGGCTGTAAAAGTTATTCATAAACTCTGACCAGAATCAATTAACCTACTGGACTGAATATGACCCAAGAGTTCAAACCCACCGGCAATATCCACCACTGATTTGGATGACTTCCAGGCAGAAGCTTTGGGTTAAATGAATGATGATTTTCTGCCTTTAGTTCCCATAAGTATCTGCTTCTGTGATATTGTTCAGCTTCTTGTCAGAACACCAGATAGTGGTTAAATGATTGAGAAAACCTAGTAAAACCAATGTGAGAAAACATACTGTGCCGTAAAACAATTCCAAATATTAAAATCAATTAAATTACATAAAGACATACTTCAGTCTAGATAATGTCAAGTCAGCTGAATGTGTTTTACAAGAAAATGTCAAAGTATAGATAACCAAAAACAACTAATGCAGACAATAAAAAAGAATATTGGTGTTTAATAATCTAAATGCTGCATTCTGTTATAGTTTAAGTTTATTTTGTGTTTATTTTATTGGTTAGTTCTAAAACCAGACTTCAAATACGCTGTTTTCACATATTTACTTGTCATCGTTCTTCTAGCTGCTTTGACCCACATGCAGAAATACACTCAGGAAAACAGGAAAAGTTTTAACAAGTTTATGAAGAAATATTTTGTTTGCTGGAGAAACTCGTGGCTGTATGGAGAAGGGATCAATAGTTAGTGACAGGTAATATTCTGGATTGTTGATCTTGATATATTTTTGCTTACAGAGGGTGATTAGGAGATCAGCCAGGGGGGAGGAGTAGTGAGATGATGGAAAATTCCGGGAGCGTGTCGTGTAAGTGAAAGGTCCAGGTAATTCTGTTTTACTTGCACTTGAGGTGGAGGTGGCACCAGGTGGATAATCTTGGAGGGGAGCACGGTGGAGGGTGAGCAAGGTTCGTCCACAGGAAGCCTGAGGAGACTTCAAACCTGAATGCAGCCAAGTGAGAAGATAATCCGTGAATTTCTGTTGCGGAGAGAGAGTCTGGATCCTCTGCATATGCAGACTAGATAAGAAGCTCGGAACAAGAAGGACTTGTGATGACAGGTTTGATCTGAGAAAAATGGAACGTTGGATGAATGCTGAGACTCGAAGGAAGCTTCAGGCGGACAGCTGAAGGACTGATAACTGCCTCAATCTCAAACGGGCCAATGAACCTGGGGGCGAGTTTCTTGGACATAGATTTTAGAGGGATGTCACGTGACGAGAACAAAACCTTCTGACCAGGGTGGTACTGGGGAGCTGGAACCCTTTTCCTGTCAGCATACCTCTTGTTCTGTTCTGCGGTGCGTTGAAGGGCTTGTGCGGTGGCTGTCCAGATGTGTTTGCATCTACGGATGTGATGACGTACAGAAATGACAGAGATCTCTTTCTCGTCCGCGGAAAACAATGGTGGTTGGTAGCCCAGAGAAGCTTCGAAAGGGGAGAAACCTGTGGCAGCAGAAGTGTGAGAATTATGAGCATACTCGACCCATGGCAGGAATTGGCTCCAGTCTGTGGTGTTGGTTGATGTTAAACAACGGAGGATGGATTCCAGTTCTTGATTCATCCTCTCCATTTGGCCATTGGACTGTGGGTGATATCCTGAGGTTAGAGATACTTTAACTCCCAGTGCTAAGCAGAATTGTTTCCAAACCTTAGCTGTGAACTGAGGTCCGCGGTCTGAGAGGATCTCCAGAGGTATTCCAAGGAGTCTGAAAACATGCTTCACCAGAAGTTGAGCTGTCTGAAGGGCAGAGGGAAGTTTTCTGACGGGAATGAGATGACAGGTCTTAGAGAAACGGTCGATAATAGTGAGTATGTATGGTGGTCATACCTCTTGAAGTGAGAAGTCCGGTGACGAAGTCGAGAGCTTTATGTGACTAGGGCCGCTTAGGAACACAAAGGGGTTGCAACAGTCCTGCGGGTGGTTGGTAAGAGGACTTATTTCTAGCACCGACTTGTACATAGTCTTTAACGTCCCTATGAAGGGACGGCCACCAAAACCTTCTGGAGATGAGGGCGATGGTTCGACTAGAACCAGGATGGGCAGAGAACTTGGATGAATGGAACCAGTGGATCAGGCGGGAACGGACAGTTGATGGGACGTAAGTCCGATTTGGGGGTCCAGTTCCGGGATCTGGTTCATGTCTGAGGGCCTGGGATACCAAGGTTTCCACATCCCACGTGAGGGCTCCAACAACACAACTTTGCGGTAGGATGGGAGCAGGCTCCTTGTCAGAGTCGTCCAGGGAGAAATGTCGAGAGAGGGCGTCGGGCTTGGTAGGCTAGGTTTTTATGATCTGTCCATACCACAACTGGGTGTTCAGCGCCCTCCAGCCAATGATGCCACTCCTCCAGGGCCAGTTTTATTGCCAGTAGTTCTCGGTCTCCCACATCATCATTTCTCTCGGCTGGATTGAATCTGCGGGAAAAAAAAGGCACAAGGGTGAAGTTTGCCATCAGAGTCAGAAACTTGGGATAGCACAACCCCTGCTCCAATGTCAGATGCATCAACTTCTAGTGTGAATTGTTGTGACGGGTTTTGATGAATGAGAATGGGGGCTTGAGAGAAACTGTCCTTTAGCTTATGAAAAGCTGCATCTGCCTGTGGAGTCCACTCAAAAGGGTGTTTAGTGGAAGTCAGAGCGGTTAATGGGGCTGCAGTTTGCCTGTAGTTTCTGATTAATTTTCTTTAAAATTGGCAAAACCCAAAAACCGTTGAAGCTGTTTACGTGAGTCAGGAGTGGGCCATTCGAGTACAGCCGTAATCTTGTCTGGGCCTGATTGAACCTGCCCACCCTCTAGGATGAATCCGAGGAAGGTAACGGAGGACTTGTGAAACTCACACTTTTCAGCTTTTACATATAGACGGTTCTCTAGGAGGCATTGAAGGACCTGGCGGACGTGCTGTTGATGCTCTGAGAGGTCTTTTGAGTAAATGAGGATGTCATCTAAATACACAAAAACTAAAATATCGATGAAGTCCCTCTGGACATTATTCGCTAGGGCCTGAAACACGGATGGGGCGTTCCAGAGGCCGAAAGCATAATCAGATACTCAAAATGTCCTAAAGGGGTCTTAAAAGCTGTCTTCCATTCGTCCCCCTGGCGGATTCGGATGAGATGGTAAGCATTATGGAGGTCAAGTTTGGAAAATATGGTAGCATCTTGTGCGGGTTCGAATGCTGAGGAGATGAGTGGAAGAGGATATTTGTTATTTATTGTGATAAGATTAAGTCCCCTGTAGTCAATGCATGGACAAAGGGATCCATCTTTTTCCCCACAAAGAAAAATCCCGCCCCTAGTGGAGACGATGAGAGACGAATGATTCCTGCAGCTAGGGACTGAGTGATATATTTTTCGAGGGTCTGTTGTTCTGGGCGTGAGACATTATAAAGTCGACTGGAGGGCAGAGGTGCCCTAGAGAGAAGGTCAATGGCGCAGTTGTATGGCCTGTGAGGGGGTAAGGACAGAGCCTTAGTCTTACTGAGGACCTGTTTTAGATCCATATACTCCTCGGGAACTGAAGTTAAGTCAGGATACTCAGCTGTTCCAGGATCAGGTTCTGGTTGTTTGGGTAGAATGGCTGAATGTAAACGGGAGGAGAGGCCGTTAGTGGACCAGGAACTAATTTGACAGTTTGACCAGTTAAGGAGTGGATTGTGCTTCTGGAGCCAGGGAAAACCCAACACTAGGGGGTTCTGAGATACAGGAAACACGAAGAAGGCTATCCGTTCACGATGATTGCCAGAGATGATTAATTCCAAAGGCTTGGTCTTGTGCGTGATGTGTTGAAGGTTCTTACCGTTAAAGGCAGAAACCAGGTGAGGGATAGGAAGGAGTTCAGTGTCAACTTGAGCCTGTTCCACCAGACGTTGGTCGATTAAGTTTTGCTCGCTTCCTGAGTCAATGAGAGCTGATAAATAGAGTGAGTCTTGGGAGAACAAGATGGTGGCTGGTATGGTGAATCGGTTATTGGTAGGGGAGAAATGGTGGTCTGTCAGGTTCCCCTTTACAACTGGCGGACCCCTTCTCTGGACAAGAGGCGATGAAGTGTCCGTGTGTGCCACAGTATAAACACTGTTTGGATTCCATTCTTCGTTGATGTTCCTCAGGGGAGAGCCGAGTTCGACCAATTTGCATCAACGGTAAGTGACAGGTAATATTCTGGGTTGTTGATCTTGATATATTTTTGCTTGATTAGGAGATCAGCCAGGTGGAAGGAGTACTGAGATGATGGAAAACTCCGGGAGCGTGTCAGGTAAGTGAAAGGTCCAGGTAATTCTGTTTTACTTGCACTTGAGGTGGAGGTGGCACCAGGTGGATGATCTTGGAGGGGAGCACGGTGGAGGGTGAGCCAGGTTCGTTCACCGGAAGCCTGAGGAGACTTGAAACCCGAATGCAGCCAAGTGAGAAGATAATCCGTGAAGTTCTGTTGCGGAGAGAGAGTCTGGATCTTCTGCATACGACTAGATAACGACTAGATATCTAGATAAGAAGCTCGGAACTGGAGGTAACCTGGGAAGGAGGACACGAGAAGGTAAGTACTCAGAAAATAATCACAAGGAGACTTGTCTTGGCCAGCTAGAGTTACCACTGCAGGTTAACACTCAGGCGCCGGAGTGTTGGCAACGTTGGGTACTTAAGCTCCTCTCCTGATGAGGCTGATAGAGAACACCTGTGGACTCAGCTCCTACCATCCTCCCAGTGCCATCTAGAGGTTGGATGGTGTTAGTAGCAGGTAAAACAGGTGAACAGAAAGAAACTCCCAGAACTCCGACGTTACCTATGTAATTGGTAACACCTTCTCAATCAATTTTATTAAGTTAAAAGGAATGCGGAGTTCAAGACGAAAATTGATAGTCATTATATTGTTTATGGTATGCCTAGAGTAAAGTTAACATTTTATAAAGAGTCCATCATAGGTTTAAATTATGTTAAATTATCAAACTTTTTTTTTGCATGTTTTTATATTGTGGTTGTAAAAATACAATTTACGTCTGTTGAAAAAAGTAGCTCAATGTGAAAAAAAATAATAATTTGAGCCTGCACCATGTTTTAGCTTTGAATTAAATTCTAGTCAGAAATTCAAGCTCTGTAGTTTGGCTTGAATCTTGCATTAATTCAAACGTGTCGAATTTGCTCACCAGGTATAAATAAAGCAAAATTAATCATTTTTGGGCCAAGACCTTTAGTGTTCAGTTATTGTGATGATTAGATGATTTATGGTGGTGCTGATTAAACAATAAAACTTTTAAAACAGGTCAGAGTGATGCTGCGGACAGGTAGGTTTATGAAGTTGTGGTATGCATGAAAAAAGTGTTTTTACACTAAGTTATTTCATACACAGATTCTCAGATAGCAACAGATAATGACCGTTCAGTACAGGGTATTTAACAGTCAAACATTCCTGGAAAAAAAGCTAATTTTTCTGTTTAGAAATAAGAAATTGAAACACATAGATATGCTAATGCTAAGATATAGCATTTTTGCATAAACAATATAATTTCTGGTCTTTAGCAGGAAAAACAGCTTTGTGCTTAGCATTTTCTATTCTGTTCTTGATCTTTATATCATTGGTGTTTTGGCATTATGCTATTAGATTTAGTAAACTGTTATGTTTATGGTCAGGCATTTTTTGACTAAATCATTCGAAAAAAATTCATAAAAATCTAATTTAATTGTGTATTTTTTTAATAAGACAGTATACTACATCGTATTTCATTTGAGTGCTGTGCTGATCCCTGTATGGACTAGTCGGTTATTCTGACACTCAAGAAACCACATTCCTTAGAGTAGACTGAGCAGAAGTTCAAAAAGCTACAAAACATCTAGATTTCTGCATGGTCAATATGAAACATCCAGTGGGAAATATCTCTTTTTGAATGTTTTTTAACTTGAAAGGTGGGTACAAAATGAGAAAAACTAAAGAAATGATGGAGGACTGAACCAACTGTTTTCCAGTATATTTTAACCAGCAAAACAAAATTGTATTATGTTGTTGGGAAAACACACATACAGGGGAAATCTAGACTTTTATTAAAGACTCTACTAGAACCTAAAGGGAAGTGCGCAGTTCCGCTTTACATAATAGTATTAAATAGCTGCCTCTAGCCCCCCTCAACCTCCACATTTGTGCGAAGCTGTCCAATTCTAACACACAAACATTCATGCTCCATCTTTGTGAGGATCTAACCTATGTTCGATTCAGCTTTTTCCTTTGTGAAACATGTCTCCGCTCATGATTTTTAAAAAACGAACCTTACATGTCCCTAGAGAAATACCCAGGTTCATGACCTCTTTTGTATATTTCCATCTATCACTGTGAGTACATTTGGTGTTCACAAAGATAAATTTACTCATGCAGATCCACTCAGTGACAGCCACCCAACCAATCTCTAACTGATTTGTGATGTCATCTTCTTATGCAAAGGCTGATGGCTGGTTGGATAGATGTTGGGGAGGATTAACCCTTGGTCTCAGGTCTCTCCAGCTCAGTGTGTGTTCGTGTGCTCGTGCATCAGCTCATGTGTGGATAAGTGTTGTATGACAGGGCTGTCCGGGGCTGTAGACAGCTGGTTGTGTGACGGATAGGCTACTCTCCTCCACTGGCATCCACTCAGTGACTCTGATCCTCCTGGTAATGTTTGACTGCAGTTATCATTCACTCCAAGCAACCATGTTAGTCACTGATGAGTCACCACTCATCAAGAAGCACTATGTGGTTAAAAATGAGCCATACAGTGAAGTCAAGAAGGAAAGCATACTGTGGAAAATATAGTTGCCCCAGGACAAATTTGCCAAGTTTTTTTTTCATCAAATTTACATTTTTCAGACCATTAAACATGTTTTAATATTAGGCAAATGTAACATGAGTAAAGACAAAAATCAGTTTTCAAATGATACTTTCATTTATGAAGGGAAAAAAGCTATCCAAACCAGCCCAGCACTGTCAAAAAGTCATTGCCTCCTTGTTAAATCATGAATTAACTGTGTTGAGCGTAATTTTTCAGAAGGATGAGCATAATTTCACTGACTTGAATCAGGCCTGATTATAGCCAGAACTGTAGAATCAAGAATAAACTAAGATAAAACCTGTCTGACAGCATTAAGTAGGGTAACTGATCTCAAAAGGCATAGTCTGATCTAAAGACATTTAAAAACAGATGAAAAACAAAGTCAATGACATCTTCCAGGGATAGAAAGCCATTTCTAAGGCTTTGGGACTCCAGCGACATACAGTGAGAGACATTATCTAAAAATAGAGAAAATATGAAACAGTGTTGAGCCTTCCCAGAAGTGGCTAGTTAACCAAAATTACTCCAAGAGCATTTCCACTACATATCCAGGAGCTCGCTAAAGAACCCAGGACAATTTCAAAGCCCTCCCTGTCTCACTTGCCTCAGTTATGGTCAGAGTTGAAGGGAAAAAAAATGGAATCCATTAAGGTTCCAAGGCTAAAACTACTGCTGACCAGAAAGAACACAAAGGTCCACCTCATATATGTCAAAAACTATCTTGATGAGCCCCAAGACTTCTTGTAAAATATTCTGTTGACTGTCATGACAAAAGCAGAACCTTTTGGACAGAGTTAGCCCTGTTTAATCTGGTGTAAAGCCTAAAAGAGCAAAAAAAGATCATACCAACATTCAATCAAAGTGGTGGTAGCGTGATGATTTGGGAGTACTTTGCTACTTCAGGACTTACTGTAAAGCTAACAGAGATTTTGTAGGATGACTCTGAGCAGTGTGTTCATGCCTACAAAAACCTCCAATGTAGCTGAATTAAAAAAGATTCAGCAAAGAAGAATGGGCCATGTAAGACTAAGTGCCAGTTATCGCAAATTCTCGATGGCAATTGTTGCTGCCAGGGGTGGCACAACCATTAGGTGTAGGGCCCAAACACTTATCCACATTGTCAGTGTTCAAGGCAATGCTTCATTATCTTCAGTCAAGCTCTTGGGTTTGTTGTAATTTATCTGAGTTCTGGGGAGTCTGACCTTTGGGTGAATTTGATGGGACAACCCCCCAACCCTGGGAAAATTGGCAGCTGTTTTAAGTGTTTTCTGCTTGTAAATAATCTTTCTCACTGCAGCAGCAATGACCTGAAGTAGTCGTTTGACAGTCTCTCACATCATTGTAGAAGGTCTGCCCATATTTACAGCATTGCTTCTGTTCATTGATGTACAATAATATTTAAATTCTAACAAATATGTTATGATTTATTGGGCCCCAGTAAGGGAAAATACCATTTTAAAATAAGCTATTAGCTGCTATGAATTATAAATAGCCAACATAATACTTTTAGCTACTTTATCAAGCTCTTAGTCTTTTAACATCAAATGCTATAAACACTACCAATGGGTTTATGCCGTCTAAACTAAAGTAAAACTTTAATGAAAGATTTTCTGCAGTGGTATCCTATCTTATAACTGCAGATCCAAGAGTTGCAGGGTTTGCCACTGTTTGCCTATACTTTAATCCCTTTGTGCATTAAACACCTGAAACAACACCTAGGTTAAAGGTCGTCTGGACAGTTTCCAACAGCATGTAAATGTATTGTAAACTTTTTGAGGGGAATATTAACTGTATGGATATACTAAAGCTGCTCAATGCACCAAATTTCAATTGCCACTGCAATAGCAATGTGTGCAAAAAAGACAACTTGGATGGAATATATGGTGTGATATTATATTTTCTATGATTTGCATGTTAATTCTGCATGGCAACAGCATATTTGGCCCATTTGGATAGACTTTCACTGCCCTATATTTTTAGTGGCAAAGATGCTGAAGCTGACAAAGGGTGTTAGGACATTGTGATGATGAAAAAGAGTCCCTATTTTACTATTATTTACATTGTAATTGAAATTTCACAATTTCATGTTTTCCTTATTTTGTGCTGCCTTAGAGAATACGTGTCTGGTGTTCTGGTTGGAAATCCCTAACGATACAAAGTTCTTGTGATAGCAGTTTTTTTTTTCATTATAAGCTATTACAGAGCAATATATATTGTATTATATTATCTTGTCATATTGCATTGTATCCTAACCTATCAGAATTCCCCTGCACTGCCTTTAGCTGCTTCAAATTATATTACACTGAATTGGATTGTTTTGTATGTCATTGTGTCAAATTGATGACACTATTCATCATTGTATCGGTTTATATTTTATAGTAACGTAAAAAATTCACTGCATTCCACTGTATTAAATTGTATTTTATTACATTGCATGGTAACGCAAAACAAGCTGCACTGCATTCCCTGATATTGTATTGTATATTGTCATATTGTATTATATTTTTGCGAATTGGATTGTTTGAATGTCATCATATTGAAAGATACAATATCTTACCTAACCATTTAGCATCATATGATTAAGTTTAGGTCTGTATTACCTTGCTATACAACAGTCACTTAATGTTTAAACATCATCCCCCACCTCTGCTGGTGTGTATGTCCTCTGTGTCGGCTGTTTGTCCAATTAGATGGTACTGGTTGAGCCTGGAACCATCTTCTGCCACCACAACAGACTTGGCAGCTCCTTGAGTCCATGTGTAGACCACCTCTGATACTGGATATGCGTCTGAGAGACAGAGACAGGCTTTAAACATAAACATGCTGAAATACTTGAATATCAAAAAAGAAACCTTTCCAGCACCTAATGGAAGCTTAAGGAGTTCTAGTACATGTCTGTGATGTAAATGCGTGTGCTTGTGTGGGGGCAGATCTGATTGTGCCAATGCTTTTGGGGTCAGAGGGTTGGCTCCTGTGTCAGCAGAAACAACAATGTGTCAGATTCACCAAAATGTGTTACAATGCAGTTGTGATAAAATATAAGGAAGTCAATGAGACTTTCATTGGTATTTTGTTTATTTTTGCTTGATACTGCACCAGTACCAGAGACTGATCTATTGTATGCTTTTGTGTAGTAAAACGGCAACAAAAACATCCCACATGGATAAGAAATCATTTCTGAATATGTAGTAAATCAAGAATGAAAGCATCTAACTCAGCAGTGCCTTTTTTACTATTGATGGCAATAAATTGTAACAGAGGAAGGCTGGGTCTGCCCTTTAAGTTTAAATTGATTTCCTGTAATATTCTTTATTCGTTTGTTTATGTATTTATTACAGTCATAAAGGTTTAAATGCAGAATGATGTGGAGAGACAGTAAAAAATATCATGCTGTAGCAGGGGATCTTTTAGACAATCTCCTTGGTGAAATTTGTACTTGTCCTCCATCATTTATTTGTCATATTCATGAATTAAACAATGCACATTGTTTTAAAAACACATATCACAGGATGGTGCCTCCTACATTTTTTTGCAACGTTTGTAAAGATGTAAAAATAACACATTTGTTTATTTTTTTTAAAGCAGTAGCATAATTGCATTGTAATTCAAGTAAATGTAAAAGTTCAAGTAAAAGTGCAAAAAAATTGTGACATCTTGGAGCCCTTATGTAACCGTAACAGCCTATACATACCATCAACAGGCTAATGGCTGTCCTATCACAAACAAACATTTAAATTTTGCAAAACATTTAATTGGAACAATGTGCTTTGCTCAGATGAGATTAAGACTGAGCTTTTTGGCCACAAACGTACCAGGTTGGTCGGAGGGAAACGATGGATGAATATGTGTAAAAGCACCTTGTGCCCAGGGCCAAGTACAGTGGAAGACCCTTGATGCTGTGAGCCTGTTTATTTTCTGAAGATCCTGGGATCCTTGTTAAAGAGCATTGTGTTAGGAGCCATTTCAAATAGTAGGACATTGTCTACAAAAATCTATTGGCTTAAAAGAAACAGAACATCATACAGACAGTCAAACATGGTGGTAGTGTGATGCTAATGGCCTGTTTTGTTGATTCAGGACCTTAACAATGTGACACAATTGATGGAACCATGAAATCTGCTCTCTCCCATAAAATCCTGAAGGAGAATGTCCTGACATGTTTTGTGTTATATTAAGCTCAAGCACACTTAGGTTATGAAGCAGGACAATGATTCAAAGTACTCCAGAAAATCCACCTCTGAATGACTTAAAACAACAACGTGAAGGTTTTAGAGTGGCCTAGTCTGTGTCAGGATCTAAATCTGATTCAGATGATGTGGTGTGACCTTAAACAGGCTGTTCATGCTGGAAAACCCTCCGATGTGGCTAAATGTAGTGTGACATAAAAAGCAAAATCAGTAGAAATGTGTAAGGAGACATATTCCATTCTGGGTGCTCACTTGACAGCTACATGCAGCTGTTGACTGTATGCTTAAATGTAATGACTGACGGGTTAAAGGCCGTGGCCTTAACTGAAATGGGAGATTGCAAAAAGGGATTATTGGTGAATTTCATTATGCAAACGAAGAGCTAAAGACTTTGGCAGGCCACACAGTCAACCTTTGCCAACTTCTCAACACTTTGAGCTTAATGCGATGCCGCTCCTGCCTCGCAGAGTGAGGCAAAGGGAGCTAATACAGTAGGTGATGAGTTTGGCTGAGTTTAGCTGTCGGGAACGTTTAATGAAGTGAAGGAGTGCAGCTCAAGGTTCAATCCTAGCTTTATGAACTGAAAGAAGAATTGAGTGAAAAAAAAGGACATAAACAATATCTGCATGTAGGGTAATTTAGAAACACATGGAGAAGATTAATATAAGGCGAGTGACTTTAAGTGTTTGCTCACTGCTATCACTATATATTTATGTGTATGTATACATATACGTATGTATGTATATATATACAGGGGTTGGACAATGAAACTGAAACACCTGTCATTTTAGTGTGGGAGGTTTCATGGCTAAATTGGACCAACCTGGTAGCCAGTCTTCATTGATTGCACATTGCACCAGTAAGAGCAGAGTGTGAAGGTTCAATTAGCAGGGTAAGAGCACAGTTTGGCTCAAAATATTGAAATGCACACAACATTATGGGTGACATACCAGAGTTCAAAAGAGGACAAATTGTTGGTGCACGTCTTGCTGGCGCATCTGTGACCAAGACAGCAAGTCTTTGTGATGTATCAAGGGCTACGGTATCCAGGGTAATGTCAGCATACCACCAAGAAGGACGAACCTCATCCAACAGGATCAACTGTGGACGCAAGAGGAAGCTGTCTGAAAGGGATGTTCGGGTGGTAACCCGGATTGTATCCAAAAAACATAAAACCACGGCTCCCCAAATCACGGCAGAATTAAATGTGCACCTCAAATCTCCTGTTTCCACCAGAACTGTCCGTTGGGAGCTCCACAGGGTCAATATACACGGCTGGGCTGCTATAGCCAAACCTTTGGTCACTCGTGCCATTGCCAGACGTCGGTTTCAATGGTGCAAGGAGCGCAAATCTTGGGCTGTGGACAATGTGAAACATGTATTGTACTCTGATGAGTCCACCTTTACTGTTTTCCCCACATCCGGGAGAGTTACGGTGTGGAGAAGCCCCAAAGAAGCGTACCACCCAGACTGTTGCATGCCCAGAGTGAAGCATGGGGGTGGATCAGTGACGGTTTGGGCTGCCATATCATGGCATTCCCTTGGCCCAATACTTGTGCTAGATGGGCGCGTCACTGCCAAGGACTACCGAACCATTCTTGAGGACCATGTGCATCCAATGGTTCAAACATTGTATCCTGAAGGCAGTGCCGTGTATCAGGATGACAATGCACCAATACACACAGCGAGACTGGTGAAAGATTGGTTTGATGAACATGAAAGTGAAGTTGAACATCTCCCATGGCCTGCACAGTCACTAGATCTAAATATTATTGAGCCACTTTGGGGTGTTTTGGAGGAGCAAGTCAGGAAACGTTTTCCTCCACCAGTATCTCGTAGTGACCTGGCCACTATCCTGCAAGAAGAATGGCTTAAAATCCCTCTGACCACTGTGCAGGACTTGTATATGTCATTCCCAAGACGAATTGACGCTGTATTGGCCGCAAAAGGAGGCCCTACACCATACTAATAAATTATTGTGGTCTAAAACCAGGTGTTTCAGTTTCACTGTCCAACCCCTGTATATATATATACATATAATGCACATAGGAGCAAATCAGCAGTTTCAATTTTAGTACCAATTAGTTGAGTCTGTAAATTAGTGTGTCGCTTTATAAGCTCCCCACACTGCTTTAGAGGAGTTTTGGCCCACCCTTCTTTATGACTTTGCTTTAGTTTGTTCTGGTTTGCAGAAAAAAAAGGTTTTGCATGGCCCTCTTAAGCTGTACTACATCCTTTCAATTAGGTTGGGGTCATGGCAGGGTTGATTTTTTTTCTATTTTCCAGTCATTCTGTTGTAGGTTTATTACAGTGTTTTTTAGAATATTGTCCTGCTGATGATCCAGTTTCAGTCAAACTTCAGTTGTGGGACAGATGACCTCAAACTCGCCTTTTTGATACTTTCCTGTATAGATGTGTTCATGATTACATCAAATACTGCAAGGTGCTCAGGGTTCTGTGGCTGCAGAACAAGCCCAAATCACCAGCCCTCAAACACCGTGCTTGATGTATGACATATTTCTGCTTTTTATCAACCATGACATTGTGCATTTGCATTTTCATGGAAACTTATCTTAGAAGGCCATACTTATTCAGTTGTTTCTAATTGTTCTATCATGAACTTTAGGACCTGACATACTAACTGAGGCCTGTAGAGTCTGATATGGAGTTCCTGGGTTTCCTGTAATTTATCTGAGAATTTCACTATTATCTGTTCTTGATGAATTTCTTGGAAAATCCAGACCTGGGGGCTTTATAACCTATCCCAGATTGATGGGTAGCAACAATTGCTTCTAATAGATAATTTATGTGTCATTCCACATTGGCACTGTCATAAAACACACCAGTGAGCTCCAAACCGACAAATTACTATGATGGAAACTTTCTGTACGTCGTCATGGGCTCCATCAAACTTAAATACAACTCATTTATGCTTTTAACTTGTCCGTGTAGCTCTGACAACTGAGCCCTTACAGCCCAGCAGTTAGGTATGTGAGGCAGAATAGGGGGATTAGCAGCCCTTCACCTGAGCTAACCTACTTTAATTGCCACTCTGTCACTGAGGAGTATGTGCATGGATTTCCACAAGATGGGTTTGCTAATGCAGACTAATTGCCACAGGAGGCAATCCCTTCTCCTTTAAAAAATATAAAAATATAGATGAGCCTCACCATCCGCTATCATATCCTCCACCTTTCCCCTGCATTGCTGCACTGGGGGTAATTAGGTTGATGCTGACCCCAGGACGACAAAGCACTTTCTCACAGTATAACTGGATTACGCTCCAAAGTGTAATGCGACATAATGAGGTTGGGCGGAGCACATCTCATTGAGATCTCGGGATAAAGAGCCTCATCCTTTAAGCCCAACAGACTCCCTAGATGGGGGCCGGGCTGTCTTGAAATACCACTGGGGGCCTCGTGTGTTTCTATCACAGGAAGGAGACGTAAGAGAGCAGGCCCCCGGTCACTAACCTGCTTCAAAGAAAACCTGAGGAAATCTTTTTTTTAGATTTTTTTGGCTGTTGGACGGAAAGTAGCATAAGTATTGACTGAGAAAGTTTGCAGTGTAACTTTATTCCAGAATGCCCTGGATAAAGTTTGGTTCATATTTAGCTTATGCCATTGATTTCCCATGAATTAGCCAATCAACTTCTCTGGGAAGAAATGGAAGGATAAAAGCCTCTTTTTGAGCCAGTTTATGACTCTAATTACTTAGCATTGCCAGGGCAAGCCTTAAAATTTACTCTACATGTGACAGTCAAGCATTAATTAACACTAAACAGGGACTAAAGTTAATTGTAACTAGCTGCATTGGACTGTAAAGATGCAATTATGTAACAGTGATTGATCTGGGATTAGCAAGCACTGCAAGGGGATGTATATAGACGGTTGCTGCAGGGATTTTACTCACAGCTGCCAAACTTAAGCGGGCAGGCGTGGGCGTCCATGGGGAAGTCCTCCAGCTGCATGGGGCATTCTGCTGAGATTGTCAACCTTAGATGAAACACATCAAACACATTTAATTGTTAGGAAATGTTCTTTGACTGGATGATTTGAGCCAAAGATGCTTTCTTTTGCTTGATTTCATCAAATAATAAAAACATTTTTACAATGCTTCGTAATCATATTTGTAAGGTACCAGATCTTGCAATGCAGCAGTGTTCTGTTTAAAAAATTAAAATACCGCCGTCTAGTGGTCAAAAAGTGTCTCTGCAGGTTTCTTTCCCAGTAAAGATAAAAACCTCATTTTCTGAAGGAAATAATTGTTAGTGTCAGCTTTTACTTTTTTTAAAGCCTCACAACTGCAACAAGAGCCTTTTCTTCGGAAATCTCATCTCCTGTTAGTGATATTCACGATCATTCTGAACCTGATCATTGTCCCTGTGCAGGATTAACTCGATCGAGCACTCGCACACCACCTTGTAATTCTGTCCTTTTATTCCCCGGAAGCGATCTGTCCTAGATTGAATTAAATCCCTGAGGGTATTTATGCTCTTTACATGATGATGAATAATACAGCGTTATAGTGATGTGGGTTCACTAAAGCTAATGGCAGGCTGACAGAGAATGAGCCACAACACAAAGACTCATTATATTAAAGGTTTTGTTTTCTGCTCCCAGCATCAAGGCATACCTCTACGTTAGTTACAGAACATTTTTGTTCTTCTAAACCGTGCTCTTAATTATGCCTATCCTGCCTCGGTTGACACAAAACCCACTTGGGACATGTTTTTACGCTCTAATGGCTCCTGCATGTATATTCTGCAGGAGGTTTCCCCATTAAAACAATAAGGTGAACAAAACACAATAAAGTGGGATGAGAAGCCAACTCTGGTTTCTGCAGAGTTGATGGTTTAGGGTCCTGACTTTGATATTGTGTCGACACAACTCAAGGTCTCTCGATGGAGGAGAGGAAAGTGCGTCTCTGGGATAAACTAATGAGAACATGGCTGTCGGCAGTTCTACAGTGTTCTAATTATTCATGGAGCAGTGTCATATTAATGTGGGGTTAGTAAAGAGAACAAATGTCTAAATCAGAGGCTTTAAGTTAATGTGGAACCCTGACAAAAAACATGGAGTCACTACTCAGTCAGTTGTTTTACTTTGGTGCAAAAAAGAATGTAAAACAAAATGGAATTACTTTATATTATTAAGAAAAATAATGGAATACATCAATGTAAAAAAATTATCAAATGGTTTATTGTTGCAAATTGAGTCCCTGAACTCCCCGATCTGACCAGTGATGATATGTTTAGCCACATGCTGTCATTCAACCGCTGGCTGTCTAGGGGGTGTCCAGAAAACGATGTGGGCTACATTGATAACTGGCGAACATTTTGGGGAAAACCTGGTCTGATCCGGAGAGACGGCATCCATCCCACTTTGGATGGAGCAGCTCTTCTTTCTAGGAATCTGGCCGAATTTATTAGTTTCCCAAAAACTCTGACAAACCCCGGGTTCAGACCAGGGGGAAACAGGGTCGTAGTTTTTAACACTCCTCTCTGCAGCTTCTGTACTGCTACCCACCCATTTAAACCCTATTAAGATAGTGTCTCGCCCACGGCCCAAAATTGAATAGATTAAAAAAATTATCTAAAAAGAGGAAATCAGGAAAATCTAATAAAAAAAAACACAACTCAGACTAAAAATAAAAATAAAAAAAATTAAATGTGGCTTACTGAAAAAAAAGATCTCTCTCTTCAAAGACTTTGCTAGTTAGGGACCTGATTTGTGACAATCAGATTGATTTATTTTGCCTCACAGAAACCTGGCTGCAGCAAGAGGATTATGTTACTATAAATGAGTCAAATCCTACTAATTATTTAAATTTCACATTCCTCGAAATACTGGGCGAGGAGAAGGAGTAGCAACCATCTTTCAGTCCGATTTATTGATTAGTCCCAGACCAATCAAAAAGCTACAACTCTTTTGAATATTTAATCCTTAGTTTCCCTCATCCACATTGGGAAAGCACTAAAATCACTTCTGTTTGTTGTTTTACCGTCCACCAGGCCCTTACTCTCAATTTTTAGATCATTTTCAGACCTTTTAATCTGATTTGTGTTAAATACAGATAAAGTTATTATAGTCGGGGATTTTAACATTCATGTTGACACTGAAAGTGATAGCTTAAATATAGCCTTTAATGGTATCTTAGACTCAATTGGCTTTACTCAAAACATTAACGAACCTACCCACGTTTGTCTTCATTCTCTGGACCTTGTGCTGACATATGGCATTGAGTGTAAAGACATAACAATATTTTCTCACAACCCTGTGCTGTCTGACCATTTTTTAAATAACCTTTGAGTTTCATTTAACAGAGTACTCCACACCTGAAAGAAAATTTTTCATTATAGTAGATCATTATCAGACAATGCTGTAAACCTTTAAAGAATCTGTTCCACTTTTAATTTCCTCATTATCACAGAAAAACAGAGTGGAGGGCAATAATTTTGTTTCTTCCCCTTCACAAATTGATTCTCTTGTTCAGAGTGTTATTTCATCATCGCGTGGTGCATTAGACAATGCAGCCCCCTTGAAAAAGAAGGTAATTATTCATAGGAGGCAGGCTCCTTGGTTTAATTTAGATCTGCGTACTTTAAAGCACAATGTTAGAAAATTGGAGCGAAAATGGCGCTCTAGACACTAGGGGTTCCTACTTAATCTGGAAAAATAGCCTACTGTTGTATAAAAAACACTTCACCAAGCTAGAACAGCTTATTTCTCATCCTTAATAGAAGAGAACAAGAATAATCCTAGGTTTCTCTTTAATACAGTTGCTAAACTTACACAGAGTCATTGCTCTGTTGAGCCATCCATTCCCTTAGCTCTCAGCAGTCATGACTTTATGGGAATCTTCCAAAATAAAATTGATTCTATTAAGAAGAAAATCTTTGACATACTCCGAAGATGATTACTTCATCCTCAACAAGTGAGACAACATTGGAAGTAACTGTAGAACCTGATCTGTGTTTGGACTGTTTTGATTCTGTGGAGCTTCCAGAGTTATCAGAAATATTAGCTTCATCTAAACCTTCAACATGTATGTTAGACCCAATCCCAACCAAATTATTTAAGGAAGTGTTCCCTCTGATTACCAGCCCTATTTTAGATCTGATTAATCTATCCTTAGTAAATGGATATGTACCACAGGCTTTTAAGGTAGCTGTAATTAAACCTTTGCTTAAGAAACCTTTGCTTGATCGAGATGACTTAATAAATTACAGACCGATATCCAATCTTCCATTCTTATCTAAAATTCTTGAGAAAATAGTTGCTAATCAAACGTGTGAGCATATACACAGCAATGACCTGTTTGAAGAGTTTCAGTCAGGCTTCAGAGCTCATCATAGCACTGAAACAGCTCTGCTGAAAGTCACTAATGATATTCTTATGGCCTCAGATAATGGACTTGTGTCTGTACTGGTTCTGTTAGATCTCAGTGCTGTATTTGATACAGTCGATCATAATATTCTCTTAGAAAGGCTGGAATATGCTGTAGGGATCAGGGGAACAGCGCCAGGCTTGTTTAAAATCTTATTTGTCTGACGTTTTCCAGTTTTTTCATGTAAATGATAAAAACTCCAGGGTTAAATTGTGGAGTACCCCAGGGTTCAGTACTTGGCCAATTTTTCTTTACTATATATATGCTTCCAATAGGTAAAATTATCAGGCAGCATAGAATAAATTTTCACTGTTTTAGCTGATGACACTCAGCTTTACTTATCCATAAATCCTGATGAGCCCAAAACCCGTTAGATAGACTACAAGCATGTCTTGAAGACATAAAAACTTGGATGACTTTAAATTTTTTTGCTTCTAAAATTCAGACAAGACAGAAGTTGGGCTCTTTGGACCGGAGTCTTTAAAAAGAAAATGCTTAGTCAAAACCTTAACCTGGATGGCATTAAATTGACCTCCGGGAAAAAAGAAAAAAAACCTTTGGTGTTTTTTTGACTAGGACATGTCATTTAAATCCCATATTAAAAAGGTTTTTAGGATTTCCTTCTTTCATCTCCGGAACATCGCCAAAATTAGAAATATCCTGTCCAGGATTGATGCTGAAAAACTAGTCCATGCATTTGTTACTTCAAGGCTGGACTATTGTAATTCTTTACTATCAGGATGTCCACAAAATGCAGTTAAAAGCCTTCAGCTGATTCAAAATGCTGCAGCAAGAGTTCTGATGAAATTAAAAAGAGAGATAAATATTTCCCTACTTTAGCTTCCCTTCATTGGCTCCCTGTTAATCCAGAATAGAATTTTAAAATTCTCCTCCTCACATATAAAGCCCTTAATGATCTAGCTCCATCATACATCAGAGATCTGATTGTTCCATATGTTCCTAACAGAGCACCTCGTTCTCAGACTGCTGGTTTACTGGTGGTTCCTAGAGTCTCTAGAAGTAGAATGGGAGGCAGATCCTTAGTTATCAGGCTCCTCTCCTGTGGAAACCATCTCCCAGTTTTAGTCCGTGAGGCGGACACCCTGCCTACTTTTAAGGCTAGGCTTAAAACTTTCCTTTTGATAAAGCTTTTAGTTAGAGTGGCTTAGGTTTTTCCTGAGCTATCTTCCTTATTTTTGCTCCGTCGTCTTCTCTCCTTGTTGGATGGAGTAAGGGGGGGTCAGGTTTAGCCTAAACCGGCTCAGTTACGGTTGAGGTGCAAACACACCCTCCATTTCTGCTACCTGTATGACCCCCTCTCTTTTCCAATGGTTTTTGGTCAATCTGACAGAGAGAGGTATCCCAATCATTGTGGTTTTTAGTATAACAATGACCATCAGTGGGCTCTAGATGGACAAACTGTCTACTTTTAAGGCTAGGCTTAAAACTTTCCTTTTTGTAAAGCTTATAGTTAGAGTGGCTTAGGTTATCCTGAGCTATCTCTGTAGTTATGCTGCTATAGGCTTAGGCTGCTGGAGGACATAATGACCACTTTCAACCCTCTTCGCTACTTTCTCACACTACTCTTCAATTTTGTATTATTTGCTGTTATTTCAGCTTTAACTTTGTTCTCTCTCTTTTCTCTTCCTAGAAGCTACACCTGGCCTGACTCTGTGTCTACCTGTAACACCTTTCTGGAGGGGGAATCCTCCAAGCTTCTGCTGGCAACAACTTAATGCTCACCCTCTACCGATGATCCACATGGCCCTGTCTTTTAGTGTTTAACCCTTTCTCTCTCCTAGACATGGCTACTGACTGAGCTTTTACTGTGACTAACTCTATGTGCTCTCTTCAGACTCTAACCTTGAAAACTGGCTCAGAGTTTATCTGTTCCTACTTTCTAGATGAAACGACTAAAGGAGCTACATCCATTAACATTTACCTTTTCCTTCCCATAGAAAGTACTCCTGGATCAGTGCTTCTTTGTTCTCTTTGTGTCTCTGCTCTGTTCTCTCTAACCCCCAGTCGGTCGTGGCAGATGGCTGCTCACACTGAGCCTGGTTCTGCTGGAGGTTTCTTCCTGTTAAAAGGGAGTTTTTCCTCTCCACTGTCGCTATATGCATGCTCAGTATGAGGGATTGCTGCAAAGTCAACGCCAGTGACTGTCCACTGTCTCTACATGCTCATCCAGGAGGTGGGAATGCTGCAAGTTACTGGCTGGATGCAATCTGGTGGGTTTCCTTTCCTTAGATAGAAAAACTTTTTATCCAATTTGAATAAATAACAGAATCTGGCTGCACCGTTCAATGATTAGGATTAATTGGAATGTATGTACCTGACTTTTGTGAAGTGCCTTGAGACGACATGTGTTGTGAATTGGCGCTATATAAATAAACTGAATTGAATTGAACAGTAAATTATCAATTTGTTTCTTCTCAAAGTGTTTGTTATAACACGTTTTATTGTTGTTTTTCCTTCTTCTCATAATCTGACCTGTTGTTTACTTAATCTGCTGTGTTTTTGGTGGCATTCTGTGACTGAGACTATGATGACCCTGCAGAGGTCGTTACACAGGCACCGGGGTCTCAGAAATCTGGTGCTGCATACAGACGTCTGCTGATGCCCCTAGTGGGCAGGTACAGATGCCGAAATTTACATCACACAGGCTTTGCTGCTTAGCAGCTAGCATCGTCTCCCTGGCCAGTGCCCATTTGGCCATTTAACTATAATTTATTTTGTGGTCAAACCAATACAAATTGGTTTGAATTATCTGTCTTGTTTGTGTCTTCATTCGTCTACGTGAATGGGTCCAATGAGTGTTTTCTGGTTTAAAATTACACACACAGTTTAGTGGAAACAACCATGTTCTTCTTGAAGGAGTTTCATGAACCTTTCCATTGCTTCAACAAAGACCTTTCTTGCTGAGGTCATGTGTAATGCCAATTAGCCAGGCACAACAGCGTGTTAAGGTCTGCAAGCACTCTTCCTATTGCAGACTAATATCCTGAATTAGACTTGTGCAAGTATTTGTTTTAGAGATTCAAATTACAAGCTCAACTGTGAGCAATTCCATAACTCGTTTCCTCTAACTTGAATTATTTTACTTTCTTTTCTCTGATTCTGTCAGTAAAGGCTGGGTGGATATCCATTCATCATAGAGCACAAACCGCCTGAACATAACGGCAGACAGACAGATGTTCTTGTACCGATGGGAAAACTTGAAAAGACATTCTGATCTCACACAAAAGTAGAGAACTTGGCAAAAAAAAAAAAAAAAAGGCTAGAGCTTGTGCTTTGTTAGCCACCATCTGTGTTTTCACACGAACAACCCAATTTTTAAATAAATGTGCGGGTACAGGCTAACAGAAGAACTGTTAGAGCTTTTCAAGTGTTAGTTGATTAAAAAAAAACAGTAGAAGTGTGAATGACTATAGCGATTCTGTTCTGCCAAATGCTAAAGGCTCACATTCCTCACATTGCCGTATATCTAGTGTTTGCATATATATTTCACCAACGAGTCTGTATGCATTAAGCTCGCAGTGTGTACCAAGAAGTGGCAACTCCTGAATTATCGATGGGGACAACTAGACACAGATTTGCTCAGTAAGTGCTTCTCCTGTGAGTAATGGTTTTAAGATGAGGCAGCGGCGCAATTGCATT
The DNA here is from genome assembly GCA_036173005.1 of Crenichthys baileyi. Lineage (NCBI taxonomy): Eukaryota > Metazoa > Chordata > Actinopteri > Cyprinodontiformes > Goodeidae > Crenichthys > Crenichthys baileyi. Next base: position 41,199 of record JAHHUM010002890.1, on the reverse strand, counting down.
CTGGAGACGGAGGACATGAGCTGTCACCAACACTCGTGTGCTGTGGTGTTAGGAGAGTGTTTGTGCAAGACGGGTTGTGCTGATTGTAATGTGCTTGTCTGTGAGTGCGTTTGACTGGCGCATGCTGGTGTTAGCCAAAACAGGGAATCCAGAGAGCAGGAATTTTACAATGCCCTGCAAAAGTATTCATCCCCCTTGTCACACCAAACATCAATATATTTTACTGGGATTTGATGTAACAGAGCGACACAATATAGTGCATAATTGTGAAGAAGGAAATAATACAGGGTTTTGAACATTTTTTTCAAACAAAAATCTGAAAAGCAGGATTTTGTATCTAGCAGAGGTGGGATCAAATCATTCTTTTGCAAGTCACAAGTCAAGATCCAAGTAAAGGCATGAAAGTCCCAAGTCGAGACAAATCCTAACCTTTTAATTGCAAGTCCTAAACAAATAATTTGACCAAAAATGGAATTTAATAATACATTTAAGATTTTTTAATTATTTTAAAAAGTTTTTTTGTTTGCCAGAACAACCAATAAGAAGAACTGGACTTCAAAATCATCCTAAAATCAGTGCAGACATTATTCTTTTTTTTTCAAGAAATCAATGTTGCTCTTTTTCTTAAAACGTTATGCGCTGAGTCGACACAGCCACTGGCAGCGTTCGTGTCATTGTCTCCAGACTTGAAATTAAGACTCGGTGTGAGATATTTGCTCTTGTCTGGATTTAAAAACTTAGTCTGAACATTGTTGTTAAGAGTTTTGCTGCAAAGTATACTACCCGTTATTTAGGTGATGCCTTACACAGCTTTTTTTTTTCCAACTTTGCGCACACTTCCATGATAGCGCTGGCAGACAGGACCACCATCAGAGTATGTGCTGTCATTGTATGAAGCAGAAGAGAAGCAGGTTAACAGCAGAGTAGATGTAGCGTGCCTTTTATTAGCAACAGGAGGAAATGTTGGCAAATGGCATAGGGCGCGCCTGGCATGGGTCCATCATTGGACTTTTCCTTTGTAGATATCCAGTCTTTCAAAGTCAGAGGGTTCAAGTCCAAATGAAGTCATAAGTCATTGGTGTAAAAGTCCAAGTCAAGGCCAAAGTCTTTATAAAATCATCAAGTCAAGCCTAAATTCTGTAAATTTGTGAATTGAATCAGATTCGATTCTAAGTCAAATGACTCAAGTCCACATCTCTGGTATTTAGCTTTCTTTGGACAATACTTTGGACAATTGTTGCTGCAAGTCTTTTGGGTTAGAATGACTCTAAATATGCCTGTTTTTGTGATGATTTTTTCAACTCTAATGTGACACACATTTTGTTCAACATGGCTGAAACAAACTATTCTGTGAAGAGAGGAAATCTAAAAATGTAAAATGTTGCAGTCCCCCTAAGCAGCTATACACATGAAATCTGTTATAGTAAATCTGATGAATCAAAATTAATTCATGGTATGAATGTATGAGTCAGGAGAAGCACACTCAATGTTATGTTAAGCTCAGAAAAATTGAAAACCATGTGTTATATTCCTTCTATCTAAAATTATGCATTACTTCTGTTGCTCTATGACATAAACTCCCTTTAAAATACATTGGGGTTTGTAGTTGGAACATGAAAACATGTGAACAGTTTGGAACATGAAAACATGTGAACAGGTTTATGAATAAATACTTTTGCAAGTCACTGTATGTGGGTGAAGTAAGCTGTAAAAAACATGCTCTAATTGTGTCAGCAAAAGAATACACCCTTATTTAGAAATGTGGATAGGCATTTGTTTTAAATTCCTTTCTGTTAGTTGCTAAAAATTTGTGAATTTTAGTTATTTAAATAACTGCATTTTTATTTAGAGATTAGCTGGATGACCAGCGCAATAAAACACAATTTTCCAGGATTTCTGCAATTCATCAAAAAGGCCACTAGGTGCTGCTAAGTTCATTCAGTCTGAGACAGCTTTCCAATTTGCTTTTCAATATTACTGGTGGATTCAGAACCCGTTGGTTTAATGTTTGTCCTTCTGCTTGCTTCATATAGCTACATCTTGAACACTTTCTAAGATAAACATTTTTCAAGATGCAAATATGCTACAAACCAAAGAACATCCTAGTTTCAGTCATACCTTGAGGTGGCCTACCTCATTGTGTAGAGCAGGGTTCCGTCATCCTTCAGCCTCAGCAGCTTGTTGGGCGTGGTCATGTTATGAGCGATGGACTTCTTGCCGTTGAGGAAGAAGGTATCAGGAGTCCAGATGTTGCTTGCCAACAAGTTGTTTAAGGGCAGCATCACCATGGGCCCTTTGAAGCAGAGACGCTCATCCTTCCAGCTTTGACGAAAGAACACATCTATGGTATATTCCTGAGAAGAATGGCCATGGTGGAAAACAGAAAAGTCAAAAGGTGAAGAAATTCCTAAAGCAAAAAAAAATGTGATACAGGTGGACGTTCAGAATCTGCAATGCCCATTTCACTTTAAACTTCTAGATAGCTTTCAGAAACAGAGACTGGACAGTGCACTTCATAAATCTGTCATAAACTTGCTTGTGTGGAGTATAGGGGCTCGCTTCAAGCTCTGAAAAACAAATGACCACGTTAGCCAACAGAATGATGACGCTGTTAGCGGGCTGACACATTGGCTTTAAGCGACTGAAGGGACGTTCAAGCTTCCTGCCATAATCTATAAATCAATCATCATACTGTGACAATACCTCTTTCAAGTTCATTATAGCAAAAAAGGTTAGTTTGATAAGTGCAGTGTCAAAACTGTGCAAGGATATGGGGGATGGTAATGGAAAATTCGCTGAAAGATGAGATTTAATGCTTTTCGCTGTCCTGGTAGAACCTTATAGTTCATTAGAGAAAGGGATAATGAAAATGGCGAATCATTCAGAGCAAATTGGAATGGGGCAGCCAAACTGAAATAGGTCCTAAAAGTCCCATTTCCTGAGGGCTGCACGGTGGCGCAGATGGTAGCACTGTTCCCTTGCAGCAAGAAAGTCCTGGGTTTGACTCCCAGCTGGGGGTCTTTCTGCATGGAGTTGCATGCATGGGTTCTCTCTGGCTTCTTCCCACAGTCCAAGTCACATGACTGTTTGATTAATTGGTCTCTCTAAATTGCCTTTAGGTGCGAATGGGTGTGTGCATGGTTGTTTGTCCTGTCTGTCTCTGTGTTGGCCTGCAATGGATTGACAACCTGTTCATGGTGTACCCTGCCTCTCTCCCGTAGACTGCTGGAGATAGGCACCAGCTCCCCTGTGACCCACTATGGAATGAGTGGTATAGAACATGAATGAATGAAAGTTACATTTCCATGATTTACAGGTATTCATAATGGAGCTAATCCTGAAATACACCGCCAAGACATGGTGCGATATGTAAGAAATACCTGGGGTGCCTCCAGAAGGTTATTTTATGGGGTGACCAGATGAGGTCCTAGGACGATCTTGCACAACAAAATTCAATAGTGCGGAAAATGTATCACTGTCATGATATACTTCCAATATGCATATCTTTCTACATGAACTTGACAGAAGTAGGTATTTTTTACTTTGTGTAGCGGAGTGGTGGACTGGTATTCAGAAGTAGCTCACGGAGGAGGAAAAAAATAACAGAGGTATAAATAAACATGTGGTGCAACTTACTAAAGCAGTCCTATCCTTTACCTCTCTTAAATTCATATTTGGAAAGAAAATATACATATCAGACTCTCTAACTAGGTGGGTCAGTGGGGTACCAGCCAATGTATACTGTAGGGGCGTGTCACTGGCCCCCGTGGAGGTGATACTGCTAGATGTTTTGATCTAAAACTAGTGACATACAGGTCCGGACAGACACTTACATACATTTGGCATGTGCGTGAAAGTCACTCACTTCTTGTAGCCATCAACAAGCTGACATAATCTGGATATTTGATCGCTCTTTTAGCAAACCTGGTAGAGTTTTTTCAGATGTTTAATTTCCTGTCATTGATTCAGCTTTTGAGGACAGTCAATATTTTTAACAGGATTAACATTGGGCTTATTCCAGAAGAATAATATTAGCTTCCTAGATCCATTCAAAAAACAGTACGGATGCGTGTTTGGGGTAATTGTCATGTTGGGACACCCAATTATGTCCAAGTTTCAACCATCTAGCTGTTGATTTGAGGTGAAGTTGAAAAATCCACTTTGCTTCTCCGTAGTGAGCAAGAAGACCCAAACCATTCCTCTCAGATGTCAGAAGATTTGTTAGGATGTTCAGCAACAACCCAGAAATCATCAAGGTTTAACTTCAACTTTACTGATATGGTGCCAACCAAAAGGACAAACCCTTATTCCAAAACCAAAACCTTCATCTTGTCTGAAAATGACAAGGAGTATGTTTGGAAGAACTCAAGGCCAGGTTTTTAGTCCTAAAAACACTTTACCAGCTGTCAAACATGGTGGGGGCAGCATCATGCTGCAGTGCTGTTTCTCTGTCAGTGATGCTTGTGCATTGCATAAATCGCCTACAGAAGTTAGAAGACGATGTAGAACCTTCAGCACCCCTTCACAAAATATTTAGATGAATTGTATATGTTCAAAATCATATGTAGACTCCTGACCCTGCCAGAACTAGAAGTGTAAAAGGGATTTGGGTCTGCAGCGTTTGCTGTGGAAGAACTCACCATCTCTGTGTCGGACACGGGGCCGAAGCTGGTGACAAAGATGTTTGTCTTGATCTCTGTCACGTTCTCTGTGGAGGGAGCATGGATGGGAATGGATAGAATGGTGATGGAAATTAAACATATCATTACACAAGTTAATACAGGAAGCATACACTTGTATTTACATGGCGATTGCCAGTTATTTACAGGCCAATGTGACAATTTAAAAATACCAATGGGAAACAGTAAGAAAAGGCACAGAACCTTTTTGTCTGTTATTTGAAAAACCAGCATAAATATGAATCTAGTCCTGGGCGACACAGTTTTTTAAGCAGCTTGTTGAATGCTGAATTGAAGGCCTGTGTTTTTCTGGTATGTATTTTTAGGCCCTCTTGTCGAGGGTAGCAACCGTTACCAGGCTGTGAGAGCTGCCTTTCGCCGTGACACATCACTGTTAAAAAAAAAAAGAAAGAAAACATCGGCCTGGTTTTCTTTCCATTGTTGGACAACTTGTGCATGCACGTGGCAACAAGGTGAACACTAACAGGGATGGAAGCGGTGCAACCTGAAAAGCTCTGAGAAATTTAGAGGGAAAGTTCAATAAGCGGCAAGCTGTTAGGAGACGGAGTGAATAAAATGCTCTCATTTCCAGAGTCCCTCAGGAAAAAAAAGAAAGATCTCCATTTCTGAATGACAGTTTGCTGGCTCTCAAGGTTATCTCCTGTTGCCAGGGTGAGGACCATGAATAAAAAACCTCAGAGATCTGCATTCTGGTTGTGGTGACGATAGCTAGATTGATTGAGACTGGCCACCCTACATCAACTGGTACTGTTTATAACCCCAGAATCTGTAGCCCGAAGAATAGCTCAGTCTGAATGGACACACTGGACATGACTGAACAATCAGCCGACAAACCTCCGAGTCCCGGGCGTAGCCTGTTGTCGTAACCGTCCAGGAGGCCATCGAGGATCCTGGTGAAAACCGTGCTGTCTTCATTGGCACCCGCCTCCTTCTGAGCTTCTGACGACTGCTGACAAAGACTAGGAGGAAGAGGAGTGATGAGGAAAGGAATCAAAAATGGAGTGGGGGAGAGAGAGATGATCCTGGCGTTAGTTAAAACTCAAATGTGACATGGATATTGTGATTAAATAACCAGCGGTATCGAGGCCAGACTTGTTGTGATTAATTATTGAGCATAAGTACTGCTTGCAACTACCAGTAGAGATAATTAGGGCTTGGATAAACAAACGAGCTCTCCCTATAAATAAAGCAAGAGGCAAGGCATTATGAGATGAAGAGGAGCCTTTTTTTGGTTAATCAAGGGCGAAAACACAAAAAACTTTCTAAACAGGCAAATTTTAAAGTCATTACAGTGACTTACAATTACCTTTGTAAAGAAAATTAGATTTGTTTTGCTTTTCTAAGCATTTAAGCAACATTGTAGCAGCTTGGATATGTGGTCAATGAGCGGGAAAAGGGCAGAGCAGACTGAAATCTGCCGCACAATATATAACTCTAAAGACTTGAGATTTTTTTTTATTAAAGAAGTTCAACCCAGAGCAGTCAATGTGTGTGAAAAAAATAACTTCTTAATAAACAACATGGTTTTAGGTGGTTGTCTTAAGTGGCATCACTTTACCTATTTTGGCATCCGAGCAGGAGCAGGAGGGAAAGTACAAGCCAAGTCATGTTGTTGAGAGCTGCAACACACAAACAGAAAGAGCCAGAACAGAGCGTGTAAATGTCATTTGTTCCATTTTAATGAAAAACCAGAAAGTTATTTGAACAGGAATCCCATTTAAGAGGCAGAACTCTTTGTCTGTCTTTATCCTGAGGCAGAGCAGCGCTAAATCAAGCGGTGGGACAACGTGTGTTCACTGAAGCTGCAGTCTGCAACTCCTTTAACAGCCAGAATTTACAGGCTGGAGTGGTATTAAAACACAACCAACAGATTATGGAAAAGAAAACAGACAAATTGTTTTCTGCAGGGCGATTTTCTATTCTCCTGAATCCAGGGTATTGCAAATCATTTGGGCAACCCCCCACCTTCCCCCATCCTCTGTAAAACCTCTTCTCTTCTCCCGCCACCTATTTGCTTCCTATCCGTCTAAACACATAAAAAGGAATTGTATTTCTTTCTGAGAATAATGATTAAAAAGCAGCTACCTGAATGCAGATCCATCTGTATCGAGCTCCTGGAAACTGAGGGTCTACAGCTGGACTGTACCACCACCTTTTCTATGCCGCTGCTAGTCGCTTGTCTCACCTCCTCCTCCTCTTTGCCTTGTTAACATGGACTGTTCCTGCGCTCTCTCTTTCTCCTTTTCTCGCACTTTCAATCAGCAGTTCCCCATCAGGAGGTGTCTTTCCGCTCCTCTCCTCCTCCAAGGCTTCACCGCATCTCCAGCATTGCCTCCAGGAGTGTTACACTACCAACAGCAGCAGCAACAGAATAATGGGCTGCCTCTTCTGCCTTGTTAGCCAGCCTCTGAGGAGACGGGATTCACTCCACGTTTTTTTCCTTCTTTATTCACTCTATTTTCTGCACCGCCTACTGCCGGTGCGGGAAAATACAGTGCTGCAACAGCCGCTAATAATTTATAAAATTACGTTTGGGAGAAACGAGCGCTACAAACAAGTGCTACAAGCAACAATGACTTTTTAACCTTAAAGTCAGCTTAATACAGGAAAACACTGACCTTAAATTGTCCCTGAGCAATTTTTCTTTGAATAGACATAGAAATTATCATGTTGCTATCTGTCTAAACAACATGAAATTATGGTTGAAAGGTTTAAGGGCAGAAGGGGTCCATAAAAATAGACTGTAATTCTACTGACATTGTCTGTTGACTGATTTTAATCTAGAAAGAACAATGTGGGAGAGGTCTGCTGGAGTTTAAATGGGGTTGACAAGTGCAACATGAAGAAACATCCACATAAACATCTCCTTTGGTGTCTCCATCAGGTTGAAAGGGGAGAAGACATCCACATAAACAGATCTATTAACATCTTAATGTTGTTGAAGACTGAAAGGTTAACAGTTGTCTGCACAAAGCTTCTATAGATGTCTAAAAGTGGTTGAAGAGTGAAATGTAAAAAAGACGTCCACACAAAGATTGGTTGGAAGTAAAGGGATGTATCCTCAAAGATAAATGTGGGTAAGAAGTGAAAGGTTAAATAAGGCACATGTAAAGACATCTATTGGTGTCCTTAAGGTGATTGCAGAGTGATAAGTGAAAAGGCATTTAAGTGGAGACATTGACTGGTGTCTAAATGGAGTTAAAAGGAAAAGGTGATAAGAGTTCCATGTGAAGACGTCCATCTGAATGTGGTTGAAAGGTGAAAAGACACCAACATAAAAAGCTTCTACTTGTGTTTTAATGTGGCTGGAAGATGGAAATACAGGGGTTGGACAATGAAACTGAAACACCTGGTTTTAGACCACAATAATTATTAGTATGGTGTAGGGCCTCCTTTTGCGGCCAATACAGCGTCAATTTGTCTTGGGACTGACATATACAAGTCCTGCACAGTGGTCAGAGGGATTTTAAGCCATTCTTCTTGCAGGATAGTGGCCAGGTCACTACGTGATACTGGTGGAGTGAAACGTTTCCTGACTCGCTCCTCCAAAACACCCCAAAGTGGCTCAATAATATTTAGATCTGGTGACTGTGCAGGCCATAAGAGATGTTCAACTTCACTTTCATGTTCAGCAAACCAATCTTTCACCAGTCTTGGTGTGTGTATTGGTGCATTGTCATCCTGATACACGGCACCGCCTTCAGGATACAATGTTTGAACCATTGGATGCACATGGTCCTCAAGAATGGTTCGGTAGTCCTTGGCAGTGACGCGCCCATCTAGCACAAGTATTGGGCCAAGGGAATGCCATGATATGGCAGCCCAAACCATCACTGAGCCACCCCCATGCTTCACTCTGGGCATGCAACAGTCTGGGTGATACGCTTCTTTGGGGCTTCTCCACACCGTAACTCTCCCGGATGTGGGGAAAACAGTAAAGGTGGACTCATCAGAGAACAATACATGTTTCACAATGTCCACAGCCCAAGATTTGTGCTCCTTGCACCATTGAAACCGACGTTTGGCATTGGCATGAGTGACCAAAGGTTTGGCTATAGCAGCCTGGCCGTGTATATTGACCATGTGGAGCTCCCAAGGGACAGTTCTGGTGGAAACAGGAGAGTTGAGGTGCACATTTAATTCTGCCGTGATTTTGTCAGCCGTGGTTTTATGTTTTTTGGATACAATCCGGGTAAGCACCCGAACATCCCTTTCAGACAGCTTCCTCTTGCGCCCACAGTTAATCCTGTTGAATGTGGTTCGTCCTTCTTGGTGGTATGCTGACATTACCCTGGATACCGTGGCTCTTGATACATCACAAAGACTTGCTGTCTTGGTCACAGATGCGCCAGCAAGACATGCACCAACAATTTGTCCTCTTTTGAACTCTGGTATGTCACCCATAATGTTGTGTGCATTTCAATATTTTGAGCAAAACTGTGCTCTTACCCTGCTAATTGAACCTTCACACTCTGCTTTTACTTGTGCAATGTGCAATCAATGAAGACTGGCTACCAGGCTGGTCCAATTTACCCATGAAACCTCCCACACTAAAATGACAGGTGTTTCAGTTTCATTGTCTAACCCCTGTATGTCCCTGTAAAGATATCTGTTGGTGTTCAAAGGTAGCTGAAATGTGGTTGGGGTTGATCAATCTGGCTAACCAAGTTCTACTTTAGGCCAAACTTCGGTATTAAAATGTCAATTTTTCAACAGATGTGTCTGGAATAAATAAACCAACAAACTAACGAACTGACCATCCTTAAATATCTTTTAAAAATGCATCCGTAGATTCCAAATGTTTGCTTAAATGTTTGTATGTCAAACATTTAACCAGTCTGCCGGGTCACATTGCAACCCTAACATTAGCTAAAAATCTAATTCTTACAATTTATCCAAAATATTTAAGCTCCTGTTGGCTGCAACTTGTAGTGACACAAAAATACTGCAATCAACCTACATTACTTGCTTTAGCTTATTGATTAGGCTAATTAAACTGTTAGGCTATGAAGCTATGTATTAGCTTACTGTTTCAACTGTTGTTCGGTACTGTTAGCAATATTTGAATCAGTTTACCAAATTGGGCCTGCACGGTGGAGCAGTTGGTAGCACTGTTGCCTTGCAGCAAGAAGGTCATGGGTTTGCATGTTCTCCCCGTGCATGCATGGGTTTTCACCAGGTACTCTGGACCAATTAACCTAACAGGTCTCAGTTCTCTCTAAATTGCCCTTAGGTGGGAATGAGTGTGTGCGTGGTTGTTTGTGTGTTGCCCTGCGATGGACTGGTGACCTGTCCAGGTTGTACCCCTTCTGCCCATAGACTGCTGGAGATAGGCACCAGCTTAACAGCGACCCACTATGGCAGTATAGAAAGCAGTATAGAAAATGACTGACTGATGATTTTAACAAATTTTTCCCCTTTTGGCACTCGTTTATTTTACCTGAAGCAACCTGTTGTGACTGGTTTTTCATACTATCTTAGCATTAGTGTTTGGCTAACTAGCCATTTTCTGAGGCACTAAAGTGGATACTGCCAAGTGAATCTAGTTGTGAAGAATTAAATCGTTTGAAATGCTAATTATATTATTAAGCTAGATTTTATTTGCATGCATGTTGATAGGTGAGCTTAAACTCACACAAATTTACTTTCCTGCTCTATGTTTTGTTTCATCTTTCCACTCGGTCAGTCAGCGGATGTCTCCGCTCCAATCCTCCTGTGAGGCTCCACTGCTTTTACTTCTAACTACATTCTGCACCGTGTCTCGAGCATCGGTTACAACGGAGCAGGAAAACCTTGCAGCTGCAAAATATTTTAAAATTATGATGCTACTCCATGGTGGATTAAGAGTAGAAGGCACCCTTTAGCTCTGTAGTTCAATATCAGCAACAAAATAATGACATTTTAAAAGTGTTTTGTGAAAGGGACACAATATTTAGGTCAGACATTTACCCGGTCATCTGGGTCTCAACCATATATCCATAAAGTTAGTCAGCCTCTAAGGAGACTGGATTCACTCCACATTGTTTCCTTGTTTATTTACTCTTTTTTTTCTGCGCCACCTACTGCCAGTGCAGGAAAATGCAGTGCGGCAGCAGCCTCTAATAATTTTTTAAAAATTAGATTCTCTCCATCGATCGTTTGGGAGAAACAAGCGCTACAAGCAACAATAATGACTTTTAACCTTAAGGTCACCTTAATATAGGACAACACAGACCTTAAATTGTCCCTGAGCAATTTTTCATTGAATAGACATTGAAATGATCAAGTCCCGCAGCATGATGCTACCACCACTGTGTTTCACCGTGGAGATATATTCATGGTGATGAGTTTTACCTTTTAGTTAAGTCTTTGTTTTTTTTATTAGGTAACATCTGAGGGCAATCTGTTATACTGGGTTTTATTGCAGGGTATAATAATAAATGTATCTAAAAACATATAGAACTATTAAATTACTTACCTTTTATGATAACAAATTGTTCAAACAGCTTATATAGTCCAATTAGTAATATTTGAATAAGTTAACTTATACTGTTTTATAAATTCTGCTGTCTAGAAGAAAATCCTGAGTGTTCAGCCAGCAGTTCTTGACCTTAAGCTCAAGCACATTTGCTATGCATAAGAAAAAAAATATTCAAAGCACACCAATAAACCCACTTCTGTACTGCACACAAAAACGACCAAAAAATATATATGAATGGTTATGAGTGGCCTGGTTTAAGGTGGGACCTACATTTGATCAAGATGCTTTAAAACAGGCTGTTCATGCTTGAAGATGCTTCCGTGTGACTGAATTAAAACAATTCTGCAAAGGTCTTCCACAGTGATACATGAGACTGCTTTACAGATATGATGGCAGCTGCTGCCGCCAAGGGTGACACAAACAGTTATTGGGTTTATGGGGCAATCACTTTTTTACCTTTCCTTTAGAAAAAAGAAATCATCATTTAAACGATTTTTTTGTATCAATTCATGTTCTGTTTTTCTTATATTGATTTTTTTTAAATATAAAACAAACAATATGCTAAAAGACAAAAGCAGGAGACATCTGGAATAAAAACAAATAATTTTTTCCACAGCTTTAATTTACATACGCCGCCATCACGGGACAAACTTATTATCCTGACGGCTACCGTAAGAGGGTAGCCGAGTTCCACGTTTAATAATTAGTGGATGACGTTTAACCTCCGTCCGCGTTCTTTAATCCGTCCAGAGAAGCGGACAGTAAGTAGGAAACAAGTCAACCCTCAATATAAGACTGAGTTCAGCACCACGACCGTTACGGACAGCTCCTACTCAGTGAGGAGACTTGTGAGGGGCGTCTCCCAGAGGATATCCAATGTCCTTCAGTATTTATCCTGTACTCACTCCAATGCTCAATTATGCTTAACTTGAATAATACAAAATATGAAACTTTAGTAATATTACATATGCATTATGACATTGATTCAAAATTACAAAATCAGAAAGCACAGAGCTGTTAATTTTTCATTAGCCAAATTCTCTTCATTGATGAATGATGTCATCCCACCTCTTCTTTCAGGAATGCTGTTGACGGAAACAAGAAGTTGTTCGCCATCTATGACACCAGGTAAGGAAAGCCCCAGCCCTATTCGTCAATCCTCTGTTTGGACTCTGAGTCCACACGCACACGCACCATTCCATTTACACGCAATTTCTATCATCTCCTAACCTCCTCTCAAATCAAGCAAAAGGACACATAGTGCGAGCTTTGAGGCCACATGAATACCAGGCTGTCATGGGCGACTAATGGGCGGCTCAGTCCGACATGGGTTAAAATATAGATTAAAAACAGCCTGCCTTATCTGGATAATGTTACGCTCGCGCCATTTTTATTGGAAACACGGGGTAAAGGGAATTGGCGCTGATGTGGAGCACACTGTAAAAAATGTCCATTTAGAGAGTGGATCTCCGCTACATGAAAAAAACTAGTAACAAAGGTTTTCATTAAATAATACTAATAATAATTCTAAAAACACACGAAATGTTTAACAAAATTAAATAAGTTGTTTAATGATTGAAAAAAGAAAAAAAAAGAAACGGGAAAGAATGACATAAAAAACACAAATTTTTAAGAACATTACACAAAACATAATACAAACCTTAATTCTAAAGAAATAAAAAGAGGGATTGGAATTTAATAATTCTAACCCAACATGGCCACCTTGTTTCATTTAACTGGGAAGATGGAAGTTGAATCTTGAAATTATGTCACCTACAACTTACTTGTGTCCCAGTTGCAAGTTGGAAAACGAGTGGGATTTGCTAACAAATGTGCTGAGTGACTGACCAGGCTAACTCATATTAGCAAAACAAGCAACTAAACAAATACACTGCAGCAACATTTTCCCTTTATAGAGATTGTTTAGTACAGATTTAATGAGATACAAAATTGTAGAAGTACAAATAAAGACTACTTGAAATATTGCTACCTTTTATACACATGGCAGCCATATTGGATTTTGTGATTTGGGCCAGGGCATTCCAATTCGAAAAGCCAACATTAGGGCATGTTTGGGTTAATTTGGGCATGGCTCCTTTCGACTAGCTAGTCATTTACATAGGCACTGAAAGGTTCCCACTTTTTAATTGTTCATATGCACTATTTTACGCACTTGGTAAAAAAGAAAAGGTGATGTAGTGACAGATTAGTTACAAACTATTTGTAAGTACTGCTAATACAGGCTGAGTGGCTTGCGAAGAGCTGCTAACTGTGCTAAAATGGCATCTTCCAGTTTCCTATTTGTGCTAAAGGGATATTTCAAATTTTTTGTAAATACTGGACTGCATTGAACGGGATAGGGTCTTTAAAAAAAATCTAAAATCTTATCTCATTAATAGTCATTGACTAAAAAGGTTTAGGTTTTTAAAAAAAATAAAATTAGCTACAAATGTAATAATCTCTTATTTTCTAGTGATGAATGTGCTGTTATGGTTCACAAATCACCAAAAATAGCTCCAGAATGTCAGAATTTAGCTTTAGTTGAAATGTCTTAATTACAACAATTTGAAAATTTTTGCTAACATAACAACTTTTATTAGACTTAATTGCAGTTTGGAGAAAAATGTCTAGTAGGAGACATTTTTTGCAGTGTGTTAAGTGTTGGGCTTCGTCGCTCGTTTGAACAAGCCTAGTGCCACCACCACTACCAGCAGCGGCAGCAGCAGCATCCTTCATCAATATGCGCTTCAGCTCCTCAATTTGACAGCCTCTCGCACGGGCAAATAAAAAAAGAATATATAAATATATAAATATATATATATATGTATATACATATATATATATGTATGTGTATATATATATATGTATATACATATATATATGTATATATATGTTTAATACCCAAGCGAAGCCCAGCATTCCCGCCGGGGGAGGCGATGTCAACCCATATTCCACATCTGACTTCGTCCGCAGCAGACTTTTTCTGCGCCTCAGTCGACTTTCTCCTGGTGTATTATTATTATTTTTTTTTGCGAGGGGGGAGCTATCCATGGATTTGCGTGAGAAAAGACTGTTGATTGCGGCGTAGGAGGTGTGTCTGCAAACAATAGGGGATAAAGAATATAACTAATTATAGCAGGTAACAATCAAATCAAATTAAAGCGGAAAAGGAAAATGTTTGCTCTACAGAAGGTTCGTCAATTTCGCGTCTTGTCCGCGCTGGTTGTTGGAGCGATTGTGTGCTGCGCAAAAAGGTGAGTGCTTTTTGGCTTTTTTTGTTTTTGCACCCAGCAAGTCAAGATTATTGCTCAGGTTAATTGGCACAGCAGCCATTGGGTGGTGCTTCCTCTCATTCCCCCGCTGTCATTTCAGCGTCAACGAACCGGGCAACATGTCCATCGTGAAGGAGACGGTGGATAAACTACTGAAAGGGTACGACATCCGACTGAGACCGGACTTTGGAGGTATTTGGCCCATCATTATTAATCATGTCGCTTTGCTGTGGCGCCATCCACAGTGTGATCGTCAGGTACATAACACCGTTTAACCTCTTCCAGGGGCCCCAGTTGCAGTCGGCATGAGCATAGACGTGGCCAGCATAGACATGGTGTCAGAAGTTAACATGGTGAGTGGATTTCTATGTGGTTTGTAGCCCCTCTATGGGGGTCCAGTACTGCCACACTTGAATAAATAAATAAATAAATAAATACTCAACATATTACAAATGTATTACTAATCAATTGAATTTGGTAGAAACTACGTGAGGATGTTATTAGGACTAATATGTTTGGATGTTTGCATGAGCTTAAAGGTCGCTACTACAAACATTGTGACCAAAGTCAACATGGTGAGTGGATTTCCATGTGTTTATTTAAACTTTGGGTGTCCAATACTGCCAAAATTCATTTCTTGTTATCGACTAGTTAAAATTTAAACAGTTAAATTTATTTGAACTGCAGCAATATGCTGTTGAAAATATTTCGAAACAATGTGCATGAGCTTAGACCTGGCGAGGAAGGAGATTGTGTCAGAAGTACACATGGTCAGTGCCCCATGAGCATTTTTTTTTTCTTTGCAAATGCGTCTAAGCAGTGTATGCATATCTTGGTGAAAATATTGTTTGGTGGGATTTTAGAGAGATTTATTAGAAGATTAAATGTAGACCTGTTTTAGCCAAGCTCAGGAAAAAGATGAGGATACACTGCTTTTAAACTCAAGACCTGTCAGTCACTAACACAGTGTTTTTACTTGATGGGCAACAGATTCACACGCTTTCAAAGACACATATATTACATAAGCCTAGGACTTTTGTTGTGTATTGGTCATGGTTTTACTGTCATTGGTAGATAATTAATGACTGTTCTTTTAGGCATATCAATTCAACTGCAGTTCTCATCTACCTCTAAGATATTCTGCCAGTGCTGCGTCATCTCTGTGTTACCAGCAACTAGGTCACAGAGGTGATGCCGCTGTATACACGTGTTGTAGTTATGCTTGGATGTTATGATTCTTGTTAAACAATGCCAGTTTTCTTCTTTTATAGAAACAAACTGAGCTTTGTCTGTGGTGTTACAGAGAGAGTCTCTTTTTGTCAGTGCACGGCCTGTATAACTCAATTAAACCATATTTTTTCCATCTAGCAGTACAGTACAAATATATTATTTCTCTGTTTTTTGCTTTGTGTTTGGCAAACTAAAACACATTGTTATTCACAAACAGATGTTATTACCGCAATATCACATTATAAAAAATTATAACAATTCTTTCATATTGAATTGATTGAAGTTCTTTAAATTTCTGTTCAGACTTTTTGCAATCTTTGCAATTTTCCCATTGCATCTAAACCCCTTTTACAAAAGACCTTTTTATTTGGTTTATACCTAGATGAAATATATAGGGGTCCAAATCTGTGCTATTTACACACTAAACATTGACTTATGTCTAAATGAGCCTCAACTTTAAAAACAGTTCTGTTGCTCAGTTTGAAGTGTATATTTTTAGGTCTGTGTTTGTTTCTTTTTTTTCCTGTACCTACCTGTTGCCATTTCATCACTTTTTTTACTTGCATTACATACCTATAAACAAAACTGTTAATTTCCATATACTGTAACCAGTAATTTACTTTGAAATTGTTGACTGTCAAAGCAGATAATAAAAGTCCCCCTGGTGATATGAATTCATGCAAGGTCGGTTAGAAACACAGTAACATTTTGCACTCAAAAAAGTCAAGTCCAGAACTGCAAAGACACAAAATGGCAAAGAGGAGAAATCACTAGCACCCCCACTGATGACAGCCAGGCAAGCAGTATGGTGGGTCTGGTTGCCTTAGGTGTCAGGGAAGATTTGTCAGTGCTATTGTTTCTTTGTTGTGTGCTGCAGTACATTTTTAATTGATTTGTGGGCTAACATTAGTAGATGTACTTGGTCCGAAGCGGACTTGATTATGTATATTAACTAATCAGATGTTGGGATCAATTGCTCCATGGTGCAGTTCAGTGATGAAACACTGAAATATTTGTTGATGATTTTACCAGAAATTTGGCTTAAAATTTTAATTTATGAATTTCACAGTCAATCGTTTTATAATAATAGCTGTTATTCAATAAATAAATATATATTAATAAATCAAATTAAATTCTAATATAAACATTCTCTTCAAAGTACTAATACATTTTACATAATTATTCATTAGGTCATGTACAAATAATTATTTAAATACTTGGTTATTTATTACATTGTGGCACTTTTGTTACACTATACTGTGCATGCGGTCCTGCTTCCTCCATTACTTGCTCCATTCCTTTTCCCCCATCACATAAAATGGTCATGTGAGCTTTTGGTCTCTTTATCTCTAACGTTGGCTGGTGAGAGAGCAGCAGCAGCAGCAGAGCTTCCAACAATCCTCAGACAGAAGGCTCACTTTAGAGACAAGATTAAAGCTGGAGCCCTGCTCTCACAATCGATACACTCCAAGAGCTCTCCATTCAGATCTTTTTATGCAGAAGAATTCACAGCTCTGCTTGTTAACCTCGGCTGTTACCGTAACACTGTTCTCCCTGGAGGCCCCTCCATGCAGACGGCTATCATAGAGCTCAGATTGGATTTGTTAATTCATGAGCTAAATGCTCCCCTTTTTACCCCCCGCTTCTTACCATGACGACACGTACACCCGCTTGCAAGAAAAGTAACTTCAGGCTGTTGTATCTTAAAATATCAGCTGATGATGACCCAAATCGCAGTTGGAAATGATCTGCCAGTGGCTATGTTTTCCTGTTCTTTGCAGGAACAAAAATAAAATAAGAGAGAGGTTTTAAGGCTCCAGCGCTGAGCTGAATTATAGACGTTGCCTTTTTTAACTACAAGTCTCTGGTTCCACATCAACACCTCAGCTCTGACAGCTTTCATGGGCTGCTGCCTGCACAGGTGCTGCTATCATGACTTTCATTAGAGTTGATGGCTGCCGAGCCATTGAGTTTTTCCCAAAACAAAGCGCTGCAGTCAAAGACAGTTGGTTGTAGGCAAGGATTGGTTTCTGGTATAAAGATATATCAAGGTTGTAAAGAGTTACAGTTTAAAAGTTGTTAAAAAAATGTCTTTGTATTGCCTTTCCTACAGTTTAAATCACATCAATGAGTTGACAGAGAACATGAAGTTGAAGAAGCACTACCTTGCCCACACCTTTTGCTGAACACTGTTACTCAGCTGGCTTTAAACATTCGTAAACCTTTCACTTGCTCACAGTAAAGATAAAATTCAGCGGTTTGGAAATATTACCAGTTCCAGCAGCCGTTATGTGGAAGCCTAAGTGGTAATCAGCCCATGTCTATAAAAATTATTACAGCTAATAATAAAATTTATGATACAGCATATATTGTATAAAGTAACTACAACATGTCAAACATTTTCAATCTTTGTGTAAATACTGTGATACCGTAAAGGCGCGGTATTTTTACTAAAGCTTATCATACCACAATAAGCCAATTCCAGCCAAGCCTTGTTGGTCTGTTCGGTCATCTCCACCTTGCTATGTGGACATGTCATCAGCTCAAATATCCTAACAGCTTACACCATATGAGGATGAAAGTCCTGCTCTGATGTACCTATTTTCCTTCCCTGTAAAGCACTAGAAAGCAATCCTTTGGAAGGGAGGAGATGTGTTTTTGCGTGTGGGCAGGTGCTGATCAATACTAAAGACTCAGTGATTAGCTCACCAGGTGACTCCTGGCTTTAACTATTGATTTGTACAGCTTGTGCTGGTTTTTTGTGTATGCATTCCTCATAGAAACTCTACAAATATACACAAATGTTCTCTATTATTGAAAACTTGCTACTATTTGTTAAAATAGGAAGTCTGGGAGATTTTGTGGATTTGCAGATTAGTACTGAGCCACAATCCTGAGAGCAGAAGGCAACAAAGGATTGGTATGACTTTTGATGTACATTTTTATATCTTATGTCAAAAATTACTTTAATAAATCATTTAATTAAGGTCTATATATATATATATATATATATATATATATATATATATATATATATATATATATATATATATATATATATATATATAATATATATATATATATATGTGTGTATATATATATATGTATATATATATATACATATATATATCCTTTTTTACATCAGATTATGAATTGATGTGCTGCTTTCTGAGATATTCTAGCCTACTCTATGTTGTCAGATTCTGCAGATCTGACAATAATCAGGCCTGGGGATGGCTAGGGAAATTGAAGTCCAAATAACTCAATGAACAGAAAGAATCTTAGTCTTTTATTATTATTATTATTGTTTTTTGCCATTTGCAGTTTTTACTCTGTTGTGAGACTGATTAAAAGTAGCCCTAAAGACTGCAGAGTTGTATGTTATTCAGAATCACATAAGATGTTAAAATTCACCCAAAACTGAGCCATTCCCTACATCTATTGTGATATAGCGAAAATAAACATATAAGCAGATGCCTATTATTTTACAGTAAGTTTAGACACAACATAAAATAATATGGGATGTACAATAATAATAATAATGTAAAAGTTACATTTTGCCATACTTTAGCATAGCTGCAGTTAAAATAAAAAAGGGCTTTGTCACAGGTTCATACGGTCTCTGGTTAAGCAGTTGTTAAAAACAAGAGTAATGGCTGCTCAGTTTAATTTTAAATGCGCCTCCTGGTGACCCTTTGACACCCATCAGGCAGATGTAGGTCTTGCTGAAGACTAAAAACGCTCAGCCTCCCACAGCATGAAGTCTTTAATGTTCACTTTGTAAGTAAAAATTAACAATCATTCTGATACTGAGATTAATAACTATTAATTAAATCTATGGCCAATTGTGTATTAACCTCTCAAAATAAATTTTAAGTAACTCCAAATGGATTTCAGTAGACTTAAAGCATTGTATTATACTTTGCCGTTATTCTAGAAGTTCAACTAAACTTGTTTTAAAACATGAAAATCAGTAAATTTCAAAATTAGGTGTTTTTAAAGTAGGTTTTGGAAAGATTTGGCAAATATAGTTCTTTTTTTGTTTCCAACATGTTTTTAAGATTTTAAGAACAGGTTGTTGTGTATACACATATACTGTATGTGTGTATGTGTATATATATATATATATAATATATATATATATATATATATATATATATATATATATATTATATAGATATGTGTGTGTGTGTGTGTGCGTTTCATTTATTTTATTTGTTTATTTCTCCAATTATT
This sequence comes from Crenichthys baileyi, assembly GCA_036173005.1. Taxonomy (NCBI): domain Eukaryota; kingdom Metazoa; phylum Chordata; class Actinopteri; order Cyprinodontiformes; family Goodeidae; genus Crenichthys; species Crenichthys baileyi. The sequence continues at coordinate 21,301 of JAHHUM010002890.1, read as the reverse complement.
TATTCACTTAAAGAGTTATTTTTTTTGTTCAACGGGTTAGCTAGGCCTTAAAAAGAGTGTAGTGGGATTTGACAGTATGGGAGTTCTGTTAACAGGAACTAGTGGGCCAAGCAGGCTACTCTCTGCAGAGCAGATGAAGGCGACTGATAAACCAGGGAATCAGAGAGATGAGATCACACATAAACTGCTAATTAATTAGGTCCATGTCTCATTGCCACCAATTCACAGAGGGACCGCACATGTGCAGTTGTGCATCTGTGCTAGTTAAATGGACAATTTGTGGCTGTTATCCAGTGTTGAAGCTGAAACAAGACTGATCAAGCTGTTTGTTGTTTTCAGCATTTGACATTTGGTGGATGGTACTCATCCAATGCCAGAGCTGTCTGTCGTTCTATCATAGAGATGCTTGCTCCAAAGAGAAACAACAATCAATGCTTTTGTGTGAACCTTTGATCAATGCTAAATAGCAGATTAATACCGCTCTTTGCTTTTCCTCTTGGAAAAAAAATACTTCTGACAAGTTTTCCAGAAATCTGCTCTACATTTGTTTCAGGGAACATTTCATCTCCTAATTCAGTTTTGCCAGTTTAGTGAGGAAATCTGCAGACATAATGAAAAACTGGTCCAAAAAAAAAGATTAAAGTTTATTTACACAGAGGTTTACACAGAGATTTCTCAGTGCGATTGTTTTTATGGCTGCATAGACACTACATCCTGATTAAAAGCATTCTGTTAGAGATTTGTGTTGCATTTTCTCTTGGCACTAACACACCATAAAGAGGTAGGAACGTGAGGAGAAATGTGACCAGCTATCAAAACTCCTTAATAATGGCCTGCATTCCCATGCATTTATCACTGTTAATTTCAGATACCCTGAATATCCAAGAGGTCAACCTGATTTTGCTGGTCTGATATATTACTCACCCAGTGCCATATGTGAACACAAGATTTAAAGAAGTCCAAAGACCTCTCATATTCTGAAGTAAGATGTTATTCAAAGGTTAGGAGGAGTTAATACTGCACTAGATACATATCTTAACATGTTCGATCCTTTAAATACAAATGAGTTTTTACCTGAAGCTGAACTAGTAGCCAGTACGAGTGTTTCGAAGATCAAAGTGGGTTTTTAGCATCTGGACACCTTATATCAGATATGACAGGTTCAAGTAAACACTAGTTAAAACATTTTTTGTAATATCTTACGTTTTTCACTAAATGTTATCTAAATATGCTTAATGTTCTGTTCTTAAACAATGAAAATATAAATTAAAATGACTTTTTTTTCACTAACTGAACTCAAAAACAAAATAACAAACCTCATCTGAAATCTTACTTAGAGTGGAAACCAAAAGTTGAGTGGAAGGAAAAACTGCAGTTCATACCTTATATAGATTTATTACACAAGGAGTGGTATGTTTCGAGTTAATTTTGATGAATATGATTTACAGTTGATGAAAACCCCAAATTTAGTTAGAAAATTAGGAGTATTACAAGACCAATAAATAACATACTTTTTATCCAGGTTATTGGCCTACTGACAAGTATGTCAGTATACTGTACAGTATTTTCACACATGCATGCAAAAGGTTGCGCCTCCTTTTGCATGAATTGCTGCCTCAGTGTGGCGTGGCATGGAGGCGATCAGGCTATGAAAATGATAAGGTGTTAATAAAGCCCACGTTGTTTGATCTGGGACCTTGATATCTAAATAAAATACAATATTTACTGTCATCTGAAAAGAGGGCATTGGAGAGCACACTTTTTCCTTCCACTAAACTCTATGTTGTTGCTTAGATACAACACTCTGTGAACAGCCAGTTTGTTTTGCAATGACCTTTTGTTTCTCGCACTTCTTGTAGAGGGTGTCAATGTTGTCTGCTGGACAAGTCAGTAGTATTCACCATGATTGTTGATAGGCTGCTAACTGGTCAAAACATCTCGGTCTCATTCAAACAAGCTTGGAAAAGCCTTTTTGAACAACACAACACACATATTGTCAAACACTGATCCAAATTTTTAGAAGATGTTAAGAGGGGTTCTGGAAAGTTTGTATTTTGCTCTTTTTGCCCTTTTGTAACTTGTTGTACCTAATTTTTAGGAATGTTTCTTTCCAGCCAGGCTCCAGTACAAACAACCCTTGGACATTTTATACCAGCTTTAAAAAACAATAATATAAAATAATTTTCCATAGTCTACTCATAGTTTACTATAAAGGATGCTTTAGTCTCTGCAAAAAATAATATCAAGAGTTTTTATTTGCAGTAATATTCAATAAAGTAGAATATTATTGAAAAGTTAATTTAAATCAGTAACCCAATTCAGTAAGTGAAACGCATTATATAGATTATTTACATTTAGACTGGTGTTTTCAAGCCTTTTGTTCTGTTAATTATGATTATTTTCCACTTATAGCTAATGGAAACATGACATTTAGAATTAGAACATTACAGCCCAAATGAACCTTTTTCAATACGGAGATGTAGGCTTAATGAGAACTAGGTTTAATACCTGCTTAAGGGTCATTACTTTAAAAAGGTTCTTTTTATCTAGCCTCATCAGAGCGGGTACTCTAATTTGTTGAATCAATTGAGTTAACTGACCCAAACAGGGACCAGAATAATAATCAATGAAAATGGGGTCCAACACAAAGGATAAAATATAGAATGAACAATGAATATACATATCATTTATGTTCATCATTAATTATAATACTTAACTACTTAAATGGAAATACACTGCTAAAAAAGTAAAGGGACACTTTAAAAACACATCAGATCTCAGTTGGAAAGTTGCTATAGATATCCATTATGATATGGAATGTGAAATGTGTTAGGAACAAAAAGATGCCACATCATTTGATGAAAATCACCAAACCAGAGAGAGCTTGACCCAATGTCAAAGAGAAATTTCAACTGAAAAACTGATGCGGGAGGCTAGTCTAGTTTACTGAAATGTCATTGCAGCAACTCAAAATGGTACTCAGTAATTTGTATGGCCACGATGTTCTTGTATGGATGTCTGACAATGTTAGGGTATGCCTCTTATGAGATGACAGATGGTGTCCTGGGGTATCTCCTCACAAGGGCATCACTGAGCTCCTGGACAGTCTGAGGTGCAGCCTGGTGGAGTCGGATGGAAAAAACGTCTGTGTTCTCCACCTATAAAACTGTCCCTGTTTTTGGGGTCATCCAATTTTTCCCCCGTTAGTGCACTTGTTGTTAATTTCAGTAACACCAGAACAGCTGACACTGATTAACAACCCCCTCTACTACCTAACTGACCAGATCAATATTCCACAAGTTTAACTGACTTGATACTTTGATTAAAAAGTGTATGCTTATTTTTTCTTTTAAAGTGCAGAAAGTGGATGCATACATGTATTAAATTGGGGACTGAATTTGCGAAGGAACTAATTAACCCTGAGCCTGCTTAAAGGTAAAGCATTCTTTCAAACCTTGTAAGAAACTTCACTTCTTGTTTAATGTCCCTTTGGGCGTCATGAAGTGTTTTTGAATTTAACTGAAACTAAACAAACAAAGACAAATGAATTAGACATTTCACACATTTTAACATAAAAATAGTTTTATTTTAATGGTTGTACTGAATAAATGTTTTTTTTTGTTTGTTTATTATTATTATACTCATATGTTGTACAGCTGCTGTGGAAACTATTTACTGTTGGGAAGCAGCAAGGTGTGCTAAGACCTCTCATTATTTGTTGTTTATAAAGGGAAGCTTTGCTTTTTTCTCCTTAAAACAAACAAGGGCGCTCGAGATTTTTTAAATAAGACAACAGACAGTTTAATTGGTATAAAATCTTTTGCATCATTGCTGAAGTAATTCAACACCAAGAAGATACCTTCAAAAAATGTTTTAATTGTTTTTCCTGGATTATTTACAATACCACCAAAGACCAAAAATTTTATTTATATTTGTTGTCCCAGATTACCCTCTCACTTATGCAAGCTTGCACTTGAGTCATTCGCCTAAGTTCACACCGTTTAACTCCAAGGTGGGCTGTGACATGTCTTTTGTTAGAACAATTAGATTTTTCAAATTGAAACCTAGCATATTAGACAGTTGTTTGGCAATCTGATGGAAAAAAGACAAAGAGTAGAAGAGTTGTAGTTTATTTGAAACAGAAAATTACAGGGAGGTGGGAGTTGTGAGTAAAACGTGAGAAAGGAGCCAGGCAAAGAGAGGCAGCTGATCAAAAAATCTGAAACACCTCTGAAAACTTGGAAGAGGGCATGTGGCTCATCCACATCAAAAAAAATCCACCTGGCAGGGCAGGTCGACGTAGTCAGCCTTGGTGCACAAGCAGATGCTAAAATGTCTGAGAAAGGCTTATTAATTACCTCTGAGGTTTGCTTGTGGTGTTCTGTGGGCCTTGCTTGATGAGAAACACATACTAGAACCAGATCAGAGCGAGAAAAAATGTATTGTGTGTCTGTGTGTGTACTACGGCAGTGCGTAGGAAAAGATTGCACACTTACAAAGAAGTCACTTGAAAATGTGTCAGTTGTTAGCCCCAGTTTTAATCTGGAGCTAACAACTGCAATTAAAAAAACAACAAGCTATAATTTACTGATTAAAATCAGTAAATTATAGTTTTATCCATTAACCTAATCCTTTATTCTTTAACTTTTATTCTTGAACTTAACTTTAAGGTGAGGTTTGGAGATAAAAATGAAATAAGAACTTTCTCGGTCTCCATTTAATTAGTTTCAAACACCGTTATTAAGGAAATGCGTCTTAAGAATAAGGGCAATGTGTGTAGGTGTGTGTTCAGTACCACCATGCTTCACCTGCTCCAGGTGTGAATCTTTTTTGCAGCTAGAGCTACCCCTAAAGCATTAATAACCATTTAACTGTTTCTTATGTTGTCACAATTCTGCTTTACCTTGTGTTGGTCTATCACATAAAATCCCAATAAAGTACACTAAACTTTGTGGATGTTGACAAAATTCGAAGGTTTCGATAATAATCTTTGAAGGCCATTTCCTTAACCAATATTTAGACTTTATGGAAGTCATGTAAGGAGATTCAGCCTCAGGAAATGAAGTTTCAGCATGACAAAGGTAGAGCGAGCCACACGCACAAACAGAAATGGTCAGAGCATGCACAGTGAATGTAGTCACAGTAACAGGCTGAACAAGCCAGTCATCTGTACACCCACGGCAGTTTGTGGGTGTCGAAAAGAAGAAGAGAGGGCTGTCATTTTGGAGAGGTGAAAAGATCTCTATCTTTCCATCTCCAAATGTTCCAGCTCCTTGCTTACTTTTTTTGCATCTTGCACCAGTCCCACAAAAAAACCTGTTTCTTATGTAAATATCTACTTCCAGATTTCAGATTCCACCTGAAGGATGTCAAAGAGATTTTATCTGGAGTTATGGTTAGGTCTTAAATACCTGATGTAAGGCTGACTCAGGATAAAGTACATCTTGGACTCAAATGTTGCCAAAGCGATAACTATGTTATCCTAATTATCTTGTATAGCTCTCCCAGCTATGCAGCAATAGCATATCTTTTCTCTACATCGTCATAGTGCAGCTTAATATACCCCATGTCTTTTATCCTGCATCCGGCTTCCTGCCTGATGGAATGTAATTGGCCTCAGGAGAAAGCATGCTGTGGGTTGAAGTGATGATCACTAAGATTTAGAGTGAGCAAGGAGAGCTCTTCTTGGCTTATGGTGCCAGCCAAATGACAGGACACATGATTTGAGGTGGGGGGCTTCCGACACTACGATCCCCTTGTGATTAAAGACAATCCCTTGTGATTAAAGACAACTAAACAACTAAAAGGGTCTAGTACATTCAACTTACAAGGTCCACAGACAGAAAGATTCCACCGACTGTAATGAATGAAAAGATGCAATCAAAAACAGGGACGTTATATTCTAGCTTTTATTAAGGTTGCCCTAACACTGGATGAAGACTCTGCTACCTACGACCTACATGACCTAAACAACCTACACAACATTTTAGAACATGGCTGAATAGCTGCAAGGTTGGATTCCAGTGTGCATGATATCTTGACCTTGTTATGTCTTCAGTAATCACAAAAAAGGTTTTCTCTGCGATTGCCCACATGCCTGAAATATTCTCAAGTACCTCTCCACAGCAATCATTGGAAAAGAGAATACAATCTAGAAATACAAATATTTTTACATACTCTTAGTGTCTTTTTCTAAACTTATCTTGGAAAGTTGGAAAGTTACATCAGGTGTGTCAGGAGGAGTGGGCCAAAATTCAAGCAAACCATTGCGAGAATCTTGTGGAATATTGGAAATGTTTGACCCAAGTCAAATGGTTTGAAGGGATAATCTACCAAATATTAAGGAAATGTATGTAAACGGTTAAAAACTGTATGTAAATGTCTGGTATGATGTTTAACCATTAAATCTCTATGCTAAAATTTGCTTTGTGGGGTAGGTTATGGAACTAAAAGCCGTTTGCTGTTAACCCACCTATCAGGTTATACTTGCAATGCTAATAGTGGTTCATATAATGTCACACATTGAAGATTTTATTAAAGAAATATAATCAGCCATAAATACTAATAGACAAATAGAAACAGCTTGAATTTAGTTATGTATACTATGGACTATAGGAGCTGTTCATAGGTGAGAAAATTGTCTCTTGCTCCTCTATTTTCTATTTATGAGGTTATACTTTATCATAGTATTAGACATTGAAAAAATGATCACATCCATTTTGAAGGCAGATACTGTCATTTAGCAGGAAAAAGCCATTTCAATTGCGTCCCTGTGTATGCCCTCAATAAGAGATGATGTTATTTTTACTATTTGATAACTGTGGAAGGAGGGGTGTAGGACATCACTGAGGGATTCCCCCGCACTGCGGTGCTATACCACTGTAGGGCCATCCAGAGGAGAGAGAGAGCTGTGAAACTACATTAAAATGACTAAAACAGCTTTACTGGACCAGGGCTCATATAGAGTACAGAGTATATACAGAATGTTTTTCTTCTGTCACTTGGATTCTTCTTTCTTTTTCAATTTATTGACAGGCAGCATGTGACAAACTGGATATTTCCTTGACGCTTTTGCTTGTGTTGCTACATAACATTTGCAGTACTGTGGAGAGGGGGAGATTAAATTGAATATGGGTCAGGTCGCAGCCAAAACTCTGCTTATCTGAACTCTCCACACACCCTGAATAGAAATGATTGTCCCCTCCGGTTAATTAAATAATTAAGGCGTGCTGGAAATCATTTCCACTGGTCACCGTCTTTATTATAGCTGAAAAACATATGCCAATGCACAAACAGCAGCAGTAAAGCAGAGTGTAGTGGGAATTGGATTAGGTCTTCATAATTTATAATGTGTGGTTCTAGTTCATAGAAACCCAGAGCTCACTTCCTTTAAAAACATCTGGCTCCTGGGCAGGTATTTCAAAGCTGTGCGCTTGCCTCATCTGAAATTAATTTTGATTGTCTTCATGCAGCATTGATGAGGACTTCTTGGCCGCATGTTTACAAAGGCTATACTGTCGGTTTAAATAATTTATTATCCTACAAGGCGTTTGCAGAGCTGCCCACCTGCTGACATGCTGAGTGGAGATAGCACCCTCAGGCGTAATGCCACTGGAGGAGAGAAGGAGGTAGAGCCATAGGGGAAGGGAGAAATAAGGGAAGTGGATGGGATGTGAGAGTCAAAGCCAGGCAGTGTGAAAGGCATCGGTCATTCGGAGGTGATGATGGAGGGTATAAAGTTACAGTGGTAACAGAAAGAAAGAGCAAAGGTAAGGCAATAGGCTGGAATTAGACAGCAAATTTAACAGGCGAGTTCAGTAGAACTCAAACATTTGTTATTATTGATGGAAAGGTTTTAGTTTGTTGCCATCCATTTATAAGCTGAGTGTCTTTCTATTGCAAGATAATCACAGAAACCAAGCACACATATTTCCCATGGCTGAATATGGGTAGAAACACATACCTATTCTCAGTGACTATTTTCATTTGGAGTACGAGCTTTTATTGATGATTTCAGTAGAGTTGGGGGTTTTGTTGTGTTGCTCAACATCACTGACCAGATCAATTATTGTTTAGGTAGAGATCATATTTCTGCTTGGCAAATAAATCACTAATAGGTGATTTAGACTAGTAAAAAAGTCACAGCAGATATGGCAGACTTATACAATGGCTTGCCTCAAACAACGCAACTTCACATAGAAACTAGGGCATGACAAATTCTTGCTAATTTATCATTGACTGTAGTTGCTACAGGTAAGGGAACTGTTACCTGCAAATAACTATTCCTTTAAGGACAAAGGCAGCAAATGTTGTACATTGTGGTTATTTTGCATTCCTCTTACAATATCTGAGTAAAATTTAGCATTCCAGTCATTGTTTAGAAGAGCAAAGGGAACTTTGTTGGGCACATTAAAATGTTTATTAGAGAGGCTAACACATATAAAGAAGTCCCTAAACAGACAGATCCATCCACTAAAATGATCTTAAATGAGGACAAATAACAGACGCTTGGCAGGTAGATAAAAATCACATTAAAAGTAGCCTTTTTAGATTAATTCAGTGTAGTCCAAATTCCCGAGTGCCAGGCCATTTGAATTTAAATGACAGGCGTCATTGGTTTAATAAGCTCTCAGGTACTGTTCAACCTTGTGAATCATTGTTCCTGTGCTAGAAATGTTCAGTTGATGGGGAGATTAATTTTTTGAAAAATTTCTGTGAAAATCTTCACAAACGCTGCAGGTAGATGAGTCAGCCCTCCAACACGGAGTACAGTGGCACTTTACCACCAGTAAAGTACTGACCAGTGTGTTCCCAGGGGGAGGGTAGAGAGACTGTCAGAGAATTTGACTGCAGTTAGGAAACCAGTTTACCTCTAATTTATATGAAATATTAGAGATGAGGTAAAGGCAGACAGCATAGTATAATGTGAGTTAGGGTATTATTGGGTTATTCCTGCCATATTTGAGGCGAAGCTGTGGCGATTCAAAGGTCGTGGGTGATACGGATGTGCAATAGCTGCCACGCTCAAGCATTGACAGCCTTGCTTACCTGGGCTAAATAGCAACAGTGACAGGCTGACATAGATGAGCCATAAAGGATATGTATATGTTTCCAGTTATTGGATTTCTGATTTATCAGTATACTGGGCAAAAAAGTCCCTTCATAAAGGACACTATGTGTGGCTTGGATGATGATGATCTTTCCAGAGGGACAACTGAAGCACAGGTAATAAATACAGTCGTGTATCTTACCCTCGCTGGAGAAGCGTTCAAACCAGCGATGCACCAAAATCTTCCTTGATTGGTTCTAGCTGATAAAACAAAAAATCTCCTGTTCATTAAATGCGTCAGATTTAAAAAAATCTCTCTTCTTTAGTTTTGTAAACACATCAACGAACAGCAGCACAGTCTTTTAGGTTGGTTGATTTGATGCATAAATGGGGGTCATCTTGACATCTCTACATTTTCTATAGGACATCATTTTCAATAAAAATGAGATTGCTAATTTAACAAGGTAGTTGGCATTGGAGTATTTTGCCCAGTTTGCAAAAACGGTAGAAAAAAAGAAAGCAGGAAATGTACAAGGATATACGTTATGTTAGTGGAAGTTAAATCGTTGCTCAGCTATAAGAAAAAAGAGAGCCAAACAAACTGACATTATTTTGGTAAGCCTGAATGAAATGCTGACGTGACGCTCGCTACACGAATATTACACAGGTTGCATAACAACAGACAATCGAACTAATGTTGTCATTGCATATGTTCCTATCAGCCAATCCGTGTCTGCTGTATTTGCTTGGACCTCACTGTACCCTCTTTTCTGGCTTGCTGATCAGGACGTAAAGAAACCCAGGACATCATTTGTTCCCCCCGCCTCATGTTTTTATTTTACCAAACAGTACCTACATACAAAAAACAAAAAAAAAATCTGCGTATTTGATACTTGAGCACAGGAGTAAGGTTTTTTACTCAAAAAATTTTACTATATTAATTTTTGAAAAATAATGTAAGAATGTCATTGGTTTAAGAGAACTATTTACGCTGTTTTCAGTGGTGAAAATATAACACTCTACAGTCAGAAAAGTGGGATTTTGACTGAGAAAAATTATGTGTTTCCTTTTGATATGTTTTATTCATGAAAAGCACTTGCTACTGAAATTTGCTATACAAATAAATGTGCCTTGCCTTGTCTAGCCACTAAAAACGTTTTTAGCAATAAATGACAAGGTTTTGGTCTTTTAGAGGTAATAAAATATTGTCAAATATGTGTTGCATTTAAATGATAAATTGAATCTAAATTACATGAATGAGTTTGGATGTGTTTCTATTCTTAATGAGTTGCCCAAAATCGAAATTGTCAGGTCAGACCACCTAAAAACCAAAAATTGGTATCAGCCTGATCGGTAAAACTATTGTTCAAAGAATTAAACAAATTGTATTTAATAAAGAAAAGCACAACAGTTTTACTTATTGTTTTTATAAAAAGCACGGGTATGGTAAACTTACTTTGTAAGTTATATAGTTAGAAAATGTGAGGGGAAAACAAACTAAATAAATGACCAAATTACCTTTTTTTTTTAGTCAAATGTGTCCTAAACATTGATCCAACAACTGCAGATCAACATATGTATACCTAACAATAAAACAGTTTACTTCTAACAGAGGGCTTTAATATGCTTTCTACTGAATGCAGGAGCCTGTTGTTCAAACAGGGCAGAAAATGATGATTTGTAATGGAAGATAATGGCAGTACACAAAAGTAATTGCCACATTAATTTCTGACATTTCCTCCCACATGCTCTCTAAAGACAACAATCGGAGAGTGATTGGGGGTTGCAGGCTACCAAACATGCCAAGGTTCTATTACTGTACAACCATGGCTTGGTGCCAATAAGCATTCTTTGTCATGCTGTGTGTCCAATCTGTGTCCTGTGCTGACTAAGATCTCCATTTCCTCATATCTGCAAGCTAAATAAAATATTTCCTTATTATGAAGTAAAAAAAAAGAGATTAAAAAAAATAAGAATCAGACATTAGTATAAATATGCATGAGTTTATCTTGGAATAATTTTTTCCCCCCTCATGAAAATGCAAAACCTGTTGTGCATTAGAAACAGTGTTTATGACTGCACAAAGAGACAAATAACTACTCTTATGTAACAGCTTGGTCACACATGAACCTTTTGGAAAGCAACGCTCATTGCAGAGGACACTTTTAATCTTGTTCTGGTTTCCATTTGGCACCACATGGACATGTGTGCCTTTACCAGCACCAGCTTGGTGCAGGCAGGTTTGTTTTTAACACCACAGCGGGCATGATGAGGATCATTGCAATGCCCAGAGAAAGAAGCGGGAAAAAAAAGAGGTGCAAACAGAGAGAAATAGATACGGTGGAAGAGTTAGCTTGAGTAACAGGATTATGTGGTATGAAATGAAGGGGGAAGGGCCTGTGTTCTTTGTTGCAGCTTCTGCTCTGGTCAAATATCACTTGAATTAATGCAAAACACAAGCATTCCCTGTCACTGTAGGATTATGGGTATTCTTTGACAGGACTGAGTTATGTTTTCGTTTTTGTGTGCAATATCATGGTGGTTTGATACACAGAAAATAAGTAATATAAGTAATATAACAGTAATGCATTGATGCAGTAAACTATTACAAAAAAGGAATATGCAATTACTGCTGAAAGTGTAACACTGTTTTCTATGCAGCCATGTACGTTGCATGTATTAAATACATGCATTATGCAGATCTAAATATGAAATGTGGCGTAATTTCTGGAACATAAAATCCTGTCATGCCTTTGAGGTGTGTGTAGCTTTGAACATGCTCGAGCTCTGAATAGTACATAGGTATTGGGATCAAAGGTGTGAAATTCACAGCGTTCTGCTGCATTAGGATGGGGCATATTACTAATGTTATGAAGTTACTATCTCCGTTTTTTTGTTGTTGTTTAATTTCTAAATATTGAGGAATCATCTAATTGAGAAAGAAATTTCAATGCTCTATGGATGCCCTACAGTGGACAAGTATTTATTACCAAAATCAAAGTAGGCCAAAATGCTAGTTCCACTGTCATTTTCAAGCTTTGGCCATACTGAGCTGAGTGAATCTTCATTAACACATATAGCACAGCTACCGAGTCTAAAATCTGCTGCAGCATGGCTCATTGTAGTACTCGTGTAGTAAGGCTATGCCAGAGCCTTATTTCCTATTGTGTTGAAATGGAAGGAAGTTATGCAATAGTGTGAAAGCGATATCATTGTTTTATTTAAGAAAATATGAAATGTGAAACACCTGCTGAAAATAGTAGTTTTTAAATGTGAAATTCAACCGAACATTGTCCTGCTTTGTGGTTCCACTCTGTCTCTAGTATTTATGGCTAAAAAAAAGCTAATATAGTATTTCATCGGCCTGTAGTCTGCTGCTTACCACACCTGATGCAATGGCCTCTTAACATGCCAACTGTAACTTTTAAAACTCTGCTGTTACTCTAGATCGGTAACCGGCCTATGCTTAGTTCGCTTAAGTGTGCACAAAATAATTCTGGAGAATAATTATTAGAGTAAAAATGGAGAAAGAAATTACATGCTGTTGTGTAAAGAAGATAGATAATATAAGGCTATTTAGTTTGTTTAACAAAAGGAAAAATCAAGGGATAACCTTAAAGGCCCTCTGTTGTAATCTAGCACTAAAATTAACTTGACCTTCAAGGGAGGCTGGGATGCCATTGTGGCCAGGAGTGGGTATTCTGTAATATACACCGCTATTTGCATATCTGAGACTTGAAAATCCTGATTTTCCAAAAAATTACTAATTGCAGCCCACTTTGCACAGGGACACTGTGACTTTATCTATGTAGCAATTTTTACATTTCTTTTACAGCTACTACATCTAACCACATACTCTGATCTAGTAACTATGTGGGCACCAAATGTTGTTACTGGCTGTAATTCTTCCTGACTAGAATAACTTATTTAAATGTAAAATGAGTAAAATATATAAATTTAAAAGATTACAAAATTCAACAACTAATCCTTCCTAGTTATTTTGTTTCAAGAATAAATAGAAACATTTAAGGATGCTTCCATTTTATAATAGAGGCTTATAGTAATTAAATTTATGCAAAAAAATCCTTGCAGGAAGGATATTGTAGGAATGAGGTAGAGACAAGAAGCTATCTGTCTTGTTTCTACGTAGGGAGCAAATAAATACAGTTTGGCATTTTGTAAAAATGCGTTAAAAAAGCCTTTTCAGAATAATTCACTGTGATCCAAATGGCAGAGTGCCAGTCCATTTAAATTAAAATGAAAGGTGTCATTGGTTTAACGAGCTTTCAGGTGTCTTACAATTCAACCTTGTGAATCAATGTTCTTGTACTCAGTCCATGTCATTTGAATATTGGAACATGCAGACTTTTGGTGACAAAATAAAGACTACGAATCAAAATACAAGTTTTTATTAACATGTTTGACTGATTCTTCTTGTTTTTCCGTAGGACTACACGCTGACCATGTATTTCCAGCAGTACTGGAGGGACAAGCGTCTAGCCTACATAGGAATCCCACTAAACTTGACTCTGGACAACAGGGTTGCAGATCAGCTGTGGGTCCCCGACACTTACTTCCTCAATGACAAGAAGTCTTTTGTTCACGGAGTCACGGTCAAAAATCGCATGATTCGCCTGCACCCAGATGGGACCGTCCTTTATGGGCTCAGGTATGCTCTTTTTATCTCATTAGCTTCTCAATCTATATCCTCTTTAGATCATCTTTGTCTCAGAGAGTGGTCTTAATGAAAACTGGACCATCTTTGCACATGTAACTGTTCCTGTGATATATTTTGTTAATACACCAGCCACACACCCAAAAACATCCTTCTCTGATAAAAAGGCTTTTAAAGAAAAAAGTGGGGCACAGTGCTGGCACAGCTGTATAGCACGTGGCCCATGTAAAGAGAGACTTTGGCCTTCAATGCGGCGTCCCGTGGCTGGAGTCCCCGACCACTGCGACCTGTGCTGTCTTCCCCTTCTTTTCAACCTATTTCCTGTCTGCCTGCTTTCAAAGGAAAATTGACAAAATAAAGACAACTAGTCTTGCAATACAATAAAAAAAAACACTAAAGTGATATTAACAATCTTTGTTTAAACTAATCATTTTAATGGCATACAATCAGGAATGCAGGGATGTTGCGGCCTTAGGTCAGTACGACCCATTTGTCATTTGATACCCCCATGTATTGCCATTTTGTCCCTTGTTACTTTCCTTTCCTTTACCATTTGTACCCATACACTTAAACAATGGAGTCTTAATTTATCTTTCATTTTAGTTTATTATTTTCATGAATTATGGCAGTAAATTGTCATGAACATGTTAATTTTATTGTCTTTTGCTGTCTTTTGTATTATACTCTGTTTCCATAGATTAGAACTTTGACATTGACTGAAACATAATGACTAAGGGACCCGAGAATAAATAATATCTACTGGAGCCTTATAGCAGCACTTCTTTAGCAGACTATGAGTAAAATATAAAACATTGCTTAAAATTTTTGTCAAAGCAGGTTTGTAGGAGTTGATGCAAAGGTTACGAAAACATGAAAGTATTTCGTACGAAAAAGTTTAATACACATCATCTAAAACTGCAATGGTTCGAAATGTTGAAGCAGCGAGATCATCAGCATCTATTTTATCTATAGCCACATGCACCAATTTCTCAAGCATGTGACCATAACCTGGTCATGCAAACATCTAACAATTTCCAGCAAAGGCGGCGCAATGGACTTAAGGTTTGCTGTGTTTTTAGTTGTTTATCTGTGTGATGTTAATTCTGTGTGTTTAACACCATATTACAGCCAACTGAGAATCTGGCAGTCCTCCACTACTGCCCACCAGCTCCCAGATGATTGTGTCATACTCAGGGGCACATGTGGATTAGAAGCAAGAACAGTGTATTGTACGATGCAAAGTTCAGCTTCCAGCTGTAGGTGGATACTTGTTTTATGAAGCCCTTGTTCTGAATTTTTCATTGATGCTTTTGAACAGGCTGGTTTAGAGGAGTCGGCATGACCTATGAATATGGATGCAAGCTCTGAACTGTCAGAGTACACAGCAAGAAATGTGTGTGCATCTTTGTTTGGATGTGTACTAGCATACCTGCATTTGCATATGTCAGTGTTTGTACATTAAAGTCAAACAGCGAAGCTTGATTATGCCAGTGAAGTTCAGAGAATTTAGCCTGGTGGGCTACTTATAGACCTCACAGTGCATTCAAGAGATCAAAGTGAGGATGAGATATGACGTGGTGTCATTTGATAAGAGCTGTTACATAATTTAAAGTCAGGTAAAATGTAATAATATCTAGCTGAAAACAGATTGCTTTAATTGTAATAAGAAAATACTACTATATGTTATGTGGGAGCTGTTGTTTCAAACCATCATAGTAAACAAACCCAGATGTTTACATATACAAGACTAAACTCTTCCTGTTTTAGGTCAGTTAGAAATACCAAAATGATTTCTATTTGATAAATGACGCAATTAGAAACTAAGAAATTCATAAATTGCCATATATTTTGTTAATATTTTGCCTTTAAACTGTATGAATTGGGTCAACTGTTTTAGGTTTCCTTCCACAAGCTTCTCACAGTAGTTTGCTGGAATTGTGTTCCATTCCTCCTGACAGAACTGGTGTAACCGGGTCCGGTTTGAAGTCTACTTTGTTCCCACATATCTTGTCATTTCTGCCTACAAATCTTCTGTGACTGCTATTTTGTTGCTACTTCAAAACATTAACTTTGTTGTCATTAAGCCACTTTGTAACTAATTTGGCAGTGTGCTTTGGATCATTTGATGGACCCGTTTGTGCCCAGGCTGCAAGTTTCTTGTTTATGTCTGGAGATGTTGCTTGAGATGGTTTTTCCCCAAATACTATCCATTTTGTGAACTGCACCAGTCCCTTCTGTAACAAGACGCTCCCCACGGTATGATGCTGCCATCCCAGTACTTTACACAGTTGAGATGGTGTTCTTAGGTGTGCACATTTTCCCCTTGTCTCCTCCAATTATGAGCTATAAGGGGCAAACAATATTTTGTTTTATCACACCACAGGACATGTCTCCTAAGTCTTTATCTGTTCAAACAAGAGATTTTTACCAATTTGAATAATAAACAGAACTTGCCTGCATCGCATCGTTTGATAACTTGGATTGATTTGGATTGTATACCAATCAAGTTGTTACGTCACTAGTTGATATCGGATGCAGTGCCATTCGTCACCAGTCCAGGATGTGGAGACACTGGTACAGTTGTCTTTTTAATGTAAGTTTATAATTTGTTTGTTTTTATTGTTGTCTGTTGTATGTGTTTATTTTTTTCTTTGTATATATTGGACTTCGAGTCCGAAATAAAGTTTGAATTGAATTGGAATCTGCTTGTGGGATTTGATTGAAATCTCTTTTTGGTAAAGTGCCTTGGGATCACATTTGTTGTGAATTAAATTGGCGCTATATAAAAAAACTGTTCTTTTATATAGTGCCAATTTAATTGGAAGGAGATGAGTTCTGTTTCCCTCAGATGGTGGTTTTAATGTGAAATGTACGTATCAACCCCAGAACAAAGGAAAAAGACCTTGTGAAGATGCTGGGTGAAGTTGGTTGGATTGTGCTATAATCCACAGTAAAAGGAATCCTTTACCAACAAGGCCACAGCTGCTCAGCAAGAAAGAAGCCATTACTCTGAAAGCAACATAAAAAGACAGATTACATTTCACAAATTCACTCATGGACAAAGACAAAGGCTCACAACATCACAGATTATCTACCATACCTAACAGTGCCAGGAAGCTCAATGTTAGGCTAATCTGATTTTAAAAAATATGTTTACGTGGAGTTTTCCTTACATTTGTCAGTTAGACAGAAATGGCTTTTTGAAGGCTATTAAAACCATTAGCAACTATTCGTTTTCATGGAGACTTGGTGACCCCAAGATGCCACAGTTTAACAAGGAGTTCAGGAATGATTTTTTGCTTCCTTTCCTATCCTTCCATCTTTCTTGCTGTTTTAAACTTTTAACATATCGCTCTGGCTGTAAATATGGACAAGTCTTGTCTGCCGATATATGAAGATGGACATGTTTTCTCATCTTTCCCATCACTGAAAAGTCTTTGTCCCTAAGTGCATTTGCTAAATGTAATCTGGCTTTTTATATTTGGAGTAATGGCTTCTTTTTCGCAGAGTGGCTGTTCACCCCATGTTAGTAAGGAACTCCGTTTACTGTGGATTATGACACACTCCAACCAGTCTCAGTCAGCATCTTTAGCTTTTTTTCCTTTGGTTGATATACAGGGGTTGGACAATCAAACTGAAACACCTGGTTTTAGACCACAAAAATTTATTAGTATGGTGTAGGGCCTCCTTTTGCGGCCAATACAGCATCAATCGTCTTGGGAATGACATATACAAGTCCTGCACTGTGGTCAAGGGGTTTTTAAGCCATTTCCTGCAGGATAGTGGCCAGGGGACTACGTGATACTGGTGGAGGAAAAAAAGTTTCCTGACTCGCTCCTCCAAAACACCCCAAAATGGCTAATAATATTTAGATCTGGTGACTGTGCAGGCCATGGGAATGTTCAGCTTCACTTTCATGTTCATCAAAACCATCTTTCACCAGTCTTGTTGTGATTTGGTGCATTGTCATCCTGATACCGGGACCGCCTTCAGGATACAATGTTTTTAACCTTTGGATGCACATGGTCCTCAAGAATGGTTCGGTAGTCCTTGGCAGTGACGCGCCCATCTAGCACAAGTTTGGGGCCAAAGGAATGCCATGATATGGCAGCCCAAACCATCACTGATCCACCCCCAGCTTCACTCTGGGCATGCGACAGTCGGGGTGGTACGCTTCTTTGGGGCTTTTACTCCGTAACTCCCCAGATGTGGGAAAACCAGTAAATTGACTCATCAGAGACCAATACATGTTTCACATTGTCCACAGCCCAAGATTTGCGCTCCTTGCACCATTGAAACCGACGTTTGGCATTGGCATGAGTGACCAAAGGGTTTTTGGCTATAGCACCTGGCCGTGTATATTGACCCTGGGGCTCCCGACGGACAGTTCTGGGGAAACAGGAGAGTTGAGGTGCACATTTAATTCTGCCGTGATTTGGCCAGCCGTGGTTTTATGTTTTTTTGGATACAATCCGGGTTAGCACCCGAACATCCCTTTCAGACAGCTTCCTCTTGACCCACATTAATCCTGTTATGTGGTTCGTCCTTCTTGGGTGGTATGCTGACATTACCCTGGATACCGTGGCTCTTGATACATCACAAAGACTTGCTGTCTTGGTCACAGATGCGCCAGCAAGACGTGCACCAACAATTTATCCTCTTTTGAACTCTTGTATGTCACCCATTATGTTGTGTGCATTTCAATATTTTGAGCAAAACTGTGCTCTTACCCTGCTAATTGAACCTTCACACTCTGCTCTTACTGGTGCAATGTGCAATCAATGAAGACTGGCTACCAGGCTGGTCCAATTTAGCCATGAAACCTCCCACACTAAAATGACAGGTGTTTCAGTTTCATTGTCCAACCCCTGTATATACATATCACACCAAAGCATCTCAGTGAAACAGAGCCTTCTTCCTGATTTTTATGTTGGCTGGACATTTGTTCTGATATGTTCTTGCTTGAACAGGCATTTGGAAATTGCAATCTTAATATATACAAATGTCTGATGCTGAAATAATAAGTTTGCCTAAACGTTCTTCCTTTATTCTTCTAAAATAGGAATAGTTTTGTCTGATTAATAATGTGAATTTTCGAAAGCTTCTTTAAGTCTAATGCCTGGAAAATCTAAACCTATAAATCTGAGAACTATTTGACAGATGTAAATGTAGACATTGTGTTTTAATGGACAACTGATTACTCTTCGTTGCAGTTGCTTTGTCCATATTAGATTTAAAATAGAAGATCCCAGTGAACAAAGATATTTACACAAATTGCATAATTTATACCTAAAAAGATTATTCCTTACAGTCTATAGGCAATATGATCTGTATCTGTAGGTCGCCACAAAAATGACGATATGTCTGTTCCATGGAAAACCACTTTGTTGGTGTAAATCTAGCTGCACAATAACATCAGCTAATGGCTTTTCATAGCCTCATCTGAGTCTTAGCTAAATGAAGACATCCAGTGGCTAACTGCCAAGCAGCAAGCTTTTAATCAGGCCAGACTGAGCTGAAAAAATTTTGAATTTGCATTTCACTTTGCTGCTCATTTTAACTGTCTGATCATCAGCCGTCGGAGCACTTGTGTCTCATAAACAAAGCGAGAACTCCTTGCGACCCACTTCAGATGAGCAGGCACTGAAGAGCGCCAGAATTCGCTGTCGTGTTTGCGTTTTTGATTTTATTTTCACCTAATCACATGCTGGAGGGCAGCCAGTTTTTATGCTGAGGAGATAAACTGATTGTGTAATATCAGTATGGACTGTCAGTGACTTATAGTTTAATTTTGTACATGCTTACAGAGTCAGCATTTTGACTCGAGGAGGCTGCAGTTATCTGTTTTTGAGATGACAATGCCAGTAGTCTCCTGTAATGTGAAACTAGCTCAGGAACTTGATGTGAAGACAAGTGGATGATTAGTTTGCTTTAAAGATTACAAACACAGTCAGGTTACTTTTAGCTTAATGCTTTAGCCTAACTGAATTACTGCTGTCCCTTATACCCTTAGGTGATTCTTGACAGCTTACAGTTCAGAAGATCCTGTACCTTCTTACTCTTATCTGCAGTGCCTGTAAAAATTATTCATGACCCTTGAATTAATTTATTTTCATGTCACGGACCAACACAAAATACCAATAATATTATAACTCTGAGGTGGAAAGAAAATATGATTCTTTATCACTTCCACAATCTGTGTGTTCTTCTTCAGGATAACAACTACAGCTGCTTGCATGATGGACCTCAGGAGGTATCCCCTGGATGAACAGAACTGCACTCTGGAGATAGAGAGCTGTGAGTACATAGGTGGTTTTAGCACCTAAAACTAGAATCATTTAATTAATGTAATACAGCACCTTGATGAAGACTGTGAACCAGCACTGGACAAGATATGAGGAAGGTTGTTTTTGCAGGACAGAAGACATTAGCTGATCTAATATAACTGCCTTATGTTAAGTTTTATTAGAATTTTGCCATTTGTGGCATGAATTTATAATATTTCTTGCACATTACCCTTGCTGCTTGCTGCTTCTGGTTGGATAATTTTATGACGTAGCAGCTGCAGGAGAATGGCCTGTTCTCGAAGTTCAGCTCCTAAATGTGCAGTAAAGATGTTTAAACATTTTGCATTTGGTTTAAAGCCGCAGAGAACATTTCAAATATCACTTTATTTACACTGTCTTCCACACCTAATGGCAGCTCTTGTAAAGAAGCATAAAAAGCCTTAACATTTTTTTTTGCAGAGGATTTAGATTTGGGAACTGAGATGACAACAGAAGGAGGATGATTTTGTGTCTGGTGAACCATTTATTTGTTGATTTGATGTTTTGGATCCTTGTCGTGCATTTTCAGTCGTCTGGCAGAGGCCGCTTCACAAAGAGCTCATGATGTCCTGCAATTTATCAAGACTCTCAGATTTTGTTTTTTTTTAAAGTTCCTTCACCATCTTGTTTGCTGTGTTAAACTTTTAACCATATTACACAAACTGTAGATATGGACAAGTTTGGGAGAATTGCCATTTTCTTGTTTCCTGATGTAAGAGGATCAACACATCTGCCTTATTTTTAGGAAATGTTTTCTTATCTTTCCCATTTTGAGGAGGAACAAAAGGAAATAGGTTTTTGAATCATAACCACCAAGGGACTTTCTGGAACCACAGTTAAAATTACTGTATAATCCTTGGCTGCTATTAAGTGTTCCTCTAGGGATTTTTTCAGTCAAATTCTAAAATACTATATTTAGAACCTCTTAATAGATATACTTAAATTTAAGGTTCTATTTTAGTATTAGATTTAGCTACTGCATAAAAGATGACATAATTTAAGGCTTTTTTATTTTTATCTGAGGTGGCAGTTGCTGTATATATGTGGAAATTGACTTAAATGATTGTATTAGACTAAGAGATCCTTAACTGTGAAATACATTCTCCTGAAGAGATCTATAAAGCATCTTAGTTTTCAAAAGGAACGTCTGGTTCTTGGAGGCAACTTCAAACAGGTTTTTTTTCCTGTTCCCAAACGACAGCCCAGTTGGACGATCAGCAACACTCATATTTGGTCTCCGCTGGTTTTGAC